>BTCW01000014.1:6262500-7512500 GCA_033239725.1 Echinochloa phyllopogon | reverse complement strand
TCAAACATCTAGCGAGACGTCTGATTGCCTTCCGTTGACTGAACTGATCTACCTCCAGCGCCTCCTTGGCTCGGCCGCTGCTCCGCCACGAAGCCACCACCTCCCGGTGACTCCTCACCGGCCGCCGCCGTATCCCTGAACCTGGCGTAAATGTCGCCCCTGTAAAACTGCCTCGTCCTCCACACGAGCACCAGCGACACGAGCGCGCCGGCCACCGTTGTGGCCGCGACGATCAGGATTCAGGAACACCTCCTGAAGCACTCCACGCCGACGCACGTACCTCCTGAAGCACTCGACGCCGACGCACGTCTTGTCCCCGCCGGCGGCGGCCAGCGCCCCGGCGCCGTGCTGCGCGGCCTCGGCGTCGTCCTCGCGAGTCGCGACTAGGCCGAAGTTGTAGAGCGTGGGGTAGCGCCTGAGCCCGAACAGCTCGGAGATGACGGCGTAGAGCAGCGGCCACTGCACGCCGAAGCAGAAGCCGACGAGGACCGACGACGCGTACAGCACGCCCCGCGGCGCGCCGAAGGCGATGAGGAGGTGGCCGGCGCAGGAGAGCAGGAGCGCCAGCGGCCGCGGGATACCGTACCGCGACAGGAGCGCCTCCGAGGCGTAGTTCCAGACGCTGATGAGGGAGACGAAGGCGTCCACGCTCTTGGACGGGTAGCCAAGGGACTGCCTGATCTGGCCCATGTTGTCGATCGCCGTCAGCGTGCCACCGGCGCCGCAGGTGATGACCAGGAACAGGATCAGCACGTCGACGCTCACCAGCGCCTCTGGTATCGAGTAGTCCTCACCGTGCGCCGGCGGGCTGAACGTGTGCCTGAAGAAGGTGTCGAGGCAGGAGGAAGACGACGACGGTGGGCGCGGCGGTGCTGGCGTGTCTTTGCTCGTCGCCGGCTCTGTCATCATTGGCAAGGCAGTGGGTCTCTCAACGACGACGACGGTCGCTGACATGGGCACCGCGTGAAGAGAGTCCTCATCGAGCTCCTTCTTGATCCGGTACTCCTGCCAGACGACGACGGCGAGGGGGAGGGAAGAGGAGGAGGAGGAGCCCGCCGGCGGAGGCGGCGCGCGAGAAGCTGGTCTGCCTCTGCACGACGATCATGACGAGGATGTACGCCGCGAGTGCGACGGAATTCCACTAGAATCTCGCCGGAGAAAACCCTCACCCTTAATCTCTCTGGAGCCATAGAGAAGTGAATACATAGAAGGAAGAAAAATGCACTCTCAAAAAAAAAGAAGAAAAGTGCTTGAAAAAGGATATGCTTCTCGGAGGCTTTTTAACACCTGCACCGGGTAGCCGCACGTACGCTAGCTGTCATATAATCTCTATGTTCTTTTTTAACGGTCCCTTTTCTTCTTCTTTTTTTTGGTTGCCCATCGTTTGGAGCCTTTGGAAAGAATTGTGGCAGGCACGAGTGCCTGACGAAGAGTAATCCACTGCAAAGCTAAAATGCTTGTATTCAGAACATATGAAAGCTGCTTTTATTTATTTCTCAGGGAAACACAAGACCCCAATACACGGAAAAGCAGAGCAAAGGAAGAACAGAGCAAGGAAAGCCCACATCGTCCACATCACACGCTCATGAACACACACAGAGCAAGCACGACTCGTTGCATCACATCACACCATTTTCAACCCACGTCCATGGTCGCTTTAACCAGAGATCTCGATAGCCTTAACCTCAGGCTTCTTCACCTCGGCCTTGGGCACGGTGACCGTGAGCACACCATTCTCCATCCCAGCCTTCACCTGGTCCGTCTTGGCGTTCTCCGGCAGGCGGAAGCGGCGGAGGAACTGGCCGCTGCTGCGCTCGACGCGGTGCCACTTGTCGTTCTTGTCCTCCGTCTCCTTGCCGCGCTGGCCGCTGATCACCAGGACATTGCCGTCCTCCACCTCGACCTTGACCTCCTCCTTCTTGACGCCGGGGAGGTCGGCCTTGAAGACGTGCGCCTCGGGGGTCTCCTTCCAGTCGATGCGCGCGTTGGCGAAGGCGGCGGTGTCGGAGTCGGAGGCGGAGGACGGGACGATGGAGCGGAACATGTTGTCGAAGGGGTCCCAGAGGTCGAGGGAGAAGGGGTCGAACACGTTGCTGCGCCTCACCAGCGACATTGCCGATGCTCTGTTGTTTCTGGAGTAGGTGCGTTGCAAGAGTGCTTCAGGAAGAATGCTTTGCTATCTCTTCGCGATACTCTTCGATGGATTGCAGCGCTCAGCTGGAGGCGGGGTATTTATAGGGTCCTCTATGAGCTAGTACAAACCATTCCTGAGAGGTCTCGAGCTCTCTACTTTGGTATGATTGCTTCTAGAAAGGGCCCACATTCCATTCCAGAGAGGTCTCCCTGGAGCTGAACGATTGCTTTCATTTCGTTTTCTTTTATTTGACTAATATGTACTAACTTCTTAAATCCGCGAACATCCAGCGCCTTTGCAGCTTGGAACGCGACGCGTGGGCTCGGCGGGACCTGGCTGCCCTATCCAGCCGTTGCATGTGCGCTCACCGCTTGGTTTACCGCCTTTGTTTACTGTTTGTGGTCCCCACGCGCTGTATAGCCACGCTGCCAGAATCGTGCGGCCCGTCGGTGTCCCTCCCAAAAATCGATGTTTTCTCTCTCATCTTCTCGGCTCCCGCACTGATGCATCTCTCCCATCCATCGCCGCTCCCCACCGCCCTGCCCTCCTCCCCGGCGATCAGGCCGAGCCCCCCGTCTGCCGTCGTCGATAGGAGCATCCGGGTCCGGGGGATCGCGCCGCTGCCCAGCGTGGCCTCCGGCGGGAGGTCGATGCGCGCCGTGCGCCCCGTGCTGACATCGAGCGCGAGCACGCCGTACGCCCCGCGCGTCCTGAAGAGCCAGCTGGCGGCGCGGCTGAGGACCACCGCCGGCGTGGGATCCACCACTTTACCGAGATCCTCCGACGGCGATGGTGAGTCCTCCATTACCGGGCCCCATGCGCCGCCGGCGCCCTCCTGCTTATGCGTGTCCTCGGTTCCGGTTCAGTCAAGCCGTTCACATTCTCTGCGCGTTAGATGTTCTTGGGTTGTGGTCTTCGTCTATCTCGGTTGCTTTGTTGCCCTCACTGTTTTTTCTGTCGGCAACGCAGGTTCCACGATTGGATCTGATCCACCCTTGAAGAACACAACGCTACTTCGTCCCTGTTGTTTGTTGTTCACTTTACTCTGCCGTGCTTTGAAATTCTTTACGTACTCCACCAGCAACCTTGCTGGGCTATTTGTGCTTAGTTGCAGGTTGGTTTCCTCCGTCGTCTTCTTTTTCACTGCTCCCTGGGCTTGCTTCTCAGCATGCCTGCATGCGTTTTTTATTATACTCAATGATTGCAATGGTAATGTTCAATGCATGGTCTGTTAATTGCCTGTTTCGTGTACAGATTAGTTGTTAGTGGCCACCTGCTATTGCTTTCAGCTTCAATTTGTTGTCTGATTGATTAATCACAATGCGGCATGAGGTCTGTTACTGCACACCTCCTTTGCATGGAATGCTCGAGTGTCAAATATGCCATTCGTTCCTCATGTTCAGGTATTACAAGGGCCATACCAGCTCCTACAGTCCTACTTTCCACAATGCAAGGTTCTGTACTTCACATTTGCCATCTTTCCTTACCAGGCTCCTGATCGGTTAATTATGCTTAATTTGTGATCGATGTCGTTGTCATACCTGCTTCCAGTATTCCTTTGGATGAACTGTTATCTTAGTTGGACCTAAAATTAAAGCCATTGTTGATTCTATGTATGATGAGTTCCATCTTTTTTATCCCTTCATTCCATACCTTGCGCAGAGATATGGTCTGCCATGTTAATTGTGCCGTGCACGAAGTCGATGAATTCATGACAGATCAACTGTCTGGCTGTGTTAAATTATCTTTGCTGCTATGTTAAACTATCTTTGTTGTTATCTGCCTTTTAATAGCTACTGCTACAACGTTTTTTCTCACGTCAGTTTTCCTTTTGGACCACTAATTTCACATGCATGTTCTTCTTTCAGCAGTAAACAACAAAAAATCTAACTACCTTTACAGATTTTTTTTTAACTAACTCTATATATGTCTCGAGTTATTTCCCTGATTTTTATCTTCTCCCATAGATGAAAAGCTGTTCCTTTTGCTTCATATATAGAAGCATATATATGTGTGAGCAATGGGCTCAGATGTTTTAATGTATCAACTATATTGGTGTCGATTACCAAAGCCATGATATTACTCTTATGATACATATTAATTACGTGATTATTCCATGTGTTTCAGCCAGATCAAAGGAACGATTTCTATATGTTGTCATGAAGATTTACATACATGTATTGCAATGCTCAGCAGTGCTATGAGCTTACCTGCTTCTGACTCTTCATGGTCAACACTATGGTGTGTTATATTCTGATGCTCAATGCTTTTCATTCATTTGCAATGGCTCATGAATCTTATGCATTGGGTGGTTAATTGCTCGATCTTCCGATGTAACATTGGTTTTAGGTTGATCATCATAGGAACAACTAGAGGACCAAAGCTGCAGCACACATAATTCTAAGTTTCCACTTAATTGGTTATAATTCCCTACATACACAAATTGTCTTAGGATTATACTGGTTCATCATTGTATATTGTTCATTTTACTTGAGGGAGGGTCCACAGATTAAACCATCTTTTTTGGACTACTTTTTTCTGATATTCACTATTTCTTTATGTGTTCTCCCAGTTCAATCTGTGCAGATAAATAAAATTCTTTAATTCTACTAATAATGTTTAATCAATGGATATCAGTCAGCAGGCCCCTTAGTGTGTACAAGGCAAAAATACCATTCTTCATACATTGTTTATATTCATTCTTAATGCATGTATCTTAGTGGATACTTTGTTTTTGAGACTTATGTATCTTAGTGTATATCAGACCCTCTTTGGTTGAAAACCGAAAGCACTAACAATGTTACCTTCCTTTTTTTCCCAGCTATCTGCTATCTGATGGTTGTCTGACCGCCAAAGTCGTCCCAAACACCGTTGACCATATGCTGCTATGTGAAGGTTGTCTCTGATGTTCCAAACATAAATTCCTTCCTGCAAACTTTGCTCTGTATTCACTGCATATGCTCATATGTCAAGCGTTTTAACCCCCTAAATTTTTCCCGCTGTGCTTCAACGATGTTGTCGGCATGCTATATCACTGATCCAGAGCACAAATATACGACCAAGTTCAAGCTCCTATATACTGCTCATACTGTCCAATTTTGACTAGGTGATTTGGGTGCCCCCTGATTTTGGAAATTCTGGTTTCATTAGTTCAAAACATTTTTGGACCAAGATATATTTACATGTTGTGTTTTGGCACCTCAAAATCGATTCATTGTTATTTTGCCCGAAGAAAATTCATGTATGACCACCAGTTAGGAAAACAAATACCAACATTCTGATGGTGTTAGATAGATAGGGATGAATTCGGCCTATCTCATTATTTGTAGTGGTGTGTGGCATATGACAATGCATCACATAATATAATTGTACAACCCAGACGTCTGTTCACATTTACCTAAAATGTGCTTACAACCGTCACGTCGAATGTGCATTCTTTCATTCTGTTGCTGTGTTTGTACCGGATGGTGTTGATGCATACTGCCATGGTGTTTAAGTGGCTTACTTTTATCTCTGTATGCGTAGATTGTCAATTTCAGCTCAAGTTACCTATAGTATTTACGAACGGCACATAAACATGAAATTCTGATCCGTTTTCTTAGCACCAGTATGCATATATATGTATCCTAAATGCTGTTTCTATTGGATGTTGAGATAACCTTTACGAGCTATACGGCCTTATAGTTACACAAACAAAAGTTGACTCAACTGGATGGCTACTCCTGTCACTGCCCGACGGCATTGTATCATATACCTACCTGCTCTACATGTAATCAAATAGTTTTTCTATCTGCTTCATTGAATGCGTGTTTGTGGCTGTTCTACATATGCTTTTGCAATTTCTTTATGTTTAGGCAATTCAATTCAACGAATACAAAACGGAGAACCAGCTACCATAGTACCAATAACTGGTTATAAACGCAACCTATACGGGCGCGGCGTTAGCGCGCCAATCTTCCTAGTCTGACATACATTTGTCAGGATCTTCCTTCGGTCGGTAGATACCCCGTACGTATGATTGCTGTTGAATTTGTACTATTATTACCAGATTTTCAAAACTTTAGCTTGAACATGATTAAAAAAAAGAAAATAGAAGCATGCTTTTGATAAACCATATCGCCTTGCAGCTCGCTACCATCCATATTAATCTCCATTTAATACAATTGTAGCAAAGTTTACTATAATTTCTTTTCTATAGAAAATTTTTAGATACTTGAAATTTTATATTTTTAGATACATGAAATTTTATATTATATATGACCGATGTCACCATTATATATTACTAGTAGTGTGCATGTGTATATCGCACGTGTTTTAAAATAATAATACCAAACACATATTTTAATAATTTATCTCGCAATCTATATTACATATTGGCATTATAATTTCTCGTAGATCCTTTTATATATTATCAATAGTGTCATTCTTGCGGTGAAAAAAGTTAGGATAATTGCAGTGGGACTAGACGAAATTAGAAGTAAGCGTAAGATTTTTTTGATGGAACCCTGCTCCATGCATCAATCTTCAAAACATCCGAGGATATCGAGGGGTGGGTATATGTTTGGGTGGGGACTAATAGGGTGAGAAATATTTTTGAAAAATTTTATTCTTTATAATATAGAAAGAATTTATTCATAATATAGATGGCCATGAATATAGCAGTAAATATATTTTTTGTGAGTATTTAGCTTCTATGTCATTTTTATCATAAAATCACAAATTTCAAGAACCACTCAATGGGACTAGATGGGTACTGATGAGAGTAGTTTTCTAGTCATAATCTTTGAGCCAATTTGTAATAATTTTGTAATAAATGAGCTAAATACTAGCTTTCTATGTATCAAATCTAGGAAAAAAATGTGTAGAAGTGTACAAATGATATGCATTAAGACTAGGGAGGGGGGCATGGCCCCCTACCTCTCCTACTACTAGCTTTATACTCCGTAGATCCTTACCATCAATATTCTTTCACTGTTCTAATTCTTTCATTATTCTAGTGTGTGTTGTATAATCTAGTGGTCACGAGTTTTACCATCAATATTCTTTCACTGTTCTAGTGTGTTGTATAATCTAGTGGTCACGAGTTGAATTAGATAAGCAGTTCTATCACCCTCAACACTAGAAATCCAGTCGTAGTGCATCATAAGTGCCTAATAATATCGATTAATCAAACAATCTATGTGTTGCCTTACCATACTTGTGTTATTGTATTTTTCATGATAAAAATATATGTATTACCATTTTATTTTCACACATATATATTTCTATATTATTGTTAATTTTATATCAAAGTATTATTTAGACTGTGGCTTTATTATCTTAAATGCATGCATCATGATATGGGCTTCTGCATACATTGATTTAGTTATTTTGGATTAGTTTTTAATGTAAGTGAAATGCCATTTATAAATCGGTCTAGGGGTGTTTTTGTTTATTTTTTCTAATTGTAATTTGGTGGTATGGTATCTGTCATAGACCGTAGAAAGCCTCATAAAAAATGATGGGCTAAGTCTAGCATTGCAGAAATAATCTCTGCATTTTTTTTCTTGTTAAGGACTGCTTATACACACCACAGAAGTCTAGAGTACGCCGCTCCCATGATGCCTGCACATGTGGCACGCAGTGGCAACCCAAACACACTAGCTGTAACGGAGCAGAAGGTAGAGGCCTCTAGTCCCATACCCCCAGCGACAGCGAGAAGGACAATACTGTAGACTGCTCTAGAACATTGTGGGGCCTTCCTGGCAGAAACCACCGGAACAAGGCTTATCTGATTGACCGCCTTTCCGGAAAGCAGAAGAAGAGCAAGGGGACAGTGGAGAGGAATCCAGACGATTCAGGCACCGCTCCTGACCAAGCTATAAATACATGGACTGGTTAGATTCATGCCATTATAATTTTCACAGTTTGAAAATATGTCATTGGTGTGTCACTGACAGGGCTATCTCAGTCAACATTTTTCTAATTTTCAAAAATTGTAATGGCACGGAAAGAATTAATCCCTAAATACATCACCCCCCACGCTTCTCCCCAATCCAGACTGAAGAGTCGCAGTCACACCAAGCAACTCACAGCACAATCTTCTTTATCCAAATCCCAATCCACCCACCAGTTCATCTCCTAGTTTCCACTCGCCCACGCCGAGCATCAGCAAGAACCAACCAACCGCCGACTATGTCGCTGGTGAGGCGCGGCAACGTGTTCGACCCCTTCTCCATGGACCTCTGGGACCCCTTCGACGACATGTTCCGCTCCATCGTGCCGTCGTCCTCCTCCGACTCCGACACCGCCGCCTTCGCCAACGCCCGCATCGACTGGAAGGAGACCCCCGAGGCGCACGTCTTCAAGGCCGACTTCCCCGGCGTCAAGAAGGACGAGGTCAAGGTGGAGGTGAAGGACGGCAACGTGCTAGTGATCAGCGGCCAGCGCAGCAAGGAGAAGAAGGACAAGAACGACAGGTGGCACCGCGTCGAGCGCAGCAGCGGCCAGTTCATGCGGCGGTTCCGCCTGCCGGAGAACGCCAAGACGGAGCAGGTGAGCGCCGCGCTCGAGAACGGCGTGCTCACCGTCATCGTGCCCAAGGCTGAGGGGAAGAAGCCTGAGGTGAAGAGCATCCAGATCTCCGGTTGAGCGGCCATGGCTGTCGTCAGGTGGAAGTATGCGCCGGAGGATCTCTGGTTTGAGCTACTCGGTTGTCATCGTTACTCTGCTTTGGTGTCATGGTGTGTAGTGTGAAGCGTATGATGTTGTACTGTACCTACTACTGCTGGTGTCGTGTACTCTGTACTGCACTTTACCTGTTTCGTGAGCTCAGCTCAGTATGCTCTGCGAGTGAATAAATAAATAAATAAAATAAAGCAGTTCTTGTCGTATATTCATCTCTTCGTTGTCCATTAAAAAACATTATCATTGTTCTATTTTTCTTTTCTTTTCTTTTGAGGAAGTTTTTTTTAGCACATCTATGTTTCTTCGCTGAGACGTATCTGGTTGAACGACGGTAGTTTCGGCAATCCCATTGTTAAAAGGGAAAAAGTCTGTTTTACGCTTGAGTCCAGCATTCCTCTGGATTCGAAAACAGGGTGAACTATCTTCTTCAACTTTTAAAACCGTTCATTTTTATCTCTAGCCGTGGTTTTAAGCGGTTTTCAAGACGGTTTTACTTTTTTTAATTGAAAATAAATCTTATAATACTTAATAAGGTTATTAAACCATAAAAAAATATTTCTAAGCTTCTAAAAATTCTAAGAAAAATTCTAAAGATTTAATGGGACGTAAGAAATCTAAATAAATATTTAAACTAGTGAAAATATCTATAAAATTTTCTAAAATTTAGATTTAGATTCAAAAAAATAGAAAATATATAAAAAAATTATATATATATATATTAAAATATTTAAAACTATATCATATTACATATTGAATACATACCATAATAAAAACATAAGATGAAGCCGACATCAATACACTTATCGTAAATGCATAAATACATTCAACATTAATATATGTTACATTTTATGATGGTCGAATGCATTTACGATGAATGCATTTATATTGGCTTCATTTCATGTTTTTATTGAGAAAAGTATTAAAGATACATTTAGAAAATTTTATGTATGTTTAAGTTTTTGGATATATTTTCATTTTACTTGAATTAAATTTAAATTTTAGAAAAAAACTAGTCATTTTCACTAGTTTTAAATATTTTATTAAGATTTTTTGCATCTCAATCCATCTCTAGGATTTTTCTCATAATTTTTAGAAGCTTAGAAATATTTTTGTGGTTTAATAAGTATTTATAAGATTTATTTTCTATTTAAAAAGACAAAACCACCTTAAAAACCGCTTAAAACCACGGCAAAGAGGCAAAGTAAACGATTTTGAAAGTTGAGGGAGGTAGTTCACCCGATTCTCGTGTCTAGGAAGGAATGCTGGACTCGACTTAGTGTCCAGAGAGGTAAAACAGTCTTTTTTCTGGTTAAAGACTACTTTTTTTAGAATTACACAGTACAACGCAGACGCTCACACACACGCAGACGCTCACACACACACGCACACTCACCCCTATGAATACGCGTACGTAAACCCTACCCCTATGAGAACATTTGAAGGACTGAGCACCCGATAGATCTAAAGATTCCCGAATTCAACATTGGCGCCTCGTTAAAGACTACTAAGCCCGATGTGTGCAGACTGGACTTCGTTAGGCCCATTTTAGGTAGACGACGATTAAGGCTACTCTCGAATGGGCCGGATCTAGCCCAACTAACCAGTTGCAGCAAGCCTTTAACAAGCCCAGTCCAGCATGATGCCCGCAAAAGAAGACACCCGTCGTCATCGCCGCCGAAAGCAAGATACTCCCTCCGTTCTATAATATAATATAAGATACTTCCTTCGTCCTATAATATAATATAAACATTCGTTGACTTTTTCTGTTCACGTTTGAACAGTCTTATTTAAAAAATTATAAAAATATTATTTATTTTATTAAGACATGTTTTATCATCGTATATATTTTAAGTATATCATAATTATTTTTATATTTTTATAAATTTTTTGAATAAGACGAACGGTTAAATATGATGTATTTATACTGTGGAGGGAGTAGCGAAGATCCAAACGGACATGACCCAGATTTCATTGAACGTTTGTCGATTTGTGCTAGAACAAACTGCTGCTACTGTAGCTTTAGGCGCGGCTATCCACAGATACTGCCAAGGAGCCCAGTCGCTAGCTTACCAGTCACATCATTTAGAAAAAAATACAAATTTGATCAAAAATGCTGGCACAGCAAAGTTTGGACTAATCATTGGATTTGCTTTACCGGACATCGAGGTATGTATGTACTCCCTCCGTCCCATAATATAAGCATTTTTCGATTTTCGTGTATCACGTTTGATCATCCGTCTTATTCAAAAATTTTGTGAATATATTATTTATTTTGCTATGACTTGTTTTATCACTAAGTATACTTCAAGTGTAACTTATTTGTTTTATATTTTTATAATTTTTTTTGAATAAGACGGACGGTCAAACGTGATGTCTGAAAGTCAATAAATGCTTATATTCTGGGACGGAGGGAGTATGTAGCCGCAGATCATCCCACTGCACCACATAGAGCCTAATCTTCTCAACCAGCATTCTTTCCCGAATCAAATACCTTGTTCATGTACAAGTTACATTTTTTATATTCAAAACGAGAAAAATAAAGTGCATATAGTCTGCAGGTAGGAGCGAACAAAGATGAACCGCGAACAGCACGCAAAGTTACAGGTACTGAGGTACAAGTGCATCTGGGAAGAATGGAACACACAAAAGTTTCGCCGTAGGTAGTTGATTGATCTCACACTCACAAACGCACTTGATTTAATCTCACATGAGTACATGACGGGCATCAGACCTTCAAGTAACGGTCCACCGATCGATCACTCCGGGATGGCGACGAGCGCCGGCCGCCACGGCCTCCTCATGAGCAGCCGCCGCCGGAACCCGCCGAACATGAACCTCCTGTGCCCGCCGGCCGCGCCGTCACGGCCTCCGATTGCCGCTACCGCCGACACCGCCGCGGCCTCTGGCGGAGCCAGCAGCACCGCCACCGGCTGGCCGTGCTTCTTGGCGCACCGGCAGACATCGCCGTCGTCCCCGGGAGCGCCGGCATCCGTGACCAGGAGCTGCTCCAGGGAGCTTCTGCTGAGGAGGCTGCTCTTCTCCTCCCTCCAGTCCTCCTCCGCGCCTCCCGCCGCCGGCCTGCGACCCCTGCGGAGGAGCAGGCGCCGCACGAGGATCCACAAGCTCTTGGCCTTGGGCCTGTGCAGCCTCCCTGCCACCGCCATCCCCCCTGCACGCTCTAATAATTGGCCTCTGATTGTGTATCTCTCTGATGTGGCTGTACAGTTATATACCTGCGTGTTGTTCCTCACATCTCAGCTGGTCAGCTACTGTGTGTGTCTACTACTGTTGCCCTTGCCCACTCGAGATTATCTGGGATTCTGGAGCTGATCCTGGAATGCTGTGTTAGACTATATTATTTATCACCTATCAGTTTTGTCATGGCCTTAGCCAAGGGCAGCTTAGCACAACGCTTGGACATGGAGGTGCAGACTGCAAAGACACATTCCCTGATTTCTTTGTTTACGTGTAGCTTGTGAGGGCCGCAAACGGCGCCACACATCGCCATTTGGAGGCCCGGCGAGGGATGTGTCTGCCCACTGGAGCAAAGAAAATCGCCATGGCCAGCGTCCGCATCAGGATCACCGTCAGGCGCTAACCACCCGGGCGCTAGAGGACGCGCGATTTCTGGTGGGGATAGGATATATAGGAGAGACCCGCTCTGGCCGCCGTGCTCGAGCCAGCGGACAAGTGGTCGGCGTCGCCGCCGCCGTGGCTGATCATCGGAGCGCGCGGTGGTGTGCGTCGCCGTCAGATCCCAGTTGCTCCGGGACAAGGCGATCGATGCGTGCGTGTTGCTACTTGCTGTTAGTTTATGGTGACGGGATTTGACGCGTTCGGTTTCTGGGAGTGGATAGCGAAGTGGTGCTTTCACGCTGTCTGGGGAGCTTGTGTGACTTGTTCTAGCTGACGTGAATCGAATTGGATTTTTTTTTTGGGGGGGGGGGGGGGTGGTGTTGGATTTTTTTTTAGATGGAAAAGCTGTCTGCGGTGTTGCTGCATGAACCTACCATTGTTGAACTGGAGGAACACAGCAGCTGAAATTCTTCGGAGAAGAAGAAAAAAAAGGCAGCTGCTGGATAATAGAGCCAGCGGGGCTCAATAATAGAGCCGCGCCACGGGTGACAGGAAATAAAAAAGTCGTCCCTCCGCCGTAGATTTTTTTCGTCTTCATTCCGTTAAATCAGATGTCTGACGTGGAAGTACCGTCGTGGATTTTTTCCTTCATTTTTCTAATATGTACTAATAAGATGTATAATGTTGATAAGTCAATATTCCAAAAACAACGATTCAACATTTCGATTATACCATTCTACCGAAATGTTGAACTAATGCAGTCAACATTTTCAAATACTAAGTTCAACATTTTATCAAACTTAATTCACTAATTCGGATAAACTAGATCAACATTTTGAGTGAAAATGTTGAAGCACTACTTCTATGATGTTGAGATAGTTATTCAAAATATTGAAATAGCATATTAGAAATATTGATTCTAAAATATACACATAGAAAATAAAAATATACTCATATTAGATCTTATTTTGTTGCATTATTTCTAAATAATATGGTGGTTCAAACGGATTTGAAAAAAAGATTAACGATTTAGGAGAAAATCGCATTTAAATGTTGGAACTCAGATTAGATTATCGTCCGTCCTTCCACTCGACTGCTAACACTTGTTTGTCAACTCTCCACCCGTGCGCTGTGAAGCCGAATAAATACGTAATCCTAATCATTGCACGAATCTCCAACTGTGAAAGCTACGTTGGTAAATTTTTTTTTCCGAAAACCAGACCACCGAGATCTTCGCCCGGCATGGTTCCGTCTGATTCAGGTACACGTATGCAGTTCTACCTCTCTTCGATCTGTATAGGCACAGGCTGTAACTTCAACACGTTCTGTAGTTCTCTGATAAATGTAGCAGAACCAGACTATCCCTCTGACACATTCAGGATTCCAGACTCCATGTCTGGATGACATGTGAGGTTGCAACCATATGTCAGAGGGACATGGTGTGAATTGCCATCTAAACGTCATATCCTTAATCTTCGAAATATAAATGCAGGTAACGATCAAACATAATACAATGCACTGATTGCCAAGACAAATTTGAACTTGGTGGATCAAGCGCAAGTCTATCAGCCAATTAGAGTAGGTAATGGTATAAAAGTACAACTTGAATTTTTGTGGCACGTAGGTCAGTTCATCATCTTGCTCACCCCTGTCCCTGTATTATCAACATAAAAAAATAGTGTATATATTACCTTTAAACTACTTCTAATACTTTCTTACTGTTTGAATTTGTGGCAAGCTCATAGTCTTTTGAGTCTTCGTACAACATGAGCTTATAGTTCATTATCAGTCAACAAAAAAGGAAAGGAAAAACTTACCCAAATGAATCAGCTCATTAGCAAATCTCTATACTATATACAACTCATCCGAAAGGGCTTTATTTCTTCAGGGTCAGTACATACAAGGAATCTCATCTCATCCGCTAGCATTTGATGCTGCTGAGTGGGTAGTCGATTGACTATGGAATCTGTGTATTACCGAGTCAGGTGAATACTGTATGCTGTTCCTCAACAAGTGTGCATCTTCCTTAGGAGACGAGTTCTCATCCATCCTTTTCTCTGGGGAATCTCCATTCTTGATACAATTCAGGGCCTCCACTACCTCCTTGATCGACGGCCTCAAATCCCTATCCAACTGCAAGCACTGAAAAGCCAACTCAGCAACTAGATCTATCATTCTTTTTGTTTCATCATCGGTCTCATAGCCGAGCTCAGGGTCAACCAACTGCTCAACTTCATGGTTCTGAATTCTGTTCAGAGCCATGTTGGCTAAGTTAATCTCACTATGGCTCCTGCTCATGTCAACAGCTGGCTTAGAGGATATGAGCTCTACCAACACAACACCGAAGCTGTACACGTCGCTTTTATCAGTTAGCTTGTAGCACTGGTGGTAAACCGGGTCAACATAGCCTGGTGTGCCCTGTGGGACAGTTGAGACATGGGTGACTTCAAGAGGGTACAGGCGTGACAACCCAAAGTCCGCGACTTTGACGTGGAAGCTGTTGTCCAGCAATATGTTGTTGGTCTTAACATCACGGTGTATGATTTCAACTGCATGGAGGTATGCAAGCGCTTCAGCTGTTTCTATGGCAATGTTCATCCTTACAGGCCATGTGAGGCCCCGTTCTGATGCATGGGGTCCATGAAGATGGTCTGCCACAGTCCCATTGGGGATGTACTCATACACGAGCATAAGGTCACGGCTGCTACGAGATGTGCAGCCATACAGGATGACCAGATTCTGGTGGAGGAGACGGGACAAGATGTCTACCTCATTTATGAATTGCTCAACCCGTTTGTAGTTGTTCTTGTAAAGGCGCTTAACAGCTACTACCCTCCCATCCCGGAGTTTTCCTGAAGGATAAAAAGATCACTTTGTCATTGCAAAGTCAACAAGAACAAGATATTTTTATCTAAGAATATTGTTATGCATAGCTACTATCATTTGCAGTTTCACAATGTTAATGCAGAAATGATGAGATGCAGACTGCAGAGTTAGATTGACAAGGGATTTCAGCAAACGTTATTCTCAGTTTCCCACCTTTGTAAACAGTTCCAAAACCACCATCACCAAGTTCCCTCGATTCACTGAATCCATCAGTAGCTTCTTCAAGTTCCTCATAAGTGAAAATATGGGGCGAGCCACCCAACTCAAGGTCTTTGTTGTATGATTCCATCGAAGATTTACTATCCATGAAGCTATTTTGAGCTTTAGATTGTTTTCTCCTCTTGCGCTTGTGGCAGACCAAAAAGAGGGCGCATGCTACCACTAATACGCCACCAACTCCTACTCCACATGCTGCCCACAATATTATAACAACTTTAGCAATATGCAGTAACCAATTGATCCTAGAGATTCTGCAACATATGATGCTACAAACTTTGTATAGTGCTGGAAAATGAGATGGGATATAATTGACATTAATTCAGCTTGATGGGTTGATACTCACCAATTCCGATTACCCTCCCAATGTTTTGTCCTACATAAGAATAGCCATTGTCAATATCTTGCCATTTAAAATGTAATATTATGCAGTTTAAATTAGTAATATGAAAACTTTGCCAGCTTTAGTCTATATCTGAACTCCTTTCATGACTGGCAGTAAGTTACGGTAGCATATATGAGAGAAGACTAGAGCCTGAAAGAAGAGGAAAAGAAATTCACTAGGAAAAAAGAGATGTATAATTAAACACAGAGATACTCTTCCATTTGATGTCCATTAATATTGGCCATTTTGCATCACTGTTTGTTTGCATCACTGTGTGGTATAGGAAGATAAGTCTTTATGGCATAGATGTATTAGCAGATAATAAATAGTCAAATTCGCTGTGTTCAGTTTTGAAGACAAAACCACAAATCCGCAGAGGCCAAAATTGAACGTAATGGTGTCCTAGAGACGAAGCCCAACTCTTTTGGTGCCCGACAGACAATTTTGCCCATTACATATTCATGTCGTCCCGTCACCAATTACCCCCTTCAGTATAGGATGGCCAATTATCAGGGCAGGACATAAATTGCTGTATTGATCATTCCTCTGATCTTCAGAAAGGTTGGAAAATCTGAAGCCTGTGGTTACATTTCAACTTAAACCTTACTGAAGTGCCTAGTTACAAATGATTACTTATGAGGTTGAAAGCGTCAAAGTTGAAAATTGCAGCACAAGAAAATCCAGTGACAGCTGGATTCAGATTGTCATTTGACGGTGGACCACTTGTTAGTAGTAAAGAATCTTGTTAGAAATAACAATCTTGAATTCCAGACCATGGTGATGACATCAAAACTATCTGTCCATACAGATTATGTGGCCATAGTAATTGTGAACAAGTTCTATTAATTATAATGCTGATGATGGTTACATTAGTTATCACCAGTTCAAACTGAAAGCAGGAACGGTGTCTATTGAGGGAAAAAACAGATAAGACAAAGAACCATGATCTAAGCACAACTAGCGTAGGTTAAATTATTTAGTAGAAAGGTTGTTCAACAGTAACTCAATGCCTTGTCTGATATAGCTTTATTGCATTGTTATTGGCTATTACCGTTGACTTTGACTTTGTCCAAAAAATGCTATATTTGCATAGTCATGCATAGGTAGAAAGTAAACAACCCCTTAGGCAAACTGACAGCCAGAAAATGAAGTCCTGGTGGAAGAAAACTAGCACACGCAGGACAATCAAAATAAACAACAGCACATAATCTTTTGAATATCAAATCAATCAAATAGTTGTGTCCCAGCCATGCGGACTAATCCATTTTGCTTCTTTCTTTGTTTGTTGAGGAAAAAAAGAGGAGAAATGTATCAGTGCACTACCGTGATGATTACGCCACTCTTCTCCAATTCTTAGTCTGACAATCATATCATCCGGGTATGATTGCTCCACCATTTAAATTCCTACAGTGTTCAATTCACCCATAGGAGCCTAAGTGCATAACAGATAGATTCGACTGTTTTCTTAGAAAATATAGTGCACTGATTGGAAAAATACTGGAACAATTTTCTCTAGTCAGCTATCGGTAGAAGAAAAAATAGGGAGGAGGGCCATTGGTACGGCATCTTATCGAATAGTGTAGTTGAACACTTCAACCAATGCGTTTGACTATACTACAGTCGGCCCCAATGTCCCCATCAAGGAATAACTTCACTATTCAACAAAAAATAATAATTTGCAGTTGAAATGGACGGTCCACACATTCAAATGGAACAATATTTTTTCCAATCAAAATTTTATATTCAATTTATCGGCAATCACTCAAAACTGCAATGAAGAGAACCTGTTGTTATTCAATTAATCTCGATAGCGACTCTACTACGTCACTCGCGGGACCTTATTTGCCACCCAAATGGACATTACAGAATCATTGAATCCGATACCACCACCTGCAATGCATGACCTAAGAATTACCGGTAATTGACTAGTAGGAGTAAAGCAGGTCTACGGAATCCTTCTTGAATTTCTCTTTGTATTTCACCCCCATTATATTTTCTATATGTGTTTTCTATACCATCCTTTTGTATTTGGCCTAGGTCAACTTTCAGATTATAGCAAGCTAATGCCACTTTCTCTTAAAAAATATATCTAGGCGAAATTGGTGGACTAATTTCCTGAACTCACCGCACTTCTCAGGGCGCAAACTGCCGGAGCAATCGCAGGCGAACTTGAGGCCGTTGTCGCCGTACACACATTTGCCGCCGCTTGCCATGCACTTCGGGCAATCTCCTGCCACCTCTGTCCACTCCATGAGAAACCCATTCCTCATGCCGGCGATGTAGTCGTCCCCATTCCCATCTGGAACCCCGAGCGTCGGCACGACAGTGAAGAGGCAGCCCGGCGGGATGGTGCCCTGGATGTAGCTGCTCGAGAAATTCTGCCCGTCGCCGAGCCGGACGAAGGAAGTGTTGTCGCAACTCAGGTTGCGAAACCCAGCCCGAACCGCCGGTGAAGGCCCCGGGCACTTGCCGAGGACGAGCAGCTCTTTGTTGGCTTTGCTGAAGACGATTGGGTTGAGACCGGAGCCGGTCGTGATGTTGAACGTCGGCGCTGGGCAGCCGGTGGCGAGCGGGAGGTTGTCGTCCACCGCGCGTATGGATTGGTTCTCCGCGAAGATGCCGACCACTCGATACGCCTGGTAGATGGATTTGCTGAGGAAGGCGCCGCTGGTGTTGCACTTGAGCTGGAACGACGGCGGCCCGCACGGCGGCTGGCCGGGCTCCTCCTCCAGCCAGAACGGGTAGGTGATGTTGAGGCCTTTGCATTTCTTTGGCCAGCAGCTTGACGACGGCTGGGCCGCTCCGGCCGCCGCCGGCCGGAGGAGGAAGGAGGCGAGCAGCAGGAGGAAGAGCGGATGCATAACGGATTTGGGGGTGGACCTGGGTGGGTAAGCGAACTGAGCAAGGAAGAATGCGAGGACGGAAATGGTAATGGATAGCGGGACGGATATGAGAGTCAGAAAGGACGGTGGCGAGCGGTTTGACCGGCCGCGGGTCCACGGCTCCACACCACCCATTTTTTTTTCTCTCTTTGTTCTTGTGAGTTTGTTTATTTCCGGTTTAACCATCTCATTGACTTTTGTGTTGGCAAACTCCGGGACGGCATAAAATGGCGGCGGCGAACACGCCTACCGCGGTTGGGGACGACGCGACGACCGGCGGCGTTACGTTACGACGCCCTTATTATCAAACCAAGTGAATAAGTTAAGCTGATCGGTGGTTTGGGTTGCCAGGTCCGTACTCTCTAGAGTCTAGTCTCTACTAACCTGATGGGGGCTCTTGTTCGATAGAACAGAGGGAGAAGTACTAGGATTAGGAGACCTCTGGCTGCTACTAGCTAGTTTTTTATCGGCCAAAGCGAAAGCATCATTCTACTAAGCTGATTTTATTGGTTTCAAGAATCAACTTACCCGGCGGCTGCGACCATGTCAGGAGGAAGCCGTTGCTGATGAGCTCCTCGTAGTTGCTCGCGTTCTCCTTGCCAGATTTCTTAAGCATAGGCACGACGATCGCATCGCAACCCTCCAGAAAGTAGCCGTCGGAGTTGTGCAGGTCGCTGTAATTCCCTCCGACGCGAGAAATGAACGTGTTGTCTCCGCATCTCCTCTTCAGAAGCCCCTCGGCCGCCGCTTGTGCCTTGGTGCAGCTGTAGAGGATGAGTTCCTGATTGGTGTGGCTGATCCAGAACGGTTGAGCGATCTTCGATGAGGTGTTAGCTGTAGGAAATTTGTATTGTTCGCAGTCTTTGTGGGTCAAGTTTGCCAGGTCGCCAAGCTTCTGCGTGTCCACGACAAGCAGAGATCCGTTGCCGTAGAAGATGTCTAGGATCTGAAGGTCGTAGGATTCATTGCTCCGGCGATAGTATCCGAGATACGGAGTGTTGTTCTGACAACTGACCGGGAAACCAATCAACCCACAGTTGGTCTCCGTTGCTTGCTCCGGGATGATCCCGAATGGCTCCTTGATGGTCAGTTTGCCGCATATGCTACCAGCCGAGCAGTCTCCTTGCACGTTGCCCGGCGCTGCTGTTGACAGAATCAGTATCAGCGACCACGCCGCCCAGCCGGGGGAGGCGAAGCTCCGAGCCATCAGAGCATATATGGCAGTTTTAGCCAGGCTTCGACGAACTCCAATTCCAAGAGAGAAGAACAGGGAAGCTCCACAGTTTCAGTGGAGAAGAAGAATAGGAGGAGGAGGAGGAGGAGGAAGAAGAAAACAGGGGTGATGCTGGGGTTGCGTGAGAGACCAAGAGAATTGCTAGCAAGGCAGGAGTATGATTGATTTTTAGAGTGAGATATGGGAGTATAGCCGGAACCTTTAACTGGTCAACGGCCCCACCATCAATTTCGCACAGGGATTTCCGGATCGGAGGTGCCCCATTGGACGGGGGCAAAGCGACTCCTGTCGTCGTGACTCACTCGTGGACAAGCATTTAAAATGTTCATCTCGCAGAGTCCAATAAAATCGTGCAATTAGTTTTTGATTTCATCTACATTTAATACTCCATACATGTGCTGATATTTTGATGCGATGAGAATCTTTTTTTACGTAGTGAACTTTGGGGGTAGAATTTGTATATATACTTTTCAAATGCAAACAATCAATAATCTCTATAACCGCTCCCCTTGCCAACGACTTTATTCGCAATCCTTAGTTGTCACCACCTAGCCACCTTTGTGTCTATGCCCTAGATGTTACGCCCCAAAAAAAACTATGCGGTTTTTCTTATATCAATATTTTCTTTGAGTTGAATTCCTCCATTTGGCATCATTGTGCACTGAAATTGTTGAAACAAAAACTTAATATGACGGTTTGGTAGTTTGGAGAAAAGTCAAACCCTGATTTATATGACTCAAAAAAGCTCCAATCAAGGCTTAGTTGAAAGTTGGCATGCTAGTTGTTGAAAGTTGGAATTTGGATGTCACGGATCGCACCCCAGTTATTTTGAATTCTCTCGTTTAAAGTTGAGGTCATAGTTTAGCTTTATTTATGCTTCGGTCATAGAGTCCGCCTTTATTTCGAAAGTCTATGTTTCCGTGAGAGAATTCAGCAGTTGCATGCACTCATAACCGTAAATAAATGGGAAAAATTTATTTTACAACCTTCAACTATTATAAAAGTTTGATTTTCAATCTTGAACTATAAAACCGGATAAAAAATGCCATTCAACTGTCAGAACCATGCAAATTTAGCCTTTAGGGTAGTTTTGAAGGTAGTTTTATATTTTGTAAAAATAAAATAAAAAATCCAATTAGATCTAAAAAACAAAACTAATTCATCTCAAATAAAAAAAAATATGAAATTAGTATAAAAAATTTTCTAAAAATGTAACCTATCTATTATTACTCTATTTGAATCTTAATTATTCAAAAATAATAGGCATAACTATAAGCAACCAAATACTATGAACATTTAAAAATGGATCTGATTAACTGGCAAATATAGTGACAATAGATAGGTTACATTTTTAGAAAACTTTTGATAGCAATTTTGTATTTTTTTGACTTAAAATGAATTACTTATGAATTTTTTAGTTTATATTTGAATATTTTTAATTTTAATAAAATGGAAAATCACCTTCAAAACCACCCAAAGGGCTAAGTTTACACGGTTTTGACAGTTGGATGATCTTTGTTATCCGGTTTTATAGTTCAAGGTTAAAAATCAGACTTTTGTGATAGTTGTAGTGTGTAAAATGGACTTTTCCCTAAATAAATTACCATATATCTTTTCCTAACCATAATCGTACTGTGGGGCCGGCCTAATAAATAACTTTTTGAATTGAATGTTTTTTCCCTTTTATGTTGAATTCCCTTTTCCCCTTCTACGTGGAAATTGTCGAATCCAACACCTTTTGAATTTACCTGACTGCCATGTGACGAGGAAGCCGCCCCTGATGAGTTCCTCGTAGTTGCTAGCATCCGTCTTCATCGAGCCTCCAAGCACCGGCACGACGGTAGCGTTGCAGCCCTCCAAGAAGTCGGTGTCATACCCATGGGACCGCTCGCTGGCGACGCGAACGTACGTGTTGTTGCCGCATTTCGTCTCCACAAGCCCCTCGCCTGGCGACATCGGCTTTGTGCAATTGTAGAAGATGAGGTTCTGATTGACGGGGCTGATCGAGAACGGAGCAACAACTTTGGTGGAGATGTTGGCCGCCGCGGATGCGGCAGATGACTCCGGGTACAGAGGACGTGTTGAAATAATTTTCACCCTTGTCGGTGGTCGTCTTGGCGATGAGCAAGGAGCGGTTGCGGTAAGAGATGCTGAGGATCCGCATGTCGTACTCGCTCTGATAGTATGCGAGGTACGGGGTGTTGTTGCGATGGCAACGAACCTGGAACCCTGACTTGCCGCAGTTGGTCTGCATCTGCCCTGCCTCATCCTCCTGGACGAGCCCAAACGGGAAGGAGATGGTCACGTTGCCGCATGGCACGTGTGCGCAGTGCTCTCCGTCTTCTGCTGCCACCGCAGGCGCCATCAGTGGTGGCGACAAGGCCACCCACACGGACGAGACGAGGAAGAGAAGCAAGCACGATGGCGCCATGGGAGCATGAGAAGAAGGTCCGAGCTCGAAGATGGAAGTAGATCGATAGCGGGACGAACAGAGGGGTGAAAAAATAAGCTCTGGGGCGAAGACACGGGGTCATCAAGTTGGCTGTGTAAATAATGGTGGAGCTGAGTAGTCCTCGAGTCCTACCTATGTGCAGACAACGGTAGCGACCGAGAACCTTGACGCTGACATTCGGGCCATCGTCATTCGTTCGCACACGGAGACTTCCGATCGATCGAGCTGCCCGATGGAGGGGGCAAAGCGACGACTACTGTCGCGTCGCGAGCCACTGACGTGGCCGGATGCGCGCGCGGCCTGATCAGCTTCCGTGTGAGGCACGCTCCTAGCTTGCAAGCCAACAGGGTTACGATCTCACGTTTTTTTTTCTCAAAACTTTGGACTGCTGGTATTATATTAGTGAACGGCATGCAAAAACTGGACAGACTTTGGTTTTCACACGTACTGTACAGCAGTGGTTTCACGATTACAACCGGGGACCAGCAGACTTAATTTCAAGGTGGTCGCATCAATGCACTATGGCCTTGTTTACATGGAGAATAGGGGGTGGGGATTTGGGGGTTTGGGGTCACTTCGTAATCATTGCGCCACTGTAGCATTTCGTTTGTATGT
Source organism: Echinochloa phyllopogon (assembly GCA_033239725.1). Lineage (NCBI taxonomy): Eukaryota > Viridiplantae > Streptophyta > Magnoliopsida > Poales > Poaceae > Echinochloa > Echinochloa phyllopogon. The sequence goes on along the minus strand of BTCW01000014.1, from coordinate 7,489,454 downwards.
GTGAAAAATTATCCAAAAATTGATTAATTAGGCTCAAAATGTTCGTCTCGCAGAGTATAACAAAACTGTGCAATTAGTTTTTGATTTCATCTACATTTAGTACTCCATGCATGTTATGACATTTTGATGTGATGAAAATCTTCTTTTTACATAGTGAACTTTGGGGTTGCTTTTTGGAACTAAACCAGGCTACGTTGGACTTGGCAAAAGCTAAGAAAGTACTCCTATTCTTGCTAGTTTCAATCAAATTTTACCATTTTGCTCCGTAAATGCGCTTCAGATTGGATTATTCTAAGAGAAATAATATGCAAGCATTCCTCAACAGAGTGCTAATATCAAGGCAAATAATCCACATTTGATAAGCACTCACCTTGCCAACAACTTTATCCATTCATTTTCGGTTGTACTCTGTGTGGTTCATGCACCTCTTCTTGGCAGCGGTGTCAGCACCACCTAGCCACCAAGTGTGGCTATGCCCTAGATGTTACGTCAAAAGACCGCATAGTTTTTATATCGACTGCAATATTTTTTCTTTGAGTTGAATTTCTCTTTTCTCCTTTTGATGGTATTGCGCATTGAATTTGTTGAAACAAGCACTTTAAAGTCAGAGTTTGAAAGTTTGTCTTAGATGTAGAGACTTTAAAGCATACTTTTGCTAAATAACAGTCAAAATCGGGTTTATATGATTGAAAGTTCCAATCAAGGCTCCATTGAAAGTTGGCATTCTAGTTTAAAGTTTTCTCTGTCTAGCTGGAGTCACGGATCAACCCAGTTATTTGAATTCTCTCATTTAAAGTTGAAGCTAAGGTTGAATTGGTATATGCAAGTTCAACTTTTTGTTTTGGTGACATAAAGGTCTTCCAAAAACTTTATGTTTCGGTGAGAGATGATAGTAGTTGCATGCACTCATAATACTAAAAACAATACATCTTTTTCCTAAAGACAATCATAGTGGGGCCCTGTACTAGATGTTTGGTGAAAAGTATTGACTGTTTTTTTCTTCTTTGAGCTGAATACCCTTTCCCCTTTTCGAAAGTTGGTATTTGCTAGTTGAAAGCTGTTTTTTTACTAGTCGGAAGTCATGGATCAGTACAATTGAAACATGATTTCTTTCATTTCATCTAAAGTTTAGATCTAGGTTGTTTCATGATTGAGAGTACACTCATAACTGTAAAATAGTATATCCTTTTCCAAAGGTAATCATATTAATATGTAAAAAAACATCTGTTAGACATATTAGTTCAGAATTAGAACATTAGAAGTGAACGTGCATGCTAGCTAGTGAAAAGTTACAGTGAAATAGGCTTCACTGCAGGAATTTAAAATATTTCGAAACCTACATGAATTTCTTATGAAATGTTGTGACCAAGGTTTCAAATTTCAGTAATTTCAGTCATGTCTGAAAGAAAAATCTAGAATTTACTATTAAACTTATGTATATGCTTTATTGTAAATATAATACTTTGGACTTATATTTTTTATTGTTTGTGTTGCATATTCGTCAAATTAATAGTTGTATAGCCATAAACTATGGTAATCATTTTTGTATCTCCAAAATTTTTAGAAAACCAGATAATTTAGTGAAGACTAAAAGTATTTTGGTGAAATTTTGCGAATTTCGATGGTGACAGAAAAAAATTAAAACCTTGGTTGTGACAAGATAATTAGCTTCTGTGTCGTATATAGAAATTCCTATAAATTGCGGTGTTTCATTGGAATTACTTCCTCCGGTTCAGTATTAGAAGTCGTTTAGGACAGCGATACGGTCACCAAAGCACAACTTTAACTTCTCTTTTCTATAAAAATATTTCTTAAAAAGCTATATATGTATATTTTTATGTAAGTAACTTTCAAGACCAATCTATTTATATGATTTTTCATTTCCAAACTCAGCGACTTAAATTTTAGTCATGATTTATATTCTTAATGTTTGACTCAAACTTTGTCCAACATGACTTCTAATACCAAACCGGAGGGAGTACGAATGAATACTTACCATGAGGCTCAATACCTCACTGAAACATTTATATCAATCTGTCACCTCGTATTAATGTGTTTTTCTCATGCATTCCATATAAACGGTCAGTCATGCTGTTTTTGTTTTATAGCACCCTGTCTATCCTTAAAAATTTCATTCAAGTTCTATCATTCAAGTCAAACCTTATTAGGTTCAGGACTCCAGAACTCGGAGCTCTAAGGTTGTGAACCAAAATCTATGGCAATTTGAAATTTCTGTTCGTAATTCATAAATCAGAGACACCGCAAGGCAATATTTGCTTGTAGTTTTGAGTGGGTTCCAAAAGGGACTATAAACTAAACCTACTTGAGACACTTGTCCACAAAAAGTGCCTCCTATTCTAACCAGAAAAATCAAAAGCGCCAATTTGGTGGCCACGTGTGGCCCTAGCCGTACGCCACTTCCTGCATCCCACTTGCCACAAATGGACATTTCAGCATGCTAACGACAACCTACTAACAATATAGCAATATAATAAGGTTGAAAGATAAGCCAATAATGCATGGATCAAACCGAAGCCCGATGTGCCAGCGCACTAACAAGAACAATCATACGCGAAGAGGACACGGGGAAACAATAAAGGTAGATACTGGCGGTGGCAGGCGAAGGCGATCACTTCCATCGCTGCCCCGGCAGAACACGCGTTTAACCCGGATTATTGCGGCGTGGCCAGTGCGTAGGCGCACCGGTAGTGTCTCTTGTCAACTCGTCAATGTCACCAATGACCAGTGGGGCGCATGAACAGTTAATCACACGAGATAACCATGACTACTCTAGCTAGGCCTCTAGGTGCCGCGCGCCAAGCTACCGGTGGATCGAGGGAACCAAGGTAGCTAGCCAAGGTCCACACTGGTGAGAGCTACTCGTACGTGCAAATGGGGGGCAGTGGTCACCTGGATTATCTCCAATTCTCCATGGGGCCTGTGCGAAGGACCCTACATGTGGACACCACACCACTAATTAACGAACGCGACGCGGCGCAATAATCCGCATGATGCAATGGACCAACGAAGTCTCGCGGATCAAATCGGCACGCTGTGACGGGTCGCCCGCCCGCCCGCCGGCCGGCGTGTCCACACAAAGCTGACTGACTAGTGGCTACTGTAGCGGCAAGTACGTGTACGGAGGCAAGTGGTCGTTGGGACTCACCGTCACCGGCGCATGTCAGCTCCGCGCGCCGGCCGCCGGGGCAGAGGCACCAGAACGCCGCCGCGGTGTTGTCGTACCGGCACGCCCCGCCGCTCGCGTTGCAGGCGGCGCAGTCGCCGACGCCGGGCGCCGTCCCCCACTCCAGGACGAACCCGTCCTTAAGCAGCCGGCTGTAGTTGGCCGCCGTCATGGCCGCCGCCTCCGACCCGAGCACCGGGAAGTACGTGTACGTGCAATTGCCCGTCGCGATCGCCGGCGGGCTGTCGGAGGCGTAGCTCCCGCCGAGGTACGCGTAGATGGGGGCACGGCAGCCGGAGGTGGCGTTGACGAACTCTGGCCCGCCCGGCGCCGCGCCGCCGGTGCAGTTGTAGAGGAAGCACAGGGCGCGGTTCCGGGGGCTGATGGTGAAGGGGCTGAGCGCGATGCTGACCGACATGTTGAAGTCGGTGCGGCACACGCCGTCGTTGCCGGTGGCGACCCTGGTGTGGAAGGCGACGAAGGATTTGTTGGTGTAGTTGATGGCGCGGACGCGGATGGAGGAGCCCTTCAAGGATGCCACGCCGCCGCCGATGCAGCTGACCTTGAAGGCCGGGTGACCGCAGGGCGATGAGGTCTCGCTGCCTATGCCGAGCCAGAATGGGTATCTGAGAGTGAGGTTCCCGCATGTCGCCGGCTCGCAGTCGGCGCTCGCATGGTCGTGGAGGAGGAGCAAGGAGGCGACCAGCGGGAGGAGCAGAGAGGCTGGATGCATCGAGCTTGGTGCTTGATCAATGGAGGAGCGCAGCTAGCAGGCTGCGGAATGGAGGGGGGGAAGAACGAAGGTCCAAAGGGAGAAGTAAGTACAGTAGCAAACTAGCAACGGAATTTGCTTGCCTTTCCGTTTTGTTGGACTTTTTTTTAATCAGCACGGGGGAGCAGGAAAGTCAGTGCTGTCTTGTCACTGAAGTTTTCATAATTATTTTTCGTTTTTGCAGCTCCTGTTGACTTGTAACGAGATAAAAAGAGCTACTAACCGCCAGCAAGCTTACTCAAATGACCGAGCTCGCAATAAGAAGTTACATGACAAACAACATCGGACAGGTTAGGTGTCAAAGTTCGGAAGGTCTCTGGAATTACAAGGATGATCGGGACGGTGGTCAACCCAAAGGTAGGCCCGTAGCAAGTAGCAACGCGAAGTGATGGAGTAGCATCACTGGGCCAACCCGGCCTGAATCTGACTATGGAAGCCCGTTCTTTAGAAAAACACAGAGAGATAGGAACTACTGTGTCGCTACAAGAGAAGCAGTTGCATCTTGGTTCTAAGATCAAGGGCCATTGGCTGTGACTAACTGACTATCTCCTCGCTTTATCAAATATAGTCGCTCTCAAAGGTGAACTGAAATATCCTATATTAGAATTCAAAATTGTGAATTCGTCTGTCCGGTTGGATTTATCACTTCAAATGTGCTTGATTTGTATTAGGGCCATGCTCATGCCTATCAACAACACAACCATAGAAAACATGATGACATGAAACTTAATTAAGGATGTTGGTTTAAATATCACACAATAATCGCTTATTAAGTTTGTGTTGCAATGGCTAAGGCACGGGTTCTATTTTGATTCTTCCAAGCTATGATAAGATAAGATTTGAAATATTAAAAGCACAACTAAAACATATTTATATCATGTACAGTACTGTATTAGTTGTTTTTTAGGTATCCTAATGCGCACAATCAGTAGTGAACGGGATTGGAAGAGAAGAAACTAGAAAGAGTTGGAGCAAGAAATTGTACAAATAACGACAGAAGACTTTGTCGAGAGATCATATTGTCAAACAGAAAGAGATCGGAGATGCAGAAGAACAGATGTCTGAATCTTCTTTGATTTGACTTTTCTACAGACGGCTTGTCATTTTGTCATCACAAAAGTAAAAGACGGAAGTCTGGAGCAACGTACCAAGGACCAAAGGAAAAGGGTTTATCGATACTAACTAAACGCATTTCTTCCTCCTTTGAAATGACTAGCGAATTGGTAACTGGATAGATATTTTGGGAGATCGAGAGGTATCTTTCTCGCATCGGCACTGGCGCGCTGACATTGCTGGTCAGAAAATGATGCAACATGGCACATCGACACTGTATTATTCTGCCTTCAGCATTCTTCAGACTAAATTTCTGTCGGCTGCTGTCAGCTAACCCGCACTCAGTTATTGAGCATCAATCATCTACTCGTCATAATCTAATCTTAAGTTTGTCCCTCCCATCAATGGCGGCTATTCAAGCCAGTTCTAGTTATACGCACGATAAAAAAAAAGCTGTGTAGGATTCGTACGGAATCACGGGGTCATCAGTGACTCACCGCGGGGGCACGTCGCCGGCTGTCTGCTGCCGTCGTTGCAGAGGCACCTGAACGCGTTCATGTTGGCGTCGTAGCGGCACTGGCCTCCGGTCGCTTCGCACGCCGCGCAATCCCCGGGCACCGTCCACTCCAGCAGGAACCCGCGCCTCACGAGCCTCTCGTAGTCTCCCATCGCCCTCAGCTCCGACCCCGGCATCACCGGCACGGCCGAGAACTGGCAACCCGTCGACGCCGTCGTCTCCTGCACGGGGCCCCCGCTCTCGTAGCTCCGGCTCAGGTACACGAACCACGGGGCGCCGGAGCCCGTGCAGTTCATCGGAAGCGACGCCGCCGCGGGAGGCGCCCGCGAGCAGTTGGCGGAGCAGAGGAAGAGGCCCCAGTTGGCGCGGCTTATGGAGACGAGCGAGAGCACGAGGTTGGAGGACACGTTGAACTTGGTGGCGCGGCAGCCGGTGGGGTCGCCGGCGAGGTTGGTGTGGAACGCCACGACGGAGCTGTTGCCGTAGTCGATGCCGAGCACGCGGAGGTACGAGCCGTTCAGGAGCGGCGGCGCGCCGGCGGCGTCGCAGTCGATGCCGAAGGACGGGTAGCCGCAGTAGGAAGGCTGCTGGCCGCGCAGCCAGAACGGGTACCTGATCGACAGGTTCCCGCACGACGCCGGCGCGCAGTCGGCGTCCAGCGCGGCGGCGAGCAGGGGCAGGAGCGCAAGGAGTGGCAGCATGGCGGCGGCGTGCATTATGATATTATCGGAGCAGATGCCGAAAGGAGTATGGACGCTCGGCGTTTTTATGTAGCTCGTGAGAATGGATGATTGTTGAAGTTAGATAGCGGATGGGAAGACTAGAGGAGCCGATTTGTCTGACATTGGGCGCTTGGTTACTATGGATTTCACATGACAGAGTGCAGTCAACGGAAAATGTCTTACGGTGCCGTTTAGTAGGAGTAGAATTTTCTCGACTCGACTTTCATGCATTATAAACCGCGAGGAATGTGTTTTAAAATACCCTCTTCAATAAAAAAATTAGAACGCCGTATAACGTGTGCAATCGATCGAACTATATATATTAACTATAAAATGCATGCAGTCAGTTTCTAGACTAAAGGTTCCCATCACAAACAATTTTTAGAAGTGAAAATGAAGTGTGATCAATAGTATTTTAGAAGTAAAAAATAAGTCAGGTAATAAGCAACAGATAGAAAACAAAGCATAACGCGAATAGACCTGCGATCCACTTGGTTAGTAGATACCTTAGTAGTACCAGCCTCCCCTGTAGGTCTTGAGTTTGATCTCCGGTTGGGACAAATTTCTCATAATTTATTTCTGAACTATGTTGGCCTTCACACATGCTGGAAACTAGTATCCAAGATCATCTCTTTAAGACGGACGTGTGAGTGTGAGTATAGGATGTAGGTCTTAACTCGCGCATGGAGGGTGTGCGTGAGGTGTGAATGTGTGTGGTGTACGTCTATGTGTAAATTCATGTACCTATGGTAAAAATGTCAAGATACTGAGACAGCGTGGAAGAATTCCAAGTTCAAAATCATGAACATTTAAGCTATTGTGTCAAAACTATCCTTGTTTCTATGTTGTTGAATATATGAGCGATGGTATCTTTTTGAGAATTAGTTACACACTTACACAGCATGATCTCTGTATAAGTAAACAGCTGCTAAGATTAAACACCCATTGAGGCTTAAAGTACCAACGGATCGTTTGACAAACCATCGGAATGTGCATGGTAATTAGAGGTGGGAGATGAGAGTTCACATAGAAATTTTGCGTGGGAACTATACTTTTATTTCAAGTCCCTTTTTGTTTTGGTCTTTTCACTATATATTTTGTTGGTGGGTTCAGAAAGGAAAAAAAATCATATCATAGAATAGGATAACTCGTACTCCCTCCGTATAGGATTTAGATGACGTTTTACACAAGATTTTAGTCAAACATTGAGAATATAAATCATGAATAACTTTTAAGTCGTTGAGTTTAGAAATGTGAAAACCATATGAATAGATTTGTCTTAAAAATATTTTTATAAAAGTATACATATATTATTTTTTAATAAATATTTTTATAAAAATAAGAAGTCAAAGTTACGTTTTGGAGACCGTGTTGTTATCTTAAACGTCATCCAATACCAATATGAATGGAGTACCGATCTTCCACTTAAACCACAATTCTCATCCTTCCCTGATAAGTGATGGTTGGAGTTGGACCCCTAAACTCTCATTTCCTGCTCCTTTAAAACTCTCATTTTCTGTTTTAGGAAATGGACTCCAATCCAATTAGGAGGTGTTTGGATCCCCTTGACTAAAGTTTAATCCTCATCACATCGGATATAAGGATGTTAATTAGAAGTATTAGATATATGTTGATTAAAAAACTCATTATATAAGTGAGGGTTAATTTGTGAGACGAATCTATTAAGCCTTATTAGTCCATAATTAGCATATATTTTTTTATAATATATAATCAAGGGAGGACATTATGTAGAGGTATTATCCTAAGGATAAAACGTATATAAATATCCATGCTTAGGTCACACCGTGAGTGTGAAATAACTCTGAGGTGGTGTAATACTCATCAATGTTGGTTGTCAGTCTTTATCGATGATTTTCGTTGAGCACATGAGATGGTGCTTTGTCAATCAGATTTCTTCTTCTCTTACTATGGGATTTCTAGCTTCATGAAAATAGCGCTCCTTGGACATTTTACAGTGTGCCAGCACCTATGCTCAATTGTTGTTTACAATGATTTTTTGGTGCGATTCTGCCAAGATGTATTAATGAGAAGAGTGAACAAAAATAGAGTTTACGATGTTGATGGAATGATGGATGACTGGAAGCTAGTGTGCAAGCAGTGCGTTCCATCGGCATTGTATAATCGCAAGTGACACAGTTCAAGCAACAATTCAGTTGGCCCTAATATCATGATTTGTTTATGTGTTTTCCTAATATATACCAGATTACCAGATTTTTTTTTCCGAGTCGAATGTAGCGGCGGGAAAACAAGACGAAGGAAACTGTACGAAGCAGAACAGGAGGTTAGGAGTACCGGCACTACCACTGTTTTAATTTGGGTCATTTTGACTTTTCTAAATTTTTAGATTTTACTATGCATTTAGATATAGGTTATGTCTAGATACGTAGTAAAATCTATTTATTAAAAAAAGTCAAAACCAACTACAATTTGAAACGGAGGAAGTAAATCATAAGCATAAACATACTCAACGCATAAACATACTCACTCTAAATAATAATGTGAGGCAATGTAAGAAGTCGTGGGTTCGAATCTCACACGACGGTGCAACCGTGAAACGTACCGTGGACTTTTAGTCCCGGGTGGAAGAACCGAGCCGGATTTGGGAACCGGACTAAAAGCCTTTTTTTACTAGTGTAATATCGTGATTTTCTAATGTGTTCTCCTAATGGCTAATATACCGTATTACCGGCTTACGCATGTTAGTTCGTTCGAGTCGAATATATCGGAGGGAAAAGAAGACGAAGGAAAATGTAAGAAGCAGAACAAATTACTCGTAAATCATAAGCATAAATTAACATACGTACTCACCACAAATAACCCCGTCGTCGCTGCCGTCGGAGCACCTGCACTCGAACTCATCGTCGGATACAACAACCCGGCACCGACCGCCGGTCCCCATGCAATCCGCGCAGAGCCCATCATCATCCGTGTACTCAAGCAGAAACCCACCCTTGAGCAGCCGCCGGTAGTCTGCCCCCGTCGCCCCTTGGTATCTGTTGACACGAGACCGCGCCAACGAAGTCGCCGTTGCCTTGAAGCGAAACCGGTCAGACCACTTTACGAAACCGGTCAGACCGCTTTTGATGGAGCGACGGTGAAAACCTAAAATCTCGAGCTCGGGAGAGACCCCGTCGGAGCTTGAGAGTCTAGGGTTGTTCTAGGGTCGGCAGGCCACCTAGAACGTCCTCAAACGTCGTCGAGACGAGAGAAGAACAGAAGATATGGCGGTTGGAAGAGCTAGGGTTTGGAGATAAAAGTAATGCGAAACATAGAAAGATAAAAGTAAAGAAAACGATAAAAGGTAAATTTGATAGATTCGATTGGATTGGATGTTGGATTATTCCTCAATCGGCCTTGGCCCTTTATATTTATAGGGTGGGATGGTCTTACCCCGTTGAGTCGGTTTACAATATAGATAAAACTCTAAAGTCCTAAACCTATTCCAACACGGGAGAAACCGGTCAGACCGGATAGGGAAACCGGTCATACCGGTTTGGCCGTTGCCAGATCGGCTGCAGTAAAACCGGTCTGACCGCTTCCTAGAACCGGTCTGACCGGTTGCCTTCGGCCTGACAGGCAACTGCCAATTTTGGTCGTCAACGGTATCCCAGCACCGGGATCACGGACACGTTGCACTTCACCGGCGGCGACATCCCACCGCCGCCACCTGGCCTGTACTTGCCCCCAAGCACGGCGAACGTTGGCGACGAGTCGTCCGGCGACAAACAGCGCATGCGCGTCCACGAACGAGGTATGTCTCTTTCCCGCAGATCGTCGCAGCCGTAGAGGAAGAAGAGCTCCTGGTTCTTGGGGCTGATGTCGAACGGCGAGAGGCCGAGGTCGAAGGATGCGTTGACGAACTTTTGGAAATCGCAAGGGCCGCCAGACAAGTCGAGTCGGAAGGAGCTGTTTTCGTAGGAGATGTCCAGGAGATTGTACGCCCAGTAGGAGTTCTTGAGGGAGAGATTGCCCTGCCTGTCGCATGTTTTCGTAGTCTTTTCTATCCCACGAATCTGTCTGCAGCGCCGTCCTGTATTGTGCAGGTCCGCCGCTCCATCCCCCAAATTTCGCGGCTGCTTCTCCCTCCTCCAAATCTTGCCCCACGCCGGCCCTCCTCTGCCCCGCTCGACGGCGGCGGCCGCCCTCCTCTGCCCCACCCGCCCCGCCCCACCCGACGCCGGCTGCCGACTCCGCCCCGACGCTGACAGGACCCTCTCCTCCGCCGCCGCCGACGGTGGCCATGTCCTGCAGGGGCAACGCCATGTCCTGCGGTTCGCCTTCTCGTGGGCCGACGAGGTCGAGCGGAGGAGCGGGAGCAGGAGCAGGCCGCGATGCAGCAGCAGCCGCCGCTGCGGGAGGCGAAGAGGGAGCAGATCAAGCCGGACATGTTTGGCACGGCGCGCCCGCGGGAGGTGGTGCTGGCCGAGAAGGGCGTCGACTGGCACGACCGCGAGCTCGACCTCGGCCCCGCTCCGCAGCGCCGCTCGTGGCCACGGGCGTGCTGCCGCCGCGGCTGCGGCAACCGCGACACCGGAGCGCGGCGTGGCGCTGGATCGGGACGCCGGACGAATGCTGCACCCGCGGCATAAGGCTGCTGCTGCTGCATTGATGCTGCGGCCTCCGCCGCGAACGGCAAGGTGCCGGCGGAGGAGGTGTGGGAGGTGCGTCCCAACAGGTGCAGAAGCACGGCGGCGGGCTCTCCGACGATGAGCCATCGCCCAACGTGTAGCTGGTGCCCACCATCCGCGTCAAGGTCAAGCACGCCGCCGTCACGCACGAGATCTACATCAGCTCCGAGGCCTCCTTCGGTCAGCTGCCGCCTTCCTGCTTCCAATTCGATCCCGCCGACGGCAACGCCGGAGTTTGTTTGTTTGTATGCATCTGACGGGTGGGTGAATGGGTGGTGGTTGCAGGGGAGCTGAAGAAGCTGGTGGCGGCGAAGACGGGGCTGCACCCGGACGACCAGATGGTGTTGTACAAGGACAAGGAGCGCGACTCCAAGGCGTTCTTTGACATGGCCGGCGTCAATGACAGGTCCAAGCTCGTCATCGTCGAGGACCCGAGGCCCGTGCGCGGCAGCTCATCGAGGAGCGCTGCAACGGGCACCTCGAGAAGGCCGTCAGGGCCATCGCCACTGTCACCTCCGATGTTGACAAGCTCGCCCCCAAGGTCCGTGGATACGCCGCCATCGTCCGCAAATCCGTCGAGAAGGCCGCCGCCAAGCAGCCGGCGGCCGTGGTGGGTCTGGCGCGGTGGGAGATGTTCGACCTGCTGTCGACCACAGTGAGCTTGACGGCGTCCTCCGCTGCGCCGTCGACGAACCGGCTGGATTGGATGCTCTTCTGACGCACCGACCGACCGATGCGAGTGCAGATGCGATTTGAAGATTTTTTTCCTTGAATGGAACTATTCAGATATTTGGAGGGTGGGATAGAGGACACTGTTGCAATGTGGACCAGATTTAGATGGTGGAATATTTTACAAGATATTGAAATATTTTTTTGGTGTTGAAATATAGAGGACATCGTTGCAAATAGTAAGCTGGAGGCCTTGTGGCCGCACTCCGGCTGATGCTTGCCGGCGAGCCAGAACGGGAAGGTGACGTTGATGCCGCCGCACTGCGCCGGAGCGCAGGGGTCGTCCGACGTGTTGTTCAGCGCGGCGGCGGGGGTGGTGGTGGGGCTGGATAGCAGCGCGAGCAGTAGCGTGGCCGAGCACAGCAGGGCAGTGGCGGGGACAGGACATGCGTGCATCTTCGCTACACGTACTAGGGGTGTTTGCTGGAGGTCGATTCGGGAAGGGCGCGGTGCGCGGAGGAGACGAAAGGTCCTGACTGTTTAATTGGGAATGGAAGAAGGAAGGCGCAGGATACGTGGGGAGTGGACCGGTCCTCGTCTCCGAGTTTGACTGCTCATTCAGACCCGTTTAGTAGAGCTCCACGTAGGGGTGGAGCTGAAGTTAGAGGTGGAGGAGCTAATTTCTTTAGCTCTACCAGCTTCACTTGTGTCACGTGTAAAACAGCTTCATCTCTCACAACCACCCCCCAGAAGTGATTCTTCACCATAGTTATTTGGTGCAGCTCCAGCAAAAACAGCGAGCTGTTTGGAGCTGTTTTCGAGCTCTACCAAAGGGAGCCTCGGTTGGTGGGAGCAGGCCCGACACGTGGGCCCCTGTGCTCTAGGGCCCCTACTGCCAGTGACTGGTCAGTAATTAATGTGAAGTGAACCGTCGTCGTGGACATAGACTGTACGTGTTACCGGCCACTTTTTTCAGCGGAAACGAGTGAAGGAATGAAGGCGAATGCGTAGAACTTCAATTTGGAACCGGAATTATACCGTGTCTCTTGGATTGGAATTTAGAACCGGAGATTTTGGTGGACGCTTGCATGTCAAGTCATTGCGCATTTCGCATAGCGTTTTTTAAACACCAGTACAGACACAGACGCTCACACGCACGCACACTCACCCTTATAAATACGCGTACGCTAACCCTACCCCTATAAACACTCCGAGAGACTAGACCGACATATCCCAAATACACGCATGTTAATTTGGAGACGATGAACACTACACACGTTGCGCGTCATTTCTTGGATGAGAAAATAAACTCGAGGCTGGGCCGGCGGGCCGGGACATGTTTACGTCACTGTATACTCATAGTCGACAAGTCATGCAAGGTCCCAACTGGCCAAGTGGCGCGGGGAAGCGTATATATATGAATCGAAATTTCGTGACAAAGAATGAAGCTTTTCCGATCTGTTAAACGAGTTTGGAGAACGATGGCAGAGTCGTTGCTTACGGTAATAACTGAATCGAGCGCGTGCGTTCCCACTGGCTTTACTACGTAGTAGAATGAGTAGTGGATGTTACTGTTCAACGACAAGGTGTAGCAGAAAGAATCGAACAAGCCGCGCACAAATGTTGAAGCTGACCAGGTTTCAGGCATTACCGGTAATAGGCCCATTATACTTGGGCCATTTTTAGTTTGCATAACTCGTTGCTACTAATGGGCTTTTACGTATTCTAAAAAAACTAATGGGCTTTTACGTGTATAGGCCCATTCATTATCTCTCGCAGAGCTACGTACTGTTAAGCCCATTTAAACCTCGGCGCAGCAAGAATCAAAGAAATCAGGACAACGCACACCCTCAAAGCTGTTGATTAAAGGAACGTAACCGTGCAAATAATCTACTTTCAAATCAAAAGGAGGAGGGAGGAACATGCATGCCATACTTGGAGCTTTTGGAGCAATCCACGCAGCAGGGGTTGCCGCAGCCCGGAAGCACGCGAAGGTCCACGGCCCGTTCCCCGCCCCACGACGGCGGCCGCAGAGGCCGCCGGCCCGCTCGCACTGGCCGCACTCCCCTTCCACCACCGGCCTCCAGCTGAGCTCGAACCCCATGTTGAGCGCCGGCACGACGGCGTCCAGCGGGCTGGTCGTGCCCGTGCCCCCGGGACCGGCGAGCAGTGACCTCCGCAGCACGGGCATGCCGATGACGTCCTGGCACAGCCCGGCGTACCCGTACGGCGGCGTGAGCTCGTCGCCGTCGCAGAACACGTACGAGTGGTGCCTGCCGTCGCCCTCGAGGCACGCCACCAGGTGCGCCGGGATGCCGACGAAGGAGCAGTGGAGGAAGAAGGTGAGGTTGGCGTCCCGCGCCGTGAGCGACAGCGGCGAGCCCGCCGGGAGCGAGAGGTTGCGCCCCACGAGCGGGCAGGTGTTGGAGAGGGAGAAGACGCCGAGGTCGAAGAGGGAGACGGTGCGGCCGCCGTACAGGATGTGGGTCACGGCGTAGTCCCCCGACGGGAGCGGCAGCACCGGCGTCTCGCGCCGGCATTCCAGGCGCAGGCTTGGGTACCCGCAGTGGAACAACGCTGGGGAGGAGTTGCCGCCGGAGCTCGCGTTGCCGCCGCCGCCGTCGATCCAGAAAGGGTACCGGATGTCCACGGCGTGGCCGCACCGGTACGATGGGCACGGCGGCGGCGGCGCGGTGGCGTTCGGGGTCCGTTCTGCCGCCGCAGCGGTGCCGGCGAGGGTGGAGAAGATGAGGAGCACGACGTGCAGAGGAGAGCGTTCTAGTGGCATCGTTGCATTACGAGAGAGGGCGAGGCAAACTGCTCTTCACTCGCGGTCAATTCGGAGATCACGCACAATTGAGCGCTGGACTATGCGCGAGTGATTCCCTGCAGCGTACAGGCTCATCCAAGATGTGTGAAGGTAGTGTTTATGGGAAAAGTTCGAAGCTATTGTTGTGTGGCTTGAGAAATAGAAATATTTTTTTCCTCGAATACGCACGAGAGTTATGTATTATTGTATTAAGAAGAAACGGAAATACAAATGTTCCAATTTACAAGACTCCGAAGGAGTTTAGACTCTCACCCACACCTGCAAAGTAGAAAACAACCTATGGCCGTAGCCAAGGCCTACTCCTGTTACTTGCTAACAAGACAACCTAAATGTCTAGCTCCCGCCATCACCCAAAGGTCAGCCTCAAGTCTGATGTGTTGGATCAATTCTTGGCAATTGGATGATGGGTCGCTGAACAACCGTGTGTTTCGCTCCTTCCAGATGCTCCAAGCAATGAGCATGAACATAAAGTCCAACCCCTTCCTCTTCTGTCTTGGTCGTTGTTTCCTCAAGGAGCACCACCATCCTTGCAATGTATATTCAGCCTGCTCAAAACAACATTGGCCTCCCCTTCCCGAGACCACCTCCCACCATATCTACCTTGAGAAGGAATAGTTGATGAGCATATGTTCTCATGTCTCGCTCACCTGGTCGCATAGCCAACATGTGTCATGGGCATCAATACCATGCCGTCGTCGGCGATCAGCTGTCCATAACCGGCCCTTGGTCGCCAGCCACATGAAGAACTTGACCCTTGGGGCAGCCCAGCTCTTCCAGATTCGCGACGCACCTTTCATTCTTATACACCCTTCATGCATTTTCTTGTATGCTGATGCCACCGTGTAGTGTCCATCGGGTGTCCACTTCCAGAGATACTGATCATTGCCCTCTTCAAGTCTTACCTCTTGCACCCGGTAATGCAGGCCGATGTACTCCACTACAATTGACACCGTTAGTCCTCCCCGGATGTTGCAGATCCAGCTTTGTCCTTGCAGGGCCTGTGCCACTGTCCTGCTGTTCTTGACTCGCCTGGAGATGATCTCATGAAGTGATGGAGCAAGGTCTGAAATCGACTTGCCATCCATCCAATTGTCTGACCATAATAGAGTCACAGTTCCCCCATTTCGAACTGCAACCGTTACCGACAGTCTGAAGAAGGCAAGCACATCCGGTTCCACTTGTATTTTCAGCTCAGACCGAGCTGTATCCGAATCTGTTTTATGCTTCCACAACCACCGTGTTCTCAGGGCAAAACCGGCTAGCTTGAAGTTAAGTACCCCCAAGCCACCGTAGATCGTCGGGAGACAGACCACCGGCCAAGCGACCATGTTCTTACCACGCACAGCTCTATCAGTTCCTGTCCACAAGAAATTCCTCCTTATGCTGTCCAATTCCTTCAGCACCCATGGTGGTATTTTGTCAGCCCTGGTAAGGTAAATTTGCATTGCCGACAGAGTGGATTTAACCAAGGTGAGACGGCCACTTTTGTTCATGAGTGGCCCATGCCATGCTGGTAATTTTCCTACTACCTTCCCAATGAGAGGCATGAACTGTGACTTTGGAACCGCCCCAGTGGACAGAGGTAGAGATAGAAATATTCAGGTGAAATAAAATGGAAACACGCAGGGAAGATTCATGCAAAGTAGTACAGCTTTATCAGATACTCTGGCACGCACATAAAGAAAGTCATTTTTCGAAGAATAGATGTTGTCTATTTTTCTGAAATTGGTTGGTATTATATTATCTGGACGTCAGCTCAACAACCTGAAGGTGTGGGAAGTTCGTTGTGCTTTTTGTGAAGTGTGAACATGGAAGGATTCCTCCAAAGTACGGGGCGGCATTATTCCATCTTACCTCCGTGCAGGTGGAGCAACAGTTATTAATACTTCGTATTGTCGGTCATGTCGTTTGGTGTAGAGATGTGAGCCTTTCAATTATTCAGAAAAATAGAAAAGGGGAGTTGCTAGCTAATACTCTATCCATTTTTTTTAGTATATGACCTATATTTACTGAATAATCAGCTTGTTTTAAACATCGTTAATTTAAAAAATCGAGGGATTATATGTTTTTAAAAAATACTAGTATAGATGTAGATACTCACGCGTGGAAACAGATTCGACTGCTTCTCTGCTATGGACATCAGCTGAAACCACGGCTAACAACTTGTAGGCGTGGGAAGTTCGTTGTGCTGTGTGAACATGGAGGCAACAGCACAGGTATCGCAATTCGCAACAGAATGCGAATCACTTCGATCATCCTCACTCTTCCTGACAAAAAAAAAAATTACATTCTGGCAACATTACAGAGTCTGCACACACACACAAAAAAAAACCGCTTGCAGAAATATTTTCCGAGCCCTCAACTGCTGTTATGGGCAGTCGTGGATGGGCTCGTCCACTGGTACATGACGGAGTCCGGCGAGCCATCCCTGCTCTTCTTCATCATCCCCACGTCATCCTTGACCTTGCCACTACCGCCATCCTTCTCCATCCCCCGCGCCTCTCTCAGCACGGCCAGGACCTCACTGATGGGCGGCCTGACGTCCTGCTCCGGCTGCAGGCACCGGAACGCCACCTCGGCGACGATGTCGACGGTCCTCTTCGTCTCCGGGTCCGTCCGGTACCCGAGCCTGGGGTCGACGAGCTGGTCGATCTCGTGGCACTGGATCATGTGCACGGCGAGGCTGGCCAGGTTCACGTCGGCGCCGCCGCGGCTCATGTCCACGGCCGGCTTGGAGGAGATGAGCTCCACCAGCACGACGCCGAAGCTGTACACGTCGCTCTTGTCGGTGAGCTGGTAGCACCGGTGGTACACGGGGTCCACGTACCCCGGCGTGCCCTGCGGCGCCGTGGACACGTGCGTGGCGTGCGCCGGGAACAGCCGGGACATCCCGAAGTCGGCGACCTTCACGCGGAACGCGCCGTCGAGGAGGATGTTGTTGGTCTTGACGTCGCGGTGCACCACCTGCCGCGGCTCCACGGCGTGGAGGTACTCGAGCGCGCTTGCGGTCTCGACGGCGATGCCGAGGCGCACGGGCCAGGGGAGGAGCGGCGGCGGCGGCGCCTGCGCGGCGGGGTCGTGGAGGTGGTCGGCGAGGGTGCCGTTGGGGACGAACTCGTAGACGAGGAGCAGGTCCTGGCTGCTGCCCGGCGAGGTGCAGCCGTAGAGGGTGACGAGGTTTGGGTGGCGCAGCCGCGACAGGATCTCCACCTCGTTCTGGAACTGCTCCACGCTCTTGTAGCTGTTCTTGTACAGCCGCTTCACCGCCACCACGCCGCCGTCGGGCAGGATCCCTTTGTACACCGTGCCGAAGCCGCCGACGCCGAGCTCGCGCTCGTGGCTGAAGCCGTCGGTGGCCTCGTCGAGCTCCTCGTAGGAGAAGATGTGGGTGCGGGGCGAGGCGGCCATGCTGAACTCTTTCCTGAGCGACGCCAATGGCGTCCCGTCACGGATGAGGCCGGCCAGCGACGCAGATCGCTTCCTCTTCCTTCGCTTGTGTAGCGTGATCAGGAGGGCGAGGACGCTCAGTATGAGCAGGAACAGAAGGGCAGCTGCGATTCCTGCTTGTCACAGAGATTGAACACCATAAAGATAATAATCAACGACATGCGTAGTATAATCAATTTCGTTTCAGTTAAGGATGAGAATGCAAGTGCAACAAGGATTATTGCTTGTTTTGATTGTATAAAGCTGTACGTAATTACCTGCCACGATTTTGGTTATTCTTCGAGTACCTGCATAGAACAAATCAACTTAGTACAAGAAATGCAGTAAGCATAAAGTATCGTCAAAATAAAGAACGAAGATGCACTTTGATCTACCTAGAAATGATCAGAAAAAAATGTAACACGTCAATGTCTTGGCAGGACAATGTCAAATGTCCAAGTATATTGTTTGCTACACTTGCTTAAAAATTCAAGTATACTACTATTGTATGGTTTGTACACTTCCACTGAACATTAGTTTTCTTGAGTCACATTTGTACTATCAGTAGGCCATGATCCTAACCACCAGAAAACTTTTATTTTCCTAATAAAAGGTGCTCTGTCACTGAAGGCTAGAAGTGCAGCTTTTGATAGTGATGGATAGATAGTATACATAGGCCTTGTTCAGATGGAGAATGAGGGGTGGGGATTTGGGGGCTCGGGGTCACTTCGTAATCATTGCGCACTGTAGCATTTCGTTTGTATGTGTGAAAAATTATCCAAAAATTGATTAATTAGGCTCAAAATGTTCGTCTCGCAGAGTACAATAAAACTGCGCAATTAGTTTTTGATTTCATCTACATTTAGTACTCCATGCATGTTATGACATTTTGATGTGATGATAATCTTTTTTTTGCATAGTGAATTTTGGGGTTGCTTTTTGGGAACTAAACAAGGGCATAATTAGGGACATCAGAGAAAGAACACTATTAAAGACAAAGACCCAACATTTATAAATTGGACAGTGTTAGCCCACAAACTGCAATAATCTGTAATATTCACTTGCAATGATGATACGTCAAGACCGAAAGCAGGAAGCAGCCATGAAGTCCGTTTGAAAAAAGATCATGACATCATTGAGCGCAAAGGCTTCAGAGCTCAGAAGAAGAGCATATTCCCATGCTTGGCTTGCACGGTATGCAGGTCAAGAGTTGCAGGAAATATCTAATGAAAACAAATGGTAACCTTTCCATGGAAGACTTGGGGGAAGACTTGAAGCTTCAGATCAGCTACCACTGTGCATGTGGACCTGAGTCAACCCGGCCTCTAGCTGGATCTCATCTATTATTTAATGGGATCTAGATAAGTTTAGATAAGGTGGTGTTTGGATCCGAGTGCTAAAGTTTAGCACATTAAATAAGTGATAATTAGACATATTAAACATAAACTAATTATAAAACTAATTACATAAGTCAGGTGTATTTCTCGAGACGAACCTAACAAGTCTAATTTTGCTATAATTAATACATAATTACCATACGTTTACTGTAGCATTACATTGTCTAATCACGGTGTAATTAGGCTTAATAGATTCGTCTCGTAAATTACTCCTCGTTTATGTAATGAGTTTTTAAATTAATCTATATTTAATACTTTTAATTAGTATATTTGCATTCGATGTGACGGCGCTAAAGTTTAGCGGAGAGGAAACAAACAGGCATAAGTACAAAATATCAGTCCCCTTCGTATTACTACTTACCCCGTTCCCTAATCTGAAAGGCATCATTTACTAATTTACTACTCCACCTGCCATGCGTATTAGCGAGGGAAAAATGAACCATATGGTTGGACCAAACGGCCTGACAAAAGGTTGAACAGTCGTCTCGGAAAACGATTTGTGCATCACACAATTGAATCCACAACTTGATGCAACAGCATGGCTGTGGTTTGCTGCTCTACGTTGACCATTGACTAAAAGGATTGGCTCCCACTCCTACTGCTGGTAGCAGCTCAATTTTAAGGTTTATTAGTGCTAAGAAAGACATAGGAATGGAGCAACCTGCCACTAGTTTCGCAGAGGCGGTTCAAAGTTCCAAATTTAGGAACTGACCATTTCAAAATCCAAATGTCGCTGGCCAGATTAGTCAAAAGGGCCGGGAAGAAGTTGCATTCAAGCTCGAGGCTCCGTCTGAATATATTTTAGCATCCCTGTTTTCGAGCAAAAGATTAGCAGCCTCTGATTGTTTTTCCTTTGGCGCCTCAAACAGCAAATGCACCCTCAATAAAGTTTGTTTGAAGTTATCGCGGAAATTCTTTAAGCTTCTACTGTGAAATCACAGGAACTTACGGGAGGAAGAAAGACGAGGCTCTAGCTTGATAGAAATGGCAGCATACGGTGAGAACATCTCAATGTACTGCCGTATTGGTTATCAGAGAGAATTCAGAAGTAGACCAATTCGAGTCGATAGACGATGGTGCTTACCACGAGAATTTCGGCGGCAGGGCTTCCCGTCGGGGCAGATGCACTGGAACGAAAGCTCAACGAATCTGCACTCCCCGCCGCGCTCCCTGCACTCAGCGCATTCTAGCTTCGCCGGCCACCCGACGAGGAATCCTTCATTGATCATCTGCTGGAACTCACGAGTTGGCTCCTTCTCCTGGAACTCACGCACCGGCACACTCACTGAGCTGCAGTTCTTCGGCACCCAGGACGGCGCACTGCCGTCGCCACTCCCGTTGGAGACGTAAGCTCCCATCGTGTGGCGGCTCTGGTGAACACATGCCGATGACGGCAGCAGGTTCTGATGGAGCGAGCAGTTGTAGACGAAGACGAGGTTCCTGTTCGAGTCGCTGATGTTGAGCGGCAAGAGGGACAGGCCGGCGGACACGTTGAAATCGGGGATGGGGCATGTGGCGTCGCCGGCGAAGGTCGTCTCGACGGCCATGACCAGCGAGCTGTTGTCGTAGAAGATATCGCCGACACGGTACAGGCGGTCCCTGAACGTCCTGGTGAGGTAGGTGCGGTTGGTGCCGACGCACGTGAGCTCGAAGGCCGGGAAGCCGCAGTATGGCGGCTGCACGCCGGTGAGCGAGAACGGGTACGTGATGTTCAGGTCCCCGCATCTCGCCGGCGTGCAGCTCGTCGTGTTGCCGCCGGTGCCGTTGGTGTCGGCGGTGGCTATCGCTAAGCGCAGCAAGGAGAAGAAGGGCGGTAGCAGCAGCAGCAGCAGCAGCAGCACGGCGGGCTGCATCGGGACAGGAAGAAGAAAAGAGTAGTAGATAGATGTGCCCTTGTTTGCGTCTGGGCAGGGGTTTGGACCGTGTGGAAGTTGTGAAAAAGAGGGCATCTGACGTAGGAGCAGCGCTGCTGCTGCGGTCAGGGTCAGATACTTGGACTGGAATTTGTTCCGGGTTCAGCGGCCCGCTTGCCACTTGCCACAGCATCATCATCCATACCCGGGCAGACTTCAAGTCAACGGTCCGGATGGAGATTTCGATCACCGAAGCAGCTTGTGGGCCGACCGTTTGATCGATGTTAGTTGTTAGCAAAGGTCTCAAACAGTAGGATAAGAATCGATGGTTGTTGCACTTTGAGATGTTCTGGATGTTACCTGACATTTGGAGTGGGTTGGGAAGTTATTTTGCTTGAGTTGGTAGCTTCTGGACGGGACTAGCAAAGGTCTCAAACACGGAGCATCGAGTTCTTCCATGTCCCCAGTTCCGGTTCTCATCAGCCTGTCCCCTCGCTGCCTTTTGATCTTGAAGGTTCCGCGAAACTAACAGAGTATCCGTGCAAGTTAACATGCCTGCAACATCAGTCGTTTCCGGTAGTACTTACTACATGATCATTGTACATAGTGCTAAAACGGCATCTGCTTTTGCTGGAAAATACGATTGCCTGTAGTCGCCGGGGGTCATCGGCTGCGAACAATATTCATTCACCCCGGGTCCGGGTGTGGGCCTGCGGCCAACAATTTCTCCGTTTGTTCACTAGAAAAACAACTGATAAGGCTGAAAACCATGCACACAAGGCGTTCTTGTTTTTTAAAGTCCCCATCAGCTCTTCCGTGTTAGCGACGGCGTCGCGGCAGTCTGTTTACTTGTTTATCGATCAAACGCACGGACGTCTCCAGGCGCTCACCGGCTCTCCTTCCGCGCGGCGAAAAAAATCCCTCGAGACACGCTGTTGCCACAGGCAAGGACTCGTCTGGGCATTTGTGTCCTCATCTTCTTTTGAAAAATCACTACCAGAATACTTCACATCCGCCCGCCTCCTTCGCCTTGGCCTTTTTTGGACCCGGTGCTGATGGGGCTTCAGCACCGGGTCCAACGGCTAGGAGCGGGGGCGGCGCTGCGGGGTGTCAGGGCGAAGACATTAGCACCGGGTCGTGGCAAGACCCGGTACTAATGCGCCCCCTTTAGCACCGGGTGCAGCCAGCAACCGGTGCTAATGTGCCGAGGCCATTTCGCACCGGTTGCTGGCTGCACCCGGTGCTAAAGGGTGCGCATTAGCACCGGGTCTTGCCACGACCCGGTGCTAATGTGTTTGAATATAGGGGCTTCTTCCTCCCCCGCCCGAGCCAGCTGAACACTTAGGCGCTGTGTTCATGCTGCTCGGCCGTGGGAGGGGAGGTGCTGCCCAAATTTTTTTCAAAATTTGTGAAGATTCTACTCATCTAAGGAGCACTACAAGGTACACTCTTTCATTCTCTAATGTTTTATTTAGCTTGTAATCCTTCTATGATTTAGAAATAGAGGGATTTGTGAATCAAAGTAAATCTAGCTAGAGAGAGCTTGTGTTCTTGGAGGAGAGAGAGGAGAGAGCTTGAGTTCATGGTGGAGAGAGTGTTCATGTTGTGTTTTAAATGGAGAGAGAAGGCAAGCTAGTTAGTATTTTGTTTTGTATGACTTGCGAATAGTTATAAGGCTTATAGTAATGTAGTTTTAGAAATTACTAGAAAATCAATATAAAATGCTAGAAAATCTTATAAATTAATAGAAAATCTTATAAATTACTAGAAAATCTTATAAATTACTAGAAAATCTTATAAATTACTAGAAAATCAATATAAAATGCTAGAAAATCTTATAAAATAATAGAAAATCTTATAAATTACTAGAAAATCAATATAAAATGCTATAAAATCTTATAAATCTTATAAATCTTATAAGGCTTATAGTAATGTTATATTTAATGAATATAGTAATGTAGTTTTAGAAATTTATTTATATAATGGAATATATATTATAATTTGTATTTATTTATATATTAAATTTTTTTATCTTTAAATTGTATTGTATATTTGTTATTGGTTAATAATGCAGATGAATAGACACTGGATGTACGGGGACCCCCACGCTCAGGCGTTCCGTGATGGCCTTAGGACGTTTCTCGATGCCGCCGAGGCTAACAGGACGCCGTCCGGTTTCATGTTCTGCCCATGCACCCATTGTAAAAATATACAATCGTACAAACAAAGAGGTTGTCTTCAGGTGCATTTGATGAGGCACGGTTTCATGAGGAATTATTCTGTTTGGACGAAGCACGGTGAAAGAGGAATTCTAATGGATGAAGATGAAGAAGACGAGGCCGATGACGACATTCCGTTATTGGCTCAATACTACGGTTCCTTTGCATATGCTGCAATGGGTGATGCCGATGAGGAAGATGTTGCTCGGGAAGGCGATGCTCAGGAAGATGTTGCTCAGGAAAATGAACCTACTGATGGACTCGGGCAAATGTTGCGTGATGCCGAGAAAGACTGCGGCAATGATAAGGAACTGAAAAAGATACAGCGCATGTTGCAGGACCACAAGACTGACCTGTACCCAGATTGCAAAGAGGGGCTAAAGAAGTTGGGTAGCACACTTGAACTTCTGCAGTGGAAGGCATCAAATGGTGTTACTGATAAGGGTTTCGAGGAGCTACTGAAACTCGTAAAGAAGATTCTTCCAGAGGGTAACACATTGCCATCGACGACGTATCAAGCAAAACGTGTTGTTTGCCCTCTCGGTTTGGAGGTGCAGAAGATACATGCGTGTCCTAATGACTGTATCCTCTATCGCGGACAATACAAACACTTGGATCGTTGTCCGGTTTGCACCTGCGCACGATACAAGATCAGGCGGGACGACCCTGGTGATGTTGGGGGAGAGCGTTCTAAGAAAAAAATTCCTGCGAAGGTGATGTGGTATTTCCCTCTGATACCCCGTCTGAAGCGTTTGTTCAGGAACAAAGACCATGCCAAACTGATGCGCTGGCACAAAGAAGAACGTAAGCAGGATGGCATGTTGAGACACCCCGCCGATGGATCCCAGTGGAGGAACATCGACAGAGCATTCCCAGAGTTTGATGCTGATGCGAGGAATGTTAGGCTTGGTTTAAGTACCGATGGAATGAACCCTTTTGGTGAAATGAGCAGTAGTCATAGCACTTGGCCCGTGACTGTTTGTATCTACAACCTACCCCCTGGCTCTGCATGAAGCGGAAGTTCATTATGATGCCAGTGCTCATCGAAGGCCCAAAGCAACCTGATAACGACATTGATGTGTACCTAATACCATTGGTTGACGAACTTTTGCAGCTGTGGAAGAATGAAGGTGTTAGCATGTGGGATGAGGACAAGCAGGAGCAGTTTGACCTTCGAGCACTGCTTTTCATAAGCATCAACGACTGGCCTGCACTAAGTAACCTATCAGGACAATCAAACAAAGGATATAAAGCATGCACTCACTGTTTAGAGGAAACTGAAAGCATGTATTTGAAACATTGTCGTAAAGTTGTGTACATGGGTCACCGTCGATTCCTTCCGGCGAAGCATGAGCTACGAAAGAAATGTACGCATTTTGGCGGGAATGCTGACCGCCGTACAAAGCCGAGACACCGGAGTGGAGAAGAGCTATTTGATATGGTGAAGGACCTACACGTGGTGTTTGGCAAGGGAGACGGAAGCCAGGCTGCTCCGACGGGCGAGGATGGTCGTGCCGCGATGTGGAAGAAGAAGTCTATCTTTTGGGAGCTACCTTATTGGCAACGTTTAGAGGTCCGTAACGCGATTGATGTGATGCATCTGACGAAGAATCTTTGCGTGAACTTGATAAGCTTCCTGGGTACTTATGGGAAGCCAAAAGATACACTGGAAGCACGTCAGGATCTGAAACGATTGAAGCAATGGACTGATCTACATCTAGAAAAGAGAGACAAAGGACACCAGTACTTGCGTCCTGCCAGCTTCACTCTCAGCAAAGAAGAGAAGGCATGCATGTTTGAATGCTTGAACAGTATCAAGGTTCCGTCTGGCTACTCCTCCAATATTAAGGGAATAATAAATATGACAGAGAAGAAGTTCACAAACCTGAAGTCTCACGACTGCCATGTGTTGATGACACAGCTGCTTCCCGTCATACTCAGGGGTGTGCTACCAGTTAACGTGCGGAAAGCCATTGTGAAGCTATGTGCATTCCTCAATGCAATTTCTCAGAAGGTGATCAATCCAGACCATTTAGATCAGCTACAGAACGACGTGGTGCAATGTCTTGTCAGCTTTGAGATGATATTTCCACCATCATTCTTCAATATCATGACACATCTATTGGTTCACCTCGTCAAAGAGATTCATATATTGGGCCCAGTATTTCTACACAACATGTTCCCATTTGAGAGGTTCTTCGCTGTCCTAAAGAAGTATGTCCGTAATCGTTCTCGTCCAGAAGGATGCATTGCTAAGGGATACGAAACAGAAGAGGTCATTGAATTCTGTGTTGACTTTGTCGATGATCTTATGACGATTGGTGTGCCCGAATCACATCACGAGGGGAGACTTGGTGGAAAGGGCACACTAGGGAGAAGATCGATGGTGATCAAGGACGTTGAGACATTTCGTAAAGCGCACCTCACAGTTTTGCAACAATCAACCTTAGTTGCTCCGTACATCGAGGAGCACATGCAGATTCTCAGGGACGAAAACTCAACAAAGTCTGCGGCCTTCATTCAGCGTCTGCACAATAGTACTTTCGCCGATTGGTTGCGAAGACGTCTTATGGGTGTCGAGGGCATTGATGCGTAGCTAGCTTTTGTAGCTAGAGGTCCATCGAGCACGATCTTGACATTCCAAGGATACGACATCAATGGGTATACATTTTACACAAGAGCCCAGGACAAGAAAAGCACCAACCAAAACAGTGGTGTCCGGATCGACGCGACAGACACTAATGGCAATACAAACTCATACTATGGAATCATAGAGGAGATATGGGAACTAGAGTACGGACCTTTGAAGATCCCACTGTTCAAGTGCCAATGGGTGAAGCTGACTGGAGGAGGTGTTAAAGTTGAAGCAGACTATGGAATGACGTTAGTGGACCTAAACAAGATTGGCTTTCTAGACGAACCATTCGTCCTGGCCAAAGCTGTCACACAAGTTTTTTATGTGAAGGACATGGCTAGCAGACCGAAGAAAGGGGCGGATAAGAAAGGTGGGGGTAAGCAATAGGACCCATCACAAGACGAGCCAAAGCGTCATATAGTTCTTCCTGGAAAGAGAAAAATCGTAGGAGTTGAGGACAAGACGGATGAAGATTATGATATGCTCGATGGCCGGCCTCCATTCTCAGTGGCTGATGACCCAAGCATCCTGTTAGCGGCGGAGGAGACACCGTTTCTACGGCGTGATCACAATCAAGGAACATTTGTAAAGAGGAAGTTTATTAGTGTCCGAGTAAACGATGATGCCATGTAATTTAATTGCACTATTGATTTATAAGATTGTTTTTATTAATTCTAGCATTTTATATTGTTTTTCTAGTAATTTATAAGATTTTTTAGTAATTTATAAGATATTCTAGTAATTTATAAGATTTTCTAGTAATTTATAAGATTTTCTAGTAATTTATAATATTTTCTAGTAATTTATAAGATTTTCCAGTAATTTATAATATTTTCTATTAATTTATAAGATTTTCTAGCATTTTATATTGATTTTCTAGTAATTTATAAGATTTTCTAGTAATTTATAAGATTTTCTAGTAATTTATAATATTTTCTATTAATTTATAAGATTTGGGGCCTTTAGCACCGGGTTGATCTAAAATCCGGTGCTAAAGGCCCCCAATTTTCGTTTGGCGCCAGTTACGGCCTTTAGCACCGGCTGTAGAAGACCCGGTGCTAAAGGGCCTTTAGCACCGGGTGGTGGGAAGACCCGGTGCTAAAGGGGGGGCCTTTAGCACCGGGTGCTGTACAGACCCGGTGCTAAAGGCCCCCACCAATTTTCGTCTGGCGCACAGTTACGGCCTTTAGCACCGGGTGTAGAAGACCCGGTGCTAAAGGGCCTTTAGCACCGGGTGGTGGGAAGACCCGATGCTAAAGGGGGGGGGGCCTTTAGCACCGGGTGCTGTACAGACCCGGTGCTAAAGGCCCTTTAGCACCGGGTCGTGGCTGCACCCGGTGCTAAATGCCCCGGACCTATATAGGCCGGGGACTTCTCTCCCCTCCCTCACTTCGTCCTCATCTCGCAGATCGAAACCGCCGGCGCCTCGTCTCCTCAGCCGCCGCCGCCCGTCGTCCCCGCCGCCGTCGTCGTCCCCGCGCCCGTCGTCCCCGCCGCCCGGCCATGGTCCCCGCCGCCGCCGTCGTCCCCGCGCCCACGCCGCCGCCACCCGTGGTCCCCGCGCCCATGCCGCCGCCGCCCGTCGTCCCCGCCGCCGTCGTCGTCCCCGCGTCCGTCGTCCCCGCGCCGGCGCCCCTCGTCCCCGCGCCGCCCGTCGTCCCCGCGCCGCCCGTCGTCCCCGCGCCAGCGCCGCTCCTCGTCCCCTCGCCGCCGTCGCCCGCCGCGCCCGTCACTGCACGGTGAGCCTCTGTGAAGCCGGCCTTCGTGCCGTGCGTGAATGTTTGTGAGCCGGCCTTCGTGCCGTGTACGTGTTTGTGTGTGCAGGTACCCTCGGCCATGCACATTTGCTTAGCGAACGTGTTCGGCCATGCGCATTTGGTTAGCGAACGCGTTCGCTAACCACATACATGCTTTAGAAATATATATGCTTTATATGTATTGAAAATATTAGAAAATATTAGAAATTACATTGAAATGTATATTGGAAATGTTATATTGGAAATGTATATTGGAAATGTTATATGTTTGAAATGTATATTGGAAAATGCTTCATTTAAATGTATTGGAGATATTTACATTGAAATGTATATTGGAAATGTTATATGTTTGAAATGTATATTGGAAAATGCTTCATTTAAATGTATATTGGAAATTCTATGTATATTAGAAATATATGTGCTTCATTTAAATGTATATATTTCTTATCATTTATTTTTAATTCTATGTATATTAGAAATATATGTGCTTCATTTAAATGTATTATCGAAAATGTTATATGTTTGAAATGTATATTGGAAAATGCTTCATTTAAATGTATATTGGAAATTCAATGTATATTAGAAATATATGTGCTTCATTTAAATGTATATATTTCTTATCAATTATTTTTAATTCTATGTATATTAGAAATATATGTGCTTCATTTAAATGTATTATCAGAAATTCTATGGCGTACCCGAACCCACCGCGCACCCGAACCCCTTAGCGAATCCGTTTTTCGCGCACCGACCCCCTTAGCGAACCCGTTCGCGTCACGTACCCGAACCCTTAGCGAATCAATTCACACCGCGCACCCGAACCCCTTGGCGAATCCATTTTTCACGCACCGACCCCCTTAGCGAAAATGTTAGAAATATTGGGAATATGTATGCTTTATATATATTTCTTATCAATTATTTTTAATTCTATAGATGGCGGACAACAACAACCCCGTCCCACCCATGCAAGAGGACAACAACACCCCTGTCCCACCCATGCAAGAGGACAACGACACGTTCTTTGCGAATCAACTTTTCAATATTGTAACCCAACCAATGTCCATGGATGATGTGTTGGGGATCATTGGAAGGGACGAAAATGTTGAAGGGGCCGCCAATGTCCAGGGCGAACGTGTCCAGGGCAGCACTATTGAAGGGGCCGGCAACGAGCCCTCGTCTAGTCAGATGTGTATATAGATAACATAAATTTGTACTGTACATGTCAATTATGTATACCATCTCTATATCATCTCGTATATATGTAATTTGTGTAGGCCGCCTCTGCTTCTACAAGTCGAGCTAAGAAATTAAAACGATCGACCACGAAGAAGCTGAAGGATGTCAAGTTACACATCACCCGAGTGGAGGATGACGGGGAGCCAGTTGAGCCCCCAAAAGTGGCTAAGAAATTTGTATCTCAGTGCGGGGTAATTGTACGGGACAATGTGCCCATTAGTATCAGAAAATGGAAGTCCACGGACCCCACTGAGGAGTACGTGCTCCCCGATACAGAGAAGGAGATGCTATGGAGGGAATTAAAGGCAGTATTCGACTGGCCTAGCACTCATGAAGCAGAACTGAGGGATTGGACAATGAAGAAGATGGCAGTTCTGTTTTAGGATTTCAAGAAGAAGTTGTACTCGCATTTTCTCAAAACCGGAGAGGCCCCGGATCCTGAGAAGTATAAGAAGATCACTGATGATGAGTGGGAAGCATTCCTTGAGTACAAAACCTCCGAAGAGGGTGCAACGGCTAGCGCTAGAAACGCCGGAAACGCCGCAAATAAGAAGTACTCTCATAAGATGGGTTCGGGAGGTTACAAGGCAAGCATCGCTAAATGGGAGAAGATGGAAGAAGATCTATATGCTAGAGGCATCACTCCAGCGACACATGACTGGCCCACAAGGACCAAGCATTGGTACCATGGTCATGGAGGCACCCTAAGCCCAATCGACGGCTCCTTAGTTTTTCCCGAGGACTTGCGAGAACTAGCTCAGCGTCTCTTCGATATCCTCAGGGCATCTGAGAGGGGAGAATTTGTTGCTGATAGAGACAGAGATGAGCTAACCTATGCCTTAGGGAACAAGGAGCATCCTGGACGAACGCGCGGCGTAGGCACAAGCATCTCATGGAAGAAAGGTTTCCAAGAGCACGCCGCCACCTATAGGAGCCGTTCGAGGAAGAAGGCCGAATATGAGCAGAGGGTGAGGGACCTAGAGCAAACGGTTGCCGCCTAGGGCTCAAAGCTCCAAGAAATGGAGTCAGAGATGGAGCGACGGATGAAGGTAGCATGGCTGCAGATACAACAAGCCACAGGCGGGACCGGTTCCACAGAGCATGCACCTCTCCAACAAGCCACAGGCGGGACCGGTTCCACAGAGCATGCACCTCTCCAAGATGCGGCCCTTATTAGCCCTCCACAACAATATCAAAGCAGTCACGCTTCCACAGAGGCCGCCGAAGCGGTCCGTTACACCGTGGATGAAATAACTCGATGGACCGCGTGCGAGCTTGTCGTCAGGCAGAAGAACTTAGCTGTGGTGGTACGTATGCGACCTTAGTTCGTACTGCATACATTTCACCGTAAATACCATTCATTTACTAACTTTCTTTGTGACTACTAACTTATCAGGTCGCATACGGTATGACCAAACGTGTGGAAGAAGGGCAAAAATGGCACTGCAATGACATTCCACATGGTTACGTACCTGTTGAGGTGGAGCAAGTCGTCACCAACTGGGAAGACTTGGAACTTGACATCCCCGGAGGTGACGGAGAAACAAAACTCGGTCAGTGTTCTCACTGCATCATTCTATGGAGCAAGGCAGACGTCGTCATACCCGGTACACCTGCGGCTACCAACAAGCCTCAGTCACCTCCACCGTCTCCAAGAGATCCACTGGATCATGACGATTCTCCGGGAGCTCCTGATGCAAGCCCGTCTCCTCCGCTGAAGAGGTCTTCGTCTCCTCCGCCGCGGAGGTCTCCGCCCCCTCCGCCGAAGAGGGGACGCCGCACTAAAGCCTCTGCCCCCACTCCACCAGCGAAGAAGGCGCAGAAAACCAGAGAGAAGCCCGCACCAGAGAAAAGAGCGAGTGAGAAGACTCTAGAGGAGCTCGAAGCCTTGGTCAAAGCAGACACAAAGAGGCAAATGGCCGAGTGGAGGAAAAAACCTGAGCCGGAGCCGAAGCTTGATCCCACCGTCGTCAAGTCATTCCTCGGTAATTTGAGCAAGGGTCAACAGAAGGAAGTAATAGTAACAGACTATGACCGCTCATTACTGAAATCTCGCCGGAAGCGGAAGGCTGCAGATAAGGAGGCGGGCCCATCCAAAAAGGTTCCTCAGCTTGGCCAGCAACCTCAGCGGCCCTTGGGTCCATTGCCATCTCTGGACGAGCTTAACGTGCAACGAGTAATGGCCGAGACTGGACTAACCAGAGCGCAAGTCCTGGGGGAAGAAGAGGTGCCTGTAAACACAACGCTGAAGTGGCCGTTTAAGCTTGGCGAGCCTATGGTCCCTCCTGAAATGGAGAGCAAGCTACAGACGAAGATGCGCCGATTCCATGAGTGGTACTTGGAAGAATCAAGAAGGAATAAACGACGCATGATCAAAGTAGGCGTGAAGGACCATGATTTCTACAATGGTGACGATGATTGGGGCTGGCTGAGGTTTAAGGATATATATGAGCTGTACCACCGCGACGCCATGGACGTGGATTTGATCACCTGTTGGACACTGTAAGTACTTTGTTGTTGCTTATAATTCACAGTTTGAAAATAATAATTCCAATCTATGCTGACGCGGGCTTTATTTATTGCTTAACATATGCAGAATGGAGATTCAAAAATGTCGGAGATCCGGGATATATGACGTTGGTTTCGTGGATCCTCGAAGGATAAGTGAAAATATGATATTGATGAATCCTGAGGAAACATATGGAAACCTATACAAGTACATTCAGAAACAAAATTACTGCGACTCCATACTAATCCCGTACAACATCGAGTGAGTACATACACAAGCTTCTTCTTATACTGTCTGTGTACTATTTCATTTCTGATTATAATGTATACATGTATACAGATTCCACTGGTTCCTAATAATATTGTGTCCTGACCGGGGTGTCGTGAACGTCTTTGATTCATTGCACACTCCAAAAGAAAAACTACAGAACATCATGGACATGATGACAAGATGATGTATATTTTCCCCTACTTAATTCACCCCTTACACTCGCAATGACTTAACTCAATTTTTTTGTACGCAGGGCCTGGAATCAATTTCGTCAAGAACACCCGGGTATTCAACATGAAACACTAAAATGGAACATTGGCTTTCCGGTAAGCAAGTAATTTGTATATGTAGGCCTCGGCTAATATATTATATGAATTTTACTTAATTTCTTTTGGTCGACAGTGTGCCAAACAGGGGAAGGGAAATAATTTATGTGCATACTATGTTTGCGATTACATGTGGAATTGGGGACATAAAAAGCTTACACAACACGATATTATGGTACGTAATAATATTATTATTAATAAACACATTTCCATTATTATTAAGTGCACAATTATTGTCTCCAACTCGGCGGATTAAATATCTTTCAATTATTTGTAAATTATAGATGTTCAACCTGAAGGAAGAGTCCCTAGAGCTAGAAAGAATTGACGCAATTGCAGAACGGCTCGTCGGATGGATCTGGGACGAGGTCGTCAATCCCCGAGGAGAATTCCACTCGCCAGTGCTGGAGGACGTGCCGGACAGTCCAACAAGTCGTCAATCTTAATTAAGTAGAAAATACAGTTTAAATATATATAACTCGAGTTGACATGCATGAATATCTACTTTTGTAATATATATGTCTTCTATTTTGATGAAATGTCAGCTAATACGAATATAGAGTCGGTCGAATACGCATTAGAATACACGTATTAGAATATATACGTATATACACGTATATAGACGTGCATGCATGGCTACTGAAAAAAGCAAAAAAAAAAAGAAATCCGGGGCCTTTAGCACCGGTTGCAGACAACAACCGGTGCTAAAGGCAGGCCCTTTAGCACCGGGTGCAGCCACGACCCGGTGCTAAAGGCCCTGCTAAAGGGCAGGGCCTTTAGCACCGGGTCGTGGCTGCACCCGGTGCTAAAGGGGTACCCCTTTAGCCTCGGATTAGTTGCACCGGGTGGAAAACCCGGTGCTAAAGGGCTTTTCCACCGGGTGCAGATGTTGATCATTCTGGTAGTGAATGCATGTCCTAGCTTCTAGATGATAACGCAAATGATACCGGTGAACTTTGTTTTACCCCGTGGAAAACCGCGCACCGCCGCGCCTTTTAGGTGCGCACCGTTTGATCAAAATTCGGTTTGCGTTTGAATGTAGAGATTCGAGAATAAGGCTTGCATGGGAAACGAAGATCAGTCACTCCAAATTTAATTTTCAACCTGCTTGTGGTGAGAAAAGTCCAGCTTCCGTCAGAAATCCAAATTTTGCTAGCTATAGCTTCCTGTTACAACAAGGGTGCCGTCTTGTCGTCCCAATTTTTGCACAGCAAAGCATCCCAGTCCCAGGTTGCTACTGTTGCTAATCTTGACAGCCAATAGTACTACCGCTTTAGTAAAGTCAATGAACCGCATTCTGTTTCTTCACCCGATTCCGTTTATAGTAAGGATAGGTTTTTTTTTAATCTCTTGCCGGGTCACTGACCCGCAGGGTCCACACACCACACTACACACATCTTTTTTTTTTGAGCACACACACTACACACATCTAACACACATTCCGTCAGCCGCTGCTGTTGGCGCCTTTTCACCGTTTCCGTTCCTTTTTTTCCTAACGCTGTCCAGTCCATCCAGATTCAGCCCAGAAATGCGGAAAGCGGTGTGGCCCACTCGAGCTGGCCGGAGGCCCAGGAAGCTGAAACACGTTCAGCTCGGCCCATGCGTGACGTTTTTTTTCCCTCGACACTTCGACATGATGGATATAGGGCATTTTTTGGTTCAGCCCCGCGCTTCGCCGTGACACGGGTGTGGCAATCACGCAAGAGAAGAACGTTGTTTGGTTGATGATTAAAGTAAGACCATGATAGTTTTTTTCTTGGCATAACTGAGGCGGTCAATTCCAGCACCAGGGACTGTGGTGGCACCACGGGGCATGGTTGCCCATGGCTGGAAAGCAAACACGCCCATAGTCTGATGGCTATTGCCACTACAAGAAACCCTGTGATTTATGACGTTTTTTATGACGTATTTAGAGAACGTCACAGATTGTACATAATCTAAGACGAATGTCTGGTTTTCGTCATGAATCTATAGTATTAGATATAGAGCCCAAACTATAGTGACGTTACGTAAAATTTGTCATAATCTGACACAAAACTTAGTGACGTTTTATCAAATTTGGCACAATTAACCAAACTATAGTGACATTTTATAAAATTCGTCATAATCCGGCCCAAAACATAGTGACGTTTTACCAAATTCATCACAATTAACCAAACTATAGTGACATTCTTCGTCATAATCTGGCATAAAACTTAGTGACGTTTTATCAAATTCGCCACAATTAACCAAACTATAGTGACGTTTTATCAAATTTGCCACAATTAACCAAACTATAGTGACGTTTTATAAAATTCGTCATAATCCGGCCCAAAACTTAGTGATGTTTTACCAAATTCATCACAATTAACCAAACTATAATGACATTCTTCGTCATAATCAGGTCTAAAACTTAATGATGTTTTACCAAATACGTCACAATTAAAAAAAATAGCAAAATAAAACTCATGCTCAACACGATTTGAACCTGTGACCTCATAGTTAAGAAGCAAATGACATACCACTGTACCTTCTCAGTGTTATTTTACCATTTAGTCATTTGGTACTATATATGTTTATTCAGATTGCCTACAGTCTAGTCAGCAGGACCACCTCATCAGTCTAGTCAGCAGTGCCACATCATCAATTCAGTCAGCATGGGCCCACCTACAATCCAGTCAGCAAGGGTCCACATGTCCAGTTAGCACGGCCCCACCTACGGTCTAGTTAGCAGGGCCACCTCATCAGTCCAGTCAGCAAGGGCCCACATATCAGTTCTGTAAATAGGTCTAATAAGATTTAAGAACAAAAATACACCCGTGGGTGGGATTTGAACCGGTGACCGCTCTAATCTGTGACGATTTTATAGATTTGTCACGCAGGTTAATCTGTGACGCTCAATACATGACGTAATCTGAATACGTCATAAACAACGCTTTGTGACGTTTTTTGAGCGATCTGTGACGAAATTTTTACGTCATGGATTACGGGGTTTTTGTAGTGTATATGCATATAGAGGTGGTAAAAGGCTTTAGATCTTGTACTAGAAATTCTAAGAATCGGACTCAATTAATGTCATGTTAAAATACTACTAGTTTTTGAGCTAAAATTAATTAGGGTCAAATTAGATTGTGAAGAAAATATAAGAATTATGATCCATTCCCACTCCTGTGCATGCAAATTTTTTGTCGCCGTCTGTTGTCCAATTTGAGCTCTGTCGTGTTTGAGCTATTGATGAGGCCAAGCCGCCAAGCCACATCCATTTGCTTTCATCCTGTATGTCGCCCGTGTTTATGATGTCTTGGTCAGGATATGCATGTATCTGGTTGTAATGGCATGACTCATTAGGAAGCTTTATTTCCTTTTGCTTTATTGCGGATGTGAGTTTATGATTAATTTTCTTTAGCATCCGCCTAAGCACGTATGTCATTAAACAAACGGACCCGACGCCTTCACAAATTCTCTTCGCCTCGACGCAAGCTTCGTGATGGTGCCACGCGTCCTCCGACTCGTCGCCGCCCGGTTTTGAGGTCTAAACCGGCAAACCCGCCAACACCTGGTTTTGAGGCCCAAACCGGCAAACCTGCCAACGCTCGGTTTTGAGGACCAAACCGACGAACCCTCTCGCACACCCCGCAAGGCGTGACTCACCCCCGGTTTTGTGGCCAAACCGGTCAAACCCTCTTGCACGCCGCACTCGACGTGACTGACCGATGTCAACGCGTGTCCGACCTCCGCCAAGATCCCTCCTTAACTTGACCGACGCCATCTTCATCATCGTATACTCTTGCTCTTCACGTGCACGATGTAGATCAGCTACGACTCCACCCGGATCGGACGGTCCTTCAGCGTCAAGCCTCCCCTTGTCCTTCACCACTGCATGGTTCATCGGCGCCAAGCCTCTTGCTTGCCCTTCACCACCACATGGTACATCACACCCAACCTGGAGCTTGCCCTTCACCGTTCAGCCGCTGTCAGTCATGTCGCATCCGACGCCTGCACATCAAAGCCAAGAGACACATCGCACAACATATGGTTTACTCAAACACACCATAACTCAACGTAACTCACGCAACACATCCGGTTAGCTATTAGCATAAACAAGCACATAAGAGATACAGACTCCAGAAAAGTTTCGAATCATCCAGTCAATCACTCATCACAAAAGGTATATCTCAACTTATCTCTCAAAATATTACGACTGACCAGCGTTAGAGGGTAAGACTTTGACCTAGTCAACTGTCCCACATTCTCCCAGCTCCCACGCGGCCACGGAAAATCGCTTCAACTTTCTCAGTCATTTATTTCAGAAGACGTACTAACCTGTCAAACACTCAAACTTCGCTCGCAACAGTTGAATTCGTTGAATCATCACCATTCGCCGATCTACCCACTTTCCTAACTTTCTTTCAGAAAAATAATATCATTCACCAGCATTTCTGGTAATTCCGGGCTTCAACTCCGCGTCACCTCCTTATCGCCTACCGTAATCGCACATTATTTGCAGTACCCCTGTTGCGTTGCAAAGATGCAGCCATCTCGGAATATGAGATCCTCTGCAGTTGTTCTGTCTACCTCTGAGGGACGTAGAGCTGCCAGGTCCTCTGTCCCGGCCAAGGGCAGTAAAGGAAAATTAACACGTCCCGGTACATTGCTAAGGAAAATCTGAGTTTTTTAATATAAAAAACTAACGCATGCGAGTACACAGTAGAAAATATGAGAGTTAATAACGGCCTATTTAAAAGAGGCGTTGAAGCACTCATAGACTAACAAAAAATCGATCAACGGTGCTATGTACATGTGAGTTAAATAAAAGTAATTATCACATTAATCGACTATGCCTCTCAGGAAAGTGTAACCACGGGCCATTCTCATGTTGATTTTGTGGGCTTAAGTGCTTGTTGTGGGAAAAAAAAATCTAGTATGTGTGGTGCGTACGGGGCGCTGCGCGCCCCCCCCCCCCCCCCCCCGAGCGATGCGCTCCGTTCGCGATCGGACGTCCACTGCAGTCCGCGACGACCCTCGGCTCACTCGACTCGCGTCTGCACGACGATCGGCTCGGCTACGTACGAGCTGACAGACACACACAGTCCATCCGGACCCCCGCCGACCTCGCCGCCGCCATCCACGCTGCGGCGGACGCCGACATCGACGCGGTGGTGTCGCTGGCCCTGTCGGCGCCCCCCGCCGTCCCGCTCCCGACCTACTCCCTCGAGCTCCTCCTCTGTCGCCTCGCCCGTCCACCGCTCTGTTGCCGCCGCGCGGGGCCTTCTCGAGAAGCTCCACCCCGACAAGCCCGGCTCCTCCTCCCCTCCCTCTTCGCCGACCCCGCGCGGGGCGCTGCTCGCGCTCGCCGACGCCGTCTGCCGCGGCGGCGACCCGCGTGAGATCTCCCGCCTCCTCCCGGTCCTCGCCGACCACGACGTCCGCGCCGACGCGCACGTCGCGGCATTCGACCCCAGGGGCGTCCTCGCCGTGCTCCGCCGGATGAAGGTCGGCGGCCTCCGCCCCTCCTTCTCCCCGCACCGCCCACTGATGGAATTTAGGGGCTTGTCCCATTAAAGCCCATGAAGAAATTTCTAAATTCCTAAATAAATCTCAAAGGCCCATATGTGCATGAGGAAGTGGTGGATGGGTGCAACCTTTAGTCCCACATTGCTAGTTGAGAGGAGGGATGACCAACTTAAATATGGAAGTTGTCTCCACTCCTCCAAGCTATGTGTGTGGGGAGAGAAGGGAAGCTCCACATGCGCGCGCTCGCCTCGCCGGGGCGGGGCGGGGCGGGGCGCACGACGTCTGCGTGAATGGTTTCCTTTTGCCCCTCGCCTTGCAGGGGCGCGGTTTCCTTTTGCTGTTTTAATTTTTTGGTTTCCTTGGCTGTCAAGTCGGTGAGATATATGGAGTCCTTATCGGTTTAGAGATAAGACATCTAATCGAGCTAGGGTTTCTGCCTTCTCTCGCTGCTACGCTGCCGCTCTAGTCCTACTCCATCCCGATCGCCGGCGTGCACCGGCGAACGGGAGAGCAGGTCTCCAGAACCCTTCGTCCTTGTGATCCTGCACCGGGAGAGGGCGAATAAGGTTTTTGGGAAGCGCTCCGCGCGACTGCTCCAAATCTTCGCCACGGCTCGTCTTCCGCCAAGGTCCGGCGCTGTACGAGCTCGTCGTCTGCAGCGCCGATTGTTGCGCTCCATCCACAACGTGAACGTCGCTCCTTCAACACTCGTCACCACGGCTGCGCCAGCGCATACATACGCCGTGTTCAGATCTATCTCTTCATCATGTTTTATGAGTTAATCATGATGATCTTGATGATTACTAGTATAATAGAGTGTTGCATGCTACATTTAGTTCGTGCCATGATTATTACTGTTCGGATTTTGATCAATATATTGTCTACATTTCCAACATTCCAAAAACCTTATTATAGGCAATCTGTTGATATGAGGACTGGTTTTATTGATGCGATGAAGCCTGATAAGTTCAATGGTGTGAACTTTAAGAGGTGGGCGGATAAGATCCGTCTTTGGTTTACCGCTATGAACATCTGGGACGCGAGGTTGGGCAAACCCGAGGGTGAACTAAATGCTGAAGAGCAACCAAAGTTTACCAATGCCAACAACCTTTTCGTGGGATGTCTCGTAAGCGTTATCTCTAATCGCCTGGTCGATGCCTACCTAGACATGCCAGATGCGAAGGTGCTGTGGGATGCTCTGTCTGTGAGATATGATGCAGCAGATGCAGGAAGTGAACTATACCTCATGGAAAGTTTCCATGACTACAGGATGGTGAATAACTGTTCTGTAGTAGAACAAGCGCATGAGGTTCAGTGCATTGTCAGGGATCTTGAACTCGCTAAGTGTGTTCTTCCGGACAAGTTTGTGGCTGAGTGCATGATTGGAAAGTTGTCCCCTTCGTGGAGGAACTTCGCCACTGCTATGAAGCATAAGAGACAGGAGATATCGGTTGACAACCTGATAGCGTCTCTTGATGTTGAGGAGAAAGCTCGGAAGAAGGATACTACTGAGAAGGGAGATCAATGTCAGTCCAGTGCCAATCTGGTTCAGAACAAGTTCCCACGTAAGAACTTTGGCAAGAACAAAGGGAACAACAACAACAAGGTTGTTAAGACCACTACCTTTAAGAAGAAGAATAACAAGGTGAACAAGGCTGAGTTGAGCTGCTTCACTTGTGGTGATGTTGGGCACTTCGCCAAGGAGTGTCCACAGCGTGCAGACCGTAAGGGCAAGCAGTCTGATGGCTCAAAGGATGTCAACATGGTGACCGCAGGCAACACTGGAGACGGGTACGGTAATGTACCTACTGTTCTTTCAGTATTTCTTTCCACGAGTTGGTGGCTAGATACGGGTGCTAATGTTCATGTGTGTGCTGATATCGCTTTGTTTTGTACTTACCAGGACGTCCAAGATTCCTCTGTGCTGATGGGGAATGGGTCACCTGCTGCTGTTCATGGCATTGGTACGGTGGATCTGAAGTTTACTTCGGGAAAGATCGTGCGACTGAGGAACGTGCAGCATGTCCCTACTATCAACAAGAATCTTGTGAGCGGGTCGGTCCTTTGTAAGGACGGGTTTAAGGTAGTTTTAGAGTCCAATAAATTAGTCGTGTCGAAACATGGACAATTCATTGGTAAAGGTTATGATTGCGGAAGCTTGTTCCGCTTTTCCCTTTCAGAGTTTTGTAATAAGTCGGTGAACCATATTTGTGGCGACGTTAGTAATGATGCGAGTGTTTGGCATTCACGTTTATGTCATATTAATTTTGGTTTGATGTCTCGACTTTCCAGTCTATGTTTAATTCCGAACTTCAGCATTGCCAAAGGTTCTAAGTGCCATAGCTGTGTGCAATCGAAGCAACCTCGGAAGCCTCATAAAGCGGCCGAGGAGAGACACTTGGCACCTCTAGAACTCATACATTCTGATCTGTGCGAGATGAATGGTGTGTTGACAAAAGGTGGAAAGAGATATTTCATGACATTGATTGATGATGCGACTAGATTTTGCTATGTTTATTTGTTGCACACTAAAGATGAAACGTTAGACTACTTTAAAATTTATAAGGCCGAAGTTGAGAACCAACTTGAGAAAAAGATCAAACGTTTAAGGTCTGATCGTGGTGGCGAGTATTTTCCTAAGATATTTGATGAGTTCTGTGAGAAACATGGTATTATTCATGAGAGGACGCCTCCCTATTCGCCCGAGTCAAACGGGATTGCCGAGAGGAAAAACCGCACGTTGACTGACTTGGTTAATTCCATGTTGGACACTGCTGGTTTATCTAAGGCATGGTGGGGGGAGGCTGTATTGACTTCATGTCATGTTCTGAATAGAGTTCCGAACAAGAATAAAGATCAAACTCCATATGAGATGTGGAGCGGGAAGAAACCATCACTGTCGTACTTGCGCACGTGGGGATGTTTGGCAAAAGTCAATGTACCTATTCCAAAGAAGCGCAAGTTGGGACCTAAGACAGTGGATTGTGTCTTTCTAGGATATGCACAGAGAAGCATTGCTTATAGATTTTTAGTAGTTAAATCTGAGATACCTGATATGCATGTTGATACTATTATGGAATCTCGTGATGCAACATTTTTTGAGAACATATTTCCGTTAAAAGATATGCATAGCATTTCTAGATTTTCTACTAAGATAACACCTGAACCTCCTATACATGTTGAGACTTATGTGCGACCTGATGAGCTTGAACATGAGAATGTCCTAGAGAAGGATGACAGTGAGGCTCCTAGAAGGAGTAAGAGACAGAGGGTTGCAAAATCCTTTGGTGATGATTTCACTGTGTACCTTGTGGATGACACACCCACATCTATCCATGAGGCATATGCATCTCCGGATGCAGATTATTGGAAAGAAGCAGTCCGTAGTGAGATGGACTAGATTCTTTCTAATGGAACGTGGGAGCTCTCTGAACGACCCTATGGTTGCAAACCGGTGGGTTGTAAATGGGTGTTCAAGAAGAAGCTTAGGCCTGATGGTACTATTGAGAAGTACAAGGCTCGGCTTGTGGCAAAAGGCTACACACAGAAGGAAGGCGAAGATTTCTTTGATACTTATTCACCTGTTGCAAGAATGATCACCATTCGAGCATTACTTTCGTTGGCTGCCTCATATGGTCTTGTCA
This sequence comes from Echinochloa phyllopogon, assembly GCA_033239725.1. Classification (NCBI taxonomy): domain Eukaryota; kingdom Viridiplantae; phylum Streptophyta; class Magnoliopsida; order Poales; family Poaceae; genus Echinochloa; species Echinochloa phyllopogon. Next base: position 7,448,293 of record BTCW01000014.1, on the reverse strand, counting down.
TTCATCAGATGGATGTAAAGACAGCTTTCCTGAATGGAGAGTTGGATGAGGAGATCTACATGGATCAGCCTGACGGATTTGTAGTGAAGGGTCATGAGAACAATGTGTGTAAGTTGCTGAAATCCTTGTATGGCCTGAAACAAGCACCTAAGCAATGGCATGAGAAGTTTGACACAACATTAACTTCTGCGGGCTTTGTCATTAATGAGGCTGATAGATGTGTGTACTATCGCCATGGTGGGGGTCAAAGTGTTATATTGTGCTTGTATGTGGATGACATACTGATTTTTGGCACACACATTGATGTGATCAATGAGGTCAAGTCTTTTCTATCAAAGAGTTTTGATATGAAAGATCTGGGGGTAGCTGATGTTATTCTGAACATTAAGCTCATTAAGCATGAGAATGGGATCACTCTTTCTCAATCCCATTATGTAGAGAAGGTTTTGAGTCGGTTTGGCTATTTGGACAGCAAACCGGCTCCAACACCCTATGACCCCAGTGTGATACTCAGAAAGAACAAGAAAATTGCTAAAGACCAATTGAGATACTCTCAGATCATTGGTTCACTCATGTACTTAGCTGGCGCAACGAGGCCTGACATCTCTTATGCTGTGAGCAAATTGAGCAGGTTCATGTCAAACCCGGGTTCTGATCATTGGCATGCACTTGAAAGGGTTATGCGCTACTTAGTGGGGACTATGAGTTATGCGATACACTATTCCGGGCATCCTGCCGTGCTAGAGGGATATAGTGATTCGAATTGGATTTCGGATGCTGATGAGTTGTATGCTACGAGTGGGTATGTGTTTACCCTTGGAGGTGGTGCTATATCATGGAGGTCTTGCAAACAGACCATTTTGACGAGGTCAACCATGGAAGCAGAGCTTACTGCCTTGGACACAGCCACTGTTGAGGCAGAATGGTTGCGTGAGCTCTTGATGGACTTGCCAGTGGTTGAAAAACCGATACCGGCTATCCTTATGAACTGTGAAAATCAGACGGTGATAGTCAAAGTAAACAGTGCTAAGGATAATGTGAAGTCATCAAGACACGTCAAGAGACGACTGAAGTCTGTCAGGAAATTGAGAAACTCCGGAGTAATAAGTGTGACTTATATTCAAACAGATAAAAACCTGGCAGATCCTTTTACCAAAGGGCTATCACGTAACGTGATAGAAAGTGCATCGAGGGAGATGGGTTTGAGACCCGTTTAAGTTGCCGAAGTGGTAACCCAACCTATGTGATCGGAGATCCCGTGAATTAGGACCTGGGAAGAATGAGCTGTCGGTTGACTGAGGAGAGTAACCTTTTTTTGAAACCCTCTCTAAGTGAAGATGCAATACTCTCAGATGCTGTATGGCAGGATAGCTTTATGCTTTAATGTGATTCTGTTGGCTTGGTTAAGCAAAGATGTCATCCTACAGGACATTCTTGAAAGAACACACCTATATGTGCCTGACTGTATAACGTCGCAGTCTATGAGATTTGGGTGATCTCTAGTAAACTCATGAAGAGACCAGGGAGTACGACGTATATGCTCCACCCGCGGGGTAGGCTACTGGCAGCCACGTACTGGTTCTGACTTTAAGTGAAACTTGTTCGCACAAAACTTGCAATTCAAGGCCTAGTCCATTGTCAAGTTGTGGATGAGTATAGCTTGAAGCTCTAGGCGAGAGTTCAACTTAACAGTCCTTGCTGAAACACCGGTATATAAACAGTAGTGAGAGACAGGCAAAATCTCAGATGGGTATTTGAGATCTGGTGGGGGATTGATGGAATTTAGGGGCTTGGCCCATTAAAGCCCATGAAGAAATTCCTAAATAAATCTCAAAGGCCCATATGTGCATGAGGAAATGGTGGATGTGTGCAACCTTTAGTCCCACATTGCTAGTCGAGAGGAGGGATGACCAACTTAAATATGGAAGTTGTCTCCACTCCTCCAAGCTATGTGTGTGGGGAGAGAAGGGAAGCTCCACACGCGCGTGCTCGCTCGCCTCGCCTCGCCGGGCCGGGCCCGCTTTAGTCCTACTCCATCCCGATCGTCGGCGTGCACCGGCGAACGGGAGAGCAGGTCTCCGGAACCCTTCGTCCTTGTGATCCTGCACCGGGAGAGGGCGAATAAGGTTTTTGGGAAGCGCTCCGCGCGACTGCTCCAAATCTTCGCCACGGCTCGTCTTCCGCCAAGGTCCGGCGCTGTACGAGCTCGTCGTCTGCAGCGCCGATTGTTGCGCTCCGTCCACAACGTGAACGTCGCTCCTTCAACACTCGTCACCACGGCTGCGCCAGCGCATCCACTGTACGTACGCCGTGTTCAGATCTATTTCTTCATCATGTTTTATGAGTTAATCATGATGATCTTGATGGTTACTAGTATAATAGAGTGTTGCATGCTACATTTAGTTCGTGCCATGATTAATACTGTTCAGATTTTGATCAATATATTGTCTGCATTTCCAACACCCACCGCCTCCCCTCCTGCGCCGGCACCTCTACCTCCTGCGTCGTCCTCGCCGCATTCCTTGACGTCGTCGTGACCTATGTCCTCCTCGTCTGCACCGCTGTGCTAGAGCTCATCTTCGCCTGCGTCGTCCTCGGCTCCGGCCTCCCGTGGCCCGACGACCTCGTCTTCCCAAGCGGGAGCCGCGTACGTAGCCGAGCCGATCGCCGTGCGGACGCGAGCCGAGGGTCTTTGCGGATTGCAGAGGGCACGTCGCGCAGGGTGGACATCCGATCGCGCGTGGAGTGCATCGCGCGGGGGCGCGCACGCAGCGTCCCGTACGCACCGCGCGTACTGGATTTTTTTCCTTGTTGTGAGCATATTTTCTTTACTGCCGTTGGTTGTGGGACGGAGGGTCCTGCTTGTTCCATGTCCCTCGGAGGTAGACACAAAAACTGCAGAGGATCTCGTTCTGCGATCTCTTCCTCTTCCTCCAGTAGTAGCCGCCCTGCTGTGCCCAGCCATACCTAGGGTTGAAAACGGTCGGGATAAATCCCGTACCGTCACGATCCGATTTCTATATTTGACCCGATCGAATTCGTATTTTTCGGACAAAAATGAAAACGGGACGAAAACGGTTTAGGCTATATCCCGACCGTTTTCGTTTATCCCATATTTCATCGGGATATCCCGTATTTGTAAATATGATATATCCCGTTTTTTCTAGTCTAACCCAGAGAAGTGACCTAGCCCAAAGAAATTATGCCTGTGTCCTGTTTGACTGACGGGTGGAATACCTAACCTTGTGCATGTGTGCTGCATTGTTTCAAGGCACTTATTATTTGTTAAGTTATACACTTACTACTTATTTAGACTTGTTGCTAATTTTCTATGATGTATATGTGTACGTGTATTGGTGTCAATGTGTCATTGTGATTGATTTAGTCCCATGGGGCAGTGTTCCCGTTTTTCTTCCCGTATCCGATCGTTTGACCGCTCGAATTAGTTCGTTTTCGTTTTCATTTCCGACAAGTTCGTTTTCGTTTTCGTTTTTGTATTAAAATGTGAAAGTGAAAATGTTATGGGGTTTATCCCGACCGAGTTCGACCGCTTTCAACCCTAGCCATACCCATACTGCTGCTCGCGCTGCTATCCAGCCCCACCGTCGCTGCCGCCGCCCAGAACACGTCGGACCCCTGCGCGCCGGCGTCGTGCGGCGGCATCAACATCACCTTCCCGTTTTGGCTCGCCGGCACGCACCGGCCGGAGTGCGGTTACAAGGGCTTCCAGCTTACATGCGATGCGACAGGCAGGGCAATCTTTCTCTCAAGAACTCTTACTGGACGTACCAGCTCCTGGACATCTACTACGGGAACAGCTCCTTCCGACTCGACCTGTCTCGCGGCCCTTGCGATTTCCAGAATTTCGTCAACGCCTCCTTCGACCTCGGCCTCTCGCCGTTCAAGTTCAGCCCCAAGAACCAGGAGCTCTTCTTCCTCTACGGCTGCGACGACCCGCGGGAAAGAGAGGTACCTCGTTCCTGGACGCGCGTGCGCTGTCTGCCGCCGGATGACTCGTCGCCGACGTTCTCCATGCTTGGGGGCAAGTACAGACCAGGTGGGTTTCTGCTCGAATTCGAATACACGGATGATGGGCTCTGCGCGGCTTGCATGGGGACGGGCGGCCAGTGCCGGGTTGATGTATCCGACGATGAGTTCAAGTGCAGGTGCTCCGACGGCGTGTACAGGGAGATCTGCGGTCAGTTCAGTGCCATATTCTTGGAGTACAAGGCTTCTATTTATTTGTTATATTCATTTCTCCGTTGAGCATCAACATTATACGCCTAAATAGTACTCTTTGGTTGCATGATTGCATCCGGACGGCCATCTAGACTTTTCAGGCCTCTTTTTTTCTTTGTTCCTTAATTTCATTCGTTTCATGTAGTTTGCGACTATGCCATTGTTATGTAAGTTGGAGTAAATTATAAGACCTGAATTCTCATACCGTTTGGCTCTGCTTCATATGCACTCTGAAACGATTAGTTAATCTAGAGCACAGTACTCCCTCCGTCTATGAAGAATGCAATCCTGAGATTTAAAAAAATCCCACAAAAAAATTGCAATTTTAATAGTAACTAACCATCTTAACTTAAATAGATAATTATCTGCATGCACCAACAACCCTCATGTCTAAATTAGTGGGATTAACACAGATATTAAGGGTAGCACGGTCTTTTGCCAATGACACAAATCTGTCTAAAAAACCAGAATTGCATTCTTCATAGGACAAAGTGAGTATATACATTTACTTCAACAAATAAGATAGATCTAAAGCTTTATAAAAATTAACTGTAATGTAACACGATATAACATAATATTTGATGAATATATAAGGATTATTTATTTTCACTCGCATTATTCTCTTCTCTCCATTTAATGACAATTTCAGTCACAATATTGCCAATACAATGTTCATCATTATCAGTTCTTATGCAACTTTGTTCAAACCCACAACCTCTACATTTGCGCATCAAACGTTGATTTTAATTTCCTATATATACTTCACTCAAAATAAATCCACACATCTCATCCTGATTTTCACTAGCAATGCATCCCCTTTGCTACTATAAATTTCTGCTCTAAACAAAAATATATACATAGCAAGATTGGCATATCCTGATAAAAGATTGTTGAGAAAAGGGATTGTAAATCCCAAGATCAACTTTAGGAAGTGCCATATCACAGAACTAAAATTATTAGGGTAGCATATTATTCACATTTCATTTGAGCATCAGATACTACATATTTCGACCCTTTTAGCAAAAGAATCAATATAGTACAACATATTGCTTTCTTAAATAAATATTATGTACTATTATTTCAGGTAGCAATGGGAATCACAAGAAGATAATTCTAATAGGTATGCAACTCTTGACATCATTTTACTTTTTGAAAGAGAATATAAGAATAGATAAACTCTTATATATTTCTATATGAATATACATTTGAAAATTTAGGACTCACAATCCACAATTTATGTCTTAAAACATAAAACCGTGCAAACTGGCTGGAGCAAAATTAATGGTATTTATATGGTAATAAAATACAGCTTGTTCTTATTTTTTTTCTTTTTTGTGTGAAATAGATAGATATATATGTAATTTTTAATGGCCTTGGAAAGATAGTGCTTATAATACGACACCTCGCTGTTTTAAGGGAAAAAATAATATCTACTTTAATTTCAGTTTCGATGCCAGTAGCTGCAAGCTTTCTCCTACTCTGTATATATGTGCTGGCAAGGCAACAAAAGACAGGGAAACTATGGTTTTTCCCATGCAAAAAGACTAATAAAAGCATAGAAAGGAAAATTGAGGATTTAATAGTATCACATGGATTACTAGCTCCAGAAAGATACAAGTACTCAGAAGCAACAAGGATAATATCATCCATCAATAACAAGCTTGGAGAAGGTGGTTATGGTGTGGTTTTCAAAGGAAGGCTAGATGACGGTCGTCTAGTTGCTGTGAAATTCTTGCATGACTCCAAAGGAAAAGGGGAAGAGTTTGTGAATGAGGTTATAAGCATTGGCAAGACCTCTCATGTTAATATTGTTAGCTTAGTTGGATTTTGTCTGGAGGGCTCAAAACGAGCCCTAATATATGAATATATGCCCAACGGCTCTTTGGATAAGTGTATTTATTCAGAGAATCCTAAAGAAGTTTTAGGATGGGATAAGCTCTATACAATAGCAATTGGTATCGCTCGAGGATAAGAATACTTGCACCATAGTTGTAATATGCGCATTGTCCATTTCGATATTAAGCCTCAAAATATCCTTCTAGATCAGGATTTTTGCCCAAAGATTGCTGACTTTGGTTTGGAAAAATTGTGCCATACCAAGGAAAGCAAGCTTTCAATGACTGGGGCTAGAGGAACAGTTGGATTCATTGCTCCTGAAGTGCACTCTCGTTCCTTTGGAGATGTTTCAACAAAATCAGATGTTTATAGTTATGGAATGATGCTGCTAGAGATGGTTGGAGGCAGGAACAATGCGAAATCAGTGGTTCAAAAATCAAGTGAGCAGTATTTGCCACATTGGATTTATGATCACTTTGGACAAGATGAGGGATCACAAGCTTGTGAAGTCACACTTGAAGTCGAGGGTATCGCCAAAAAGATGAGTTTGATTGGCCTGTGGTGCATACAGATATTACCTATGCATCGCCCAACAATAACCAAGGTTTTGGAAATGTTCGAGAGAGGTCTAGATGAATTGGAAATGCCACCAAGGTAAAACTTCAGTCAAATACTGTAAGACATTGTTTTACATATTTCTGCAACTGTCCATGCCAGTATCACTTGCAACAAAGTTGATATAGCATCAGTTTTATTTTTTTCAGAGAAGATTCAGCTTACAATTTAAATACAGAAGGCACAAGTACCAGCAGTCTTACCAAAACACAAGCTCTCAGTGAAGTGCTAAAGATCAAGGAGATGAGCATCTTGAGTTAAAAAACCCTACAAAGGTTACCGACTATGTGAAAAGAATCTCAATAAGCAACATATTCCTGTATACCTGTAGTTTGTAGGAGAGGGGGTTGAGATCACAAGTTACTATATGATACTTGTTTCTAAATAAAAAGGGTTCTAGCCTATAATATTAAGCATTGGAAGTCATAGGTATTAGTTCCCCGAGAGGGAAAACATAATGCCTGATTAGGGATCACATATTTGGCATAATCATATTACATTTCGTTTCTTCATTTACAGAGCTGCTTCTCAGTTTTCCTTCATTCGCGCGTGGCGAAGCCGGGGGGGGGGGGGGGGGGGGGGGGGGGCAGGGAGGGGCCATGCACCCCCCCTAAGCTCATTGTCAAATATAATTAGGTAGTAGGATTTGTGAGCTATCATAATTATTTAACTACTTTTCAGTTGTTAAATAGAGTATAATTGAATTTTGTTGCAAGAAAACCACAAGTAATTTGAATGAAAGAATGAACTAATGCATTAATTTATAGTACATGAGTTAATATTTTTCTTTCCTTAAATTTAGTACATGTAGCTCGTCTTTCTGTTGTATTTTTCCCTTCTCTTATATCTAGCTTTTTGTTTGTTTGTTTCTACAGTTTCAAAGTTCGCACTTTGGTCTTGCCTCTTAAACCCTGTAAATATAATACTCCCTCCATACTGGTAAAGAATGATGTTTAGGACATCGACACGGTCTCCAAAACGTAACTTTGACTTCTTATTCTTATAAAAATATTTATTAAAAAATAATATATGTATACTTTTATAAAAGTATTTTTTAAGACAAATCTATTCATATGGTTTTCACATTTCCAAACTCAATGGTTTAAAAGTTATTCATGATTCATATTCCCAATGTTTGACTAAAATCTTATCCAAAACATCATTCTTTATCAATATGGAGGGAGTATGTTTCATGCACTAAAGTTCAGGCAACCCGTAGTTTCTTCAAAGTCCTATAGTGCAATAATTAAAATTGAAATTGTATATAGTTACACTATAACTATACACAATTATTTTTATACCTTTATAGAGGGCTTTAGTGAGCTTATGTTCTAAATATACTGTGGCAAACCTTTATAATAATTTAAATGTGTTATTTATTATCACATAAACATAAGTTCATGACTTATTTGGCCCTCAATGTTAAATCCTGGCTCCGCCCCTGGTCATCTACCATTTGGAAATTTCCCAAATTCTAGCGAGCTCATTTATTGTGTCAATTAGAAATTTGTGTTACTCAAAACATTACACTTAAGAGTGGTGGAACGTAGAACAGACGACACATCAAATTACTGAAGTTTTTTTAAACGAAATTTTCTGAAGTTAGATAATGATGGTATGGTGATGATTGAGGTGGAGGTGACCGTAGCCATGCCATGTAAAATATGGCATCAAGGGGCATGAATATTGCTTAAATATGTGAGTTTGGTTTCAGATACCTGTGCATCAGTTACTTGTCCGGTTCTTCTCTAGATTTGGCGCATGTGCGTGGAAACAATCTGTCGTGCATAAATTGGATGCGTGGCCCTGGACGGTAGGTACGGGCCCGTGCATGGGGCATAAGTGCAACTCTGAATTCAGTACTGGGTCAAAAGACGAAGACCAATTCAAAGAAAGAGTGCGTGCTTGCAGATGGTAGAACCACTGAACCAGTCCCTTCGTTCTGTTCCACCCTTTTCAGCGTTCCACACCGACACATGCAAATCACTCTCTGCTTCTTCTCAGCTCATAGTGCACCTTGAATGCCCTTGGGAAGTTGGGATTCTTCCATCTAAATTTGTCGGGCAAATTTTACATGCTGCATATACTTCTTACATGTTTGCAAATTTTAAGGAGATGGAGAGATGATTCACAGCGACATTAGCATGCACATTTTGTATTTTCATAACGTTACGTTCTCCCTATATTTCACTATGTTCGTCTATAGCTCATCATAAGGACTAAACAAAATATGTGTTTTAAAAAAACAATGTGAAATGTCTATCTAAAGCATCATTAGCATAATACAACTATATATTTTTCATCTTTCAAAACACTAGTGGAGATGCATGTACCACATGCATGTGTTTAAAAAGAACTCATGTTTATATTCAACAGAAAGCCGAGCAATCAATAAAAGCTACTACCTCCGTTCCAAATTACTATTCGTTGTTGACTTTTTCGTTTAACGTTTGACCATTCGTCTTATTCAAAAAATTTCACGAGTATTATTTATTTTGTATGTGACTTGCTTTATCATCATATATACTTTAAGTATAACTTATTAGTTTATATATTTGGACAAATTTTTTGAATAAAACAAATGATCAAAGATGATGAAAAAAGTCAACAACGAATAGTAATTTAAAACGGAGGTAGTACTATTATTTATTATTATACAAAGACACGCCAAACAAAATTACATTTTATTTGTCAAAAATTTTGTTCATACATATCAATTGTAATAATTTATTGATATGTTAACAATCCATTATTATTAAATAACGGACTCGTACATGCACTCGCCGTGTACTACATGTGACTGAACATTGTTTATTCATATAATATTGCACTGAATTTGCTTCGCGTTACTACAAAGATCAAACCCCAAGTCTCTATATATATAGTGCTTCCTCACTAAACTTGTAGTGAGGAATTCAGTGCAATATTACCTGGGAGTTTCTTGGGGTTTGATCCAACACTAGTGAGGATCAGTCAAGCACGCAACAAATCTTAATTAATTTTATCCGTTTGTTCGCCGGCGAACAGGTATAGTCTGAAAACCAAGCACACGCCTACCACGGACGACCTGCAGCCGATCCACAACCTGGAAGGTAGAAGCGACGGCGCCGCCGCGGCACGGCATGCAGACATGCAGTCACTTTCAATGCGCTCACCGGTTATATGGCTCCGCGCTGCGAGCAGTTTCAGACCGCTATTGCCACAAAAGTCATTATCTTGTTGTTCGTCTCCATCTTTTCTTTTGAGAATATAGACACCCTTCTAGATAATAAGACTGAGGAATGGACTGCGGTTCATTTCATCATTCCAGGTAGGTGATGGAATGATGTTTGTTTTGCAGAGTGGAAACTCCAAGAATTAGTGAGTTGAAAGTCGAGGGTATATCAAACGTGCTAGAGCCAGTGATCTTGTTTCTACTCTAATCTAAAAATATAGAGCCAAACCGCTTCATTTTAGTCTATGAATTTTATAGATGTGAGATGAAGCTGAGAGGTAGCTCTAGCAAACATGGCCAGCTGGTTTCACAAAAACGATTCAGTTAGGAGAAGTTCCATACCAAGTAAATCTGGAGTTTGTCACCTAATGCCGGAATTCACAAAAATCAACTAAGGCCTTGTTTAGTTCCCAACTCTAGGGGTGCAAACTTTATATTTTGTCATAAATACGGCGTTGTAGCATTTCATCTGTATTTATGAATAATTATCCAAACATTGATTAATTATGCTTAAAATGTTCGTCTCGCAAAGTACAACAAAACTGTACAATTAGTTTTAGATTTTAGATTTCATCTACATTTAGTACTTCATGCATGTGCCGATATTTTGATGTGATGAAAATCTTCTTTTTGTATAGTGAAATTTAGGAGTGGAATTTGGGAACTAAACGAGCCTAACCTCGGCAACACGAAATCAAAGCACAATCATTTCTTTTTTTAGAGAAAGAAAAGAAATAAGAGGGCAGCCGGAATTCAACCGCGTGCGGTGAAAAAGTCCAAAGTGCATCAAAGTTTGCCGAGCAGCCTTAACTTCTAAGTTCCAATCACGCTGCAAATTAAAAAACTCCCCCCGTCTCAAATTTTGATGGAGTACGTGCTTCTCCTCCACAAGAACAATCCAAGGCACGTGCCAATGCATCCCAGCAGGTTGCTGCTATTGGCAACCTTCGCCTCCTTGCACCAGCTGAGCGCCGCCGCCACCGTCAACGCCACCACCACAGACTCCAACTGCGCGCCGGTGACATGCGGCAACCTGACCATCGCCTACCCGTTCTCGCTGGTCGCCCGGGACGCGTCCTCCTGCGGCCCGCCGGCGTTCCAGCTCACGTGCAACAACTCCGCGTCCGGCGCCTTCCTTGGCCGCAGCTCCTACATCAGGGTCCTCGACATCGACTACGGCAACCGCTCCCTCGTTGCCGTCCATGTCCTCGTCGCCGACAACCCCGCCTGCAATCTCATCTTCAACATGTCCTCCGCCCTCGCGATCGCAGACACGTTCACCATCAGCGCCAGCAACCGGGAGATCTACGTCATGTTCCAGTGCGCCAACGCGACGCAGACGCCGCCGGGTGCGGTCCCCGCCACCAACTGCAGCCACACGTTCGTGTACCTTGGTGGAGGCTATGGCACGGGATCGCCGCCGGCGAACGACGGGCGCTGCGAGCTCGGCATATTCCCGGTGCTCGGGTCGGCGGCGGAAGGGGCGATGTCTGCCAGTTACATACGGCTCATAAGGAGCGGGTTCCGGCTGGAGTGGCAACCCGTCGGTGATTGCAACGCCTGCAGCGCGAGCGGCGGCCGGTGCCGGTACGATGCCAACACGGCGGCGTTCGCGTGCCTTTGCTCGGACGGCAGCTTGCGGACGTCGACATGCGGTGAGCTAATAAGTTAGAGTTGGCTTTCATTCAAATGAAGTAGCTTTCATTCAAATGAGGTAGCTTAGTTAAGTTAGCGTGTACCCTTAATTTCATTCAACATGATCTTAGTTGAATTTTTTTCATTGCAGATGGTAAACGCAAGCGCAATTTAGCTTTGATTGGTGAGCATCCTGATTAGCATAATCTAATCAAATAGGTATAATCAAGTTGCTTCAAATATATTCAGTTACTTAATTTTTGATGAACTTTTTTCTTCTTAAAAAATATATTCAGTTTCGCTGTCTACCGTGGCTAGCCTCGCTTTCATCTGTCTGGTTTGGCTGATGTACCGCCGGAAGCAGAAATTCAGATCAGGTGTCTGGCTAGCGTACTCCGCCGACAGATCAAATGAAGATGTACTAAGAAGGTGTGGATCTCTTGCTCCAAAAAGGTACAAATACTCAGAGCTGAAGAAAATAACCAAATCTTTCAAGGAAAAACTAGGAGAAGGGGGTTATGGAGTGGTATTCAAGGGATGGCTTAAAGATGGCCGGATGGTTGCTGTGAAGCTCTTGAAAGATTCCAAAGGCAACGGAGAGGATTTTGTAAACGAAGCAATAAGCATTAGTCAGACATCTCATGTTAACATTGTTAACCTACTTGGTTTTTGTGTACAAGGATCTAAACGGGCGCTAGTCTATGAGTACATGTCCAATGGTTCTTTAGAGAAGTATATCTATTCAGAAGTGACAATTGCATGGGAAACGTTGCTAAAAATTGCTATTGGTATTGCAAGAGGATTGGAGTATTTACACCAAGGGTGCAACACTCGCATAATCCATTTCGATATTAAACCACACAACATCCTTTTGGATAATGAGTTCTCTCCGAAAATTGCAGATTTTGGTTTGGCAAAGCTATGCCACCTCAATGGAAGCGTCCTTTCGACGGCAGAAGCAAGAGGGACTATTGGCTTCATTGCACCAGAAGTGTTCTCTAGGGCTTTTGGGGTTGTCTCTACAAAATCAGATGTTTACAGCTATGGAATGATGCTCCTAGAAATGGTTCGAGGAAAAACCAATCTGAAGGGATTTGAAGACCACTCCAGTGAAATATTTTTCCCAAATTGGCTTTATGATCATCTAGTGAAGGATGTCCAGATTTGCGAAGTTGCAAATGGAACTGAAGAGATTGCAAGAAAACTAACCTTAGTTGGCTTGTGTTGCATACAAATGGCACCTGAAAACCGCCCCTCCATGAGCAGAGTTATAGAGATGTTGGAGAGGAGCGCCAACGAATTGGAAATACCATCCAAGCCGTTCCTCTACTCCTCATCACAGTCGACAAATGCTTCATCCATTGCATCAGTCATGGCACCGATGTCTTCGCGATGACATGATTTGTCATGTCGGCATAAACATGATAACATGATGATTTTATTTTTTTTCCTTCAGTTTGTTAACCGATGGATATATGTAACTTTTCAGAGTTACAAGGCTAACTTCTTTGGATTTTCTTTTTCATTTTTGTGCTTGTATTGTGAGATGTACATTCAAGATGATGTTTTCTTGTTCAGTTAGGCTTGAGCATGGAATGAAAACTTCAGAACATATACACAAAAATTCTTTTTAAGTCACAGAAATGGTTGGGGCATTGCCTGTCAAAAGTTAAAGGGAACAAAAAACAGAGCACACCTGCTGCCATAGTATCCGATTCAAATCCAGGAATTAACGATGTACTGCAAGTCCGCAACAGATATAGCTACTCATTCAGCAGAAAGGAAAACAAATATGTAACAGGAACTATCAGCTAGTAAAGTACTCTGTAAACTCTGCTTTCCTTTGCGTCCCAGGCCAGCTGCCGATCAACACTCAGCGCATTCATCTGTCAATGCCGCTCTTTCCAGACGTTGCACCAAACACGCAGATCATTTCTGCTTTACGTTCCCGCTGCTTCGTCGGCGACACGCTGTGATTTCTTCATACCATTCAGCTGCTGCAACCGTGCTCGCTTGGTGTACCATCGACTGTTCAAGGCTTCCTTTGTAAATTTGAGCTCCAAATTTTGCAGCCGACAGCTCGACCTCTCAGCTAATGCAACTTGTAAGAAGAGAAGTTTTTCTTTTCAAATTTAATATATTAATTAGTAGGGCCTCCCTCCTGTTTCATAAAAAAAGAGAACACCTTTTGCATCTCTGGAATTACGGTTTTTATCCATTTACAAGAACCTTGAGGCTCCCATATTCTCCAAGAGCTTCACCAAGACCGTCTACGTGTCATCAACCACCAAGAGTAGCAAATGGAACTGAAGAGATTGCAAGAAAAAGGCTTGTGTTGCGTACAAATGGCACCTGAAAACTGCCCCTCCATGAGCAGAGTTGTAGATATGTTAGAGAGGAGTGCCAACAAACTGGAGATGCCGTCCAGGTCATTCCTCTACTCCCCATCACAGTCAACAAATGCTTCATCCATTACATCAGTCATAGGACCGATGTCTTCGTGATGATATAGTTTTCTGGCATAAACATGACAGCAAGAAGATTTAACTCTCTTCACTTTGTTACCTGGTGGGTATATGTAACTTGTTTAGGTTACAAGGCTAACTTCTTTCTGTTATTTTTTCCCCTTTTGTGGCTGTACCGTGAGATGTACAGGCAAGAAGTTTTCTTGTTTAGTCACCGTAAAATGAAATGTTCTGAACATATACATAGAAATTCTTGTTTAAGTCATAGAAATGTTAGGAGCATTGAGGACCAGGTGTGTCCGAGGACCGGTGGATGGTCGCTTCCCAGTGTGATGAGTGATTGACAACGTGGTGTTGGACTGACTCTTGGCCTAGTATTGCAGGTGTTCGATGCGACTTGGTTTGCATTGGTGCAGGTGAAGAACAAGCGCGAAAGGTCTTAGCCAGAGTGGCCTCCGAGGAGTGGAGAGACAAGTAGGCTTGGTTCGAGGGACCCGGTGGCCAAACGGGATCGAGTGCAGTCGGCATGGTGCAAGAAGAGCAAGACGACGTTGTGAAATGAGCCGGTGCAAGGTAGCGGTTAACAACCGAAGCTTGTACGCGGGGTTTGATGGTTGGGCCACAAAACCATCGGAGGAGGGTTTCTCGGTTTGGGCCTCAAAACCGAGCCCGAAAGCCCAACATGATGGAGACGGTGATCCGGGCGCGTTCGGGAAGCTTCGAAGCGGTGGACACGCGGCGGGATCCTGGAGCTTGGGTCGGAGGGAAGCAAGGCCGGATGGACGGCGTGCCCAGCCGGAGGAAATATCTCAGAGTTCCAAGATTGCCCCTGATGGGTATGTATCTTAGGCTTAGAGTGTAGGGGTAGTCTGGTCTTTTCCCCCCACCAGATGACTCAATATAAATAGGAGGTGGAGGGCAAGTAATCGGTTCGAAACCCTAGTTCATTTGCTCTCTATTATGGTAGGCTAGCCAAGTGCAGATCGAGTAATCTTAGCGGGGGATGAAGGTTGGAGGTTAGCCACCGTTGTACAGATCGTTACCTCTGGTTGTATGGAAGAATCGTTCTAGAAATGATTTGCTTGTCTTCCTTCCCGAGTTCATTTTGTGCTATTTTCGTTCTTGGTTTGATTCTTCGTTTCTAGACCGTTTCCTCTCGGATTTCTTTGTGGGGATAATGGGCGAGTGCCTTGTGCCTCTTTGTGGATGATCTTGACCCCTCAAACGCCGAGATTTGGTCCGGATTTGAAGTTTTTGTGATGAACTCGTGGTGAGGGTGTTCTTCCGGTACATCCGCGATTCCTCGTGTTGTAGGGAGTTAGAGGCCGAGATTTTTGGGGCATAGCTTCCTCTTGGGTTGCTTCACAGCTCCCCAAAGTTTCGCTTCAAGAGCTCCAGCCGTCTGGGATATCCGGTGGATTTGGGGGAGTTGACCCGCGCGTTACTGTAGCTGTTCTTCCTGTTCGTCCGTCGGGCTTCTCGGACGGTCCGACTTGGTATGGCGGACGGTCCGCAGGGTTCCCGGACAGTCCGCATGTGATTGGCGGACGGTCCGTAGGGTTCCCGGACAGTCTGCATGTGATTGGCGGACGGTCCGTGGTTTGACTGCCCTTCTGAGTTTTTCTCGTTTTGGCTAAGTCTTTTCTCGGACAGTCCGTGTGACTTTTTCGAATAGTCCGCGACACTGGCGGACAATCCGCAAGACGGTCCGCAAGACAGTCCATAGAGGACCCAAACCTTCTGGAGATTCAAGTTGATTTTACGGACGGTCCGTCGTTCTTTGTCGGACAGTCCGCCCGCCTCGCGGACAGTCTGAGCCCTCTGTGCGGACGGTCTGACCAGGCCTGGCAGACAGTTGTTCCTCTTTACTTCTCTAGTTGTGTGCTTCTGCTTCGTTTCTCTTTTGGCTTGTTCCTAGGGTTGGTAGCTCCGTTGTGACTACGCTACCTTGACAAGCTAGTGATGAATCATTGGGTGGTGATTATGGGACATAGGCCGAGTTTCGTGAAGAAATTTTTATTGGCTCCCATTCACCCCCCCATTTCGATCCTTCAATTGGTATTAGAGGCGGTTACGGATCTTTGTGATTCTAACCAGTCTTAAGATCCAAGGATGGTGTACTTAGGATAGGGTTCGGGTCCTCCTTTCTTTGATGGGAAGAATTACCGGATGTGGTCGGTTCGAATGGGTGCGTTTCCCCGCGGCAAGGGACAACTGATATGGGATATTATTCTTGATAATACCTATACCATCCCTGGTGCAAGAGAGACTCAAGTTGATAAGGATAAGTTTGAGGCAAATGCAAAGGCAGTTGATTACTTGTTCAAAGCGCTCGACGAGCATAGAGTTCAATCGTGTCATCGAAGAGCAGTTTGCTTGTAAGATTTGGCAGAAGTTGGAGGTTGCTCATGGTGGTGATGGTGCTGTTAAGGCTAGGCTCTTTTCGACTTATCGGAGGGAATATGAGAATTTCACTCATTTTCTCGGTGAGTCAATTGATGCCATGTTTCAGAGGTTTACCGTGATAGTGAACAACATGCAAGCCAATATCGCCATCCTCCCTTACTTAGATCATGATAGAGTTTTGAAGCTCTTGCACTGTTTGGATAGATCTGTGTGGGGTGCGAAGGTTGAGGCCATTATGGAGTCGGATAGCTATGAGACGCTCACAGTCAATGTGTTGTTTTCCAAGCTTAAGTCCTCAGAGATCGATAGGATGGCTAGAGCCAAGCTTGAGAACCCGACTGATCCCCATAGTCTAGCCCTCATGAGTGGTTCTAGTTCTAGGTCGCTTGCTAACTCCTCTCGACAGTTTGCTTTGTCTATGCTTGTTTCTTTGCCAGATGAGGAGTTCGAGGTGCTGAGCGAGGACGATCTCGCGTTGCTGACCAAGAGGTTCGGGCGCTTGCATGAGAACCGCAAGATTACCAGGCGTGTTGGGAGTACATGCTACAGATGCGGCAAAATGGGGCACTTCATCGCCGAATGCCCGGAAGCAAGCGAGCCCAGGAACGACTACAAGCATCGATCAAGGGATGACCACAAGAACCGATCAAGGAACGACTACAAGGGCAAGCACAAGAGCAAGGAAGAGTACAAGAAGAAGAAGCACGGTGGCCACAAGCACAAGTATAAGCCTCGAGCCATGGTTGCCGGTGCGAGAGACGTCGACACGAGTTCCAGCTACACTTCATCGAGCTCAAGCAGCGAGGATGAGGACCAAGGTCGACGCCGGAGGCACTCAAGCAAGAACTTCAACGGGTTGGCATGTGCAGCTTCCGCTGGCTTCTGTACCACGGCACACGGCACCGATGGCAAGAAGAGTGAAGGAGAAGGCTCGGACTCAGACTCCGAAGATGAGGTAAATCGTGATCCAAACTTCTTGCTAGAGGAGGTTGATAGGTTGAATGCCTTGCTTGACAACCGTGATGATGTGCTTAGAAAGACCAACAAGGAGAAGAGGGAGTTTAGGTCTTTGCTTGGTGTGTCTGTGGAGAAAGTGGCTAAACTTGAGTCTCTTCTTGCTGCTTCTCAAGTTGAGATTGATGCTTTGAAAGTTGTCTCTGTTGTTCCTGATGAGCCTGAATGCATAAACTGTGAACATGTGATGAATGAATTGGTTGAATATAAGAAGAAACACATGACTAAACTGGAAGAACTTGATATGCTCCAAGTTGAACTTGATGAGTTGAAATCTAGATCTGCTTTGCTAGGAGCTTGTACTTCTTGTTCTGTCTTGCATGCTAAATTGGATGAATCTCATGCTAGAATCAAATGCCTAGAAAGTTCTTTGACGTCTTTTGCTACTCATGTTTGTTCTAGTTGTGATATGAATGCTTTGAAGATTCTTGAACTTGAGCATGCAACTAACCAACTGCAGGATGAGAATGATGAGTTGCGTAAGTGCTTGGGTTGGTTGTCTGGTCATGAGCCCCAGCTTGGTATGATGATAGCTCAGTTCAGGCGAGCTGATAGTCGTGGGCTTGGATCGGAGAAGGTGTGTGAGAGTGAGGATGTGGGGTGTGAGAGTGTGCCAATTCCTCCACAAACTATCCCAGCCAAGAACACCTTTGATCCCAAACCCAACCACTTGAAGAACAAACTTGACACTACTCCTGATCCTCCAGTGTTCCCTCCTCAATCCAACAACTTTCAGAAGAGAGTGAACTTTGTGGGAGAATCGAGTGGTCTCAAGCCAGGTGAGAAGCCTCCACCAAAAGAAGCTCCAAAGCCAAAGCCAGTCCGCTACCACTGTGAGTTTTGTTGTAGGGATGGTCACCAAGAGGAATTCTGCTTCAGGAGGAAGAGAGAAGTGAGGAGAGAAAGAGAGATGGGTAACCGGGACAGGTACCGCTCTTCTCATAGCGTGCCTGAGCCTCGTGCACCTATGCCTAGGGGTGAAGGGTTTGTGCGCTCGATGCCTAGAGGAGGTGCTCTTGGTGTTGCAGGTGGTCCTCAGAGAGGTGGTGATAGGCGCTCTGGGTTTGGATGTGGTGAGTTTTCTAGGCGTCCCCCTCCTCGTGGTCAGTACGAGCTTGGGATGAACGACCATAGCTTTTGTGCTCGGAGGGAGTTCAGGCCACGCTTTCCCCCGCGTGGTGCTCCTCCGATTAGACGTGATAGAGCTCCGCTTGTGAGGCGTGATAGGTTCCCACCTTTTACTAATGGTGGTAGAGTAGATGTTGCTAACCCCTCTTTTGAGCAGATGGCTCGGCACTGGTTTGACTCGTTTTGTGCAAACCCCAGTGCTGATTCGTTTGCTCACTTCCGCACTCGCTTCTGATTTTGCAGGTAGTGGGAGGCTTGAGGAGGTCATGGTTGATCGACTCCGGTTGCTCTCGTCACATGACCGGAGATCGAAGGTGGTTCTCAAGCCTCACCCCGGTGAAGACAAGGCAGTACATCACTTTTGGGGATAATGGTAAGGGAAGAGTGCTTTCAGATGGTGATATTCAGGTAAGTGAGAAGTTTGCGTTGAAGCGTGTTGCTCTCGTCAAGTCGCTTGGTTTTAATTTGCTCTCTGTCTCTCAGTTGCTTGACGAGGATTTTGAGATTCGGTTTGTGAGTGGTTCTTCTCGGATTCTTGATTCTCGAGGTGACCTTGTGTGCATGATCATTCCCGAGGGTCAAGTTTTTCGTGCTGATTTCTCGAGGTCTTTCGGTCCCTCTCGCTGTCTAGTGGCTGGTTCCTCTTCCGAGCTTTGGAAGTGTCATAGGAGGTTGGGTCATTTGAGCTTTGACTTGCTCTCTCGTTTGAGCAGTCTTGACCTTATCCGAGGATTGCCCAAGCTTCGGTATGAGAAGGATTTGGTGTGTGCTCCGTGTAGGCATGGGAAAATGGTCGCCACTTCTCATCCACCTTTGACTAAGGTGATGACTAAGTGTCCCGGGGAGCTTCTTCATATGGACTTGGTTGGTCCAGCTCGCGTTCGCTTAGTCGGTGGGAAGTGGTATGTCCTTGTGATAGTGGACGACTATTCTCGCTATGCTTGGGTGTTTTTCTTGGCTTCTAAGGATGAGGCTTTTGGGTTCTTTCGAGACTTGATCTTGAGGTTGAAAAACGAACGTAATGGTAATGCCATGAGAGCTATCCGCAGTGACAATGGCACGAAATTCAAGAACGGTCGTTTTGAAGCCTTTTGCCGTGATCAAGGTCTTGAACTTCAGTTCTCCTCGCCTTATGTCGCTTGTCAGAATGGTGTTGTGGAGAGAAAGAATCGGACTCTTTGTGAGATGGCTAGGACGATGCTCGATGAGCATAGGACTCCTAGGAGATATTGGGCCGAGGCGGTGAGCACCGCATGCTATGTCTCAAATCGGATTTTCCTTCGTGCGTTCAAGAAGAAGACTTGCTATGAGATCTTTCATGGGAGACCCCCTAAGGTGAGTCATTTTCGAGTCTTCGGCTGCAAGTGCTTCATTCTTAAGAAAGGAAATCTAGACAAGTTCGAGTCTCGATCTCATGATGGTATTTTTCTTGGCTATGCTAATCACTCTAGAGCATATCGTGTGCTCAACCTTAACTCTAATCAAATCATGGAGACTTGCGAAGTTACATTCGACGAGACGATTCCGTGTAGCTCGACTGTTTTTGAGTGTGCAGGTGATGAAGAGATGGGACAGTCGATCTTCGAGGACGAGCAAGCGGATGATGGTGAAGATGACGATGGAGATGGTGTGCCTCCTATGACTTATGTACCTACTACCTCCACTACGACGACTACGGTGGACGATGGTCCTTCCCCCACTACCACATCAACTCAAGTACCTGGAAGTCGAGTGGAAGCAGTTGCTGAGGGGGAGGAGATGTCAAGGCGTGAGGCATCAAGACACATTCAAGCCAGGCATCCACCCTCAAGCATCATAGGAGACTTCGACGAGCGCACTACAAGGTCAAGGTCAAGAAACAATTCTCAATTTGCTCATTCTGCATTTGTTGCTTCTTTCGAGCCTAAAGACATTAGACACGCTTTATCTGATGCCAATTGGGTCAATGCTATGCACGAAGAGCTTGAGAACTTTGAGAGGAATGAGGTGTGGGAACTAGTTGAGCCTCCACCAAAGTGCCATCCTATAGGAACCAAATGGGTTTGGAAGAACAAACAGGGTGAGAGTGGTGAGGTGGTTAGAAACAAAGCTAGGTTGGTTGCCCAGGGCTTTTCACAGAAAGAGGGAATTGACTATGAGGAGACATTTGGTCCTGTAGCCCGTTTGGAAGCAATTCGAATTCTTCTAGCATTTCCTGTTGCTAAAGGATTCAAATTGCACCAAATGGATGTGAAGAGTGCTTTTCTGAATGGGGTAATAGAGGAAGAAGTGTTTGTGAGGCAGCCACCGGGATTTGAGAGTGAGAAGTACCCACACCGAGTGTACAAGCTCCACCGAGCATTATATGGTCTAAAGCAAGCACCTAGAGCGTGGTATGGGAGACTACGAGGGTTCTTGTTAAGTAAGGGGTTTGTGATGGGCACAGTAGACAAAACCCTGTTCTTGCTTCGTGCTGGTAGTGATATCGTGATTGTCCAGATATACATGGACGACATTATCTTTGGTGGCTCGTCTAATGTACTTGTGGAGAAATTTTCTGAAGACATGAGCAGGGAATTCAAGATGTCAATGATGGGAGAGCTGTAGTTCTTCCTCGGGCTGCAGATTAAGCAAGTCAAGGATGGGACATTCGTGCATCAAGCGAAGTACACGAAGGACATGCTGAAGAAGTTCGACATGAGTGACTCCAAGCAGATTTCGATACCGATGGGTACAACTACGGCGTTGGATGCTGATGAAGATGGAGATCCAGTGGACCAGAAGGAGTACCGGAGCATGATCGGCTCCCTCGTCTACTTGACGGCGATGAGGCCAGACGTACAATTTAGTGTGTGTCTGTGCGCTCGTTTTCAAGCTTCACCGAGAACTTCGCATCGACAGGCTGTCAAGAGAATCTTCAGGTACTTGAAATACACTCCTGATTTGGGTCTTTGGTATTCTGCCTCCTCGACACTCAGTCTTCACGGGTTCTCCGATGCTGATTTCGCTGGGTGTCGGTTGGACCGCAAGTCTACCTCGGGTCAGTGTCAGTTTCTTGGTTCTTCCTTGGTCTCTTGGTCTTCTCGCAAGCAGTCTAGCGTTGCACAATCCACCACTGAAGCCGAATATGTTGTTGCTGCTAGCTGCTGCTCCCAGCTCCTATGGATCACATACACCTTGAGTGACTTTGGTCTAAGCTTCTCTTGAGTTCCACTTCTTTGTGATAGCACCAGTGCCATTAGTGTAGCTAAAAACCCTGTGCTGCATTCTAAAACCAAACACATTGAAGTGATGTACCACTTTCTGAGAGATCACGTTGAGAAAGGTCACATTGAACTATCCCATGTCTCCACCCAGAACCAGCTAGCTGACATTTTTACAAAACCTCTTGATCAAGCTACCTTTGCCCGCCTGCAAGGAGAGCTTGGAGTTTGTTGTCCTTTTTGAGTTGGTTGCTGGGGTTTCTTGTAGCATATGTATACTATGTACAGTCTGCATTTGCATTTTTTTATAGGTCTTGCATTTGTACATATTTATCTTCATGCATTTTAGGATGAGCTTCTCCCATATGGATTGAATACTATAATCTGCTACACTTGAGCTAGTGGACATGTGTGTAGTCTTTTGGTGATGGTTTGCTATGCTCTTGATTGATTCATTGTATATTCATAATGAGCTTGCAAATGATTTTGAAATGCTAAACCTGATCTCACCCATGAGCAAATGCTTTCCATGCTTAGTTCAAGCCTAAATGCTCTCATGCTTAGGTTGTGCTAGGATATCCTTTTCTTGCTAAATGGGTCAAAGATCACTCTATCATTGCAAATGTTTAGCCCTTTGTTTATCTTGTGAAGAAGCATAAGCTTCTTTCTGCCGCAAAGGCACTTCATGTACCATAATTCAAAATCTGAAAAATGAAGTGCTTATAGTTGAAAAACAAATGTGCTAAACATGTCAAATATGCTATTATGTGTATAATTTTGGGCGCTAAACCGTTGCATGTTGTCTACCAAGAGAAGTCTCTGTTTAGAAGTAGACACATGGCTCGGTGGCTTTGACATGACATGAGATAGGCTTTGGGTGTTTGCAATGATCTTTTAACTAGAATTGGTGACCTGGGATGATCTTTGCATGATTTAGTTCATTTTGGCTTGAAGTTATCATTTTGTTCATGAGGTGATAAATTCTTGAAAAACTTGTTGAACTTGGAAACTAATTGGCCATATGCTTATACAATCATGAAATCTTGTTGGCAATGCTTGTACAGAACCTTGGACTATCTTGCTTGCTCATTTTGCACTTGTGTAGCATTTTATAGTGCTCATTGTATATTTGAGAAGCTCTAGGTTGAATTGTCTGCATGTTAGTCTTGAATCATGCATTGGCAACAAGGGGGAGAACTTGTATGGTAAACAGGGGAGAAGTTGTGTGCATGACTTTGCATTTGAGGGATACTCAGTTCAGGGGGAGAACTTGAGTTTGCAAGTATTTGTTCAGGGGGAGCTTCTTGTGTTCCTGATTTGCTTTGCTCTTTATGCCGATGGTGTTGAGCCCTGTCTGCCTCTTCTTGAGGGGTCGGCGTTTGGAGCTTGTTGTCTCGGCTGTGTTGAGCCGTTGCCCTTATCTTAGGGGACCGAGACTTTCTCATTCAAATGACTTGGTCTTCGGCTTGTTCTTTGCTTTGAGTCACTTGTTTGAGCCTTATTTTCTTTTTCTTTTCTGTTTTCTCTTTCATTTCCAAAAACGTGTGGTGTGTTGTCAATGCACTCATCAAGGGGGAGATTGAGGACCAGGTGTGTCCGAGGACCGGTGGATGGTCGCTTTCTAGTGTGATGAGTGATTGACAACGTGGTGTTGGACTGCCTCTTGGCCTAGTATTGCAGGTGTTCGATGCGACTCGGTTTGCGTTGGTGCAGGTGAAGAACAAGCGCGAAAGGTCTTAGCCAGAGTGGCCTCCGATGAGCGGAGAGACAAGTAGGCTTGGTTCGAGGGACCCGGTGGCCAGACGGGATCGAGTGCGGTCGGCATGGTGCAAGAAGAGCAAGACGACGTTGTGAAATGAGCCGGTGCAAGGTAGCGGTTAACAACCGAAACTTGTACGCGGGGTTTGATGGTTGGGCCACAACCATCGGAGGAGGGTTTCTCGGTTTGGGCCTCAAAACCGAGCCCGAAAGCCCAACGTGACGGAGACGGTGATTCGGGCGCGTTCGGGAAGCTTCGAAGCGGTGGACACGCGGCGGGATCCTGGAGCTTACGTCGGAGGGAAGCAAGGCCGGATGGACAGCGTGCCCAGCCAGAGGAAATATCTCAGAGTTCCAAGATTGCCCCTGATGGGTATGTATCTTAGGCTTAGAGTGTAGGGGTAGTCTGGTCTTCCCCCCACCAGATGACTCAATATAAATAGGAGGTGGAGGGGATGACAAGTAATCGGTTCGAAACCCTAGTTCATTTGCTCTCTATTCTGGTAGGCTAGCCAAGTGCAGATCAAGTAATCTTAGCGGGGGGATGAAGGGTGGAGGTTAGCCATCGTTGTACAGATCGTGACCTCTGGTTGCATGGAAGAATCGTTCTAGAAATGATTTGCTTGTCTTCCTTCCCGAGTTCATTTTGTGCTATTTTCGTTCTTGGTTTGATTCTTCATTTCTAGACCGTTTCCTCTCGGATTTCTTTGTGGGGATCATGGGTGAGTGCCTTGTGCCTCTTTCTGGATGATCTTGACCCCTCAAACGCCGAGATTTGGTCCGGATTTGAAGTTTTTGTGATGAACTCGTGGTGAGGGTGTTCTTCCGGTAGATCCGCGATTCCTCGTGTTGTAGGGAGTTAGAGGCCGAGATTTTTGGGGCATAGCTTCCTCTTGGGTTGCTTCACATCTCCCCAAAGTTTCGCTTCAAGAGCTCCAGCCGTTTGGGAGATCCGGTGTTGGATTTGGGGGAGTTGACCCGCGCGTTACTGTAGCTGTTCGTCCGTCGGGCTTCTCGGACGGTCCGACTTGGTATGACGGACGGTCCGCAGGGTTCCCAGACAGTCCACATGTGATTGGCGGACGGTCCGTGGTTTGACTGCCCTTCTGAGTTTTTCTCGTTTTGGCTAAGTCTTTTCTCGGATAGTCCGTGTGACTTTTTCGGACAGTCCGCGACACTGGCGGACGGTCCGCAAGACAGTCCGTAGAGGACCCAAACCTTCTGGAGATTCAAGTTGATTTTACGGACGGTCCGTCGTTCTTTGTGGGACAGTCCGCCCGCCTCGCGGACAGTCCGAGCCCTCTGTGCGGACGGTCCGACTAGGCCTGACAGTTGTTCCTCTTTACTTCTCTAGTTGTGTGCTTCTGCTTCGTTTCTCTTTTCGCTCCCATTCACTCCCCCAGTCGCCATTTCGGTCCTTCAAGCACAGCCCGTCATAAGTTTAAAGGCATGAAAAAAAACCAGAGCACACCTGCTGCTAGTATCCGATTCAAAAGTTCCAGAAATCCACGATGTACTGCAACAGATATAGCTACTGAAACAGCAGAATGGAAAGCAAATATGTAACAAGCATTGTCAGGTAGAAAAGCACTATGTACGAGATGTGGTACCCGATTCCGCTTTCACTGTCTTCCGCGCCAGGCCAGCTGCCGATCAAGACTCGGAGCATTGATCTATTATGCCGCTTCTTCCACATGTTCCACCAAACGTATAGCACGGTTTCTTTTTCATGTCCCCGCTGCTCCTTCGGCTTCGGCAACATGCTATGATTTCTTTCGGTAAAATAGGAACATTAGTCCCTCAAGTTTGCCTCAAGGGTCAAGTTCGCCCCTCAACTTTCAAAACGGCTAATCTAATCCCTGAACTTTCGTTTTTAGATCAAATTCATCTCTTAACTTTCGAATGAAGTGGACTAGTAGGAATGAAGTAATTTTTGATAAATGCTGACCGAAATTTCTTTTGCAGGTC
The DNA here is from genome assembly GCA_033239725.1 of Echinochloa phyllopogon. Taxonomy (NCBI): domain Eukaryota; kingdom Viridiplantae; phylum Streptophyta; class Magnoliopsida; order Poales; family Poaceae; genus Echinochloa; species Echinochloa phyllopogon. The sequence goes on along the minus strand of BTCW01000014.1, from coordinate 7,422,833 downwards.
TTATTCAGGAGAACGTATTGGTTGCGGTAGTGGGCTAAGTTACAACGAAATGAGACAAACCGGGAAACCATCATTGCGACATGCCGGTCACTAGAGATGGCGGCTCTCCAGTTCTTTTCCCTACATGGATGGTCTTTTAGTTTTCGGCTAGGCTTTTGAGATCATGGTGTCTATTAGAACTTAGTGTGCCTTTATGTTTTAAACCTGAGTTGTAATAATTATGGTCTGATCCATTCTCTATAGAGGAGGGTGAAGCCGAAATATTTTTCCATTATCTAAAAAAACTTTGGAATGAGCCAATCTAGTCCCTCAACTTTTATTTTTGGATCAACCCATCCCTCAAGTTTTATCTTTTCTATGTATTTCACTATTCCTCAGCACCACCTTTTTATATACGGCTGGTATTTAAATATATATTGTTTACTAATTTATTTCTATCATCTCGTCTATCGGTTATCCTAATCAATGTTTATATTCATCATTACTACTATAGGTTGTGTGGTTAACTCAATTTTGTTTACGCAGCAGGTATATGCGAGTCATTACTTTTTACCAAACTAACCAATGTGCTTATCTGTTTGGACTGATTGTTTTTTAAAAATATACTTATATCCTTGTATGGAGGTAATCTAAGGCCTCGTTCGTTTTCATGGGATTGAGCTAGTAACCTGCGCACGCCCATGCGCGCGTATAATTCTTTAACTAAACAAATTTGGGTTGATGAAACTGGAATGAGTAGATATATTTGTGGCACCGCTACTTCTCAAAACATCTCAAAAGAAAAAAATAGGCCATTGATGATGGTGGTAAGCCATTTTATTTAACAGAACATCTTCACTCCTCTATATGACTATATATTTTATTTAACAAATGATTCAAAGCTTGGTTCAAGGATGAAGGAGCCCAACATTCTGAAAAAAAACTGGAATTAGGAACGCCTCTATATGATTCAAAAGCAGGTAATTTGCTTATAAAAGAACTTATGAGTTATTAACAAATAGGAAGCAGAAACACCTAGAGGTACGGGAAGCAAAAACATGACATTCTGATACCCTTCAAAGCAGCAACCATACAAAAAAACAATGTAAAATGACATTCTGTGTGATTTGACTATTATGAAAATATGTTGCCAAGAAATAGCACTATTTTTCAGTTCAGAGTGACGTTTGCATTATTCCTGTACTCATAATTCATGCCAGGTGAAGCAGTTATTTTGACAAAAAAAATAGCAGGAAGATACCCTAAGTATTGCAACCTTAATTATATCCAAATTGATAAAAGAATAGACACACCATCATTGGTTTAACGCAGTCCTAAAAAAATCATAATAACAGAATAGGCAAATCAGGAAGTGAGGATAGTAGTCAGACCAATTAAAAGCTTGGGTAAATGTAGTTCTTCTACCAATAAGTTTGAATATCCTATCTGCGGATGAAAAGGATGATAACGGGCAGTCCTCGGTTAGAGATACCTACAACGTCCTTACATGAAAAGACAATAAACTCAGGCTGTATCTAGTGAACAGGACAATATAATGCGACAAATACAATGGTTTGGACATAGCAAAAGTCATGGCGGTGCAGTCTTCAGGGTTAGGCGAGGGGATGAACCTTTTATATTTGAAAATTACCATGGCAAAGGACACAGATGCACACTAAGAGGATGCAATACTAATTTCATCACTGTATCATGGTGGAATTGTAGATTGAATTTTTCATGGGAGTTCATATTCCCGAACACATGCCTAGTTGTATCATCTAATCCCACACTTGCATATTGATGGAATTTCTATGAAACGATACAACACTTTATGGTAGAAGGAAATTCAGGGCAACCTTACAATGGTTAGATGATGAACTTGATGGCACAACCTCCACTGCTAAATTATTTTTTCAAGAGAGGTGGACAGGTGGTTAGCAGTTTAGGGCATGATATTGTATATATCAAAGGATTTGGATGAGATGGCAAAAGATCAAGATGGTCTGAATATGCTACCACAAATAATGAAACTTAACAGGCAAGGGAACTCTAATGATACCCACAGAGCTGGTGGCCACCGCAAAAACTTAAAAGCAGAGGTCAGGAGCTCATAGTTCTTTGCTATCTACTGCTTCTTCATGACCAGGTTGTTCTATGCGCTGATAAATTGGCTCCCTACCAGATTGCCAAAACATTGCCAGTTCTTAGTGCTTGATAAATACAACCATCTTTCCATGGGCTTGGCAACACTTTGTCTCTGATTCACTGTTGTCGACAACAAAAGTGAGGCACTGGTTGTTCTGAAAGTAGCGAATCTACAAGGTTATGTTCTTTTACAAGAAACATGGTAAGCATGAGGCCATGGGAACATGGCAAGCTAAAATGAATGATATAAAGAAGGTGCTAGTGTTGATAGATGAAGAACCTATGATACACCAAAATGCTTAGTTACTCTCAGTAGGCTAAAGTTTACACCAAAATTTCAGTACACCATACTATTCACGTGCACTGCTAGTGGTTTTCTTCCCCAAATAAAATGCAATCACTGTCAACTCAATATTATAGTATTTCACAATATTGTGGCTACGAATAGAGGCAGCGTTGCCATCTACGAATAGTATTTCAAAGTTACCTGTCAGTTTGGCGCACACCCCACTCTTATTTCTTAATAAAAGGCTGCATATATGGCAAGTAAAGAATCAGATGCAAGAAGCCAACAAACTAAACATGTGTCTCTGGCCAAGCTTATTATAAATAAGAGCAGTATTCTATGTATTGATTTTGTTAGAGAAGTGGGTTGCTATGATGATTTCTTTATGACAAAAAAAACATGGCCATACAAACACAACTATTGAGTTGACTTTTACATCAAAACTAACACTACAGGGAGAGCAAAGATATAGCACCTGAATGCTTGACGCTGATGCAGTGATGCCTAATGCATCTACGTAGACATTTCATCGAACACCTTGAGGGCACTTCATCAACAATGAACCTGCAGGCTAATGCATATCATCATATATCAGATGTGTTCACGATAGGAGTGGTAAACCATAAATAAGAATCAATCCTGTAATGGACACATCCGACATATGCCTTATTTGAACTCTAAATCACAAACTCATTTAACTTTTGCCTAAAAGCGAGCCAAGCAGGATGCATACGAAGTGCAAAATATGAACCTTACATGCAGAACGTAATCCATGGTTGTGTCCTGCATTGCCTTGAGTCCATTTGCTCTAACGGATGCATAGTAACTCGTTGCCAGTTGCCACAAATCTCTGCGCTTGCGTCGAAGCAAAAGTGAAAAGCAAGTTACATGGCCGATAGGGTGGGGACGGCGCCGGTTGGCGGGCAAGGTGGCTACGCAGCGTGAGAAAAAGAAACGCATGGATCTAATATGAGTAAAAACAATTTAGTCAAAATCAGAGTTGAGAGATGAATTTGATGCTGAAAAGGGAGCAGAAAGATGAAATAGAAAGCTCAATCCAAAGGCTAGGGACTTAATTTGAGCGGAGCAAGATTGATTTGAGTGATTACAAATCTGATTTGGGTTGGAAAGGATAGCATCTTATCTCGATGCACAGATGCGAGGCGACAAGCACACGAAGGATGGCGTTGGGAGAAAAAAAACTCACCTAAAAGATTGAGAAATCTCATGAGTCAGAAGACTGCCATATCAACCGGCCTCCGTTCTGCGTGCGTGAGCCGTGCCGCTTGTGCCATTGTCCGGCCACGCGTGCCGCGCAGCTCACGCCCGCCGTCCGTTGACGCGTGCCGTGCAGCTCGCGTCCGCCGTTCGGCCCGTGCGCCCAGCGCCGCCAGCGCCATGCGCCACCGCCGACTACACCCGCAGCTCACACCCGCCCTCCAGCGCCGTCCGGCGATGCGTGCCGCACCGCTCGCGTCCGCAGTCCGGCCGTGCGCCCGGCGCCGCAGCGTATGCCCGCGCTATGCGCCGCCGCCGACTACACCCGCAGCTCACACCCGCCGTCCGATGACGCGTGCCGCGCCGCTCGCGTCCGACGTTTGGCCGTGCGCCCGGCGCTGCGAGGGGCCTGTATGCCCGCGCCATGCGCCGCCGGCGACTACCTGCCATTGGCCCGCGTCATGCGCCCCCGCTGACTCCGCTCGCCGTCAGTTCAAGCCATGTGCCGCTGCCGACTGTGATTGCCGGCGGCTCGTATGGCATAGAGGCCTAAGCGCGAGGGAGAGGTGGCCAGGATGGTGTTGCAGTGAGAGTAGAGGCAGCAGAGGAAGGTTCTCACGGTGGCTCGGCGGTCGGCGTGCCACGGTAGCGTGCTCGGATCGGAAGACGAGCGTGGAGGCTTCTGGACCCAGATATTTTATGATGGTCAAATAAAAAATCGACACGTAGACTATAGATAACTTTAATCTTAACAAATCGTGTACCGTCGATTTGTAATCACACGACGTAAAATTTTTTCACTCGACGTGGCCGGCCTGGCCGGCCGCTGGACCCGCCCGGTTTCGCAAGGAGAAAAATTCCGGCCAGGATTGATTTCAGGCCTGATTGGAGTGAATCCGCCGTGTCACTCAGTCCGGCCAGGGTCGGTTCCGGAGGATTGGAGGTGGGGCTCGGTTCCAGGCCTTAGAACAAAAGGATGAAATCATTCCCGTCCAGGTTAGGTTACGAACCACATCAACCAAACAAAAACTTTTATTGAGGCTCAACATTGTTCCGAGCCGGAGCCAACCATTCGGAACCAGGCCGTTTCGGCCTAACTGAACGGGGCCTAAATGATTAGTGAGATTATTCTTGTCAAACTTAATCTGAATGTTTATCTAGATGGTAAAGATAGTATGACTTTTGTAGCGAACATATACGCAAAAATGTATGGAGATAATTAGTATATTTAGATATAAAATTTTTGAGTTCTATAAGAATGGATCTGACCCAAAAATAAAACTTGAGAGACTATATCGATGGGTTTAAATGTTTAGGGGTGAGTTTGATCAAAAAAATAAATTAAAGGATTAAATTGTCTAATTTCAAAGTCGAGGGACGAAGTTGACCCTCGAGGAAGAGTTAAGGGACCAAAGTGCCTATTTTGTCGTTTTTTTGGTACCATTCGGCTGCTTCCGCCGTGCTCATTTGGTGCACCATCAGTTCGCCGAGTTTGACCCAGGTTTGTATGTTGTTCAAGACCGCCTTCACAAATTGGAACCGTCAGAAGCAAAAATTCAGATCAGGTGCCTGGCGATCGTACTCTACCAACAGATCAAGTGAAGAAGTACTAAGAAGGTGTGGATCACTTGCTCCAAAAAGATACAAATACTCAGAACTGAAGAAAATAACCAAATCTTTCAAGGAAAAGCTAGGAGAAGGATGCTATGGAGTGGTATTCAAGGGAAGCCTTCGAGATGGCCGGATGGTTGCTATGAAGCTCTTGAAAGGTTCCAAAGGCAATGGAGAGGATTTTGTAAACGAAGTAATGATTATGAGTCAGACATCTCATGTTAACATTGTTAGCCTACTTGGTTTTTGTTTAGAAGGATCTAAGCGGGCGTTTGTCTATGAGTACATGGCCAATAGTTCTTTGGAGAAGTATATTTACTCAGAGCTAGCTATTTCATGGGAAATGTTGCTCAAAATTGCTATTGGTATTGCACGAGGATTAGAGTATTTACACCAAGGGTGCAACACTCGCATAATCCATTTCGACATCAAACCTCACAACATCCTTTTGGACATTGAGTTCTCACCGAAAATTGCAGATTTTGGTTTGGCAAAGCTATATCGCCTCGATGGAAGCGTCCTTTCAACGGCAGAAGCAAGAGGGATGATTGGCTTCTTCGTTGCACCAGAAGTGTTCTCTAGGGCTTTTGGGGCTGTCTCGATAAAATCTGATGCTTACAACTATGGAATTATGCTCCTTGAAATGGTTCGAGGAAAAACCAAACTAACAGGATTTGAAGACCAGTCCAGCAAAATATTCTTTCCAAATTGGCTTTTTGATCATCTAGTGAAGGATGTCAGAATTTATGAAGTTGCAAATGGAACTGAAGAGATCGCAAGAAAACTGACCTCAGTTGGCTTGTGTTGCATACAAATGGCACCTGAAAACCGCCCCTCCATGAGCAGAGTTATAGAGATGTTGGAGAGGAGCGCCAACGAATTGGAGATGCCATCCAAGCCGTTCCTCTAGTCCTCATCACAGTCGACAAATGCTTCATCCATTGCATCAGTCATGGCACCGATGTCTTCACGATGACATGGTTTGTCATTGCATAAACATGACATCCGGATGATTTTATTTTTTCTTCAGTTTGTTACTCGGTGGATATACGTAACTTTTCATAGTTACAAGGCTAACTTCTTTGGATTTTCTTTTTCATTTTTGTGCTTGTATTGTGAGATGTACATTCAAGATGATGTTTTCTTGTTTAGTTAGGCTTGACCATGGAATGAAAACTTCAGAACATATAATGAAAATCTTCTTAGCAAAGATATTTTCTCCTTGTACTTTGTACCTTAACACTTGCAGTTAGGAGCCCTCAGTTCACCTCGCGGAGGCCCTCGCGTGGGCGGCCGCCCCCGCCGCGCCGCCGCCCTCTCCTTTCGCTCCTCTCCATCGCCATTGCCAGAGCAGCTCAACGGAAACCCGTCCTGTTGCAAGGACGGTGGCGGCGGGGCTCCTTTCAGCATCCCTCATCTTTCCTTGCGCCGGTGAGATCTATGGCCGCGGTGGCCGGATCTGGTTTTTCTGGGCTCAGATCCGCTGTTCTCTTGTCTGATCTATCATGTCAGGAGGAGTTCTGATGGGTGGCAAGCGTGGGCGTCGTGGTGAGGCCGCTGCCACCGACGCATCCTCGCGGGCTGCCTGGTTTTCAAGGGAGTTTGTGTGCATGGCCTGCATTGCATCTCTTCTTCGCGGCAAGACATAACGGCGGCCGGCTGGCTCTAGGGCGATGAATCCAGTTGGAATGACTCATCTTGGTCGGATTCGGTCGTCGGTGGGCCTTCACAAGCTCAGGAGACTAGCGGTGGGTCATTGCACGTGGGCTGCTCATGACGTGTGCAGCGCACATGATCAAATCTGCTCGTTGGCCGACAGCTTCCTTATTGGTTGCCAGTCGGCAAGCGCCTGAAATAACTATGTAAGTCCATTTGGCCAATGGGCGGTGGATTTGGAACAGCTGCGGTATGCGTTGCTTGTCGCCACTGCTCGACGGCGGTGATGCCTGCGGGCGCCACTTCTCGCTGGAGGCTTCGTTGCATCCTACAATTCCGGATGGATTCCTCTCGGGCGAAAGCCAAAGATTAGTTTATCCAGTCGTGCGATGGCAACATCATTTGATGTTGTTTTCTTCCTGGAGACGTCGCATTGGGAGGATCATTAAGTGCCGGCTGCAGGTGGTCAGTGTCTTCAATATTGGTTGCTGCACTTTAGGACTTGGTTGCCACTTCAGTATCCGGTGTCTCCAACGACGGACAATGTCTTATGGGATCACTTTTTCTGGTGGGATGTGAGACCGTCACAGCATTATATTCTTGGCTTTGTGGTCAGAGTTCGTTCGGTGGTTGAAGTTATTATTTCATCTTTGTTGAATTTGGTTCAAACTCCGATTCTGCGTTCACCCGCATGTGGTGAAACTAGTACTTTTGGAGTCGACATCATGTAACAAGCCGGAATGCTGCAGAACGACTACATGATCCCTCTGTTAGAGTTTTTTTTATCAGTGATTATATGATGTCTTAGTTATATGTCCTTTTGGATGTGCACTTTTCTTTGTTGTGGTGACATCCATTTGTAAAAATTATGGACTGATGCATTCTCAATTGAGGACGACCGAAACCGAAAAAAAACTTTCCATAAAAAACTGAAACATTCTTGTTAAGCCACCGAAATGGTAGGAGCATTACCTGTCAAAAGTAAGGAAAAAAAAAACAGAGCACACCTGCTGCTATAGTATCCGATTCAAATCCAGAAATTAACGATGTACTGCAAGTCTGCAACAGATATAGCTACTCATACAGCAGGAAGGAAAACAAATATGTGACAGGAACTATCAGCTAGTAAAGTATTATGTAAACGCCGCTTTCTTTTGCGTGCCAGGCCAGCTGCCGATCAATACTCAGCGCATTCATCTGTCAATGCCGCTCTTTCCAGACGTTGCACCAAACACACAGATCATTTCTGCTTTATGTTCCCGCTGCTTCGTCAGCAACATGATGTGATTTCTTCATACCATTCAGCTGCTGCAACCGTGCTCGCTTGCCGACAGCTCAACCTCTCCTCTAATGCTCCATGTCCCATCTCCAGTCGTCAGTATTTTTGAATTACCTTCAGTTCAGCTTCTGGTTTCCATATAAAATGGTTGAGTGGGAGCTTGAAAGCCCGGAAAGGTTCGATGAACCGTGACCAGTATGCCGCCTTCTCGTGTCCTGTGGTTGCTAACGGCCATATCCATCGCATCGCAGAAGTCCTCTGCGAGCTCATCTCCAAACGTAATTTATTCTTAAAAAAATCTCCAAACGTAATGGAGTCAGACAAGTCTACTCACCATATTCTTTGGTAATAGTCTCTAAAAAAACTTTCGGTGAGCCAATCTAGTCTCTCAACTTTTATTTTTGGATCAACCTCATCCCTCAAGTTTTATCTTTTTTATGTATTTCACTATTCCTCAGCGCCACCTTTTTATATACGTCTGGTATTTAAATATATATGGTTTACTAATTTATTTCTACCATCTCGCCTATCGGTTATCCTAATCAATGTTTATATTCATCATTTCTACTATGGGTTGTGTGGTTAACTCAATTTTGTTTACGTAGCAGGTATAGACGAGTCATTACTTTTTACCAAACTAACCAATGTGCTTATCTGTTTAGGCTGATTGTTTTTTTAAATATACTTCTATCCTTGTATGGAGGTAATCTTAGGCCTCGTTCGTTTCCATGGGATTGAATTCCGGCCAGGATTGATTTCAGGTCTGGTTTGAGTGAATCCGCCCGTGTCATTCAATCCGGTCAGGGTTGGTTCCGGAGGGTTGGAGGTGGGGCTTAGTTCCGGGCCTTAGAACAAAAGGATGAAATCATTCCGGCCCAGGTTAGGTTACGAGCCAGATCAACCGAACAACAACTTTCATTGAGGCCCGACTTTGTTCCGAGCCGGAGCCAACCACCCGAAATCAGGCCGTTCCGGCCTAACTGAACGGGGCCTAAATGATTATCCATATTATTCTTGTCAAACTTAATCTGAATGTTTATCTAGATGGTAAAGATAGTATGACTTTTGTAGCAAACATATACGTAAAAATGTATCGAGATAATTAGTACATTTAGATATAAATTTTTTGAGTTCTATAAGAATGGATCTGACACAAAAACAAAACTTGAGAGACTATATCGATGGATTTAAAAGTTTAGGGGCGAGTTTGATCCAAAAACATAAATTGAAGGACCAAATTGTCCAATTTCAAATTTGAGGGACCAAAGCGCTATTTTGTCATTTCTTTCGTACCATTCAGCTGCTTCCGCCGTGCTCATTTGGTGCACCGTCAGTTCGCCCAGTTTGACCCAGGTTTGTATGTTGTTCAACACTGCCTTCACAAATTGGAACCTCTATATTCCACAGAAAGATCCTGAAACTTGACCGGTATGCTTAAATTGCTAATGATACAAGTCAACTAATCTCCGCTGTACGAAATCAAAGCTGCGCTCAAGCCTTCCGGTACAGGGTAGCGACGTTTTTGTCATCTAATGCCAGAGTTCAATCTGCGTGCGGTGAGAAAGGTCCAAGCTGCATCAAATTCGCCAGTCTTAGCTTCCAAGTTCCAACGACCATGCCGCAAAAAACTCTTCCCATCTCAAAATTTGATGGAAATTAACCTTCCCACTCCACAAGAAAAATACCAAGGCACAGCAATGCATCCCAGGTTGCTTTTCTCGTTGGCACTCTGCTTGGCGTCCTTGCAGCAGCTGAGCGCCGTCAACGCCGCCACCACAGACTCCGATTGCCCGCCGGTGACATGCGGCAACCTGACCATCACCTACCCGTTCTCGCCGGCCGGCCGGGACGCGTCCTCCTGCGGCCCGCCGGCGTTCCAGCTCACGTGCAACAACTCCGCGTCCGGCGCGTTCCTGGGCCACGACTCCTACATCAAAAGGTCCTCGACATCGACTACGGCAGCCGCTCCCTCGTCGCCGTCCATGTCCTCATCGACGCCGACGCCGCGTGCACCATCATCTTCAACGTGTCCTCTGCCTTCGCCATCGCAGACAGGTTCACGATCAGCCCCAGCAACCGGGAGCTCTACGTCATGTCCAAGTGCAGCGGGACGCTGCCCCCGGCAGGAGCGGCGCCCGTGACCAATTGCAGCGGCAACAGCAGCCGCACGTTCGCGTACCTTGGCGGAGGTTATGGCACGGGCGCGCCGCCGGCGAACGACGGGCACTGCGAGCTCGGCATGTTCCCAGTGCTTGGGTCGGAGGCGGAAGGGGCGACGTCTGCTGGATACAGACGGCTCATAAAGGCGGGTTCCGGCTGGTGTTAGTAAATAATACGAAAACAAGATCGAACACGAGACACGATTTAACGTGGAAAAACTCTTGCGGGAAAAAACCACGGAAGACAATCACTATTGAGAAGAGTTTACAAGTAGGGATGATACATGACTTATTTGTCTTGCCTTGTCTTGTCTTACTCTACCGTCTACATAGGCTTACATATATATAGGCAGATCACGCGCCCGTACTTGGTTGCGTTACCAAGGTGGGACTAAACTGTGCACTTTCTGAGAGAAATCACAGCACAATGGGCCTCCGCTTCGCTCTGGCCCAAGCCTGGCCTATATCGTGGATGTGAATTTGGAACATATCCAACAAACTCCACATTGAGACAAATTTCATCATGTAGACGAATAATAAACCTCCATATTCAAATCTTGAATACCAATGTCCATCGGACAAATAAGATCACTTGAGTATTCTCCCAACACTTGAGCAAATAACCAGTAGGTTCAAACACACACAGCTATCAACAAAGCTGACGAACAATCTGGGTCTTCAACAAATTCATAATCCCAGCAAAAGTTTGAGTCTCTGCAACTGGCCTCGGAAAAGTAAATGACAATAATGCTCAATCATTAAACGACATAAAGTCGCAATATCACCCGTGGCATAAATATCCAGTGAAGAACTCAATTACTGCGCCATTCAAACACGGTTCAGATGTAGGCATAAATGTGCAACCAACGAAGTATAAACCTCTGCAATAGACCCTGCAGTAGTGCAGTCATGAATGGACGTCTCCACCTTGAACAATAAATGTACTGAATGCTGGCCAGTACAAAACATTATAGTATCTATGCAGCAACTCTGAACTAGATCCCTCAACACGAGCAAAGACAGCAATAAACGTACTGCTCCCGCAATACAAAACACTGTAGTATCTAGTCAAACAAAACTTCCTCTGTTGCACTTAGAATCCTCCACCTCGAACTCAATTCGGAGCAAAACCTTCACTTTTAATTAACCAACTCCATTGGAGTAAAAGAAAACCACTAGGCTGGCATGAGCGATGTTGTCAAAACATCAAGATGAATTAACTCAAAGTGATCCGATAATAATCCCAACATCTCCTCAAAATCTCAATATATCTCAGCAGTGGAAATCACATATCATACAAGCCATATAAAAGAAATATCCGGAAGAAAATAATATGCAATAAATAATCTAGAAACGTTACTGTAAAACTCTAGCAATAACCTGCCGCCTGGTACACTTCGTGTATACGTCCAGCGAGCAACTCTGGAAATCTTCTGGTATATCTTTATGTGTGCGCCTAGCACAATTCGCTTCTAATCTTTTTCCACTGAACAGCAGTCGACGCTCTGTCTCTTCTCGATCCGCGTGCAAGCAACAATCTTTTTCCTCCCGGTGCAGACGGAGCGACACAGAATTAATTCCTCTGCCGAACAACGCAGTGGCGGCGGCGCGACGCAATAATAGGGGTGAAACCCTATTTTTTTACGCGATCTCGTACCAAGCTCTGATACCACTTGTTAGCAAATAATGCGGAAAACAAGATCGAACACGAGACACGATTTAACGTGGAAAAACCCTTGCGGGAAAAAAACCACGGAAGACAATCACTATTGAGGAGAGTTTACAAGTAGGGATGATACGTGGCTTATTTGTCTTGCATTGTCTTGTCTTATCTTACCCTACCGTCTACATAGACTTACATATATATAGGCAGATCACGCGCCCGTACTTGGTTGCGTTATCAAAGTGGGACTAAACTGTGCACTTTCTGAGAGAAACCACAGCACAATGGGCCTCCGCTTCGCTCTGGCCCAAGCCTGGCCTATATCGTGGATGTGAATTTGGAACATATCCAACAGCTGGATTGGGAACCTGTCGGTGACTGCAACGCCTGCAGGGAGAGCGGCGGCCGGTGTCAGTACGATGCCAACACGGCGGCGTTCACGTGCCTTTGCTCGGACGGCAGCTTCCAGGAATTGACCTGCGGTGAGCTAAGTTAGCTAGCTTTCATTGAAATGTTCAAAGAAGTTTTTATCAAGTTTAGCGTGCCTTAATTTCATTGAACATGACTTGTTGAATTTTTTATTGCAGATGGTAAACGCAAGCGCAACTTAGGTTTGATTGGTGAGCATCCTGCTTAGCCTCATCTAATCAAATAGATATAATCGAGTTGCTTGATTGCTTCGTGCTCATTACTTGATTTTTGATGAACTTTTTTGTTTTGAAAATATATTCAGTGTCGTTGTCTACCGTGGTTAGCCTCGCTTTCATCTGTCTGGCTTGGCTGATGTACCGTCAGAAGCATAAATTCAGATTAGGTGCCTGGCGATCGTACTCTACCAACAGATCAAATGAAGAAGAAGTACTAAGAAGGTGTGGATCTCTTGCTCCAAAAAGGTATAAATATTCAGAACTGAAGAAAATAACCAAATCTTTCAAGGAAAAGCTTGGAGAAGGAGGTTATGGAGTGGTATTCAAGGGAAGCCTTTGAGATGGCCGGATGGTTGCTGTGAAGCTCTTGAAAGGTTCCAAAGGCAATGGAGAGGATTTTGTAAACGAAGTAATGAGCATCAGTCAGACATCCCATGTTAACATTGTCAGCCTACTTGGTTTTTGTTTAGAAGGATCTAAGCGGGCGCTTGTCTATGAGTACATGCCCAATGGTTCTATGGAGAAGTATATTTACTCAGAGCTAGCTATTTCATGGGAATTGTTGCTAAAAATTGCTATTGGTATTGCACGAGGATTGGAGTATCTACACCAAGGGTGCAACACTTGCATAATCCATTTCGACATCAAACCTCACAACATCCTTTTGGATAATGAGTTCTCTCCGAAAATTGCAGATTTTGGTTTGGCAAAGCTATGCCACCTCAATGGAAGCATCCTTTCGACGGCAGAAGCAAGAGGGACTATTGGCTTCATTGCACCGGAAGTGTTCTCTAGGGCTTTTGGGGTCGTCTCGACGAAATCAGACGTTTATAGTTATGGAATGATGCTCCTAGAAATGGTTCGAGGAAAAATCAATCTAAAGGGATTTGAAGACCACTCCAGCGAAATATTCTTCCCAAATTGGCTTTATGATCATCTAGTTAAGTGTTGTGATATGATCCAAATTCACAGACGGAGCAAAGCGGAGGCCCATCACCAGAGGTTTGGGCCGGAGCAAGGGGTACTGTGTTTTTCTCTCATGAGCGCACAGTTTAGTCCCACATCGGCAACGCAACCAAGCTCGGTCACGTGAGCTGCCTATATAATAGAGCTTTGCCCTTGATGAATAAATCATCCTCTTGTAAGCCGCCAATAGGCGTTGTAAACACACACCTCATATAGTAAAGTTTTGCTGGCTGGCGCTCGTGGTTTTTTCCCTTCTACATTGTGAGGGTTTCCACGTTAAAATCTCGTGTCTCCTGCGGTTTGATTCCTTTACTTCTTGTCGTTTATTCGTCATCATTTACAACAAGTGGTATCAGAGCCGGTTTCAGATTCGGTTTCCTTGATGTCGACGACGATGAAGTTTGATCTACCGTTGTTGGATTACAAGACGAGGTTCGCGCTGTGGCAAGTCAAGATGCGGGCTGTTCTGGCGCAAACTCATGATCTCGATGAGGCGTTGGATAAGTTTGGTGGCAAGTCGTCCAACGAATGGTCTGATGAGGAGAAGCGCAAGGATCGTAAGGCTCTGTCTTTAATTCAGCTTTATCTGTCTAATGACATTCTGCAAGAATGTCTGCAGGAACAGACAGCTGCAACACTCTGGCTGAAACTGGAATCGATCTGCATGTCGAAGGATCTAACCAGTAAAATGCATATGAAGTTGAAGCTGTTCACGCTCAAGATGAAGGAGGGTGATTCAGTGATGAGCCATATATCTATGTTCAAGGAGATCGTTTTTGACCTAGCGTCGATGGAGGTTAAGTATGATGATGAGGACTTAGGTCTCCTATTGTTATGTTCTCTGCCAAACTCTTTTGCAAATTTCCGTGACACCTTGTTGATTAGCCGTGATGAACTGACCGTTTTGGAAGTTTATGAGGCACTCCAATCAAGGGAAAAGATGAAAGGCATGGTGTAGCCTGACGGATTGTCATCGTCCAAGGGCGATGCTTTGCAAGTGAGAGGCAGATCGGAGCACAGATCTTCCAATGAAAGTAATGATCGTTACAAGAGCCAAGAAAGTAGAGGGCGTTCTAAGCCAAGACCACCCAAGAAGTTCTGTAAGTATTGCAAGAAGAAATCACATTTTATTGAGGAGTGTTGGAAGCTTAAGAACAAAGAGAACAGAAAAATTAATTCGGATGGTAATGCCTCTGTTGTTTCTGGTGCTGGGAATACTTCTGATTCAGGAGATTGACTGATTGTTCTTGCTGGTTGTGTTTCTGGTAATGATAAATGGATACTTGATTTTGCATGTTCGTTTCATATCTGCACTAACAGAAATTGGTTTAGTTCATTTAAGCCTGTGCAGAAAGGAGATGTTGTGTGTATGGGAGACGGTAATCCGTGTGACATTGTGGGGATCGACTCAGTTCAGATCAAGGCTCATGATGGCATGACACGCACGCTACAGAATGTGAGATACATACCAGGGATGACCAGAAATCTGATTTCGCTCAGCACACTTGATGCAGAAGGATTCAAGTACTCCGGTTCAGGTGGAGTTTTAAAGGTATCAAAATGTTCTCTTGTTTGTTTAGTAGGTGATCTGAATTCTGCAAAGTTATATGTCCTAAGAGGAAGTACTTTACATGGTTCTGTTTCTGCTGTTGCTGTTACTAATGTTGAATCTAGTAAGACTAACCTTTGGCATATGCGTCTTGGACATATGAGTGAACTTGGTATGGCAGAATTGATGAAGAGAAGCCTACTGGATGGTTGTATTTTGAGTAGCAAGAAGTTCTGTGAGCATTGTATTTTCGGGAAGCATAAAAGGGTAAAGTTCAACACTGTTGTTCATACCACCAAAGGTCCTCTTGATTATGTACATGCTGACTTATGGGGTCCTTCTCGTAAGCCTTCTTATGGTGGTGCTCGTTACATGCTTACTATTATTGATGACTACTCTAGAAAAGTATGGCCTTATTTTCTGAAAAATAAAGATGATACTTTTGCTGCTTTTAAAGATTGGAAAGTGATGATAGAAAGGCAAACTGATAGGAAGGTGAAGGTGCTTCGTACTGATAATGGTGGAGAATTTTGTTCTGCTGCATTTAATAATTATTGCAGGCAGGAAGGTATTGTCAGGCACCGCACCATACCGTATACTCCGCAGCAAAACGGTGTGGCTGAGCGCATGAACAGGACCATCATCTCGAAGGCTCGTTGCATGTTGTCCAATGCACGGATGAGCAAGCGCTTTTGGGCCGGAGCAAGGGGTACTGTGTGTTTTTCTCTCATGAGCGCACAGTTTAGTCCCACATCGGCAACGCAACCAAGATCGGTCACGTGAGCTGCCTATATAATAGAGCTTTGCCCTTGATGAATTTATCATCCTCTTGTAAGCCGCCAATAGGCGTTGTAAACACACACCTCATATAGTAAAGTTTTGCTGGCTGGCGCCCGTGGTTTTTCCCTTCTACATTGGGAGGGTTTCCACGTTAAAATCTCGTGTCTCCTGCGGTTTGATTCCTTTACTTCTTGTCGTTTATTCGTCATCATTTACAACATTAAGGATGTCCAGAGTTGCGAAGTTGCAAATGAAACTGAAGAGATTGCAAGAAAACTGACCTTAGTTGGCTTGTGCTACACACAAATGGCACCTGAAAACCATCCCTCCATGAGCAGAGTTATCGAGATGTTGGAGAGGAGCACCAACGAATTGGAGATGTCGTCGAAACCATTCCTCTACTCCCCACCACAGTCGACAAATGATTCATCCATTTCATCAGTCATGGCACTGATGTCTTCGCGATGACAAGAGGATGATTTTATTTCTCTTCAGTTTGTTACCCAGTGGATATATGTAACTTCTCAGGGTAACAATGCTAATTTCTTTGTATTTTTTCCCTTTTTGTGGTCGTATTATGAGATGTACATTCAAGATTTTCTTTTTCCATCTAGGCTTCACCGTTAAATGAATTGTTCAGAAGTATACTGAGATACATAGAAATTATTGTCAAGTCACAGAAATGGTAGGAGCACTGGCCGTCAAAAGTTAAGGGCAGGAGGAAACAGAGCGCACCAGCTGCAAGCCTACAACATTATATTCAAAATTTCCAGAAATCAATCATGTGCTCCAACATATATTGGCATATAGCTACTGAAACAGCAGAAAGGAAAACAAATGATCTGTAGCTGTATGTATTGTAACCGGCACTATCAGGCAGTAAAGCACTCTGTAGTGGGTGTACCAGATGTGTTACCTGATTTTGCTCCCCTGGGTCCTAGCTTGCATTTCACTGTCTTCCTTTGCGTGCCAAGCCAGCTGCCCATCAAAGACCGTCCGTGTCCTTTCCCCCTCCATTTTATGATCTCGGCTGTCTTTAGTTCTTCCAAACTTTTCAAATTTTTCATCACATCGATATCACATCGAAACATTAAATATAACAAATAACACATGCATGGAGCATTAAATGTAGTTAAATAAAAAAACTAATTGTATAGTATTGAGGTACACGACGAAACGAATGTTTTGAGCCTAGTTAGGTCATGGTAGGACAACAATTACCACAAACAAACGAAAAATATTGCAGTGCGTTACAGTGTCTGATGTGACTTTTTTCACCTATTTTTCCATGTATCTAAACACAGCCCTTCCACCAGCACGTACCCGCAGCATTAGCATTGTGCGTTGGCCAGAGCAGCAGCAGCAACCTTCTCCGCCAGCCACACTCCATGCACAACCTCAGTTCTGCTTCTTCTCCTCTGCTGGTCTCTCTGCCTCACCAACAGCGACGACCTTACGTGGCCTCCAGTAGACAGCATGAACTTCGAGGCGGCCATGTCACCAGCGTTGCCGCCGCCGGCGACGGGAGCTGGGGTAGTCAACGGCATTTAACACTCCGATCTGGCCCACGACTCATCGGTCAGTAAACGTTTCCGTCAGGTCTCGGGTCTCTTAAGGCTGCTCGCACCGGCTACACGACCCCGCTATGCGCCACCTGCGTGCATGCCGTGCTGGGTAGCGATTTGGGAGCTACAGCGGCGGCCTGCAAAAAAACGGCTAGACGGCAAATGAATCCCGGCGTCGGTAAATCCAGAGGGAGAGAGTTAGCGACGGTAAAGAAACGCTCCAGCTGTTGATGGATCACGAGCAAACAGTAGCCAGCCCGCCGAGCCTATAAAGAGACGCCTCCACCTGGTTTACCAGAGCAGCGCACTTGAAGTCACCAGCATGTGGTGTCTCAAAATTGGTCCCAAGTATTCCTTCAGCGCGCAACGGGATGAACACCGAGTTGCCGCCCACGCCAGCCCCGAGCATGCGAGGTCGGCCGAGCGACGCGAGGTAACTCCGAGTCGCCGTGCGCACCAGCCCCCGAGCATGCAAGGTCGGCCGCGCGACGCGAGGTAACACCTAGTCGCCGCGCCTGCCAAGCCCCCGAGCATGCGAGGTCGGCCGCGCGACGGGATGAACGTCGAGTTGCCGTGCACGCTAGCCCCCGAACATGCGAGGTTGGCCGCACGACGCGAGGTAACACCGAGTTGCCGCGCCCGCCAGCCCCTGTGCATGCGAGCTCGGCCGCACGATGGGATGAACGATGAGTCGCCACCCATGCCAGCCCCCGAGCGTGCGAGGTCGGCCGAGCGATGCGAGGTAGCGCCGAGTTGCCGCGCCCGCCAGCCCCTGAGCATGCGAGCTCGGCCGCACGATGGGATGAACGCCGAGTCGCCACCCATGCCAGCCCCCGAGCGTGCGAGGTCGGCCGAGCGATGCGAGGTAGCGCCGAGTCGCCGCCCGCGCCAGTCCCTGAGCATGCGAGGTCGGCCGCGCGACGGAACGAATGCCGAGTCGCCGCCCGCGGCAACCCCCGAGCGTGCGAGGTCAGTCTAGCGACGCGAGGTAGCGCTGAGTCGCCGCCCGTGCCAGCCCCCGAGCGTGCGAGGTCGGCCGAGCGATGCGAGGTAGCGCCGAGTGGCCGCGCTCCCCAGCCACCGAGCATGCGAGGTCAGACGAACGACCAAGTAATTTCTAAGTTGTAAAAGGACGAAACAAAAATTATGTAGTATGATAAAATAACTCAGAAATTTAATCGGCGTTAAAATAAGCTTTTGCGCGTCCTGTTCTTGCCAGGCCACATAATTTCTCCGGGTAGTTAGTCTATTACGTTTAAGCACCTAGTCTCGCTGACCACTGCTCACGGAGAGGATGGCTTACCACGACTACAATGCTCTCATGGAGGCTTAGTCGTAGGCGGCACGTAAGATCAAGGTTTCACGGATTAAGGCGTGTGCTACCCGAGTACTTTTAATAACCGTCGAGAGGAGATGTACATGACATCATGAAGAAAATAGCGAAACAGTCGGAACTGTGCGAAAAAAGGGCACTAGCGTCCACCAAGCAGGTTGGCAATTGTCACATAGACATGGAAAAAGGCTACGCACATGACGATCTATAAAAGCCGTAAAATTAAAATAAAATAAAATAAAAATACTTAGCTCGATTCGTGGCCGAGTTGAAGTAATCGTCGTGCGCGACGAGATGGTTGTCGATGAAGCCGACTAGTCCGGGCTGGTTGGCGACTGTGCGCCTGCATGGAGGGTCCCCTGGTAGTATCTCGTGTGCACGGGGTAGAACGAAGCAAAAAACTTTTCTCGTAGGACTTGCATGCAAGTCTTGTACGGAGATCTTCATTGCCTTTGGCGTTGGATGAATTAGCAGGAAAATAAAAGATAGGAGATCGATGTTGTGCTGTCATCCTTCATATACGCGCGGCAGCAATTAGTAGATGGAACCGCTAGCGCAGGGGCTTCGGTGCATGCATGCATGGATCTATTTTTGGCCTATTAAATTAACTTCCGAAGATCATGGGAGTCCTGCTCGGCCCTTCTTCATTGTTTATGCGCCATGCATATATGCATGTGCGTGCACCGCCGCACGGGTCGCCTTCGTGTGCCTTGGCTGCCGCGCGTCTCGGAAATTAGGTGGGTTAGGCGGGTTCTCATATTGGACATGCGTCAAAAACAGATATCAGAGACGGGTCTAGATAGACTTTAGTGACGTAAAATGTTGTGTCTCCGATTCCGCGTCTCTGATTAGGACTACATTAGTGACGGGTAAATCCCCGTCTCTAATATCTAATATTAGAGACGGGTTTTTATGTATCCGCGTCTCTAATATCTCATATTAGAGACGGGTTATCTCATATTAGAGACGGGTTTTGTCTTATTTTTGTCTATCCGCGTCTCTAATATCTCATATTAGAGACGGTTTTTTATGTATCAGCGTCTCCAATATACTATATCAGAGAGATTTTTGTCTATCCACGTCGCAAATATCACATATCAGAGACGGATCTTTGTGTATCCCCGTCTCCACTATCTCATATCAGAGACGGATTTTTATCTATCCGCGTCTCTAATATCTCGTATCAAAGTCTTATGTAATCCGCGACTCTGGTACTCGCGTCTCCGCAAGTCTATACATGAGACATGATTTATGTAAACCACGTCTCCGATGTATATTTGCAGAGAGGTGATTACATCACCATCTAGCATATAATAGGCACATAACTTTGTAACCATGTCTCATACAACAATATATATCTCATCCATGCATCCATATGCAACACAAACAACATTCTACAACATGAAATTCAGCTATTCCATTACATCTTGCAACTACATAAACCCAATTCAGTCGATTTCAAGTGGTTGGATTGGGGCAATGGAACTCCCCTTTCTTGTCGATGACTTGGGCTAGCAGGAAGGCGGCGATCTCTTCTGGAATGTTGTCCAGCTCGCTTTCGCCAAGGGGGCACGTAGGTATTTCAAAGTCCTGGTAAAAGAAACAATCTCAGCTGTTTACACAAGTTGCAACGGTTAAAATTATAACGGACTGTAGAAATAGTGCATAAACATAAGTATTTCCCTTCCCTGAAACACTACAGCATCTACAATTTCCCCCAACAGTTTTATAAATTAGTCTCAGAAGCATATACAGCTCACACAAGTAGATCACATATGCTCTTACATGTTACAAAGGTCAGTTCATTCTGTTGTAAAACAGGATAATTTTTTGATACTAGGATTAATTCTGAGCTAAACATAAGTTCTAAATATAAAACTACTGCTATCTTTGTCAACTGGATGCCATTGGTCAGAAAGTGTGCTCTGTCTAGCATGAAACTCCTACTATCTCTGCATGGTGACCACGCTCAAATCAGTCAAGAGAAGGAAACGATAGAAATCAGGACTCTTTGTTGGAATATGTAGTTCATGCCAAGGAGCTTTACATAGCAAAAGACGTACCATGAGCAGAGCTGAATGACCACACACACTTGGATGTCAGTATGTCTGATTACCCAATTTTGTTCCAAATATGATTTCTTTACTCAGCTGTCCAACAAAACTAGGAAGAAACATGTGAATGAAAAGAGAGCCCAAAACAAAACATCTGAAATCTTTATTGGCCAGACAATGGATTTTTTTCTTACCAAACTAAATCGTGTAGAAAAAGGGGAGCTGGGAGAAACCCAAAGAGCACTTCCTGCTGAACCATGATCCCAGGTCATACCATATAAATCTAAGTCACAGCTGCACCATACAAAGGCAAAGATTAATAGATCAATTTTATTAGAGCTGCATCGGAACACAGAAAATGCTGCAAGATAATGAGATTAAGATAAAATTAATCCAGTAAGCATAAACAAAACAAGAATGCTAACAAAACGGTTTGTGAAGAAACAAATCCTAACATACAATTATAGTGGGCTTAAAAAAATCAAGAACCAGCTCTATCCTAACATACAACTTCCAGAGGCTACATTGACAACTTTGTGATATCACCCGGTCAGTAAATTAACATCTAACCTGGATACTAGAATTCAATCCCATTAAGCTAAACTCTGACGATCAACAAACTTGTGCTCTCATACTACACGCAAGAAAGAAGATCAAAATTGACATCACATTACCTTGGTGGCAATGGTGCCTACATCCCACTGAAGGAGGTGAAGGTGGGGATGCAGCAGAGGTGCCTCTACGGTAGTGTGGTGGAGGGTGCCTGGTATACTGCTCACAGGACAGCCTTGCAGAAGCCTATCACCACCTCGAGCAGATCCACTCCCTGATCTGGGCCCCCGCACGGCCGCACTCCTCGATCTCAGGACAATATGCGCGCTTGTACTCAATCTTCAGTGAAGACAATGAGGTAACTGTACCTTGCATAAGCTCTACTCAATCTTCAATGAAGCAAAACAGCTACTGTGAAAGACGATACAGCCCTCCTGCAAAGCATGTTGATAGAGCCTCAACCATCCTTCCTGAAATAGAGAAAATGATCCTTCATAGTTTATATTGGAAGAATGCCCATAAATCTAACTGAACTGGATCCACATTCTAACAGGATAATAATTCACCAATGATTTTAGAGCATAGACAAAATATTTAACAACAAATAAGTACACAAAAGAGAAGAGCATTTGCACAGAAATCGTTTCAACCTTAGCGAGAACTTAACAGTTACAATATCCACATCTTTTTAAGGTTACAGATTAAATATCGCTGTTGGTAGTGCGTACTTCTAGGAATCACTCAACAAATCATGCAGACCATATTGAGATAAGCGTTTGTAGAACATTGTATTACTACATTTACCCCCAAAATGCCTAGTTTCCACCCCAAAACGGACCCACAAAATAGTGTCTCAAATCTCATCAGTTCAACAACCTATTTAAACAAGCAGACTATAGACAAGACTAGTTACGGAAGCAATCACCAGGTCCTCCATCTGGAGGAGCAGAGTTGGCACCTCCCTGTAGGAACAACCTCGTTCCTCCCAGCTCTACTGCTGCAAACCAGCCAAACAACCCGCCTAGGGATAGGGGACGAGATGGGATGCAAATCCGAAGAGCAGAGGAGGGCGAAAAGTTTTAGGAGCCACTCACGGCGACGGTGACGGCGCTGATGTGCTGCTGTGGAACAGCACAAAGGCGGTCGTGCGGCTCCGGTAGGGCGGCGGCGAGGTAGGATCCCTTCATCTCATTCTCGGAAGGCAGGTGCGGCGAGGTGGGATCCCAGCGTCTCGCTCCACGCTCGTGGAGGGCACGACGGTGGATGCGATGGTCTTGGATCCGGCCTCTCGCCCGCGGAAGGTAGCGGCAACGGCGAGGTAGCAGGATCCTGCGGAGGGCGCCGCGGCGGCGGGGTGGGTGGAGATGATGCGGGGAGAGAGGCGCCTAGGGTTCGGTGGACAGCGGCGTGACTTGTTTTAATTGCGAGCTGTGTGATGGTTAGGAGGTAAAATCCGTACCATCTGATTCTGATTCTCCGTGGGAGCTGATTCTCTGAGAAAAGTGATTTTGTGGCTGAAAGTGTTTCTCTTTAATTCCTAGCATAAACTATTAAAATCAGGATGAAGAATCAATCCACAGAATGAGGAGAAGCTACTTTTTTTCAGCCCCAGCTCCTTAGTTCATTTCAGAGAATCGCTTCTCAGAATCAGCAGAGAATCACTTCTCGCTGAAAAACTGTTTGGCAGAGCTCCTCCTGGATTCACCAAAGAATCAGCTCTGGGAGCTCTACCAAACAGGGCCTAAAGAAAGAAAGGATGCGTAGCAGACAGAAACATTACTATAGCTCAGCGATATGCGTCTTGTGTATATGTCGAACGTCATGGGTTCGATTTCTGTCAAGCATATTTTATTTTTTTATAATTTTTCTATAATAGCCTGTCAGTATAAAAAATAAATAGAAAGGACAGAGGCCATGAATTAAGTAATTTTGATTACAATTAATCCACAAAATTATTTGATTATCAACAAACAATATGCATTTTGTGGAGATGATTGTTAACAATAGCCGTCACTACTTCATTCCAGTGACGTATTTTGTGGAGACGCATCACTGGAAGACCCATATACCAGAGACGTGTGTTAACAATAGCCGTCACTACTCCATTTTGGTGACGTGTTTTGTGGAGACGCGTCACTGAAAGGCCCCGATACCAGAGACGCGTATTAGCAATAGCCATCACTGTTCCATTCCAGTGACGTGTTTTGTAGAGACGCGTCTCTGATATACCTTCCCTGTTACTGGCACATGACCGGGTGAACCAATTTAGTGACGCATTTTATAAAGATGCGTCACTAATATTATATAAGAGACGTGTGGCAAATTCGCGTCACTAAATCGTGTATCTTCTTTATCTATTTTTGACATAGTGGGATCTGAGATTTTCTTAGGGCGTGCCTCCATGCATGTGGGAAAGACGACGCGAGATTGATCTGTCATCAAGCTAGCTGGGTTTTCGAATCGAAAAAGCTCAACAATCACACCTACCTGGCGCGCCAACCGTCGGACCTTAGGACCGGCAATCCACCTGGGGTTACCCGAGTGATTGGTTTATAGGTGAGGGATCGTCGAGCGAGTAGCTTGATGGCGCTGTTTTAGACATGTTTGGACTACCCGGAGGTATAATACCCTACATCCTTTGTCGGTGGTTGTGTTTGTATTGCTGGAACTCGGCCAAGCTTCAGAAAGCGAGGACGAGCGTATGGTTACAATTGATCTCTTAGATCATTTTCCAATGATTTATTTAGGGACCCATGCCCTCCTTTATATATCTAGGAGGTAGAGTTACAATATAGAAATCTAGTATGAGTCTACTAGGACTTGATCTTCTTTGGACCGGCCGCCGCCGGCCATTGTATCCATATCCCTCCCACGGTAATAGTAGCTTTTATAACTAGTCCAAGAACACTATTTTGCTGCTCCGAACCCTACGCCAACGTCATGCCATATAATATCATACATGGACTAGCTGTCTAGCTAAAATGTCTTGCCTCCACGTTAATCTTCAACGAACTTGGAAGTTTCACTGCTACAGAATCGGACATCACAAACGCCCAGCCACAAACGGTTTTGTGATACACACATCACAAACGGTTCCAAGGCTGCTGGGCGTGGTAGCCGTTGGAACCGTTTGTAATGTGGGGCATCACAAACAGTTCTTGTAAAAAACCGTTTGTGATGCCCCCCGAGGCCATCACAAACGGTTTGTAAGAAGAACTGTTTGTAATGCCCCACTATCACAAACGGTTTTTCTTACAAACCGTTTGTGATGGCTGCTACAGTACAAAACCCCTTCTCCCCCTCCCACTCTTCTTCTCCAACCCGACGCCCACCATTGTTTTCACCATTGTTGCGGCCATTTTTCATCAAAATGCTCAAGAAATGTCACATTTTTTGAAGAAAGCTCTCCATCAACTTTTTTTGAGGTTGGTAAGAATCAACTCTTTCAATTTGTAGCTTGTTTCAACTACTAGATTTTGAAATTTGCCATGAATTTGATGGAGGGGCTCTTTCATACTCTCTAGAGCTCATTTGTCTTGAAAATCAAAGGAGCAACTGTAATTTCGTAGGTTGATCATCAATTACTTGCTTGAAGATTAGTATATAGACATCCTTCCATAATTCTTTAGTTTGATTGTTGCAAAATTGAGAAAAATGTGATGGAAAGTCTCTTTTTTTTTGCCTCTAGGCCATTTTTCATCAATTTGATCTTCATGGATTATACAAATGTGTAACTCTCATTCCATTGCAACACGGTTAGTATCTAGCATGCTTTGCTTACTTTCTAGAATGCTTATCAAAATCACGCAGAATGTGATGGGAAGTCTCTTTTTTTGCCTCTAGGGCGTTTGTCACCAATTTCTTCATGGATTATCCAAATGTGTAACTCTCATTCTATTGCAACAAGGTTTTGAAATTTGGCATCAATTTGGTAGAGGGCTCTTGTTCCGGATTTAAGAGGATATATCTTCAAGTATCCACTCCCTTGTCTCAAGGTCTGTATCTAGCAACACTTCATGCAATTGATTTGCAAATAACTTGGCATTATTGTTTTATTAGAATATTGGTTTAAGGACAAACCCATTTTGTTTGTAATAGATGGATGAACGAGGTTGGATGTATGGTGCTAGTGGAGATGACTCCTTTGCCAACGGGGTTGACTCCTTTGTTAATGTTGCGAGAGTGTACCAAACAAGCGATGGATATATATATATATTATCCGTGCATTGATTGCAAAAACTAGAAGCAGTTTCGAAACGTCGAGCAGATCCGGCGTCACTTGTTGTGTAGGGGTTTCACAGTAAACTATAAGATTTGGAACAAGCATGGGGACGAAGGTGAGAATGAAACCACACAACCAAATGTGGTTCAGAAATTACAGAAAATGTTCCAGGAGGCCACACGGGATGATACGAGAAATGTCCATAGATCATTCATGGATAACTTTGCAGATACATTAGTAGATGATGATGTGGTGGACGACATTGACCAGACGATACGTGATGGGGAGCCAGAATGCCTTGATGCGAAGAATTTGAAGAAGCTAGATCATATGAGGAAGGATGCCAAAACTCCTTTGTACCATGGATGTAGCATGTCCAAGCTTGAGACTGACCTCTTGCTATTGGAGTTGAAGTCATCTAATGGCCTGTCGGACAAAGGATTTGACAGTTTGTTGGATCTTATGCAGAAGATGCTTCCAAGCCCGAATGGGTTGCCTAAGAACACATACGAGGCGAAGCAAATGATATGTCCAATGGGGCTCGAGGTACAGAAAAATCCATGCATGTCCCAAAGATTGCATCTTGTATCGTGGTGACTATGAAGATTTGGATGCATGCCCAGTGTGCGAAACTCTGAGGTACAAGTCTGCGTCATCTATACATATGACCTGTGACAGGAATAAAATGCCACCCGCCAAGGTCATCTGGTATTTCCCCATAATTCCTCGGTTGAAGCGGTTATTTGCTAACCCGAAGACAGCAAAGCTTATGCGTTGGCATGAAGAAGAGCGTCTGAAAGACAGAACACTTAGACACCTGGTAGATGGTTCACAGTGGAGGGCTATTGATTATCATTTCAAGAAAACATTCACAAAGGATATCAGGAACGTATGGTTTGGTTTGAGTACGGATGGGATGAATCCTTTTAACATGGTGAGCAGCAAACACAACACCTGGTCTGTCTCTCTTTGCATATACAACCTTCCCCCTTGGTTGTGTATGAAGCAGACTTACATTATGATGCCTTTGATGATACAAGGGCCAAAGCAGCCTGGCAATGATATTGATGTGTATCTGGAGCCATTGGTGGATGATCTACTTTTGTTGTGGAATGAAGGTGTGAAGGTTTGAGATGAATACAAGCGAGAACACTTCACATTAAAATGATTGTTGTTTGTAACAATAACTGACCTACCCGGCCTTGGTTGCTTATCAGGCCAGGTTACAAAGGGCTATAATGGTTGTGTAGTTTGTGTGGATGATACAGACGCTAGATGGTTGAACAAAAGCAAGAAGATGGTCTACATGGGGCATCGTAGGTTCCTTCGTCGAGACCACCCATATCGTCGGAACAAGAAATCCTTTGATGGGTCAATTGATAACCGCTTGCCTCTGAAGTACCGCAATGGGAGTGAGATATACAAAATAGTAAGCAAAGTTGAAGTGGTTTTTGGAAAGGGAAAAGGATATGTACACGCACCAAACGGTTCCATATGGAAAAAGAACTCTTTGTTTTGGAGGCTTCCTTATTGGAAAATCCTACATGTCCGCCACGCATTGGATGGCATGCACCTAACTAAAAACGTGGCTGAGAGCACACTTGGCACGTTAATGGACATGAAGTGGAAAGGAAAAGACTCCTTGGAAGCTCGACAGGACCTAGAAGAGATGGGTGTACGGCCAGAACTACACCCTATTATAAAACCTGATGGGAAGAAGAAACTTCCCGTTGCTGCATGGACACTGGGTGACAAAGAGAAAAAGAAGATTTGTAAATTCTTCGATAAACTTAAAATGCCAACCGGCTACTCCTCCAACATTAGAAGGCTAGTGAACAGAAAAGAGACAAAATTCAACATGAGCTGCTTGAAGGCCCACGACTGTCATGTTATCATGACCCAACTGCTTCCAGTTGCACTAAGGGGTGTGCTTCCAACTAAGCTCCGAGATCATCTCATAAAGTTGTGCTCTTTCTTCAATGCAATCTCACACAAGGTCATAGATTCGACCACGCTAGACAAGCTTCAAGAAGACCTGATCCATACTATAACTAGGCTCGAGATGCATTTCCCACCAACATATTTTGATATGTCATTGCATCTGCTTACTCACTTGGTCGCTCAGATAACATCCCTTGGACCAATGTTTCTGCATCAGATGTTTCCTTTCGAGAGGTTAATGAGTGTCCTTCGGAAGTACGTTAGAAACAGATTCAGACCGGAAGGTTGCATGGCTACTGGATGGGAGGCAGAGGAGGTGGTTGAGTTTTGCACATACTATTTGGATCTACAGCCTGTTGGTGTCCCTGTATCACGTCATGAGGGAAGGCTAGGTGGGAGATGAACGATTGGCCGGCGGTCGGTACTTGTCAACGACATTGATGCTTTCAGGCAAGCACATTACACTGTTCTACAACAAGCGTCCGTAGTTGCGCCATATATCGATATGCATGTTAAAGAACTACATGACAAGAATAGTGGAAGATCAGAATCTTGGGTCCAGAGAAGACATAGAGAAACCTTTGGCGACTGGTTAAGATTAAAATTGAGTGGCACTGAAACCGGGAGTCGTGAGCTAGATTTGTTGGTCATCGGAACATCAAGTACATTAACCAGGTTCCAAGGATATGACATAAATGCATACACATTCTACACGAGAAAGCAAGATGAAAAGAGTGTGAACCAAAATAGCGGTGTTCGTATTCATGCTTACGACAGCAATCAACAGATTCAGTCATACTATGGGTTCATTGAAGAGATATGGGAGCTAGATTATGGGCCATGACTGAAGATCCCTTTATTCCGGTGCCAGTGGGTTAGACTTCCCAAGGGGGTCTTCGAGGACAAGTACGGGATGACTGTCGTTGTCACACCCGGATTTACACAGAAACCCGAAATGCGGCCATATGTGTTCCCAGGAAGTCATTACACATATAGCGAACAAATATGATAACAGAATACAGTGCTCGAATAAAATAAATGGTTTTACATCAGAGTTTGACTCAAATAAATGAATAAAACAGCGGAAGTCTCATTATTAATTCTCTCTAAACGAAAACGAAAACGAAGCCGATAACCCACGGGGACACCGACTGGTTGAGCACAGCTAGTAGAACGGCAGATCCTCAGGAAATTCAACAGCAGCAGTACCATCTAATCCATCTGTTACCCATCCGGGATTTTGTTGAATAGCAAGTGTAAGTAAATGTCTTACTTAGCAAGTACAACACGGATAATGAAGGCTTAAAAGAAAGGCTTGACACGGCTGTACTGCATTAGCAATTTTAGTTGTTTCATTTTAACATCATCATAATCACTACATTTACATGAATCCCAGTTGTAACCCAATTAATATAGTAGAAGTGAGCATTAAACGATAACAAATAACAGCATCTTCTAATCATAAAGGATCCAGGCCGCTCGTGACCCTGAGCAAGGCTATCATGATAGATTATACACTCTGCAGAGGTTTCACCCTTTACCCACCGGTCGCGTAAAAGCTCATGGAGCTTTGCACCCAACCACGCACATCAACACTTCCGAGGTGTGACTGCATAGGGACGCTACGAGGCTTTTCACAAGACACCGTAACGAAACAGTAGCCGTTATGGTACAACCTAGGCAGCATGACCCAAGGCACCGAGATTGACTAACGCTCATGTAGCGACACGAGGGGGTCAATGGCGTCCAAGCGCGGCAAAGAACATCAACAACAAAATAAATAGCGCAACGTGTGGAGCCCCCGCCATACGGTGGCTCCCAACACGGGACTGTGCCTCACGGGGACATAGCCGACGGATACCCCATCCTCGGTGGATCAAACCATACTCTCACCCATGCTTCCCATAACGCCGTCGGCCCGTCGGTAACTACTGTCAAGCTAGAGCCGTACATGTTACTTGTCCAAGACCAGAGCCATTATAGTTCCAGCGGTGGCGACAGGTTCCTGGGTTGCCGCTTTAAGAACCAGTCCTTACGGAGAGACACTAGGGCCAAGCGCGAAGCGTACGCCCTGGCTCCCTGAACCATGTTGCTAAAAAGCAAATTTTAACATTAACATTAATGTGAACCATTAAGTCATGATTAACAGTTAAACAAAGGTGACAGTAGCTGCGCCTAGCAAAGTTCTACCCAAATGCAATAACCCAAGGTAATCAAGGTATAGGATAAACAAGCTAGGTACAGCCTTAAAAGGGTAACAATTTAGACACATGCGTATGCAGTAAATAGTGTAAAGGTGTGTTTAGGTAGCAAGGATTATCCATGCTATACTTGCCTTCCTCAAACTGCTGCTGCTGCTGCTGGTCCTGCTCCTCGTAACCCTCGAACTCAAGCGCGTACGGCTCACCGACTGGACTCATGAAGCAACACACAAGCATCCACACAAGCCAGTACATGCAAACAATATTATTCTATTAGAGCAGTACACCAAACAGTAAAAACAGAACAAAAAAAGGCTTAGAAACTAATCTACGCTTCGCTACAAACACGTGAGCGCGAAACTCACTCAAATCGGAGCTAAAACGAGAAAGATATGGCTTTTCTAAGGTTCGGGGGCTTGCTGGCAAAGTTTTAAAAGTTCCAGGGGCTTATTTGCAAAAACTCATGGGCTAAAACATAATTTTATATAAAAACAGCAGGGCTAAAGCGTAAAATAACTTAAACAGGACCTCGGGTGCTATTTTTAAATAAGACAGGGGGTTTTCCATAAAATTCAGGACCTAAATCTAATTATTTTTTGAATAGATCTGGACCGCGGGTTAATTTCGAAAAAGGCCAGGGGTTCTTTTGCAAAACGACGCGGCTGACTCGGGGTTGACCGGTACGGTCAACTTTGACCCGGGGGCCGTTGGATCTAGCGCGGGCGGCTCAGATTGGATCTGCGCTGGGGTTGCCGCGGCGGAGCATCGCCGGCGAGGAGCGGCGTTTGCGCTACGCGGCTCGGTTTTGGACGCGGCTTGCACCTACGGCTTCGGGGCACGACGGGGAACGCGTCCAGGGGGTTCAAGACGACGGCAGCGCAGCGGGGACGACGGGCGACGTGCAATGGCGGCGGCGGGGCTCGGCGACTGTCACACCCGATTTTCGAGGGAAAACCAAGTGCGTCTCATATGTGCGCCAGGATCATGTTTACACACATATGATAGACTTAAAGAGTGTAATATCGAAACACAGTGTTCTAAATTACAAGAGATTTATTATAATATTCATATTACACTCTCGGGAGACACGAAGGTCTTTATCGCAGAACAAGTGATAGCTAAACGAAGCGTCTTCAGCTTCCATCTTCCACAGGCATCTTGACTGGGGGAAACGCAAGCCTCAGAACTCATCGTAGTCGCTGTAGTATTCTTCTCCATTTCCTTCTTCTGAATCAGCAATGGCAAGCGTGAGTACACCTAACTAGGTACTCAGCAAGCGGGGTGAAAATGCAAGGCCACAAGGATAGGCTATGGTTCACAGCAGTGAGCTTTTTAGAGTTGATCAAGTTTTATTAGCAATTTCCTATTTACTAGATGTAAGTTTGTACCAACCCACTTAAGCATTTAAAAGAACATATTTTTCCAAAACCCAGGAGTAAAACCACGGTTTAGATTCCATCTTTAAGTTCAATTATCATGTGAGGGTCCAAGCCGCTCTTGACCGTGAGCACGGGATATATCAGTTTTAAACTCTGCAGAGGTTGTACACTTTCACCATAGCTCGTGTTCCCCATGTTGCCCGGGTTGGCCAAACCCTTAAACACTTCCAAGGTGAGTGGCTAGGGGTCCACTTCGAAGCCTTTACAAAGATATGCAAAAGTCCAATAACCCGCAAGAGTTACAGCTAGGGCGGACCACAACCCTCCCTAATGGTCAGCACCTTAGCAAAGGCTGCTACCCCAAAAGGACCGGGCTGCACCCCTGCAACCCCAGACCCCCTCTACTCCTTTCGGATAAGGCCATCAGTACAATTACACACCTAATTAATTGGCTAAGGTCAGAGCCCATTATGACACTATGGTTGCACTGTTTTCTTGGGTGGTTCTCCATGTTCTGATTAAATAATTGTTCTCTTGTATCAATCAACATTTATTATCAGAGTTGTCATGATCAATAATTTTATAAAGATCCAATTCAACCATTCCCAAGGTATTGCAACACTAAGCATGAACTAACCCAAAAATATTATTTAAAACAGGGGTTGATACAAGGGATCATGGTAAAAGACTAGGTAAATCCTTAAAAAGGTGTTCCCGTCAATTTAATGCAATAAAAGTAAATTTTAGTTTGTCATGCAGTTATATAGGACAAAAAGAATATGCGGGGAGGGCCACTTGCCTTGTTCTACAAAGAAATCCTCTTCTTCTTCGAAAAGTTGTTCTTGATCCGCGTCGTCGGGCGACTCGGTTGCAACTGGCACGAGATCTACGATTAAAACAATAAAACAATAAGAAAACAGTACATCAAACATTCCTAACAGACTTAAACAAGCATCTAGAACTAACAAGCTTGAAAAGACGAACGTTTGGACACCAAAAACGCTAAAAACGGAGCTAGGACGGAAAAGATATGGCCAAAACAAGTTTTAGTGACTTGCTGGCAAAGAAACTAAGCTTACAGGGGCTAAACTGCGAAAACCAGGGACTAAAATGTAAATATGCATTAAACCCGAGGGCTAACGCGTAAAAAGACAGGGGCTGGGCTTCGGGATATAAAAACAGAGAAGCTTAGGGTGCTTTCTGTAAAAATCAGGACCTAAATCTAATTATTTTTGAACTAGACAGGACGGCGGGTTGATTACAGAGAAAGGCAGGGGCTCTTTAGCAAAAGTGCCGACGCTGACCGTTACTCGGCCGGTTTGACTCAGGTCGCGATGAACGTGGGCCGTTGGATGAGCATCGGACGGCTGACAGGAAAGGGGCAGGTCGGGCGGCGGCGGGAACGCCGGCGTGCGGCGGCGCCGGGCCGGAAACTCGCCGGCGAAGCTCGAACTCGAGCTGTCGGGCTCGGTTTTGAGCGCGCTTTGGTGCTAGAGGACCGGGGTGAGATGGCGAACACGATGGGGGTGATCTCGTCGAGGATTGCGCGGCGAGGCCGGCTATCGACGGTGAACAGAGGCGGCGGAACTCCGGTGAGGTGAGTGGAGGGGCTAGCGTGCGAAAGAGAGGGCGAGAAGAGGCTCGAGGTGTTGCTGGGAAGTTGGCGAGTGTGTTCAGGGGGTTCTAGTCGTCCAATTAGCTACGGTGGCGGTGCTCGTCGACGAACGGTGGCGGCGGAGCGCCGGTGAGGGCCGTCGGGGTGCTAGAGTGCGAAACAGAGAGCGAGAAGGGGATGGAGAGCATCGTTACCTCCACAGGAAGCGTTCGGTGCGGTCGGGCGGGGCGGTGCGGCTCTGTGTCGGCGGATCGACGGTGCGGCGGCCCTCCGGCGACGGCGGCGGCGTGAATTGGAGCTGCTCCGAGGGGAGTGTGGTGTGCGAGTGGCCGAAGGGGGTTCTTGGTGGCTCGGCCGAGGTATAAGTAGGGCGGAGAGGGGAGTGGGGAGGGTTGGTGCCGAGGGGAAGGGATGGGTCGGCCATCAATGGCGCTCGGCGGTGGGAGAGAGCGTTTCGAGAGAGAGAGAGAGCGAGTGGGGGCGGGAACGAGCGGTCGGAGGCGGGGTGCTCCACTGAGCATTAACCCCGGCTCAGTGGAGGGGAGAGTGAAGGGGAGAGGGGAGCTGGAGCGGCGCCTAGCAGGCCGAGCGGCTCGGTCGGCGGTGAGGCAGGGGAGGGGCGCTGGAGGTTGGGGGTGAGCCCGACAGGTGGGCCCCACCTGTCGGCGGCGGTGAGAGGGAGGAGAGAGGGAAGCGGCTTGGGCCATAGCCGGGCCGAAAGCGGGGACAGCCGCGCGGCGAGAGAAGGAAAGAAGGGGGGAGAAGAGCTGGGCCGCGCGCGCTGATGGGCCGAAAAGAAAGGGAAAGAGGGATGGGCCGCGGAAGAAAAGAGAGGGAGAGAGAGACGGGCTGGGCCGGGAGTGAAAGAGAGATTGAGAGAGAGTTTAGGGAGCGTTTATGGACTTTTCCGTGATTTTGAAATTCTCACACAAATCAAACAAAAGACATGCAAACCAAATATGATGCACATGCACTTATTGCTCCAAAATTATTTAAATGATGTTTAAATATTTTTAGGCTCAAATTAATTTAAAAATTTAATTAAGTCTTTAGAAAATTAAATTTAACCAAGTTGCTATGATTTATTTGTGATGGAATTTTAGGGTGTTACAAATCCTACCCCCTTAAAGAGAATCTCGTCCCGAGATTCAGGAAGATTCGGTGAACAGCTGAGGGAACTCTTCCATAAGTTCTTCTTCTCTTTCCCAAGTAGCCTCATTTTCTGAGTGATTACTCCACTGAACTTTGCACATTTTTATCACCCTGCTCCGTGTGACCCTCTGTGACTTGTCTAAGATTTTGATAGGATACTCCTTATAAGTCAAGTCATCCTTTACTTCTAAATCCTCCAGTGGTAAGTGCTCCACTCTAATCTCATTTGAACACTTCTTCAGCTGTGATACATGGAACACATCATGAACTCCCGATAATCGAGCCGGTAATTCCAGCCTATATGCCACTTCTCCTTTTCTTTCCAATATTTTAAAAGGTCCAATAAAACGAGGTGATAGCTTTCCTCTGACATTAAATCTTCGTAATCCTCGGATAGGTGATACTCTGAGATAAGCATAATCTCCTTCCTCGAATTCCACTTCTCTTCTCTTAGGATCAGCGTAACTCTTTTGGCGCGACTGTGCGGTTTTAAGATTCTCCCGAATTATCTCAACTTGTCTTTCCGCTTCCTTTATAATTTCTGGTCCGAAGAGTTGACTTTCACCCGTTTGATTCCAGTACAAGGGTGTTCTGCATTTTCTTCCGTACAAGGCTTCAAACGGTGCCATCTTGAGACTAGATTGATAGCTGTTGTTGTAAGCAAACTCTGCATATGGTAAACTTTTATCCCAGCTACCTCCATGCTTTAAAGCACAAGCCCTTAACATATCTTCCAAAATTTGATTCGTCCTTTCCGTTTGACCATTAGTCTATGGATGGTATGCTGAACTGAAATTCAATTTCGTATCCATTGACTCATGTAGCTTCTTCCAAAAACGTGATGTAAACTGAGTGCCTCGATCTGACACTATCTTTTTAGGAACTCCATGCAAACATATTATCCGTGACATGTACAACTCTGCTAGCCTGGCTCCTGAGTAAGTGGTTTTAACTGGTATGAAATGAGCAACTTTGATTAACCTGTCCACGATAACCCATATGGAATCATAACCATCGCGTGTAAAGATCTGACACTTGTTACCAATCATGTAATGTCTCCAAATTTTCAGCGCGTGTACAACGGCAGCCAATTCTAGATCATGTGTGGGGTAATTTTGTTCATGTTTTCTCAGTTGTCTGGAAGCATAAGCCACTACTTTTCCTTCTTGCATTAAAACACACCCAAGACCTTGACGCGAAGCGTCACAATACACGTCAAATCCTCTGTGAATGTCGGGCATTATCAACACAAGGGCCGTAGTCAACCTTTTCTTCAATTCTTCAAAACTAGCTTGGCATTTATCATCCCATTTGAATTCTTTTCCTTTTTCTAGTAAAGTTGTAAGCGGTTTCACGATCTTTGAGAAGCCTTCAATAAACCTGCGGTAGTAACCTGCCAATCCGAGAAAACTCCTGATCTCAGACACATTCTTTAGAGGGTTCCAGTTCAACACATACTGAACTTTACTTGGATCCACTGCTATTCCTCCATCGGTGATAACATGACCAAGAAATGAAACTTCCTTTAACCAGAAGTCGCACTTGCTGAACTTGGCATATAACTGATGTTCTCGAAGTCTTTGCAATACAAGCCTCAAATCCTCTTCGTGTTCTTCCTCATTCTGAGAGAATATCAGAATGTCGTCGATGAACACTACTACAAACTTGTCCAAATAATCCATGAACACCTTGTTCATCAAATACATGAAGTATGCTGGGGCATTTGTCAATCCAAATGACATGACAGTAAACTCATACAATCTATATCTGGATGTGAAAGCTGTCTTAGGAATGTCCTCTGGACGGATTCTCAATTGATGATATCCAGATCGCAGATCTATCTTAGAAAACACTTTTGCACCTCTCATCTGATCAAACAGATCCTCAATCCTAGGCAGGGGATATTTATTTTTGATAGTGACCTCATTAAAAGATCGATAGTCTACACACATCCTTCTAGAGCCATCTTTCTTGTCTACGAAGAGAGTGGGGGCTCCCCATGGTGACGAACTAGGACGAATAAACCCTTTACTTAACAATTCTTCTATTTGTTTCTTAAGTTCTGCCAAGTCTTTAACATCCATTCTATATGGCCTCTTAGATATAGGAGCAGTACCGGGTAAAAGTTCAATGCTGAATTCAATATCTCGGTCAGGTGGCATACCTGGTAAATCATCAGGAAATACATCCGGATATTCGTTCACTACTTTGATATCTTCCAGAGTCTTGCCTTCCATAGAATTTATTGTTCCTCCTTCTGTCAATGAGGGAGTTGCCACATACTCAATCCTGTCTCCTTGAGGGCTGGTTAAGAGTACTGACTTCTTTCGGCACTGAATAGATCCATCCCACTGGTGTAACCAATCCATTCCCAGAATTACATCTATTCCCCAAGATTTTAGAACTACCAGATCAGCTGGGAAATCAACTCTCATGATGTTAAGAGTCACTTGTGGGCATATTAAATTGGCTTGCATTTCTCCGCCGGGAGTATTAACTAATAGTTGCTTTTTCATAGCTCTCATGGTCATGCCATGTTTTGCCACAAATTGTTCAGTAATAAATGAATGTGTTGCTCCAGAATCGAATAAAATTGTTGCAGGTATGGAATTGGCAAGGAACGTACCAAGTACAACTCCTGGGGCTTCTTGGGCTTGTTCCGCGGTCACATGGTTCACTCTTCCACGAACAAAATTCCGCTGAGCCCTGTTGCCTTGTGCACTTGAGTTTCCTGGACGAACCTGTGATGAAGGTTTCTCAGTTCTCTGTTCGTTGCCTCTCTGTGGAGTATCCATTCCACGCTGAGGACAGCTGTTAGCATAGTGTCCTAACTCTCCACATTTGAAACACCCATTTGGCTGTACTGGAGCATTGTTTCTCACAGGAGCGTCTGTGGCATTGTTTGGGCGGGGAGTGGCTGAGTTGTTGTTCGACCGATTCTGCTGAGGATTCGGAGTGCGGGGTGATTGTTGATTGAAGCGTTGTGGCTGCTGAAATGAACGTTGCAACTGCATGTTCTGTGGATAACCTCCATTCTGTCCACCAGGGCAGAAGTAAGAACCCTGAGAGGAATTGTAGCGGGGGCGAGTGTTACTGCTAGACTGTCCCTGGAACTTCCGTTTGTGTTCACCAATCTCCTTACGTTTGCTTTCCAGGCCAATAGCTTTATTTAGAAGAGTCTGGAAATCTGGAAAGATGTGACTCTGTAACTGATAATTGAGCGGCCCTATAAGACCATCCAGAAATCGTTCCTGTCTCTTGGCATCAGTGTTGACCTCCTCAGGTGCATAGCGAGACAACTGGGTGAATTTGTCCAGGTACTCGCTGACTGACATGTTGCCTTGCTTCAGTGCGAGGAACTCCTTCTGTTTTAACTTCATAACTCCAGAGGGAATATGGTAAGCTCTGAAGCTATCCCTGAACTCCTACCAGGTGATGTTCTGGGGTGCGGCATGTGCAGCGGTGTACGCATCCCACCAGTCAGCCGCTGGTCCTTCAAGTCTGCCTGCAGCATATAGCACCATTTCACGATCGGTGCATTGTGTCATTTCCAGCTTCCTGGTGACAACTTTTAGCCAGTCATCAGCATCCAAAGGATCTGATGAGTGGGAGTAAGTGGGCGGACGGTGGCTCATGAATTCCTTGTGCTTGTCTCTGGGCGGTAGTGGTGCTGGTGCTGGTTGCGGTGGCTGGTTTTGCTGTGCTTGCAAGTTTTGCACTGTTGCGGCGAGAGTCTGCAGCAGCTGAGTTTGGGCATCCAGAAACTGTTGCATAGCCGGATCCATTGGTAGGTTTGGCGGGGGCGGTGGTGTTTGATTCCTCTGATGAGCTCGTATCACTGGTGGAATATCTTGTCCTCCTCTTGACCTGGTGTTTACCATCTGAGTGTTAGAGAAAGGTATCTCAGATAGGAACTGAACAAATAAAGATGAGTAAAGTAAAAGCATAAGGGGACTAAGATTAATTAATTAAACTAATTATTTTATTAACGCAGTTGTGGCCATCACTCCACAAAAGCATTCATTCAACACAAAGATCCAACTCAAGCATGTGTTCAACCAACCAACCATTATTTACAATGCATCGTCCTCGTAGGAACGGAATTATTAACAAAAGAAAAAGGGTAGTCATCTAAAAACTCCTAGCCAAGACTGGTGGTAGCTCCTGGGGTGCCGTAGCGAAGCTTCTTGCGCGGTGGAGAAGACGTGGTGCAGTGCTGTACCATCTCCTCAGGAGGTACCTGTCCTGCAAGCTGAGCCTCCAGCTGTGCGATCTTGGCCTGAGCATCCTGGAGCTTCCCGTGTAGTCCCTCGATCTCGGAGGTGGCTCCCTCCAAGTCGGTGTTGAGCGCAGCCGTGACTCGAGCAAGGACGTCCACTCGGTCGTCTCCTGTCTGAGAAGCAGGTACCACCGTGTCCTCAGTACCAACAGGTCAGCTGGGTACGTGGCGGAAGTCGGAGTAGTACAGCTGGTCGCGGAAACGGTAGCTGTAGGAGTAGAGTGCTCTCCTGGCGGCGTCGTTGATGGCGGCGTCCTCGGTGGAGAAGGGAACACAGCTGTAGTGCGTCGAACGGATCCTCCATCCGGAAGCCTCCGGCTGAGGTACCCGGATGTGTACCTGAGCTGTGTAGTAGTCCTCCAGGCCGTGCTCCTCAAAGTGCTCGACCACATACTGAGGCTTTAGAGTGAACTCTAAAAACCCCAGTAACTCCTCCAGCAGTCGGCAGAACTGCCCGGTACCACCCAACGAAGCGTGAAGGTGGTACTCCGGACCACGCTGGCGAGGCTCCTCTGGATCTTCCTCCTCGTCGTTGTTGTTGTCGTTCTCCTGGTCGTCCACCTCCATGTCGGGGTCATCCCCGTCACTGGGCTCCTCCTCGTCGCTGTCGTCCCCAGAGTCGTCTAGGTCACCACCGGCAGCGTCTGGTGCAGCGTCGTCGGCAGCAGGAGCAGCTGGTGGAATCACCATGTCTCCGTCGGCGTCCACCTCAAGCACAGTGCCGTCGAAGAGATGAGGTGGCTCCTCCTCCTGTGCCTCTGCCTGTGCCTCAGGCAGTACCTATACCGGGACCTCCTCAACTGGTGCCTCCTCGGGGTGCTGGGGAACTGACGGTCCAGCAGGGCGTGAACCTCCGGTGACAGCACGAGCGGTCTGAAACTCACGAACCATCTAACAAAGCAAAAGAAAACTAACTCAATATAGAATAAATCAAAATGATGAGATCTTTTTAACAAAAAGAAATAATATAAATTAGATTTCTATGCGAAAATAGGGTAATTTTGAAAGATGACATGGCTTTCTAGATGTTGAGTCCTTAATTTCCGACCAGTTCTAACTTAAGGCTGCATCCTACAGTCAACACTGCTCTGATACCACTCCTGTCACACCCGATTTTCGAGGGAAAACCAAGTGCGTCTCATATGTGCTCCAGGATCATGTTTACACACATATGATAGACTTAAAGAGTGTAATATCGAAACACAGTGTTCTAAATTACAAGAGATTTATTATAATATTCATATTACACTCTCGGGAGACACGAAGGTCTTTATCGCAGAACAAGCGATAGCTAAACGAAGCGTCTTCAGCTTCCATCTTCCACAGGCATCTTGACTGGGGGAAACGCAAGCCTCAGAACTCATCGTAGTCGCTGTAGTATTCTTCTCCATTTCCTTCTTCTGAATCAGCAATGGCAAGCGTGAGTACACCTAACTAGGTACTCAGCAAGCGGGGTGAAAATGCAAGGCCACAAGGATAGGCTATGGTTCACAGCAGTGAGCTTTTTAGAGTTGATCAAGTTTTATTAGCAATTTCCTATTTACTAGATGTAAGTTTGTACCAACCCACTTAAGCATTTAAAAGAACATATTTTTCCAAAACCCAGGAGTAAAACCACGGTTTAGATTCCATCTTTAAGTTCAATTATCATGTGAGGGTCCAAGCCGCTCTTGACCGTGAGCACGGGATATATCAGTTTTAAACTCCGCAGAGGTTGTACACTTTCACCATAGCTCGTGTTCCCCATGTTGCCCGGGTTGGCCAAACCCTTAAACACTTCCAAGGTGAGTGGCTAGGGGTCCACTTCGAAGCCTTTACAAAGATATGCAAAAGTCCAATAACCCGCAAGAGTTACAGCTAGGGCGGACCACAACCCTCCCTAATGGTCAGCACCTTAGCAAAGGCTGCTACCCCAAAAGGACCGGGCTGTACCCCTACAACCCCAGACCCCCTCTGCTCCTTTCGGATAAGTCCATCAGTACAATTACACACCTAATTAATTGGCTAAGGTCAGAGCCCATTATGACACTATGGTTGCACTGTTTTCTTGGGTGGTTCTCCATGTTCCGATTAAATAATTGTTCTCTTATATCAATCAACATTTATTATCAAAGTTGTCATGATCAATAATTTTATAAAGATCCAATTCAACCATTCCCAAGGTATTGCAACACTAAGCATGAACACTGGCACGAGATCTACGATTAAAACAATAAAACAATAAGAAAACAGTACATCAAACATTCCTAACAGACTTAAACAAGCGTCTAGAACTAACAAGCTTGAAAAGACGAACGTTTGGACACCAAAAACGCTAAAAACGGAGCTAGGACAGAAAAGATATGGCCAAAACAAGTTTTAGGGACTTGCTGGCAAAGAAACTAAGCTTACAGGGGCTAAACTGCGAAAACCAGGGACTAAAACGTAAATACGCATTAAACCCGAGGGCTAACGCGTAAAAAGACAGGGGCTGGGCTTCGGGATATAAAAACAGAGAAGCTTAGGGTGCTTTCTGTAAAAATCAGGACCTAAATCTAATTATTTTTGAACTAGACAGGACGGCGGGTTGATTACAAAGAAAGGCAGGGGCTCTTTAGCAAAAGTGCCGGCGCTGACCGTTACTCGGCCGGTTTGACTCAGGTCGCGATGAACGTGGGCCGTTGGATGAGCATCGGACGGCTGACAGGGAAGGGGCAGGTCGGGCGGCGGCGGGAACGCCGGCGTGCGGCGGCGCCGGGCCGGAAACTCGCCGGCGAAGCTCGAACTCGAGCTGTCGGGCTCGGTTTTGAGCGCGGTTTGGTGCTAGAGGACCGGGGTGAGATGGCGAACACGATGGGGGTGATCTCGTCGAGGATTGCGTGGCGAGGCCGGCTGTCGACGGTGAACAGAGGCGGCGGAACTCCGGTGAGGTGAGTGGAGGGGCTAGCGTGCGAAAGAGAGGGCGAGAAGAGGCTCGGGGTGTTGCTGGGAAGTTGGCGAGCGTGTTCAGGGTGTTCTAGTCGTCCAATTAGCTATGGTGGCGGTGCTCGTCGATGAACGGCGGCGGCGGAGCGCCGGTGAGGGCCGTCGGGGTGCTAGAGTGCGAAACAGAGAGCGAGAAGGGGATGGAGAGCATCGTTACCTCCACAGGAAGCGTTCGGTGCGGTCGGGCGGGGCGGTGCGGCTCTGTGTCGGCGGATCGACGGTGCGGCGGCGCTCCGGCGACGGCGGCGGCGTGAATTGGAGCTGCTCCGAGGGGAGTGTGGTGTGCGAGTGGCCGAAGGGGGTTCTTGGGGGCTCGGCCGAGGTATAAGTAGGGCGGAGAGGGGAGTGGGGAGGGTTGGTGCCGAGGGGAAGGGATGGGTCGGCCATCAATGGCGCTCGGCGGTGGGAGAGAGCATTTCGAGAGAGAGAGAGAGCGAGTGGGGGCGGGAACGAGCGGTCGGAGGCGGGGTGCTCCACTGAGCATTAACCCCGGCTCAGTGGAGGGGAGAGTGAAGGGGAGAGGGGAGCTGGAGCGGCGCCAGGGAGGCCGAGCGGCTCGGTCGGCGGTGAGGCATGGGAGGGGCGCTGGAGGTTGGGGGTGAGCCCGACAGGTGGGCCCCACCTGTCGGCGGCGGTGAGAGGGAGGAGAGAGGGAAGCGGCTTGGGCCGTAGCCGGGCCGAAAGCGGGGACGACCGCGCGACGAGAGAAGGAAAGAAGGGGGGAGAAGAGCTGGGCCGCGCGCGCTGATGCGCCGAAAAGAAAGGAAAAGAGGGATGGGCCGCGGAAGAAAAGAGAGGGAGAGAGAGACGGGCTGGGCCGGGAGAGAAAGAGAGATTGAGAGAGAGTTTAGGGAGCGTTTCTGGACTTTTCCGTGATTTTGAAATTCTCACACAAATCAAACAAAAGACATGCAAACCAAATATGATGCACATGCACTTATTGCTCCAAAATTATTTAAATGATGTTTAAATATTTTTAGGCTCAAATTAATTTAAAATTTTAATTAAGTCTTTAGAAAATTAAATTTAACCAAGTTGCTATGATTTATTTGTGATGGAATTTTAGGGTGTTACAGCGACGGCGGCTCGACGCGGTGGCGGTGCTACAAAGCACGGGGAAGGACGAGGAGGGGCTCGGGAGATCCCTTACCTCCACGCGAAGGTCCTGGAGCAGCCGGCCGAGGCAGAACGACGACGGGCGGCGAGATCGACGGCGATGCGCGAGCTCGGGCGACGGCGGAGATGGCGGCGCTGCGAGCGGCGACTAGGGCTTGAAAGTGCATCTAGGCATTTAATCTATTTTGGTGATTAATGACAATAGAAATTTGGATATGATGCTTTACATGAGTTGTGCAGGAATAAAATGGAATAAAAGGGAGTAAATGCTAAAGGAAGGACCCTAACGCTTATTCATATGGTGGAGGACTCAATTGATGGATTTAAATTTATTTTTCCATTTGAAATTGAGTATAGGACCACCGTACTATCAAGGGGGACGTAGTTGATAAATTCTAGTTGCTAAAAGTGCTTTGCTTGAGATGACAAACTCTTGAGAGTCACAAAATCCTTCAGATACACCCCTTTCTGCTCGGCCGGAACTTAGGCCAGAAGATCCGACCGGAAGTTCCGGGGAGCTCGGTCCCGTGTTTTTTTCCTGGCCGGAAGATCCGGCCATTGCATCGGAAGATACCTAACTTAGCTGATTTTCAAGCTCACGAGTGTTCTGTTGCAAGTTCCGACCCGAGGCCGGAAGATCCGACCGGAAGTTCCGGTTGGCTCTGTCTTGGTTTCTCTCTGGGCCGGAAGTTCCGGGGTCGCCCGGAAGATCCGACAACTGGTCGGAAGATCCGGCCCCCGGAACTTCTGTGGAGTGTTTCTTACTCGGTTCTGTTGCTTATCGGAAGATCCGACCAAGTGTCGGAAGATCCGGTACCCCTTCGCAGAGCACATAACGGTCATATTTTGGGGGTTGGTATAAATACCCCTCACCCTCCCTCATTCATTCGGTGCTGCACACACTGACCTAACACGAGACAAACACTTCCTTGAGCATTCACTCCTTCTCTCTACTCCCTTCCAAAGCTTAATTCTTTCAAGATTCAACTAGGGTTTGAGTGAGAAAGAAGATTTGAGGTGTGAGACTTGTGCAACCTCGAGTTCTTCACTTGTTCATCTCTCAAGCACTTGAAGCACTTGGATTCATCGATTCTCGTTTGTTACTCTTGGAGCTTGCTCCTAGACGGTTAGAGGTGCCGGTGAACTCCCATTCTCTTGTGGTTTGAGTCCCGGAAGTTTGTATTACCCTCTCTCTTCGTGGGAGCACATAGTAAGTAACTCAATCCTCCTTTGTGGTTGATTGAGAGAGACTTGGGGTTAGTGTGACAGCCCGGCTCTTTGTGAGCATCTCAACGGAGACGTAGCTCCTTTGTGGAGTGAACTTCGGTAGAAAATCCTTTGTCTCCACTTTTATTCTTGTTCATATTGTTTCTATATCTTGATTTGTCCCGATCTACTTATTTGTGGCTATACTCTGATATTGATCATATATAGAAGGTTCCTTACATCATTTGTGAGCTTTGTATTCAAGTGGATTTGTCAAAAGATCATTAGTTTTCAAATCTCGAAGTACACTTGAATTGCCTGTCGGAAGATCCGGCTTATCATCGGATCTTCCGGTATTCTGTCCCAGTCGGAAGATCCTGTACAGTGTCGGATCTTCCTGGCCGGAAGATCCGAGACTGTGTCGGATCATCCGACTTTCTGACAGTTTTCGGAGGATTTTTGCAGGAATTTTTAAACAGGCCTATTCACCCCCCCCCCTCTAGGCCTAGTGTTGGTCCTTTCAATTGGTATCAGAGCCTAATCCCTTGTTTAGGCTTAACCGCTAAGGGAAAACACTATGGCCGGTATGGGAGAAGTATCCGAGATGGCTTCCGCCCACAAAGATAAACATCCGACGCCCGTTGAGTCAAGCTCGAGCGATGATGAATTCAACATTAGCGATGTTGATGAAAGCTTGGATGAACAAGAAAAGAAAAAGCAAAGAAGGGAGAAGATAAGGAAGAAGATTAAGGAGAAGGCCGAAAGAGAGGCGCAAAAGCTTTTCAAGAAGAAGATACGAGAAAGAGACGCTCTCGACGGACAACACTCGGTGTCTTATCGATATGAGACATCTTCTTCTAACAAATCTTTTGACCCTTCTAGTCTTAATTTTTCATCCGTTTCAATGGGCAAAGTCCCCAAATTCAATGGGATTGACTATGCCCGGTGGAGCGATGATATGAAAGTTTACTTGCATGGTCTTCATCCATCCCTTTGGACTATTGTGAATATAGGTGTCGACAAGAGTGGAATGCCAAGTCGAGAACAAGAGTACGATATCTTCCGCAACTCTCAAGCCGTGACCGTGCTTAGGAGTGCTCTAAGCTCCTATGAGTACAACAAGATTAGAGGAATCGATAGTGCCAAGGAGCTATGGGACACTCTTCAAATGGCACATGAAGGATCGGACGAGGTCAAGGAAGGCAAGGTAGATCTCTTACAAGGAGAACTAGAAGCTTTTGTCATGAAGAAGGATGAGTCCTTGCAAGAGATGTATGATCGATTGAAGCTCCTCGTCACCGAAATTAGAATGCTTGGAAGCAATGATTGGGGCGAGAGCAAGGTCACGAAGAAATTGCTTAGAGCATACGCACCCAAGAACCCAATGCTTGCCACAATGATTAGAGAAAGTGACAAGTTCAAGACAA
Organism: Echinochloa phyllopogon; assembly: GCA_033239725.1. Classification (NCBI taxonomy): domain Eukaryota; kingdom Viridiplantae; phylum Streptophyta; class Magnoliopsida; order Poales; family Poaceae; genus Echinochloa; species Echinochloa phyllopogon. Next base: position 7,377,889 of record BTCW01000014.1, on the reverse strand, counting down.
TGGTGCCTATGGACCTATTCAACAAGTTGCAATATCATGAGATGAATAGCTTGGATGTGACAAGGTCTATCCAACAAACCGAAGTCAAGACCATAGCTCTCAAGGCCGAACCTAGCAAGAAGGTTGAGTCAAATGAGAAGACCTCAACTTCCAAGAAAAGTGAAGATTCAAATGATCATGAGAGCACCGATGAAGAAACCGCTATGATGGTTAGAAACTTCAAGAGTTTCATGAAGGCAAGAGGTGAAAAGAAGAGCTTCTCTCAACGAAGATGCAATGAGTGTGGGGAGAAAGGTCACTTCATTGCCGATTGTCCCCACAAGAAGAATGACAAGGATAACAAGAAGCTCAAGGACAAGACCGATGACAAAGACAAGAAATACAAGGAGAAGAGTCGAGATTACAAGAAAAAATTTGGAAGCGCTCACGTCGGCGAAGGTTGGGATTCATCAAGTGATGACTCCGGTGATGAAGAAATGGCCACTTGTGCCATTCAAGCTCCTACATCAACTCCACGACTTTTCAACTACATCGATGAGAGTGATGACGAAGCACCCATGTGCCTCATGGCTCAAGGGTCTAAGGTATTGGACACCACACCACCTCTCTCATCCACTCCTTTGTCATCTAGAAACATTGAAAATGATCTAGATAGTGTAGAAGCCGAACATGAGAAAAACATGATAAAGAAGTTCGGAAAAGATGGCTACAAGTTTATTAAAAAGCTACTAGAGAAAATTGAGAAAAGAGAGGAGTCTCTTGATAGACAAGAAGAATTGCTCATCCTTGAAAAGGAGAGAAACCTTGTCCTAGAAGAGGCTCTAGTTGAGGAGAAATTCAAGGTTGAGAAATTGGCTTATGAGTTATCTCATGCCAATGACTCACGGGAGAAGATGTCAAAGGAATTGTCTTTGACAAATGACTCTCTAACTAACCTAAAGAGTGCTAAAAGTGAGCTTCAAGAAAGGCATTCAAGCCTAGAGATCAAATACAAAGATCTAGAAGTCAATTTTAGCTCACTTTGGGAAAATACCAAGAACAACTCCAAAACAACTCTTGACTCAAGTGGCTCTACTAGTGAAGGTTGCTCAAGATGTTATAAAATTGATTTAGATGCTTGTGCAACTAACATTTCTAAGCTAGAAGAGAAAGTCAAGGCTAAAGATGCTCAAATCCAAAAGTTGAACAATGCCATTGGCCAAGACCAAGGTAAGGGCAAGAGTGTATTCGAGACCCACCCGGCATACAAAGCCGGTAGATATGGTACTATCAAGGATGGGCTTGGGTACACTCGAGGTGGAAAGGCCAATGGGACAAAGAAGGAAAGAGGTCGTGATGTGACATTGTTCACCAAGGGAACCAATCTAGGTGAACTAATGGATGCGGCTCATGGGTCGGTAAGGTCCATGGAGCCCTTGCCAATAGCAAAAGCATCTAGTCAAGATGTCAAGATCAAGACCAAGAAGGAAGAAAAGATTATTGAGCACAAGCCATCGCCAAACTACTCCATTGACTATATGGTCACTTGGGACCAAAATGGGAAGATGGTGGTAAAGTATATAGGTGTTCATACTAGGAAGATGATGAGAAATGTGTGGGTGCCTAAAATATCAAAAGCTAACACTCAAGGACCCAACCACTTTTGGGTACCTAAGTCCAAGACTTAAACTTGTTTTGTAGGCATATTCCTCCGGTGGATCTTCGTGGTTGTTGGATAGTGGATGCTCAAATCATATGACCGGAGAAAGGAATATGTTTGCAAAGCTACAAGAGTATGACTCACCCGTTGAGAAGATCACATTTGGTGACAACAATCATGGTGATGTCATAGGTCAAGGTGAAATAGCTATCTCACATGACTCATCTCTTTCAAATGTTTATCTTGTTGATTCTTTGGGATACAACTTGTTGTCCGTCTCACAACTTTGTGAGAAGGGTTACAATTGTCTCTTTACTAACGAGGGTGTGAGTATCCTAAGAAGGGAGGATTCCTCTATTGCTTTTACGGGTCGACTCAAGGGAAAGCTTTACTTAGTTGATTTCACAACTAGTAAAGTGGAACCGAAGACTTGTTTAGTGGCAAAATCTAGCTTGGGTTGGCTTTGGCATCGCCGGCTAGCTCATGTTGGGATGAGGAACTTGGCCAAACTTCAAATGGATGAACACATCCTAGGACTAACAAATGTTGTTTTTGAGAAAGATAGATTATGTAGTGCTTGTCAAGCCGGGAAGCAAGTTGGCGCTCCACATCCACCCAAGAACACTTTGACTAGCTCAAGACCACTCAAGTTACTTCATATGGATTTATTTGGACCGGTTGCTTATGTTAGCATTGGCGGGAACAAGTATGGACTTGTCATTGTAGATGACTTTTCTCGCTTCACATGGGTTTTCTTTTTGCAAGACAAGAGTGAAGCTCAAACAATCATCAAGAGATTCATTAGGAGAGCTCAAAATGAGTTTGAGTTGAAGATCAAGCATATAAGAAGTGACAATGGGACGGAGTTCAAGAACACCAATGTTGAAGAATTTCTTGATGAAGAAGGAATCAAGCATGAGCTCTCCGCGCCATACACACCTCAACAAAATGGCATTGTTGAGAGGAAGAACCGAACTTTGATTGAAATGGCACGGACCATGCTTGATGAGTACAAGACCCCGGATAACTTTTGGGCCGAGGCGGTTAGCACGGCTTGCCATGCCACTAACCGTCTCTATCTTCAAAAATATTTGAACAAGACTCCATACGAGATACTAACCGGTAACAAACCAAAGGTGCACTACTTTCGAGTCTTTGGTTGCAAATGTTACATTCTTAACAAGAAAGCCAAAAGCTCAAAGTTTGCACCTAAGGTTGATGAAGGCTTTCTACTTGGTTATGGTACTAACGAACACGCCTACCGTGTTTTCAACAAAACCACCGGTTGTGTTGAGATCACGGTAGACGTAAAATTTGATGAATCAAACGGCTCTCAAGTAGAGCAAGTTGTAAATGACCTTGTAGATGAAGTCCCGCCAAGTCAAGCCATCAAGAACTTGAGTTTAGGGGAAGTGAAGCCTCAAGAGTTTCCAAATGAAGATGAAGAACAAGACCAAGATCCGGAAATCATGTTCAACATCAATCCATCACCATCAACAAGAGTTGAACCACCAAGCTCATCACAAGATCAAGTCCAAGATCATGGTGACGATCATGACCATGGCAATGATCAAGGGGGAGCTCAAGGTGAAGATGCTCAAGATGTTGAGTCACATCATGAAGAAGATGATGATGGACCCATCCAACGTCAATCAACATTCTCACATCCAAGAGTTCACCAAAGTGTTCAACGGGATCATCCCGTTGACAACATTCTAGGGAGCATCCAAAGAGGGGTAACCACTCGTTCACGTTTAGCAAATTTTTGTGGATTTTACTCGTTTGTCTCCTCTTTGGAACCTCTCAAGGTAGAAGAAGCTCTTGGAGATGCGGATTGGGTTATTGCAATGCAAGAAGAGTTGAACAACTTCACAAGAAATGAAGTATGGGAGTTGGTCCCAAGACCCAAGCAAAATGTGATTGGCACCAAGTGGGTTTTCCGGAACAAACAAGATGAAAATGGCATTGTCACAAGAAACAAGGCTAGGTTGGTTGCTCAAGGCTTCACTCAAATTGAAGGGCTTGATTTTGGTGAGACATATGCCCCGGTGGCAAGGCTTGAGTCAATTCGTATCCTTTTGGCCTATGCATCTCATCACAACTTCAAGTTGTATCAAATGGATGTGAAGAGTGCATTTTTGAATGGGCCTCTCGGGGAGCTAGTATATGTGGAGCAACCACCGGGATTTGAAGACCCCAAGCACCCCGACCATGTCTACAAACTCCATAAGGCGCTCTATGGGCTTAAGCAAGCACCTAGAGCATGGTATGAATGCCTTAAGGATTTTCTTCTCAAGAATGGCTTTGTAATGGGCAAAGCCGATTCTACTCTCTTCACTAGAAAAATAGACCAAGACTTGTTTGTTTGTCAAATTTATGTTGATGATATAATCTTTGGTTCTACTAATGAAAAATTTTGTGAAGAGTATAGTAAGATAATGACCAAGAGATTTGAGATGTCAATGATGGGGGAATTGAAGTTCTTTCTCGGATTTCAAATCAAGCAATTGAAGCATGGCACGTTCATATGTCAAACCAAATACACAAGTGATATGCTCAAAAAGTTTGACATGGCCAATGCTAAGCCCATCAAGACCCTATGCCGGTGAATGGTCATCTTGATCTAAATGAGGAAGGCAAATCCGTCGATCAAAAGGTATATCGCTCCATGATTGGTTCCTTGCTTTACCTTTGTGCATCTAGGCCGGATATTATGCTTAGTGTGTGCATGTGTGCAAGATTTCAAGCCAATCCTAAGGAATGTCATCTAATGGATGTTAAGAGAATTTTTAGATATTTAGTGCATACTCCAAACCTTGGCTTGTGGTATCCCAAGGGCTCCACTTTTGATCTACTTGGCTACTCCGATTCGGATTATGCCGGTTGCAAAGTAGATCGGAAGAGCACCACGGGGACTTGCCAATTTCTTGGTAGGTCTTTGGTGTCATGGAGCTCTAAGAAACAAAATTCCGTTGCGCTATCCACCGCCGAGGCCGAGTATGTTGCAGCCGGTGCTTGTTGTGCTCAACTACTTTGGATGAGGCAAACCTTGAGTGACTTTGGTTGTGAATTCAAAAATATCCCACTCTTGTGTGACAATGAGAGTGCCATAAAACTAGCAAACAACCCCGTTCAACACTCAAGAACCAAGCACATTGACATTAGACATCACTTCCTAAGAGACCATGAAGCCAAAGGAGATATCGCCCTATGCCATGTTGGAACCGAAAAACAATTGGCCGATATCTTCACCAAGCCTCTTGATGAGCAAAGGTTTTGTTCCTTGAGGAGTGAGCTAAATATCTTGGATTCTCGTAACTTGGCTTGACTTGTTGCATACACAATTGGATTGATGCCTAGACTAGAAGAAAAATGATTTCATTCTATTTCTTTGGTGTGAGTTCTTCAAAATTTTGATCTTTTGATCGTTGGATCTTTTCCTGTTCCAAGTTGATCATGGTTATGTGTTGATTGTTTGTTGCTGATCAATTTCGGGACAAGTGTCTTACATGTTCATAAGCTAGTTCTCTCAAAATCATCAATCAAATCTCGTCGTGGAAAATCATCTTTGGGACACATCTCTTCTGGACCGGATCTTCCGAGATTCTCCCGGAACTTGCCTCTGGAAGTTCCGGGGGGCTCTGTCTCAAATCCTCATCTCTAATATTTTTCGGATCTTCCGACCCGGTCGGATCTTCCGACACTTTGTCGGATCTTCCGGACCTGGGAGCCCTCGGAACTTCCGGTGCTAATCTCTCTGGTTCTGTCTTTGTCGGATCTTCCGACCCTTCATCGGATCTTCCGGCCCGTGCGCGATATATATAATCTGGGACTCAACCGATACCTCTTCGTCTGTCTTTCTTTCTCCACCAACGCCTCCTTGCTCCCTCTCTCCACGCCCTACGGCGATTTGAAGATTGGACCGTGGATTTCTTCATCAAGTGACATCTTTTGATTCCCCAACTCTCCAAGACTCGATTCCCCTCGGATCTTCCGGAGTTTTCGCGGGAAATCTCAACGGTATTGATTCAAAATCCCCATCGCCCGATCTATCAATGTAGGAAGTTCTAGTGGTTTTCCTTTGGTGAATCATCTCATATACATGCCTAGAACCCTTCCCTATGATTTCATGAAGTTTGGTGGGCTTAATCTACTGTTTCTAAGTTGCTAGGGTTCGACCCGACCCTGTCGGATCATCCGATCATAGACCGGAAGATCCGGCCCCCCGGATCTTCCGACCCATTGCCGGAAGATCCGACAGAGTCGAGTTCTGTCCTATCAACTTAGTTGCTGATCTTCAGACCTATCTCTAAATATACACCTTCATATCTTGTCAGATGGTTAAAGAGAAGGTTACACAGAAGAAGAGCACCTCTCTGACAGTGCGCCCAAGTACCGGTCGCACCAAAAGCTCGTTTCATCCTCCTAGCGATTCATCCTCAGAGTCGGATCCTCCTTCTGATGGGGGGATTCAAGAAGCTGGCCAGGGAAAGAGGTCCATGAAGACAACGACTTCTCGCTCTGTTCGAGGCAGAGCGCAGTCTAATGTGCAGGGGCGCCAGATTCCTCCTCGCCCAAGAGTTAAGAGAGCTAATCAAGGAGAAGGACCAGGGACACTATACAATGATGATATTGACATATCATTTCTGTCTCAGAACTTCATTAGCACTGCCATTCCTTTCCGGCACTCACTAGACAGTCCTCTGGTTAACTTCAAACTAGCTCAGAACAGCATGAAGCCCCTCAGATTCAGTGAACATGAGGATCCAAGACGCATTCAGTACAAGGCATTTAAGGGTGATCCTCGTTTTTGGATTTCACATCAGGCAGACTGGTATGAGTCAGTTATTCTGAAGATGACCCGGATTTGCACTCTCATGTATTGGGTCGATTGGAAATACTTGAAAAGCTTCCCACCACCGCTCAAGCCAGTTGTTGATGATGTCTATAAGCGGTGTGTGGAGATGGACATGGACAAGCTGATGGCTTTTGAGTGTTCATACAATGAGGAGGTTATCGCCCAGTTTTATGCCACTCTGTGGGTAGATGAGGACAGGTATGAGATGCATTGGACCTTGTGTGGAAAACGCCTCTCCATATCTTTGCATGACTTTGCTGGCTTGTTTGGGCTTGCTGAGGAGACTGCCTATGCCCATACAAGCAATGATCGTAGCAAAGTTGATCTTCATCTAGGAAGAATTTTAGATAACACAAAGCTGGCTTTCATGTATGATCATGCCTATGGTGAAGTGGTGTTTGGGAAGTACAAGGGTCTCTCTCCCTTCTACAAGTTGCTGAATCAACTTCTTAGAGGGACCTTGTATCCGAGAGCAGGCGATGCTGACAATATCTCTAAGAGGGCCAAGAACTTGTTGTTTCAAATGGCCCCCGGGAAGCCCAAGTTCAAAGTATTCAATTTCATTTGGAATGAAATCATCTACTGCTCATATGATGCTTCCAGTGGCTGTCACTATGCCCCATACATCTTCCATATGATCAAGCATGTGTCTGGGGTAAACATCTTGTCTGACAAGCTTCATCTTCCATACAAATCTCCTCAGGGCAAGATTTCACAGCTCCTGAAAATTAAGTCCAAAGCATATCAAGGTGCTCCAACTCCATCATCTCATGGTGCTTCTTCTTCCCAAGCTCCTCCATCAACTGCTCCAGCTTCTTCCAGTGGCCCTTCCCATACTCCTAAAAGAAAGATGAGCAAAGTGGATTTTCTTCTACAAGGCATGTTTTCTTGTTTCAACATGTGCAAGTATCAAGTTAAGAAGTCCCATGAGCGTGAGAAACGTGCTGAGCATGATAGATACATGGCGGATAAGCGCCACAAGGAACTTCTTGACAAGTTGAACATGCCACATTCTCCTGTTCATCCACTCCGGGAAGTTACTCCTCCACCTACCTTTGTAAATCCATGGGAGGATTATTCACAAGAGTATATCTTTGGTGCATCTCAACACCAAGGACAAGGTGAGGAGGAAATAGTTGAAGAAGAAGAAGAAGAAGAAGAAGAAGAAGAGGCGGATGTGGAAGAAACTGAGGAGGAGGAGGAATACATTAGTGAGCCAGAAACGGATGAGGATCGTCGCAAGGGCAAGACCGTTGCAGCTGTTGATGATAACGATGATGATGGCGACGATGAGGGCGACGACGATGATGGCGGCGACGACGAGGACGAGTAGCTCCCTTTTTGGTCTTTGATGACAAAGGAGGAGTGAATTTGGATTTGGGCTACAACTTTTTGGGCTACAACTTTTTATATCTTTCATTCTCGTTTAGCTTGTGAACTTGTAAGAATTTGAAATTATTTGTGGTATGCATTGGTGTGCCAAGTGAGATTTTTATTTGTAAGACTTAATTTCGTTTTTTTTTTCTAGTGTGATGCTCCTCTCTATTTTATTGTGAGATGCTTATGGTTGATGTGATGTTATTTCCCACTTTATTGTTGTGAATATCTTGTCATATGCATCACGTTGATTTTATCACACCAAGCACTTTTATGCAATCTTATTTTGAGAGACTCTTGCAAAATATGTGCACAAGCATTTGAGGCCTTTTAAGTTGAACATGCACATATTTAGGGGGAGCCTCTCCAAAATATTGGATGCAAAACATGAATTTTACTCCTATCTTGTGAACCCAAATATGTATTGTCATTAATCACCAAAAAGGGGGAGATTGAAAGTGCATCTAGGCATTTAATCTATTTTGGTGATTAATGACAATAGAAATTTGGATATGATGCTTTACATGAGTTGTGCAGGAATAAAATGGAATAAAAGGGAGTAAATGCTAAAGGAAGGACCCTAACGCTTATTCATATGGTGGAGGACTCAATTGATGGATTTAAATTTATTTTTCCGTTTGAAATTGAGTATAGGACCACCGTACTATCAAGGGGGACGTAGTTGATAAATTCTAGTTGCTAACAGTGCTTTGCTTGAGATGACAAACTCTTGAGAGTCACAAAATCCTTCACATACACCCCTTTCTGCTCGGCCGGAACTTAGGCCGGAAGATCCGACCGGAAGTTCCGGGGAGCTCGGTCCCGGGTTCTTTTTCCTGGCCGGAAGATCCGGCCATTGCATCGGAAGATACCTAACTTAGCTGATTTTCAAGCTCACGAGTGTTCTGTTGCAAGTTCCGACCCAAGGCCGGAAGATCCGACCGGAAGTTCGGGTTGGCTCTGTCTTGGTTTCTCTCTGGGCCGGAAGTTCCGAGGTCGCCCGGAAGATCCGACAACTGGTCGGAAGATCCGGCCCCCAGAACTTCTGTGGAGTGTTTCTTACTCGGTTCTGTTGCTTATCGGAAGATCCGACCAAGTGTCAGAAGATCCGGTACCCCTTCGCAGAGCACATAACGGTCATATTTTGGGGGTTGGTATAAATACCCCTCACCCTCCCTCATTCATTCGGTGCTGCACACACTAACCTAACACGAGACAAACACTTCCTTGAGCATTCACTCCTTCTCTCTACTCCCTTACAAAGCTTGATTCTTTCAAGATTCAACTAGGGTTTGAGTGAGAAAGAAGATTTGAGGTGTGAGACTTGTGCAACCTCGAGTTCTTCACTTGTTCATCTCTCAAGCACTTGAAGCACTTGGATTCATCGATTCTCGTTTGTTACTCTTGGAGCTTGCTCCTAGACGGTTAGAGGTGCCGGTGAACTCCCATTCTCTTGTGGTTTGAGTCCCGGAAGTTTGTATTACCCTCTCTCTTCGTGGGAGCACATAGTAAGTAACTCAATCCTCCTTTGTGGTTGATTGAGAGAGACTTGGGGTTAGTGTGATAGCCCGGCTCTTTGTGAGCATCTCAACGGAGACGTAGCTCCTTTGTGGAGTGAACTTCGGTAGAAAATCCTTTGTCTCCACTTTTATTCTTGTTCATATTGTTTCTATATCTTGATTTGTCCCGATCTACTTATTTGTGGCTATACTCTGATATTGATCATATATAGAAGGTTCCTTACATCATTTGTGAGCTTTGTATTCAAGTGGATTTGTTAAAAGATCATTAGTTTTCAAATCTCGAAGTACACTTGAATTGCCTGTCGGAAGATCCGGCTTATCATCGGATCTTCCGGTATTCTGTCCCAGTCGAAAGATCCTGTACAGTGTCGGATCTTCCTGGCCGGAAGATCCGAGACTGTGTCGGATCATCCGACTTTCTGACAGTTTTCGGAGGATTTTTGCAGGAATTTTTAAACAGGCCTATTCACCCCCCCCCCTCTAGGCCTAGTGTTGGTCCTTTCAGGGCTAGGGTTTTTGGTAGGGGGTTGGAAGGCGGCGGCGGCGGCTATTTAAAGAGCGGCCGAGGAGCGGCTCGGGTGGCCCCGGTGGACCTCGGCGTACGCGCCCTACTCCGGTCGGACTCGAGCCAGAGTCCGGCTCGGTCGGGAGGTCGGGGACGACCCTGACACGCGGGTCCCGCGTGTCAGCGGCTGGAGGCGGGGCGCTGCGGCAGGCCTGCTGGGCCGCGTTGGGCCGCAGAGTGAGGGGAGGCGAGCGCGCTGCTGGGCTGCGTGGGCGGGAGAGCGAGCGGGCCGAAGGCGGGCCGAAGGCGGAACGGGGCGAGCTGGGCTGCTGCGGAGAGAAGAGAAAAGAGGGGGCAAGCTCGGTCGAGGAAGAAAGTTGAGGGAGGGAAAACGGACTCGGGCTGTTGCAACTTTTCTAGGGCTCCAAACAAAATGATTCAAATTCGAATTTAAACAGAATTTAAATTCCAATTGAACTGCACACAAACAAAACACAATGCAGACAGCATGAATGCAACAAAAATGTTTCTAACCATATATTTAATTTTATTTCTCATAAATAATTTATTTCTTCCTAGATAAATATGAACATTACTTAAATAAAAGCAATTTAATTACTAAATTTTGAAATAGGCATTTTTAGGGTGTTACAGTCGTCGATCTTCAAAACACCGGGTATAGAGATGAACCATTTGTTTGGGCTAAGGATGTCGTGCAAGTCTTCTACGCAAAGGACCTCGCTCATGATCGAAAACACGTCGTCCTCCAGGGCAAAAGGAAGATCATCGGTGTTGAAGATACAACCGAGGAAGAAGGGAACGGCTTCCACGACATGCCTCCGCTTGGGCCGGATGTTGACCTACCTGTGTTTGAAGATAAAGATGGCGAGGAACCAGCATACGTGCGACTTGATCACGATGTGGCAATCATTGTTAGTTGAATTATGTAATATCTAGAACTAGCTAGCTCTATGCACTACTTTCATTTATGTAATCGAAACATTATATCCATGTCATTTACTGAATTATATGAATTTTGTATGAGTTATATGAATTTTCTATGGGTTATATGATTTTTGCAATGAATTATTTTTTTTAAAAAAAATTGAAACGGTTTATGTGGTGCATGCAGCAATTATTGATGTGATCATCACAAACGGTTTTTAATAGAACCGTTTGTGATAGTTTACATCACAAACGGTTTTTATTAGAACCGTTTGTGATAGTTTACATCACAAACGGTTCTTATTAAAAACCGTTTGTGATAGTGTACATCACAAACGGTTTTTAATAAGAACCGTTTGTGATGGTGACTACATGCCAAAAATAGCCCATGTGTTGTCTCCCCCCCCCCTCCCCGCTCTTGATAAATTGGGCATGCATGTGTGCGCTGTCTGCCGCTCTCTCTCTCTCTCTCTCTCTCACTCTCGCTGTCTCTCGCTCTGGTCCCTCTCTATCTCTCGCTCTGGTCACTCGATCTATCTTGCAGGGTGGCGGACGCCAAACTCGGCCGGCTTGCACGGCAACCCGAAGGTACGCGTACAACACGAAGGCTCTTCATAGTTTGTATTTGTTTGATTTAGTTTTGGGAGATGAAGATTTTTGGAGTTGTTTATTGTTTGTAAATGAAATATATGATTTATTGGGAGATGTTGCAACATATAATTTATTATGACAATAATTCATTTGGAGTCATGCATCATATATTTTTAGGAAAATAATGCCGAGACAACGCTAGAGAGCTTGTCATGATGTATTGCCGGACCTTCCCCCGCCACCGCCACCACACAATCCTGGTCCAGTATTCGACGACCTCAACTTCATTCCTGTCGATGCTACGAACCGTGAGAATTGGGTACGAGATATTGTACTTAATACTTGTAAGACTACAACCATATATTGATCTTTATGTCATACTGATAATATTTTCTTAATTTACGTCTAAAACATGCTATTAATGCAATGCAATGGTTTAAAGATGTAGTATACCACATCCGTGGATCCCGTCCTTTGGTGGTGAGACAGAACAGCGGATTATACAATGGGAGTTATGTGGTTTCTATTGCACTCCAAGAACGTGCCTTGCGCGACCCGAATCCTGGTGATACAGTTATTTTTCACGTCCAATCAGGTGCGTTCCAGCAAGAATATGTTGATGCACGTGATGCCGTGAGGAAAGCACTGGAACAAATGCAAATTCATACGGGCATGTTATCCTGGACTATAGTTTCCTGAAGATGAAAGCTCTTGAGCTCAATGAGCCAGACGTCACACAAGTTCCAAAAAGGATTTCACCTCCTTATGAATCGGTTTACGTAAGTTACTATTCCTTTGATATTTTATTCCAAATTATGTCATTTGTATTCTTATTTGTTACTACATATGTCTTGTGTATATATAGGACATCCTGAATTGTGGATTCCTACACACAGAGTTTGGTTTGTTAGAATTGTTGCACCAGATTCTGCCGCCTTTGGGATACTCATTCGTGCGACCATATTCAAGTCGAGTACAAGGTGGTTTTCAATCATCGGTAACCTTGACCTCAGCACAAGACCCATTGACAATATACAGTGAGACTTTAGATGCGCCTTATAAGGCAAAGGATAGTGCATTAATATACACACTAGACTATGTGGACAGGTATCTAGGGATTAACATTTTGGATGCCAATTATACTGTCTACCTTGCGAGGCTTCATAACGTAGATCCTTAGTACGACTTTGATCATGTGTGTGTTATCGGAATGATATTGTAAGACTTCAATAATGTGTGTGATGATGATGTAAGACTAATGATGTTGTAATACTTCAATAATGGGTGTGATGATGTTGTAAGACTAATAATGTTGTAAGATTCTAATTAATTTTTTCGATTCAAAACATATCTCTTTCGATTTATTATGAGTTAACGTATCCCAGGCCAGCCACCACGAGGCCACAGCCAACCGCGGCCAGGCCGCCGCCGGCCGCGGCCAGGCGGCAGCCGGCCACGGCCAGCCCCAGCCAGCCACGGCCAGGAGGCAGCCAGGCCACGGCCAGCCCCAGCCAGCCACGGCCAGGTGGCAGCCAGGCCACGGCCAGCCCCAGCCAGCCACGGCGAGGCCACGGCCAGCCACATCACAAACGGTTCTAATGAAAACCGTTTGGGATTGGGCTATCACAAACGGTTTTTCTTTATAACCGTATAACTGGGCCCCCTATCCCGCCCCGCACAAACGCCCTCCCGTCGCTGCCTCTGCGCCCTCCCGTCGCCACCGCCGCTATCCCGCCCTCCCGTTGCCGCCGCCGCTCTCCCCGACCGCTGCATTGCTACGTCCAGGCTCTGGCGCCCCTGCTGCGCATCCCCGCGGCGCCCGTCCCTGCTGCGCATCCCCGCGGTGGCCCTCCTCCGGCGCGCCTGCCTGCGGCGGCCCTCCTCCGGGGCCCCTGCCCGCGGAGGCCCTCCTCCGGCGCCCCTGCCCGCGGCGGCCCTCCTCTAGCGCCCCTGCCCACGGGGAGCCCCTGCCCGCAGAGGCCCTCCTTCGGCGCCCCTGCCCTGCCCCGGCCCGCTCCCGCTCCTGCTCGCCGGCGTCAGAGGTAATCTGCCCCTTTGCTCCCAAATTTCCAACTTGCCTCTTTGCTCACCATGCTTCTCACCACTTCCTATTGCAATACTATGGATTGAACTATGTACTACTTGATCTACTGATCAACCCTTGTACTCATCTTGTTCTATAGAAGTTGGTACTGTCAAACTTTTTGTTTTAATATGTCATGTTTTCTCTATTCAACACATTTATTCTTAGGCTGGCAAAAGTACAATAGCCTAGGAACACCTAAGTGCTAGGCAAAGCCTAACTACCTATGGAACTACCTTAGGATCTATGGATTTTTGAAACAATTGCTTTTATCGATAGTTATAATGAGACGCCATGTGAGTTATCTGAATTAGAAGTTCTTTGCTATGTAGATATAATGGGTCGTTTTACACGTTTCAAGACCCGTCGTGCCACACACGTCACCACTGACGTGGACAATGGTAGAGGGGCCGATGGTTGTAACGATGATGGCGTAGGGGACGGAAGAACTAAATAAAAAAAATCCTTGCACGCTGTCTTGTAATGGCTCAACCTCAACCAAGGCGACGAGGTATTTCTTGTGTACAAAACAAAGATTTTAAAAATGCTAGGACACTAAGATCTAAATAAAAAAATCCTTGCACGCAGGAGACTGTTCAAAATAGAGTGTCCGAGGAAACCACAAGCACATCAGCAGCAAAACAACGTCGCAAGCGAGGCGCAAGCAAGGTGTCGGAAGGCCGAACTGTAATCCTCGCGGTTGATACAACCGGCGAGCCCGTAGACCCTATTGAGGCCCAGGGGCCCTACAAGACAAGCCTCGGGAGAATAGTAAGGGAGACAATTCCCATCAAATGGAGGACCTGGATTGGTAAGGATCCAACTTGGGTAGTTCCGGATCATATCAAGGAGTTATGTTGGGAGAAGGTTACTAAGAAATTCACCTTCCCTTGTGGTACGGAGGAATTAGTGAAGAAAAAGGCCTTGCAAATAACGGGTCGTCAGTTTAAGCATTTTAGGTGTGTACTACACAAGAATGTCAAGGAAGGAACTGTTCCAGAATGGAAAGAGTACCCAAATCAGGCACCTTTCTGGCTAGTATTTGTTGCATACAAGACATCTGAGGAGGCCCGACTAGCTAGCAGCCAAAATACCCTCAACATACAGAAACATGTACACCCACATACCACTGGATCTCGTGGGTACGTAAGGAAGATACCCGAGTGGGAGGCGTAGGCTGATGAGCTGGAAAGGAGTGGTGTCATGCTGCAGACAGCAAATTGGGAGCAAAGGTCTGTGACGTGGGCTCTAGGGCATGGGTGTATATACGGTCCTGATGGAAAGCTTGTCCATAAGGATTCTCGTGCCGAAGAGGCGGTTGCTCGGATCAAGGAAGTACATTCAGAGCTCGCCTCGGGTTCCTTTGTTTCAGAAAGGGAGAATGACGCACTTACCCGGGCCTTGGGAAACAAAGAGCATCCTGGACGCACATGAGGTGCGGGATTAGTTCCATGGGACCTTGGCTTTGAGTCATATTCGGGCTCGTACAAAAGTCGTTCTCGGTCCAGAGCTCAGCAACAGGCAGTCTATGAGCATCTTTTACAACAGGTCCATGACGAAATGCAGGCTTCACATGATAAGCTGCGTGAAGAGCTTCAACAAACATTGAGCCAGCGTCCGCCTGTTGAACAAGAAGATGGCGCCCCAGCTCTCACTAGCCCAATGGTGCCTCGTAGCAGCTGCGGGAGTAACGTGCATCCCACCGTAGAAGATCCCAACATGAGATATCTTGTGGATGAGATCACGGAACCAAGAGCTTGCAAGTTATATGTGATGGAGAGGTTAATTAAGACCAAGGTGGCCATTGGTCAGGCTCTGCCTACAAAGGAACGAGAGTTGTTGCATTGTCGTGAATTACTCGCTGGCTTTGCAAGAGTCACACTTGATGCACTTGTGAGAAAGCGGTACGGCATAGTGGAGTTGGAAATTGCGGGGCAGGATGACAAGGTCCGGTTAAGGGATAACCTTGGTTGCATTGTCGCGTGGTGCAAACGCTATATATCCTTTAGCGATTCTGATTCGGATTCAGAGGGCGACGATGCCATCAATGTGCCAGCACCTAGAGAACCAAGTCCGCCGGCTAGGGAACCAAGTCTGGCTCCTAGGCAACCAAGTCCGGCTCCTAGGCAACCAAGTCCGGCTCCTAGGGAACCAAGTTTCCCTCCTAGGGAACCAAGTACCCCTACAAGCCCGGTGAAGTCTCAGAAGCGGCAACAAACCGCTTCTAGCCCGCCTCAGAGAAAGTTGAAGAAAAAACCGGTGAGTGGAAGCATAACATCCCTGCTCCCTGCTAAGGAGGATTTCGTGATACCCAAAGATGCAATTGATCATTTTACCAAGTTGGCATTGGTAAAACAGACAGGGAGTAACAAACCTCGAAAGACAGACTTTGAGCGTATCACGTCCAAAAGGGCGATGTGTTCCTTCAGCGAGGAAGTGCTCAGACAATCTGCTGCAGAAAGGGAGGAAGCAATTAAGAAGCAATTTTGCGAATCAGCTAATCTATCATCACAAGAACTCTGCAAGTTGCAAGAAGACACTGATGTCGTGGATTTGCCACTCGCACCAATAAGACGGCAGTTTGCGTTGGGGAAGGACCTAGTTTGCCCAGATGATATCCATAATCTACCGACGAGATTGAGGCAATTGCATCAATGGTACAAATCTCAAGGGGGTTCAAAGAGGTTTGGGGTCAGATACCCAATCGAATATTTCGGCAAGAAGGACGACAAAAACAATCATACCATATTGTGGATTGAATTCCGTGCTCTATACAATTTCTACCAACAAGATTCCCTCGATGTCAAGATCCTGTTCCTTTGGTGCTTGTAAGTATTGTAACTAAATCTCTTCTGTTCTTTTTGATGAAGCAATGTGAACTTATAACTTGATCTTTCTTTCTGTAGGATGAAGACCCATACTTTTAGACAGAGAGGGATTCAAGGTGTAGCCTTCTTGGACCCGGTTGCTGTAAATGAAAAGTTGTTGGGAAACCCTGACACCGGCCGTTATTTATTCACTGCTTTTTGCACGTTGAGAAAGAATGATCACATACTTCTACCGTACAACTGCTCGTAAGTGTGTTCCTAGTTACATGCATCTATACACTAACGACTCATTTATCTATTTTTTAACGTGTGTGAAATGTTTACAGTCAGCATTATGTTCTCTTGGATATCTGCCTTCTCTCTAGCAGCATAAGGGTTCTCGACTCAAGAAGAAGGCCTCGATCACTCATCGAGCCACTCCTTGAGGTGCTAAACAAGTAAGTATTTAATGTTGCGTTGGTTCATTCTATCTAGTCGTATTATGTTTTATTTCATCAATCCAATTACAATTAATGTTTAATGTTGTATAGAATTTTCGCAATGTACTGTAAAGCACACCCGAGGCAACATAGACCTTTTTACAAAAAGTTCAGCGTAGAGAATGCCAAGTGGATTAAAAGACAGCCACCGGGTAACAATCTTTGCGGGTTCTATGTAATGGACTACATCCACCGCTTCAGTGGAGATGACTTTACCACTTTAGAACAAACGGTTTGTACTAATCTAGCAATCTAATCAAGTCTTTTGCTTTCTTAATATATTTTTGAAACCATATGCTAATGCATTGCATTGTTTTCCACACCGTACGTGCAGAAACGTGAAGTAGATGCCACCGAGATGACCGCAGCCGAGGTACTGGCACTCCAAGAACAACTCGCTGGCTTCATTCTGGAACAAGTTGTGAGTGTAGATGGCGAGTTTAACATTATGAAGATGTAAGAGTTGTAACTGTTTAGAACTTGTAAGATTCGTTAGACTTAATTAGTTTGAAACTTGTCAAATATTCTTGAGTTGTGCTTGTGATGTTGTAAGATTGTGCTTGTGCTATATATGCGCTTCTGATGTGTATTTGGGCTATATATGTGCATGATGAAGTGTATATGTGCTGTGTATATATTGTATATAAAAAATTGTAAAAACAAATTACAAACGGTTTTTGATGCCCTCCGCATCACAAACGGTTCATAGTATAAACCGTTTGTGATGTTCCAGGCATCACAAACGGTTTGATTCAAAAGCCGTTTGTGATGCGGAGCATCACAAACGGCTCATGAACTGTTTGTGATGCCGCAGGCATCACAAACGACATATCACAAACGCCCCAGAAAACCGTTTGTGATAGCCTCCCAGAACCGTTTGTGATAAGGGGTTCTGTAGTAGTGTTTGGAATATCCTATACCGCCGCAGTGGACTAAGATTTGACTAGGCCGCTCTGGCGCACCCTCCCCTACGGGCTACGGCCACGGCCGGCATTTGCTAGCTCCAAGCTCGATCCTGTCACTAGCAGTAGCAGTATCAGAATACCAGCGACTTACCGTATTCCATCGTCTCCTTTCCACTGTTAGGCCTCCTCGCCGAACTGTGCAGCGAAGACATGATTTTCCACGTCTCCACCTTAACTGCTACAAAAACTCACGTTCGTCGCTGTCACTTAGTATCGGGCATGAAAAGATTTGATACTAGTACCAGGTCTAAACTTGAAATGTCCTAGGAGTCACTTTAGTACCGATACTAAAAGTCGCATTTTAGTACCGGCTGGTGTTATGATCCGGTACTAAAGTGGCGTGCATGTTAGTACCGACTGATAACACAAGCCGATACTAAAGTGTGCACTTCACTTTAGTACCGGCTAACATGTCATCCACGGGTTACTTCAAAAGAAAAGCATCTTCCACTTAGTCACAAGTGATGCATAGGTGAGATGGTAAAGAAACAACGCTCGAGGCTAGCGGTTCGTGGATTCGAATCCTGGTGGACGCATTATGCACATTTATGCGTGAATAAATCGTGTGACTTTGACTTGTAACATTGCGTGTGTGCGAGCCTCCCGACAGTCTTTTTTTTCTTTGCGCGAGGCCGTTTGGCTGCTCCAGCCGTACTAATCCAGCCCCCTGACCGACAGTGACGTAGGGTTTTCTAGTCGTGCTTCCTGGTACAGGTATCATTAGCTACAACAAACATCACAACCGATGCAACAAGGCGTCTGCTAGTAACAAGAAGGACAAACAGCCCAACTTCGGACACACGCGTGCATTTCTCGACAGAAGTGAAACCTACGCATGGATCTAGCTAAGAGCCTATGATGGTACTTACAAATTTAAAAGAAAATGAACATGATATATTGGGCTCAATATAGCCCCCCACTATATATCATGAGATTGTTAGACATCTAAAGTTCTTTTTTCCTATTCCAATGTTCGGTATACTGCGAACTTAGATCAGTCCGTAAGATTCCTTGTGAGTTCGAGTCCTCAATCGGCACTGTGGTCGTATTTTTCAGGATTTATTCTAGAGTTTGATTCATCGATTCAGCACTGACATCGTGTTTTTCAGGGTTTGCATGCGTATATATTCGAAAAGTGCATTGTGAGCGGGTCTTTTACAAAAAAATGTTCGATATAATGATAATTAACAAACTGCTAGTTGGGGGTAAATTATATTCGGTAGATTTGAGGGGAACAAGAGTATTATTAGAGAAGAGAAAGAGATATAAGAGGGGCATGGGGACAAGGGCTGGTGAACTAGTGAGGGAGTAGGTGCTAAAGTCGAAGATTTGAGCCTGTTCTTTTCCAACCTGTTTCTATATTTCCTTGCTCTCACAAGTGATAAATTTTTCAACAATTAACGCACACATACACCAATAATCATCCCATCACTTGCATTGCTGGTACAATTATTTTGCTACCAAAATGTAAGGAAGCCACCAAGATACAACAATATCGCCCCATATGCTTACTTAATGTGAGTTTTAAGATATTCACAAAGGTGGCGACAAATAGAATCTCCCAAGTGGCCCAGAAAGTTATCAGTCCCACACAAACTGCATTCTTGCCAGGAAGGAACATCATGGAAGGGGTAGTGGTGCTACATGAAACAATCCATGAACTTCATAGGAAAAACAAGAGTGCAGTGATTTTTAAGATTGATTTTGAGAAGGCGTATGACAAGGTGAAATGGCCTTTCGTTCAACAGACCTTGCGTATGAAAGGTTTCTCCCAAACATGGTGTAGTTGGATTCAGGATTTTATTCAGGGAGGACAAGTGGGAATTAAAATAAATGACCAAGTGGGTCAGAATTTCCAAACTTGGAAGGGTCTAAGGCAAGGTGGCCCACTTTCGCCCCTTCTCTTTAATATTGTTGTTGACATGTTAGCAATTATAATCAATAGAGTAAAGGCAGGTGGTCAGATTTCAGGGGTTGTACCGCATTTAGTTGATGGAGGACTCTCTATCTTACAATATGTTGATGACACCATTCTATTTATGGATCACGATATAGATAAGGCTGCGAATATGAAATTAGTGTTATGTGCATTCGAACAATTATCTGGGCTCAAGATTAATTATCATAAGAACGAGATTTTTTGTTCCGGCTAGGCAAAAGCGAGTGAACAACAATATACAGAGATTTTTGGGTGTCAATCCGGGTCATACCCTTTCAGGTACCTTGGAATTCTGATGCATTACCGGAAATTAAACAACTCAGACTGGAAAATAATAGAGGATAAGTTTGAAAAGAAATTAAGCAGTTGGAAAGGAAAGCATATGTCTGTAGGTGGTAGACTGGTGTTGATTAATTCTGTCCTATCCAGCCTTGCGATATTTATGCTTTCCTTTTTTGAGATACCGAAGGGGGTGTTGGAACGGCTGGACTACTTTAGGTCAAGATTCTTTTGGCAATCTGACGAACATAAGAGGAAGTATAGACTTGCCAAATGGAACATCTTGTGCCAACCAAAAGAATCCGGTGGGTTAGGTATTAAAAATCTAGAGCTTCAGAATCAGTGCTTGTTAGGTAAGTGGTTGTTCAAGCTTATTAATGAGGATGGCCTTTGGCAACAACTGCTAAAAAACAAATATTTAGGATCTCATACCATCACACAGGTTGATCGTAGACCAGGGGATTCTCATTTTTGGTCGGGGTTGATGAAAGTAAAACAAACCTTTACCAATTTTGGTACTTTCCATTTAAATGATGGTAAGCAAGTCAGTTTTGGGAAGACAAATGGTTGGGTAATTTTACATTCAGACAACAGTACCCATCCCTGTATAGCATTGTCAGGAAGAAGAATGATACAATTGCCACGGTTTTGTCCAGGATTCCTCAAAATGTGTCTTTTAGAAGGGCATTAGTAGGACATGATTTAATCTTGTGGCACAACCTAGTTGGTCGTATATGTCATATTCAGCTGAATGACAGGGCAGACTGTTTTAGATGGCGTCTAACACAATCTGGGTTGTTTACTGTGCAATCTATGTACATGGCGCTTATTAGAAATGATAATGTACAGGGACATAGTAAAATTTGGAAGCTAAAAGTACCACTGAAAATCAAAGTTTTTTTGTGGTACTTAAAAAGAGGGGTAGTTCTAACGAAGGATAATTTAGCCAAAAGAAATTAGAATGGGAGCAAATTGTGCTCTTTCTGTTCCAGGGAAGAAACTATTCAGCATCTCTTTTTTGATTGCCATATGGCACGCTTCCTATGGAGAGCTGTGCAGATAGCTTTTAACCTGCGACCACCTAATAGTGTTAACAATATGTTGAATAATTGGTTGGTTGGGGTGGGAGGAAAGCTTAAGAATCAGCTGTTAGTCGGTGCCTCAACTTTATGTTGGGCACTATGGCTCAGTAGAAATGATATGGTTTTTGACAAATCTCCAATGAAAACTTATTTGCAGGTACTCTTCAGAGGTACATATTGGCTCCGGTTCTGGGCGCAGCTACAAAGGCGTGAACAAGAAAGAGATGCAATAAAGAAGGCATGTCAGACTCTGGAGGTCCTGGCAATGCGTTACTTCGCCCGCCATGAATGGAGATTCAGCAATAGGATTGCTCTCTAATTATCTTTCGTTGTATGGTGGTTTCCTTTGTTAGGGGACTTTGTGTGAGCAGACGGATGTGCTGCTAGTGTGTAAACTTTGGCCGTAGCCTCTGAGTCAAGGCCGGATTATTTTTAATCCATTATCTAAAAAAATCACTTGCATTGCCTCTGCAGATGGTCTCTCAACAGGTGCGATTTGTAACTACAAATTTGGCGGTATTGTATTAGAGTACATAAATAATATCATTGTTCTTAATTGCATTGACCTCTATACTATGTACCACCAATTAGTGGTATGGATACTGTAAAAGATGTCATGATGCTATAGGAGAAAACCTTCATGCCTAAAAAATATTTTTCTTTCTTTGTACATACATGATTTTTCTTTTTCCACATTTAACATTTCATTCCTTGCAACTTTTTTGGGACATTTAAAAAACTATTACGATGATATAATACAAAGGTTTAATTTTTTTTAGCAGACAGAATGCACAAGCACACAATCAAGTTAATTTTAGTCGGTATGTTTCTTTTCTACAGTCTAATTTAGGGTGTGTTTGATTGGGCTATGGCTTTTGAAAAGCTGTTGTGAGCTGTGGGCTGTGGAAAATCAGCTGTAGAAAAGCTGTTGTGGGAAAAGCAGAAGACCGTTTGGTTAGAGCAGCTGTGAAACAGTATGCCGTGAAATAAATAATGACAATACTCTTTCTCTATTATATTTTTTCTATTTTATTTATTTTTTCTCTTTATTTCCCTTCTCTCTCCTCCTTATCATATCCTTTTTTCTATTCTATTTATTTTTTCTCTTTATTTCCCATTCTCTCTCCTCCTTATCCTTTCTTTTCCACCCAAATCCTCCTGCCACCGACGCATGCCCGCTAGCTTCTTGCTGGCCGCCGACACATGCAGCGCCGCTAGCTGCCACTGCCCCGTGGGCTCCCACGCACTATATGCATCGGCCCCCACGCGTTGCTACTCCACATGCAGCGCCCGCTGGCCACCGCCGTTGTGCTCCACGCGTGATGCTGCTTGCGCCGCCGCACTTGGGGCCCATGCGGCCGCGCCGCTCCTCAGCGGCTCATCCCTACATGTGCGCTAGGGCCGTGGCGGCTGTCGAAGTTGATGCAGATCGCGGGCGGTGATGGGCGATGGGGGGGCGAGAACTGGGCGACGGGGGCCCATCCCCACGCGAGCGCCGCCCCAGGGGCAGGGGCCACCGACGAGCTACGCGTGGGAGCTCTCCCGCCACCGGTCGCGCAGAGGCCGCCGCGAACTACGCGTGGGAGCCCCGCCGCCGGCCGCGCGTGCGGAGCTCCACCTCGTGGGCCGCGATCGGCGAGCTCCGCCCGTCGGCCGGAGATGGAGCCGGGGAGAGATGGCGCGGGAGAGATGGCGCGGGAGAGAGAATCAAGGAAAAACGAACCGGTACGTGTGTAATGGGTGGCAGGTGGGTAATTTTGTGACCCAAAAGTACGGTCTGGGCTGCTTTCAAATTTGTACTAGGCAAAAGCTGCTTTTGGCCATGACTTTGGATGACAGCCAACCCCTTTGGTTAGGCTTTTGACTTTTTTGGAAGTAAAAGAGGGTTGGAAGCCCAACCAAAGGCACCCTTACTTGAGTGTGGTGCAATCCAGCAAGCTCCATAGTAACTAATAGAAGTTCTGTGCGATTTTCAAAGGAAATATTACCCCTTACCATGACATTATTCTTTCAAGTCTTCTGAAGCATTAATTTTCAGAAAACGTATATAGATTATTGGAAAAAACCATTGACCTTTCTTTGTGAAGGATCCAATCGGCGCACAGAGAGGGGGGAGTGAATGGGAGCCGATAAAAATTCCTCTCAAAAGAGCAACTCCGGCCTATATCCCAAAATCACTTCCAATCGCGATCCACTCACTTACTAGCCAAATCCACGAAGCCACTGAAGTGCTTCTGGACCTAGGAACAAGTTTCAAGCACGAAGCACAGTGGAAACAACAACTCAAAGCTCAGCTTCAGCACACAGACCGAAACCGAGACCGGGTTTACAAACCGATCAGACCGGATTTGATATGTACTACCCAAGTGCAAAGCTACAACCACAAACGTGCTCAAAACACTTCAAATCAACTTTCAGGGCAGCACCTAGCAAATCACAGCCAAGGGCACTAAAAAACAACACTCAGCACCTTCAGCACCAAAACTGGTCAGACCGGTTTCCCCAGACAGACACGGGAAAAATCTGCTCGTGAGAAGAACTCAATCTTATCCTCAACCGATCTCCCGATTCGCTCCACGGATTCAAGTGAGACATTGAGCATAGGTAGGATACCTCATAAACTATTCATGCCTCCGAAATCACCTCCCAAAACGCACCGAATCAAGAGGAATCGAGAAGCAAACACACGAACACCCTTTTGCTCGAGTTCAACCAAAATCCACCAAATCGAAGGATTTTCCAGAGGATTGAGGGGACCAAATCACTAGAGAAGGATCAACAAAGTACCATGAGTGAATCCCCAATGAAATCCCCCAAGGAAACGGCCTCAAATTCGATGAACGAAAATCTCCCCAAAAATCACCCGAAAATCCACAAAAACAGAAAACGCAAAGGAGACAAGAACGAAAGAATTCATCACAAGGAATTCTCTTAACATCACGAGGTCAACTTCTTTACAAAGTGTCAGCCTCCTCCCTTCATCCAACCCACTTGAAAATGGAGGAAAATAGAAGTAGAGAAGTCCTCTCTTCTCTTCCTCACAACAAAGAGCAAATGAACTAGGGTTCCAAGAGATGGCTGTCATCTCCCACCAAGGTGAGTATATATGGCCACCGACGAAAGAATAAACTATCCCTACAACTTAACTCTACGATACATGCCCTCAAGGGCAAAACAGTAAAGTTGCATATATTTCTCCTCCGGCTGGGCACACATCCATCTGGAGTTGCTTCCCTCCGACGCAACCTCTACGATCATGCCGTGTGTCCTCCGCTTCGAAGCTTCCTGACGCCCAGACTGAAACCGGTCAGACCGGTTCTGAAAACCAGTCAGATCGCTTTCCTAAAACCGATCAGACCGCTTTCCTGAAACTGGTCAGACCGGTTCCGTAAACCGGTCAGAACGGTTCTGGCACACCAGGTCTTCGGACTTGGTTTTGTGGCCCAAACCAAGAAACCCTCCTCCCCTGGTTTTGTGGCTAAACCAGAAAACCCCGCACACTTGGTCCGGCCTCCACGCCAAGCCTCGAGCATGCCAAGCCTTTCACCTCCGGCTCCCGGACAATCTACTCGGTCTTGCCTCGTTCCTTGACTCGACCGCACCCAATGTACTGGCTCGATCACCTTCATCCATGTTGCCTTGCCCGTCTTGCACCATGTGAACCGCACTTGATCCCACTGGCCACCGGGTCCCTCGAACCAAGCCTACTTGTCTCTCCACTCCTGGGAGGCCGCTCCGGTAAAGACTTTTCACGCTTGTTCTTCACCTGCACCAATACAAACCAAGCCGCATTCTACAACTGCAATACTTAAGCCAATGCAAACGTTAGTCCACACCACGTTGTCAATCACTCATCACAAAGGAAGTGACCATCCCTCGGTCCCTCGGACACACATGGTCCTCACTTTAAGTAGATTAAAACTATCTTGTTCATTACTTTGGCATGTAACAGATATCAGTTCTACTTTTATTTCAGTTTTTCTCTCTGCTTCAACCGGTACTTGCATGTCTTATCTGGGTAATGTACTATTAGAAGCAAAATCACATGCGCAATGAATGAAATATTGGGGAGATACTAAAAGGGTATATGTCACACCCTGAAATTTTTGGATTTCAGGATGTGATTCTAAAGAATAATTAAATAAAGAATTTCCCATAATTTTAAAATATTTTCTCAACTTTATTTAAATTCCAGGGAATTTAGTATAAGGAAAACCATTTTTCTAAATTAAATTAAAACAACATAGGTTTAATGTTGAGTGCCTTGCATTCATGCCGGTTGCATTTAGTGGTTTTATGTGTGCAAGTTTTCTAAAAATACGTTTAGAAGCCCTCCGGGAATTTTCCAGATTTTTCTGGGATTTATTCCTTTTTTTCCTTGAGCTAATTCCAATTTTTTGAAGGTGCTAAAATCTTTTTCATGAGCTCCAAATATTTTATTTGGGTTCCTCGTGTCCAACTCTACCTCTGGGATTTTTCCTGGAATTTTTGGAATTTTCGGAGTATTTTTCGTGGCTTAAGTGATTTATCTAGAATTTTCTAGATTTATCTTTGCACGAAAAACAATTTCTGAAAATAAAAAGGAAATCTAAAATCCCTAAACGGGCCGAGCCCAACTAAACCCAGCCCAACCCCTAACCCCTCTTCCTTTTCCTCGGGCCGAGCCTGCGCGGCCCGGTTCAGGCCCAGCTAGCTAACTCCGGCCTAGTCCGCTTTTGCCCCTCAGATTCTTTCCCGGTCCGCTTTTGCCCCTTGTTCTTTTCCTCAGCTCCGGCCCATCTCCGCGCCTTGGCCCAGCCCACTCCCTCTCTCCTGGCCCACTCTCCCCCCTCGGCCGCCTGGCCCAGCCGACCGAGCCGGCCCGCGCGCGCCCCGCTCGGCCCGCGCCCCCGAGCCAGCCCACCCCGCACGCGCGTCGCACGCCTGCCCCCGCCGCCGCGCCGCCACCTTCCTTGGCAAGCGCGCCCTGCCAACCTCGGCGTCCGTGCCCCTCTTAAAACCGCGCGCAGTCCGAGCCCGCCCCGCTGCCCTAGCCCCCCTCGTCCGAGTGCCGCACCACGCGAGCTCGCCGCCGACCGAGCGCCGCCGGCCGCCGTTCTCGCCACCTCGGCCGTCATCGGGGCCATCCGACCCCACCACGAGCCTCCCCGCGTCGAGGTGAAGCCGCGCCGCCGGTCGCCGTCGTCGATTCCTCACCGGAGCGCCTCCTCCGCGTGAGCAGCCCGCCGCCGGCCGTCTTCCCCGCCTCCGGCCATGTTCCGACCAAATCCTCTCGTCCCCTTCGTCGGTGAGCACCCTCGCATGATCCCCTCATCTTCCTCTCCATGTTGCGCGCGTCGCCAGAGCCCCTAGCCCGCCGAAGCGCCGGCGAGCTAAGCCGCCGGGAGCGTCGGCGAGGAGCTCCTGTGCAGCCTCGAGGAGGAAGACGACTCCCTTTTGCGAATAGGCCCCTGGGAAAACACGAAACTTTTAGATCCCTCCTGTGTTTTGCGAAAATTGCAGATAACCCCCTGTAAGTTTTTCCCCTGCACTCATAAACCCAACCCGAGCCATTTTTACGGAGCTAACCCCGAGTTTACCCATATTCTCAGCAATTATTCACTGAGTCTTGCAAATCTTGCGAGCTACCCCCTGCCGGCTACAGTTAATCACGTTTAGGTCCCTGAAATCCCGTTTAACCCCTAGATTGTGCGTTTTAACTCCGATTCGATTCGTTCAAGTTACGTTAGATTCATACCAACATGAACTACGCGTTAGCACTGACATTTACCATGTTATTTATACCTGAATTTTAATAAAATATTAATTTGACTAAAGGTTATTTAAATATGTTTTCTATACTAAAATCTAATTAAGAATTATACTCGGCTTTTATATGTTAATATAAATTTGATTAATACTTATTCAATTAGATTTATAAATAAAAGTTGACTAGATTATATCTCGGTTTTTCATAAATAAATTTTAATTTGATTAATGTTTATTTAAAGCTATCTTTTTCTAATTTAAAATTCTACTTAGAGTTAAACTCCGAGTTTTCATAAATAATTATCAATATTGATTAATAACAAAATGAATATGTTTTTATTATAATATTGACTAGTTCAACACGAAATATCTTATTATTCGGTTCGATGCTCGCACATATTTTATTTACTTAAACTTAAATGTTTAATTGTATAAATCCTACATAAACATTTATAAATAATAAAATATGATTAGTTTATTTCTAGCTTTTACAAATTCAAATTAAATTGAATTAATTCTAAAATAAGATGTTTCTCTGAAATAATCTTTCATATTATTTATCTAATTAAAATTAATCAAGCAAATAGTCTTTTGTTTTTTTTTATAATACAAATCTTCCGATAGTTGTATCTTCTCAACCGTAGCTCCGTTTTCGGCAATTCTTGTGCTCACGTGACCGTAGCCTCGAGCCCTATCCTTTAGCGCACTCTTTTAAAGCTTTTATTTTGATTGGTGTACTGTTCTTAGTTGTATATTGTTTGCTTGCTTGTTTAGCTGCATGTTGTGCTCGATGATTGCTGCGAGTAGAGGAACGTCATTAGGAGATTGCAAGAACAAGATTGAAGACTCTGAGTAGCGGTATCTTTGTTGGATAAAGGCAAGTTATAGCATGGACAATCCTTACTACCTAAACACACTTTTTACATTTAATTTCTTTCATATGCATGTGTCTAAATTGATGTCCTATTAAGGTTGTACCTAGTTTGTTTACCGTGTTCCTTTGATTACCTGGGGTTTATGCATATGGGTAGATTTTTGCTATGCGCAGCTACTGTCATTACTATTTAAGTGTTAATCTTGAATTAATGGTTCACTTTAACATTTATGATAAAACATGCTTTTTAGCAACTTGGTTTAGGGAGCTAGAGCATGTGCTTCGTGCTTTGCTCTAGTGTCCCTCCGTAAGGTCCGGTTCTTAAAGCGGCAACCCATGAGCCTGTCGCCACAGCTAGAACTATTATGGCTCTGGTCTTGGTCAAGTAACTTGTACGGCTCTAGCTTGACAGTAGTTATCGACGGGGCCGACGGCGCTATGGGAAGCACTCGTGAGAGTATGGTTTGATCCACCGAGGACGGTGGTACCGTCGGCTATGTCTTCTCAGGCACAGTCCCGTGTCGGGAGTCCCTGTGGTATGGGAACTCTGCACGTCGCGCTCTTGTATTTGTTGGCATGCGTGCCCGCGCTCCGGACGCCATTGACCCTCTTATCGCTGCGCCCTGAGAGTCAGTCAATCTCGGTGCCTTGGATCATGCTGCCTGTGTTGTACCATAGTGGCTACTGTTTTGTTAGGGTGTCTTGTGAAAAACCTCGTAGCGTCCCTATGCCGTCACACCTCGGAAGTGTTGATGTGCGTGGTTGGGTTCAAAGTTCCATGAACTTTTACGCGACTGGTGGGTAAAGGGCGAAACCTCTGCAGAGTGTATAATCTATCATGATAGCCTTGCTTAGGGTCACGAGCGGCCTGGATCCTTTTTTATTAGAAGATGGTGTTTCTTTTATGATTATTGTCACTTATACTTATTTAATTGGGTTACAACCGGGTTTCATTCACTTGTAGTAATTTGGTTAATGTTAAAATGAACCAACTAAAAATGCTAATGCAGTTAAGCCGTGTCTAGCCTATTTTGAGCCTTCATACTCATGCTATACTTCCTAAGTAAAAGTTTTACTTACACTTGCCATTATTCAACAAAATCCCGGATGGGTAACAGATGGATCAGTGATACTTCTGAGTTGTGGTCAACCAGTCGGTGTCCCTGTGGACTTGAGGCTCTACCCGTCGAGAGAATTAGACTTCCGATGTGTTTTATTTAGGTAAACTCTGATATAAACTATTTTATTCGAGCATATGTACTCTGATTTTCCATATTTGTAAGCTGTATGTGTTCTGTGGACATCCTGGACACACATATGGCAGCATTCGGATTTCTGTGTAAATCCGGGTGTGACAGTATAATTCTCTCCTTCCTAAACGGTACAGACACTCTGAACTAACGAAAATTAATAACATGATCTTTCTAGAATAAACTAGAAGGTGACTATGGCATGGTATTTAGGGGCAATCTAGAAGATAGGTGTGAGGACGTGAGGTTGCTGTGAAGCTCTTGAAAGGATAAGAAGGAAATGGAGAAGAGTTCCTGAATGAGGTTATCATATCCGTAGCACACCTCGTGTAAATATTGTCAACTTACTAGGTTTTTGTTTGCATGGATCTAAGAGAGCACTTATTTATGAATATATGACCAATGGTTCACTGGATAAGTATATTTACTCAGAAGAGCCTAAAATGGCCATTGGATGGGAAAAGTTGCAGCAAATAGCAATTGGCATTGCACGAGGCTTGGTATTTTTACATCGGGGTTGTAATATTCGCATCATCCATTTTGATATTAATTGCCATATAACACACTTGTAGACGAATACTTTTGTCCTAAAATTGCAGATTTTGGACTGGCTAAACTGTGTCACCTCAAAGACAGTGCCCTCTCAAAGGCTGAAGCAAGAGGTACCATTGGTTTCATTGCTCCAGAAGTATTTAACAGAGGTTTTGGGGTTGTGTCCACTAAATCAGATGTTTATAGCTATGGGATGATGTTATTAGAAATGTTAGGAGGCAGGAAGAGTTAAAAGAAAATATGACTCAGAGTTCTGGAGAAGCTTATTTCCTCAATTGGATTTATTGTTTAGCCAAAGATTTGCAAAGCGTTGAAGTCACATGGGACTGGGAGATGGAAGAGATTGCAAGACAGATGGCCCTAGTTGGCTTGTGGTGCATACAGATTAACCCAGGAAATCGTCCTTCCATGGGTCAGTTCATAGATACTAGAACATGAGGCGCGCTATGCGCGCCCTATCAACGGAAAGTAAATGAAATATTGAAAGCGTCTAACTACAGCAGCTGAACACACATAAGAATGGAACATGACAAGCTATCAAAGCAATTAATCTGAATGTAAAGCAAAGAAACCCAAAAGGCCAACAAATTAAAGATATCAGGATGAATTTGGAGAACAGCAAATTGATGATAAAGTCTCATGCAAATATGGTAACAACATTTTCAGCGCTGATTGAACGGCATTTGCAGCCCATAGGTTCTGTCAAGCCATATATTACATTTGTCGATCAGCATTAGTAGCTACCAAACATTTTAAGAGGCAGCTTGGAATGTTGATCCAAATAGGAATGGAGATTACTAAATAGTCTGATAGATAAGCCATATATTACATTTGTCGATCAGCATTAGTAGGTACCAAACATTTCAAGCGACACATTGGAATGCTGATCCAAATAGGAATGGAGATTACTAAATAGTCCGGTAGACATCAAATAGTTAGAAGTAGGATGGAGTGTGGCTGGAACTGGGTGAAGACAAAATGAGCCCATTTCTTGTTCCTAGCATAAGCACTTCAACTGTAAAAGAAATGATTGAGGGATTAAGTCTCTGACAGAATAAAAAACTAAAGACGAGTTGAACATATTGTTGTTGCACATAGATACTAAATCTGACGTGAAGCTATCTCATTTCCCAAAATGCAAATGATTAAGATTAGTGCTCATTCTCTACATGTAACCCTGCCAAATGAAACGAAATGGCCGTGCATATATCTGGGTCTAATATCAGTTTCAATTGATTCAGGTAAAAAGGAATGGCCTGTGCTAGCAAATGAAAGCTGGTTGGAATTTTAGTGCTTAATTTCCTGCTTTAACTGACAATAGTCTTCCGATGTTAGACAGAGTCGTAATGGATTTGTTCAACTCTTGGTCACATTTCATTTTTCAGGCAAGTTCACTGGCATACCAAATGTATATCAATGAATGCTACCCTTTGATATAATGATGTATAATAATACGATGTCACATATACTCTTTTTGAACTAAATCTGAACAACAATTCAGAGTCCGACCTAATGTAGGAACTTGAGGGTAGTGAGGTACCTAGGCTTGGCAGTGCCACCAGCAGTCATCATCTCCATTTTCTGGGTCTTCATCAAGCAACAGCTTTCTAGCAAGCTTCTTGTTTGGTGAGGAGCGGGACCTAAAAGAGGGCATACGTTAGATATGATATGAGGGCAGGGTTCACAATGTAATGAAAAAAAAACTTGTGTTTGTAAAACAAACCTTTTTCCTGGACTCTTTGGTGTCTTGGTTGTAGATCCAGCAGCCACATCAACTGTAGACTGCAGTACAGACCAGTATTTAAAAATGAGATGTCCAATGCATTGTGTAAGTTAAATGGTTTTTTTTGTTGTTGATTAAGGTTTACCTTAGCCAAAATTGTGTCATCTTTGTCATGAGGTGTCTCTGGTGACATTATAGGTGCACTCTGAGTAACTATGGCTAGAGCATTGATAGGCACTGCATGTTGCTGTGTTGATAACAAAGTGACATCTGCCTCTATTTCTTTGCTTGGTGCGTTCTGGAACAATGTATAACGGTTTGAAAGAAACTTAGGTAAGTCGAAAAAATATCAAGAGGCATGTTGTTGCTTGTTGAAAAAAATGAATTTGAGAGATGCTGACCTGATCCTCAGCATATATGCTACTCTGTGGAGTAGCCTGTGGTTCAGAGATTCCGAGGGATGTTTTAGTTGGTGTGGCACTTGAACTATGGGTGCCCAGTGAGGAAGTAGGTTGTGAAGGCACAGGGAAGGAGGCACTTTTTTGTGGAGTGCGTTGCATACTGCTGCTAGCACCTTGAGACATCATAAGTGATGATGACTGAGATCCTGTTGGTGCAATTGGAGCATTTGTGTCATTTATTTCTCCAACTACTGCATTGACCTGGAAACAGAGCACACTGGAAGTTGTTGTGTTTTCTGTGAAGCTGACATTCAATTTGAAGACCTTTTCCAGCAGCCTTGTGATTTCATTTGGAATGAAACCCTGTCGATTCTCAGCGATAAGTGTCAACAGTTTTTTTTGTCAAGCGTTGAACCCACCTCCCAAACATGATAAAATTGGTGTCACCCGTCTCATCTCCAGCAATCATGGTTAGCTTGTACCTGTAGGCAGTGGTAGAACAGATGAGGTAGCATAGCAGTATATGATAAGGCGGTTAGGATCAAGATTTGGAAGACAATGGGGTATAGTCTGACCTTTGGACAGGTTTGCCAATGTGGCCTGCAGCACACTTGTACAAATCACCATAAGTTTTAGCTGTTCGCATACATTTGTCACATGCATTATACCACCACGTACTGTCGATCTTCTTTATTGTCACAGTAACCATGAACTCTGTTTTCTGCATTTGTAACAATAGAAGTTAGTAGTAATTTACAGTTGCAGCTAGGCAGGAGGCATGAAATGCATTAATAGAAAAATAACCTTGTTTTTAAAAGGATTAATTTCTCTCAACTCAGAAATTTTTTTTTCTTCAACAGCTGGTGTAGCTTTAGTTGGAGTCATTTGTTGGTCCCATTTTATTGGTTGGTTCATGTCTCCAATGCTGTATAGAAAAAACATGGAAAGCAGGTGTATTATAACAAAGCTAAAATGGCTAGGAAGTTCAATTAGATAAGAATCAGAATAACATATTACCTGGATAAAAGATCTTTTGCCTCGGAAACCTCTGGATTTATATACCATTTGCATGGTGAGTTGCCTGATAGAGCTAGAATGCCTAGGAGAAAAAAGCATTATGGTTATGTTCTAACTATGGAAGGCAAGGGCAGTGAGGTACTTATTTAGTACTTGTGAATCTATTATTTATCCAAGGGAGTTTCAAGTTTGTGAGCCACATGAGCCATCATCATCTTCAATTATAATTTTAAGTCCACTTCTAGATGTACATCTTGAAACGGCAACATAAAGTTGCCCATGGGTAAACACAGGTTTTTTTAAGTAAAGGCCAACATTCGATAAGGTTTGTACCTGGCTTTTATTTATTGTCATCGCATAACATATTCGCACTGGAAACTGCCTTCTTTGCAATGTGAAAGGCCACTTTACATCTGTTGTGTTAAGTGCAATCCTTGGAATAAAAACTTCTTCACCGATATTAACACCGGTTAGTACCACACACTTTAGCAAGCGTTGTCCAAGGTCAGAAACAAGTAATCTTGTGCCATTGCAGAGGCCCATGTTTTGATTAAGATTACGTAGGAGCATTACTATTACACCTTTTTTTAGCATGATCTTATGGCAAGGAAAATTGCTTGCCTCAATAGAATTAAGGAATTCAGTAGGGTAGAGCACATCAAAATCTGGTATGTGTTCAGAGGACTTTGATATCGTGTCACAACTCAAGTAGTCTACACTATCTCCAGGGAGCATTAATACAATATATTCATTAATGTCATCAACTGTCTGATTATTTGGGCAAACAATGGCACGTGACGCCAAATATTCAGGATTTTTGTAATTCACTAATAAATTCGGATATACCTCGGACACAAGTGCAATAATTTTATCTCCATCTGTACAAATAAGTAAATCATCAGGAATTGTAACCCATGTAGCCTCTTGCTCCTCTCCTTTTCTCTCAGCAGGTACAAGACCCTCACCAATAGCTAAAACCCAATTGCTAAATTGTTCAAGTTCATTATGCTCATTCCCACTTAAGGAAGGATTAAGAAGGCGCACATTTTTGTGCAGTTTGAGAACAACAACATGCTGCCACAACCTAGAGTTTGTAATGGACGCATTGACAATGGAAGATCGTGATCCTTTACGCACAACTGGTAAAATTTGTCTAAAATCCCCGCCAAGAACTATAGGTTTGCCACCAAATGGAAGTATCGCATTTGTAGGATTATGTTCAGAAAGAATATCTCGCATAGTCATATCTAAAGCTTCAAAGCAACGACGATGTGTCATTGGTGCTTCATCCCAAATAATGAGAGCAGCTATTTTGTAGGAGTTCTGCTAGCATAGTCCACCTTTTAATATTGCATATGCTAGTTTCTGTTATATCAAACGGGATCTTAAACCTGGAGTGTGCAGTACGTCCTCTTGGTAATAGCAAAGATGCCACACCAGATGATGCTACTGCAAGGACTATTTTTTTTCAGATCTTAGGCTCGAAATTATAGCATTCCATAGAAAAGTTTTTCCCGTTCCACCATGGCCACAGACAAAGAAAAAACCAGGAGACCCGCTTAGAACATGTTCAGTTATCGTATCAAATATACTTTTCTGGTCAGCATTCAATTGTGAGATTAAAGAGGAAGCATGCATTGATAACATCAAAGGCTCAGGATCAAGCTCATCATTTATCAGTCTATTATCAGTGATAGCGCTATACTGTGTCGCTAGTTTTGGCAGGTTGTAGTCATTTATGTTACCACCGCTATTAGCAAAAACATTTGTAAGATTTTGTATAAGTAAATTCATCAGTTGCTCATGTGAGACAATATAGTTTGGGTTTCCAAGTGCATTTTTAAGCCTGCGGTGTATATCATCAGTAAAGTAAAACCAATATTTGTCAAACAATAAACGGACATTGCCTACTGAACAAAAAAGCACAACAGTGACAAATAACTGTCTCAGCTGATATGCCGACGTGGATACTATCGCTTCATCAAAAAGTAGACTCCACTCATGATCTCCCTCAAGCAATCCACGTGCTTCACATGCTTCTCGGAATGTATCGTATACTCTATTTTCGAACGTTCTAATATCCGCATAATTTTTGGCACCTTTGACTATCACGAGCAACATACGCATTAATATAGTTCACCAGCAGTTGGGTGGACATAATACATACGTCCAATTTTAGCGCAAGGCACCCTTTTCCTCCATGATCTTTGGGATGCATCCCAAGACCATTCTTTTGGAAAGTCGCAGTATGTCAAGTGGCTAGCGTCATCATATTTTGAATTAATTTCAAACCACTCGGTCAACATCGTTTTTTTGGCTTTTGGGCTTGCAAGAAGTGCTCGTAGATCAGCACTAGGTTCATAGCGCACATAGTTCATTCCAGGAAGATGAATAGGTAGTCGCTCTACTGGAGGCACTCTAAAGTGGATGTCAAATTCAAAAGCACGCCAAAGAGCTTCACAGCAAGACAAGAATCTAGCATCAATATATTCCTGTACTTCATCGCGTGGAGCAAGCTGGGGGCCAGGCGATGCATTTGATGTCTTTGCAGTAACTTCAAAATATACTTTCGCTCTATCACTTCCCTTTGTGACGTATTTAAAAAGGTATTTGATCATGTTTGATTTGTTACACCATTCAACATTAATATGTGCATTGTATTTTTTAAGCAAATGCATGTTGTATGGCACAACATTTTTGTTATCCAATTTAACACCATTTTTTAAGACATGCCTACCATTGTCTCTTCGCTTGTAAATAGTGAATCCAAAGTCATCTATAATGGTTTCATCCTGAAATGGCTTCGGAAAATTTTTGGAGCATTTATTGTCTTTCATACATGGACACTTTTTATTTGCCTCACCACATGGACCGTGCATCATGAACTCATCAACTAAAGCATAACCTAGTGGGTCAATATTAATATCAGGGATTTCTGTGCAGATGATGCTATCAACAGTAGCAGCTATAAATTCAGAATTATTAGCAGCTAACCACACAAGGCAGTGTATATGAGGCAGACCACGTTTCTGGAACTCAACGGTGTACAGAACTGTTGTAAAAAGGTTAAAGTTAGGTTAAACCAACAAAGACTAAAGGTAACAGGTGGTGAGATGGCACACTACTAACCTGCTTTGATAGGGCCAAATGTTTTGCCTTCCCTAATATCCGCTATAAATTCATCCACTTTCATATGGAAGGTCCGCACAATTAAATCAGAACGATCACATGGTTGTTGTCCAGGTTCATAGCGGAGTGCATCGCCTATTTCTCTCCATTTGGTGTTGCATGTGAAAGTTATGAATAGGTCAGGGGGGCCATAGACTCTACAAATGGCCATCGCATCTTGGTAATTCATTACAAAATACCTCCTGCCAGCAGTAAAACTGGCAGGGACAATTACCTTACCGCCAACTGAATCAGCATCAATGAGTCCCTTATCAATCGCATCTGCTATTCCTTGCACTGATTCGCTCCTTAGGTCTTTTTGGTGATCTGCTATCCACTTTAGTCT
This sequence comes from Echinochloa phyllopogon, assembly GCA_033239725.1. Lineage (NCBI taxonomy): Eukaryota > Viridiplantae > Streptophyta > Magnoliopsida > Poales > Poaceae > Echinochloa > Echinochloa phyllopogon. The sequence continues at coordinate 7,341,717 of BTCW01000014.1, read as the reverse complement.
AGATGCTTCGATCGTTGAGTACATATCAACACATCTGGTCGCTTAGCCTTCCATAGCAGGTGAATGGATTTGGCTCATTGAGTCCGTAGTGCATGTGCAGCCTACCATATTCTAGCATCGTGACATATTTACGGCTTGTACCATCATTATCATCAGCGTCAGTATATTTAATACCAAGGTGGAATCCATGTTCGCCATAAGGAAATAAAAGTGGGTACTGCAAAGCCATATAGGCTGGGTGCAAGCATGACACACGTCTTAGCCCATACTCTTTGTCGTGAACCATGACATCATAGGTGTATTCGTCAGCTGAATAGTCACCTACAATTATGCCAGCAATCTCACCACTTGAGGGCAAATTATAGCGAACATCGTCTTTCGTATTGCAGCCTAGTAATCGTAGTGTCACTTTTTCGCCACCATCATTGTCAAGACGTTCTCTAGCATATCGAAATACTTTGACAAGTTGATTGTGTTCATTTAGCATGCCTAATAGAGAAAGCATTATATCTGCGTCAGGCTGATCAGCAGCATTGTCGTCAGTCTCAAATATACCTAATCTATTTTGTACCTCATGGTCGGTGTCGTAAATATAAAGTTGTGCAAATTTGGGTCGTGCACCACGGCGTGGCAGCAAGGTACCAATACGATGGTGCACTACTCCATTAATCTTGAAGACATAAGGTGCGGTGCCATTATTTATCGTCTTATCAATAGACGCACCTAGAGATGTGAAGGCGAACAGAGAATTATAAGATCGAATCTGCCTTAAGAATCGCTTTGAACGTGCATCGCCATCAAATCGCAGTAGGCTAGCCAGTGGAGCCGGTGGTTTCTTATAGGGCTTAAAATTAATCTTTCCTCCTCTACAACAAAGGTTGTAAATGATTTTTCTTGTAGCAGCAGCAGAGGAATTCTTGACACGTTCCTGGTGCCAAAATGCAGCGCTGCAGTAAGGGCACTCATGTGTTGGACCACCATAATATGATCGATCTTTGTATGATTCTAAAACAAGGCAATTGGAAGTGAGCATCACAAGAAAGGTAGTTAGTCTGTTTTTCGTTACAAAACAGCAAGCAGACACACCTTTTAGGGCTTCAATGTATAATTTATCCAAAGGAAGAGTTGCTAGTGAACCATCAAAAGCTATATAGGCAAAAGAGACCAAACAAAAGCAGAGCTGTTACCCCCAGCATTGAGAAAAAAGAGGCTAAAACTCTTGTTACAGGCATTCACCAGTGGTAAACCGTAGAGAACGCCTGCAGGATTTCTTACAGCGTATCCTATCGAGGCGATGTTGTCTGTTGGAGGCTGCTGCTTCCGCAGTAAACTCCATCAAGGACCTATCTCCTGTTTAACGTTAAGTTTGATCAATCAATATCAGTTACGCTGTTTATTTCTCCACATTTTTTTGATTGGTGTGTACTCACTTGTTCTTTTTTTGTATAAGTTCAGACCTTGTGCAATCGCAAGATGTCTTTTTTCTCTCTTCTCACGATACCGTGCAGCCCTCTCAGATGGAGTACCAGTCATTTAAATTTAACTCTCCGATAGAACGTCTAAGAACAATAATTAAGGCCAATGACAAAGCAGCATATAAAGGCAGTATCAGCACTACAACATTTGCAAACAGAACACCACATATTGGTAGAAAGGTAAGAGAGACAAAATCATATGGCATGAAACCCTGAATATGCATCCGAACAGCCCCTATTGCAGATAAAACTAAGGAAAAGAAACAATACAGCCATGATCCTCTGATTTTCTATGCCAACTATAATAAGCAGGGCAAGAAAAGCACTTATCCAGAAGATAATAAACCCTCTAGCACCTATGGAAGATACCAGAACAGAAAGAAGTAACACCTAGAGAAAGTTAAAGAAAGGATATGGCATCACTTATGCCAAGTATCATAATAAATAGAGAAGGATTAATAGCTAAGAAAGAAAGGCTACAGATAGGGAAGATAGATCAGAGAAGAGGAAGAGAAAAGACATTGCGAGCACGTATGTGAAATAACAGAACATGAAAGAGGGGGACTTCTATCTAGAGATGAAAGTTAGGAAAGAACAGATATTTAGGTAAGAGTAGACGAAGAACACCTATATATAACACCTAGAGATGTAGGGGGCTTTTTCCATGCATTGTTCAAAGAGAGCACACCAAACCAAAACAAATTAACGACATGAAATTTAAATACTGAAGCCTAGAGAAAAGTAGCAAGAATAAACTGACCTTTATAAACCCTTTTAAAACAAACATCAGAAAGCAGCAGCAACCTCACAGCGAACAACCTTGGTTCTTCAGCAGGAAATGATCTAAAACAGAAAGCAAACCTGATAAATATAGGCAAACCAGCAGCACTAAACCAATTCATAGCCAGTTCATAATACAGCCACAACATAGAAAGATGAATTCAAAAAAAAATTCTTCTGACTATCACCCCAACAAAGAAGGGAAATGTTGTATACAGCAAGAGAAACCAAGGCTGACAAGGTCATCTATATCAATGCAGCTTAACCTAGGGATCTATCACCTCTAAACATAAATCCAAATCTGTGCTTTTATCATCTATTTTCTCCACAAGTGCCTTTCTCTATCAATTGACAACAGAGGAGCCTCTCATGACAAATAGTAACGATATATCTCCTAACCAAACAACCATGTTCTATACAACAACTAAGACAACCTGATTTGTTAATTTGCTGGCTCGGAGGCTTCGGTTGTGGGGTTGCACCCCGTCCCTGCCGGCGGGACCATCATCATCGAAGGGCCAGGTACCAGCGAGAGGAGATGCACATGTTTTTTTTATCCCGTCGCCCGAGAACGCGCTAGAAAAGCGGCAGACACGAAGCATGCTCTATCTCCCTGCCTTCTTTAGCTGTGGCAGCTGACAGTGGGCCTGAGCAGAGTTAAGACCCACTGGTCATAGAAAGAGAAGGAGAGAGCCGATGCATGTGCGCTGCAGGGAGCAGTTTCGCTTTTTGGCGTGCGTCGGCACCCTGTTCCACTGCATGGTCCTCCGCTGGCCCTGCTGATTTGCACAGACGAGCAGCGCGGCAGGCTGCCAATGGCTCCGGGCGCCGAAAACGCGGGGTGGGAGGAAGCGTGTACGGAGTCGCTGCGGTGCCGGCAAGAGGGGTTGGGTTTTAAGGAACCTGGAGAAGAACATAAATGAACTAGAAATGTCGGAGCCATTTCTTTCACGTCCCTGGGCTGCCATCAAGCTTTATGTCAATGCACGACAAAACGTTTTGCTGTACTATAATGACGCCATTAGATATGATAGGATGGCTTAAATACTGCAGGGTCAAATAAGACACCATTATTTTAAAGTATATAATTAGTCGTTCAATTTGAAGGCATACTGCTTGCATCATAAAAAAAAACTGGCATGAATGGCAAGATCTTAGGAGACATACTGCTTGCATCATAAAAAATATGAAATGTGATAAATGACGATTTGGTAAGGGCTAAAGTTAATTAGAGATTACATATGTTTTTTTAGATAATGGAAAGTTTATTTCCGGCTTCAGTCATTCTCAAGAGAATGCATCAGTCCCAATTCTTACGAACGGATGCCACCACAACAAAGAAATGCACACATCCAAAAGGACGTATAGCTAAGAAGTCCTATAGTCACTGATAAAAAAAACTTAAACAAACAGATCATGTAGTCGTTCGTTAGCACTCCGGCTTGTTACGTGATGTCAACTCCAAAAGGATTAGCTTCGCCACATGCGAGTGAACCGTAGAACCGGAGTTTGAGCCAAATCCAGTAAAGGTGAAATAATAACTTAAACCACCGAACAAACTCTGACCACTAAACCGAGAATATACCGTCGTAACGGTCTCACCTCCCACCAGGGAAAGCGATTCCATAAGACACTGTCCGTCGTTCAAGAAACTGGATACTGAAGTGGCAACCAAGCCCTAAAGTGCAGCAACCAACGTTGAAAACACTGACTTCCTGCAGCCGGCATGTAGTGATCCTCCCAATGTGATGTCTCCAGAAAGAAAACAACATCAAACGACGCTGCCATCGCACGACTGGATAAACCAATATTTGGCTTTCGCCCGGGAGAAATAAATCTGAACTTGCAGGATGCAACGACGCCTCCAACGAGGAGATGTGGCGCCCACAGGCGTCACCGTCGTCGAGCAGCGGCGACAAGCAACGGAGCATACCACAGTTGTTTCAAATCCACCGCCCATTAGCCAAAGGGACTTACATAGTTATGCCAGTGGCTTACCGACGAGGCAACCAATAAGGAAGTTGTCGGCCAATGAGCAGATCTGATCATGTGCGCATTGTATGCACACGTCATGAGCAGCCCACGTGCAACGACCCACAGCTGGTCTCCCAAGCTTGTGAAAACCTGTTGACGACCGAATCCGACCAAGACGAGTCACTCCAATTGGATTCATCGCCCTAGAGCCGGCCGATCGTCGTCATGCCTTGCCGCGAAGAAGAGATCCAATCCAGACCATACACACGAACTCCCTTGAAAATCAGGCAGCCTGCGAGGATGCGTCGGCAGCAGCAGCCTCGCCACGACGCCCATGCTTGCCACCCATCCGAAATCCTCCGGCGCGAAGGAGACGAGAGACAATAAAAAAGAGCCCCGCCACCACCTTCCTTGCAGCCGGACGGGCTTCCGTCGAGCTGCTGTGGCGGCGGTGAGGGAGAGGGGCGGCGGCGTTCGTCCGCCCGAGGCGTCTTTTTTTTCTGAGCGCTAATGGACATATGTAGTGTAATGCCAATCCTAGCATCATCCCCTCTTCTAATCTCAAACAAATTTCATCTTAGCAAATACAGATCTTGGAAAGTCCACCTCAGATTGCAGGTAGCTCCAACTCATAACCGAAGCCCATTTACACAGGAGCATCCCAAATGCTTGAACCATTAAAAAAATCAGTAATCCATAGTCAAGAGATGGTATTCTTTGCCCGTTGAGCTACCATGCTTGCGTATTAGTTTTCAGGAAGAGATGAATTACTCAATATATTAGCGTGTAAAATTGGCGTCTAAAAGAGTAAATAGCCACCTGACTTCATATTTGGTAGGCCTGATCTGGTCACAGAGTTTCAAAAGGTCCCAAGACCCAAGTAGAAGGTGGTCTGCTATGCAAAAACTGCTCTGAAAATTAGTCTCACAAAGGATTTTTGTAAAACAATTAATAAACACAAGTAGGGGAGTGCACAACTCAACTAACCAAGTGGCCTGATGGATTATTCATGCAAGAAACTAATTTATTTGGATGTGGTGGGGTTGACATTAAGAGTTGGAACAATAGCAACAGAGCAAAAGCTATATCTGGACCAAGTCAGCGTACAAAGTTTGGCCAAAACCAGTTTTGCATAGGTCATGAATGCACCTAAGATGATGAAAAGGAGTAGCCATGCACACTACAATAGAGGTCGTTAACATTTGAGGACCATTACTAATGGAGTTATCGTCATACATCAGAGAATCATTGAATGAAAAGTCCGAGAGCCCGACAGACAAAGTGTTATGTGAACATAAATGTTTCATCCAGATTTTCCATCGAATGAAAAAAATTCGAAACAAAATGAGTCGACCTACCAAAACTATGACAGTAAAATAGGACAAGTAGATACATAAGCATATTTGAGTTTTGAGGTGGGACTAAACTGACTGAGCGTATGGTCATGTTTGTTGTAGAAGAAAAAAAATTAACAGTATGGGACCCGGATGGGAATTGTAGTCACGTAGAAAATACTAAAGTGCAGAGGTTGTTTTGATTAGAGTGAATTTCACTGTAGGTCCATGAACTATTCTCGAGATCTCATCTAGGTCCGTAAACTAAAAAAACGGTCATCTATGTCTATAAACTTTTTCCGAGATCTCATCTAGGTCCGCAAACTAAATAAGCGGTCATCTAGGCTCGTAAACTTTTAAAAGTGGTCATCTAGGTCCATAAACTTTTAAAGAGCTTTCGTCAAGGTCAGGCTCGTCGCCACCACCTTGGACCTAGACGACAGCTCTTTAAAAGTTCATGGACCTGGACGACAGCTTTTGAAAAGTTCATGGATCTAGATGACCACTTATTTAGTTTGCGGACCTAGATGAGACCTCAGAAAAGTTGAAGGACCTAGATAACCGTTTTTTAGTTTACGGACCTAGGTGAGATCTTGGGAAAGTTCATGGACCTGCAGTGAAATTCACTCTTTTGATTATTAATTTGGAGGAAGCAACAATCAGAGGTATATATCCACACAGAACACTCAAATACAAAATAGCTGAACACTAAATATCACTGCTAAATGCATTATTTACAGCACCAAATGAGGACGTCAAGGTGTGGGAACAGGCATAGAATATCAATGAGATGCAAGTGCAGAACGGCAGGGCAATTAGAAAAATAACTTGACAGAGAAAATATCAATGAATGAATGTGTGTGGACAGTCAACGATGGTTCAGACCGCGACGCTTGAACCGGCCGAAGCCGATTTCGTCCGTGGGCACCAACGACGCACCTGGCTGGGCCCATGTGCAGGGCGGCACCGAACGTAGAAAAGGAGGTGGGCCTGGACGGTAGACGGTAAAAGTTTTCGTGGCTGGTAGAACGGCGGCACGGCGCCATCCGGTTCGTTCGAATGGTGGCCGGTGCTGATTTGTTCTGAGAGAAAAGTACTGCTGACTGGTGATTGATTTGTTCTGAGAGAAAAAATACTGCTGGTTGGTGGCTGAAAAGTACCGCTGGCAGGCTCCAGAGCGCGCAAGCCTTGCGACCGTGCCGATGGACGCCAGCGAGGCGCGGAGGGCACGCGGCGACGAAGTACGCAGCGAGCTCCGAATGGAGCGGGACTTCTTAAGAGAGAAGAAGTTACATGTTTGTATAGGGTGGACCTCACCTTATCTATGCTCCATAGTCCAACTCAAGAGCAAGTGATCAAAGTTTATTGTTGTTAGACATTTTAGTTTACACTTGTTCTCTGTCCATAAACAAAGCATTTTACTGAAATGTCATGTGCGGAGACCACTGAACAATGGTCAAGCTGAACCGAATTTCATGAAGAACAGGATGTCCTGTCCTTTTGTGTTATTCAGATCATTGTCTGCACTTACTAGCTACGTGTCTAATTTAGTGACCTCGGCCTAGATAGGCCGAGGTCACTAAATTAGGCACTGCTGTCTTAAATTTTGTTGCTCTTAAGGTCATCCATCCAATATCTTCACTGAGGCACATGGCTCATAGTTGGACTGAACAATTAGGTTAGAAATCTATTATATTAATACAATCGAGTTAAAAGCCACCACGTTCGTCAAGAGGGTAAAAAAAATTCCCACGTTAATCGAAAAAGAGCAGAATATATGCCGTCGGATTTTATGATGATCTAACGGTTCATGTTATTCCGTTAATTCAAAAAAAGAAAAGAATATGTTGAATTTTATGAATATCTAACTATATGTATTATTCTGTTAATCCAAAAAAGAGAAAAATATATGTTGTCAGATTTTATGAAAATCTAACTATCCACATTAATCCAATGAATACCAAATATGATTAATAAATAGATAAATATAAAAAAAATAACATGAGATATATTATTCCGTCCGCCGCCACCCCTCCGCGGCCGTCGCGGGAGACCTCCGCCGCCGCCATGTGGCCGTCCGCAGCTGCCACTAGCCTCCGCCACCGCCGCACGGCTGTCTGTGGCCACCGCGGGAGTCCTCGCCGTCGCCACGCAGCCGTCCGCCGCCTACACCGCCGCGAGAGCCGCTTGTGCGCCTTCGGAGTTCGGGGTCCGTCCACTTCGCCGTCGGGGCTGAAGGCTACCGGTCGGGGAGACTGGCACCCCTCGCTGCCGCCACCATCACTAGAGAAAGGGGGAGATAGAGGAAGATAGAGTGGTGGGGGAGTGGTGGCGTCGGTGAAAGAAAAGGAGAAAAGAAGATGGTTGGGCTCACGTGTTGGTAGTTGGTATAGACTATGAGATATAGAGGATAACGGGTGCAGAAGAAATTGATATAGATGGGAGAATCTCAATGACTAGGTATGAATATTTCTTTAGAGGATGAGAATAGAGTACGATGAGTGCGGACAGCCTGAACCCCATGTACCCTACTGTAACGCCCGTAAAATTTACCATAATTAAATCACGCGTTAAAATCGTTTTCAAATCTTTTACCACCAAGCTCCCAGAAATCCTGACCCGAATCTTCCCCTCCCCGGTTTTTCCGCCGACCCAGCTCGAACACCGTCGTGCCTAACCTTTTCGCCGCCCCGTCACTTCCGCACCGACCGTTCTCAGTGCATGTGCCCGCGACCGACTGTCGCCGGCGCCGCCGCCGGGAATCCCGCCTCGGATCCCCTCTTTCCCTTCCCTTTTCTTCTTTCTCCATTTTCTTTTCTCTTTTTCTCTTTCCTTCTTTTCTCCCTCTCTTTTCTTCTTCTTTCTTTCCTCTCTTCTTCTTCCCCGGCCGAGCCACCTCTCCCCGGCGCCAATCCTGCTCCCGGCCGCGCCACCGCCTTACCGACCTACACGTCCCGCCGCTGACCCATCGCCCTCGCGCACCGCCCCACGTGCACCCCCCGTGACGCGCGCACACCTGGGCCGCCTCGCCGTGCGCCCCGCCGCTGCGCCGCGCGCACGCGCTCTGCCTCGACGCGCCGAGCGCCGGCTCACTCATGTCTCACCGCCGGCCGGACCCGCACCATGTGCTGCCGCACTCCACGCGCACGCGCACGTCACGCACAGCGCCGCCCGAGTCCGCCGCCGCTGCTCGCCCGCACTGCCCGCCGGAGCGCCACTGCTCCGCCACAGCCAAGCCACGGGCACGCCACGCCACGACACGCACTACGCGTCGGAGCACAGCAACACCACGGCCTACACCCAACGCCGCTCTCGCCGCCGAACCATCACTTCACCGGCCGCGAATTCCGCCGGCGCCATTACTCCCCTTCCCGCCGGCCGCCGAGCCCTCCCGTCGGTCCACCGCCGTAATCTCCTATAAATCGAGCGCCCTGGCACCTCCTCCACTCCCCAAGCCCCCACAGCTCCGCTCGTCCTCCTCTCACCTACTGCCGGCGTCGCCCCACCTTCATCGCCGCTGCCGCTCGCCCCTCCCGTGGGCAGCCCGTTCGGAGCCCCTCCGCCCAAGGTAAGAGCGGGGATGGCTTTCCCTCTCGCCCCACTCGCTCTCCCCCCTCTCCATCGCTGCCTCCTTGCCCATGGCCGCCGGCAAGGCCGCCGCCGTCGTCGGCCGGTTCCCTTTCCCCCTTCTCTGTTTCGCGTGGAGAAGAAGGGCAATCTTGCCCATAGCCCCCTAGCCTTTTTCGTTTTAAGACCCGCAGTCCAACCCCTTTCTCTCTCTCTAATAAGTTAGTTGGACACCCCTGCCCTTCAAAATAATTGCAAGAAGGCCCTTAGTTCTTCAATTATAGCCCTAGAACACTTGCAAACTTTTCCTTTTTACTTCTAAATCTCACCAACCTTTGGTATTTACGAATAAACACCTCTAACACCTTATAACCCTCACAAATATAACCCTAGGACCTTTCAATTAAATTCCGGGACCTTCGGTAACTTCCCGAACGAGTCCCTTCCTCCGTTAACCACCGAACGACGCGTCATTTTATGCGCCGATTTAACTCGGAATGACCCCAAACCTCACCATCCACTTTTCTGCTATACCTTCCGCCAAACCAAGCGCCACTTTCCCAAATGTGAACTTTCCTCCTTCGTCCTCCGTTTAGCTTCCGTTCTTTCTTTCTGCGAGCTCGGCAAATAAAACTTTTCTTTATTTTATTCTCTTCTTTTATTTATTGTGTGTATACTTGTTGTGTGCGCCATAGATCAAGTTGAGAAAGCACCCGAAGGAGAGCGGTGCTACGATCAGGAGCCTGAAGGCCAGTACCCCTAGCAGGAACTCCCGGAAGGCTTTGAGAACGGCAAGTTCAATCTTACCATTTGATGCATATTTATCCCAGTTTTATAAATGCAACCCACTGGCCTGTTTTATAAAACTTGCATGTTTGTTGCTAAACCATTTTTGTGTGAGCCGTTCCTTAATTACTACAAATATTCCTTGATGACCTAGATTAATTTTTGAATAATTTAGCTTGGGAATTAATCATTGCTAAATGCCGCTTAGGACAAATTTATCATAAATACTATCCACTGAATATTTAGTAAAGTATTAGAAAATGTACTTTAGGATGAAAATGGGATTTAAATGATAAAAATGATTATTATTAGGGGATAAGCCGGACGGTGTTTCCTGTGTGAAATACAAAGGTGAACTCGTGCCTGTGTGGCTGAGCATGGTGGGAGTAATCCGACTTGTCATTAGAAGGATGAGTTGATGTGTCATCTTGCCTAACCCAAATATCAGTACCTCCACTCGACCGTTGTATGTGGCAACGGCTTGGCATAAATCCCACTAGTTGAACTGGTAGTTATCGGGTGTGCTGGTGAGCAACAGAGGACCATGGAGACGGGTATAAGTTCTTGGTGAGTTATACCGTGGATAGAACCTCGTGGGTAGGTTGCTGATCCCCTGGTTGCCTCTGTGGTGACTTGCCAGTTTAGCTAAGGTGGGTAATGGCCTCGATAGGATCTGCACTGACACTAAGGTGTTCATGTTGTGGTACCCTACTTGTGGTTGTGTACACCTCTGCAGAGTTGAAACCTATCCGGATAGCCGTGTCCACGGTATTGGACGAGTTACGGCATGGTCACTTCACAAGTCCTTTAATTCTGGCTTTGGATATGAGAAGTGCTCTGCTGTGGGAGTTGCTTTGAAAATGCTGGTGGTGTCTACGACGGACGGGGAGTCCGGTAGCACTGAGTGGTGTCCTACATCTACTTTATTTATGATGCTATTATCATTAGTTTTGCCATACATAACTTTTATAAAATGAACCCCTGCATGTGGCATTTCCGCAAATAAACCAATAGCCTATCCTTGATATTTATCCTTGCATGTTTCTGTTGTAATCCTCCGGGGGTATGGTTGGACTTGCTGAGTACGTATGTACTCACCCTTGCTTGTTTTACAGAAGAGGACCCGGACTTCGTTCCCGAAGATGTCGAGTAGGAGTTACGTTCTACACCCAACCTCGCATGTGTGTTAGGGCCATCCGCTTGAAGAACCGCATGGCGCAGCTCTCTGATGATGCCATGATTAGTTGTACCGTTTGGTTTCTAGTTTTATCCTCGTGTTAGTGGCGCGTCTGTGCCCACTGCCGCGTAGGTTTGTTCGGTAATGGACCATATGTTGTAATAAATGTGAACCAGCCTCCTGGGACTGATGTTTGTATCACATTTAAGTCTTCTCATTTGAGGGGACGCTTCACCTACCACGTTCCTATGTATAGGAGACAACGTTCAACAATGAGCGGAGGACATCATGTCAATCTGCACGTGTATCTAATGAGAGGTGCTTGGATTTAGGGCATTGAACAAGGTTGTGAGCACATCAGGAGAGAACAATTTTCCCTGTCTGAAGGGAGCGAATCGCTGCCAGAATTGAGCACCATGGCCGCACTTAGCACTCAGTGTCTTTGCCAACGTAAGTGGAAGATCATCAAACGGGTTACCCGCGCTCAAACACGTTTGATGGTCTTTGTTAATGAGTTAGTGCAAGAAGGAGCAGAGAAAGAAAAAACAAAGCGGAGAAACTTAGATGTTGTAGCGTTCAACAATGAGTGGATGACATCATGTTGATTTGCACATATAACTGATGAAAGGTGCTCAGATTTAGGGCATTCACCAAGGTTGTGAGCACAACGAGAGATAAAAATTCTCCATATCTTGAGGGAGTGAATCGTTGATGAGATTTATCATCACCATGGCCACGCTCAGCACTCATGGAAGATCATCAAATGGTTTTCCCACACTCAAACCCGTTTGATGGTCTTCATTAACGAGTTAGTATAAGAAGGAGCAGATTTAGGAAAAACAAAATGAAGAAACTCAGGTGTCGTACAACTTTGATGATGGACGTGCATGCCGTGCACATGTGTTGACATGGAAGTTGAGTAATAATAGACTGGGTAAAGAAATGCTTCTCTTAATGCCCAATATAATCATGCAACTGTAAACTATTGTCGACCATTCACTAGATCGGGCACCAACCATGTTTATATATTACTCCATCTTTTATCGGAGGAGGAAAAAGACAAAAGATTGATCCATAATTGTGATAGACATCCACTGGTTACTCCAACATAAGTTCTCATTGCATAACTAGCAGAATAGCTGTATTTTTCTCATAATATTTTCTTGAATAATATTTTCCTAGTGTGATTGATTACCCTCTATATTTGATTTTCTCCCTCCTTATGCTTTCCTTCATGCTATGCCTTTCTGATCATTGATTTGTGCAGCAAGCTAGGCTACCAATCATACCGCTAATTTATGAAGGGAGTCAACCCAAACACCATTATATTTGTGGAAGGTTTCTACTTTAATCCAACCGTCCCGTGTTACGCTATTGCAAGTTCGTCAAGGTAGTTCGTATGTCCGTTGAGGAATGGAGTATCTCATTTCAGTAAGTTACATTTTGTATATGTAAAGTTATATAAATTACTTTATTCACTTACCCATGATCAGTACCTCAATAGCAGGTCACACAATCTATTATCTTAGAGCAACTCTAGCAGATCCAACAAGCCCCTATCCAAAGTTTAGAGGGTCCAGAAAACCCAACAAGTGTCTGTCCCAAGTTTAGATGGTCCGGAAAAAATTTGCACTCCAGCAGACCCAACAAACCCCTATCCCAAGTTTAGAGAGTCCAGAAAAAAGTTCCACTCCAGCAAACCCTCTACTTGACAACCCCTCCCCCCCTCATTTGGAAGGCTTCCAAATCCACCCTCTATTCTCGGGGGTCTATAGAAATCCCTATATTTATGAGGGCTATTGCTGGAGTGTAGCATTTTTGTGGCCCTTAAAAAATAGAGGTAGCCTCCATTTAATATTTAGAGAGTCTGGTTCGAGAGGTATTAGTGGAGTTAATCTTAATAATATAATGTTATTACCATAATAATTGAAATAAAAATAATACACCCTGTTGGTTTTTGGTAAGATCTAACAATCTATATTAACCTTAAAGTCCATGATTAGAGTAAATAAATAGTTAAATTCTAAATTAAATAAATAAGAAAATTATAAGTTGATCGAAGAATCAATGTCAAATATAATTAGTAAATATAAGCTTGCATCATTAATTCATATTATGTGACACATACATGATGATAAAAAAATAATACGTTAATTTGGGCACACTTGGACAAACCGTATTACAATGAAACAACATATGTTTAAATAAAATTATATTTAAGTTAAAAAATCTAAAAATTAGTATAAAAAACTAGCTACCCGTGTAAATTTACGAGGACCACCTTTCTAGTTACTTATTATTATCCAGAAACACTTCTTAGTCTCCAAGAAACAAAACCGTACGGATACAGTTAGTTCATCCCTCCTCTGCTCTGACATCCACTTCAAAGTTCAAATCACAAGAAAAACCAACGGATTCCAGCAAAAAAAAACAAGAGAAAAGTTGTGACTGGTGAGGCCTCCGTAAGCCGTGCTGTCTTCCACCGGGAAAAGCGATTGTTTGGAAAATGCATGCCACTCAACTGAGAAAATTCTACTACTTAGAATGGTACCAAGACATTTCCTGTCGACCACACTCTGCAATAGGTGTCGTTCGTTGACAAGAACCTAAATTGTCAGACAAAACGGCTCCTCACCATCCGCTATCGTCCTCAGCAATCATCCATTCTTCGAAGGTACACATAAAACGCGATAAAAACTTCAATCCATACTCCGTTCGGCATCTGCTCCGAATCTCCGATATCATAATTCATAATGCACGCTGCCGCCGTGCTACCACTTCTTGTGCTCCGCCCTCTGCTCGCCGCTGCCGCGCTGGACGCCGACTGCCCGCCGGCGTCGTGCGGGAACCTGTCGATCAGGTACCCGTTCTGGCTGCGCGGCCAGCAGCCTTCCTACTGCGGCTACCCGTCCTTGGGCATCGACTGCGACGCCGCCGGCGCGCCACCGCTCCTGAACGGCTCCTACCTCCGCGTGCTCGGCATCGACTACGGCAACAGCTCCGTCGTGGCGTTCCACACCAGCCTCGCCGACGACCCCACCGGCTGCCGCGCCACCAAGTTCAACGTGTCCTCCAATCTCGTGCTCTCGATCGTCTCCATAAGCCGCGCCAACTGGGGGCTCTTCCTCTGCTCCGCCAACTGCTCGCGGGCGCCTCCCGCGGCGGGTTCGCTTCCGATGAACTGCACGGACTCCGGCGCCCCGTGGTTCATGTACCTGAGCCGGAGCTACGAGAACGGGGGCCCCGTGCAGGAGACAACGGCGTCGACGGGTTGCCAGTACTCGGGCGTGCCGGTGATGCCCGGGTCGGAGCTGAGGGCGATGGGAGACTACGAGAGGCTCGTGAGGCGCGGGTTCCTGCTGGAGTGCACGGTGCCGGGGGATTGCGCGGCGTGCGAAGCGACCGGAGGCCAGTGCCGCTACGACGCCGACATGAACGCGTTCAGGTGCCTCTGCAACGACGGCAGCAGACAGCCAGCGACGTGCCCGAGCGGTGAGTTTACTGATGATCCCGTGATTCCTTACATTACATGTCCTACAGTTTTTCATCCACCGTTCAGGGTTTTTTTTAGAAAAGGAGATATATTAATATCCCACCGTTCAGGGTTAGTTAGCCACTAAACGGGGTAGTCTCCACTCTCCAGCTGACTAGACGGCCGATTAGTCTCGTTGACCGAAATTAGTTTGAACAATGATGACGCCGTGAAATGTGGAATAACAAACCAAGTCATGCTCAGCAATGTCAGTTCGAACATCAACATCCGCCGGCGAACTGACGATGGAAGACGATTCTTCTCGCTGTTCAACTCGCCAATGGTTATCAACATCGCCTTTGTAGTACTTCGCATAGAAATGTCAACGTGGGCCCCTTCTTCCATCTGCGTAGAAATGTCAAATAAAAAGAAGACATGTTTTAAGGTGGTGTTTGAATCTAAATGCTAAAGTTTATAGCTTTAAATAAGTGATAATTAGATGTATTAAATATAAACTAATTATAAAATTAATTTCATAAGTCACATCTATTTTACATGACGAACTTAACAAACCTAATTAAGCTATAATTAATATATAATTATAATATGTTTAATGTAGCATTACATTATCTAATCATAGCGTAATCAAGTTTAATAGATTTGTCTCGTAAATTAGTCCTCATATATGTAATTAATTTTTAATTAATCTATATTTAGTACTCCTAATTAATATCTTTAAATTCGATGCGATGGGACTTAATTTTAGCCCCCGCGAAACAGCCCTAATATTGACAAACCGCTTGCTCTCATAAACTTTCGCCTTTTTGCACTGGTCCAATATCTACGAAGTGGGCAGATTAAAGACTTGGGCCGTGTTTCTTTGGAGCGAAAATTTTTTCCACCTTATTTGACCAATAATTAAGGGTATTAAATAAAGTCAGTTTACAAAACTAACTTTACAACTCCGAGTTAATTCACGAGACAAATCTAATGAGACATCTGACCATACGATTAGAGGATGGTTACTGTACCATTACTGTAGCAAATCATGGACTAATTAGCCTCGTTAGATTCGTCGCGTAAAGTTACACTCGTCCCTAAAAAAGTTTTGCAAATAGACTTCATTTAATACTATATGTATGCAAGATTCTCTTTAGAAAATTTTTTGTGGGTACTAGAGAAACACGGCCTTGATTATCTGGTCTAACAGGCATTACCCGCTCGTACGAGCAACTTTTTCTGGCTTCTACTGAACTGTCCAGTGGCCCGCGTTCTCCTCCACCTCCGCTCTTCCATAATTTGCAGACCTGTTCACGCCATGTCACATCAAGTCATCGACTAGACAACTACTGCTCCTACTTAAAACATCCCAGTTCTTCTGGCTGCTGCCACTTTCAGCCAATTCCCACCTCAGTCAATATGCGCCAGACCTTACGGCTTCTCCCTCTCCTTGCCTTGTTGCTCCACCGGTTCCCTCACCGTGCCAGTAGCGCCAACTGCGAGCCGGCGGCATGTGGGAACCTCACACTCTCATACCCATTCTGGCTCGGCACCGGCAGCGGCAACGAGACCTCATCTCCCTGCGGCCTTCGAGGTCAGCTGCAAAAACGAAAAATAATTATGAAAATTTCAGTGACAAGACAGCACTGACTTTCCTGCTCCCCCGTGCTGATTAAAAAAAAGTCCAACAAAACGGAAAGGCAAGCAAATGCCGTTGCTAGTTTGCTACTGTACTTACTTCTCCCTTTGGACCTTCGTTCTCCCCCCCCCCCCCCCCCCTGCTGCGCTCCTCCATTGATCAAGCACCAAGCTCGATGCATCCAGCCTCTCTGCTCCTCCCGCTGGTCGCCTCCTTGCTCCTCCTCCACGACCATGCGAGCGCCGACTGCGAGCCGGCGACATGCGGGAACCTCACTCTCAGATACCCATTCTGGCTCGGCATAGGCAACGAGACCTCATCGCCCTGCGGTCACCCGGCCTTCGAGGTCAGCTGCATCGGCGGCGGCGTGGCATCCTTGAAGGACTCCTCCATCCGCGTCCGCGCCATCAACTACACCAACAAATCCTTCGTCGCCTTCCACACCAGGGTCGCCACCGGCAACGACGGCGTGTGCCGCACCGACTTCAACATGTCGATCAGCATCGCGCTCAGCCCCTTCACCATCAGCCCCCGGAACCGCGCCCTGTGCTTCCTCTACAACTGCACCGGCGGCGCGGCGCCGGGCGGGCCAGAGTTCGTCAACGCCACCTCCGACTGCCGTGCCCCCATCTACGCGTACCTCGGCGGGAGCTACGCCTCCGACAGCCCGCCGGCGATCGCGACGGGCAATTGCACGTACACGTACATGCCGGTGCTGGGGCCGGAGGCGGCGGCCATGACGGCGGCCAACTACAGCCGGCTGCTGAAGAACGGGTTCGTCCTGGAGTGGGGGACGGCGCCCGGCGTCGGCGACTGCGCCGCCTGCAACGCGAGCGGCGGGCAGTGCCGGTACGACAACAACGCGGAGGCGTTCTGGTGCCTCTGCCCCGGTGGCAGGCGCGCGGTGTCGACATGCGCCGGTGAGTCCCTCCCTACTATACCTCCGATCCCACTTGCCACTTGCCCGCGTGTCACGTACGACGTCTGCCAAACGGCACGATTGAAAACGGCTCCGCATGCGAAGCACCGATGGAGCCGGAGCCGTTTTTGTACCGGGGAGGAGGAGCCGAAAATAGTGGCTCCCCTGGCTTCTCCCCATCATCGCGTTGAGGTGAGAATAGCATCCTCAGATGCAGACTGGTGAAGGCGGCGCGGGCGGCCGGAGCATGGTCGGCGGAGCGGTGGCGCATCGGATTCCGTCAACCATGGGTGTTTGACCCACAGTCCTAAGCTCAACTAGCGGCGGAGTAGAAGCACAAGTTAAATCAGAAGCGAGAGACACGTTGGGCTGCGTGTGTTTAGTTACTCCCAACTTTTCAAATTTTTTATCACATCGAAATATTAAATATAACAAATAACGCGTGTATGGACCATTAAATATAGGTAAATAAAAAACGAATTGCATAGTTTTGATGTACCGAGACGAATCTTTTGATCCTAGTTAGGTTATGATAGGACAACAATTACCACAAACAAACGAAAAGTACTACAATACGCTACGGTGTCCGATGTGACTCTTTTCATCCTATTTACGGATCTAAACACAACCTAAAGAGTATAGGTGTTAGGCATGACGATCCCCCCCACACACACGGAGTAGTGCGCCATCCTATCAGGCAGCCCGTACTGGATGTCATGTGCCCCCGTTTGTTTGGCTGGTGGCCGGTGACCGATGCATCTGTTCTGAGAAAAAAGTATTGTTGGTTGGTGGCTGATTTATTATGAGAAAAAAAGTACTGGGTGACTGATAAGTCAAACGACGAGCAGCCGGCCTAGCCTGACCCTGCTAGCTTGCTGCAATGGCGCTCTGCTCACACCACCCTCGATTTCTTTGACCGAGCAAGAGAGAGACGGTGGGTGGATAGGGATGAAGGACGCTGGAACAGATAAGCCCTTGTTTAGAGTTTGAAAAGTGACATAAACGCGACAGCGTATCATTTCATTTGTATTTATAAATAATTATTAAAATAATGATTAATTAGGCTTAAAATGTTCGTCTCTTAAAGTATAACAAAACTGTGCAATTATTTTTTGATTTCATATACATTTAGTACTCCATGCATGTGCTGATATTTTGATGTGATGAGAATATTCTTTTTGCATAGTAGATTTTGGGGGTGAAATTTGAAAACTAAACCAGGCCTAAGATTCATGCTGTGTCACTATGTGTTTCATAAAGAAATAGCGCTCCTGTGAACTATAAAGGACTCTGTGTCTGTGTGTAAGAGAAATACATAGAAAATAAAATAGAGTACACTATTCTATCTTGAAACACCTTTGACATGTCAATATTTTTTAATTCTCATGTTTTATAATTAGCGTTCCGTTCCCTTTCCGGTCTTTATCAAAATTCTTCGTTCATTCCAAAATACCCTACAATTCATTTGTAAATCGACTCAGGTAACTAAGGGCATATCAGACATTTGACTTCTTCTATGCATGCATAAAAAATAGGAGGAACCATTTTGTCAAACATCTTCCAAATTAACTTTGGCTCCACCGAAGGAGCCATGATTCGAGAGGAGCCAAAGACCTACCAAACTGACCCTAGAGCGTCTTTAACCGTATCCAAAATCATGCATGTCACTTTAGAGCATCTTTAAGAGTATCCAAAGATCACTTTGAGTAGCTAATTTTGGTACGCGGCCACTGACCATGTGGCGATCCCGGGCCTTTTGTTTAGTTTCTCAACTTTACCCTCAAATTTTATTATGTAAAAAAAGATTTTCATCACATCAAAATACCGACACATGCTTGAAGTATTAAATGTAGATAAAATTAAAAACTAATTACACAGTTTTATTGTACTTTATGAGACGAACATTTTGAGCCTAATTAATCAATGTTTGGATAATTATTTATAAATACAAACGAAATGTTATAGTGATATATTAATAGTATAATGTCAACTTTAACGTGTCAAAATTGAGAACTACAAAACCCGGGTAAACGCGTCTGCGGTCCTGTCTATTTCTTCTTTCCGTCCGAGGCTGAACAGTGCTTTCCGCGGGGAAAAAAACACGGCAGGAAAAAAACACGGCAGGCTGACATGCCGCATGCGCCGGTGAGTCACACATGCCCAATTGCCCACGGACCAGGGACCCACGGTACTGCCCAGCGACTGCGTCAACAGCCAGCTTGTGTGGGCGTTGTCCCGCCAATAGCCAAATTGATTTAGTAGCAACTAGCAATACTACCTTTTTACCCTTAGTTAATTAGGCCAGTCTTAGTAGAAGTTTTAGTCTCGTCACATCGAATCTAATTTTGCTAATTAGAAGTATTAAATATAGATTAATTAAAAAACATATTACATAAGCGAGAGCTGTTTTACGATACGGATTTATTAAGCCTAATTAGTCCATAATTAAACAATATAATGCTAAGTAATCATGTGATAATTATGTACTAATTATATGTTAATTAGACCATGATTAGACATTATAATGTTACAGTAATAATTTGATAATTATGTACTAATTATAGGTTAATTAGGCTTGTTAGGTTCGTCTCGCGAAATAGATATGACTTATATAATTATTTTTATAATTAGTTTATATTTAACGCTATTAATTACTTCTGATCCAAACACAGCCTCACATCCGTCCCGCTATCCATGCATTTCCGTCCTCGCATTGTTCCTTGCTCAGTTCGCTGACCGAGCTCCTAATAAGTCCACACCGCTTTGCCATTGCCACCTCCTACCCCCCAAATCCGTCATGCATCCGCTCCTCCTCCTCCTGATCGCTTCCTTCCTCCTCCGGCCGGCGGTGGCCAGCGCGGCCCAGCCGTTGCCAAGCTGCTGGCCAAAGAAATGCGAAGGCCTCAACATCACCTACCCGTTCTGGCTGGAGGAGGAGCCCGGCCAGCCGCCGTGCGGGCCGCCGTCGTTCCAGCTCAAGTGCAACACCAGCGGCGCCTTCCTCAGCAAATCCATCTACCAGGCGTATCGAGTGGTCGGCATCTTCGCGGAGAACCAATCCATACGCGCGGTGGACGACAACCTCCCGCTCGCCACCGGCTGCCCAGCGCCGACGTTCAACATCACGACCGGCTCCGGTCTCAACCCAATCGTCTTCAGCAAAGCCAACAAAGAGCTGCTCGTCCTCGGCAAGTGCCCGGGGCCTTCACCGGCGGTTCGGGCTGGGTTTCGCAACCTGAGTTGCGACAACACTTCCTTCGTCCGGCTCGGCGACGGGCAGAATTTCTCGAGCAGCTACATCCAGGGCACCATCCCGCCGGGCTGCCTCTTCACTGTCGTGCCGACGCTCGGGGTTCCAGATGGGAATGGGGACGACTACATCGCCGGCATGAGGAATGGGTTTCTCATGGAGTGGACAGAGGTGCCAGGGGATTGCCCAAAGTGCATGGCAAGCGGCGGCAAATGTGTGTACGGCGACAACGGCCTCAAGTTCGCCTGCGATTGCTCCGGCAGCATGCGCCCTGAGAAGTGCGGTGAGTTGTGGATACTATGATTAGGAAGATTCTTAAGGACAATAATATATCAGGACGCTAAAAACAGCAGCTTTGATCCCACCTCTTTACAAAATCGGGTATGCCTATATTCTTTTTAATGTGCACACATATTAACTCATAACAATTTTACCATAAATATCCTGATAAATTCTAGATTATACCAAATAAATATACTTTTATCTTTGGGATTTATATTCAAAAATCATTTTCATATATTTGATGGCAATTTCATGGTCATGAATAAAATAATATAAGAGATTCTGATAGTCAAGGTATAGCCTTGAAGACTAAATCAGGTCAAACTGCAGCCCACACCAAATATGTTATCCGTGATGTTCTCTATATATTAATGTATCTCCTTTGTCAATTGTCTATATGAAATTCAGGCTTTAATAAAAAGGGAATGTGATTATACACACAAGAATAGCACATCGTACGCATTTGTTTAAATTTCATTTGCAGATTATTGATCCGTCAAATATTAATTCATTCCTTCCTTTTTGCAAAAGAATCGATTTTTTGTCATGTAACAGTAGCAGCAGCCCTGACTGGATCTTTTTGTATTTATATATGTGTAAAATAGGGGATAAGTAAAAGTTTATAAGGTCGTAGGCCCAAAAGAGACTCTAACAGAAAGCTCCTGATAAAAGATTCAAGGAGGGCTTAGCTCTTTCCATCTAGCTAGAAATAGAACGCCTCACCTGCAGAAAAAATGACAGAATTCCAATGGCACCATATACTCCAAAAGGCCACAATCAGGAATTTCCCTAAATATCTTTTAACCAAACGCCTCCTAATATTCTATATCTGTTTCAGGTAGCAATGGGACTGGGAGGAAGATAATACTAATAGGTATGTTACGCTCGATATTAGTAAATACTTATTTACCGTAACAAGCTACATTCTAGTTTTAATCTTTAGATCATAGAAGAACTATTATAACAATTTTAATTTATATTCATACATGTCGATTCTAAAGTGAAATTTCAGAACAAGTTATACATAGTTTGTGGCTTCTAATATAAAGTTGGGAAATTTTGAGCAAGATCTGTCGTCTCGAATTATATGCCTTCCTCATATTTTTTTCCACTTTCCACTCTCTTTATTTTATTCTAAAAAAGAGAAAATTTTGAATTGTTTGATGGTCTTGGTAATTTGAATGACAATAATATAGCAACATACTATTTCAAGAGAAAAATAACATGTACTCCGTACTTTAATTCAGTTTTGATTACAGTAGCTGCAAGCTTGCTCCTACCTTGTATATGTGTGCTAGTATGGCATAGAAAGGGAGGAAAACTACATTTTTTCCTATGCGGAAAGACTAGCAGCAGTACTGAAACGAACATTGAGGCCCTGATAGCATCCCATGGATCCCTAGCTCCAAAATGATACAAGTACTCAGAAGTAACAAAGATAACATCTTCACTTAATGATAAGCTTGGGGAAGGTGGTTATGGTGTGGTTTTCCAAGGCAGGCTAGATGACAGTCGTCTAGTTGCTGTGAAATTCTTGCATGACTCGAAAGGAGAAGGGGAGGACTTTGTTAATGAGGTTATGAGCATTGGCAGGACCTCCCATGTCAATATTGTTAACTTATTTGGGTTTTGCTTGGAAGGCTCAAAGCGGGCCCTAATATATGAGTACATGCCCAATGGTTCTTTGGATAAGTATATATATGCAGAGAATCCCAAATCAATTTTAGGATGGGATAAGCTCTATTCGATAGCGATTGGAATTGCTCGAGGATTGGAATACTTGCACCATAGTTGTAACACACGCATTGTACATTTTGATATCAAGCCTCAAAATATCCTTCTAGACAAAGACTTCCGCCCAAAGATTGCTGATTTTGGTTTGGCCAAATTGTGTCATACCAAGGAAAGCAAGCTTTCTATGACTGGTGCTAGAGGAACAGTTGGTTTTATCGCTCCTGAAGTGCACTCTCGGACCTTTGGAGTTGTTTCAACAAAATCAGATGTTTATAGCTATGGAATGATGTTACTAGAGATGGTTGGAGGAAGAAAAAATGTGAATTCAGTTGCTCAGAAGTCAAGTGAAAAGTATTTTCCACATTGGATTTATGACCACTTGGGTCAAGGTGATGGATTACAAGCATGTGAAGTCTCAAGTGAAAATGAAGGAATAGCCAAAAAGATGAGTGTGATTGGCATGTGGTGCATCCAAATATTACCAATGCATCGCCCTACAATAACAAAGGTTTTGGAAATGTTTGAGCGAGGTTTAGATGAATTGGACATGCCACCGAGGCAAAACTTCAGTCAAATACTGTAAGATATTTGCAATACGTATTTATGCAACTGCCCCAAATGTACCATTTACTACAATGTTTATGAGGGAACCTTTTTTTTTTGTTCTTTTGCAGCGAAGACCCATCTTATAATTTGAATGCAGAAAGCACGAGTACAAGCAGTGGCACAAAAACACAAGTTTCTAGGGAGGAGTTAAAGATGAAGGAATTAAGCATTGTGAATTCAAAAAGCTTAGGACGGTTACCAACTCTGTGAAAAGGTTGCTCGGTATTGGAATGAGGTGCTAAACTTGTGTTACTAATGAGCTTGTAAGAGCTTGAAAATATTTTTTTGGCATAACCCTAGCATACCTATATTTTTGTTAGTCAAAACTTGTCATTCTTCTTCACTCACGTGCTAGCACCCCCGACGTCGTCCATCAGACCATCACCCAAACCTCCCAAACGCTAAGGACACATATGTACGTACTGGAATCAAGTAATTGAAAAGGTATTCATCAAGACGTTACGCATTCTAAAAAAAGGAGACATTATAGTTTTGGAGCTGTGCCTTTAGTAGAGTCGAGCAGCATTTAGTTAGTTAGGTCCTGGATTAATGGCATGTTTAAAATATGAGAATGATGAGGCTGATCGTAGCCATGACTCATAAGACATGTACAACTGAGGCCGAAAGGGATATAAATTTTTCTTGACTACATGAGTTAAGTTCTAAATATTGAATCAACTCTGATGTTTCTCCTCGATTCTATGTATAGTATAGATTTAAATTGCCGTAGGAGATGGCCGAGAATACGGTGGTCGGGGATGGTTCTGTTCACCGACGGCGACATGGCAGCTGCAGCAGGTCTCATTAGCTAATTTCGTGGGAGTTATTTGTCCGAGGGGCCAAGGAAATGAAATTTTGGGAGTGGACCACGGTTTAATTTTTGGGTGAAAAAAGTTTTGGATTTTGGGAGGAAATCACTTTCCAATGTCGAAAAAATGGGTCATCTTCCATCCTTTGTCAAACTTTTGGCATGATAAATAGATCCTCTGTGAGGAGATGGATGGGCCTAATCCAGTAACAATTATTTTCAATTCTAATTCGCTTTATAGTATAAATTTGAATTGTCTTTACTGTGTAAATCGTTTTCTAAATATATTTGCAACATATGAACCATGAAAACTGCGGTGTGCCGGCAATTTGCAATCTCTTGTTTCTGCACAGTAAACTTCATTCTACAATCTCTTCAACTAGATCTTCCACCAAAATCTACAGCACCACTTCTCCGCACCATAGATTCCTGCTACAGCTATCATTCATCTGTCGGCAAGCGGTTGCTCTGCCCCCGTCGCACCCAACACAATTTTCCGTCACCATGATATGCAAAGTTGTCATGAGTCATGACATAGAAAAGGGCCGGTCAACGGTCATCTCAGTGGCTCGCGACAGTGGTCGCTTTTACCTGTCCAATGGGCACCTCAGAAATTCTCGCGTGGAGACGACGATATCCCAAATGTCCATGTCCAGTCAAAGGTGACAGCCAGGCAAGACGAGCTGAGCGGGCTCACCTTCGCCATTTTCGCCAGCCACTTGTGCCTCATGTCCTCCCATCACCTATTCATCCCTTTTCCAAAACGCCCCATGCTCCGATGGCCTCGTCCGTTCTTCACTTCCTCGTCTCGTCGGTGATGCTGATGCTTGCGGCGGCGGTGGCGGCGGCGGCAGACGGGCAAGGAGCAGAGCAAGAGCCCGCCTGCTCGACCGTGCCATGCGGCGGCGTCAACATCAGCTTCCCGTTCGCGATCGTCACGGATGAGGCGAGGGAAACCGGCTGCGGTCTCATCGGGTTCCAGGTTATGTGCCTTAACAGCACCCCGTACCTCGGCTACAAGAACCGGTTCTACGGGAACCAGTTCCAGATCCTCGACATCTTCTACCACAACGCCTCCTTGCTCGTCGCCGACGTCCACAAGGCCCAAGACTTCAAGAGCCCCGCTTCCGAAGGCTGCCACGCCCCCAAGGACAACAGCTCCAACAGCCTGGGCCTCCCGTTCTCCGTGAGCCCTATCAACCGGCAGAGCCTCATCTTCTACAACTGCATGGAGCCACCACTGCCGGAGAAGGCGTGGCGGAGGGAGGGGCTCGTGGAGATGCCATGCGGGAACAAGACGTTCGCTCGCGTCGCCGAGCGTACCGCCGTCGGGTCATCGGGAAGCTACGGCGGATACTTTCTGGAGGGATGCAACGCGACCGTCGTGCCGGTGCTCGCGAGGTATGGAGAGGCGAACGCAAGTGAGTACAGGGAGCTCATCGGTGACGGGTTCCTCTTGACATGGCAGGTGCCATCATCTCCACCGATGTCAGGTAAATTTCACCATTGAAACTATATCAAGATTAATTTCACCATGGAAAAAGTTATGGTTCTGCCCGTCCCAACAATTACTCTATGACGTGGAGCAGTCAGATCGAGACGCGTCCGAATCTCAGCGTCCAACCAATCATCGTGCTCTAATTTAAACGATAATGGGCACGTTGCCTAATAAATCAATAAGGTGGAGAAGCAGTAGCAGCACCAAGTCGTAGACGCGTTGGACGCATAGTCATTCTCAGTCAGATTAGACTGACCAGTGTTGGAGGAAACCAAGACTTGGAGCTAGCCAACGTACTGTGATGCATTATTCTCCCACGCCCCAGCTCCCGCACATGCACGGAAATTGCTTCAGGTTTCTATCAGTTCAAAAGACTAAGATGTCAAACTTCGCCTGCAATTGTTGAATTCGTAGGACCATCTTCATTCACTGGTGTTTGGTTCCCTTGAGTAAAGTTTTAGTCCCGTCACATCGAATGGAATAATATTAATTAGAAGTATTAAATATAGATTAATTACAAAATGCATTACATAAGTCAGGACTAATTTACGATACGAATCTATTAAACCTAATTAGTCCATGATTAGACAATATAATGCTACAGTAATAATTTGATAATTATGTATTAATTATAGGTTAATTAGGCTTGTTAGGTTCGTCTCGCGGAGTAGATATGACTTATGCAATTAGTTTTATAATTAATTTATGTTTAATGCTACTAATTGTCACTTATTTGATGGACTAAACTTTAGTCCCTAGTATCCAAACACAGCCCTAGTTACCAAGCTTCCTAAGTTCCATTCAGAAAAAAAAAGAGATGCGCCCATTTCTGGTAATTCCTTGCTTCTTCTCTGCGGCAGCACCTCTCGCGTTGAAAAGATGCGCCCATCTCTTGCTCCTGCAGCCACCATATTCTTCCCAGCCATGCTACTACTGCTCGCTCCTCTGGCCAGTCCCACCGCCACTGTTGCCGTAAACACGTCGACGCCGTGCACGGCAGCGTCGTGCGGGAACCACACCGTCACCCTGAACACGCCGACGCCCTGCGCGCCGGTGCTGTGCGGGAACTTCTCCATCATCTACCCGTTCTGGCTCGCCGGAATGCGGCTACAAGGCCTTCGAGGTTACATGCGACAAGCAGGCCGGGCAAGGTTTATCTGAAGAACTCGTACGGGGATTACCAGATCCTGGACATCACCTACCAAAACAGCTCCTTCAGAGTCACCGACGTCGACCTGTTGGGCTCCGGCGGCATTTGCAGCGTGGACCTCTTCATCAACGCCTCCTCCGACCTCGGCCTCGGGCCGTTCCAGATTAGCCCCCAAAACCAGAAGCTGTTCTTCCTCCACAACTGCAACCAAATTATCATAGTCCGCCTCTGCTTCATATGCACGAGGAAAAGAGAAAGTTAGTACAGATCACAGTATGCATTTACCTCAACAGTGCAAACATGCTTGATCCAACCTTTATAAAAATTAACTATTATGTAACAAGATACTCCTAGAACACAATATTCAATATCAATACATATACAAGGATAATTTATCTTGCCTCTTAGTATTCTTTTCTCTTCCCTTTTTTCATTGCCAATTTTAATCACAGTATTGTCGATACAATGCTCATTATTATCATTTCTTATGCAGCTTTACTGAAACCCAAACTTCTACAATCGGTCAAACATTGATTTTGATTTTGTAGATATATTTCACTGATAAGAAATCCGCATATCTCATTAAAAATCTTCACTACCAATGCATCTCCTTTGCCACTATGAAATTTCAGCTCTGAACAAAAAAAGAAGAAGAAGAGAAAATATATACAGCAAAGATTGGCATATCCTGACAAAAGATTGTCGAGTAAAGAGACAGTGAACCCCATGTTATCTTTAGAAGTGCCTCATCGTAGAAGCAAACTTAGTAGACTATCATATTATTCACATTTCATCTGAACATAATATTACACTCATTCCCCCCTTTAAGCAAAATAATCAATATAGTACCACCTATTGCTTTCTTAATATTATGTGATATATTTCAGGTAGGAATGGGAAAGCCAGGAAGATAATACAAATAGGTACGCAATGCTTGACATCATTCATTCCATATAAATAATCAAAATTCTAAAGTTATTATTAATTACTAGTTATATCCAGTCACAAGTTACTTTTTAGTTTTATTTTTTGAAAGAGAATAAAAGAAACTAATATAAATTTTATATTATATATTTCCACATAAATTATAACATGAACATTAAGAGCTAGCAATCTATGATTTACGCCTTCATATATAAAACTGGATGAACTGCAGCAAAATCAGTAGACTTGATGTAGCTTGTTATTATACTTTCTGCTTTGTATTTCCTCCTTTCTTTTTTACAATAACGATGTAAATATGAATTGTTGATAGCCTTGGAATGCTCACAATATAACACATTGCTATTTAACAGAAAAATAACATCTACTTTAATTTCAGTCTTGATATCAGTAGCTGCAAGCTTGCTCCTACCATGTATATGTGTGCTAGTATGGCATAGAAAGGGAGGAAAACTACATTTTTTCCTATGCGGAAAGACTAGCAGCAGTACTGAAACGAACATTGAGGCCCTGATAGCATCCCATGGATCCCTAGCTCCAAAAAGATACAAGTACTCAGAAGTAACAAAGATAACATCTTCACTTAATGATAAGCTTGGGGAAGGTGGTTATGGTGTGGTTTTCCAAGGCAGGCTAGATGACAGTCGTCTAGTTGCTGTGAAATTCTTGCATGACTCGAAAGGAGAAGGGGAGGAGTTTGTTAATGAGGTTATGAGCATTGGCAGGACCTCCCATGTCAATATTGTTAACTTATTTGGGTTTTGCTTGGAAGGCTCAAAGCGGGCCCTAATATATGAGTACATGCCCAATGGTTCTTTGGATAAGTATATATATGCAGAGAATCCCAAATCAATTTTAGGATGGGATAAGCTCTATTCGATAGCGATTGGAATTGCTCGAGGATTGGAATACTTGCACCATAGTTGTAACACACGCATTGTACATTTTGATATCAAGCCTCAAAATATCCTTCTAGACAAAGACTTCCGCCCAAAGATTGCTGATTTTGGTTTGGCCAAATTGTGTCATACCAAGGAAAGCAAGCTTTCTATGACTGGTGCTAGAGGAACAGTTGGTTTTATCGCTCCTGAAGTGCACTCTCGGACCTTTGGAGTTGTTTCAACAAAATCAGATGTTTATAGCTATGGAATGATGTTATTAGAGATGGTTGGAGGAAGAAAAAATGTGAATTCAGTTGCTCAGAAGTCAAGTGAAAAGTATTTTCCACATTGGATTTATGACCACTTGGGTCAAGGTGATGGATTACAAGCATGTGAAGTCTCAAGTGAAAATGAAGGAATAGCCAAAAAGATGAGTGTGATTGGCATGTGGTGCATCCAAATATTACCAATGCATCGCCCTACAATAACAAAGGTTTTGGAAATGTTTGAGCGAGGTTTAGATGAATTGGACATGCCACCGAGGCAAAACTTCAGTCAAATACTGTAAGATATTTGCAATACGTATTTATGCAACTGCCCCAAATGTACCATTTACTACAATGTTGATGAGGGAACCTATTTTTTTTTGTTCTTTTGCAGCGAAGACCCATCTTATAATTTGAATGCAGAAAGCACGAGTACAAGCAGTGGTACAAAAACACAAGTTTCTAGGGAGGAGTTAAAGATGAAGGAATTAAGCATTGTGAACTCAAAAAGCTTAGGACGGTTACCAACTCTGTGAAAAGGTTGCTCGGTATTGGAATGAGGTGCTAAACTTGTGTTACTAATGAGCTTGTAAGAGCTTGAAAATATTTTTTTGGCATAACCCTAGCATATCTATATTTTTGTTAGTCAAAACTTGTCATTCTTCTTCACTCACGTGCTAGCACCCCCGACGTCGTCCATCAGACCATCACCCAAACCTCCCAAACGCTAAGGACACATATGTACGTACTGGAATCAAGTAATTGAAAAGGTATTCATCAAGACGTTACGCATTCTAAAAAAAAGGAGACATTATAGTTTTGGAGCTGTGCCTTTAGTAGAGTCGAGCAGCATTTAGTTAGTTAGGTCCTGGATTAATGGCATGTTTAAAATATGAGAATGATGAGGCTGATCGTAGCCATGACTCATAAGACATGTACAACTGAGGCCGAAAGGGATATAAATTTTTCTTGACTACATGAGTTAAGTTCTAAATATTGAATCAACTCTGATGTTTCTCCTCGATTCTATGTATAGTATAGATTTAAATTGCCGTAGGAGATGGCCGAGAATACGGTGGTCGGGGATGGTTCTGTTCACCGACGGCGACATGGCAGCTGCAGCAGGTCTCATTAGCTAATTTCGTGGGAGTTATTTGTCCGAGGGGCCAAGGAAATGAAATTTTGGGAGTGGACCACGGTTTAATTTTTGGGTGAAAAAAGTTTTGGATTTTGGGAGGAAATCACTTTCCAATGTCGAAAAAATGGGTCATCTTCCATCCTTTGTCAAACTTTTGGCATGATAAATAGATCCTCTGTGAGGAGATGGATGGGCCTAATCCAGTAACAATTATTTTCAATTCTAATTCGCTTTATAGTATAAATTTGAATTGTCTTTACTGTGTAAATCGTTTTCTAAATATATTTGCAACATATGAACCATGAAAACTGCGGTGTGCCGGCAATTTGCAATCTCTTGTTTCTGCGCAGTAAACTTCATTCTACAATCTCTTCAACTAGATCTTCCACCAAAATCTACAGCACCACTTCTCCGCACCATAGATTCCTGCTACAGCTATCATTCATCTGTCGGCAAGCGGTTGCTCTGCCCCCGTCGCACCCAACACAATTTTCCGTCACCATGATATGCAAAGTTGTCATGAGTCATGACATAGAAAAGGGCCGGTCAACGGTCATCTCAGTGGCTACTTGAGGCTGATCGTTGCCATGACTCACAAGACATGTACAACTATGGCCGAAAGGGATATAACTTTTGTTGACTACTTGAGTTAGGTTCTAAATATCATTGAATCTGAAGCTTTCTCAGTTAATCTTCAGGTTCATACCAAAAGTTAATCTTAAGGTTGACAGTTGACACCCACATTTCAAAAGCTGTCCAAGACTCCAAGTAAACCCAATTTCCACCTAATCAAATGCCCATGGACTCAATGCAAAATTGGAATACATTTTCCAACAATATAAGCACCAAATCAAGTTGATCTACGCGTCTGACAACTAAGAATCACATCTGTGGGCAAATCTATTGAACAGTCGAACTGCATTATACTTACTTGATTCCTTGAATGCCGTTGATTCTCCGATTCTCCCAAGGGTTTACGCCACTGGCGGCGCGAGATTGGATTAGTGCTGCAGTCCTCCATCTGCCGTCCCAATCACCGGCAGTGCCTCAGGGCCTCATCAGGGCGCAAAGTGGAGGAATTTGCAGGGGAGATCTCCAGATGTGGTTGGCACCAGGCCAGCTGCTATCGCGCCGTAGGAGATGGCCGAGAATGCGGTGGCTGGGGATGTTTCTGTCCACCGCCGCGCATCTCGACGGTGAGACGACAGCTGCAGCAGCTCGGCAGACGACGCCGGTTGCCGGGGGGTTTTTTTTTTTGAGAAGGCCGGTCGCCGGGGCTGGGGACGTATCATCAGACTTCGCAGGGCGGATACACCATGACTAGGCCACCAGCCCACCATGCTGCCGAGCTCATCCATTGCAAGGGCCCATCATGAAAAAGAGCAATTCCTCATTGAATTGGCTCAGGTATGCTCTATTAACCAAGGTCCAATGTTAATTGGTGGAGTCTTTAATATTTTGCGTTTTAGATCTGAGAAAAATAAGATATTTGCAGGAAACAAATTTACAGATTTGTTCAATTTTGTCATCAATACGTATGAGTTGAGAGAAGTGACTTTGACTGGGGGGCGATCTACATGGAGTAATAATCAGAACGATCCAATACTTGAAAAATTGGACAGGGTTTTAATCAATAAAGATTGGGAACAGGTTTTTCCCTTGACAAACCTAAGAAAATTGGTAAGATTGATGTCAGATCATAACCCTTTGTTGTTATGCACTGATCACGAGAAGGTATTTGTTGGAGTTGTGTCGAATATTGTGTACTAGTTGGTTACGCGTTGGACTTGGAGTTGTATTAGTGGTAGGATGTGGAGTTTGTGTCAGACTCTTGTAATCCAGGCTCCTCATAAATATGAGAGGACAACCGCTGTTGTAACTACGATGACATAGCGACAGGCTCGCAGGGGGAAGGCGGCACATTGCCGGGACCCCGGAGCGACCGGTGTTGCGGTTTGGGGAGGAGCGCCCGTAGTCATGCCCCGGAGATGTAGGTCTTGCGGCTGAACCTCGTTAACAAATATCGTGCCTCCGGTGTCGTTTATGATCTAACATACATCGTTTCGGTAGATCAATCGTCGCTTCCGCGCTCTAGTTTTCTAACAAGTGGTATCAGAGCTATGGTTAGATTGGATCTACAGATGGTATGGAGATCACCATGGAGGTACGAGGATTATGCTCGATGGGTATCGCGGAACTGCTCGATGCGGTGCAAGGTGGAGCATGGCGGCGATCGACGATTCGATCGGTGATGTTGGACACTCCGAGCAGCAGGCTTGGACCGTCTGACGGGCTGCGATTGGTGAGGATAGGCCAGGCGTGGTGATCGGACCCACAGTGTGGCCGTTGAAGACGACGTGAATAGGGCGGCGGCTTCGGCTTGCGATCAGACCGGCGACCAGACACAGGTGACAGCTGGATAGATCGGAGCGTGGGAGCATCACGATGAAGGGTGGTGTGACCGGTGTTATACAAAGGCGACATAGTGGCACGGCGAGCAGATTGTGTTGGCAATGTGATTGGCCATGGTATGACACGTTCATGCACGGCGGTGCGTGATGGCGCGTCTGTCGTACCACGGCCGACGTATGGAGTATGTTCGGTGGGCATGACAGTATGGCGCGGAAAGCTAAGTCGATGAGATGGTATGACGTCGTGGATGGCGAGGCGAGTGCAAGAGCTTGTTGCGGACGGAGGTGAAGAAGGGCTGGCATGGAACAGCAGGAGACCAGGTGGCTGTGGACATGCACAGGAAAGGACTCGTATACTACTCAATGTGCGGTTTGCATGCATGCGTGATCATCACAAGTGTGCATGTAACATCTATTTCCTGATTTTATTTTGTGCAACGTGAGGTGCAAGCAAATAAATTATGGAAAGGGACAGGGGCACGAGTCCTTGGTAGACTCGTACTGGTTCGAGGCACTAAGGAGTTGTATGGGAATCGGAACTGGTGCAGCTCAGGCTGGACTCGGACTCAACGTGGTGGGACTACGCAGCTGTGTGCGACTCGGAACAAAGAGGCCAAGGGCTACATCAGTACCATGCACATAAAAGCAGGCGCAAGGGACCCGGGAAGTACATTGACTACTCAAGTAAATCCAAGTGCAGAAACACAAGCAGAGCGAGGTGTTTTAGCTAAGGGATTGCCCATAGGAGTTGGTTTCAGCAGAGCTTCAGAGGACCGCGCAGAGAAGGCTTTGTGGTGTGCAGGTGATCGACGAAAGTGCTTTCAACACAGTCTGGTTAGGAACGACGTGATCAAGGAGCAGGACGATCTGTTCGGTGAACCGGACGAGAAGCCAGAAGGATTGGGCGGTGTTGCCGGCGACAAAGGGTCGGTTAAGCCGCGTGTCGACGAGATGTCGACGGCAACCAAATTTAAGGTGGTGATAAGCTAGGAAAAACTCCCCCACTAGTATTAATTTTAGGAACGCTACTACTAGTTTCATTATTGTTAAAGCAAGCAGTAGTCCTATCTTTCTCAAGATCCTCTAATCGTTCTAAACGAGCAATATATGAGGCAAGCAATTCATCACTTTCTACACTACTTTTAGGAATAGTAGTAGAAGGAGCTTTCTGTGATTTACTTACAGTGGGTATTACCTCAACTTGATTGTCGTTTAACTTGATCGCCGGTAGTTCAAATTCTTCTACTCTTGCTACCTTGCCATGACGATCCTTCTTGACGCCAGCCAAAAATTGTGTCTTCATAAATTCTTGTAGCGCCTCAAATTTCTTCTGCTCCTCCAGAGTAAGATCTTCCAATGAAGCCGTGATGATGTTATCCATATCAAGATTACATCGAGATCCCATCTTGCCTGGAGCTTAGATCGAACGGTCTTTGACAACCAGATCTTCTATAGTTCCCCAGCGGAGTCGCCAAAAGTATGTTGACGCTTTTTCTGGTCAACACACACGAGCGCCGGATCGCGCAAACGAACGAAACAGTGAACTCGCCGCAGCCCCGCCCAAACCGGTCAGACCGGTTTAGGGATCCGGTCAGACTGGTTCTGTCAGGAGCTTCGGGATGAACCTAGAATCACCACCTCGGGAGGGACCCCGTCGGAGATGGCGCGCCTAGGGTTGCTCTGAGATCGGTCAGGCCACTTAGAACCTCCTTGAACGCCGTCGAGACAAACAAGGAAAGCAAAGGGGTTGGAAAAGCTAGGGTTTAGAGATAAAAAGTAGAAAGATAATATTTGATCGATTGGATGATAACTCTCAATCGGCCACGACCCTTTATATTTATAGGGTGGGGAGGTCTTGCCCCGCAAGGAATCCTTTTACAATTTGGAAACGACTAGGACTCCTAATTCTACTCCAACTCAGAGTAAAACCGGTCAGACCGCTCTGGCAAACCGGTCAGACCGGTTTGGCTGTTGCCAGATCGGCTACAGGGAAACCGGTCTGACCGCTTCCTAGAACCGGTCTGACCGGTTGCACTCGGCCTGACGGGCAGCTGCCAATTTTGGGTGCGAACATATGCCCCCCTGTTTTCTAGTAAATTTTATGCACTAGAAAATATGCTAAGGTCGATGTCACAGAACTCACCGACCATTTTATTCTAAGGGCGATTTTTAACATAAATCGGCCATATTCTATCAAGCACTTTGCCAAACACTTGGATAAAACTTCTTCAAATATCTCCCATTGAGAGCTCTAGGCAGCTGCTGTCCTTGCAAGGTCTCTACCATATAGGAATTTCCTGAACAAACCTTCACAATCTTGAAAGGACCTTCCCAACTTGGAGACCACTTACCAAACTTGTTGCTTTTCACTCCAATGGGCAAGATTGTTTTCCAAACCAAATCACCTACTTGAAAAGATTTGAATTTCACTTTCTTGTTGTATGCTCTCGCCATTCGTCTCTTATCTTTTTCAATTTCTTCTAAAGCTTCCAAACGCTTGTCGGTCACTTCATCAATATTATCCATCATCAAAGCATAATATGTATCAACATCAAGATTATTTTGCTTTGCAAGTCTATATGCGCCAAGATTCACCTCTACAGGCAAAACGGCCTCTTGACCATACACAAGCTCAAACGGAGTAACCTTAGTAGCACCATGTTTAGAAATACGATGAGCCCATAAAGCTTCAGATAATACCTCATGCCATCTTTTAGGGTGATCTTCTACCTTCTTCTTGATGAATTAAGAAGTTTAATACCATATGAATTAACAAATTCACGCACCTCTTTGGATATGAACGAAGTCCCTTGATCCGTAGTTAAAGTTTGTGGAATACCAAACCTATGTATAATATTTTCTCTAATAAACTCAATCACTTCTCTATGCGTCATATTCTTCAAAGGAACCGCTTCCGTCCATTTGGTAAAATAATCAGTCGCTACAATCACAAAACAATGACCCTTCGTCGAAGGAGGATGAATCTTGCCAACAAAATCTAAACCCCATCCTCGGAAAGGCCAAGGCTTAATAATTGGATGCATCAATGCTGCAGGTACCAACTGAATATCCCCATGTTTCTGACACTCCTCACATCCTTTGTAGTATTTAAAACAATCGGCTATCATATTGGGCCAATAGAAACAAGCTCGTCTAAGGAGCCACTTCATCTTAGGAGCCGACTGATGAGTACCACAAATTCCTTCATGAACCTCCGCCATAGCCAACCTAGCTTGGTCAGGACCCAAACATTTTAGAAGTAAACCATCAATAGTCCGACGATATAACTCATCACCATCCAAAACGAACTTGAGAGCCCATCGTCGAATTTTTCTGTCAACTGTACTGCTAGGATTTTGCAAATAATTAACCAAAGGCTTTCTCCAATCATCCACTTCGTCTTGATTGCAAATAACAGCCGAAGCAGCATCTTCACCAGGCAACCGGTCAGACCGGTTCTCTAAAGCGGTCAGACCGGTTGAACCGGTCAGACCGGTCTGAGGAAGCGGTGCGACCGGTTCCTCCAGAACAGAACACTCGGCTTCTAAAAACATCGGTCTTTGTTCTTGAAAATTTCTTTTCTGAACGTTATAACCAGATGCTTGCTGAGCCAGAGCATTCGCCTTTGGATTTCTCTCTCGTGGTACATGACGAATCACAAACTCACTTAAGCAAGATATAATATCGAAGCATCTATCGAGATAGGCATTCAAAAATCCATCTAAGCATTGACATACCTTAGAAACTTGCTGTACCACCAGTAAAGAATCACCATAAGCCTCCACATGTTTCACTCCCATGTCATGCAAAATCTCCAATCCGAATAGAAGAGCCTCATACTCGACTTGGTTATTAGTGCACTTATGATCTAATCGGTTAAGTGCTTCGAAAACAGACCCATGTGGAGAAGTAATAACAATTCCAATACCACAACCACTTTTGCAAACCGATCCATCAAAATGCAATTTCCATGGAGTAAAAGTAACATAACCGACATTTAAATCAAGTTGCTTATCTACTCTATGTTCAACAATAAAGTCGGATACTATTTGACCTTTCATTGAAGTTAATGGTTCACAATGCAAATCATATTCAACTAAAGCATAAGCCCATTTGCCGACTCTACCACTTAAAATTGGTTTGTGCAACATGTATTTAATTATGTCGGTTTGACATGCTACTACATAAGTACTTGGTAAAAGATAATGCCTCAACTTGGTACAAGTATGATATAATGATAAACATAGCTTTTCGATAAAGGTGTACCTTGTTTCGGCATCCAATAATTTTCTACTCTCATATGCAACCACATGTTCCTTTCCTTCGGTTTCTTGAGTCAAAACACCTCCAATGACATCTTTCTCAGCCGCCACATACAACTTGAATGGAACCCCACTCTTGGGCGCTTGAAGGACGGGTGGCGAAGATAAATATTGCTTGATCTCATCAAATGCCTCTTGTTGTTTTGCCCCCCCAAGTGAAATTAATATCATTCTTCAACCGAAGTAAAGGAGTAAAGACATTCACCTTCCCGGACAAATTACAAATGAATCTCCTCAAGTAATTTACTTTGCCCAAAAACCTTTGCAAATCTTTCTTGCAAGTAGGAGCCTTTACATTGTTAATAGCTTCAATCTTTTTAGGATCTATCTCTATGCCCTTTTCATGT
Source organism: Echinochloa phyllopogon (assembly GCA_033239725.1). Taxonomy (NCBI): domain Eukaryota; kingdom Viridiplantae; phylum Streptophyta; class Magnoliopsida; order Poales; family Poaceae; genus Echinochloa; species Echinochloa phyllopogon. The sequence goes on along the minus strand of BTCW01000014.1, from coordinate 7,304,959 downwards.
ACAACAAATCCCAAGAACTTTTCAGCCGATACACCAAAAGCACATTTGAGTGGATTCATCTTCAATTTATATCGACGCATTCTTTCAAATGCAAGCCTTAAATCAGCCAAATGAGAATCTACTCCAGCCGATTTGACAACAATATCATCGATATAAACCTCTACTATAATGCCAAGCAAATCATGAAAAATCAAATTCATAGCTCTTTGATATGTAGCACCAGCATTCTTCAAACCAAAAGTCATCACTACCCACTCAAATAGACCAACAAAACCCGGACATAGAAAGGCCGTTTTGGCTATATCCTCTTCGGCCATAAATATTTGATTATAACCAGCATTACCATCAAGAAAGCTAAGAATTCTATGTCCAGATGCAGCATTAACAAGAAAATCGGCTATAGGCATAGGATATTCATCTTTAGGAGTAGCTCTATTAAGATCTCTAAAATCAATGCAAACACGAAGCTTTTTTGTTCCTTTCTTTTCAACGGGCACAATATTAGAGATCCAATTAGCATATCGACAAGGCCTAATAAATTTAGCATCTAGCAACCGATTGATTTCTTCTTTCACTCGGTCATAAATATCAGGATTAAAGTTTCTGCGAGATTGTTTAAAAGGCCTAAAACCAGGTTTAATGGGTAAACGATGTTCAACTAAATCACGACTTAAACCAGGCATTTCATTGTAACTCCATGCAAAACAATCAACATACTCCTTTAATAACTTTATTAACTCGGATTTAAATAAAGGATCAAGATTCTTGTTTACAAATGTCGGCCTAGGCATAGTACCATCACCAATATCTACCTCCTTTAGAGGATCAGCCGACGTAAACCCTTGTCCTAGCTTGCTTAAATCATCAAAATCTTCAATGGCCTCACACATATCGTTCTTATGCGCCCGATAGTGCTCACGCCTCTGCTGTAACCACTCTAGATTTGGATCCATCAAATCATAAGAGATGGTATAGCCAGATCTCCGATCGGCCTCATAACAGCAGTAGCAAAGCCATCCTTGGTGCAACCAATAATCTCACAATCAGATAAATCTAAACTAGATAAGCACCTAAGATTTTCATAATCATCCACAGTAGAACTATCAGCCACTGCAACACAAGCCGATGTATCTCCATGAACGACCTCTACTTCATCATCTATCCATTGAATTAAAAATTGATGCAAAGTAGAAGGCACACATTGGTTTGCATGAATCCAATCACGACCAAGGATTAAACTGTAGTTACCTTGTGTCTCAGCGACGAAGAACGCAGTAGCCAAAGTCTTGCTTCCGATAGTAAGCTCCATAGAAGCAACTCCCTTGGCGCCCATAGGTTCACCTCCTCCAACGCCGCTGATGGTCATGTTGGTCTTGATCAATTCCTCATCTGAACCTCCCAGCTTCTTGAACAGAGAATACGGCATCAAATTAACTATCGCCCCTCCATCCACTAGCATGCGAGAGATAGGCTTCCCATTGATATGACCCTTCATGTACAACGCCTTCAGATGACTTTCAGTAGCTTTAGGCTTCTGGAAAATAGCTTCCTTTGGCCAAAAATCAAAATGAGCGATGCTTTCCTCTGATAACACATAACCATCCATAGACATGTGAATTACATTAAGTTCAAAATTCATACGCTCAAGAGAAGAACCATAATCAACAAGCTCTTCATCATCCTCTGAAATAGATACCAATGATAACTTGCCATCACAAACCAAAGGAGTAGGAGAAGAAAAACCGGGTGGCGCATCGGGCAAAGCGGTCTGACCGCTTTTGTCAACCGGTCTGACCAGTTCAACCGGTCTGACCGACTCCCCAACCGGTCTGACCGGTTCTATCTGGGAGCTGGTCTTGGCTCTCCACTCTTTCCCTTGTGGAATCATGGGCCTGTATTTGTTGAATGCTTCGTCTCTCTGCTTCTATAGCTCTTTTTCCTTCATCTCCCGAAACCTCAAGCGCTGAAGCTTCCTCCTTTGAGTACGAGATAAACCAGGAGGACACCATCTTGGCAAAAAGTACTTGGAATTAGAACTACTTCCACTGGCCCCATGATCATTATCAGAAACAGATCCCTTCTGAATAGGTGTCTCAACCTTATTGTCTATGACAATCGGTCCTTTGCCACCATCTCCAAGGGGAACGTTCATCAACCCAATTTGAATAACATCTTGATTTGTAGTCCTCTCTGGGTCAATATCCATCTTATGCACCTCCTCCTGCTGTTTTGGCTTGTAAACTTGCTTCATAGGAGGTGTTGCCGATTTCCCAGGGAAACCGGTCTGACCGGTTTGTGAAACCGGTCTGACCGGTTGGGTCTGGTGACCCTGACCAGATTGGCGAAGTGCCAAACGGTCCTGTCCAGGCCTCAAGATTCTACTCAATACTGGCCTTCGCGGTCCTCCCCATCCATGCTGGAAAGGCTGTTGATACGGCACCCACATTACTCCATTATCATCATAAATTGGATGAGGTGGATATGAACTTGATGCCTCCCATTGCGGAGCAAAATTTCTCTTTGGCTGAAAACATTCTTCTTGATATGGAGGCACTCTCATTCTCTTTTTTACTGGCCGATCGCTTGTAACGGCCTTTTGCTTGGAGTACTTGTCAAATAGCATATCAAAGGTGACCTTTGGCTTACGAGTACTCCCCTGATTCTTTGCAATATTGAGTTTCCAGTTTCCAATCTCCGGACGGCTTGGTTTAATCATCTTTGGACGGCTCTGGGAAAAACCGGTCTGACCGCTTTCCCCAACCGGTCTGACCGGTTTATCCTGTACAGGTTCAAACGGTCTCTGCTCGGTGGGAACGGACGACCCTTGCCCCTCATGTCCAAAGGCTCTCACAGTAACTTTGAATGTTTCCCTGCCATCTGGAGTTGTCTCACATGCAACTTCTCCAATCAACTCTTTTCCCCTCAAATCAGGTTTTGCTTCACCAATTACAACATTCTTCCCTTTAGTCGCTTCGGCTTGATGCGGCCGAACCAAGACCTTAGGCTGCTGTAAATCCATAGTATTGACAGGGAAAGGAGTTTTGTCCACTTGCATCTCATGAAATGTCAAACGACCTTCATTTATGGCCGATTGAACCTGTCGACGAAACACATTGCAATCATTAGTGGCATGAGAATAAGTATTATGAAACTTGCAATATGCACGCCTTTTCAGTTCGTCAAGTGGAGGTAATTTATGAGATAATTTAATATTTCCAGACTTAAGCAATTCATCAAAGATACGATCACACTTGGAAACATCAAATGTAAACTTAACTTCTTCTTGCCGACCTTTGTTAACGGGCTTAAGTGATGTACAAGAATAAGTTTTTTCTTTAGAGGGCCATACAAATTCAGCAGCAAGTACTTCTTTATCACTATCACTTGAATCATCAGACTCATAATCAATCATATGAACATTGGAGCGACGTGATCTAGAAGTATCTCTTTCTTTTTCTTTATTCATTCGGTTTTCAACAACTAAAGCTCTAATTTGAACTTGTGCAACCGAAAGAAAGTCAGAACCCTCTATTCTATCTCTTATAGACGACCTTAAACCCTTTAAGCAAATATCAGCAAGGTCCATATCAGTGATTGACAAATTGAAACAACGGTTTTTAGTTTCTTTAAATCTCTTAATGTAAGCAGAAACAGTTTCATCTCTACTTTGCCTAACCGATGTCAAGTCTGTCAATTTCAATTGCAAACTCCCGCTATAAAAGTGATCATGAAATTTACGTTCTAACATATCCCAAGATATAATAGAACCAGGAGCAAGCGAAGAAAACCAAGCAAAAACGGTGCCAGTCAATGATAAAGAAAATAAACGCACTTTGAGAGCATTATAAGCACCTGCTTCTCCCAGTTGAGCTATGTATTGACTAATATGTTCCCACGTGGTTCGGTCATCATCTCCACTAAATTTAATCAAATCAGGCATACGCCAACCACGTGGAAGAGGAAAATTATCAAACTCGGCATCATATGGTTTTTGATATAAATTTGTGTTACCAATATCGACACCAAGTTTAGTTTTTACCACATTAGCCAAATCTTCTCTAAATTTGTTAAATTCAGCCCAGTTAGGATTATTTGGCTGTTGTGGTTGAACACTCTCCAAATTCATCTTATTTAAGTAGGGAGCAATCTTAGCTTGAGCTAGCCTATAACTTTCAAACACATCATCAGGTATAACATTTCTTTGAGCAGATGTGTTAATTGTTGTACTAAATTGAGGCTTAGCAGTACCCAAAGTATTAGTGTGAGCATAAACCATCGAATCAGGTAAAACAGAAAGCGGCATAGGTTGCTCATGCACTAATTCAAGCGCATTGGTCAGACCGGTCTGACCGGTTCCCTGACCCGGTCTGACCGGTTTGGCCATGTTTGGCCCGGTCGGTTGGAACGGCGGGGATTGACCAATGGCAAATTCAGGTGGCATACCATACATATATTTTTCAGTGTTAACATTAGGTATGGGTGATAAGCTAGGAAAAACTCCCCCACTAGTATTAATTTTAGGAACGCTACTACTAGTTTCATTATTGTTAAAGCAAGCAGTAGTCCTATCTTTCTCAAGATCCTCTAATCGTTCTAAACGAGCAATATATGAGGCAAGCAATTCATCACTTTCTACACTACTTTTAGGAATAGTAGTAGAAGGAGCTTTCTGTGATTTACTTACAGTGGGTATTACCTCAACTTGATTGTCGTTTAACTTGATCGCCGGTAGTTCAAATTCTTCTACTCTTGCTACCTTGCCATGACGATCCTTCTTGACGCTAGCCAAAAATTGTGTCTTCATAAATTCTTGTAGCGCCTCAAATTTCTTCTGCTCCTCCAGAGTAAGATCTTCCAATGAAGCCGTGATGATGTTATCCATATCAAGATTACATCGAGATCCCATCTTGCCTGGAGCTTAGATCGAACGGTCTTTGACAACCAGATCTTCTATAGTTCCCCAGCGGAGTCGCCAAAAGTATGTTGACGCTTTTTCTGGTCAACACACACGAGCGCCGGATCGCGCAAACGAACGAAACAGTGAACTCGCCGCAGCCCCGCCCAAACTGGTCAGACCGGTTTAGGGATCCGGTCAGACCGGTTCTGTCAGGAGCTTCGGGATGAACCTAGAATCACCACCTCGGGAGGGACCCCGTCGGAGATGGCGCGCCTAGGGTTGCTCTGAGATCGGTCAGGCCACTCAGAACCTCCTTGAACGCCGTCGAGACAAACAAGGAAAGCAAAGGGGTTGGAAAAGCTAGGGTTTAGAGATAAAAAGTAGAAAGATAATATTTGATCGATTGGATGATAACTCTCAACCGGCCACGGCCCTTTATATTTATAGGGTGGGGAGGTCTTGCCCCGCAAGGAATCCTTTTACAATTTGGAAACGACTAGGACTCCTAATTCTACTCGAACTCGGAGTAAAACCGGTTAGACCGCTCTAGCAAACCGGTCAGACCGGTTTGGCTGTTGCCAGATCGGCTACAGGGAAACCGGTCTGACCGCTTCCTAGAACCGGTCTGACCGGTTGCACTCGGCCTGACGGGCAGCTGCCAATTTTGGGTGCGAACATTGGAAATGGGAAAAACACTGACTTCTGGAGGGATGTGTGGTGTGGAGTTGTTTCTTTAAAAGATAAGTTCCCTGACTTATTTGATATCTGTAACGAGCATGATTGGACAGTAGCTGAAGCAGCTAATCATGGATGGTGCTTTAGCTTTAGGAGATGGTTAGGGGAACAATTACAGACCCAACTAAGACAGCTGCGAGATATTCTAAATGCCTATGCTCTTTCACAGGAGGATGATTGTCCAAAATGGTTGTGGGAAATATTTGGGAGTTTTTCGGTAAAATCTATGTATGATCATTTTTGTGCAAGTGAGACAACTGCAACTAATAAAAGGATTTGGAGAGCTAAGATTCCTTTGAAGATTAAAATTTTCATGTGGCTTGTTGAGCAAAATGCTATCTTAACTAAAGATAACCTGCTGAAGAAAAATTGGCATGGTGATAAGAAATGTGCCTTTTGTTTGGAGGATGAAACTCTTACTCATTTATTTTTTGAGTGTTCTATGGCCAAATATATCTGGAGTTTAGTAGCCTGGACTATTGATTCGAACTGCAGGCCAATTTCGTTTGAGCAGTACTGGTCTTGGATAAAACTTTGCATACCTCAGGGGAGAAATATTCATATGGCTGGTTTGGCTGCTGTTATTTGGGCTATCTAGAAATCTCGAAACAATGTCTGTCTTGAGAACAAGATGATTAGATCACCAACTGAGATTCTATTCCTGGCTTGTTCTTTTTTATTATACTGGGCAGGTCTTCAAAAGGGAGCTGAGAAGGAGGTCATGGAAGAAGGTGCAGGAATGCTCAAAGCAGTAGCTCTTCAATTCCATCCTCAAGAAGCTGAACAAGAGGATACTGGAATGGTGTTGCTTCAGTAAAGCGGATCATGAAGAGTGTAAAAAGGATGTTGTTTTGTCGAAGTTGGATGTCTAGCTACTTGGCTAGAGCTTTTTTGGCTTGTAAAGATGGAGGTGATGCTCAATGTTGAGCAAGGATAGGTTCTGAACTTTCGGTGCTTAAGGTCTGGTAGTTCGGTGATCTGTGGGTGTTTTTCCTTCTGGTAAAGTTGTCCAGGTACTATCGTTGGTGTAGTATCTGTGGCAGCGAGTTTCTTTAGAGTCGGTGGTTTGGAACTTACATCAAACAGTTAGAAACTGAATGGTTGTAATTTCGTTACCTTTTGGGAATGAAAATCGGGTTTACCCGTTGTGGAAAAAAAATGAAAAGTTGGACCGAGATATGGACCGGTAACTCGTGTGGGACTGAGGCCCAGATATCTTCCGTATGCCACGTAGCGTCGCCTCCGATGATGGCCCGCAACAATATAGTATCAGCGTCTGAAAAAAGAATACAATGTCACAGAAAATCCCCTCGCTTGTTATTGTAGATAGAAATTTAGTGCTGCGTTGAAATAGTCCGTGCTCTGCGCATTCCGATAACCATCACTGCTTGGGAAGGTTGGCAAACCAAAGGTGTTGCTTTCCGAAAGCTGGATGCGTACAAATAGTCATGGTCATGGAGTGTGGCCCGTGGCCGACGACGGTGCGAGACCGCAACGAGTCCACGCGGGGGCGCAAGCTGACACTACCGCTAGTGCTTCTGCCTTCTCTGCCCTGACGGGTCGCTCTGCTTGACTAGTCCACCGAGCAAGGCCGTGTTTCTTTCCTTCTCGCAAAAAAATTTCCCCAGGAAATCTTACATGCACGTAGTATTAAATGAAGTCTATTTGTAAAACCTTTTTAGGGATAAACGTAACTTTGCGTGACGAATCTAACGAGCATAATTAGTCCATGATTTACTACAGTAATGCTACAGTAACAATCCTCTAATCATTTGGTCAAAGGCCTCATTAGATTTGTCTCGTGAATTAATCCAGGGTTGTAAAGATATTTTGTAAACTGACTTTATTTAATACCCTTAATTATTTATCAAACCAGTGAAAAAATATTTGCACCCTAAAGAAACACGGCCCTTGGAAACACTACTACTGTACCTTTTTTTTCAGAAGACCTGCATCGGCATATGTTGTCCCTTTAGAAGACATATATAATTGTTGAGACCGGTTTCCTTTTTCTAAAAAATAATTTCTCTTGGCGGTTTTCATTTTATCTCTTGAAAACGGTTGCGGTTCCTCTGTCCCCACCGCACTTTTACCCTCAAGTCTCAACCAATGTTTGTTTCATCATCAGTATACTATGATGATGTTTGGATCCGGTGCTAAAGTTTAGCATTTTAAATAAGTGATAATTAGATATATTAAACATAAACTAATTATAAAACTAATTACATAAGTTATGTCTATTTCGCGAGACGAACCTAACAAGTCTAATTTTACTATAATTAATACATAATTATCATATGTTTACTGTAGCATTACATTGTCTAATCATGGTGTAATTAGGCTTAATAGATTCATCTCGTAAATTACTCCTCGTATATGTAATGGATTTTTAAATTAATCTATATTTAATACTCATAATTAATATATTTATATCCGATGTGACGGCGCTAAATTTAGCGCATGAGCAACGAACGTGGCCGTAGGCATCGAGTTGTAATGATAGAGGAATGGGCGGCCGGTCATCACGAGGCGACAGTCATCGCTTTGCCCCGTCAAGAGGTCTCCGCCTGTCGGCGGCCGGTAGTTACAGTCTACACACAGGACGCCCGGGCTCACCCTGACCCTTCGCTCAGCCACTTGTGCCTAGTAGTCCTCCATCACCCGATTCACCCTGCCATTGCCGAAACCTTTCCCATGCTCCCATGGCTCCGCCATCGTCCTTGCTTCTCTTCCTCGTCTCGTCCGTGTGGGTGGCCTTGTCGCCACCACTGATGGCGCCTGCGGTGGCAGCAGAACACGGAGAGCACTGCGCACCCGTGCTATGCGGCAACATGACCATCTCCTTCCCGTTTGGGCTCGTCCAGGAGGATGAGGCAGTGCAGATGCAGACCAACTACGGCAAGTCAGGGTTCCAGGTTCGTTGCCATCGCAACAACATCCCGTACTGTTGACACGAAGATGCGACAACACACTCGAGATCGCAGCACGGCCGTCACCACGGCCAACACCCGGCCTCCCTCGGGCAAACCGGTCAGACCGGTTCCTAGAATCGGTCAGACCGCTTTCTGGCAGGAGGTCGTGAAGACCTAGAAACTCGAGCTCGGGAGGGACCCCGTCGGAGCTCAAGCAATCTAGGGTTGCTCTAGGGTCGGCAGGCCACCTAGAACGCCTTAGTACGTCGCGTAGACGTGCAAAGGACAACAATTAGGGTTTGGAAGAGATTAGGGTTTGACAGATAAAAAGTAAAGGACAAATATGTCGATTCGATTGGAATAACTCTCAATCGGCCTTAGCCTTCATATATATAGGCCGGGGAAGTCTTACCCCTCATGAGTCGGTTACAATATGGGATCAAACTCGGAATCCTAAACCTACTCGAATTACAGACTCAAACCGGTCTGACCGGTTTGACAAACTGGTTAGACCGGTTTATCCGGGTGACTGCCAATTTTGGCTGTCAACACATGCCCCCCTCGTTTTTAGTGAACTTGAGAACTAAAAAGCAATATACAAGTAATTACAACCCAGGAGCTAAAATTTATGCTAAGGACGATATCAAAAATCTATCGGCCATTAATCTTCATGCGTCTTGCCAAACACTTGGATAGAATTTCTTCAAATATCTTCCATTGATAGCTCTAAGCAAATGATCTCCTTGTAATGTCTCCAGCATATAAGAATTCCCAAAAATAACTTTGACAATTCTATATGGCCCTTCCCAACTTGGTGACCACTTCCCGAACTTATTGCTTTTCGTCCCAATAGGCAAGATTGTCTTCCACACAAGCTCTCCAATCTGAAAATATTTCCCTCGCACCTTCTTGTTGTAAGCTTTAGCAACCCGAAGTTTATCTTTTTCAATCTCTTTCAAAGCTTTCAACCTCTTGTCGGTGACCTCATCAATATTATCCATCATCAAATCATGATAACCAACAGCATCAAGGTCATTTTGCTTAGCTAGTCTATAAGCGTCCAGATTCACCTCAACAGGCAAAACGGCTTCTTGACCATATACAAGCTCAAAAGGAGTAACTTTAGTAGCACCATGTCTAGATATACGATGATCCCATAATGCTTCGGATAAAACTTCATGCCATCTTTTAGGATTTTCTTCTATCTTTTTCTTGATTAATCTAATCAAAGTCTTATTACTTGACTTGGCTTGTCCATTAGCCTGAGCATAGTATGGAGATGAATTGAGCAACTGTATTCTATAGGATTCGACAAATTCACGTACCTCTTTAGACATAAACGAAGTACCTTGATCTGTAGTCAAAGTTTGAGGAATACCGAATCTATGAATAATGTTTTGTGTAATAAACTCAATTACCTCTCTATGTGTCATATTCTTCAATGGAACCGCTTCGGTCCACTTGGTAAAATAATCCGTAGCAACCAACACGAAACGATGTCCCTTTGATGATGAAGGATTAATTTGCCCAATAAAATCCAACCCCCAACCTCGGAATGGCCATGGTTTAATAATAGGATGCATCAATGCAGCAGGTACCAATTGTAAATCTCCAAATTTCTGACATTCTTCACACCCTTTGTAGTACTTGAAACAATCCGCCATCATAGTAGCCCAATAAAAACCGGCTCGTCTAAGTAACCACTTCATCTTGGGAGCCGATTGATGTGTACCACAAATACCTTCATGAACCTCCCCCATGGCGACTTTGGCCTGATCCGAGTCTAAACATTTCAAAAGCAAATCTTCGGCGGTTCAACGATAAAGTTCATCATCAAGCAATATGTATTTAAATGATAATCGCCGAATGTTTCTTTCTGCACCACGACCAGGATCTTTCAAATAAATAATAATAGGCACTCTCCAGTCCTAATCTTTAAACTTGGAGTCATTAACATCATCCAAGACCTTTTTACCGCTGTCAGGAGACAAAGCGGTCAGACCGGTTTCAAAACCGGTCAGACCGGTTCTGGCGGTCAGACCGGTTTGTGAAACCGGTTGGACCGGTTCATCCAGAACCTGAACCTTGGCTTTTGTTTGCATCGGTCTTTGAAGGTAGAAATATTTCTTTGCAACGATATAACCAGATGCTTTCTGAGCCAGAGTATTAGCCTTACCATTCTCTTCTCTTGGAATATGTTTGTTTGTAAATTCATCAAAAGAAGCTATAATATCAAAGCATCTATCAAGATATGCATTCAACAAACCATTATAGCATTGGCATACCTTAGATACTTGTTGTACCACCAGGAGTGAATCACCAAAAGCCTCAACATGCTTAATCCCCATATCTTGCAAAAATTCTAAACCGAATAGAAGAGCTTCATATTCAACTACCATTTCTATTCGGTTTGAAAACTCAAAGACGACACCACTTGGAGAGATCAAAACAGCACCAATTCCTTGCCCATTATTGCAAACCGATCCATCAAAGTATAACTTCCACGGTGTACAAGGAACATAGCCGACGTTGAATTCACAAGTATCATCAATTCGATGCTCAACAATAAAATCAGCTACAATTTGGCCTTTCATAGATTTTAAAGGTTCACAAGCCAAATCATACTCAACTAAAGCATAAGCCCATTTACCGATCCTACCACTTAAAATCAGTTTTTGCAACATATGTTTGATAACATCAGTTTGGCATAATACGATGCAAGTACTAGATAATAAATAATGCCTCAACTGAGTACAAGCATTATATAATGACAAACATAACTTCTCAATGAAAGTATACCTCGTTTCTGCATCAATTAACCGTCGGCTTATATAAGCAATCACATATTCTTTAGCATCAATTTCTTGGGTCAAAATAGCTCCAATAACTCTATCTTCAGCTGCCACATAAAGTCTGAACGGAACCCCTCTCTTAGGCGCCCTAAGCACCGGTGGTGAAGACAAGTACTCTTTGATCTTCTCAAAAGCTTCTTGCTGTTTTGCCCCCCAGGTAAAATCGGCTTCATCTTTCAACCGAAGTAAAGGAGTAAAAGCATCAACCTTTCCAGACAAGTTAATTATAAATCTTCTCAAGAAATTCACCTTGCCTAGAAACTTTTGCAAATCCTTTTTGCAAGTAGGAGCTTCGACGTTCTTCATAGCTTCAATTCTCTTGGGATCAACTTCTATGCCATTCTCATGAATAATAAATCCCAAAAACTTCCCAGACGAAACACCAAAAGCACATTTGAGTGGATTCATCTTCAAACCATACCGTCGCATCCTCTCAAGAGCAAGTTTTAAATCGGCTAGATGAAAATCCAAGCCATCCGATTTAACTACAATATCATCAATATACACTTCTACAATAACACCAAGTAAATCATGAAAGATTAAATTCATAGCCCTTTGATAAGTTGCGCCAGCATTCTTCAATCCAAAAGTCATAACCACCCACTCAAATAAACCAATAAATCCCGGACATTGAAAGGCCGTTTTGTGCATATCCTCTTCGGCCATGAATATTTGATTATATCCGGCATTACCATCAAGAAAACTAACAACACGATGTCCGGATGCTTCATTAATCAAAACATCGGCTATAGGCATAGGATATGAATCTTTCGGAGTAGCTTTATTAAGATCTCTAAAATCAATGCAAACTCTAAGTTTTTTCGAATCTTTCTTTTCAACGGGAACAATATTAGAAATCCACTCTGCATAGCGACAAGTCCGAATAAAACCAGCATCTAGCAAACGATTAACTTCTTCTTTTATTCGGTCATAAATAGCGGGATTAAAACATCTAGCCGATTGTTTAAAAGGTCTAAAACCGGCTTTTATTGGTAAGCGATGCTCAACTAAATCACGACTCAAACCGGGCATCTCATGGTACTCCCAAGTAAAACAATCGACATACTCCTTCAACAAATTTATTAATTCGGCTTTAAACTCAGCCGATAAATTTTTGTTTACAAAAGTTGGCCTAGGAATAGTACCATCACCAATAGGTACCATCACCAATATCTATTTTTTCTAAAGGATCGGCTGATGTAAAACCTTGACCCAGCTTATCCGTATCACCCAAATCCTCAATGGCTTCAAATGTACCTTCTGTTTTTTCTCGAAAATGATCAATTCGCTCTTGAAGCCACTGTCCAGACGTAAACCGGTCTGACCGGTTCCCAGAAGCGGTGTGACCGGTTTGGCTCGACTGGCACTGTTTAGTCCTAAACCGGTCTGACCGGTTTCTGGAAGTGGTCGGACCGGTTTGTCTCTGTTGATTTGTTTGCTCCATCAATTACAGCAAGTAATTCAACCGACTCTCCATCGGCTTTAATGTAGCAGTAACGAAACCATCCTTAGTGCAACTAATCAGCTCATAATCGGTCAAATCTAAGCCCGACAAACACTTAATATTTTCATTTGCACTAATAGAATCGGAATCGGCCGTTGCAACGAAGGAAGAAGTATCACCATGTACAACTTCAACTTCATCGCCGATCCACTGAATGAGATATTGATGCAAGGTAGAAGGTACGCATTGATTTGCATGAATCCAATCACGCCCAAGAATTAAACTAAAGTTACCTTGCACTTCTGAGACGAAGAAAGCTGTAGCAATGGTCTTGCTTCCAATGGTCAACTCCATAGAAGCCACACCCTTGGCGCCAATAGGATCACCGCCACCAACTCCACTAACCGTCATGTTCGTCTTGATCAACTCTTCGTCTTTTCCGCCAATCTTCTTGTAGAGAGAATAAGGCATAAGATTCACGATTGCCCCACCATCAACCAACATTCGCGAGATTGGCTTCCCATTGATATGACCTCTCATGTATAAAGCCTTCAAGTGACTGTTTGATTCTTGCGGCTTCTGAAATATAGCATCACAAGGCCCAAGCTGAAGATGAGATATTTCCTCCTCCGGCACCACAAAGTAATCCGATGATAAATAGACACCATTAACACCCATATTGTTATGCTCTGGAGAAGCTTCGAAATCAACCATCTCCTCATCTTCAACCACTGGAGGATTTTCAAGCGTAGTAGTTTCATTTATAATGGGAACAGATGTGCTTTTCACTTCTGGTTCCAAACCGGTCTGACCGGTTCCAGAAACCGGTCGGACCGCTTCTGTTGCGCCCAAACTGGTCTGACCGGATTCTGAAACCGGTCTGACCGGTTGTGCTACTGGTTGCACAACTGACTTGGCTTGCCAAATTTTCTTCTGAGGAATCATTGGCCTATATCTGTTGAAATGTTCATCCCTCAGTTTCTCAGCTTCCTGTTCCCTTTTCTCTTTGTTTCGCAAGCGCTGCAATTTTCTCTTTTGTGTATGAGTCAAACCAGAAGGACACCATCTTGGTTGAAATACTTTCTTCACAGCCTTGCTACTTCCAGCTTCATGATCATTGGCCATGACATGTTTTTTAACAACCGAATCTCCAATAACTATCGACTTTTTGCTTGAATCTTGCATAGCTATTGGAATTTCACCAATTGTAACAAACCTGTCACTTTTGGCTTGCTTTGGGTCCTCTGTAAGCTTCACTTCCTCCTTCTTCTCCTTGACACGATATTTTTGCTGAGGAGGAACATATTGCTTCTGTTCAGACCGAACCGATCTGACCGGTTTGGAAACCGGTCTGACCGCTTTGCTGGCTAGCACTGGACCTGATTGGTATGAGCTCAATCGATCATGTACTGGTATCCTAGGACCATTACCCATGTAATCTTGAGGTGGTTGTGGCATGGGAAAACACTGCATCCACATTCCTTGGTCCTATGTAGGATATGGAGAATCTGACGCCGAAGGTGCCCATGGCATAGTAGCATGCATCTTCTGCGGGGGAAACACAGTAGTAACATCACCATGATGCTTGTTATTATCTGAAGAACTATCCCAACGCGGTGGTGACCTTGTTCTCTTTTTTATTGGCCGATCGACTTGAGCGGCCTTTGTGTACTTGTTCAGGAGTTGACTAAAAGTAGGTCCTTGCTTCAGAACCATACCTTTGACTTTAGGCTCATTCACCTTCCAAGTACCCACTTCCGGGCGTCTAGGCTTGAAAGTTCTAAGTCGGTCTAGGAGCAAACCGGTCTGACCGGTTTCGTCTGATCAGTGGACCGAGTCTCAATTGATGAACTTTCTTGCCCCCCGGGCCTTGATGTGTTAATTGTAATCTTCAGAGATTCTTTACCATCCAGAGTCTTTCCAAGCATCACTTTCCTGACCGGAATTTGATTATCAATTTTTCCCGGCCTTGGCTCTCCGACTACCACATTCTTCCCCTTAGCTCCTTCAGCTTGTTCCGGCCGAATCAGCACCTTGGTATTCAAATCAAGGGTATGCACAGGGAAGGGAGTCTTGTCAACTTGCATCTCAGCTAGCACCAATCGACCTTCATTAATAGCCGATTGTATCTGTCGTCAGAAAGCATTGCAATCATTAGTAGCATGTGAAAAAGAATTATGCCACTTACAATAAGCATGATTTTTCAATTGATCGGCTGGTGGAATTGCATGAGAAAGTTTAATGAAACCATTCTTAAGCAATTCATCAAAAACACGATCACACTTGGCAACATCAAAAGTAAATTTAATCTCTTCTCGCCGATTTTTCTGAACCGGCTTCAACGAAGGACAAGGACAAGGCTTAGCTTTTGATGGCCAAACAAATTCAGCAGCATAAACTTCATTATCCTCATCACTCGAGCTATCAGAATCATTATCAAGCAAATGAACATTGGAACGATGAGGCTTAGTATTTTCTTTAATATGTTTTAATTTTAATTCGAGACTCATGACCTTCATTTGCAAGTGATTAATAGAAAGAAAATCAAAACCTTCTAATTTCTCTTTCAAATAAGATCGCAAGCCTGCAAAAGCTAAATCTGCTAAATCTTTTTCAGAAATTGACAAATTAAAACATCTATTCTTTGTATCCCTAAATCTTTTGAAATAATCTATAACTGATTCTTCTCGACTTTGCCTAATAGATGTTAAATCAGTTAATTTAGTTTCATTTTCTCCGTTAAAGAAGTGCTCATGAAATTTACGCTCCAATTGAGACCAACTTTGAATAGAATTAGGAGCAAGCGAAGAAAACCAAGAGAAAGCAGTTCCAGTCAAAGTTAATGAAAACAAACGAACACGCAATGGCTCATAAAAGGCTGCTTCTCCTAGCTGCAAAATATATTGACTAACATGCTCCCAAGTAGTACGATTATCTTCACCATTGAATTTAACAAACTCAGGAACACGCCAACCATTAGGATATGTAACTAGATCAAACTCAGGAGGATATGGTTTTTGATATAGACGTGAGCTACTCATATCTATCCCAAGCTTTGTTCTAATTGTATTAGCCAGATCATCTTTGAACTTAGAGAAATCGGCTTGATAATTTGCACTAGTTGTATTCTGAAAACGAGGAGCACCATACACAGTATTATGAATAGTATTTGGAATCGGTCCAAAAGAGACATTAGATCCCATAGGTGCACTTCCTACAACAGTAGCGCGAGGGGGTGTAAAAACAGGACCAGAAGTAACTGTATTGGATAAAACCATTGCATCCGTTGCACCTACACCCATAGAACCGGTTTGTCCAACTGAATTGGGCTGACCGGTTTGGAAAACCGGTCTGACCGGTTCTTGGACCGAACTAGGATGAGGTGGCTGGCCTTGATAAAAATTCAGTGGCATACCCAAATTATGATCTACAATATTTTCTGGTACACCTGATGTACTGGCATTAATTTTAGGGCATGCATTATGATCTTATAAAGTATTCTTACCCTTATTAAACGCCTCAAAATTACTAGCCATGTTAACAATTAACTCACTTGTAACAGTTTGTGCAGCATGCAACTTTTCATCCATCATGTGAGTTATTTGTTGCATTAAATCAGAGGGTTCACCGGTTACCTTAGGAAGCTCCTCAACTTGATCGTTAGCCAACTTAAAAGCTGGCATAACGAACTCTTCAACTCTCTTGAAGAAGCCTCCACGATCCTTCTTGAAGCCCTTCAAGAATTGCGCCTTGAAGTGTTCCTCAGCAATCAGGTACCGCTTCTGCTCCTCGTCCGTGAGTTCTTCCATCGTAGCGGTGATGATGTTGTTCTTGTCGAGCTCACTGGTTGCACCCGACATCTTTGAGGTAAATTAGATCGGTCTTGGGACCAGATTAATCTTCCCCAGCGGAGTCGCCAAAAAGTATGTTGACACGAAGATGCGACAACACACTCGAGATCGCAGCACGGCCGTCACCATGGCCAACACTCGGCCTCCCTCGGGCAAACCGGTCAGACCGGTTCCTAGAACCGGTCAGACCGCTTTCTGGCAGGAGGTCGTGAAGACCTAGAAACTCGAGCTCGGGAGGGACCCCGTCGGAGCTCAAGCAATCTAGGGTTGCTCTAGGGTCGGCAGGCCACCTAGAACGCCTTAGTACATCGCGGAGACGAGCAAAGGACAGCAATTAGGGTTTGGAAGAGATTAGGGTTTGAGAGATAAAAAGTAAAGGACAAATATGTTGATTCGATTGGAATAACTCTCAATCGGCCTTAGCCTTCATATATATAGGCCGGGGAAGTCTTACCCCTCATGAGTCGGTTACAATATGGGATCAAACTCAAAATCCTAAACCTACTCGAATTACAGACTCAAACCGGTCTGACCGGTTTATCCGGGTGACTGACAATTTTGACTGTCAACACGTACCTCGCATACTATCAGAGCGAGTGCGACATGCAGATCCTCAGCATCTCTTACCGCAACCGCTCCTTGCTCATCGCCAAGACGACCACCGACAAGGGTGAAAATTATTTCAACACGTCCTCTGTACCCGGAGTCATCTGCCGCATCCCAGCGGCCAACATCTCCACCAAAGTTGTTGCTCCGTTCTCGATCAGCCCCGTCAATCAGAACCTCATCTTCTACAATTGCACAAAGCCGCTGTCGTCGCCAGGCGATGGGCTTGTGGAGACGATATGCCGCAGCAACACGTATGTTCGCGTCGTCGGCGAGCGTTCCGACGGGTTTGACAGCTACTTCTTGGAGGGCTGCAACGCTACCGTTGTGCCGGTGTTCGTGGGGTCTGCCAAGGCGAACGCGAGCAGATACAAGGAACTCATCAATAACGGCTTCCTCTTGACATGTCAGTTGCCATCGTCGTCGCCGTCGCTGGCAGGTACTCTAATTACTCAGCTATTAGTTTAGCAGGAAGAACAAATCCACTGAGCTCGCTCAGACGATCAGTTTATTTATCCACTGAAACGAAGGAGGCCGTACTACGTCGTCGTCCCTATCCTGGGGCAGGCGTGTTCATTCTTCGTAAACTGTTCGGGTCTACTACAAGAGTTCTTTTCCATCCATTGCATATGTTAGCAAACAGCACATTATTGGTTTAATAGTTTTGCTTTTGCTTTTGTTCGTCATACCGATCCTTTGTAGGTCCCATGACCCATCCATTATCTGTTCGTCTAGAAGTTTTCATTCTGCTCGTGCAACTAAATAGTCCTAGAAATAATAAGACCTGGAGTAATCAGATTAGACTGACCAGAGTCAGACACTTGAGACCTGAACCTAGTGCGGCTACAAACAAGCCAAACAGAGTCTTACAAACACGCTTGATCGAACCTTTTGAAAATAGCCTAGTTTGTAATTAATAAGATAGAAAGCAATATTCATTACGCCTCTAAACTTGTTATGCAATGTCATTTAGTGACATAAAAATATATTTTGAAAGTTTAGGGACCTATGTGACACCTCGATATGTTTAGGGACCGCCCATCCATTTTACTCCATTACATACACAGCAGGAATTGATCTTCACTTTAGGAAGGTGGCATATCGCATAACTGAACTTAGCAAAGTAGCATATTAATCAGCACATTTCATTCATCTTGGCATCTAGGGATGAAAACGATCGAACACATTTGAAAAAGATATCGTAATGTAGAAAACAAAAGTGTATGGTTGAGATTTTTCTACATTTGTCAAATGGATAAATACAAATACTGTACCATATGACTTTACAATTAGTTGAAAATGACAACTTTTGTGTTTTATTGCTAAAAACAGAATCGTTCGAGCAATATCGTAATGTAGAAGAAAAAAACGGCCGGTACGAGATTTATCCTCATCGTTTTCATCCATATTGGCATCAGATAGTACACTCATTCCTCCCTTTTAGGAAAAGACTCAATGTAGCACTAAGTACTGCCTTTTGTGACTAAATATTTTGTGTGATTTCAGGTAGCAATGGAACTGTCAAGAAGATAATACTAATAGGTACCCTACGTTGACATCTTCATCATTATTATTAATCAAAACTTCAATTATTATTATTGATTAATAGTTATATCTAGTAACAAGTTACATTTGATTTTTAAATTTTGGAATAACAGATAAGAAATAGTGAATTTTATTTACGTATTTCCACATGGGTTCTAAAATGAAAATTAGGAGAACCAATCCATAATTTATGTATTAAATATAAAAATCACCAAATTGAGCAAAATAGGTAATCCTTATATATCAACTCACACCTCTTCTCTTCAGTTTTTTAAAGACAGGTATAAATACAATTGACAATGGACATGGAAATCTAAATGCTTGTAATACAACACCTCACAATTTTAAGAGAAAAAATAACATCTATTTTAATTTCAGTTTCGATATCAGCAGCCGCAACCTTGCTACCATGTATATATATGCTAGTACGGCATAGAAAGAGAGATAAACTACATCTTTTGCTATGGAAAAAGACTAGCAAAAGCAATGGACGGAACATTGAGGCCCTAATAATTTCATATGGATCCCTAGCTCCAAAGAAATACAAGTACTCAGAAGTAACAAAGATAACGTCTTCCCTTAATAATAAGCTTGGGGGAAGGTGGTTATGGTGTGGTTTTCAAAGGAAGGCTGGATGATGGTCGTCTAGTTGCTGTGAAATTGTTGCATGATTCCAAAGGACAAGGAGAAGATTTTGTGAATGAAGTTATGAGCATTGGCAAGACCTCTCATGTTAATACTGTTAGCTTATTTGCTTTTTGTTTGGAGGGCTCGAAACGAGCCTTAATATATGAGTACATGCTCAATGGCTCTTTGGATAGGTACATCTACTTACAGAATCCTAAAGCAGTTTTAGGATGGGACAAGATCTATACAATAGCAATTGGGATTGCTCGAGGGTTAGAATACTTGCACCATAGTTGTAATACACGCATTGTCCATTTTGATATCAAGCCTCAGAATATTCTTCTAGATCAGGAATTTTGCCCAAAGATTGCTGACTTTGGTTTGGCAAAATTGTGTTTTACCAAGGACAGCAGGCTTTCAATGACAGGTGCTAGAGGAACTGTTGGATTCATCGCTCCTGAAGTGCACTCTCGAACCTTTGGAGTTGTCTCAACAAAATCAGATGTTTATAGTTATGGAATGATGCTGCTAGAAATGGTTGGAGGCAGGAAAAACGTGAAATCAGTAGTGCAAAGGTCAAGTGAAAATTATTTTCCAAACTGGATTTATGACCACTTTGGACAAGATGATGCATCACAAGCTTGTGAGGTCACACCTGAAGTTGAGGGAATTGCCAAAAAGATGAGCCTGATTGGCCTGTGGTGCATACAAATACTACCTATGCACCGACCTACGATCACCAAAGTTTTGGAAATGTTCGAGAGAGGTTTAGATGAATTGGACATGCCACCAAGGCAAAACTTCAGTCAAATACTGTAAGATATTTGGTACTAGTAACACATATTTCTGCAACTGTCCATTATCATTTATAACAAATTTGATATAACAACACTTTTGATTTCTATTTTTCCAGAGAAGATTCAGATTATAGTTTAGATGTACAAGGAGCAAGTACCAGCAGTGCTACCAAAGCACAAGCTCTTAGTGAAGTGCAAAAGATCAAGGAGATGAGCACTGTAAATTCAAAAATCCTATGATGGATACCGACTCTATGAAAAGACCACCTACGCTAGGTAAGAAATAGGATTGGAATTAGACGTTATATCAGAACTCACAATATATTCTTGTACTAACGTTGTATATGTACCTATTGTTTGCAGACGAGAGGTTCAAAATCAGAAGTTGCTAAGATAGTACTTGTTTTAAATTTAAAGGGCACTAGCCAATTACAATTTGAATGCAGAAAGCATGAGTACAAGCAGTGTTACCAATATAAGTTTTTAGCGAAGTTCTAAAGATGAAGGAATCAAGCTTTCTGAATTCAAAAATCTTATGATGGTTACCAACTCTATGGAGAGGTTACGTAGAACAAGAATCAGGCAATGAACCTGTGTATCAATCTGTATGAGAGACAGAGAAGGTTCAAATCATAATTGAGTTATTTTAAATAAAGGAAATTCATTATTCCGGCTTCTACATCCGTATAGGTGTATATAGCCAAACGTTACAAACCCGTAGTACATAGACCACAGAACCCATAAAGGGAGAGAATTTTAGAGCATACAAAAGAATACAATAGGGTGGAGAGAGCCAGGCCTCGATCATATTACTAAACTTGCAGCCCAAATTGCTGAAAATCTCCATATATAGTCTTTTGTATCCCAACCTCGAAGAGACTCTCTCTTCGACTTTGTGAAGCATCTTCAGTTCTGCAAGGCCTTGTTTGCCCTAGGCAACAGATGTTATGATACTTGTTTTTTTAGGGAAGATGTTATGATACTTGTTTCAAAAGGCTACAGCCTAGCTACTATTATATTTTGCGTTCAGAATCATAAAGATTAAGGCACCAAGAGGGAAAGTTATATTCTTCAAGATTGCATATGATTCTTTTGACATAATCCTATTACGGTGTACGGTACGGTCCTGCCATTTCTATATTTTTGTTAGTTACATTTTGTCACTGTCCCTTCAGTCAAGTGCCAGCACCCCCTATAATCATCCATCACCCTGAATCTCCCAAACGCTAATGACACATCATATCGGTACTCAAATCAAGTAGCTGGTCAACAAGTATCCATCAAGGCATTACACACTATGAAAGATTGATACATCACAATTTTGGAGTTATGGACAGCGCCACTTTATCTGTTGCCGTGTCGCCATACGGTTCCTCTTATATCCAGCATCGCACTCGGTCAATGTTTCATCACTATATATGGACTATGGTATGTATAACGTCATGGAAATATTCAGGGTTTACAAGTTGGTTGCAAGTTGTGTATACAAAACTATTCAGGGTTACAGTGTGTTTAACAAAAGTGAAAGATGCATGTTGGCCAACAAGAGGGGTACATTAGCCGGAGCTGATCATCCTAGCCTGGTCACGTTGGCTCACGACAGTGGCCGCTTTATTTGTCCCGTCAGTCGCAGACTGATATATGGAGATTGAACAGGGCGGTGAGCTGCATCGGATAAGCAAAACGATTTCAAGCGATTGATAAATCGCATCACCATTCAACCATACTTTTCCTAATTAATGTAACGGTCATCGGTCAAGTAGAGCTCACAAGAAAGCTCCTCCGAAGCCTCAACCCGGTCCATACGTATCGATGAGTCGCAGAAATCACACGGAAGATTTAGAGATTGGTTTCTGCGTTGAAAGACTGCAGAGCGCACACTGCGGTACAATTCGCTAGTTCGTTACTAGCAAGGTGTTGTTTTCAGAGAATAATAGGACATGTTGCCTGGACGTTGGATGTTTGGTTATCCAGTGTTCGTCCCACCCCATCCCTCTGGACCCAGGCAGGGCTATGGAGTCAACGATGCAGCCAAATCACAGCAACACTATCCCTTGCGTTTTACGGGAAGCTTACGCACAGATCATAATTCATAAACACGAGGACTAGTTGTGCGCATACTGAATTCGTTCCCGTGTGAAAAGGATCAAGTTGGACTGATCACTACTGCCCAGTGCAGGAGACGACTAAGCTACCTCACTGGTCACTTCAACGCACCACCCCGGCATCGGCAAGATCCTCGAAAACTACAGTGCTCGCTCCAGGCCTCCATGCAACAGGCCCCCGTGACTACATCCCATGATCTCTCAAGTGAGTCTTCAACTCCTAGTTTTTGGCCCATGAGCCCGTCTAAGGGGTGACGTGGAGGGCGACCCGCCTAGGGTTTCTCCGCGACGTCGCCGCTCCCCCACCCCAGCCACCGGCAACAACCCCCCCCCCCACCCCCACCCCCACCCCCACTCCCCCATGCCTCATCTCCTCCGCCTGCTTCGCGTCCTTCTGGATCCGGGTGGCTGCCCTTCGCCCCCCTCCCCCCATCCCAGCGGCCACCTCTGCCGACGCCAACCGGCTGGCCCCGACGGCCACCTCCGGCGGTTTGGTCCCATGGCGACGTCTGCTTCCTCCCCAACCAGCCGCCGGCGACCACCCCAGCCTCGGCGCCCACCTCCTCCACGCCTCCACCGTCGGTGGCGCCACCGGCCTCAGAGTCCATCTCTACCGCGATGGCCACCCCTCCTCCGTCCACACCGGCGCTCAACCCGAGGCCAGCGGCCGCCGCTGGGCGGCAGGGCGTCCCCCGATGCGCCAGCGTCCGCATCGGCGCTCTCGCCCGCGGCGGAGCCTTTCTTCCCAGGCATTTCTTCGGCGGACCGTAGCATGGCCAAGCGTTGGATGGAGTACTCTGACTCCGAGGACGACATTGACGAGGTAATCGCCACTCATGAGGTCGGTGCTGCCTCCCAAACCCCCTACCTTGATGTAGTCCACCGCAGCCCTGCACCGGCTCCGAAGGCCTCCATCCGATCCTTCGTGGTGCAGCCTCCCTATGGCGAGGGTGGGCACCGCAAGCGTCCTCGGCGACGGGGCCGCAGGCCACCCTCTCCGTCGCCCAAGCAGGCCAAACGTCGTTCCCAGTGCAGCACCCGCAGGCGCGGAAAGACGGAGATGGTCGTCGGTCTGCAACGGTGTGGCCACCTGATGAGGACATCACTCCTATGGATACTCACAACAATCTTCCATTGATCGTTCAAGGTCCAATCACTAGCTCGTGCGCGACAATTGAATTTAGATGTGAGCTCGTTCCTAAGTACTTCTCTATGTGATTATGAGAATAGATTGCTACCTAATGATTATATTGTAATTAGGAACCATGGAGAGGACCAGAGGATAGTTGGAGAAGGGCTTCAAGGTGGAGAGGACCAGCAAGGGCGTGCAAGTCAAGATAGAGGCCCAAATCAATTCGACTTCGAGTCCACCTCGGAGTCCAGGAGCAGTCAGAGCTAAATTGGACGCCCAGGTCGCATACGGGCTCGGATTTAGACGTTCTTTATATGCTTGGAAAGCTAAGAAGATAATATTTGCAATGGCACTGGTCTCATATCAAAATTCGTCTGGAGTCATCAGGAATCGATGAAACAATTTGACGTCCAAAATCTGTTTCGGCTCTGCGTCGTCGTATTTTGGTCTTTGGGCCGTGTATCGTGTTGAGCCCAATAGGGGCACGTCCAGGGGGGGTCGACCACGACCCTAGACTCTTTAAAACAGTAGCCGCCACCCAAGTTAGGGTTTGGGTTTTGCTTAGATCAATTCTGTCAAGAACAGTGTCGCCGCTCGTCGGTTTGTGAGACCCCAACTTCGTGAGTTTAATCATACATCTGCAATTGTGTTGCAATCTTTCTCGTTCTTGCTTGTGTTCTTCGATTCGCAGGCAAGGATTAGCCTTCTGGGTGAGGTCAACCATGCAACGCCGGTTGATAACCTGAGGAGACGTGGTGCTGCGATTATGGGGTTCGGAACGTGTGGTTCAGAAGCCGGATCGATTTGAGTCACGACTCCACCAAATCGAGAGTTATCATAACCTTTCGGAAGATCGGGAAACCCTAGTTCCCATCACCACCCCCACATGGCTGGTCGGACTACCCCAAGTCATGGCTGGGGCGCCCAGGTGGCGCAATGCCCTCCACGCGTCGACCCTGATGGTTGGCAGCGAGTTGAGAGGCGGCGTGCACCGGGTCGGGAGCGGCCTCCTCGGCTGGAGGCGCCACCGCGGAGGTGCTTCCCCAAGGTGCTCGATGGACGATGCTTGAACTGTCTCTCCTTCAAGCATCGGGTTGCTTCATGTCATTAACCATCGCGCTGCCTACGCTGCCATGGCCCTTGGCACCACGCCAAGGATTGCAAGCAACCTCGTCGCCTGAAGCTTCACCCAGGCCAAACTCGGCTGGACAGCCATGTCATCCCTTTAGTGGGGACTGGGCAGCGCCGCACTCGCCCTTCAACGGACAAGCGCGCATTGCCTGTGGTTGATGACAGTGGCCTCGTCCTTACGTTCTCGGCCACCGATGCCTTGGCGATGGTTGCTCTGGCCACGGCTAAGTCCGCCATCATGGCTGCGCTTAACATCAAGGAGGAGACTTCACTCTCAAGCCTGCCTTCCCCAAGCTGTTTGTGGCCACCTTTCGATCACCGGAAATCCGTGATTGGGCTTCGATGGCAAGTGCTTCGCTTGTTGGTGCTGCCACCCCTCCCCCCTATGGAAGCACTAGTTGGTTGCCTGTTGGTGCCACCTTCGGCCGAGATCACGGTGCCTGCTTCTGTGGAGGCAAGCGCGCCACTATCGGGTGATATCGTGGCGTATGCTTCTATGGAGGCAAGCACCACAGTCGTGGAGCCGGAGGTCAACAATTCAGCGGCTTTGGAGAACTTCATCGCCCAAGTTACGAAGAACATCCTGACGCCTCTTGCGGATAAACCGCCTCGTCGCCGTCAAGTCGACCCTGTCCTCGTAGACATGCTCCCTCAGCCACCTTTCTCGTTAGGCGTCTGGGCTCAAACGAAGTCGTCACCAAGCTTTAGACCCTCTCTCAGTCGTCAAGCCAGCAAAGCGAGGGGAGGTGGTCCTGATGCGCCGACTCGGTGAGGCCGGGGTGCCTCTGCCCTTGACGGCTTCAGCATGTCAAGCGGTGAGGCAATTCTTCGACGAAGGGCATCCACCACACCATATGGACGCATTGAAGGACATGTTCCCGCTATTGAAGACCATGAGCAAGACCTCTCCCTTCGTTGAGTGTCGACTGAAGGCTCCATGTAGAGCCACTCATGTAGGTTGTCTAGGTTGTCGTGGATGTGAGTAGATTACGTTGGAGCTTTACATCGGGTTGGGTTTAGCTGGCTCGCCGGCTTGTGTTCATTTAGAGTTCGTTTCAATTGGATTGTAACCGAACTTTGTATCAATTTTTTCTTCTTAATACAATGATAAGTTGCTTGCGTATTCGAGAAAAAAGTGTTCAACTCCTCTCCCAACTTCTGACAACACACGAGACATGAGACATGACTGCAGTGTTGTCCATGCAGTCACTTCTTCTCCACGCCGTGGCCTTCTTGCTACAGCTCTCAATGGCTTCTCAATCAACTGGGCCCACACAGGAGAGTGAAGACTATTCAACGCGAGCTTGATTTTCCATTGAAGATCTTCCCCGTTTATCTTCCCGCGCGAGAGAAAAACAGTTCGCTTTTTTAGGGCCCACCAGGGGTGGGTTCCTTCTGGATTACCAGGCACATGACGGCATTGCACCGGCAGTGCCGTACTAGTGTCACGGACAATGTGTTCGAGTGGCGCTGCTACGACCAAGGTGGTGTGCATTGGGCGACTTGCGGTGAGTTCAATGCCATATATATTTCAAGAATTTTAGACTTCTAGTTTCTAGATATTTTTTAGGGGTGTTTGTTCGTTAATTTATTCAATTTCACGTTCTGAACCCAGGAAACAAGAATTGCATTCTTGTCTTGCGCAACCTTGCTACAAGATCGGTTGTTCAGTTACAAGGCATGTTGTTTGATGCAGAGATCACCGACAGTGTATAAACACTACTTTGATGCAGAGATGATTCATCTGGAGCAAAATATGGAATCTGTTTTAGTATATCTCGGATGTTTAGGGGAGTACGAGTATATCTGCACCAAACCGGCTCAGGGCCTCATCGGGGCGCAGAGTAGAGAGATTTTCAGGGGAGATCTCCAGATGGGATGGCAGTATGGCACCAGGCCCCAGCTGCTATCGTGCCGTAGGAGATGGCCGATAATGCAGTGGCTGGGGATAGTTCTGTCCACCGCCGCGCATCTCGACGGCGAGACGGCAGCTCTGCAGACGATGCGGGGACCTGGACCGGCGACCAACTCCCTTCCTACCTAAAAACCTGACGTTTAGATAATGTTTGGATCAAATATTAAGAATATAAATCATCAATAACTTTTTCAAATCGTTGAGTTTATAAATGTAAAAACTATATAAATAGATTTATCTTGAATTTTTTTTCATAAAAATATGCATATATCACTCTTCAATAAATATTTTTATAATAATAAGAGGTTAAAGTTATGTTTTAAAGACCGTGTCGCTATTCTAGACCTCTTTCGAACGGAGGGAGTACGGATCGGCTACGATGCTGCCGAGCCCATCCAGTGGCAAAGGTCCATTATGAAAAGTTGGACCGTGATGTGCCCTGGGTCCGCGCACGCCTGTAACTCGTGCGGGCCTGTCTGAGGCCCAGACATCATTCATATATATGCTTGGAATACACGGTGCGTCGCCTCCGACGGCCCAAAACAATTTGTCAGCGTCTCAAAAACGTGTTCAGTTTTTTTTAAATGTTACTAGCCTATTAGTTTAAGTATTGGAAATCGGAAGTATTAATGTCCCAATAGGGAAAACATTCTGCCTAATTATGCATCAAATATTTGAAATGATCCTAATACATTGTTTTCTTTATTTACAGCGTGTCGATTTCCTTCGTTTAGGCACTGCAATGCCCTTATAGTCATCTACTACTGAAGATTTCCCTAATTCTATTGAGCTCACTCATCTGTACTGTTTTCGAGTAATTTGTATAAATGCTACTCAAAACTATGTAATGGTGCACCATAGAATAGATGATGCTTCAAATTACTGAATTTAGATACTGGTGGCATGGTAAATTGGTGACGTCAGAGATTGACCATAGCTATGCCATGACAACTGCTGAACTGCAGAAGTATCAAAAACAAAACAAAAAAACTGCTGAACTCCAGCAACGCTGCGCGCGGATTACGCTGAGAGCCCGAGTTTTTTTTAATTAAGGAACCGAGAGAGCCCGGGACTTGTGAAAGTGAGAAGGCTTATCGTAAAAGCTGGCCCACTGGTTACTCATAAAGGGCCGAGGCCCAGGTACTTTCGGCCCGGGATTAGACCATGCGATCTGTGACCTGTGCTTTGATCTGCTAATGGCCACAAAGCCGTTTCTCGGATCAGGAAATGTTAATCTTATGCATCTGTAGTGGTTATGATGTCTTAGTCCATGAATATACATCAGGCTCTAATGTCATGAGCATGATATATACCAAGATGGTTGTGTTCTCTTTACTTTATTATTGTACTAGAACAACACTTGAAACACGAAAAAGGCTGTCCAATAGCAACATCTTTACAAGAAACGACACGCAGGCACGGCGCCTTTGTCACCGTCGAACCAGTGAAGGTCACAGTAGAGGTTTTCACCTCTCAATGAGCAAGCCAGTACGGTTCCAGATAAATCATCACACCATGTTTCGTGTTTATGTAAAGTCTAAACTATGTTATAGATGCTAGCATAGACACATACATATTACCACTATGAATATGTAGATAGGCATATATATATATATAGTATATGGATATATTATTTTATATAGTATTATAAAGTTATAATCAAAATATATTTTAAAATATGGTTGATTTTAAATTTTTTTCGTGTAACTCACTTTAAAGTATCTTAAAATTAGTATATAAACATATTTAAAATGAAAAACTAGTATGCCGACATACATACAATGGTATACTGATGATGGGTGTAGCTACACGCATGTGTAGATAAAACTCGTCACACACATATATCGAGTTTTATCTACACTCGCGTAGCTACACCTGCTAAATACCCGAGGTCACACTACAAGAATAACTCACATCCGCACCCCTCATATGCCTCGGTGCACTTAAGATCCGGTGCTAATGTAACGTTAGCACCGGGTGCGAAATTGGGGCGCCCTCGGGAACCCTTTAGCACCGGGTTGTAACACCAACCGGTGCTAAAAGTCCCCTTTAGCACCGGTTGGTGTTACAACTCGGTGCTAAAGGGTCCCCCTCCTTTAGCACCGGGTGGTATTACGACCCGGTGCTAAAGGGTCACCCTTTAGCACCGGGTGGTGTTACGACCCGGTGCTAAAGGCCCTTTAGCACCGGTTCGTAAATACGATCTGGTGCTAATGTAGGTGTCACATGCTACTTCAAAATGAGCGCATCTTTAATCCTATCACATGCGCTGTGTAGGTGAGATGGTTAGGTGGGTGCACGCGCGCGAGCCAAGAGGTCTTGAGTTCGAATCCTGCAACACGCAAATATGCAAATATTTTTTGCTAGTGCCCCCACCTTTAGCACCGGTTATTTGACCCGGTGCTAAAGGTGGCACCCTTTAGCACCGGAAGATTGGCACCGGGTGGGAAACCCGGTGCTAAAGGGCTTTCCCACCCGGTGCCAATGTGCATGATTCTGGTAGTGTCAACCTCTTGCTGCCGGGTTGAGATTGTGACCCGCTAATAAATTGGCGTACATACACACTACCAGAATGATCGACATCTGCACCGGGTGGGAAAGCCCTTTAGCACCGGGTTTCCCACCCGGTGCAACTAATCCGAGGCTAAAGGGGTACCCCTTTAGCACCGGGTGCAGCCACGACCCGGTGCTAAAGGCCCTGCCCCGCAGCGCCTTTAGCAGGCCCTTTAGCACCGGGTCGTGGCTGCACCCGGTGCTAAAGGGCCTGCCTTTAGCACCGGTTGCTGTCAGCAACCGGTGCTAAAGGCCCCGGATTTCTTTTTTTTTGCTTTTTTCAGTAGCCATGCATGCACGTCTATATACGTGTATATACGTATATATTCTAATACGTGTATTCTAATGCGTATTCGGCCGACTCTATATTCATATTAGCTGACATTTCATCAAAATAGAAGACATATATATTACAAAAGTAGATATTCATGCATGTCAACTCGAGTTATATATATTTAAACTGTATTTTCTACTTAATTAAGATTGACGACCAGCTTGTTGGACTGTCCGGCACGTCCTCCAGTACTGGCGAGTAGAATTCTCCTCGGGGATTGACGACCTCGTCCCAGATCCATCCGACGAGCTGTTCTGCAATTGCGTCAATTCTTTCTAGCTCTAGGGACTCTTCCTTCAGGTTGAACATCTATAATTTACAAATAATTAAAAGATATTTAATCCGCCGAGTTAGAGTCAATAATTGTGCACTTAATAATAATGGAAATGTGTTTATTATTACGTACCATAATATCCTGTTGTGTAAGCTTTTTATGTCCCCAATTCCACATGAAATCGCAAACATAGTATGCACGTAAATTATTTCCCGGCCCCTGTTTGGCACACTGTCGACCAAAAGAAATTAAGTAAAATTCATATAATATATTAGCCGAGGCCTACATGTACAAATTACTTGCTTACCGGAAAGCCAATGTTCCATTTTAGTGTTTCATGTTGAATACCCGGGTGTTCTTGACGAAATTGAATCCAGGCCCTGCGAACAAAAAAATTGAGTTAAGTCATTGCGAGTGTAAGGGGTGAATTAAGTAGGGAAAAATATATATCACCTTGTCATCATGTCCATGATGTTCTGTAGTTTTTCTTTTGGAGTGTGCAATGAATCAAAGACGTTCACGACACCCCGGTCAGGACACAATATTATTAGAAACCAGTGGAATCTGTATACATGTATACATTATAATCAGAAATGAAATAGTACACAGACAGTATAATAAGAAGCCTGTGTATGTACTCACTCGATGTTGTACGGGATTAGTATGGAGTCGCAGTAATTTTGTTTCTTAATATACTTGTATAGGTTTAAATATGTTTCCTCAGGATTCATCAATATCATATCTTCACTTATCCTTCGAGGATCCACGAAACCAACGTCATATATCCCGGATCTTCGACATTTTTGAATCTCCATTCTGCATATGTTAAGTAATAAATAAAGCCTGCATCAGCATAGATTGGAATTATTGTTTTCAAACTGTGAATTATAAGCAACAACAAAGTACTTACAGTGTCCAACAGGTGATCAAATCCACGTCCATGGCGTCGCGGTGGTACAGCTCATATATATCCTTAAACCTCAGCCAGACCTAAGCCTCGTCACCATTGTAGAAATCATGGTCCTTCACGCCTACTTTGATCATGCGTCGTTTATTCCTTCTTGTTTCTTCCAAGTACCACTCATGGAATCGGCGCATCTTCTTCTGTAGCTTGCTCTCCATTTCAAGAGGGACCATAGGCTCGCCAAGCTTAAACGGCCATTTCAGCGTTGTGTTTACAGCCACCTCTTCTTCCCCCAGGACTTGCGCTCTGGTTAGTCCAGTCTCGGCCATTACTCGTTGCACGTTAAGCTCGTCCAGAGATGGCAATGGACCCAAGGGCCGCTGAGGTTGCTGGCCGATCTGTGGAACCTTTTTGGATGGGCCCGCCTCTTTATCTGCAGCCTTCCGCTTCCGGCGAGATTTCAGTAATGAGCGGTCATAGTCTGTTACTATTACTTCCTTCTGTTGACCCTTGCTCAAATTACCGAGGAATGACTTGACGACGGTGGGATCAAGCTTCGGCTCCGGCTCAGGTTTTTTCCTCCACTCGGCCATTTGCCTCTTTGTGTCTGCTTTGACCGAGGCTTCGAGCTCCTCTAGAGTCTTCTCACCCGCTCTTTTCTCTGGTGCGGGCTTCTCTTTGGTTTTCCGCGCCTTCTTCGCTGGTGGAGTGGGGGCAGAGGCTTTAGTGCGGCGTCCCCTCTTTGGCGGAGGGGGCGGAGACCTCCGCAGTGGAGGAGACGGAGACCTCTTTGGCGGAGGAGATGGGCTTGCATCAGGAGCTCCCGGAGAATCGTCATGATCCGGTGGATCTCTTGGAGACGGTGGAGGTGACGGAGGCTTGTTGGTAGCCGCAGGTGTACCAGGTATGACGACGTCTGCCTTGCTCCATAGAATGATGCAGTAAGAACACTGACCGAGTTTTGTTTCTCCGTCACCTCCGGGGATGTCAAGTTCCAAGTCTTCCCAGTTGGTGATGACTTGCTCCACCTCAACAGGTACGTAACCATGTGGAATGTCATTGCAGTGCCATTTTTGCCCTTCTTCCACACGTTTGGTCATACCGTATGCGACCTGATAAGTTAGTAGTCACAAAGAAAGTTAGTAAATGAATGGTATTTACGGTGAAATGTATGCAGTACGAACTAAGGTCGCATACGTACCACCACAGCTAAGTTTTTCTGCCTAACGACAAGCTCGCATGCGGTCCGTTGAGTTATTTCATCCACGGTGTAACGGACCGCTTCGGCGGCCTGTGTGAAAGCATGACTGCTTTGATATTGTTGTGGAGGGCTAATAAGGGCCGCATCTTGGAGAGGTGCATGCTCTGTGGAACCGGTCCCGCCTGCGGCTTGTTGGAGAGGTGCAGGCTCTGTGGAACCGGTCCCGCCTGTGGCTTGTTGTATCTGCAGCCATGCTACCTTCATCCGTCGCTCCATCTCTGACTCTATTTCTTGGAGCTTTGAGCCCTGGGCGGCAACCGTTTGCTCTAGGTCCCTCACCCTCTGCTCATATTCGGCCTTCTTCCTCGAACGGCTCCTATAGGTGGCGGCGTGCTCTTGGAAACCTTTCTTCCATGAGATGTTTGTGCCTACGCCGCGCGTCCGTCCAGGATGCTCCTTGTTCCCTAAGGCATAGGTTAGCTTATCTCTGTCTCTATCAGCAACAAATTCTCCCCTCTCAGATGCCCTGAGGATATCGAGGAGACGCTGAGCTAGTTCTCGCAAGTCCTCGGGAAAAACTAAGGAGCCGTCGATTGGGCTTAGGGTGCCTCCATGACCATAGTACCAATGCTTGGTCCTTGTGGGCCAGTCATGTGTCGCTGGAGTGATGCCTCTAGCATATAGATCTTCTTCCATCTTCTCCCATTTAGCGATGCTTGCCTTGTAACCTCCCGAACCCATCTTATGAGAGTACTTCTTATTTGCGGCGTTTCCAGCGTTTCTAGCGCTAGCCGTTGCACCCTCTTCGGAGGTTTTGTACTCAAGGAATGCTTCCCACTCGTCATCAGTGATCTTCTTATACTTCTCAGGATCCAGGGCCTCTCCGGTTTTGAGAAAATGTGAGTACAACTTCTTCTTGAAATCCTGAAACAGAACTACCATCTTCTTCATTGTCCAATCCCTCAGTTCTGCTTCATGAGTGCTAGGCCAGTCGAATATTGCCTTTAATTCCCTCCATAGCATCTCTTTCTCTGTATCGGGGAGCACGTACTCCTCAGTGGGGTCCGTGGACTTCCATTTTCTGATACTAATGGGCACATTGTCCCGTACAATTACCCCGCACTGAGATACAAATTTCTTGGCCACTTTTGGGGGCTCAACTGGCTCCCCATCATCCTCCACTCGAGTGATGTGTAACTTGACATCCTTCAGCTTCTTCGTGGTCGATCGTTTTGATTTCTTAGCAGAGGCGGCCTACACAAATTACATATATACGAGATGATATAGAGATTGTATACATAATTGACATGTACAGTACAAATTTATGTTATCTATATACACACCTGACTAGACGAGGGCTCGTTACCGGCCCCTTCAATAGTGCTGCCCTGGACACGTTCGCCCTGGACATTGGCGGCCCCTTCAACATTTTCGGCCCTTGCAACATTGTCGCCCTGGATATTGTCGTCCCTTCCAATGATCCCCAACACATCATCCATGGACATTGGTTGGGTTACAATATTGAAAAGTTGATTCGCAAAGAACATGTCGTTGTCCTCTTGCATGGGTGGGACAGGGATGTTGTTGTCCTCTTGCATGGGTAGGACGGGGTTGTTGTTGTCCGCCATCTATAGAATTAAAAATAATTGATAAGAAATATATACAAAGCATACATATTCCCAATATTTCTAACATTTTCGTTAAGGGGGTCGGTGCGTGAAAAACGGATTCGCCAAGGGGTTCGGGTGCGCGGTGTGAATTGATTCGCTAAGGGTTCGCTAAGGGGGTCGGTGCGCGAAAAACGGATTCGCTAAGGGGTTCGGGTGCGCGGTGGGTTCGGGTACGCCATAGAATTTCCGATAATAAACATTTTCGATAGTATACATTATACAAACATATAACATTTCCAATATACATTTAAATGAAGCACATATATTTCTAATATACATAATTTTAAAAATAATTGATAAGAAATATATACATTTAAATGAAGCACATATATTTCTAATATACATAGAATTTCCAATATACATTTAAATGAAGCATTTTCCAATATACATTTCAAACATATAACATTTCCAATATACATTTCAATGTAAATATCTCCAATACATTTAAATGAAGCATTTTCCAATATACATTTCAAACATATAACATTTCCAATATACATTTAAATGAAGCACATATATTTCTAATATACATAGAATTAAAAATAATTGATAAGAAATATATATACATTTAAATGAAGCACATATATTTCTAATATACATAGAATTTCCAATATACATTTAAATGAAGCATTTTCCAATATACATTTCAAACATATAACATTTTCAATATACATTTCAATGTAAATATCTCCAATACATTTAAATGAAGCATTTTCCAATATACATTTCAAACATATAACATTTCCAATATACATTTCCAATATACATTTCAATGTAATTTCTAATATTTTCAATGTATGTGCTCAGCGAACGCGTTCGGCTAAGCGCATTTGGTTAGCGAACGCGTGGCCGAACACGTTCGCTAAGCAAATGTGCCATGCAACGGGTACCTGCACACACAAACACGTACACGGCACGAAGGCCGGCTCACAAACATGCACGCACGACACGAAGGCCGGCTTCACAGAGGCTCACCGCGTGATGGGCGGCGGGCGACGGCGGCGCGGGGACGAGCGGCGGCGGCGGCGGTGAGGGGACGAGGAGCGGCACCGGCGCGGGGACGACGGGCGCCGGCGCGGGGACGACGGGCTCAGGGACGACGACGGCGGCGGGGACGACGACGGCGGCGGCCGGGGACGACCGACGGGCGCGGGGACGGCGGCGTGGGCGTGGGGACGACAGGCGGCGGCGGCGTGGGCGCGGGGACCACGGGTGGCGGCGGCGACGGGCGACGGCGACGGGCGACGGCGACGAGCGGCAGCGGCTGAGTAGACGAGGGGGCGCCGGCGGTTTCGATCTGGAGGAGATGAGGGCGAAGTGAGGGAGGGGAGAGAAGTCCCCGGCCTATATAGGTTCGGGGCATTTAGCACCGGGTGCAGCCACGATCCGGTGCTAAAGGCCCTTTAGCACCGGGTCTGTACAGCACCCGGTGCTAAAGGCCCCCGCTTTAGCACCGGGTCTTCCCACGACCCGGTGCTAAAGGCCGTTTAGCACCGGGTCTTCTACACCCGGTGCTAAAGGCCGTAACTGGCGCCAAACGAAAATTGGGGGCCTTTAGCACCGGATTTTAGATCAACCCCAGTGCTAAAGGCCCCAAATTTTCGTTTGGCGCCCAGTTTCCAAACCGGCCTTTAGCACCGGCGGCTACTATTTGGGAATCTTATAAATATAGTTTTTAATATATAGTTATTAATACTTGTTTTAATTCAGTTATTAATACCTATTAAAAATATATATTAAATAAGAAAATCTTATAAATTACTAGAAAATCAATATAAAATTCTAGAAAATCTTATAAATTAATAGAAAATCTTATAAATTAATAGAAAATCTTATAAATTAATAGAAAATCTTATAAATTAATAGAAAATCTTATAAATTACTAGAAAATCTTATAACTTACTAGAAAATCTTATAAATTACTAGAAAATCTTATAAATTACTAGAAAATCTTATAAATTACAAAAATTGATAACTAAAAGAAAGATTTTGGAACATTAAATGGTCTCAGATGAAAAAGTCATGAATACCAAAATTTCATATCTCATCAAGATCTACAATCTTTATTTAAGTCATTTTTGCATTTGAGAAAGTGGTAGTATACATTGTTCATTAATCCTAGATTCACTCGCATAGTTTCTAAAACTTTGTTAGAGACTTGTCAAATTTGTACTACATGTTATTACCCATTTTGAAAATGACAAAATGACCTAAATAAAGATTGTAGATCATGATGAAATATGAAACTTTGGTATTCATCACTTTTTCATTTGACATCACCTAGTGTGAAAAAAACCTTGGTTGTAGTTGTCATTTTTAATTCAAAATTTGGATTGTTCAAACAATCTCACACGAGAAGATTTTTCAAAATAATAACATTAATAAGTTTCATAACTTGATAGAGTATGATTTTAGGAATTTTTAGGAAGAAAAATGATCTTTTTTGAAGTTTGTACGAGGGAGAACGACTAGTTACAACTTTTATACAGAGATTAAAAAGAAAAATTGTTCTTGTTCATCCAGTGACGTGGCTCGTGTGCGCCCGGTGACGTGACGCCTGTGCGCCTGGCGATGTGGCTCGTGTGCCCGGTGACGTGGCTTGTGTGCCCCGTGACGTGGCACGTGTGTGCCCGGTGACGTGGCCAGCTGCCGCACGGCCTCCGTGGCCAGGCCGGTCTTTGGCCCCGCCGCACGGCCCCGCGGCCCGGTCGTGGCCTTTAGCACCGGGTGCAGCCACGACCCGGTGCTAAAGGCCCTTTAGCACCGGGTCTTCCCACCACCCGGTGCTAAAGGACCTTTAGCACCGGGTCTTCTACACCCGGTGCTAAAGGCCGTAACTGGCGCCAAACGAAAATTGGGGGCCTTTAGCACCGGATTTTAGATCAACCCGGTGCTAAAGGCCCCAAATTTTCGTTTGGCGCCCAGTTTCCAAAATCAATATAAAATGCTAGAAAATCTTATAAATTAATAGAAAATCTTATAAATTACTAGAAAATCAATATAAAATGCTAGAAAATCTTATAAATTAATAGAAAATCTTATAAATTAATAGAAAATATTATAAATTACTAGAAAATCTTATAAATTACTAGAAAATCAATATAAAATGCTAGAAAATCTTATAAATTAATAGAAAATATTATAAATTACTAGAAAATCTTATAAATTACTAGAAAATCAATATAAAATGCTAGAAAATCTTATAAATTAATAGAAAATCTTATAAATTACTAGAAAATCAATATAAAATGCTAGAAAATCTTATAAATTACTAGAAAATCTTATAAATTACTAGAAAATCTTATAAATTACTAGAAAATCAATATAAAATGCTAGAATTAATAAAAACAATCTTATAAATCAATAGAAAATCTTAGAACATAGGTGGAACATAGTGCAATTAAATTACATGGCATCATCGTTTACTCGGACACTAATAAACTTTCTCTTTACAAATGTTCCTTGATTGTGATCACTCCGTAGATACTGTGTCTCCTCCGCCGCTAACAGGATGCTTGGGTCATCAGCCACTGAGAATGGAGGCCGGCCATCGAGCATATCATAATCTTCATCCGTCTTGTCCTCAACTCCTATGATTTTTCTCTTTCCAGGAAGAACTATATGACGCTTTGGCTCGTCTTGTGATGGGTCCAATTGCTTACCCCCACCTTTCTTATCCGCCCCTTTCTTCGGTCTGCTAGCCATGTCCTTCACATAAAAAACTTGTGTGACAGCTTTTCCCAGGACGAACGGTTCGTCTAGAAAGCCAATCTTGTTTAGGTTTACTAACGTCATTCCATAGTCCGCTTCAACTTTAACACCTCCTCCAGTCAGCTTCACCCGTTGGCACTTGAACAATGGGATCTTCAAAGGTCCGTACTCTAGTTCCCATATCTCCTCTATGATTCCATAGTATGAGTTTGTATTGCCATTGGTGTCTGTCGCGTCGATCCGGACACCACTGTTTTGGTTGGTGCTTTTCTTGTCCTGGGCTCTTGTGTAAAATGTATACCCATTGATGTCGTATCCTTGGAATGTCAAGATCGTGCTCGATGGACCTCTAGCTACAAAAGCTAGCTGCGCGTCAATGCCCTCGACACCCATAAGACGTCTTCGCAACCAATCGGCGAAAGTACTATTGTGCAGACGCTGAATGAAGGCCGCAGACTTTGTTGAGTTTTCGTGCCTGAGAATCTGCATGTGCTTCTCGATGTACGGAGCAACTAAGGTTGATTGTTGCAAAACTGTGAGGTGCGCTTTACGAAATGTCTCAACGTCCTTGATCACCATCGATCTTCTCCCTAGTGTGCCCTTTCCACCAAGTCTCCCCTCGTGATGGGATTCGGGCACACCAATCGGCATAAGATCGTCGACAAAGTCAACACAGAATTCAATGACCTCCTCTGTTTCGTATCCCTTAGCAATGCATCCTTCTGGACGAGAACGATTACGGACATACTTCTTTATGACAGCGAAAAACCTTTCAAATGGGAACATGTTGTGTAGAAATACTGGGCCCAACATACGAATCTCTTTGACGAGGTGAACCAATAGATGTGTCATGATATTGAAGAAGGATGGTGGAAATATCATCTCAAAGCTGACAAGACATTGCACCACGTCGTTCTGTAGCTGATCTAAATGGTCTGGATTGATCACCTTCTGAGAAATTGCATTGAGGAATGCACATCGCTTCACAATGGCTTTCCGCACGTTAACTGGTAGCAAACCCCTGAGTATGACGGGAAGCAACTGTGTCATCAACACATGGCAGTCGTGAGACTTCAGGTTTGTGAACTTCTTCTCTTTCATATTTATTATTCCCTTAATATTGGAGGAGTAGCCAGACGGAACCTTGATACTGTTCAAGCATTCAAACATGCTTGCCTTCTCTTCTTTGCTGAGAGTGAAGCTGGCAGGACGCAAGTACTGGCGTCCTTTGTCTCTCTTTTCTGGATGTAGATCAGTCTGTTGCTTCAATCGTTTCAGATCCTGACGTGCTTCCAGTGTATCTTTTGGCTTCTCATAAGTACCCATGAAGCTTATCAAGTTCACGCAAAGATTTTTCGTCAGATGCATCACATCAATCGCGTTACGGACCTCTAAACGTTGCCAATAAGGTAGCTCCCAAAAGATAGACTTCTTCTTCCACATCGCGGCATGACCATCCTCTCCCGTCGGAGCAGCCTGGCTTCCGTCTCCCTTGCCAAACACCACGTGTAGGTCCTTCACCATATCAAATAGCTCTTCTCCACTCCGGTGTCTCGGCTTTGTACGGCGGTCAGCATTCCCGCGAAACTGCGCACATTTCTTTCGTAGCTCATGCTTCGCCGGAAGGAATCGACGGTGACCCATGTACACAACTTTACGACAATGTTTCAAATACATGCTTTCGGTTTCCTCTAAACAGTGAGTGCATGCTTTATATCCTTTGTTTGATTGTCCTGATAGGTTACTTAGTGCAGGCCAGTCGTTGATGCTTATGAAAAGCAGTGCTCGAAGGTCAAACTGCTCCTGCTTGTCCTCATCCCACATGCTAACACCTTCACTCTTCCACAGCTGCAAAAGTTCGTCAACCAATGGTCTTAGGTACACATCAATGTCGTTGCCAGGTTGCTTTGGGCCTTCGATGAGCACTGGCATCATAATGAACTTCCGCTTCATGTAGAGCCAGGGGGGTAGGTTGTAGATACAAACAGTCACGGGCCAAGTGCTATGACTACTGCTCATTTCACCAAAAGGGTTCATGCCATCGGTACTTAAACCAAGCCTAACATTCCTCGCATCAGCATCAAACTCTGGGAATGCTCTGTCGATGTTCCTCCACTGGGATCCATCGGCGGGGTGTCTCAACATGCCATCCTGCTTACGTTCTTCTTTGTGCCAGCGCATCAGTTTGGCATGGTCTTTGTTCCTGAACAAACGCTTCAGACGGGGTATCAGAGGGAAATACCACATCACCTTCGCAGGGATTTTTTTCTTAGAACGCTCTCCCCCAACATCACCAGGGTCGTCCCGCTTGATCTTGTATCGTGCGCAGGTGCAAACCGGACAACGATCCAAGTGTTCTTACTGTCCGTGATAGAGGATACAGTCATTAGGACACGCATGTATCTTCTGCACCTCCAAACCGAGAGGGCAAACAACACGTTTTGCTTGATACGTCGTCGATGGCAATGTGTTACCCTCTGGAAGAATCTTCTTTACGAGTTTTAGTAGCTCCTCGAAACCCTTATCAGTAACACCATTTGCTGCCTTCCACTGCAGAAGTTCAAGTGTGCTACCCAACTTCTTTAGCCCCTCTTTGCAATCTGGGTACAGGTCAGTCTTGTGGTCCTGCAACATGCGTTGTATCGTTTTCAGTTCCTTATCATTGCCGCAGTCTTTCTCGGCATCACGCAACATTTGCCCGAGTCCATCAGTAGGTTCATTTTCCTGAGCAACATCTTCCTGAGCATCGCCTTCCCGAGCAACATCTTCCTCATCGGCATCACCCATTGCAGCATATGCAAAGGAACCGTAGTATTGAGCCAATAACGGAATGTCGTCATCGGCCTCGTCTTCTTCATCTTCACCCATTAGAATTCCTCTTTCACCGTGCTTCGTCCAAACAGAATAATTCCTCATGAAACCGCACCTCATCAAATGCACCTGAATACAACCTCTTTGTTTGTACGATTGTATATTTTTACAATGGGTGCATGGGCAGAACATGAAACCAGACGACGTCCTGTTAGCCTCAACGGCATCGAGAAACGTCCTAAGGCCATCACGGAACGCCTGAGCGTGGGGGTCCCCGTACATCCATTGTCTATTCATCTGCATTATTAACCAATAACAAATATACAATACAATTTAAAGATAAAAAAATTTAATATATAAATAAATACAAATTATAATATATATTCCATTATATAAATAAATTTCTAAAACTACATTACTATATTCATTAAATATAACATTACTATAAGCCTTATAAGATTTATAAGATTTATAAGTTTTTCTATTAATTTATAAGATTTTCTAGCATTTTATATTGATTTTCTAGTAATTTATAAGATTTTATATTAATTTATAAGATTTTCTAGCATTTTATATTGATTTTCTAGTAATTTATAAGATTTTCTATTAATTTATAAGATTTTCTAGCATTTTATATTGATTTTCTAGTAATTTCTAAAACTACATTACTATAACCCTTATAACTATTCACAAGTCATACAAAACAAAATACTAACTAGCTTGCCTTCTCTCTCCATTTAAAACACAACATGAACACTCTCTCCACCATGAACTCAAGCTCTCTCCTCTCTCTCCTCCAAGAACACAAGCTCTCTCTAGCTAGCTTTACTTTGATTCACAAATCCCTCTATTTCTAAATCATAGAAGGATTACAAGCTAAATAAAACATTAGAGAATGAAAGAGTGTACCTTGTAGTGCTCCTTAGATGAGTAGAATCTTCACAAATTTTGAAAAAAATTTGGGCAGCAACTCCCCTCCCACGGCCGAGCAGCATGAACACAGCGCCTAAGTGTTCAGCTGGCTCGGGCGGGGGAGGAGGAAGCCCCTATATTCAAACACATTAGCACCGGGTCGTGGAAAGACCCGGTGCTAATGTTCACCCTTTAGCACCGGGTGCAGCCAGCAACCGGTGCGAAATGGCCTCGGCACATTAGCACCGGTTGCTGGCTGCACCCGGTGCTAAAGGGGGCGCATTAGCACCGGGTCCGCCCTGACACACCTTCGCGCCGCCCCCGCTTCTAGCCGTTGGACCCGGTGCTGAAGCCCCATCAGCACCGGGTCCAAAAATGGCCGAGGCGGAGGAGGCGGGCGGATGTGAAGGATTCTGACATGTGGGTCCACGGAACCGTCGGGAGGATTATCTGATCTAACCGAATGATTTCCTCTGCCGCTCACCGTGATTCTCGGTTTCGTAGATTAAGTTAAGAACTGTAGTAGTATGTGCCGCACGTATCTGAATTGTGCAAGTTTGTGTGCACGTCAGCTAGTATGAGTACATAATGATTCGCTAGGAGTGCGTGCATCAACTTCTTTCATGAGCGAGTATGTAGACATACATAAACATATATTTAATGTAGTATGTCCACATACTGTTGAAAGAAATATCAAATATACGTGGACGTATGTATATCTACAGAGAGTATGTAAAGGAAGAGCGCCATTCAGCACCTAACTAATTCGTGGTTTTAATTAGGAACTAATAAAATAATATTTCAAGGGCTGCCTTAATTATCGGCTGGACGGTGCATGTGCTAATATTTTGCATGCGTTTTGTATATAGCATGTACATACACACGTACATCTGCTTTGGGGTTTGGGTCTTTGGGATTATTTCAAAGCGCGCTTCCATTACTTGAGGGTGTATAAATATTGTTACTTTTATAGATGACGTGGGTACATACGTATTTTTTATACGAAAAATTATTCACTTTTACCAGGGAAGTATGTGTATGTACTATCATTAATTGAGGCGAGAGTATATGTTTCTGTACACCAAAGAGAGAGCACACACATATAATATTGTTTTCTCATGGAAGACGGTATGCAAGGGAGTATGTATAGATACATGTGTATGAAATGAAAAAAGTATATCAAATGATATTCATGTGAAAAAAGTATTAAGTGCTACTATAAAAAACACGTATCAAGTGATACTCTCATCAAGGAAAAGCACCATGGAGCAGCCATCGCCCTGTCTCGCCGTCATCTTTGCACCGATGAACACGTACTGCCTGTCTCGCCGTCATGTCTGCAACTTCAGTTCGTCATTAAGCGCTCCATGCCTCCATATACAACCTTACTAGCAAATTTGAGACCGGATGAGATCACATCTCGAGCCATATCAAGCACGTATAGAACTGATAACACCATGATCAATGAACGAAACGGTAAACAAAAGCAACCTGAAAATTACGTGGATTCAGAATCAGAAGATCGATTGGTACCCTACCTCTCAAAATGATCGCGGTGACAAGATCGACTCACTATGATGGTGCCGCCACCGGACGAAAGGAACGGTCTCCGATTCAGTGGATTTTCTGATGACGATATCGAGTGACATATATACCAACCAGATCGCCGGGATCAATGTCTTTGGATCTACATATGGCAATGCGCGCGGCAAGGAGGTAGAGTTCGAGGATAAACAAAACCATCACAAGGATTAGGCAAGAGTTTGTCGCTGAAATACCTGACGAACACTCTAAATAACCGCATCAAAATCTCGGATGTAAGGATTACCGCAAAGCGGCTGCCTACCAGAGCGATAGAAGCGAGCCCGTGAGGCAGTAAAGAACGAGCGGTTCGTTGAGATCCAATCGCTGCAGTTGCAAAAAACCACGGTCAGAAATTTGCTTCGTAGACCGTATATATGCTCACCGGGAGGCGCGGCATGTACATCGCTAACGGGTCAGTTGGTTCGCGACCCGCTAATGCAACCATACGTCGGGGTGGACAGGGCGCTCGGATCCGAGGGAATCGTCCGAGGAGTAGCTACACTCATGTAGAATGCATTTTTCATATATATATATATATATATATATATATATATATATATCACTCTAAGCACACCGTGAGACCATGCCCGGATAGGGGAGGGGCTCAGAGCTCCACGTGCACATTGATAAATTTGGTGTGCCAAAGCGTAACAATGTTTGTAGCATCTTTGGAAGCATATTTGTTGACGTGCGAATTGGCTTGAAGCTGCAACATTATCATGTCTCTCTACCCTGTAGCAGTGTGTCGAGATGGGGTGGAGAGATCTTGCAAGGACCTAGATGTACTTTTCTTTTAACCAAGAGATATCTATGTAATGAAGTCTGTATAATCATTTATACTACCTGCTATATGAATAAATGAAACGCAAACCGGTTTCTTGAAAAAAAATACAGATAGAACCCAGCACCATGTACGTCAGTGTATGCTTCTGGACGCTTGCAGGAAACACCCGGGACATGTATGTCATGGCTGCTGCCATTAATTCTACCGCTTCAATATAGCATATGCATATCATGCCCACCATATCTGAACTCTGAATGCTGCTCCTGCTCATCATGCGTCTGAAAGCGTTCAATGCAATAAGATGGCCTTCCCGCAGGCACCTTCATCACGCCAGGATATATATTCCGGACGATATCTGAACTCTGAAAGCTGCTCCTGCTCATCACCACAGCAACAGCGGATTGGCGGATACGAGCGAGGGGGGCCATGTTTCGTTTCACCATCAGCTGCAAGACCGTCTCCGTCCTCGCCATCGCCACGCTCCTCGTCTCCACCGGTTGTTACTAATGTTTCTTCTTTAGCTCCATCGATGCTGCGGCCAATCATGGGCGCTGACAACGACGTTGACATATATGCAATCTATGCAGGTTACGCACTGAAAGCGCCCTGGCGACATTCGTCATGGCAGCCGGCTGATGACAACTACCCGTGCAAGACCCTGGGAGATGGAAGCACGCTTGAGCAGTGCCAAGACTGGTGCCGAGGGCTGGGCGACCTGGCTGCAACCTTCCACAACGGTGTCTGCTGC
Source organism: Echinochloa phyllopogon (assembly GCA_033239725.1). NCBI lineage: Eukaryota > Viridiplantae > Streptophyta > Magnoliopsida > Poales > Poaceae > Echinochloa > Echinochloa phyllopogon. The sequence continues at coordinate 7,260,924 of BTCW01000014.1, read as the reverse complement.
TGTGTGACTCTTCTGGATCAGCACCATCACCTCCGCAAAGTTGGAACCAAGGCCTTTTCTGTGAAATAAAAATTCATGCTTGACTGGCTAGAGTCTAGCTGTATTTGCCGGACCATAAGTACATGTTTGCGAGACGAATCTAATGTACAATGGTTCCTTCCTGTTTATTTGCCTCTATTCAGGGGCGCGCGGATCCAATCTAAAATATCGCTGCTGTCATCTTTGCTACTCCGTCCGTCGTGGACAATCTTCAAACACGAAAAGTAATGGTCTGCTTTTCTTTGTGAAAAAAAAGACAAAAATCAATCAATACGAGACATGAGTGCGCACATCGTCGTACAAAAAAAGGGATAAGGTCGTTTCAGGCATTTGCCCATGCATGAACAATCTCTTGGCATGCTTCTAATAATCCTTTTCATCCTGATCCCTACAATTTGCAAATATGTATCAATCCACAAAACAAATAGATCAGACATGGGATTATCTTTTAGAGTTTGCGTGATTACATCGTACTCAACTGAATCGTGTTGGCTACAATTAGCACGTGTAGGGTAGGATGCTTATAGTAAATCTAAAATCCAGAAAACCGGCATCGCAACCAAAAGTATTAATATTTTTTGGAATTGGAAGTGTAGGTGATTTGGCTAAATTTAGATTTCTGGAGGCGTCAAAGTGTCGCTATCCTGCCCTTTCCACATGAAAGTAACTGATAACTGCACTTCTGCAATAAAAAAGAAAATAACAAAAACAAAATCTTAGAGCAAGAATATCTGTTGTTCGTCGTCAGGTAAGTTGACAAAATCCATCTAGTATAAGTATATGCACTCCCAGCAGGAAGCACGCCACACGGTTAGCTATTTATTTTGACGGACGAAAGATTTTAGCAGAAATAATACTTTTATATTAGGGAGGAGATTGTGTATATGTGATCCCGGGTTTATAATCTGATGGAAGTCCTAACCTCTTTGTTTTTTTTAACGAAAGGCACCAGATTATGCCTGTTTCATTGATAGAGCAGAGAAAGTTACATACCGGCTAGCCGGTTTATTTACACAATGTTACTCTCGTATGGTTATTGACGCAAGGTCTTGTGCTCCCGCCGCAATCCAGGCCTCTTGCTTGATCTTTCTTAAGAGTTCAGGCGCGCTAGTTTCAATGTGCCTGAAGACACGCGCATTTCGCTCTTTCCATATCTCCCACGCAAGAAGCATGGCGAGGCTTGCTTTGGCTTTGCAGGGAGTGGTCGATGGGGCCATGAAGTTTGCCCACCACTGTCCTACCTTTGTGCTGGGTCTCCACTCTCGTGGCCTTAGGTCTGGTTGCGCCACCCATTCCGCGACCATGTCCCAAATACATTTCGTGAATCTGCATTGTGCTAGTAGGTGGTGCGCAGATTCGCTGGCCTGGCGGTATAGGGGACATGACGGGGAATGTCTCCATCCTCTCCGCGCGAGTCTGTCAGACGTCCATACTCGATTCTGCGTGATGAGCCACATGAAGAGTTTGCATTTTGGCAGTGCCCACACCTTCCACAAGTTGCTGGCTCCCTGAGATTTGGTGTATCCAATGAATTGTGCCTTGTATGCTGAGGCTGCCGAGTATTCTCCCGAAGCTGTTAGTTTCCACCGAATTTGGTCCTCTTGATTGTTTGCGAGTTGTATATTCCACAGAAGGGTCCACAACTTTATGTACTCTTGCAAGTGCCCTATTGTGAGGCCTGGCTGGAGTCGCAATTCCTGAATCCATGAGTGATCTTGGAGTGCAGTTGCCACTGTCATGTTTTTATGTCTGGAGTTTTGGAAAAGTGTTGGAGCCAGGTCTTTTGATTGGCAGCCCTGTAGCCATCCGGAGTGCCAGAAACTCGTCTTCTTTCCGTCGCCTAAGGTGATTGTCGTGTAGGCCACGAAGAGTAGGCGATCTATGTCATCACACTAGAGTCCTGTCCCCACCCATGATTTTTGTGGCGAGGTCCATTCCTGCCATAGCCATCTGAGGCGCAATGCTCTTGCAAATCGGCCGAGATCAAGCAGCCCAAGTCCTCCATTTTCCTTTGGCAAGCACGTTCTGGTCCAGCTGACCTTGCATTTGCCGCCTGTCAATGCCGCATCCCCCGCCCATAGGAAGCGTTTGCGTTTTTTATCCAAAACTTCGATGACTTCATTTGCCCCTTTGAGGACTGTGAGTAGGTACAACGGCTGTGAAGTTAGAACTGCTTTGACAAGACAAGCGCGTCCAACTTGTGTGAGGTGCTTTCCGTACCATCCCCACACTTTAGCTGCCACTTTGTCCATGAGAGGTTGGAAGTCGATTTTCTTCAGACGTCTGGTGGTTAGAGGGAGGCCCAAGTATTTGATGGGGAAGTTAGCTCTTACCGCCGGCAGCCCCCCGAGAATATCATCAATGTCGATGGCGTTGCAGCTGATGGGAGTGATGCTTGATTTTTGTAGGTTCGTGTTGAGGCCAGTAGTGTTTCTGAAGGCTTGCAGCAATTCCTTTAAGTTGTGGACATCTTTTTTGGTTGGCTTCACGAATACTGCTGCATCGTCAGCGTACATGGAAATCCTGAAGCGCACCCTTCGCCCGCCGATCTTGTTGAGGAGGCCAAGGTCGGTGGCCTTGGACAACAGCCGCTGCAAGGGGTCGATAGCGAGGATGAAGAGCAGCGGTGATAGGGGTCTCCTCGACATAGTCCGCGACCATGCAGGATCGATTCAGTTGGCACCCCATTCAGGAGAATTTTGGAGGTGGATGTATTTAGGGATGTCGTGATCCAATTCCTCCATCTCTGCGGGAATTCACGACGCTGAAGCAAGTCCAGCAGGTAGTCCCAGCGTACTGAATCGAAAGCCTTGGAGATGTCGAGTTTCACTAGTAGCGCAGGCGTTCTATTTCTGTGGAACTTCCGTGCTATGTTCCGGACGTATAGGAAATTGTCGTGTATGCTTCTCCCTTGGATGAAGGCGCTTTGGCATTGTGAGATGAGTTCATTCATTCGTCGAGCCAGTCTAAGGGCGAGGATTTTGCTGATGATTTTTGCCACCCCATGAATGAGACTGATGGGTCTGTAGTCTTGTATGGTCTCCGCACCTTCTTTTTTGGGGATTAAAACCACATGTGTCGTGTTTAGAAGGTTGAGATCAGCGCATCTCATGTTGTAGAAAGCGTTTACAGCCGCCATTATATCCGGTTTGATCGTTTCCCAGCATGTTCTGAAGAACAGTCCAGTGTAGCCGTCTGGCCCCGGGGCCTTGTCGCTTGGCAGTTGTTTAATGGCTTCTAGGACCTCTTGCTCTGTAAAGGGCACGTCAAGCGCGGCTAGGTCGAGGGCCGACAATTGCATTTTTTCCCAATTGAAGTCGGTCGTTCTTGCCGGCGGGGTTGTCATAACATTCGAGAAGTGATTTTTTATTATATCCTTCTTGTCATGATGGGAGATTGCCCACCTTGATCCCTCCCGAAGTCGCTGAATGAAATTCTTTCGTCTTCTTGCATTCGCTTTGAGATGGAAAAATTTTATGTTGGCGTCGCCTTCGCGCAAATAAGGGATTCGGGAACACTGTTTCCTGCGCGTCTTCTCAACAGCTGCCCAACCCAGGATTCTTTTTTTCAGCTTTTGCCGTATCTTGTGCTCATCCTCGGAAAGCCGTCTGTCTTCCTGGGCAATGTCGAAACAGAGGATTACTTGCTGTGCCATTTGTAGCTTGAGTTTGGCGTCGGACAACAGTGTTCTGCTCCACTTTCTAAGCGCTTTACCCGTGTAGAACAGCTTGTGGCCAAGCCTATGAAACGACTCGCGTTGTTGGAGCTGTCCATGCCTCCCGGACTACCTCCTGAAAGCGCGGGAGTCTCGTCCATAAATTCTCGAATTTGAAACTGGCCGGCCGTCGCGGGCCCGACATACGTGCTAGGAGGAGTGGACAGTGGTCAGAGTGCGAGGAGGAGAGGGCGTGCAGGGCGTGGTCATCGTAAGTGATATCCCAGTCTTGATTACTGAAGAATCTATCAAGCCGGACAAGGGTGGGCGTCCGCCTCTCGTTGCTCCACGTGTACTTCCGATTCTGTAGGTTAATTTCTTTTAGTTCACAGAAGTTGAGAGTAGCTCGAAAGCGCCACATAAGACGAAAGTGTAAGTTGCGGTTGTTTTTGTCTCGTGCTCTGTATATGATATTGAAGTCCCCTAGCAGGAGCCATTTAGTTCCGCTTGGCGGCTTGAGTCTTCGCAGGTGTTGCAGGAAGATTTCCTTTTCTGGTCGTCGCATCGGCCCGTATACCACTGTTAGAAGAAAGGAGTCAGGGGTGCCTTGTGGCGTTACCATCGCATTGAGGGAGTAGCAACCAATAGTGAAATCTTGCAGGTCCACATACGTGTCGTTCTAAAGCACAAGGATTCCGCCTCTTGTGCCGGCCGCCGGTTTGAAATGATAGCAATTGAGACGGTACGCTCCCAGGAAGTGTGCTAGACTGTCATCCACATTCGACAGTTTGGTTTCTTGGAGGCAGACTATATGGCATTGCGTCGCTGCGACCGTCTTGTGAACTATTAAGCATCGATCCGCCGAGTTGAGGCCGCGTACATTCCAGCAGAGTATATCGAACTTAACTTCTGAAATTTACAGATGTTAGGGCGCTTGCATCGTCGACGGTGTTGTCGACCTTTATGATGATAGTGACGGCAGTAGTAGTGGCGTGCGTTGACGGCAGTAAATATGACGTTCGTTGACAGGTAGCTTTTTTCCGTGGAGCAAAGTCGTGAAGCCCCCGAAGGTCACAGCCAGCAGGGTCGCTCATGGTTGTAGCCCGAAGGTCACAGCCAGCAGGGTGGTAGTTCATATTTGACAACATAAAAACTAAGAAACGAAGTGGCGATACATGAGAAACGAAGTTCTCAACAGAGGGGGTGTCGGCGCCCCCTAGACCATCTCTGTTGTGGCATCCTGCTGCAGATCATCGACCGCCTCCCCGGTGAGCTGTAGCATGGCGTTGTTGACGTCCTCGTCGTCGTCGTCATCCAATCCGAAGAGCGCTGTCATGGCCCTCGTGACGTCAGGAGGCAGGGGGCCCGTGAACATGGCCATGACCTCCTGCAATAGCTCCTCAATTGGCTTGAACTCCTCATCCGAGACCCCCAGCTTGCGCCAAAGGTTGCGCTGGGCTCGCTCCACCGCCGGCATTGCCGGCTTCTTTGCTAGCCTGGCACTCCGGCGGACCGCCGTCATGTCGAAGGTGCGACGCGGCCTCATCTTCCTAGGCAGCAGCTCCTGCAGCAGTGGTAGAATCGGCTTGGAGAAGAGTTCTCCCACGCAGACCTCTTGTGGGCCGCCACTGCCGCCATCTGCAGCGTCCGCCTGAGCCCACGAAGGCGCATCGGCCTCAGGCTCCATGGGTCGGCCTGCTAGCCGGCTTGTATGGACCGGCACAATGGCTGACGAGGAGATCACTCCTATGGATACTCACAACAATCCTTCATTGATCGTTCAAGGTCCAATCACTAGAGCTCGTGCGCGACAATTGAATTTAGAGGTGAGCTCGTTCCTAAGTACTTCTCTATGTGATTATGAGAATAGATTGCTACCTAATGATTATATTGTAATTAGGAACCATGGAGAGGACCAGAGGATAGTTGGAGAAGGGCTTCAAGGTGGAGAGGACCAGCAAGGGCGTGCAAGTCAAGATAGAGGCCCAAATCAATTCGACTTCGAGTCCACCTCGGAGTCCAGGAGCAGTCAGCGCTAAATCGGACGCCCAGGTCGCATACGGGCTCAGATTTGGACGTTCTTCATATGCTTGGAAATCTAAGAAGATAATCTTTGCAATGGCACTGGTCTCATATCAAAATTCGTCTGGAGTCATTAGGAATCAACGAAACAAGTTGACGTCCAGAATCTGTTTCGGCGCTGCGTCGTCGTATTTTGGGCTTTGGGCCGTGTATCGTGTTGAGCCCAATAGGGGCACGTCCAGGGGGTCGACCACGACCCTAGACTCTTTAAAACAGTAGCCGCCACCCAAGTTAGGGTTTGGGTTTTGCTTAGATCAATTCTGTCAAGAACAGTGTCGTCGCTCGTCGGTTTGTGAGACCCCAACTTCGTGAGTTTAATCATACATCGGCAATTGCGTTGCAATCTTTCTCGTTCTTACTTGTGTTCTTCGATTCGCAGGCAAGGATTAGCCTTCTGGGCGAGGTCAACTGTGCAATGCTGGTTGATAACCTGAGGAGACGTGGTGCTGCGATTGCGGGGTTCGGAACGTGTGGTTCGGAAGCCGGATCGATTTGAGTCACGACTCCACCAAATCGAGAGTTATCAGAACCTTTCGGAAGATCGGGAAACCCTAGTTCCCATCAAGTGGTATTCAGAGACAGGTTTACCGTCAAGTTCGTCCTTTCGCCTTTGTCCTATAGTCCAGAAAATAGCCCTAAAAAAATTCCGCTGTCCTAGTACCCTTTTAGCCTTTGCAATTTCGTTTCAGATTCGCTTTGTTGAGTTTGTGTCCATGGTCGAGTCTTGTTGCTGGTATTAGGTCGTGTTCGTTGTCGTAGTTCAATCGCCCGTTACTGTGTATTGTTTGTTTCCGCCGCTATCCCATCCACCATTACCAGATTACAAGTCGTGCCACCCCATAACTCGACTTGCCCTCGCTAGCCGCCTTGCGTGAACTCCTGCCGTGCAAGCCCTAGATAGGTTGTGATCCGCCGCGTGTTCATCACCTTGCATCGCAGCCCTTCTTGGTTCATCTTGCATACCCTAACCGCCACCGCGCATCCTGCCGAATTGAGCCTCAAGAGAACCACATCGTGGGCCTCCCGAAAACCATAACTTGAGGTACCTTCAGTAAAACGGGCATAACTTTTCGCTCGGTGCTCCGTTTTGGCTCAATTTTTTACAGCAGCTTCATGACTCCATTGTGAGGGGACCCAAACTTGGCTTTGTCCTGTTTTCCCGACTCAGAAAATTCAAAAAAATCAGGAAGATAAAGAAAAAATTGATTAAGTTGTTTTAGGGTTTTCAGCGTTTGTTCCTGAATTTCCCTAGGCCGCGTCTCACCTCAAAAAAGGGTGAAAATTTGTGTGCTTGGAGCTTTTGGTATCCCTGTTAAGAGAAAAATATAAAAAAATAAAAAAACTCGTGATTCCTACTAGCCCGGAGGTTTTGGACGGAAATTCTGAAAAGATTAAAAACGATTGCATAGAGTGCTGTTTTCCTTGTCCTGTGAGATTTTTCCATCGTTTTTTGTTCCAACTTGTTGTGCTACGTCTACAACACGTCTAAGCCAGCAATTGTGACTTGTACTTTGGATACTTATTGAACTTTGCTATTCTGCATTGTTATTTGCTACTTTTTGCTACATATTGTGCCTTCCCAAAGCTCCACATACACCTTCTGGACGGCACTGGTTTTGACCCTTGCAATTGCGGACTACACGCCTTCCAGGTATCCTTTGCCTTGCTTGTTGGTAAGAACCTTGCAAGAGCTTGGTAAGACGCTTCCTTTGCTGTGTTGAGAGCACGTAGTCGGATTATTAGGGATAACCTTCACTGTGTGTTCTTGTTTTGGTGCTTTTTCGATGGCAGGAGATGATGCACCGAAGGCTCCCGCGGATTTCAGTGAATGTGTTAGTCGAGAAGAGCTACAAGCTTCTCGTGACAAGATGGAAGAAACAATCAAGAAGGCTGTCACTGAAGCGCTCATCGCTATGAAGCTTGGCACCATGTTAGAGAGGGTGGACCGACGGGTGTCCGAACTTGCTGACAGAGTTGCCGTAGTGGAGGCACGTCCACAGCCACAGCCACAGCCACAACAACCACCACCTCCATGTTTTCCAGATGACGCGGTGTTTGATGACAATGGTAATTATGATGAAGCAGCTATCAGAAACACACGACTACAACATCGCCTTCGCCATAACAGGGTAGGTATGGGTGGCGCTCACCAAGGTAATAACAATCGTGATGACCCTTATGCTAAGATTAAGTTTACCATTCCATCTTTTTCGGGTCATTATGATGCTGAGGGTTACCTTGATTGGGAGATGACAGTAGAACAAAAATTTTCTGCCCACCTTGTACCAGAAGAACATCAAGTTAGACAAGCCACTAGTGAGTTTAAGAACTTTGCTATTATTTGGTGGACTGGTCTAGTTGGCGATGGTAGAGCACCTACGTCTTGGAATGAGCTTACGGTGGATATGCATGATCGTTTTGTTCCTCCTTCATATCATAGAGATTTGCGTAAGAAATTGCAGCGTTTAGAACAAGGAGAACTTCTGTGCAGGATTACTATGGTTCTTTGCAAAAAGGCATAATGCGTTGTGGAATTGTAGAAGGGCCCGAGGATTCTATCTGTCGTTTTTAGTCAGGGTTGAGGCGTGATATTCAGGACATAGTTGATTATAAGGACTTTAACACTGTCGACCAGTTGTTTCGATATGCTATGCTTGCAGAAAAGGAGATTCAGGGGCGTGAACAGCAGGGCAAGAACAAGGTGGGAAGCACCTTCTACACGCCATGTACAACGCCTTCTTCGGGGCTGCCCGAGCCAACTTCTTTTCGAGCACCCCCACCAGCGAGCAAGCGATCCACACCTTCAACAGCTGCTGCCCCATCACCGCCACCACCATCTTCTGCACGTTCTTCGGATTCAGGTAAAAATTCTTTGCAGGAGGGCAGCAGGAGTACCACCTCGACACCACGCACTTCCAACATTCAGTGCCACCGTTGCCATGGGCTTGGCCACGTGCAGAAGGATTTCCCTAGTCAGCGGGCATACATTGCTACAGAAGATGGCTACATAAGCACCTCCGACGTTGAAGATGATGAGGCAGATGATATTGATGAGGATCGTGGCATTGCATTTGGTAGTGAGGACACGATGGCCTTTAGAAACATCATTGTGTAGCGAGTACTCAGCGCACAAGTACAGCAACCTGAGAAGATCCAACGCCATAACTTGTTCCAATTTTTTTTCGTCATCAACAACCGTCGCGCACGTGTCATCATTGATGGAGGTAGTTGCAATAATTTGGTGAGTTCTGATTTGGTCAAGAAGCTTGGATTGGCCACACGCCCTCATCCCCATCCATATGGTATTTAGTGGTTTAGTGATGCGGGGAAAGCTAAGGTAACACAAACCTGTAGAGTTTCTTTTTCCATTGGTACCTATGCTGATTCTGTTGACTGTGATGTCGTACCTATGGATGCTTGTTCTCTTTTATTGGGACGTCCTTGGGAATTTGATAATGATGCTATACACCATGGCAAAAGTAATAAATACACTTTCACACATAAAGGACAGAAAATTACTTTGCTACCTATGACACCTGCTGAAATTGTACAAGCTGATAAAGACCGAGCTGCTAGTTTGCATGATAAGGAATCAGAAAATTGCTAAATCTATTTACCCACCTAAAAAGGATAAGTCTGCACCAACTTCTGAGGTCGATGGAATTAAATTAAAGGGGGAGTTATGCTCGCAATGAAATCTGAACTTGCTGAACTTTCTGATGATGATATGTGCTATGCTTTGGTATGCAAACGAGCTTTGTTTTCGCTTGATAATATTGCTAGCTCTTTGCCTCCTGCTGTCACTAACATTTTGCAGGAGTATGATGACGTTTTTCCAGCTGAGTTACCACCGGGCCTTCCACCTTTGAGAGGTATAGTTGATCAAATTGATTTGATTCCCGGAGCCACATTGCCAAACCGTGCTGCTTACCGCACCAATCATGAGGAGACTAAGGAGATTCAGCGACAAGTCCAAGAACTGTTGGACCGTGGGTATGTCCGTGAAAGCCTTAGTCCTTGTGCTGTTCGTGTGCTTTTGGTTCCCAAGAAAGATGGTACTTGGCGTATGTGTGTTGATTGTCGAGCTATCAATAATATTACAATTCGATATCGTCATCCTGTCCCTAGGCTAGATGACATGCTTGATGAGTTGTGTGGTGCTATAATTTTCACAAAGATAGACTTGCGTAGTGGTTACCACCAAATAAGAATGAAACTTGGAGATGAATGGAAAACAGCTTTTAAAACCAAATTTGGGTTATATGAGTGGTTAGTTATGCCTTTTGGTTTAACCAATGCACCTAGTACTTTTATGCGATTGATGAATGAGGTTTTGCGGGCTTTTATTGGGCGATTTGTGGTGGTTTACTTTGATGATATATTAATTTTCAGCAAGTCTTTGGATGAACATATGGAACACTTATGTGCTGTTTTTGATGTTTTGAGAGATGCACATTTGTTTGCTAATCTTGATAAGTGCATCTTTTGCACCGATAGAGTTTCTTTCCTTGGCTATGTTGTTACTCCACAGGGAATTGAGGTGGATGAGATGAAAATTGAGGCCATTGCGAGCTGGCCGTTGCCCCAAACCATCACACAGGTACGGAGTTTTCTTGGTCTTGCAGGTTTCTATCTCCGCTTTGTCAAAGATTTCAGCACCATTGCTGCATCGTTGCACGAGTTGACAAAGAAAGGTGTGGTGTTTCATTGGGGAAAAGCACAAGAGGAGTCCTTTGCAATATTGAAGTACAAGCTTACGCACGCGCCATTGCTGCAACTTTCAAACTTTGGTAAGACTTTTGAGTTAGAATGTGATGCTAGTGGAGTTGGCATTGGAGGTGTTTTGATGCAAGATGGTAAACCCGTTGCATATTTTAGTGAAAAGTTGCATGGTCCGGTTCTGAATTATTCTACGTATGATAAGGAATTGTATGCACTTGTACGTTCTTTAGAAACGTGGCGTCATTATTTGTGGCCGAGAGAATTTGTTGTTCATTCTGATCATGAATCGCTGAAGTATCTTCGCTCTCAAAATAATCTGAATCGTAGACATGCTAAGTGGGTTCAATTTATTGAAACTTTCCCTTATGTTGTCAAACAAAAGAAGGGGAAGGATAATGTGATTGTTGATGCTTTGTCTAGACGATATACTTTGCTGTCCCAACTTGATTGTCGGATTTTTGGACTTGAATCGATAAAAGAACAATATGCGCTTGACCCTGATTTTAAAGATGTGTTGCTGAATTTTAGAGAGGGACGTGCATGGAACAATTTTGTGGTTAATGATGGATTCTTGTTTAGAGCTAACCGCCTATGCAGTCCAGTTGGTTCCGTTCGTCTTTTATTGTTACAGGAAGCGCATGGAGGAGGGTTGATGGGCCATTTTGGTGCTAAGAAGATCGCGGATGTTTTGGCCTCGCATTTTTTTTGGCCTCATATGAAGAGAGATGTTGAGAGGTTTGTTTCTCGCTGCTCCACATGTCAAAAAACTAAGTCTCGCCTGAATCCACATGGGTTATACATGCCTCTTCCAGTTCCTTCTATTTCTTGGGCAGATATTTCTATGGACATTGTTTTGGGATTGCCTAGGACTAAGAGGGGGAGTGATAGCATATTTGTTGTGGTGGATCATTTTTCTAAGATGGCACACTTTATACCATGTCATAAGAGTGATGATGCTATACATATTGCTGACCTCTTTTTCAAAGAGATTATTCGTTTGCATGGTATGTCGTCTACTATTGTTTCAGATCGCGATGCTAAATTCTTGAGTCATTTTTTACGGACTCTGTGGAACAAGTTGGGTACAAAATTGTTGTTTTCTACTACTTGTCATCCACAAACTGATGGACAAATGGAGGTCGTGAACCATACTTTGGGTACTATGTTGAGAGCTATTTTGAAGAAAAATTTGAGGATGTGGGAAGAATGTTTGCCTCATGTCGAGTTTGCATATAATCGAGCAACACATTCTACCACCAAGGTAAGTCCTTTTCAGGTAGTGTATGGTTTCAACCCTCGTGCTCCTATTGATATTTTGCCTTTGCCTACTAGTGAAAGGATTCATAATGATGCCAAGGAACGTGCTGAATTTATTTTGCAAATGCATGAAACAACTAAGCACAACACTGAAAAGATGAACGACAAGTATAGAATTGCTGGTAGTAAAGGTAGGAAAGAAGTAAAGCTTGAACCGGGTGATTTAGTATGGTTGCACTTGAGAAAAGAAAGATTTCCAGATTTGAGAAAGTCGAAGTTGATGCCAAGAGCTGATGGCCCATTTAAAATACTTGAAAAGATTAATGATAATGCATATAAACTTGAGTTGCCTCCCGAGTTTGGGGTTAGTCCCACCTTTAACGTTTCAGATTTGAGGCCATACTTGGGAGAAGAGGATGAGCTTGAGACGAGGACGACTCCAATTCAAGAGGAGGAGGATGATGAGGACATCACTCCTATGGATACTCACAATAATCCTCCATTGATCGTTCAAGGTCCAATCACTAGAGCTCGTGCGCGACAATTGAATTTAGAGGTGAGCTCGTTCCTAAGTACTTCTCTATGTGATTATGAGAATAGATTGCTACCTAATGATTATATTGTAATTAGGAACCATGGAGAGGACTAGAGGATAGTTGGAGAAGGGCTTCAAGGTGGAGAGGACCAGCAAGGGCATGCAAGTCAAGATAGAGGCCCAAATCAATTCGACTTCGAGTCCACCTCGGAGTCCAGGAGCAGTCAGTGCTAAATCGGATGCCCAGGTCGCATACGGGCTCAGATTTGGACGTTCTTCATATGCTTGGAAATCTAAGAAGATAATCTTTGCAATGGCACTGGTCTCATATCAAAATTCTTCCGGAGTCATCGGGAATCAACGAAACAAGTTGACGTCCAGAATCTGTTTCGGCGCTGCGTCGTCGTATTTTGGTCTTTGGGCCGTGTATCGTGTTGAGCCCAATAAGGGCACATCCAGGGGGTCGACCATGACCCTAGACTCTTTAAAACAGTAGCCGCCGCCCAAGTTAGGGTTTGGGTTTTGCTTAGATCAATTCTGTCAAGAACAGTGTCGCCGCTCGTCGGTTTGTGAGACCCCAACTTCGTGAGTTTAATCATACATCAGCAATTGTGTTGCAATCTTTCTCGTTTTTGCTTGTGTTCTTCGATTCACAGGTAAGGATTAGCCTTCTAGGCAAGGTCAACCGTGCAATGCTGGTTGATAACCTGAGGAGACGTGGCGCTGCGATTGCGGGGTTCGGAACGTGTGGTTCGGAAGCCTGATCGATTTGAGTCACGACTCCACCAAATCGAGAGTTATCAGAACCTTTCGGAAGATCGGGAAACCCTAGTTCCCATCAATGGCACCAGGTGCCATTTGGCCCAAGTGGCCCAGGGCCGCCGAATGTCCTCGGCCCAACGGTGAGGATGCAGTAAGCCGTCCCGATTCGCTGTCGGGGCAGGCTTCCTGCGGCGTCCTCGTCTGGAGGCGCGGCGACGCCGTCGCGCCGTTGACCTGAAGGCCGTCCAGAGCTTGCTGCACTTCCTCGATCGTAGGCGCCGTCGCGAGCTTAAGCCTGTCAAAGATGCGAACAACTGGAATTGTGAACTCACAGGGGACGGACCAGGCTGCATTCCGGGGAGGTGATGGCGTTGCGGGGGAGTCGATGTCGAGCCCGTCGATGCCGAGGCGGTCCGTGAGGCAGCATGCCTTGCTGTTGTAGTCGGCCGCGTCCCGTAGCCATGCCTTCTTTTGCTCGCCAGGGTCGCTGAGCATGCCCAGCTTGAGGGTCGTAGCCTTGGCTGTGAAGATCGCCTGGAGTGCCGCCGGCGACATGGTCTTCAGTGCATCGCCCGTGGGTAGCGTGGGGGAGGTCAGGTGAGTGATGCTCCCCTGAACGAGCTCTCTGTCGCCCTCCAGCCTGCGCCGCCCTCCTCGGAATTCACTGTCACGAGGCCGTCGGGATCTGGTGTGCTCGCGTCGCCCCGTGTTTCGGTCGCGGTCGGTGCGGCGACGCCCGGTGTCGTACCCCCACGGCCCGGGTGGGCATAGTCGTCACCGCCTGAGTCATCGTCGTCGTCATCGCGACGCCCAGGCCAGATCAAAGGCCCCTCGTTACAAGCCCGGCCATCCCCGCGACGGCAATCCCGCCGGGATCCCCGCTGCTGCTGCTCATCCTTGCGTTGCTGCTCCCGTTCTACCGGCTCGCGTGGGGGCTTGGGCAGGCGAGTTGGGTATCTCGCCCTGGCCCCTTCCGGCGCTCCATCCATCAGCCCGTAGCTCCAGGCGTACGGCCGGCGGATCGGCGCGAACGCCGCTAGGTTGTCCACCGCACCTTGGAGGTCCGCGGACGCTGCTGTGTAATCCTCGATGAGGCCGACCTGGGTAGCGTGGGGGAGGTTAGGCGAATCTGAAACGAAATTGCAAAGGCTAAAAGGGTACTAGGACAGCGGAATTTTTTTAGGGCTATTTTCTGGACTATAGGACAAAGGCGAAAGGACGAACCTGACAGTAAACCTGTCTCTGAATACCACTTGATGGGAACTAGGGTTTCCCGATCTTCCGAAAGGTTCTGATAACTCTCGATTTGGTGGAGTCGTGACTCAAATCGATCCGGCTTCCGAACCACACGTTCCGAACCCCACAATCGCAGCACCACGTCTCCTCAGGTTATCAACCAGCATTGCACGGTTGACCTCACCCAGAAGGCTAATCCTTGCCTGTGAATCGAAGAACACAAGCAAGAACGAGAAAGATTGCAACACAATTGTCGATGTATGATTAAACTCATGAAGTTGGGGTCTCACAAACCGACGAGCGGCGACACTGTTCTTGACAGAATTGATCTAAGCAAAACCCAAACCCTAACTTGGGTGGCGGCTATTGTTTTAAAGAGTCTAGGGTCGTGGTCGACCCCCTGGACGTTCCCCTATTGGGCTCAACAGGATACACGGCCCAAAGACCAAAATACGACGACGCAGCGCCGAAACAGATTCTGGACGTCAACTTGTTTCGTTGATTCCTGATGACTCTGGTCGAATTTTGATATGAAACCAGTGCCATTGCAAAGATTATCTTCTTAGCTTTCCAAGCATATAAAGAACGTCCAAATCTGAGCCTGTATGCGACCTGGGCGTCCGATTTAGCGCTGACTGCTCCTGGACTCCGAGGTGGACTCGAAGTCGAATTGATTTGGGCCTCTATCTTGACTTGCATGCCCTTTCTGGTCCTCTCCACCTTGAAGCCCTTCTCCAACTATCATCTGGTCCTCTCCATGGTTCCTAATTACAATATAATCATTAGGTAGCAATCTATTCTCATAATCACATAGAGAAGTACTTAGGAACGAGCTCACCTCTAAATTCAATTGTCGCGCACGAGCTCTAGTGATTGGACCTTGAACAATGGAGGATTATTGTGAGTATCCATAGGAGTGATGTCCTCATCACCTGTGGTCCCGAGCGAGGCAATTGAAGCACCGGCCCGCCGTTGCACGGTTGAATGCTTGCAGCGCCGCGGTGGTTGGCCGAGTTGTTCGCCTTGAAGGCGGGTAGTGTCGCCCGTCTTGTCGGGGCAGCGCGGACGGTGCGCGGTGCGAGGTATGCCTTCCTCTCCTATGCACCGTGGTCCAGCCAGGCTCTGCTCCTGCTCCTGCGCTGGGCAAGGACGTCCTTCCGGCGTGGCCGTCTTGAATGCGGGGGCGCCGAGTGAATGCGCCCTCTTCAGCTTTCCGGGTAGGCGGAGTAACTGTGCTCGCAGTAGGCAGGTGAGGGGCCGATCCACTATGGCGGACCGCGTCCGCGTACGAGTGGGGTCGGGGAAGCTTCAGGGGGGCCGGATCCAGCCACGCCGCCTCCGGATCGGGTGTCTCCGGCACCCAATCGACCGAATCTGGTCGAGGTCGCCCATGGTGTGGCGGCGACGGCGGGGAGTCGAGGAAGAAGGCCTCCCAGCCGCTTCGCTGGGTGTGGGTGAGGGGTGTCTGGGGCTGTGGGGTTGGGGCTGTCATTGGTGGCTGGCGGTGGGCTGCGGTGGTTGCCGCCAGGCTGGGCTTCGTCGGCCGGCGGCGCCGGAGCGACGGCAGGTGGGTGTGGGGGTCGGGCTCTCTCATTTTTTTCAATATTGATTTGGAAAAAAAAAATCCCTAACCTCTTTGTTGGTTGTGTCTGAGGTACAAATTCAAGCTCCTATTCCCTCACTGGTTGGAGCGGAGCAATCTTCAAAGATATACAATAAAACTCCCTGAATGCGACAGTCAAGCTCAACTCTGAACCACACAGCTAAGTCAAGATGAATTCCACGCGTCGATATAGAAATTCCACCGGTAAATCACACACCATCCCGTATATCATTCGTCAATCAAACTATCCATGTATCCCACAACCCATCACCAATCAACCTTTTCTTTCGTTCGTCACTACTCACTACTAGGAGCCACCGTTGAAATGGCTCCGTCGTCCTTGTTGCTCTTCCGCGTCTCGTCAGTATGGGTGACCCTGTTGGTGTCACTGATGCTTTCGAAACCAGCAGATGCGCAAGGAGGATCAGAACGCTGCTCACCCGTGCTATGCGGCAACGTGAGCATCTCCTTCCCGTTCGGGATCATCCCGGAGCAGGCGATGGAGGCCAGCTGCGGTGAGACCGGGTTCCAGGTTCGTTGCGCTAACAGCACCCCATACCTCGGATACACTACCAAGCACTGGTTCCAGATCCGCGACATCTTCTACGGCAACGCCTCCTTGCTCATCGTCGACGTCCACAAGCTCGGAGGCTTCAACAGCTCCGGCTCCGGTGGCTGCCACATCCCGACAAACAACACCCCCGCCCATCTTGGCCTTCCATTCGCGATCAGCCCTGTCAATCACAACTTGATCTTCTACAACTGCACAAAGGCGCCGGCGGCGCCGGCGGCGGGCGAGGGACTCGTGGAGACGAGATGCCGCAACAACACGTTCGTCGGCGACGGAGGACGTTACGACGGCGAGTCTAGCAGCTACGGCAGCTACTTTCTGGAGGGCTGCGATGCTGCCGTCGTGCCGGTGCTCGGGAGGTCTGGCAGGACGAACGCGAGCAGGTACGAGGAACTCATCAGCGACGGCTTCCTCGTGACATGGCAGCTGCCCCTGTCGCCACCTTCATCACCAGGTTAGTTAAGCTCATTCTTCAAATCTGTTTATCTGTTATATTAAGATATCAAGAAAAACGAAATTGGAAGATGCCATTGCAAATGGATGCATTTTCGTTATAATAAGGACAATGAAGAAAAAAAATGTCGAAATACTATGGTTACGATTTTCACTGTTATATTTTTCAAAAAACAATTTTCACTGCTCAGAATTTTTTCTTCCCGATCACACTCTCACATTGGAACAAGAAAACAAAACAAGAACAGCATGCCGCAGACATGAGAGCCCGGGCCATCCGTGTCCCAAGTTGTGCATAGTGTCATTAGTTCATCACTCGTCAGTCCTCTCCTCTGACTGCAATTTTGATGCTAATCAATACTCAATACTAGTAAAACGGTGAACTTTTTTCGTTGGTTTTTTTTATGGACTTCAAGCATGCGACCATATCTCAGAAATTGGAAGATCAGTGCAAGAGTCCCGAGCCAGAATGAATGCAAACGAAGTAGAAGTACAGTAAGAAAATCTCACCAAAATTATTATGCTTTATCTCAAACAGCCAAAATGCATGGGTCTACAGCTTTCTAGGAAAACATTTTTTTTTGGTTGCGAAAGCTAAGGAAAACAGATTTCTCGAACAAGAATACCTTCCTTGAAGGCAAGGCCAAATTTTACAGCGCAGTGTACAGAACGCAGGACGAGAACATGCAGGCCAGCTGAGACCTCGATTCGATTTAGGACCTCAGGTCAATGTAGTTCGGCCAGTTTGGCCTCAAGCATCCCATTCCCCGCGTCAACCACTAGTCTACTGGGCCCACACAGGAGAGTGAAGACTATTCAACGCGTTGATGGGCATGACACAAGATAACATCATCGTTTCTCATCAGTCTGCGTCTCAAGCTCTGTATTTGGTAATCTTAAGGGTTACAAGTTAGGCCGCGTTTGGTTGTATATCTCAGATGTAAATTGGAGCTCATGTTTTCTCACTGGATAGGGTCCACCGTAAAATAATAGTCTTTGAAGCATTTTTTAGACCATGAAAAGTTTATTTTCGGCTTCCCTCAATCGAGAATGTGTCGTTCCACAATTTTTACAAACGGATGCCTCCATAATAGAGAAAAACACACATTCAAGAGGATATATAGCTAAGACATCCTATGATCACTAAAAAAAGTCACTAATAGACAATTCATGTAGTCGTCCTGCAGCATTCTTGTCTGTTATGTGACGTCGACTTCAATCATGTGCGTACCGTATGCGTCGCCTCCGGCCGCCGACAATGTACATCGATCAGGCCTGAGGCGGTTACACACCTCACGAGCGGCCCGCGTGCGGACAACCTACCACTGGTCTCTCAAGCCTACAAAGGGATCCCCGAATCCGACCAAGACGAATCATTCCAATCTGGATTCATCACCCTAGGTCCGACTGGCCGCCGCCATGCCTTGCCGCGAAGAAGAGATCCAGCATAGACCATGCACATGCATTTCTCAAAAATGAGACAGCGCGTAAGGATGCACCGCAGACGGAGATGGGATCCACTCCAGCATGCTGGCCACACCCCCGTACAGCTCCTGCCAGAAGCCAACATGAGCCACGTACCGGCTGCAGTAGTGCCGGAGCAGAGCACAGACTAGATGGCCGCGCGAGTCGATGCTCGGCAAAGGGCCCTACCCCTGATGAGGAAGACGTTCCTGCCGCCACCGTCTCCGCAGCTGCCACGCTTCCGGCGATCGAGCTCCTCTGGCAGCGGCAAAGGGGGGAGGGGGTTGGAGGAGGCCCAGGCGGCACGCTGGAACGAGGCGCCCGTGTCGCCTGCAGAGGCGACGTGGGGGCGTGGGCGACGCGGGCGTCTCTTTCTCTCTGGTTTGCAAATTCTTCTCCGAGGACCGAACCATATTATAATTAATCAGAAGAAGTTCGACGCGTAGGATACGGGACTACTGCGTTGGAATAGTCTTCATCGCGCTAGCTCATCCCGTCAAACGCCGCTACTTGGCATGCATGGTGTTGAAAATTAATTGGACGCATTAGATGGACCGGTCAAACATTTCCGAGCTTGAAGACGGACACACCAATCCCTTCGTTCAGTTCCCTTTTTCATCGCTCCGTACGTACTCAAAATGTCCAAAGCCAGGAAACACTTCGGGGTGTTTGAATGCCTTGCCGTGACTCTCCTTGCCAGGCTATAGGCAACAAATTTTGCATTTGGATTTTGTGCCAGACTACCTTAGAGTCTGCGAGCAAGATTTTCCTTGCTGGAACTAAAGAGCAGAATTGGCTCTCCTCGGCGAGCAAGGCAAGGCTCGCCTGAGTCGACAAAGCAAGGCCAGGCCAGCCTTGCTTGAGAACCGAACTTGCTTCATATATACTTTACGTGCTCCTTTTCCATATCCTTCGATGAGCTTCAAATTGCTTTCAGTCCTACTGCAGTTAGCTTCCTTACTGCAGTTAGCGGCTGCCGACACCAACGGCACCGGCGGCAACACGAGCTGCACGCCGGCGAGATGCGGGAACCTGAGCATCACGTTCCCGTTCTGGCTCAGCGGCGTGCAGCCGCTCTACTGCGGCTGGCCGGCCTTGGAGCTCATGTGCGTCGGCACCAACCGCACCTACCTCAGCAGGACGTCCAGGGAGCGCCTGTACCGTGTCGGCAATATCTTCTAAGACAATAGCTCCATGGTCATGGCCGTCGAGACGACCTTCGCCGGCGACGCGACATGCCCGATTCCCGACTTCAACGTGTCCGCGGACCTGTCCCTCTCGCCGCTCAACATCAGCGACGCGAACACGAACCTCGTCTTCGTCTACCACTGCTCGCTCCATCAGAACATGCTGCCGCCATCGGCATGTGTTTACCAGAGCCGCCACACGGTGGGAGCTTACATCTCCAACTGGAGTGGCGAGGGCAGTACGCCGCACTGGGTGCCGAAGAACTGCAGCTCAGTGAGTGTGCCGGTGCGTGAGTTCCAGGACAAGAAGCCAACTCGAGAGTTTGAGCAAATGATTAATGAAAGATTCCTCGTGGGGTGGCCGGCGAAGCAAGAATGCGCTGAGTGCGTGCAGCGCGGTGGAGAGTGCAGATTCGTTGAACTTGCGTTCCGGTGCTCCTGCGCTGACGGGCTGCGCTGTTCCCCAGGTAACGAACAAAGCTTCATTCACCTCGTTATAACCCGGATTGAAGCAATCATTCATCAAAAGATTGCTTTATAACTTATAAGTGCATAAGTGCTATAGTCGTCTAGAACATATATAGTCTTTAAAATAGTATATTTCTTACCAAAATATATCATTCAAACCAAACCCAACAAAAAAGACCAAGAGAAATGGTATCTTCAACCTGAAAATCAATTGTGCAGTAGCTCACCCTATGAATACTCGCACGCAACCTTACCCCTATGAGCACCTTCGAGAAACTGAGCCGGCCGATCTCAGAATTGACGAAGTCACCACATGTGTCTTGCTGTCGACGGAAACGTCGCCTACCACAATTGATCTATGATAAAATCGCATTGAGCAGTGCAAAAATAACAGTGCTTTAATTATAGGTATAACAGTTATTGTTCATCATGGTTCAAGACTACAGTAGAAATTAAACCTAAAAGTCTGATGAAGAAGGTAAAACGAGAAATTATCTCTGCTAGCAGTCTACCTTAAAAGAAAACACACTTGGCACTAGGTTTCTACAAAACCATAAATAAATTATTTCAGCATATTTTCCTCAGAAAGAAAAGTATGTTATACTTTCTAATTTTTTCAATGATCTGATCTGATACAATTTTATAATTTCTACGAGCCATCAAAACACAACCCGGATTAAAGAAATCATTCATCAAAAGATTGCTTTATAACTATAAGTGCATAAGTGCCATAGTCGTCTAGAACATATATAGTCTTTAAAGCAGTATTTCTTATCAAAATATATCATTCAAACCAAACCTAACAAAAAAGAACATTTCACTTGGCTGTGTGTGGTCACACAGGCCAGAGACTTATCCTTTCTCTGAAAAAATTATCATTGTTGAAACTCTTATTGGCACTAGGTTTCTATAAAACCAAAAATAAATCCTTTCAGCAATTTTCCTCAGAAAGAAAAGTCTTTATATATTTTCTAATTTTTCCGATGATCTGATCTGATACAGTTTTATAATTTCATTAGCAGATAGAAGGAAGAAACAGAAGATCACATTAATTTTAATAGGTATGTTTTTTCTTAAGATCAATTTACTTAAGCAGAGTGCATTTCAGCTAGCTGCTAGCCTTCAATGCGCTCCTTCTTACTCAAGCACTACTCCGTATTCCATAAATCTTTTTATTACAATTTCATATGATCCACAATCAAATAAGATAATCAAACAGAAATTATATGATGATTTATAATGTTGATAACCAAACATTTTGTTTTGCCAAAGAAACTGGAATGCGCAACTCATTATGTTCTGTTTCAGTTGCATTGTTTGCTGCAGCCAGTTTGATTCTTACAGGCCTTTTTTGGATATACCGCCAGAAGGGAAAGCACATTTCGTTCAACCAAAAGTTCACTACCAATGAATCAAATATAGAGGAAGTACTAAAAGGATGTGATTCTCTCGTCCCAAAAAGGTACAGATACTCAGAGCTAAAGAAAATAACTGGATCCTTCAAAGATAAACTAGGAGAAGGTGGCTATGGCACCGTATTTAAGGGTAAGTTAGAAGATGACCGCAAGGTGGCTGTGAAGCTACTGAAAGGATCTAAAGGAAATGGAGAAGAGTTCCTAAATGAGGTAGTGAGTATTCGTAGGACATCCCATGTAAATGTTGTCAACTTAATCGGTTTTTGTTTACATGGACCTAAGAGAGCACTTATTTACGAATACACGGACAATGGTTCATTGGAGAAGTATATTTATTCAGAAGAAACTAGAAGAGCCATTGGATGGGAAAAGTTGCGAGAAATAGCAATAGGCATTGCACGAGGCTTGGAATATTTGCACAGGGGTTGTAATACCCGCATCATCCATTTTGATATCAAGCCGCATAACATTCTTCTAGATGAAGAATTTTGTCCTAAAATTGCAGATTTTGGATTGGCAAAACTGTGTAACCTTAAGGATAGTGCCCTGTCAATGGCTGAAGCAAGAGGTACCATTGGTTTCATTGCTCCAGAAGTATTTTCTAGGGGTTTTGGAGTTGTATCCACTAAATCAGATGTTTACAGCTATGGAATGATGCTGTTAGAAATAGTAGGAGGGAGGACGAATGCTAAAGGAAATATTGAGAATTCTAGTGAAGCATATTTCCCAAACTGGGTTTATGATCAGTGAAGGATTTACAAAGTCAGGAAGTCACATGTGAGACGGAAGAGATTGCAAGACAAATAACCCTAGTTGGCTTGTGGTGCATACAAACGGCCCCGGGAACCGCCCTTCCATGAGCAGGGTCATAGAAATGTTGGAGAAGAACATAAATGAATTGGATATGCCACCTAAGCCATTGCTTTCATGTCCCTCGGAGCCATCATATTTTTCATCTTAATTTAGACTTCACTGTTGGCAGAGATGACTTCTTTTACACTGCAGGTTTTATATTATGTACACAGTGCCTCCTGTATTAGAAGCCTTCCCACAAGAAGTGGTCAATACAGTACATTTTCACAAACTCTCCGAATGATATGAGTATTACAATTTGATAGGTAGATTTCTTAAAAATATATTTTTACTGTAAGGCCAGTGGCTAATCGTGACGATTTTAGTACTCTACTGAATGACAAAAAGATACCCGGAAAGAGCAAGGGTGGTTAGACACTTAGACATAAGACCTCAGGGTAATTGTGAAACTGAAACAAACTCTAAAGATAAATAAGAAAGCCAGAGGCATGTTGAGCTAAAGGGTGACTGGGGTTGATCGAGATTTGTGTAGCATGTACCACGTAAGAAATTAGGCATAGGTTTCGAGAGTCCTGCAGATATTTATCCTGTTAAGGTTGTAGTTTACCTGTTGAATGAAAATAGCAGTAAAGCAAAACAAAAGTAAGCTTTAAGAAGTCATAACATCATTTTTCACAACCTAGCTTAATAACTACCCAGAAAACAAGTCATTCTAGTTTTATTCTAAGTCAAACTTCCTAAGTTTGACCAAATCTAAACAAAAAATATCAGTATTTAATTATAACCTCAAATAGATTCATTATGAAAAATATTTTCATAATATTCCTACTTGATGTTACAAATTTTGATACATATTTCTATAAATTTGATCAAATTTAAGAAGTTTGACTTAGGATAAATTGTAATGACTTGTTTTTTTAAAACGGATGGAGCGATGAACTACCACAATGGAAATATACCACTTACCAGTATCGTCATAGTCCACTAAAAGTTATGGTGCAGCAGTAATATGTACTCATATCGTATGTTCAAGTTTAAAACAGTTAGATAGTGTTTGGTTCGCATCCTGATAACGTAAACGTAAATGGAATAAGATTGCAGTGTATTTGGTGATGTAATAGGTGATTACACTCTTTATTTGGTTGCACTGCGGTAATGTAATCAGATAACATGGCTCCTTTTGGAAGAACAGAAGAGAAGAACGGTATAGAAATCTCTGCAGCCAAAAATATACAGCTTCGATAGGAACCATCGATACAATCTAAAGAGAAATTGAACTCAATTGTGCAGAAAACCAATGCATAAAACATTGAAAGAAATCCCAAATATCTACACCCAAAATACTCCCAATCTGTGCAGCCAAAAAATCCCTAATATCTGTAGCAAAAAAATCCCAATTCTGTACTCTAGTAGACGCCATCATCAAACAGCACAGATCAAATACCAAAGATAGAGAGGATGAGGAAGACCAACTAGCCTGACGAAGATGGCCTTTATCTGGCTGTGGATGGCGTCGTTTCGTCTCTGCTCCCCCATCTCAAGACCAGATCCTTCTTAATCGTGGGGGAGAAGATAGGATTTGAGAGAGATAGACCAGGGGAGGATTCGATAGAGGCATGGAGGCAATGAAGCAGTGCGGGAGTTCGCCGGTGGATTACACGGATCGGGCGGCGGCGGGCGGCGCTAGTTGCTGTATCGTTTTCTGATTACGGGGAAGGAGTGGTAACGGTTCCTATATGTCCGGTATCTGGTTACACGTAAATTGATTACAGACCACCGCAAACAAACGCCTGTAACAGAATTTGCCGTAATTGGATTGCGTTACATTTCAGTGAACCAAACACTATCTGTAGTCTCATTGGCGTCGCTTTTGTGCTTCTGCCCTTTTAATCCTTTGGTCTCATGGAGATTTCTGTGTTTGCTGGCCCCACTAGCATCGTGCGTAACTTAGCTCCTAGGCCATTCTCAGTGGAGGTTTCGTGAAAGTTTTATGGCATTAAATATGTTCATATGGTATACGAGAGAGAAATAAAAGTTTCATGGTGCATGAGAGGAGTTTCATCACCATGTAACTCCTTTGGCAGGCAACTCAGTGATGAAACTGTGCACTGACGCTAGCCTTAGGAAGTCCCAACCCAAGACATTAGACATAGGCCCTGTTTGTTTCCCACGTGCTAAACTTTAGCGCCGTCACATTTGATATAAATATGTTAATTAAGAGTATTAAATATAGATTAATTTAAAAACCCATTACATAAACGAGGCGTAATTTACGAGACGAATCTATTAAGCCTAATTACACCATGATTAGACAATGTAATGCTACAGTAGACGTATGGTAATTATGTATTAATTATAGCAAAATTAGGCTTGTTAGGTTCATCTCGCGAAATAGACATGACTTATGTAATTAGTTTATATTTAATACATCTAATTATCACTTATTTAAAACGCTAAACTTTAGCATCTGGATCCAAACACCACCATAGTTTTCATAGCCTCTACATCATTAAGAAACTAGTAGTAGACACTAAACTCCCAATACAAACACCACTCTTCCACGTTTTAATTTAATGCTACCTGTCAGTGTTAAGAAATCGTGGTCCCGACACCAACCAGAAATGCGTTGTGTTCCCTCCCGTGATGGTTGATGCAGAAGATGGAACGAGACACTAGTTTATCCTGGTTCCGGTCGTAAGACCGTACTTCCACCAAGTTGGTTCGTGCTACGCGTTATTCTGCACCAGACTGCAAGTAATAGGGGATACAAGCAAGCTGGGAGAGGAGGCTGGTCCTCCAAGTCCCTGATGAGTGAGGCGGAGTGCCAATATCGTGGTTTTTCTGTGTGTGTGCAAATTCTCGATCTCTTCCCCCCCCCCACCTCTCTTGCTCGATCACCCCCTCCTTTTATAGGCCAAGGAGGAGGGGTTACATGTGTGTGTTGTTGCACAGGCATAGTTGCCACACATTAGTAGGAGTGGCGCTGGGCGTGCTTCTTTGTCCTTGTCGCGCAACATTGCGATCCCTGTAGTCGATTCTTGTACTGGTGATGACGCCGAGGAGTGGTTTTGAGGATCTGAAGTGTCCTTTGTGCGGTAATGGCTCACCCGTATACTATTTCAAGGGTCTCCCATGCCCGTGCACAGCATATTCTGTGGGAAATCGCTGTGCGATTCAGTAGCACAGGGAGTTGGAGTGACCCTGCCCTATTCGCACAATGGCGACATGTGCACACGGCGCCAGGGATGGTCGCATAGCACTCGGAATGGCCCACCATGCCTCAGTCTTCCTCTCTTCTTTTCCTGTTGTGTGCCTGAGGGTCTCTCTCACCCGATGGGGGTCTTCGGGTCGTCGGAGTTGGCAGCACAGGAGCTCGGAGTGACGGGCTCTGTTCGCACAGCGCCGGCCTGTCCGCACAGAGCCTCGGTTGGCAGCATAGTGATGGGAGTTGGCGGATTGCGACGGGGGGGGGGGGGGGGAGGGGGTCGTGGCTGTCAGGGCGGTATGGCGAGAGATTTGCCTTTTGACTTTGGACGCACGGTGGTGGTGAGCGTCATTAATTGTTCGTCGGAGCGAGGGTCTCGACCGAGGCTACTTGAGGCTCGATCCTTAGGCCTCGACCGAATCGGAGTTCTCCGATTCGCTCGAGTGGTCAGTTCCCTCGAGCGAAGCGGAGATTGTGGTTCGCGTCGAGGCACGCCACAGGGCGCCTTGACTGGGCCTTCGTTTGTTGCTTGGCCGTGGGCCTTAACTTTCGTTTCTCTTTTTCTGGTTAAGCGCATGAGTTTAATGTTTAACAAGGGTGGTTATCCCATAGGTTTGGGTACCCCTAATGATCGCCCTCAACAGTAGCCCCCGAGCCTTTGTTGGAGTAGATTTCACTCCGACAAAGGCTTTTCATCGTGGGTGCCTCTGATAAGGTTTCCCTGAAGAACTCTGCTGGGTGCGCGCTAGCGCACCCGCGGGTGTAGCCCCCGAGGCCTTGGAGGAGTGGATATACTCCTGCAAGGGCTGTCAATGTTTCGCGCCTTCGTGAGCTACAACACGATTCGTCTTCAAGGAACTCGACCTTGTGGTGCAAGGAACCCCCGAGCCCTGGCCCTAGCAAGGTCGATCAGGGGCGGTCCTTGACTTTAAGTTACGACCCTCGTCGCCCCGTTCGTGGGGAGGAGGGGTGACACAATCCATGCTTCCCTCGAACGGGCCGCGAGTCATGGATGCCTCTGCGAGCTGTTAGCGGGTAATTCAAGTGGACATCCGTGCCTCGTTCGATGGAGGTCGGCTTGTGGTTCGGAGACATGTCTCATAAGAGCACTTGTGAAGGTTTTCTAGGTAGGGCTCGACCCCGTTCGTTTGGGGTCGAGGGCTCGTTGCTCTCTCTCGGTGGGATCCCTCGACTAACTGCCTTCATCTTGGCCTTGAATATAACATGGAGGGCACCCTCGAGTTTCATGCTCGAGGATAGGCTCGATCGCGCGTGCCATTGGTTATCCCTGACTCTGTTAGATCTGGGGTGCCTGTCGAACCCTCGAGGGGCCAGGACTTCGAACCCCTGATCAGTAGGGCCTCGAGGAGAGGTAACTTACCTCGGAAGCCTTTCGGCTGGCCTCGAGCGTTTACTTTCGTAATCGTGGGCGACGTGGCGTAGAGTATGCGAAGTGGGTGCGCCTTTTTAGGCGGAGTGGCAGATACGTGGGTAGTTACGATTCTCGCGCGTAGTGGTTTTCCCAACCTGTGGAGCCCGGCCGTCAGTGACAGCAGTGCCAACCGCACTGAATGCGTATTCCACACGGCTGGGATGCCGATTGCGCTTCGCGTTAAACTATAAATAAAGAGACAAGGGGAAAGGTTCAGCTTACCCAGCCCTTGCCTTTCGATTGCATCTGCTATTTCCAAGCGTCGCCGCTCTTGCCTTTCATTTTCCTTGCATAGGCTTCGCTTTTCCCCGCCGCCGTCCGCCATGGTGACCGTGGTTGACCCTGTTCCGTGGAGCCCCTCCATCGCCACCGACGCCTATCTCGCCGGACTGGTGGATGCCGGGGTGCTGCCGGCGAACAGCAACCCGGATGAGCCGATGTGGATTGCGCCGCCGTCCAATCACCACGAGCCTTCTCCGCCGGAGGGCTTTGTGGTGAGCCTGGCGAGGCTACACGAGCGGGGGTTCGGAGTCCCCGCATCGCCGTTCTTCCGCGGGTTGTGTCTCCTTTACGGCGTGGAGCTCCACAACTTCGCCCCCAATGCCATCTCGCAAGCGGCGGTCTTCGTTGCCGTTTGTGAGGGGTATTTGGGGATAGAGGCTCACTGGGACCTATGGGTTCACCTTTTCCGGGGTGAGCTACATACGGCCGTAGGTGAGTCTTGGGGGTTCCGTCGGGCGGTCCGCGCCAGGGGGGGCAGCGGAGCGGGCTGTACATCCCGGCGACGATGACCTCCAACAACGCCGACTGGGACAAGGGATGGTTCTACCTCCGCAACATCAACAGAAAGCTGTCAGAGTACACCGGCAAGGTGCTGCGCGAGCGGCCAGAGTCATGGAGCTACGGTATTTCCCCCGCCGATCGTTAGGAGCGACTCCGGGTCTTCACCGACGCCTTCGCCGCGCTATCGAGGGCAGGATTGACCACGGCGGGGGTGATTGCAAACTTCAATCAGCGGTATGTCCTGCCGCTGATGGAGAGGACGCTGCGCCTCGACCAGCTCAGGGCGGATTCGCCCTGGCAAGGCTCAAAGATGAAGGAGGGGACCCTCGTCCTCGAGTACTGCGTGCACCGAGCACGACGGGTCGTGGAGGTCTCCAAGCTCGATTGCAAGGAGGCGGCCCTATTTGCCGTCAAGATGCGCCCCGAAGCGGGGTATTTACAATTTGTAAGTTCCATTTTAAATTTGATTTAGATTCAATATTGCTTCCTACCCTTGAGGGTTTCTGATCGCCAATCTTGGAATTTCTCTATAAGGTTTGTCTCAAAAGGGGTATTGCTCCGCTCCTCCTCTTCGCGAGGTCCGCGCGGCCAATCGCCTTTCTGCCGAAAGGCAGAAGGTGCGGAAGGATGCGGCCAAGCATAAGTAGGAGAGGAAGCGCCAACGAAAGGCGGCGCATGAGAAGGAATGCCGCCGTCGAGCCAGGGAGGGGGTGCTCCCTGCCTACTACCCCCCGAGAGCACCCTAGAGGAGTCCTCCTCGGACGATCTCGTCGAGATTTTGCCACCTGCGCCGGTGGCGGCTGAAGTGCCAGCGCCCCCGAGGGGGAAAAGGCAGGAGACCCCGGCGTCGTCGCGGGGTAGGGAGGCCTCGAGCGGCCCGGCACCTTCGACGGTGGGTGCCGTCCCCCCGAGTACCGATGCGGCCGTTGCAGGGGCTGGGGCTCGGAGCCCGCCGGCGCCTGGGACGGGCAAGGGGGCCACTAGGGCGCAAAGCCCTCCACCCGCGGGCTCGAGGCCCGCGAGCGAGACCCTATCATCGCGGGGCGGTGGTCGTTCGGGGACCCGGCAGCCGTCGAGCGGCAAGAAGCGCGGGCTGAGCAGCATTATTCGGGTTAGGTGAGTTGTCGTTTCTTTCTCAGGCATAATTCATGGGTTGTTATTTTTATTTAATTCTATTGACTTGGTTTCTATCAGCCAACCCGGACCACCGGCATCGCTTCCGCTGGCGCCAACAAAGGCGTTGAAGGTGTCGGCACGCGCCACACCTCGTTCGGCAGCGCCGCCCCCGTCTGGAACACCCCAGGCGACGGAGATCGTCGCCCAGTATTAGGTGGCCCTCGCGCGAGGGGCCGCTCGATCAGGGGAGCAGGCGGCGGTCGTGGAGGTGTCGGCGGCAGCGGGCGACGAGCTGGCCAGGGAGACGACCCTGGCCCTCCCAGTGGCGGATGTAGCCCCTGCTATTGCGGGGGCGACCGAGACCCCCGTGTCGACCGAGGGCACGGGGGTACCGGAAGGTGCGGCTCGTGTTGAAGACGCGGGTCAGACCGCGGCCAGGGGCGGCGGTACGGCAGAGGCGGAAGAGGTGCCCGGGGCCGGCGCCGCAATGGTGACCCTCCCGGCCACCCTCGAGGACGGTCCAGAGGATGAGGAGGAGGGTGCTTCGGGACGGGAGGGGACCTGAAGTCCTTGGGAGGAGAGAACCACGCGCGCCCTGCCTGGCGTCCTGGCCTTCGAGGCCTGGCGCAACTTGGGGCTCGGTCGTCGTGGCGTCCCTCCCGGCTTGGCCGAGTCTGCGAAGGCCGAGCGTCTCCTATGGGAGGAGCAGCAGGCCTTGGGGACCGCAGTCCAGGAGGCCCTGAAGCAGGTGCTCGAACTCCACCTCGGTCGGGGCTTGGACGTCCACCAGGTAAGTGGTCTAGTTATGTCACACCCGGATTTACACAGAAACCCGAATGCTACTATATGTGTGCCCAAGAAGTCCACAGAACACATATAGATAACAAATATGATAAACAGAGTACATATGCTCGAATAAAATGGTTTTACATCAGAGTTTGACTCAAATAACTAATAAAACAGCGGAAGACTCTTTATTAACTCTCTCTAAACGAAGACGAAGACGAAGCCGTTAACCATATCCACAGGGACACCGACTGGTTGAGCACAGCTAGTAGAATGGTAGATCTTCAGGAAATTCAACAGCAGCAGTACCATCTAATCCATCTGTTACCCATCCGGGATTTTGTTGAATGGCAAGTGTAAGTAAATGTCTTACTTAGCAAATACAACACGGGTAATGAAAGCCTAAAAGAAAGGCTTGACACGGCTGAACTGCATTAGCAATTTTAGTTGTTTCATTTTAACATAAACCAAGATTACTACAATTAAGTGAATCCCAGTTGCAACCCAATTAATATAGTAGAAGTGAACATTAAACAATAATAAACATCAACTTCTAATCAAAAAGGATCCAGGCCGCTCTTGACCCTGAGCAAGGCTATCATGATAGATTATACACTCTGCAGAGGTTTCGCCCTTTACCCACCAGTTGCGTAAAAGTTCAAAGGAACTTTGCACCCAACCACGCACATCAACACTTCCAAGGTGTGACTGCATAGGGACGCTACGAGGCTTTTCACAAGACACCCTAACAAAACAGTAGCCGTTATGGTACAACCTAGGCAGCATGACCCAAGGCACCGAGATTGACTGACGCCCATGTCGCAACACGAGGGGGCCAATGGCGTCCAAGCGCGGTAATGAAAATGACAATAAAATAAATAGCGCAACGTGTGGAACCCCCGCCATACGGAAGCTCCCAACACGGGACTGTGCCTCACGGGGACATAGCCAACGGATACTCCGTCCTCGGTGGATCAAACCATACTCTCACCCATGCTTCTCATAACGTCGTCGGCCCGTCGGTAACTACTGTCAAGCTAGAGCCGTACATGTTACTTGTCCAAGACCAGAGCCATTATAGTTCCAGCGGTGGCGACAGGTTCCTAGGTTGCCGCTTTAAGTACCAGTCCTTACGGAGAGACACTAGGGCCAAGCATGAAGCATACGCCCTAGCTCCCTGATCCATGTTGCTAAAAAGCAAGTTTTACCATTAACATTGAAGTGAACCATTAAGTCAAGATTAACAGTTAAACATTGATGACAGTAGCTGCGCTTAGCAAAGGTCTACCCAAATGCAATAACCCAGGGTAATCAAGGTATAGGATAAACAAGGCTAGGAATAACCTTAATAGGAACAATTTAGACACATGCATATGCAGTAAACAATGTAAAGGTGTGTTTAGGTAGCAAGGATTGTCCGTGCTGTACTTGCCTTCGTCCAACTGTTGCTGCTGCTCCTGCTGCTGCTGTTGGTCCTGCTCCTCGTAACCCTCGAACTCAAACGCGTACGGCTCACCGACTGGACTCATACATCCACACACAAGCATCCATACAAGCCAGTACATGCAAACAATATTAATCTATTAGAACAGTACACCAAACAATAAAAACAGAACAAAAGAAGGTTGAAAAACTAATCTACGTTTCGCTACGAACACGTGAGCGCGAAAATCACTCAAATCGGAGCTAAAACGAAGAAGTTATGGCTTTTCCAAGGTTCGGGGACTTGCTGGCAAAGTTTTAAAAGTTCCAGGGGCTTATTTGCAAAAATTCAGGGGTTAAAACATAATTTTATACAAAAACAGGAGGGTTTATTTGCAAATTAACTAGAATAGGACCTCGGGTACAAATTTTAAATAAGGCAGGGGGTTTTCTGTAAAAATCAGGACCTAATTCTAATTATTTTTGAATTGATCTGGACCGCGGGTTAATTTTGAAAAAGGGCAGGGGCTCTTTTGCAAAACATCCATGGCTGACTGGGGTTGACCGTTACGGTCAACTTTGACCCGGGGCTGGTTTCAATCTAGGCCGTCGGATTGAACACGGGCGGCTGGGATCAGATCCAGGGGAGAGGGATCACCGGCGGCGGCGCGACGAGCGGCGGCGCTGGGTCAAATACGGCGGCACATCGCCGGCGAGGAGTGAGAACACGCTAGAGGGCACGATTCGGGACGGGAGTTGGCGCTACGAGTTCGGGACGACGCGACGAGTTCACCGGAGTAGCTCTCGTCGGCGGCGGAGCAGCGGAGGCGGCGCGCGACGATCTATGGCGGCGGCGGCGCTCGGGTAACGACGGCGGGCTTGCGACAGAGGGGGAGAGAGGGCAATGGGGGGCTCGGGAGCACTCTTACCACCACGCAAAGCTGCCCTGGCGGTTGTTGGCGACGGAGCGGCGCGGGTCCGGCGGATCGACGGCGGCGGCCGACTTGAAGACGACGGCGGCGATGCGAGCTCGAGCGGCGGAAGGTCGGCAGCGCGAATTGAGATGAGGATTGGGAGTAGCGGCGGCGCTATTTGAAGGGCGGCCGAGGAGAGTCCGGGTGTCCTCGGCGGGCGTGCCGTAGCCGGGCCGGACACCATGGCCGGGACCGAGAGGGACTCGGGCGGGAGGTGGAAGACGACCTGACACGCGGGTCCCGCGGTCAGCGGCAGGGGGTGCGGCGTGAGGCAGGCCGGTCCTGGTGGGCCGCGTCGGGGAAGCGGGGCGGTGTGCTGCGGTTTGCTGGGCCGCGAGGTGGGCCGAGCGGCTGGCGCGGGAGCGGAGCGGAGCAGGCCGGACTGGGCCGCATGAGGAGCAGGGGAAGAGGGCCGGCTAGCTGGCGGGCTGGGCCGAAAGCGGGGCGCGGGAGGCTGGGCCGCTGCGGGAAGAAGAGAAGGAGGGCCAAAATCGGCCGGGGAAAAAGTTAAGGGAGGAAAAACAAACTCGGGCCGCTGCAACTTTTCTAGGGCTCCAAACAAAATGATTCAAATTCGAATTTAAACAGAATTTAAATTCCAATTGAACCGCACACAACCAAAACACAATGCAGTCGGCATGAATGCAACAAAAATGTTTCTAACCTTATACTTAATTTATTTCTCATAAATAATTTATTTTCCTTAGATAAATATGAGCATAACATTAAATAAAAACAATTTAATTACTAAATTTTAAAAATAGGCATTTTTAGGGTGTTACAAGTTACTAAATTCGTTGCGTGTCTTGTGTCTCCCCCTTTTTTTAGCTTTGTGTGTCGTATTAACAACAGGACCTGAGGGAGATGGCCGGGCGAAAGGTCGCCGAGCTCGCTGATGCGCACGTCGAGGTGCATCGGCTGAGGGAGGCTCTGAGCCAAGCCGAGCAGGAACGCCTGCGCGAGAGGGATCTCGTCGTCGAAACGGCAGAGGAGGTCCTTCGACAGGGGGACGAACTTCATCGACGAACGCAGGCGCTGGCGGCGCTCGAGGGCGAGCTTCAGCAGGAGCGGGCCACCCTTGACGAAGCCCGGGGGCAGCTCTAGCAGCGGGATTTGGCGCTTGCCACGGCTGAGGCCCAATTGAAGACCCAGGGCGATGCTATCGACCCGCTCACCATGACCGTGACGGAGGGAGATATCGCCATCATAGAGCTATGGGCCTCTGTCGAGGCCCAACAAGGAGAGATGGCGACACTCCAGCAGGAGGCCAGCACCGCCCGGGATGCCCACGCCGAGAAGGAAAAATTGGTTGAAGGTAAGTTTGGTACAAATTAATCCTAAATTTGGAATCCGGTTTTTGAAAACTTATCTGATTTTGTTTTTGGGCTTTCAGAGGTGTGGAAGGCGGCGGAGGAGACTTCCTCACAGGCGGAGTCACTCCAGGTGGCCTATTCGAAGGCCCAGGAGGACCTCGAGGAGCTACGCGAAGTGGCCCTGGCCGTCTGCAAGGAGGTCAAGGGGCCAGAAGCCCCTGAGTCCCAATCGGGCAATTCGATGGCCAGCCGCCTAAGGGCCTTGGGCGGCTGCGTTACCGAGCGCCAGAAAGGGGCCCTTCTCCTCGGCGTGTAGAAGACCCTCGGGGTGATCTCGACGCACTTTGTCGTGGACCTCGAGGCTGTCAGCGATGGCTACGTGGTGGCGGATGACCTCGACGATGACTCTGCGCTGGCCGTCGTGGAGAGCGCTGATTCCGCTGCCTCTGCTCCTGCTGCCACCCTCACGCGAATCTTCGAGAGCGACCTCCTTCCCGACGCCGAAGACGAAGAGGACGCCACCCCCGAAGACCCCGAAGACCCTGCTCCCTGAGTAGTTAGGGATATTTATGTAATAAGTACTTTAGTGTTTAAACAATTTCATGTTTTCAAGCGTACATTTGAGTTATGGTTTTCTTTATCACGTTTCTCTCACTGAATTTGCAAGGGGCTTGTCGAGGAAAATATCGTTCATAGACTAACTTTAGCGTAGGGTGGTGAGGGGGATGCCGTATCCTTTCGAAGGCGTAGGCAGTCCCTCGACTCGGCCGGCCCTTGGCCTTGGTCAATCTACGCCTGGAACTGCCTTTTGGCAATTTACTGGAGACGATTGTGATGAAAGGATTTTGAAGAAAAAACCTTAAAATTGGGACAAATTTTTAGGAGGGGGTGCCCCCCCGAATTAGCCCCTAAGTGAGACTTGGCTTTTTTCGAGGGTAAGCCTAGTCTTACTCATTTTAAGGTCCTTCTTTATTTATTGAAATAAGTACAAATATACATAAAATGCTTGGAATCTTAAGGGTAGAAGCGACGTAGCTGTTGGATGTTCCAGGCGTTGGCGAACACTTCGCCTTTCTCGTTCGCGAGCTTGTATGTGCCTGGTTTGAGGACCTCAGCGACGATGTAGGGCCCTTCCCATGGCGGTGTGAGTTTGTGGCGTCCTCGATTGTCTTGTCGCAGCCTTAGCACCAGGTCCCCCTTGTTGAGGTCTCGTCGTCGAACCTTTTGGGCTTGATATTTTCGAAGGGACTGCTGGTGACTCTTTCTGCCTCCTCCAAAATCTTGACAGGGTGCTCAGCGTAGGTAAGATCTTCCTCCACATTCAACTTGTTGACACCAAAAATTGGCACCAGGAAGAGGCTGACGTGTGGGCCGGAATCGTCAAAGAGATATCATTCGGCAACGGAGTTTTTCCAGAGGCATTCGGCAAAGACGTTCTGCGGTCGGGAACGCGTCGTCATTCGGCAGAGGCATAGTTCCGCAGGCAAAAGCGGTAGCATTCGGGAAGGCGTGATGACGTGGAAAAACATAAGGGAAAGGCCGGTTCGAACAAGGAACGCAATATGGGCACGAAGATTCGTCATCTTATTTTTGGAAACAAGTATTGTAGTCGTGTCCGACTAGGAGTTGTATCAAGACCTGGGTATAAATATAAACCCATGGCAGTTGTAAAAGAAGATCCGATCAATCAATACAACAAACCGGCCCCGTGCCAACATCGAGTCCTTTAGTCGAGTCGTCGAGTTCTTCGAGAGGAGTCATCGATCCGTCGACCTCCGTAAGTACCGGCAACCTTGTATCATGCTTAGTATCATGCGGTGGATTTAAGCTTTGATGCAAGTAGTCTTGTTACCATGCTTAGTATCATCCGGTGGATTTAAGTTGTGGTCTCAAGAAGGTTCCTCTGTTAGGTCATGAGCCATGCGGTGGGCTAAGATCTAGTATGGACCAAGTTATCGGCTCTGTTAGATTTCGGCAAGATCTAACAGATTCATTAAGTTACCCCGTGTTGCTTCGTTTTTACTCTGTGCTTAATTCATGCAACACTCCTTTGCCCAATCTAGGTCGGCTAGAATCGGCTCTACTTCACGATGCGATGACTTATCCCCTCATAGCCGAGTCCGAAACCGATCTAGGTTGCCACGTGTCGCGGGTTCGAGCTTGTCGGCATCGTGTAGATCTTGACAGAACCGGGTATCATGCGGTAGATGCAGGTTTTTGGGTCGTCTTAGAGCTAATCATCCGGTGGATTAGAATTCGATTCGATCTGATAGATTTATCTTTACCGATTAGGCTTGTTCCTTCGCCATGGACCCCGATTCGGCTAAATAGCCGCATTCGGTAGTGCTCTCACGAGTGAACGTGTGTTCGTGGGTTTGCATTGGGCAACGAATGCTTTTAGCCTTTCACGATTAGATTGTATCATGCGGTGGATAGATCTAGTCTGATTGGTGGTGTGGCCTCAAACGAGTTGTATCATGCGGTGGATTAACTTGTTTGTTGCCATGCCTGACGGGTGCTGCTTTCGGCCTATGCATTCTTGTTTTCAATGTAAATTCGTGACTGTGTTGTGAGTTCGTAATTAAACATTGAGTGCTTTTAGCTTTTCATGGTTAGATTGTATCATGCGGTGGATTGGTCTAATCTGATTAGTGGTGTCATTTCAAACAAGTCGTATCATGCGGTGGATTAACTTGTTTGTTATCATGCTTGACGGGTGCTGCTTTCGGCCTATGCATTCCTTGTTTACTGCGAATTTATGATCATGTTTCACCCTTTTATTTATCTATCATGCTTTGTTTCTCGTTAATCGGCTATGAGTATGCGTTACAATGTTCATTCGGTTGAAAGCCGATTCTTTCGTCATGCTTACGTCACGCACTCGGCAGTGCGCCCCCTGCGTGCCTTGCCGATTGCCGAATGAGGCTTTAACTGCCGACAGATAGCTTGTTCGTAGCTATATGTCTCTCGAGATTGGCTTCGATGCCGCAAATATGGAACTGTCTGGTCTCACCCGGCACGTTCCAGGTTTTGATCTAAACGTTTTTTGTCCCTTTGTTAGTTTTCAGGCAAACTGACTGGCACGCTTCCGGATTCAAAAGCCCGGGCCACGTGTGAAGCTAGCTAATTCGGCTTGCTGTGTGCTTGGCGTGAGGTGCGGATTTTACGTCAACACACTTTTTGGCACGCCTGGTGGGACACACACAAGTTTACAAGATGCCTGAGTTGAGCGACATCATGGACGTTACTTTGGAAGAATTGTCTGAAGAGCATCAACAGATGGTAAAGGCTGCTGCTGACCAATTCATTAACAAATGTTTATTGTCTTTCGCCAAGAACAGGAGTGGTGCACCGTTTCTCAAGTCCGATTTGCCAAGAGTTCTCCTTCCTGGGCAGTCTGATTTTACTGAAGAAGAAAAGAGGGAGAGATTCTCGGGCTTGTTATACAAAGCTTTGGGGGAAGCAATGACCAATCACAATGCTGCGTTCTTGAACAGCTTTCGGCATATAATGGTAAGCATTTTTGGTCAGCATGTGGATAAACCCTTCGAGCAGATACATGGACAATTGGGCGGCCCGACATACTTCAATGTTCAAGCACAAGCTCAGAGGCCACATGGTAAAGGGAATGCTGATGAAACTGGAGGTTCTGGTACTAAAGATACAAATGGTCAACCGATTCGGCAAGATCCTCAGCCTGCACTACCGAAAACTCGCACATACGGTGATATGGCATTCGGCACCACAGGGAATCCGCCTGCTTCTGCTTACAAGATATCTCCCTTGAACAACAGGCTGCAAAGGGACATGTATGGAAACGGATATTCAGAGTTTATGGATTACAATGCTATCGACGCTCTCCCGAATCCTGGGTATGTTGGTACTGCAGGCATGCTTACTGGAAGACCAGGGAATCAAGATACCGGTATTGACCTCATGGTGCAAAAAATGACCGATGTATTGCAAAATCAATTCGGTCTGAAGCCTAAAAATCAGGGGTACATGTACTCGTCTCCTTTCCCAGAATGGTACCAAAGGGTATCATTGCCGAATAGAGTCAAGGTGCCTACAGAGTTTACTAAATTCTCAGGACAAGATGATACAAGTACTGTGGAACATATAGCTCGATATCTGATGCAGCTTGGAGAAGCTTCGGCAGATGAGGCTTTCAGAATCAGATATTTTCCTTTGTCACTGACGGGTCCAGCTTTTACATGGTTTGCTTCTTTGCCTGCTCAGTCGATTTGTACTTGGAAAGACCTGGAGCAGAAATTCCATGCTCATTACTACATTGGCAATACCGAGAAAAAGTTGGTTGATTTGACCAGCTTAAAGCAGAGGAATAATGAAACACCTACGGAGTTCCTCAGGAGATTTAGGGAAACAAAGAGCATGTGCTTTTCTCTGAACATACCTGATGACCAGCTGGCTGGTATGGCTGTAGCTGGCATGCTGCCTGCCATTCGGGAGAAGCTATTCGGGATGGAATATGATGATCTGGGCCAGTTGTCGCACAGATTGGCCTTAATGAGTAACCAGGCATATGGTTTCAAGAAAGATGCCAGATTTGCTAAAAATAGTGATGTAGCTGACATCTATAACCAATTCCTTGAAAGAGCAGATCAAGAAGATGAGTATGAAGATAGCGAAGAGATAGCCGCAGCAGAGATAGTGTGGAGTAAAGAACCAGTCATGGTGAATCAGAGGTGGATTAAACAGAATAAGGGCACCTATGATTTTGATGTGACTAAGGCAGATAAATTATTTGATTATCTTGTGAAGGAAGGCCGAATCAAGCTACCAGAGGGGCATTCTATGCTTCGGCCTGATGGAGTGAAAGATAAGAGGTACTGTGGATTCCATGATAGAAATTCTCATTCCATCAATGAATGCAGGGTTTTTAGAGTGAGGATTCAGAAAGCTATCCAAGAAGGGCATTTGAAGTTTGATAATAAGATGAAGTTGGACAGTAACCCGTTTCCTCAGAACATGGTTGGGTTCTCAATCAATATGGTGAGTACTGCCGAATCTGGAGAAAAGGAAAAAATGAGAGTCCTGACGTCAAAGAAAGCGAAGCAGAGTGGCTCAGTAGATCCTAATCGGCAAATCACGATCGAACAGATTCGCAAGGAGAGACCTTGCTTCCCGAATAGCCAATTTGAAATTGGGAATTCTTCTAAACCCAGAGTCACATCGCGTATTCTCCTCAATAAGTGGCAACGTCAGCAAGAAAAAAAGCACTACCAGAGACGTGAATACGAGGAGGAGAAAAGAAGGCGCGAAGA
Source organism: Echinochloa phyllopogon (assembly GCA_033239725.1). Classification (NCBI taxonomy): domain Eukaryota; kingdom Viridiplantae; phylum Streptophyta; class Magnoliopsida; order Poales; family Poaceae; genus Echinochloa; species Echinochloa phyllopogon. Next base: position 7,222,346 of record BTCW01000014.1, on the reverse strand, counting down.
AGAAAGGTTTGAGGAAGAACAAAAGGAATTTATCCGAGAGCAGGAACGTGCGCATTGGGGGTGTGCATTCTTCAGACACTGTTGGAACGAGGGTTTAAAGCTGCCTACATGGAATAATTGTCCTGAATGCAATAATAGGTATGATGAATATAGGCAGGAAACTGTCAATCGCCGATCTGTCCATGAAAGAATTGGAAGGGTACATCCTAGTGATGATCGGCGTCTGAAAATATATAAGAATGATGATCAACCAATGAAAAGACATGCTGATTATAGATGGGTTGATCATGAGGAAGAAGATCGTGAGTATGTTTGGCAGAAAGGACAGTGGTGTCCACCTGGTTTAAGAAGGAGCCAGAAGAGAAGAGTCCAACGCCTGAGGAATCAAGAATTGAAGCAAGCAGGAACCAGGATGAAATCGATATGGCGTCCAAAAGACAGGCCTGACGAATCGGGTCATTCGGCTCCTACATGCATGGTATGTTTCTTGCCGAATGAATTCATGGCTCCAGCTAATCAAATTGTACAGGAAGAGATATTGTCAGAAGTGGATGAAGCCGAACAATATGGATTAATGGCACAATTGGTATTGAATAAACAAGCTATTTTCGAGAAGCCAGTCCAGAATCGGCACATGAAGCCACTGTACTTAAAAGGATATGTCAACGGGAAGCCGCTAACGAAGATGTTTGTTGATGGTGGAGCTGCTGTTAATGTGATGCCATACAATACATTCAGGAAACTTGGCATGAGCCCTGGAGATTTAACGCCAACAAGCATAGTGTTGAATGATTTTGCTGGAAATCCTTCGGACACCAAAGGATGTGTACATGTAGATCTGATGATCGGGTCCAAGATTCTGCTTACAACCTTCTTTGTTATTGAAGGCAAAGGGGCATACAGCTTGTTGCTTGGAAGGGATTGGATTCATGCGAATTGCTGTATTCCATCTACTATGCATCAACAGCTTATTCAGTGGATAGATGATGAGGTGGAAATTGTCCCAGCAGATGATTCGATTAGCGTGGCTAATGTGGAACCGGCCTTCTGGGAATATCAAGGCATAGATTGCTTCTCAGGTAGGGACTGGGGAGAAGGTCCTGTTGAGCCAGTCAGCAGTGATCAACAGCCGATCAAAGCAGTCGGCTCTTTTAGCAATTTTTAATGGATAATCCAATCGATGGAATTGACGGGAAGCTAGGATATGGATTTGTGTCGGCTGATAAATTAAGAGAAGTAGACATTGGAGACGGTGGCAAACCAAGGCCGATATTCATCAGTGCTAGCTTAGATTCAGTTTTCAGGGAAAAGTTAATTGAATTGTTAAAAGAATACAAAGATTGCTTTGCTTGGGATTATTCGGAGATGCCTGGTTTAGATCGTTCCATTGTTGAGCATCGATTGCCGATCAAGCCTGGTTATAAACCTTACAAGCAACCACCTCGGAAAATCTACAAAGATGAAGTGTTGGCCGATGTGAAGAAAGAAGTGGAAAGATTAATAGCAGCGAATTTTATTCGGCCATGCAGATATGCAGAGTGGATCTCTAATATTGTTCCTGTGTACAAGAAAAATGGGAAGATGAGGGTTTGCATAGATTTTAGAGATCTGAACAGAGCTACACCCATGGATGGATATCCAATGCCTGTCGCTGACTCGTTGGTTGATGCTGCTGCTGGATATAAAGTGATTAGTTTCATGGATGGTAACGCATGGTACAATCAAATTTTTATGGCATTGGAAGATATAGCGAAAACGGCTTTCAGATGTCCAGGACATATAGGGCTGTTTGAATGGGTTGTTATGACATTTGGTTTGAAGAATGCTGGTGCAACTTATCAGAGAGCTATGAATTATATTTTTCATGAGTTGATCGGCAAGATTGTGGAGATATATATCGATGATATCGTGGTTAAGTCATTGGATCATGAAGCACATTTGGCCGACATAAGGAAAACTCTAGAATGCACTAGGAAACATGGGCTCAAAATGAACCCGAATAAATGTGCTTTTGGAGTTTCGGCAGGGGAATTTCTGGGATTTCTGGTGCATGAAGGAGGAATAGGAGTTGGCAGGAAAAGTATGAAAGCCATTGATGAAGTTGTTCCTCCAACTAATCTTAAGGAATTACAGTCACTGCTTGGTAAGATCAATTTTGTAAGAAGATTCATATCAAACTTATCACAAAAGATGTTGCCTTTCTCTTCACTGTTAAAGGTCAAGAAAGATCAGAAGTTTGTATGGGGCGACGAACAACAAAAGGCTTTCGATGAGATCAAGGAATACATGAAAGAACCACCAGTATTGGTACCTCCACAGCTAAACAAGCCTTTTAAGTTGTACGTGGCGGCCGATGCCCAGACTATTGGATCGGCCCTCATGCAAGAATTCGAGGGAAAGGAAAGGGTAGTTGCATACCTTAGCCGAAAGTTGCTTGATCCCGAAATGAGGTATTCGGCTACTGAGAAGCTTTGTTTATGTGTTTACTACTCCTGTACAAAATTTCGGCACTACTTACTACATGCCGAATGCATTGTGTATTCAAAGTTTGATGTGATAAAACACATGTTGTCTATGCCGATTTTGAACGGAAGGATTGGCAAATGGATTTTAGCTTTGTCTGAATTTGAGCTAAGGTTTGAATCGGCAAAGGCTGTTAAAGGACAGGTTATTGCTGATTTCATTACTGAGCATCGCGATTTATCAGTTAATTTGCTTGAAATTGCTCCTTGGGTATTATTCTTCGATGGCTCTTCATGTGACAAAGGTGGTGGAGTAGGTATTTTGTTAATTTTGCCAAGAGGAGAGGTATTTGAATTTGCTATTCCTATTCAACCTACTGTCACTAATAATCAAGCTGAGTATGAAGCGTTGCTCAGAGGACTTCAATACTTGAGAGAAGCAAAGACCATTGCAGTTGAAATTTTTGGAGATTCAGAATTAGTTATAAGGCAACTAAATGGCGAGTATGAGTGCAGAAATGATGTCTTGAGGAATTACTATGAGGAATGCAAGCAGATCTTAGAGGAATTTCAGTCAGTAATTCTGCAGCATGTTCCTAGGAAAGACAATGAAGAGGCAAACAGATTAGCTCAGGGTGCTTCGGGTTATAAAGAGCTTCGAGAAGTTTTTGCTAATGATGTACATGCTTTCGGGAGTAATCTGGCAGAAGATGATTGGAGAAAAGAGATTGCCGATTATCTGGAGAATCCATCCCGAAAGGTTTCTAGAAAGCTCAGGTATAAAGCTTTAAAATTTGTTCTTCTTGACAATAATTTATGTTATAAATCCTTGGATGGGGTGCTGTTACATTGCTTGAATCATGAAGAAGCAAAAAGGCTGATGAGTGAAGTACATGATGGGTTGTGTGGAGCACATCAATCGGCCTACCGAATGAAGTGGGTTATTAGAAGAACTGGATATTACTGGCCGACAATGTTGGAAGATTGCTTTGAATATTATAAGGGATGTCAAGACTGTCAGAGATTTGGAAACATTCAGAGAGTTCCAGCATCGGCTTTGAATCCCCTTATCAAGCCATGACCATTCAGAGGATGGGGAATAGATTTGATTGGCCAAATAAATCCTCCATCGAGTAAGGGGCATAAGTTTGTGCTTTTGGCAACCGATTATTTTACCAAGTGGGTTGAGGCAATTCCATTAAAGAAGGTGACATCGGAGAATATGGTTGAATTTGTTAAAGAACATATCATTTACAGATTTGGGATTCCTCAAACAATCACCACAGATCAAGGGGCTCAATTTACATCTTCAGAGTTCAGAGATTTTGCTGAAAGTATGGGCATCAAATTGTTAAATTCTTCTCCTTATTATGCCCAAGCTAATGGTCAGGCAGAAGCTTCTAACAAGATTATGATTAAGATTATACAGAAGAAGATTGATCAGAAGCCAAGAAAGTGGCATTCGGTACTCAATGAGGCGTTATGGGCTTACCGAATGGCTCCACATGGGGCTACACAGACATCTCCTTATGAGTTGGTGTATGGGCATCATGCTATTTTGCCATGGGAGATACAGTTAGATTCAAGGAGAATAAAGTTGCAAAAAGATTTAAGTTCTAAAGACTATAATGATTTAATGATGGACGAATTAGAAGATTTGCATATGATTCGTCTCAGGGCCTTGGAAAATATCGAGAAAAATAAAATGCGAGTTGCTAAATATTACAACAAGAAGGTGCAAGTCAAGCAATTTGCAGAAGGAGATTTGGTTTGGAAAGCGGTGTTGCCGATTGGGACTAAATACAGTGCATTCGGCAAGTGGTCACCAAATTGGGAAGGTCCTTTCAGAGTGGTTAGATGCGTGCCTGGAAATGCATATATTTTGAAGACATTATTGGGAGAAGAATTTGCTTCTGCTATAAATGGAAGATATTTGAAGAAGTATTATCCCAGTATTGAAATCGATCGGTGATTGATATGTTAAATTGCCGAACAGCCGATATTCGGGAAGAAATCGTCTTTAGAAGGAAATTGACAGAAACATTGGAGGAAAAGAGAAATGGCCAGTACGGAATGTATTGCCCTTAGCACAAAATATATTACATCAGGAGTTCATGTAAGATCACAAAAGATAAGTTTTATTGCCGAAATTCCATAAATCCCTAGTACAGACTACTGGAAGAGCCTGTTCAAAACAGACTGGGGATGAATGGAATCGGCAATGGCAGCACCATGGCCATCGAGGCGATCAATGGAGGCGTCAGTGTCATCGAGGTCTTCTGGGTTGCTGTTGGCAAAACCAACCGGCATCCTGGAATAGTCAGTGCCGGTGTGCGTCGACATGGCAACGAGACCCGTAGCGACGCCCAGGCGAACGCCATGAGAGGCAACTTCATCGACACGGCCTGCTACCGCACCAAGACGTGCCTCGGGTGTGTCCCCTTGGGCGTTCACCTTGTCTGCCAGCTCCTCCACCAGCGCCTTCAGTCGATCAAGTTCAGCATCACGCGCTGCAAGGTTACAAGGGGACAGCAGATTAATATCATTTGGAGGACGAGATTGAGATTGAACAGATTGCAGGACTCACCATCAATGACTTCGAGCAGCTGCTTGCGCTCGTGCTGCCATTCAAGATCAGCGATCCCGGCTTGCTTGGAGATAAACTCCAGTTCGCGACGAAAGTCGTCGCGCTCCGCCTTGAATCGGCGAGCATCGCCGTCTGAGTAGCGGGAGTCGTCCGATGAGGTCTGATTGGACGAACTCGAGGAGTTGGACGCCGCAGGAGCAGCGGCTGGAACCACAACTGGCGCACCAGCGCCGGCAATCCATTGGATTACCCTGAACGAACAAAGAGATTCGTCAAGAGAGAGAAAGGAAATTTCGAGAAGAACAGAGAGAAGTAAGCAGCCAATCACCTGCGGCGAGCGCCGGCGCGGCTTCCTTCGGCCTCATCGGCGGCCGGGCGCCTCCTGTTGTTGTCGGCCATTGGAAGTTCCTCGGAGTTACTGTGGATGGGGAAAAGAATGACTTGGGCCGGCAAAAAACTTGGAAGACGAAGAACTTGGTAAAAACTGTGGGCTACCTGGGTGTTTGTTTATAGGACCCGCAGAGGAGATCGTGGCCAAAGATCGTGGCGCGTATTCCGAAGAGTTCGGAAGGTGGAAAGGATTTTCCAGCCGATCGGTTCCCATGTCGTTTGGGATTCTTATCGAGTCGTATTCGGCTTTGACTCGATGAGATTCGGCTATGTCATAGTTGAAGCGTTTTCGGGTCTGGCGCTATTATAACCAGCTTTGCCGAATGAATTATCCACAATGGAGAAAAAGCAAAGTTAAGAGATGACAAGATTACAAAGTTGGTAAGACATTCGGCTAATTAAATGTTCGATACAACTACACACCCAAGTACTTGGAGATTACATCTTTAGCATCAGATATCATTCTATTAATGGTCTCCAAAAGATTTTTGTCAGCTTCTTGGGTTTTAGCCAGAGTAGCAAGCTTTGCCTTGAGTTGTCTTTCTTCGTTCAGAGCTGCTGAAGCTTCCTTTCGCATCTTCTCTGTTAATTTGGGAAGCTCAACTATCTTCTTCTCATCAGCTTCAATTTCGGCCGATAGATCTCTCAATTCGGCTTCAAGTGCAGCTTTTCTGACCTTCTTCATTTCAAGTTCAGACTCCAATTTGGTCAGTAATTCCTTGCTGTTCTGAGCTTGAGTATGTAGGTCTTTTACAGATTGCTTGGCCAAGGTTCTCCTTTGCTCCAAGGCTGGTTGAGCAGATTGATTCTTTAGAGCTTGCTTCACTGCGATAAAATGATCGTCCAATCTGGAAATTGGATCTAAAGAAGTCTTGATATCGGCAGGAAGATCTTGATCAAATGATTCAAGCAAGTCTCTTAAAAGATCAGCATTGGTAACTTGATCTCGAGTGTCCTTATGCAGAAAAGAGAGGATTTCCTTCAGTTTTGCTTGGTTCTCCTCTGATAAGGCTTGACCAGAGGAAGTTTCTTCTCCTTGTTCGGCAACAAGATCATCCAAGGCAAATGAGTAGCTGGGTGATGAAGTTGTTTTATCCTGAAAAAGAATTGTTGCCGAATTAATGATAGTCTATTGGATAAAAGCTGGGAGAACTGGGTAATCATTTCTACCTCATTCCTGACCTCTTGGATGGAGAAAGAGGTCAGCTCAAGCTCAGGTAAAGGTTCTTGTATGTCATGCTGAAGAGAGCTTGGGAGGTTCTTTGGTAGAGATGAAGCTTCTAGCTGAAGTGCATCAGGTAAAACTGAAGCTGGTTCTTGATGAAAAGAGGAGCTCTCCGAAGTTGGATCCATTGAAGCTTGCTCTGTGACTGAAAGAAAGTTAGTGCCGATGAAAAAGAATTTTAAAGGACAAGATGGTGAGAAATTTTACTAATCACTGAAGCATCGGCAGGTCCTGTGCTAATGGCCAATTGCTGTGATTTGGCCTGAAATCATAAAGGAACAGAAATGAGCAGAATGAAATTAGCATTTTTACTCGAGGAAGGAGAAATTTGACCTGTGCAATTATTTTGCTGCTTGTTCTTTTCTTCTTTACAACTGAAGGGGCAGTCAAAGAAAGGGATTTCCTCTTGACAGATGGTGGTCTAGTAAGTATTGGATCTGAAGAAGCTTGTCTAGCCATCAGCTGAGCCAAGGTAGGAGATTGGTGCCCCAAAGCAGATATTGGGCCTGCAGTTTTGTATAAAATTATCCTGGCAAGAGGGGCAGGTGTTATGTCCTGCAAAATAATAAAGTCAGAATCGACTGGGGTTAATGTTTTTAAGTCAGATGAAGGAATAAGCATATTACCTCTGCAGTTGGCTGATAATCAGGCATTAACTCTAGGCAGAAGGGATGGATTGGCATATTGAAGATATGATCATGGAATTCTTGCCACCAGAGAGTGAAGGAAGGATGGGCAGATATTATTGGCACAAAAGGATCAGGTGCATAAATAGTTCCACAGCATTTATAAGTGAAAATCCTTCTTGTCTCTGTGGAATCTTTGACAATCTCCCTAGGCTTGAGAAATTCATGAAGGAATAGCCTTGGGGGCACTTGGCCACATCCCAACTGTCTAGCCATCATGTTTGGCTGATAATATTCATAAGTGCTTTGAACCAGTCTCCCTCCACAGAATTCGGCTGGCAGGATGCAGGGCTGGATGAAGGCATTGAAAATTGCTACAGATTGTACATCAGTGCATCCAGTCTCAAAGCTGAATTCGCAAGGGAGAGTAAGATTGTCATTGTCCAAATATGGGAACCAAAGAGGATTGGCAAAACCTCTGAAGAAGAGCTCAAACAGTTCACCGATGTTCTTGTTGATAGATACAGTGGAAGCAGCTTCTCCATAGGTTTGACAACCTTTGGTTCTCCGGGCTTCTCCTTCTTTGCAATTGACTGAAGGGAAGTCTCGGCTGTTGAGGTCAATAGCAACGATTTGATGCATATATAACTGCAGCCACATTTGGACGAACCACCAGGGACCATTTACACAAGGGATTTTCTTGCTAGTATGCATCAGGTGGATGGTTTGATTGAGCATATGATAGACGCTTCCCAGAAGGTATTTCCCAAGTGGGATGACTTTTCCAGCAGCTAGCTCTTCAGCCATCACGATATGATTCAAGGTTGGCTCATTGGCTTTGCCACAGAAGACCGATCTGCATAGCCACATGTTCAGGAAGGCTCTGTATTCAACATCGGTCAGAGGGCCATCAGACATATAGTTCTGAATGTATCTCTTGTATCCAACCCCTGTTTTTACTCCTGTCTGCTTGGAGGAACCTTTATGGTCATATGGGTATACAGTTCCTGTAACATTCAAGCCGGTCATCATGTAGACATCGGCCAAAGTAGGAGACATTGGGCCATGACCAAAAAGAAAGGCATTTGCGCCATTGGACCAAAAGTGGCAAGCTGCAATCAGGAGGTTCTCATTCTTTGGTGTTTCGGCTAATGACAGCTCCAGACAATGAGAAATACGCAGATGATCCCAGTTCTGTGTTTGGGGACTTTTATCATCAGACATCCTTTTGTACCAATTTCTCCAGCCGGCAATTGGGGGCAAGGGCCAGTTCTTGAAGGCGTCTTGCCACTCATGAGGTTTTGTCAGCGAGATCTTGAAAGGGATCCTCTGAGATTCGGCCGCAATGATTTCGGAAGGGTCTGAATCCCCTACAGGGCCGAGGAAATAAGATGGAGCTTTTTCCTCAACGGGGATAAGGATTTCGGCAGCCAGAGCCTATCGAGAACAGAAGAAGAGCGATTCGGAAATTTAAGATGCAAATCGAAAGAAGAATGCCGAATATGCTTGAAGGGATTGAAGCTTACCTGGAGGGCAAAATCTTGATTCGCCATTTGAAGATTGAATCCTGGAAGTCGATGACTTAGGGTTCGGATCCGGATGAGAGCTCTGAAGATTCAAAAGGAGAAGCGGGTGCCGAACAGAGCTAACTTGGGAATGTTGAGTGCTTCTGGTCAATTCCGAGATAAAATTATCTTTTATCCCGAAATTGAAGGGGCATGTGTTGACACCAAAAATTGGCACCAGGAAGAGGCTGACGTGTGGGCCGGAATCGTCAAAGAGATATCATTCGGCAACGGAGTTTTTCCAGAGGCATTCGGCAAAGACGTTCTGCGGTCGGGAACGCGTCGTCATTCGGCAGAGGCATAGTTCCGCAGGCAAAAGCGGTAGCATTCGGGAAGGCGTGATGACGTGGAAAAACATAAGGGAAAGGCCGGTTCGAACAAGGAACGCAATATGGGCACGAAGATTCGTCATCTTATTTTTGGAAACAAGTATTGTAGTCGTGTCCGACTAGGAGTTGTATCAAGACCTGGGTATAAATATAAACCCATGGCAGTTGTAAAAGAAGATCCGATCAATCAATACAACAAACCGGCCCCGTGCCAACATCGAGTCCTTTAGTCGAGTCGTCGAGTTCTTCGAGAGGAGTCATCGATCCGTCGACCTCCGTAAGTACCGGCAACCTTGTATCATGCTTAGTATCATGCGGTGGATTTAAGCTTTGATGCAAGTAGTCTTGTTACCATGCTTAGTATCATCCGGTGGATTTAAGTTGTGGTCTCAAGAAGGTTCCTCTGTTAGGTCATGAGCCATGCGGTGGGCTAAGATCTAGTATGGACCAAGTTATCGGCTCTGTTAGATTTCGGCAAGATCTAACAGATTCATTAAGTTACCCCGTGTTGCTTCGTTTTTACTCTGTGCTTAATTCATGCAACACTCCTTTGCCCAATCTAGGTCGGCTAGAATCGGCTCTACTTCACGATGCGATGACTTATCCCCTCATAGCCGAGTCCGAAACCGATCTAGGTTGCCACGTGTCGCGGGTTCGAGCTTGTCGGCATCGTGTAGATCTTGACAGAACCGGGTATCATGCGGTAGATGCAGGTTTTTGGGTCGTCTTAGAGCTAATCATCCGGTGGATTAGAATTCGATTCGATCTGATAGATTTATCTTTACCGATTAGGCTTGTTCCTTCGCCATGGACCCCGATTCGGCTAAATAGCCGCATTCGGTAGTGCTCTCACGAGTGAACGTGTGTTCGTGGGTTTGCATTGGGCAACGAATGCTTTTAGCCTTTCACGATTAGATTGTATCATGCGGTGGATAGATCTAGTCTGATTGGTGGTGTGGCCTCAAACGAGTTGTATCATGCGGTGGATTAACTTGTTTGTTGCCATGCCTGACGGGTGCTGCTTTCGGCCTATGCATTCTTGTTTTCAATGTAAATTCGTGACTGTGTTGTGAGTTCGTAATTAAACATTGAGTGCTTTTAGCTTTTCATGGTTAGATTGTATCATGCGGTGGATTGGTCTAATCTGATTAGTGGTGTCATTTCAAACAAGTCGTATCATGCGGTGGATTAACTTGTTTGTTATCATGCTTGACGGGTGCTGCTTTCGGCCTATGCATTCCTTGTTTACTGCGAATTTATGATCATGTTTCACCCTTTTATTTATCTATCATGCTTTGTTTCTCGTTAATCGGCTATGAGTATGCGTTACAATGTTCATTCGGTTGAAAGCCGATTCTTTCGTCATGCTTACGTCACGCACTCGGCAGTGCGCCTCCTGCGTGCCTTGCCGATTGCCGAATGAGGCTTTAACTGCCGACAGATAGCTTGTTCGTAGCTATATGTCTCTCGAGATTGGCTTCGATGCCGCAAATATGGAACTGTCTGGTCTCACCCGGCACGTTCCAGGTTTTGATCTAAACGTTTTTTGTCCCTTTGTTAGTTTTCAGGCAAACTGACTGGCACGCTTCCGGATTCAAAAGCCCGGGCCACGTGTGAAGCTAGCTAATTCGGCTTGCTGTGTGCTTGGCGTGAGGTGCGGATTTTATGTCAACACAACTCATCAATCGGAATCTGTTCCTCAGGTACTCTCAAGCACTTTTTCAACTGAGACACATGAAACACATCATGTACTCCTGCTAACTTCTCCGGTAGCTCTAACTGATATGCCACCTCACCTTTCCGACCAAGTACCTTGAACGGTCCAATGTATCGAGGTGCTAACTGGCCCTTGACGTTGAACCTCTTCACGCCTCTCATGGGTGACACCTTGAGATACACGAAGTCTCCAACTTCAAAGCTGAGATCCCTCCGTCGGTTATCCGCATAGCTCTTCTGTCTGGATTGTGCCACTTTCAGATTCTGTCTGATTATCTGTACTTGTCGCTCTGCCTCTCTTAGTATCTCAGGTCCAAATACCTGACTTTCTCCCGTCTGATTCCAGAATAGTGGTGTCCTACACTTCCTGCCATACAGAGCCTCGAATGGTGCCATCTGCAGACTCTTCTGATAGCTGTTGTTGTACGAGAATTCCGCGTATGGTAAACTCTTATCCCAACTGGCACCATATTGTAAGGCGCATGCTCTCAACATATCCTCCAATATCTGATTTGTCTGTTCTGTCTGCCCATCTGTCTGTGGATGGTAAGCTGAACTGAACTGTAGCTTAGTGTCCATAGACTCATGCAATTGTCGCCAAAAGTGTGATGTGAACTGGGTACCTCGATCTGACACTATTCTTTTCGGTACCCCATGCAAACACACAATCCTCTCCATATACAACTCCGCTAGTCTGGCTCCCGAGTAGGTGGTCTTTACTGGTAGGAAATGCGCCACCTTGGTCAGACGATCCACGATTACCCAAATTGAGTCAAATCCCCTCTGAGTGCGAGGTAAGTCAGTGATGAAATCCATACCGACTTCTTCCCACTTCCATTCAGGTACCTTCAGGGGCTGGAGCAAACCTGCTGGCCTCTGATGTTCAGCCTTGACTCTCTGACACGTGTCACATAGAGCTACGTAGGTGGCCACATCTCTCTTCAATCCGTACCACCAAAATCTCTCTTTGATATCTTGATACATCTTGGTACTACCTGGGTGTATCGAATACGCCGATTCATGGGCTTCCCTGAGGATTGCATCCCTGATCTGCCCTATATCTGGTACACAGATCCGTTTCTCATACCACAATGTTCCTTGGTCATCCAATCGAAATCCAGGGGCTTTTCCTAATGCCACTAGTTCTATGATCTCCTTGATCTTCTCATCTGCGAGCTGTCCTTTTCGGATCTCTTGTTCCAAGGTCGGTTCTACTGCCATCTCGGTGACGCTGGTCACAAATCCCAGACTCATCCTTCCGAACTCTGAACTGAGTTCTTCCGATAAGCAATGTCCCGTGATCCTATTCACGTAACTCCTTCTACTCAGAGCATCTGCCACCAAGTTGGCCTTCCCTGGATGATAATGAATCTCCAGATCGTAGTCCTTGATCAGTTCTAACCAACGACGTTGCCTCATATTCAGATCTGACTGTGTGAATACATACTTGAGACTCTTATGGTCAGTGTAAATATCACACTTATGACCAATCAAGTAATGCCTCCAAATCTTCAAAGCATGCACCGCAGCTGCTAACTCCAGATCGTGTGTCGGGTAGTTCTGCTCATGTTTCCTCAACTGCCTCGATGCATAAGCTACTACCCTGCCTTCCTGCATGAGTACACATCCCAATCCTAGACGGGATGCATCGCAGTAGATAGAGAAGCTCTTGGTTATATCCGGCAACACTAGCACAGGTGCCGTTGTCAACCTCTTCTTCAATTCCTCAAAGCTGACTTGACATTCTTCAGTCCAGACAAACTTGGCATTTTTCTCCAATAATGCCGTCAGGGGTTTAGCAATCTTGGAGAATCCTTCAATGAACCTCCGATAGTATCCAGCCATTCCAAGGAAACTTCTGATTTCACTCACATCCTTAGGCGGATTCCAACTCAACACATCACTAACCTTCTTCGGATCAACTGCCACTCCACCATTGGACAATACGTGTCCCAAGAATGCTACTTCCTTCAACCAAAACTCACACTTGCTCAGCTTGGCATACAACTGATGCTCACGAAGTCTCTGCATCACCAACCTCAGATGTTCTTCATGCTCTTCCTCATTCTTGGAGAAAACTAGAATATCGTCAATGAACACTACTACGAATTTGTCAAGATAGTCCATGAACACACTGTTCATCAAATACATGAAGTATGCCGGTGCATTTGTCAAACCAAAAGACATGACAGTGAACTCATATAGACCATATCGGGTTGTGAAATCTGTTTTGGGGATGTCCGTCACTCGTATCCTCATCTGGTGGTAACCGGATCGGAGATCGATCTTAGAGAACACACATGCTCCTTTCAACTGATCGAAGAGATCATCAATCCTTGGCAGCGGGTACTTGTTCTTGATGGTCACTTCATTCAAAGCTCGATAATCCACACACAATCTCTGGGTACCATCTTTCTTATCCACAAACAAAACTGGTGCTCCCCAAGGGGATGAACTAGGACGAATATACCCTTTTGCTAACAACGCCCTTAATTCCTCCTTAAGTTTCTCTAGTTCTTTTACTCCCATTCTATATGGCCTTTTAGCTATAGGGGCAGTACCAGGCTTAAGATCAATAACAAATTCAACTTCGCGGTCTGGGGGCATACCTGGTAACTCATCTGGAAACACATCTGGGAAATCGCACACCGCTTTGATGTCTTCCAGTGCTACACCTTCGGCTTGGTAGATCTGGTTGTGTCCCAAGGGACTAGCTGCTTGATACTCCACTTTCTCACCAGTCTTTGCTGTCAGCTGCACTGTTCTTTTGGAGCATTGAATCATCCCATCATATCTGGCTAACCAGCTCATACCCAGAATCAAGTCAAACCCAAGGGTTTCTAGGACTATTGGGTTCACCACAAAGTCTACCCCCCATATTGTGATGGTGATACATGGGCAACGTAAAGTGGCACGCTGTTCTCCCCCGGGTGAACTAACTACCATGGGGTTTCCCATAGGTTGCAAGATCATCATGTTCTTTTTCACGAAAGCAGCAGATATGAAAGCATGCGAAGCTCCAGTATCAAACAAAACAGTTGCGAGAGTCGAGTTGACAGGGAACGTACCCACAACGACATCCGTTGCTCCTTCTGTGGTTTCCGCACCCATGTGGTTGACCTTGCCTCTCGCTGGGTTCTGCTGCTGATTCCCGTTCTGGTTCTGCGGTTGTCCAACCCTCTGATTGTTGTTCTGACCAACGGCGTTCTGAGCCTTGCGAGGACAAGCGCTGGCATAGTGTCCCAGCTCACCACAACCAAAACACCTCGGAGCTGTAGGTGCATTGTTGGTCGGGTTGGGGCGTTGGACAGGACCACTCTGTGGCTGGTTCTGGAGACGCTGCTGAGGTGGTGCTGAGGGGTACTGGGGACGCGGCTGGTACTGGGGTCGTTGCTGATACTGGTTGCGGTTCATCAAACCGGACTGTCCCTGGAAACGCTGTGGAGTCACCATCTGCTGGTTTCCTTGCTGAGGATTGAAGCGAGGGCGAACATTGCTTCCTGACGGTGGGCCTTGAAGCTTCCTCTTCTTTTCCTCCATCTCACGGCGCTTGTGCTCCAGCAGTAGTGCGCTATCCACCAGTTCCTGAAAAGTGGCGAACTTGGAACACAGGAGCTGGTACTGGAGTGTATCATGCAGGCCATCACGGAATCGGGTCTGCTTCTTCCTATTCGTATTCACGTCCTCTGGAGCATAACGGGCCAACTCAATGAACTTGTCACGATAAGCGGTGACACTCATACCTTCCTGCTTCAAAGCCAGGAACTCCTTCTTCTTCAAGGTCATCAGCGCTTCCGGCACGTGGTGAGAACGGAAGCTGTCGCGGAACTCCTGCCAGGTGATCTGATCACGATTGGGGTGAGCATATTGGTACGCATCCCACCAATCCAAAGCTGCTCCGTGGAGCTGTCCACTTCCATACAACACCTTCTCCCGGTCGTTGCACTGTGCGATGTCCAGCTGTCGTTCCACTGCCTTGAGCCAGTCCTCTGCTTGCATTGGGTCGCTAGACTTGTTGAAGGTAGGAGGGCGTCCCTTCATAAACTCGCCCCTTTTATCTCTGGGCTGCACGTGGTGCTGTTGAAGCGGGTTCTGCTGATTCTGCTGCATCAGTGCTATGGTTTGCGCCATCTGCTGTGTCAGCTGAAGTTGCATCTGCATCATCTGCTCCATGGTGAGTGGCGGTGGTGGAGGTGGTGGGTTCTGGTTCTGGTTGCTTCCACTGCCTCCGGGGTTGCCTCTGGTGTTAACCATCTACCATAGCAAGATATCTCCCATCAGTATTCCCGTCAATCGATAATAGATAACCCATGCTTGCAGATGGTGCATAAGAAGATAGCAGTATTTGAAAAGATATGATTCAGAGGTATAGAGAGTAAGACAGAGGAAGTGCAAAGGGGATAGATAACCCAACTATTTATTCACTAATATTCCTTAAACCTTAGTCCTATATCTAGATGGAGATAGACCCGCGTCTATGACCATCACAATCATTACAAAAATCCAAATCAAACATAAGCATAATAACAGCAAAATCAAGCACCCAGAGACATGATTCACACAAGACTCGACAGCAATGGTTTTGAAAAATGCAACTAAATGATCTGAAACAAAATCAGGGTGGTCTCCTAATGATTTATCAACCGTTCTAACTAGGCTGCGTTCCTACAGTCAGCACGGCTCTGATACCAATCTGTCACACCCGGATTTACACAGAAACCCGAATGCTACTATATGTGTGCCCAGGAAGTCCACAGAACACATATAGATAACAAATATGATAAACAGAGTACATATGCTCGAATAAAATGGTTTTACATCAGAGTTTGACTCAAATAACTAATAAAACAGCGGAAGACTCTTTATTAACTCTCTCTAAACGAAGACGAAGACGAAGCCGTTAACCATATCCACAGGGACACCGACTGGTTGAGCACAGCTAGTAGAATGGTAGATCTTCAGGAAATTCAACAGCAGCAGTACCATCTAATCCATCTGTTACCCATCCGGGATTTTGTTGAATGGCAAGTGTAAGTAAATGTCTTACTTAGCAAATACAACACGGGTAATGAAAGCCTAAAAGAAAGGCTTGACACGGCTGAACTGCATTAGCAATTTTAGTTGTTTCATTTTAACATAAACCAAGATTACTACAATTAAGTGAATCCCAGTTGCAACCCAATTAATATAGTAGAAGTGAACATTAAACAATAATAAACATCAACTTCTAATCAAAAAGGATCCAGGCCGCTCTTGACCCTGAGCAAGGCTATCATGATAGATTATACACTCTGCAGAGGTTTCGCCCTTTACCCACCAGTTGCGTAAAAGTTCAAAGGAACTTTGCACCCAACCACGCACATCAACACTTCCAAGGTGTGACTGCATAGGGACGCTACGAGGCTTTTCACAAGACACCCTAACAAAACAGTAGCCGTTATGGTACAACCTAGGCAGCATGACCCAAGGCACCGAGATTGACTGACGCCCATGTCGCAACACGAGGGGGCCAATGGCGTCCAAGCGCGGTAATGAAAATGACAACAAAATAAATAGCGCAACGTGTGGAACCCCCGCCATACGGAAGCTCCCAACACGGGACTGTGCCTCACGGGGACATAGCCAACGGATACTCCGTCCTCGGTGGATCAAACCATACTCTCACCCATGCTTCTCATAACGTCGTCGGCCCGTCGGTAACTACTGTCAAGCTAGAGCCGTACATGTTACTTGTCCAAGACCAGAGCCATTATAGTTCCAGCGGTGGCGACAGGTTCCTGGGTTGCCGCTTTAAGTACCAGTCCTTACGGAGAGACACTAGGGCCAAGCATGAAGCATACGCCCTAGCTCCCTGATCCATGTTGCTAAAAAGCAAGTTTTACCATTAACATTGAAGTGAACCATTAAGTCAAGATTAACAGTTAAACATTGGTGACAGTAGCTGCGCTTAGCAAAGGTCTACCCAAATGCAATAACCCAGGGTAATCAAGGTATAGGATAAACAAGGCTAGGAATAACCTTAATAGGAACAATTTAGACACATGCATATGCAGTAAACAATGTAAAGGTGTGTTTAGGTAGCAAGGATTGTCCGTGCTGTACTTGCCTTCGTCCAACTGTTGCTGCTGCTCCTGCTGCTGCTGTTGGTCCTGCTCCTCGTAACCCTCGAACTCAAACGCGTACGGCTCACCGACTGGACTCATACATCCACACACAAGCATCCATACAAGCCAGTACATGCAAACAATATTAATCTATTAGAACAGTACACCAAACAATAAAAACAGAACAAAAGAAGGTTGAAAAACTAATCTACGTTTCGCTACGAACACGTGAGCGCGAAAATCACTCAAATCGGAGCTAAAACGAAGAAGTTATGGCTTTTCTAAGGTTCGGGGACTTGCTGGCAAAGTTTTAAAAGTTCCAGGGGCTTATTTGCAAAAATTCAGGGGTTAAAACATAATTTTATACAAAACAAGAGGGTTTATTTGCAAATTAACTAGAATAGGACCTCGGGTACAAATTTTAAATAAGGCAGGGGGTTTTCTGTAAAAATCAGGACCTAATTCTAATTATTTTTGAATTGATCTGGACCGCGGGTTAATTTTGAAAAAGGGCAGGGGCTCTTTTGCAAAACATCCATGGCTGACTGGGGTTGACCGTTACGGTCAACTTTGACCCGGGGCTGGTTTCAATCTAGGCCGTCGGATTGAACACGGGCGGCTGGGATCAGATCCAGGGGAGAGGGATCACCGGCGGCGGCGCGACGAGCGGCGGCGCTGGGTCAAATACGGCGGCGCATCGCCGGCGAGGAGTGAGAACACGCTAGAGGGCACGATTCGGGACGGGAGTTGGCGCTACGAGTTCGGGACGACGCGACGAGTTCACCGGAGTAGCTCTCGTCGGCGGCGGAGCAGCGGAGGCGGCGCGCGACGATCTATGGCGGCGGCGGCGCTCGGGTAACGACGGCGGGCTTGCGACAGAGGGGGAGAGAGGGCAATGGGGGGCTCGGGAGCACTCTTACCACCACGCAAAGCTGCCCTGGCGGTTGTTGGCGACGGAGCGGCGCGGGTCCGGCGGATCGACGGCGGCGGCCGACTTGAAGACGACGGCGGCGATGCGAACTCGAGCGGCGGAAGGTCGGCAGCGCGAATTGAGATGAGGATTGGGAGTAGCGGCGGCGCTATTTGAAGGGCGGCCGAGGAGAGTCCGGGTGTCCTCGGCGGGCGTGCCGTAGCCGGGCCGGACACCATGGCCGGGACCGAGAGGGACTCGGGCGGGAGGTGGAAGACGACCTGACACGCGGGTCCCGCGGTCAGCGGCAGGGGGTGCGGCGTGAGGCAGGCCGGTCCTGGTGGGCCGCGTCGGGGAAGCGGGGCGGTGTGCTGCGGTTTGCTGGGCCGCGAGGTGGGCCGAGCGGCTGGCGCGGGAGCGGAGCGGAGCAGGCCGGACTGGGCCGCATGAGGAGCAGGGGAAGAGGGCCGGCTGGCTGGCGGGCTGGGCCGAAAGCGGGGCGCGGGAGGCTGGGCCGCTGCGGGAAGAAGAGAAGGAGGGCCAAAATCGGCCGGGGAAAAAGTTAAGGGAGGAAAAACAAACTCGGGCCGCTGCAACTTTTCTAGGGCTCCAAACAAAATGATTCAAATTCGAATTTAAACAGAATTTAAATTCCAATTGAACCGCACACAACCAAAACACAATGCAGTCGGCATGAATGCAACAAAAATGTTTCTAACCTTATACTTAATTTTATTTCTCATAAATAATTTATTTTCCTTAGATAAATATGAGCATAACATTAAATAAAAACAATTTAATTACTAAATTTTAAAAATAGGCATTTTTAGGGTGTTACAAGTTACTAAATTCGTTGCGTGTCTTGTGTCTCCCCCTTTTTTCAGCTTTGTCTGTCGTATTAACAACAGGACCTGAGGGAGATGGCCGGGCGAAAGGTCGCCGAGCTCGCTGATGCGCACGTCGAGGTGCATCGGCTGAGGGAGGCTCTGAGCCAAGCCGAGCAGGAACGCCTGCGCGAGAGGGATCTCGTCGTCGAAACGGCAGAGGAGGTCCTTCGACAGGGGGACGAACTTCATCGACGAACGCAGGCGCTGGCGGCGCTCGAGGGCGAGCTTCAGCAGGAGCGGGCCGCCCTTGACGAAGCCCGGGGGCAGCTCTAGCAGCGGGATTTGGCGCTTGCCACGGCTGAGGCCCAATTGAAGACCCAGGGCGATGCTATCGACCCGCTCACCATGACCGTGACGGAGGGAGATATCGCCATCACAGAGCTATGGGCCTCTGTCGAGGTCCAACAAGGAGAGATGGCGACACTCCAGCAGGAGGCCAGCACCGCCCGGGATGCCCACGCCGAGAAGGAAAAATTGGTTGAAGGTAAGTTTGGTACAAATTAATCCTAAATTTGGAATCCGGTTTTTGAAAACTTATCTGATTTTGTTTTTGGGCTTTCAGAGGTGTGGAAGGCGGCGGAGGAGACTTCCTCACAGGCGGAGTCACTCCAGGTGGCCTATTCGAAGGCCCAGGAGGACCTCGAGGAGCTACGCGAAGTGGCCCTGGCCGTCTGCAAGGAGGTCAAGGGGCCAGAAGCCCCCGAGTCCCAATCGGGCAATTCGATGGCCAGCCGCCTAAGGGCCTTGGGCGGCTGCGTTACCGAGCGCCAGAAAGGGGCCCTTCTCCTCGGCGTGTAGAAGACCCTCGGGGTGATCTCGACGCACTTTGTCGTGGACCTCGAGGCTGTCAGCGATGACCTCGACGATGACTCTGCGCTGGCCGTCGTGGAGAGCGCTGATTCCGCTGCCTCTGCTCCTGCTGCCACCCTCACGCGAATCTTCGAGAGCGACCTCCTTCCCGACGCCGAAGACGAAGAGGACGCCACCCTCGAAGACCCCGAAGACCCTGCTCCCTGAGTAGTTAGGGATATTTATGTAATAAGGACTTTAGTGTTTAAACAATTTCATGTTTTCAAGCGTACATTTGAGTTATGGTTTTCTTTATCACGTTTCTCTCACTGAATTTGCAAGGGACTTGTCGAGGAAAATATCGTTCATAGACTAACTTTAGCGTAGGGTGGTGAGGGGGATGTCGTATCCTTTCAAAGGCGTAGGCAGACCCTCGACTCGGCCGGCCCTTGGCCTTAGTCAATCTACGCCTCGAACTGCCTTTTGGCAATTTACTGGAGACGATTGTGATGAAAGGATTTTGAAGAAAAAACCTTAAAATTGGGACAAATTTTTAGGAGGGGGTGCCCCCCGAATTAGCCCCTAAGTCAGACTTGGCTTTTTTCGAGGGTAAGCCTAGTCTTACTCATTTTAAGGTCCTTCTTTATTTATTGAAATAAGTACAAATATACATAAAATGCTTGGAATCTTAAGGGTAGAAGCGACGTAGCTGTTGGATGTTCCAAGCGTTGGCGAACACTTCGCCTTTCTCGTTCGCGAGCTTGTATGTGCCTGGTTTGAGGACCTCGGCGACGATGTAGGGCCCTTCCCATGGCGGTGTGAGTTTGTGGCGTCCTCGATTGTCTTGTCGCAGCCTTAGCACCAGGTCCCCCTTGTTGAGGTCTCGTCGTCGAACCTTTTGGGCTTGATATTTTCGAAGGGACTGCTAGTACCGTGCTGAATGTAAGATCGCCACGTCTCGAGCCTCATCCGCTTGATCGAGTGAATCTTCACGAGCTTGCTTGTTTCTATCCTCTTGGTAGGCCCTGAGCCTTGGGGACCCAAATTCCAAGTCCGTGGGGAGGATAGCCTCGGCGCCATAGACAAGAAAAAATGGGGTCAAACCCGTGGCTCTGCTTGGGGTTGTTCTAATGCTCCAAATTACCGAGGGTAGCTGTGACATCCATTTTCCGCCGAATCTATTCAGCTTGTTGAATATTCTCGGTTTGAGGTCTTGTAGAATCAAGCCGTTGGCATGTTCTACTTGGCCGTTTGTCTGTGGATGTGCTACGGCCGACCAATCCACGCGGATATGGTGGTCATCACAGAATTCCAAGAATTTCTTGCCTATAAACTGGGTGCCATTGTCAGTAATTATCGAATTGGGGACCCCGAACCTGTGAATTATATCTGTGAAGAATTGCATAGCTTGTTCGGATCTGATGCTGCTGATTGGTCAAGCCTCGATCCATTTCGAGAACTTGTCGATGGCCACCAGCAGATGCGTAAAGCCCCCGGGCGCTGCTCGCATTAGACCGACGAGGTCGAGCCCCCATACGGCGAATGGCCACGTGATAGGAACGGTTTGCAAGACGTGGGCTCGGAGGTGAGTCTTGCGTGCGTAGAATTGACACCCTTTGCAGGTGCGCACAATTTCGTTGGCGTCGGCAACAGCTGTGGGCCAGTAGAAGCCTTGGCGAAACGCGTTGCCCACGAGGGTGCGGGCCGCCGCGTGGTGGCCGTATACGCCAGCATGAATGTCTCGAATGAGCTCCCTTCCCTCCGGGATTGGAATGCATCGCTGCAAAATTTTGGAGGAGCTGCGCTTATACAATTCCCTATCGATGATGTGGAACGACTTGGC
The DNA here is from genome assembly GCA_033239725.1 of Echinochloa phyllopogon. Taxonomy (NCBI): domain Eukaryota; kingdom Viridiplantae; phylum Streptophyta; class Magnoliopsida; order Poales; family Poaceae; genus Echinochloa; species Echinochloa phyllopogon. The sequence goes on along the minus strand of BTCW01000014.1, from coordinate 7,200,913 downwards.
CTTTCTCGCGATGCGCCGGGCCTCGGTTCGATCCGAGGGTAGTTCCCCTCGGTTGATCCAGGCAATGTATTGGTTGCGCCAATCGCGAGATGATGAGGCCTCGTCGATCTCCATAATTTCACCCTCGTCCGCCGAGGATATCTCCTGACTTGAGGCTTCAGGTTCCTCTTTCGAAGGGTCCTCGTCCATGGGCTCGATATACGCAGCCCCCGAGGGTTCGGACCTCGAGGGAGCATCAGGAGCTCTGGGGATTGGCTTGAGGTCGATGCTCGGCTCTGTTAGGTCACGGGCGAATACGTTTGGAGGAACGGTGATCCGCCCTGTCGCAACTTTTGCCAATTCATCGACTTCCTCTTTGTATTTTCGCGCGATGTGGTTGAGCTCGAGGCCATGGAATTTGTCCTGGAGTCGGCGCTCCGCGTTGCAGTACGCTTGCATCTTGTCGTCATGGCAGCTTGCCTCCTTCATAACCTGATCGATGACCAGTTGTGAATCTCCCCGGATGTCGAGGCATTTGACACCCAACTCTATAGATATACGGAGGCCAGCAAGCAGGGCCTCGTATTCAGCCATGTTGTTGGATGCCGGAAAGTGCAAGCGTACCACGTGTCTTATATGTCCTCCGAGGGGTGAAACGAAGAACAGGCCCGCGCCCGCACCGGTTTTCATCACCGACCCGTCGAAATACATGATCCAACATTTGGCTTGGATATGAGGTGGGGGAAGCTGTGTGTCGGTCCACTCTGCCATAAAATCGGCCAAGATTTGCGATTTAACCGCCTTGCGGGGGGCATAATTGAGGGCTTTGCCCATCAACTCCACGGACCATTTGGCTATTCTACCTGAAACATCCTGGTTGCGGAGTATCTCTCCCAAGGGAAAGGATGAGACCACGGTGACAGGATGAGCTTCGAAGTATTGGCGCAATTTGCGCCGAGCGAGCACTACTGCGTAGAGCAGCTTCTGGATTTGTGGATATCGAGTCTTGGTTTCGGTCAGTACCTCGCTGATGTAATATACCGTCCCTTGGACGGGCAGAGCGTGTCCTTCCTCAGTTCTTTCTACGACGATGACTCCGCTGATTACTTGAGTCGTTGCGGCTACTTAGAGGTAGAGGCGCTCGCCCTCCTTAGGTGGCATTAAGATTGGCGCTCGTGCGAGAGAAGCCTTCATCCCGTTGAGGGCTTTCTGGGCCTCGGGTGTCCAAGAGAAATGCTCGTTCTTTTTTAGGAGTCGGTACAGGGGCAAGCCTTTCTCACCGAGACGCGAGATGAACCGGCTTAGGGCTGCTAAGCATCCCAATACCCTTTGTACCCCCTTTAGGTCTCGGATCGGTCTCATCTGTTCGAGGGTCGAGAATTTTTCAGGGTTGGGCTCAATGCCTCGTTGAGAGACTATGAATCCCAAGAGCATGCCTTGAGGCACCCCACAAACGCATTTCTCCGGATTTAGTTTTACCCTGTTGGCCCGGAGACAATCAAACGCAATGCGTAAATCGTTTACCAGGTCGTTCTCCTTCCTAGATTTTACTACAATATCGTCAATGTATGCCTCTACAGTTCGCCCGATATGATCCCCGAAAACACGAAGCATACACCGTTGGTATGTAGTTCCAGCATTTTGAAGACCAAACGACATCGTGACGTAACAAAAAATACCAAAAGGCGTGATAAAAGATGTTGCCAGTTGGTCCGAAATTTTCATCTTAATTTGGTGGAAACCAGAATAAGCATCAAGGAAACATAATAGCTCACATCCCGTAGTTAAATCTACTATTTGATCAATACGTGGTAAAGGAAAGGGGACCTTTGGACATGCTTTATTTAAACCAGTATAATCTATGCACATCCTCTATTTCCCATTCTTTTTCTTAACTAAAACGGGATTAGCAAGCCAGTTAGGGTGAAATACCTCCTTGATGAATCCGGCCTCGAGGAGCTTGCGCGGCTCTTCTCCGATGGCCCGGCGCTTTTGTTCGTCGAAGCGTCGTAGGCGTTGAACCACCGGCTTGGAGTGGGGCAGGATATCAAGGGAGTGCTCGGCGACCTCCCTCGGTATGCCCGGCATATCCGAGGGGCTCCACGCGAAGATGTTGGCGTTGGCGCGGAGGAAGTCGACGAGCACCACCTCCTATTTGCTGTCGAGGGTCGAGCTGACCCTTACCGTCTTGTCGCTGGGGATGCTGGGGTCGAGGGGCACAGCCTTGATGTGCTCTGCGGCCTCAAAACTGCCTGCATGCTTCGAAGTGGAGGGGATGGTTTCGTTCGCCATCTTCTCCAGGTCCGCGACGAGAGCCTCGTCCTCGGCAAGCGCCTCAGCGCTCTCGACGCATTCCACGTCACATATGTAGGCATGTTCGAACGATGGGGCCACGGTGATAACGCCATTTGGCCCCGGCATCTTCAACTTGAGGTACGTATAGTTTGGGATGGCCATAAACTTGGCGTAGCATGGGCGGCCAAGGATGGCATGTTACGCACCTCGAAATCCCACCACTTCGAAGGTCAGGGTCTCCCTGCGGAAGTTGTCGGCGGTACGGAAGCAAACCGGCAGATCGATCTGCCCGAGGGGCTGAACTCGCTTTCCCGGTGCAACGCCATGGAATGGCGCCTTGCTGGGGCGCAGCGTATCCCTCCCGATGCCCATGAGCTCCAAGGATGGAGCGTACATGATGTTGAGGCTGCTGCCTCCATCCATGAGTAGATTGGATAACCGGGTATTGCCGATGATGGGATCAACGACAAGCGGGTACTGCCCCGGATTCGGGATGTAGTTGGGGTGATCCTCTCGACTGAAGGAGATGGTCTCCTCTGACCAGTCGAGGTATGACAGCCCTATCTTGTGTATAGAGAATACCTCTCGGCGCTCGCGCTTGCGCTGTCGAGGGGTCATGTTCGCGGTTGGCCCCCCGAAAATGAAGAATACGTTCTCCACCTCCGGGAAGCCTTGGCCACTTCCGTCGCCCGTGTCCTTTTTTCCCCCTTCGTCCTTCGAAGCGGCGCGATTGAAGTATTTCTTTAGCATTCCGCATTACTCGAGGGTGTGGGTTACGACGCCCTTGTGGTAAGGGCAAGGTTTCTTGAGCATGTCATCGAAGATGCGGCCTCCTCGAGGGGGCCTCGAGGAGCTTTGGGCGCAGCAGGATCGACTGCGAGGATTTCGTCAGGGTCCTCGGTCCGTTCTTGTCGGCGCGAGGCTTTTTGGGGCTTCTTCCCCTTCTTGCCTTGCCTTTGTTTCTTGGCGGATCCTTTGGACTTGCTGCTCTCCGCGGGCGTTTCCTCTGTCCGCTTCCCCCTTCGACCATCAAAGATGGCACCAACCGCTTCCTTGCCGGAGGCAAATTTGGTGGCGACATCGAACAGTTCGTTTACACTGGTAGGAGGACTGCGTCCTAGCTCGCGCACCAAGTCCCGGCAGGTTGTGCCCTCGAGGAAAGCGTGGATGACTTCGGAGTCACCCATACTCGGGAGCTTGGTGCAACGCTTGGAGAAGCGGCGGATGAAATCACGAAGGGACTCATTGGATGTTTGGCGACACCCTCGAAGGTCCCATGAGTTTCCCGGGCGTAGGTAGGTGCCCTGAAAGTTACCCACGAACGTTTTCACGAGGTCGTTCCAGTCGTGAATCTTGTTCGCGGGTAGGTGCTCCAGCCATGTCCACGCAGAATCCGCCAAATGAAGCGGCAAGTTGCGGATGATCATGGCGTCGTCGGTTGCGCCGCCCAGTAAACAGGCGAGGCGATAGTCGTTGAGCCACACCCTTGGGTTCGTCTCCCTCAAGTACTTGGTGATGGTCGTCGGCTACCTGAATCGTGCGGGAATCGGGGCCACACGAATCTCCCGGCCAAATACCCGCGTTCCCTGGGGCTCTGGCGTTGGGCTCTTGTCTTCGTCGCTGTCGTAGCGGCCTCCATGGCGGGGGTGGAAACTGCGAGATGTGTCATCCCGCCTCTTTCTGTTGAGGGTGTTGCGAGCGTCGTCGTCGCTGGCGTCACCACATGTGTCAAGGATTCGCTCCTTGAGAGGCTTCCTCGCGATGCATTCGTGCACCGAAGGTGCCTTTCCCTTATTAGAGGGCGGGGGTGGCCTTGGACTGTCCCTTCGCGGGGTTTTTGCCGATGCCTCGTGCTCCCGCATTGCTCCTCCAGTTTTTGGGCTGGCAGAACTGCGGATGCGAGAGGCTGAGCTTTCGGCTTGCTTCACGGCCGCTTGCTCAATTAGAAGCTGCGCCTCACGGCGCAGGTTTCGGCCTTCGGGTGTTGATGGCTCGGGCATGGCTCGGATCAGAGTCGCTGCGGCGATAAGCTTCTGGCTTGCCCTGGCTAATGTGAGTGGGTCGTCCACATCGTCATCAGCCTCGATGCGGGCTCGCGCTATGCGCCCGGCTTCCCTGGCACGCGCGCCGCGCATAGGACGATTGTCCTCAAGCGTTGCCCGAAGCTCTCGGACCTGTCGGCGTTCTTCCTCAATCTTGGCTTCAAGTTCGCGGACTTGGGCTAGTTGTGCTTGTGCAAGCGCAACGTTGTCAGGCGTCTGCTCGTGATCCCTGGCGTGCGCTGGCTCTCCTGCCCCATCATCTCCGTCATCCCTTCCTGGGAGGACAACGAAGCATTCTCTGGCGGGATCGTAACCCCCTTTGCTAGAGTCATCGGAGTAGGTTAGGCAATAATCTGCCGCGGCCTGGAATGACAAGAAGGCCTCACGATCGCGAAGCCCTGAGCAGTCCCATTCGGGGGTCCTCCAGCTGCTCTCGTATGCCTCGCTGCCAGAGTCGGGGTAGTCATCGTCTGGTGATGTTGCTATGAGGTTGCGAATTGAGATTAGGTGGTGTCCTGGCAAATCCTCATACGCTGTCATGTCCATGTCAACTGATGAGGAATTGGTCACGGTTGTGGTGCGTGCCTCGCCGGGAATTTGCCACGGGTCGACCGGGCTATCCCCGGCTGGGTGCACCGTAGTGGCGGTGTTCTTCGCCCTTGTCGTGCCGGACTCAACCCGTTTGGGGGAGCCGGCGTGGGCCGTTCTGCGTTGCTCCGCGCGCGTTCGCCGCGCGTGTTGACGCGAACGCCTTTTGCGTCGTGGTGATGGTGATGGGAGTGGTGATGGCATACTCATGCTGGTGCTCCTCGTCAGGAGCTGCATGTTGTAGCCATCGCCAGTAGCCCTGAAGTCAAGACTCCCGAACCGGATTTCGAATCCGGCAGGGAGTTGATCCGATGCTGGCATCGGAAAAGGGTTGTCGCGTACGACTCGGGTTGCCATCAAGGGAGATGGTGGATGAAACAATCGATCAAAGTGCGAGGCCCCTACCTGGCGCGCCACTATCAGTGTTAAGAAATCGTGGTCCCGACACCAACCAGAAATGCGCTGTGTTCCCTCCCCTGATGGTTGATGCAGAAGATGGAACGAGACACGAGTTTATCTTGGTTCCGGCCGTAAGACCGTACTTCCAGCAAGGTGGTTTGTGCTACGCATTATTCTGCACCAGACTGCAAGTAGTAGGGGATACAGGCAAGCTGGGAGAGGAGGCTGGTCCTCCAAGTCCCTAATGATTGAGGCGGAGTGCCAATATCGTGGTTTTTCTGTGTGTGTGCGAATTCTCGATCTCTTCCCCCCTCCTCTCTTGCTCGATCACCCCCTCCTTTTATAGGCCAAGGAGGAGGGGTTACAGGTGTGTGTTGCTGCACAGGCATAGTTGCCGCACAGTAGTAGGAGTGGTGCTGGGCGTGCTTCTTTGTCCTTATCGCGCGACATTGCGATCCTGTAGTCGATTCTTGTACTGGTGATGACGTCGAGGAGTGGTTTTGAGGATCTGAGGTGTCCTTTGTGCGGTAATGGCTCGCCCGTACACTATTTCGAGGGTCTCCCATGGCCGTGCACAGCCTATTCTGTGGGAAATCGTTGTGGGAGTCGGTAGCACAGGGAGTTGGAGTGACCCTGCCCTATTCGCGGAGTGGCGACATGTGCACACAGCGCCAGGGATGGTCGCATAGCGCTCGAAATGGCCTGTCATGCCTCCGTCGTCCTCTCTTCTTTTCCTGTTGTGTGCCCGAGGGTCTCTCTCGCCCGATGGGGGTCTTCGGGTCGTCGGAGTTGGCAGCACAGGAGCTCGGAGTGACGGGCTCTGTTCGCACAGCGCCGGCCTGTCCGCGCAGAGCCTCGGTTGGCAGCATAGTGACGGGAGTTGGCGGATTGCGACGGGGGGTCGTGACTGTCAGGGCGGTATGGCGAGAGATCTGCCTTTTGACTTTGGACGCATGGTGGTGGTGAGCTCCATTAATTGTCCGTCGGAGCGAGGGTCTCGACCGAGGCGGAGCTCTCCCCATTCCGTGGGTTGCTTGAGGCTCGATCCTTAGGCCTCGACCGAATCGGAGTTCTCCGATTCGCTCGAGGGGTCGGTTCCCTCGAGCGAAGCGGAGATTGTGGTTCGTGTCGAGGCACGCCACAGGGCGCCTTGACTGGGCCTTCGTTTGTTGCTGGGCCGTGGGCCTTAACTTTCGTTTCTCTTTTTCTGGTTAAGCGCATGAGTTTAATGTTTAACAAGGGTGGTTATCCCATAGGTTTGGGTACCCCTAATGATCACCCTCAACACTACTCATCTCACATCTTGTCTTGGATGTGGTGTAGAAACCATGTCTCATGCAAGATCCGGCTTCCTCCTCTTTCGTCATTTAATCACTTTCCGCCACTCATCTTTTATCTTAGACGACAGCTCATTTAATTAATTCTATAGGCACCATCTACTTATTGGGTTGGGACTACCCTTAGCCCTTATTTAGATGCAGGGGAAAGATGTCACTTCACTATAAATATATCACTGTAGTATTTTGTTTGTATTTATGAAAATTTGTCCAAAAATTGATTAATTAGGCTTAAAATGTTCATCTCGGCCGAGTACAACAAAACTGTGCAATTAGTTTTTGATTTCATCTACATTTAATACTCCATGTATGTGCCGATATTTTGATGTGATGAAAATCTTCTTTTTATATAGTAAACTTTGGGGTTGCTTTATTGAACTAATGGACTCCCTCGATCCCGGCGAGTGGCAACCTAGATTATGGTTGTCTCCGCTTGGTGGTGACATGGACAACTTGACAATATTATGTGCGCCCATTGACTGACCACATACGTGCGTCGGCGAGATAAACACCTTTACCGCGTACTACTACTTCGCTGGTCAGCTTGTGTGAACGCAGAGGGACAAATTATTAACGCATGGGCATTGTTGCAAGACCTTTTTGACCCATGCGCTTGTCCTTCCCAATCAATGGGTCCCATCCAATGCAAGACTATCGGGCACGCGCGTCCGGCTAGCTCGTATGGCCAGATTTTTTTGTCTTTTCTGAAGTTGATTGAATTGTTGTGCGCATACTGAATTCGTTCACACGTGAAAATGATCGAATTGGACTGATCACTACGCGCTAAGGCCTTGTTTAGTTTTTAAAAAGCAACTCCAAAGTTCACTATATAAAAAGAAGATTTACATCCAATCAAAATGTCGGCACATGTATGGAGTACTAAATGTAGATGAAATCAAAAACTAATTGCACAGTTTTGTTGTACTCGGCGAGACGAATATTTTGAATCTAATTAATTAATTTTTGATAATTTTTCACAAATACAAACGAAATGTTACAGTGACGCATTTATGTTGAATTGAGATATTTCTGCCAATTTCCCACCCTTATTTTACAAAACAAGGCCTAAGACCTCTCTGGTCACTCCAATTCAGCGCACCACCCCGCCCGGCAACGGCAAGATCCTCGAAAACTATGGGTGCTCCGGGCCTCCATGAAACAGCCCCCCGGTGACTGCATTCCTTGATCTGTCAACAAGTCTTCAACTCCACTCCTCTCCCAACTTTCTGGCAACACGCGAGACATGACTGCAGTGTTATCCATGCAGTCACTTCTTCTCCACGCCGTGGCCTTCTTGCTGCAGCTCTCAATCGCCACGTCGTCGTTCCAAGCATCAGAACCACCCGAGCAGCAGCAACAATTCTGCTCGCCCAGGGCATGCGGGGCCCTGAACATCACCTACCCGTTCTGGCTGGAGGAGGAGCCCGGCCGGCCGCCGTGCGGGTCACCGGCGTTCCAGCTCCGGTGCAACAGCAGCGGCGCGTTCCTGACGCACTCCAAGTTCCAGGCGTACCGGGTGGTCGGCATCTTCGCCCACAACAACTCCTTCCACGTCGTAGACGAGAACCTCCCGCTCGCCGCCGGCTGCCCGGCGCCCTGCTTCAACATCTCGCTATCCATGCTGGGGCTGGGCGTGTTCGCCATCAGCGGAAGCAACAGCGAGCTGCGGTTCCTCTCCCGATGTGACAAACCTGTGCCGGAGGCTGTGCCTGGATTTCGGCGCCTGCCTTGCGACAACGACTCGTTCGTGGGGTTTGGAGGGCGGTTTGGGAGCAGCGGCGGCGCTCATCGGGCAGTGCCACCGGGCTGCCTCGTCTCCGTTGTGCCGGCTCTTCCGGCTCCGGCGCCTCCGGATGGGCACGGGCATTACTACGGCCCTGTTTAGTAAAATAGGGGGTGGGGGTTTAGGGTCATTTTGTAATCATTACGTCACTGTAGCATTTCATTTTTATGTGTGAAAAATTGTATAAAAATTGATTAATTAGGCTCAAAATGTTCGTCTCACAGAGTATAACAAAACCGTGCAGTTAGTTTTTTATTTTATCTACATTTAGTACTCATGCATGAGCCGATATTTTAATGTTATGGGAATCTTTTTTATACAGTAAACTTTGGGGTTATTTTTTGGAACTAAACAAGAAGCAAGGCTATCAGCAGGGGATTGTTCGAAGTGCACTGCAAGCGGCGGGGAGTGCATGTACCCTGACAACGGCCTGGGTTTCTCATGCAATTGCCCCGACGGCATCCACTACCCCATGAACTGCGGTGCCGGTGAGTACTACATGTTAGTTTGGAACTTTACACGTATTCCATTATTGGTCAGTTAACGCTTTTTCTGGGTGAGCGTATATATAGGAAGAAACAAATGGCAATTCGTATATGTTTTGTGACAAAAGCAGAGGAAATCTCTTATAGAAAAGTCCATTTGTTAATTTGAGCAACTTTATAGAGAAGCATTTCCCAGGTCTATCAGCGCGCTATCAGCAGGCTATAGATGCAAAAAATTGAAAACCATTCATCTGACATGTGGCTTGATGGGGCAACCCTCTTGGCCTCTTTGAATTATGATGGGGTTCAGACATTACCAAAGATGCTCACAACGTAAAACACTCAAATTGAACTCCGGGGGATAGTGAAACCCATGTTCCCGGCCAAAGTTTGAATTTTGGTACCAGTTTCTTTAAGGGCATAATTAGAGTGGATGTCTTTCCCTCTGATCGAGTTTTTTTGGATTCCCATTTCCACGCTATGCAAACCAGGGGAACCTCCCTCACTCAGCTATATTGGCAAAGCATCAAGTAGAGTATGGGTGGCATTGACTAGGCTGCTGATACTATGGGTTCGACTAATATGAATAACTCATTAGTTCAGTGAGAAAAAAATACTAACTATAATTTAAGCGAACAATCAAACCGTCTACTGGTCTATGGATCCTCAAGTAGATTAGTATTACACTTTCATGTATGTCAAAATTCCAAGGCCTACATTAAAATGCTCAGCTCTGGTTGGTATATACAGAATGAGCCCTTGTTTAGATCTCAAATTCCACCCCTAAAGTTCACTATACAAAAAAAGATTTCCATCACATCAAAATGTCGGCACATGCATGGAGTACTAAATGTAGATGAAATCAAAAACTAATTACACATTTTTGTTGTACAGACAAGACGAACATTTTGAGCCTAATTAATCAATTTTTGGATAATTTTTCACACATACAAACGAAATGCTACAGTGACGCACTCCTAAACGCCAAAATTTGCTCCCAAATTTGGGAACTAAACAAGGCCTGAAAAGAGATCAGCTGCTATAATGGACTTACAACTGATGAATTAATGCATCCGCAGACACAATTTATGCATTATGTATATAGTGATTATTATATAATGCCTTTCTTATGAATGCAAAACCCACCTGGTTCCTTCCTTCTAGGTGATCCCCCTTTTTTCAGTAATAAGACTATTCACTACATATTCTCAACACCATACCACTGTTCATGATAATCAGTGTTATATGCAGTTCACTAAAAAAATAGCCATCATTAAATATAGTACTTTTGGCTACCCTACTGAACTCATGGTTTCTATGACTGATTATATCAAGACTAAATTCAAGCAGCTCCATCCAAAGGATGCCTCCCCTGCTCTTCGCCATCTATCATGTATCTCCTTTTCCTTGCATATTTCTTCTTAATAGAAAGACATGTAGCTCTCCTGCATGTTCTCGGAAAAATATATCATCTGCAAAATATGGAAGCTTCAAATATCATATGCATTACCCAGCTCCTTCAGAACCAGCAAAATGGTACTGCAAATATTGCCATAATTAACAGTACGTGCTTTTCCAGGTCGCAAGAGGACTGGCAGAAAGATAATACTTATAGGTAATCAATTATGTTTAGCCATCTCTTCATACCTAACCATCTATTTCAGTTGTGACACATAGTCAAATTATTGTTTAAATTCAGTTTCTGCAAGATCATAGTGATGTCAATTTAAAATTAATGTTTAAAATTTAGAACAAGAAACCTTATGCCTTTGGATACAATAGTGGTACATTTGGAGAAATATTTGGCAGTTTTATCCAACTTATACTGCTTTTGGGACCTTGTACTAAAAACAGATAACTCTAGTTATTAATGTTACAGAGAGCTACATGTCCATAATATAACTTATTTTTTTCAGGAAAAATGACATGTCTTTTAATCTCAGCGTTGATGGCAGTAGCTGGAAGCTTGCTCCTTTCATGTATTTTTGTGCTGATATGGCATAGAAAGGGGCAAAAACTATGTTTTCTCTTTTGCAAAACAACTATCAGCAACAATGAAAGGAACATTGAGGCCCTAATATCATCACATGGATCACTAACACCAAAGAGGTACAAGTACTCAGAAACAACAAAGATAACATCTTCGATGAATAATAAGCTTCGAGAAGGTGGTTGTCACACTCGGATTTACACAGAAACCCGAATGCGGCCATATGTGTGCCCAGGAAGTCATAGTATACATATAGCAAACAAATATGATAAACAGAGAACATATGCTTGAATAAATACTTGAATAAATAGAGTTTTACATCAGAGTGCAACATAAATAAACTAACCAATACAGCGGAAGACTAATAACTCTCAAACTACACGGAGCCGCAATCCACAGGGACTCTGACTGGGGGAACGCAACTTAGTAGTACGGTAGATCTTCTGAAAACTCAGCAGTAGACTCATGCACATCCCAATCTGTTACCCATTCAGGATTTTGTTGAATAAACGACAAGTGTAAGTAAACCATTTACTTAGCAAGTATAGCACGGGTGTATGAAGGCTCAAAGTAAGGCTAGACATGGCTGAACTGCATTAGCATTTTTAGTTGGTTCATTTTAACATTATCCAAGTTACTACAAGTGAATGAAACCCAGTTGCAATCCAATTAATGAAGTATAAGTGACATTAAGCATAAATAAACATCATCTTCTAATAAAAAAGGATCCAGGCCGCTCGTGACCTTAAGCAAGGCTATCATGGTAGATTTACACTCTGTAGAGGTTTCGCCCTTTACCCACCAGCCGTGTAAAAACTTAAAAGAACTTTAAACCCAACCATGCGGAGGTGGATCAGACCTCACAAATTACACTTTCGAGGTGTGACCGCATAGGGACGCTACGAGGTTATTCACAAGACACCCTAACAAGACAGTAGCCGCTAAGGTACAACAAGGTGGTGAGACTCTAAGCACCGAGATTGACTTACGCTTACGGAGTCACACCATAAGGGGGTCAATGGCATCCAGAGCACGGGCATCGCACCCAACAATGCGCAACGTGTAGAGTTCTCCATCGCAGGGACTCCCAACATGGGACTGGGTCTAACGAGACCTAGCCGAAAGGGCTACCGTCCTCGGTGAAATCAAGAAACACCCCGTGCCTTGCTTCCCATAACGTCGCCAGCCACACCGGTAACCACTGGCAAGCTAGAGACGTACAAACTACTTAACCAAGACCAAAGCCATAATAGTTCTAGAGGTGGCGATAGGCTCCTAGGTTACCGCTTTAAGAACCGGGCCTTATGGAGAGACACTAGAACAAAGCACGAAGCACATGCTCTAGCTCCCTAAACCAAGTTGCTAAAAAACAAGTATGATCATTAATGTTGAAGTGAACCATAAAGTCAAAATTAACAATTAAACAATGCTAATGGTAGCTGCGCATAGCAAAGATTCTACCCATATGCATAAACCCAAGGTAATCAACGGACACAATAATCAATACTAGGTACAACCTTAAAGGTACATCAATTTAGACACATGCATTTATGAAATAAATGATTACAAGGTGGATAGGTAGCAATGATTGTCCGTGCTATAATTTGCCTTCCTCAAAATGCTGCTGCTGCTGCGAGTCCTGCTCCTGATAGTCCTCCTCGTACTCGAAGCCCAACGCAAAAGGCTCACCAACTGGACACGAATCACCACACAAGCATCCACGCAAGCCAATACATGCAAACAAATGATATTCTATTAGAACAGTACACCAGTAGTAGAAACAGAACAAAAGAAGGCTTTAGAATTAATCTACGCTTCACTGCGAACACATGAGCGCGAAAATCACACTAATCAGAGCTAAAATGGAAAAGATATGGAGTTTCTAAGTTACAGGGACCTGCTGGTAAGTTTTTAAAAGTTCCAGGGGCTTATTCGAGAAAAACTAGGGGCTAAAACATAATTTTGTATAAAACTATAGGGGCCTATGCGCAAAACTAACCCAACAGGATGGCGGGTTCTAATATTTGAAAACTCAGGGGCCTAAAGGACCTAGATGCAAATATTTTTACTACTGGAGTGGACCGCGGGTTGATTTTCAAATAGTGGACGGTCTCTTTAGAAAATCTGCCTGCGCTGACCGGTACTTGCTGGTTTTGACTCGGGGTGGGAACGCGTGACGGCCGTTGGATTGAGATCCAGTGGCTAGGGTTGATTGGGGGGCTGAGCTGCCGGCAGCGACACAAGGACACGGCGGCGCTGCGCGGCCGACGGCGAAAGTTCACCGGAGAAGAGCCTATCTCGAGCTAGAGGCGACCATTCGAGACGAGGGTTGGCACTACCGCACCGGGGTGGATTGGGGAGCTGAGCTGGGGGGTTCAAGTCGATGGTCGAAGCACGACGGCGGCCCTCGACCGCGAACTGCGGCGGCTCACTCCAGCGAGAGGGGATTGTGCGCTACGGGGCACGAGAGGGAGAGTGGGATGGCTCAGGAGTCGCCTTTCCTCAGCTCGAAGCTCCTGGAGGGTTGAGTTTGGAGGGGGCGACGCCGGAGCGGGGTGGCTGACGGCGGCGACGCTCGGTCTTGGGGCAAGCGGCGGCGCTGCGAGGAGCGGGGCGTTGGGGCTCTAGATCTCGGGGAAGAAGGTTTTGGTGAGGCTAGGGGCCCTGGTGGGGTGGCTTTTATAGCCCCGGGGAGGCTCGCCTTGGCGTGCACGCCACGCCCGTGGATTGGGCGCCGGTGGCCGGCCATTCCAAGTGGGGGAGAGCCTTCCATGCGTGCGCGGGGCTAAGGAAGGAAGGAGAGCGCGGGGAAACTTCGTGGAAGCTCCGGCGGGAGTCCACAGGCGCGAGGGAGGGCCCTGGTGGCTAGGTCGAGGCGGCGGCGCTACGCGGAGTCCAGCTCGGGCGCGGGCGGGGGGAAGAAGATGGGACCGACAGGCGGGGCCCGCGCATCGGCGAGAGGAAGCGGGGACGCGTTGCGGGCTAGCATGGAAGCGTGGGCCGGCTTGGCGAGCGGCTTGTTGGGTCGGCGAAGCAGGCCGGGCGTGGGTTGAGTCGGCTGGGCCGGGAGTGGAGGCGGGGAGTTGCTGGGCCGAGCTGGGGAAAGAAGGGAAGGGAAGGGTGCTGGGCCGAGCCGGAGGAAGGAGTGGAGGGGGTAGAAGCGGACCGAGGAAAAGACCAGGGGGCAAAAACGAACTATGGGCTAAACAACTTTTCTATGGCTTGAACATATGCAAATTAAATTTAAATTTAAATAGAATTTAAATTCCAATTTAACTCACAACCAAACAAAACCTAATGCAGCAACATGAATGCAACAAAAATGTTTCTAAGCCTTATATTTGATTTTAATTTCCAGAAATTATTTATTTACCTTATATTAATCATAACCGTAAATAATAAAATTAAATTAATTACTAGAAATTTTTAAATGGGTAATTTGGGGTGTTACAGTGGTTATGGTGTGGTTTTCAAAGGAAGGCTAAATGATGGCCGTCTCGTTGCTGTGAAATTCTTGCATGACTCCAAAGCAAAAGGGGAGGAATTTGTGAACGAGGTTATGAGCATTGGCAGGACCTCCCATGTTAATATTGTTAGCTTATATGGGTTTTGTTTGGAGGGATCAAAACGACCTCTTATATATGAGTACATGCCCAATGGTTCTTTAGACAAGTACATCTACTCAAAGAATCCCAAGCAAATTTTAGGATGGGAAAGGCTCTATGCAATAGCAGTTGGGATTGCTCGTGGATTAGAATATTTGCACCACAGTTGTAATACACGTATTGTCCATTTCGACATCAAACCTCAAAACATCCTTCTTGATCACAACTTTTGCCCCAAGATTGCTGATTTTGGTTTAGCTAAATTGTGCTGTACCAAAGATAGCAAGCTTTCGGTGACTGGTGCTAGAGGAACAATTGGATTCATAGCTCCTGAAGTGCACACACGAACATTTGGAGTGGTTTCGACAAAAATCTGATGTTTATAGTTATGGAATGTTGTTGCTAGAGATGGTTGGGGACAGGAAGAACATGAAAACAGCTGTTGAAAAGTCAAGTCAAAACTATTTTCCAGATTGGATTTACGATCACTATGCCCAGGATGATGGGTTACAAGCTTGTGAAGTTACACGGGAAGTTGAGGAAATAGCAAAAAAGATGAGTTTGATTGGCTTGTGGTGCACACAAATATTTTTTTTTGAACGAACTACACTCGACGAGTGCGTTTCTATTAATATAGCAGAAAAATACAAGACTACGGCCCTGGGAGGCCATAGGCAGAAAACAGAAAAGAAAACAAAAACAATAGAACTCGCCCGGGGATTGGGACATCAACACAGGTAAACGCACAGTCTATACACAATGGCCGGTTGGATTGGGGCATCAACACGGCCCAACACCTCTCACCACGACGACCGAGGAGACAGAAACCAAACCGCAGCTTCCACCCACAACCGCACTCCTGCAGGTATCGAGACCTCTGAAGTGATTCAGTGCTGATAGAGAATCAGAGGGGGTAGACACCACCGCACCAAGAGGGCCACCGCCGTGCAGGGTCCACCGCCGCAGTGCTGTTGCACCCAAAGCCAACCGCCCGACGGCATGAAAACACCGAGTCCGAAGAAATCCAAACGCGCGGGGGCCTCGCCACATCCGCCGTTGGACGCATCTCTCGCGTGCGCGGGGACCTCCAACCCGCCTCTCAGCACGCCTCGCTCTCATGTGCGGGGACCTCCAAACCCTCCACATGGCACTACGCTCCAGACTCGTTTCAAGAATTATCGTCAAGGTGGCCAGAAGAGGTGCCCCCCCCCCCGGAACTGCATCAAGACGCCAGACCACCGCCGTGGTTCAAAATCATTATGTTGCATTCCCACTCGCACAAGACGCCAACGTTGAGCCAGAAGACCGAAGATGTCGCCCGCGCTGTCATTCGACGTTGTACCGCACCGGGTGAGTTTAGCCGTGCTGAACAAACCGCCGCGGTACGCTGCAGGCCAAGTCTTCACCGGAGATCGTTGCCGCAAGCGCCGTTCTTCAACGCTATCCGGCACCACACTGGAGGTTGCCAAGCAACTCCAGGCGCCGCAGAGACGCTGCAAGCAGTCGAGCAACCGCCGAGTGAAGACCCCCGGCCACCAACAGGAGAGCAGGCATCTTGGTGTGAGGTAGGCAACCCCCTTCTCGCATGTCCTCCGATAGATTTGTCACCACCGGCCAAGGTAGCCGCAAGCAGCAGGCCAGCCATGCCGCCGAACGAACAGTGTCTCTCGAGACGCCGCCTCCAAGGAGGTTACGACGCCCACAGGCGTCGCCGTCGCTCGTCCAGGGGCTGGACTGGATTTTCACCCAGAGACTCATGCAGCAGGGTTCTAGCTCCTGAATGACGCCCTCAGCAGGGAGAGCGACGCCCGAAAGCGTCGCCGCCATTCGTCCAGAATGAATCTGCTGAGGGCTTTCGCCCGAAGTGTGAAGCCCCGCTGCACGCGTTCGCCGTTGCAAGCCGACGCCATTGCTGTGGCCGTCCCAGCCGGAGGACGCAACTGTCACAGCATCATACCAAGCTGCCGCCGAGTTCTATCACCATTCTGCCATCCTCACGCCCACCACCACTTCCACGACGCAAGTCCCCCGGCGCCTCGGCCAGCCTGCACGCACAGTTGCGCCCCACTGCCGTGCCACCCTCGCCATGGGATGCAGCTGCCACGGCGCCGCACCAAGCGCCGTCACCGCCGGAAAATGCACCGGCCACGCCGGCGCGTTGCCAGATCCACCGCCGGCCTCCTCATGGCGCCATAGCTCCGGCCCTCCAACGCCGGCGCGCTCTCCCTCGCAGGTCGCCGCCACCGCCGCGGCCCATGCTCGCCGCATTGCCGCCCACCGAAGCAGGCGCTCGCGTCGCGCCGCGCCCTCGCGCCGACCGCAGACGGGCCGGCCTCAGCTCCGCCCTGGGCGCACAGTCGTCGCCGCAGCACGTCGGGGCACCAACCGCTGGCCGCCGGAGCGCCGGCCGTTGCCCGAGCACTGCACCCGGCGACACGCGGCCCCGACGCACGGCGAAGCTCCACCAGGCGGCAGACCGCCAGCGCCGTCGCCGGATCCGGCCATTGGAGGCCCGGATCTGGCCTCCCGACGGCGACGACGAGCAGGCCGGGGCGAGCTCCTCCGGCCTCCATAGACAGTCGTGTCTGCCGTAGGAGGAGGGGAGAGAGGGGAAGCCACGCCGCCACCATCCCGACGGGCCGACGGACGGCCGGCTCTGGCGGCAGCGCGGCGAGGGGGAAGGAGGGAGGGGTGGCGGCGGCGGCCGGGGGGAAGGACCGCCCGAGCCGCCCTACGCGGGGGTTGGTGCACACAAATATTACCTATGCATCGCCCTACGATAACCAAAGTTTTAGAAATGTTTGAAAGAGGCTTAGACGAATTGGAGATGCCATCGAAGCAAAACTTCAGTCAAGTATTGTAAGAAATTATCTCGATCTACTCATTTCTGCACTTGTCCAATGCTATTTTCATAAAGTTGATACATGCAACCACTTTTCTGTTTTTTCAGCGAAGGTTTGGATGTCGAAAGTACAAGTTCGAGTAGTCCTACGAAAACACAAGCTTCTAGTGACAAACTGACATGCTAAGATCAAGGTTCAAGGAGATAACCGAAATACGAGAAACTCGTGATCAAATATCCATCCTGGCTTGCCCGCTTGACCCGCCGGACCCGGCCTTCCAGTCTGGCGTGGCGGCGACGTCCTCTACTGTGTTGACTACTACACCAACAGCACCTTCATCGCTGCTAACTTGCTATCCCAAGCGAATTTTATGGTTTTTATAAGCCCAATATTATTGCAGCAAAGCTTTTTTATTCTTTCGCAGAAATGGCGATAACATATATTATATGAGATATTAATGGTTAAAGTGTGGCGTTGGGTTCACACTGAGTCAAACCACACCAAACCATAGCTGAATTCGTTGCATCATTATAAAACGTCGAAAGAAAAAACTACGCCCGCCATAGTTGAAATCGTTGCATCATCATTTGGCCACACTCGCACACTCTCGAGCTCTGCATGTTCTGGCCTACTCCAGTTGCAACACTCTCCCTTCCAATTGCGTTGCAAAGATGCGCCTATCTCCTGCTCCAGAGACCACCTCGCTGTGCTTGGCCCTGCTTCTGCTCATCATTCCCCTAGCCAGCTCCACCGCCGGCGCTACCAACATGACGGCGCCGCCCTGCGCACCGGCGTGGTGCGGGGACTTGACCATCGCCTCCCCATTCTGGCTCGCCGGCACGCATCCTCCGGAGTGTGGCCGTCAAGGCTTCCAGGTGACATGTGACAACGCCACTGCATACCTCAGGAACTCGCTCTGGACGTACAGAATCCAGGCCATCTTCTACGGATTCAAAAACTTGAGAGTCACCAACGTAGACCTCCTGAATGGCACCTGCAACCTGCAGAAGTTCGCCAACGCCTCGACCGTTGTCAAGCCGTTCTATATCAGCCCCCAACAAAACCAGGAGCTCTTCTTCATCTACGGCTGCAATCTCAGGGCACAGCAGCTGCCTCCTTCTTGGGCGCCTGTGAGCTGTGCGAATGGCTCGTTCGCAAATGTCTCCATCCCAAATGCCTCGTTCGCCTGGCTTTCTGGGGAGTACAGGCCCAACGACGATTCGATGACACTGCCTGGGAACTGCAGCGTGTCGATGATTCCGGTGATGGCATACAAGGGGGCGACCGGGGCAGACTATCAGCGGCTCATGGAGGGAGGGTTTATGATTGAGTACTTGACTGAGGACTGCGAGGATTGCCACTGCTCTGACGGTGTGACCTGCGGTAAGTTCAATTCTTTAGCTTCTGTCCATGGCAATAAGTTGTCGTGCAGACCAGTAAAATTAAATGGGCAAGACCTATGTTTTTTATATGTCCCTCTTATAAAAGTGAACCTATTGCTTAAGTTATTTACTCTTCATCAAAAGAACTGAGAAATACACTTCTCTGGTTTTCAATAGCAATATGTTATCTTTTTTTAAGTACAGATGTTCTCCAAATTCTCCAAAATATTAAATTCTCAGCAATATTTTGTTTTTTAACTTGAGCAATAGCCACATGTATTAATCTAAAAATTTCTAAATGATGCAGGAACCAAGAAGGCTGACAGTGACAGGAAGATAACAATAATAGGTAAATACATAGCACATTGGATCTTAACAATATAGATATATTCAATCATGTCATAAAAGAGTAGTTCATCTGGAGCATGATTGGTACCTATCTGAGAAAAGGAAAAGTATATCCTTGTACATGCAACTCTTAAATCATCTAAAACCCATCCCAGCCACTAACAAATTGGGATGTTGACTGAGGCTTGACCCACATGCCGCGTCGAGTTGGACCTGAGCATGCTAAAACAGCTCCCCAGTCCCCATTCAAATCAAGGTGATAATAATTTGTCCCATCATCTAATTGTCATACATGTCACTCCCTCGTCGGAAAGATTCTCAATTGTAGCAAACTGTGCCACATGAATGCTGACATGTTCCCTCTCTAAAACAAGCAAGACGAAAAATCGATGGAGCTACTGGCAGGGGCCATAGGCCCCCTCATGCTCTAATTTTTTCTTTCTGTTGGGGCCATTGAGATCAAGGGAAATTTTAGTGTATGTTCTAGTATTTGATCCCCACTATCATGGAAACTTACATGAGCTAACTTAGCTGGCCCATTAATCTTTTAATCCTAGCTCTGCTACTGAGCAGAAGCACTATTGAGGGATTAAAAAATAACTTCTGTTAGGTCCCATACTAGCATACTGCATGACCACCCCAAACTGGATGTACTTGTACTAGAACATTTTACCCAGGGTTCTTCCTACTAAGTATTTATCACTTCCTGAAGAAAACTATAAAGTACTCAATCAATGCTAGTATCAGACATTCCTGCTAATGTGGGATAAGCGATCTGCAGTGGTTAGAATAGCTGAAGCATGTATCTAACTATTTTTATTCAGCACTGGGATCACGAATGACCTCATTCCTAACAAAAGAATAACAAATCATGTATGCATTTCGATTTTGAGAAGTAAATAACATATACTTTAATCTCAGGTTCAACAGCAGCAGCTGCAAGCTTACTCGTTCTATGTATTTGTGTGCTCATATGGAAGAGGAAGGTGAAAAAACTATGGTTTCTCCTTGGCACAAAGACTAGGTGCACCAGTCAAAGGAACACTGAGCCTCTAATAGTATCATATGGATCCCTAGCTCCAAAAAGATACAAGTACACAGAGGTAGTGAATATAACTTCTTCTCTCAATAATAAACTTGGTAAAGGTGGTTATGGAACAGTTTTCAAAGGAAGGCTCCTTGATGGTCGCCTGGTTGCTGTGAAATTCTTGCATGAGTGCAGAGGAAATGGGGAGGAATTCGTGAATGAGGTTATGAGCATCGGGAGGACATCTCATGTTAATATTGTCAGCTTATTCGGGTTTTGTTTGGAGCGCACAAAAAGGGCTCTTATATATGAGTACATGCCTAATGGTTCTCTGGATCAGTATATTTACTCCGAGAACCCCAAAGAAACTTTAGGGTGGCAAAAGCTCTATACAATAGCAATTGGGATTGCTCGTGGCCTAGAATACTTGCACCATAGTTGCAATACACGGATAGTCCACTTTGATATCAAGCCTCAAAACATCCTTCTAGATCAGAACTTTTGCCCAAAGATTGCTGATTTTGGTTTAGCTAAATTGTGTCATACCAAAGAGAGTAAACTTTCGATGACTGGTGCTAGAGGAACAATTGGATTCATTGCTCCCGAAGTTCATTCTCGAACCTTTGGAGTTGTTTCAACAAAATCAGATGTTTATAGTTATGGAATGATGTTGCTAGAGATGGTTGGAGGAAGAAAAAACGTGAAATCACTGGCTCAAAAGTCAAGTGAGAAGTATTTTCCAGACTGGATTTATGACCACTTTTCCAAAGATGATGGTTTACAGGCTTGTGAAGTCACAAGCGAGGTTGAGGAAATTGCCAAAAAGATGACTTTAATTGGTTTTTGGTGCATACAAGTACTACCTACGCATCGCCCTACAATAACCAAGGTTTTAGAAATGTTTGAAAGAGGATTAGACAGTTTGGACATGCCCCCAAAACAAAACTTCAGCCAAATACTGTAAGATTTGAATACATTTCTGCAATTGCCATTTTTTTTAATAAGTGGATATATATACAACTATTTTCTTCTTTTCTCCAGCGAAGGTCCAGTTTACGATTTGAATACAGAAAGCATGAGTCCCAGCAGTTCTACCAAAACACAAGATTCTTGTGAAGACTGAAGAGAGCTAAAGGGCAAGGATATAATTGATAAACCTTGTGAATTCAAAAATCCTATGACAGCTGTACAACGAACACTTACTCTAGAGCAAGCATGAGGCATGTTATTTTTGCTCACAAGATACCCCAGCAGTAATCTGCATATGTACCTACTGTTTATAAGTGAGAAGGTTTAGATCTGAAATTACTATCTTTTTTAGGAAAGCAAAGGTAAAAGGCTAACATCCTACAACAGTATCCTCTGGCATGCATATACATAGTATGACCGAAGAGGAGTTTATTTAGACAAAATATTAACACATTTATATCCTCGTCGATTGACAGCTTGTTGCTTTTCCTTCACTCATGCACTACTATCCATATATGGTTGAGTAATACCCAAAAATTAACAGATACAAATGTGAATATTCGTACCAGTATCAAATTAGGTACATAAATTTATTTTTCTAGCACAGGTAAACATATTTCTCCATATTAGAGTTATGGATTTTTTCCCCTCCCTTCAAATATAGTGTACTACAGTACTATACACTAGTAACGATCCAATCCAAAATCAAAGTATTTTTCAATAAAACTAAGCATCTAATCAGAATCGATCAATGAGTGTGACATCTAAAACTGGCAAAATCATTGTTGACACGAAAGCGCGCCAACAAACTCGAAGCCGATCAAACGCGCAGCACGGCCGTCACAACGGCCAACTCCTGAGCTCCTCGGGCAAACCGGTCTGACCGATTCCTGAAACCGGTCTGACCGCTTTCAGGCAGGAACTCGTGAAGACCTAGAAACTCGAGCTCGGGAGGGACTCCGTCGGAGCTCAAGCAAGCTAGGGTTGCTCTAGGGTCGGCAGGCCACCTAGAACGCCCTTGAACGCCGTAGAGACGAGCAAAGAACAGAATATGGAGGTTGGAAAAGATTAGGGTTTGAGAGATAAAAAAGTAAAGGATAAACGTGTTTGATTCGATTGGAATACATCTCAATCGGCCTTAGCCTTTATATTTATAGGCCGGGGAAGTCTTACCCCTTTCGAACATGTTACAATATGGGATTAAACTTGGAATCCTAATCCTACTCGAATTACAGAACCAAACCGGTCTGACTGGTTTGGCAAACCGGTCAGACCGGTTTGGCCGGGCCAGAGCCAATTTTGACTGTCAACACATGCCCCCCTGCATTTTCAGTGAACTTGAGAACTAAAAAGCAAGTAATTACAATTCAGGAGCTAAAATTTATGCTAAGGGCGATATCAACAATATATCGGCCATTGGTCTTCATGTGTCTTGCCAAACACTTGGATAGAATTTCTTCAAATATCTTCCGTTGATAGCTTTAGGCAAATGATCTCCCTTCAGCGTCTCTAGCATGTAAGAATTCCCAAAAATGACTTTGAAAACTCTATAGGGTCTTTCCCAACTTGGTGACCATTTACCAAACTTGTTGCTTTTCGTTCCAATAGGCAAGATCGTCTTCCAAACAAGCTCACCAATCTGAAAATATTTTCCTCGTACTTTCTTGTTGTAAGCTTTAGCAACCCGAAGCTTATCTTTCTCAATCTCCTTCAAAGCTTTCAATCGTTTGTCGGTTACTTCATCAATATTGTCCAACATCAAATTGTGGTAATCAACAGCATCAAGGTCATTTTGTTTAGCCAATCTATAAGCGTCCAGATTTACCTCAACGGGTAAAACGGCCTCTTGACCATACACAAGCTCAAAAGGAGTAACTTTAGTAGCACCATGTCTAGATATACGATGAGCCCATAATGCTTCGGATAAAACTTCATGCCATCTCTTAGGACTTTCTTCTATCTTTTTCTTGATTAATTTGATCAAAATTTTATTACTTGACTCGGCCTGTCCATTAGCCTGAGCGTAATATGGAAATGAATTGAGCAACTTAATTCTATAGGATTCGGCGAATTCACGTACCTCTTTAGACATAAACGAAGTACCTTGATCCGTTGTCAAAGTTTGAGGAATACCGAATCTATGAATAATATTTTGCGTAACAAATTCAATTACCTCTCGATGCGCCATATTCTTCAAGGGAATCGCCTCGGTCCACTTAGTGAAATAATCTGTAGGAACTAACACAAAACGATGTCCTTTTGATGATGGAGGATTAATTTGTCCAATAAAATCCAATCCCCAACCTCAGAACGACCATGGCTTAATAATAGGATGCATCAATGCAGCAGGAACAGGTTGCAAATTTCCAAACTTCTGACATTCCTCACATCCTTTGTAATATTTGAAACAATCTGCCATCATAGTAGGCCAATAGAAACCGGCTCGTCTAAGTAACCACTTCATCTTTGGAGCCGATTGATGTGTACCACAAATACCTTCATGGACCTCACCCATGGAAACTTTGGCCTGATCCAAATTAAGACATTTCAACAGCAAATCTTCGGCGTTTCGACGATAGAGTTCATCGTCAAGCAAAACGTATTTAAACAATATTCGCCGAATATTTCTTTCTGCACCACGACCAGGATCTCTCAAATAAGTAATAATAGGCACCCTCCAATCCTGATCTTCAGCTTTGGATTGATTAGCATCATCCAAAGGATTTTTGCTTCTGTCAGGGGACGAAGCGGTCAGACCGGTTTCAGAACCGGTCAGACCGGTTCTGGCAGTCTGACCGGTCTGACCGGTTTCTGAAACCGGTGTGACCGGTTCATCCAGAACCAGAACCTCGGCTTTCGTTTGCATCGGTTTTTGGAGATAGAAATACTTCTTTGCAACCATACAACCAGATGCTTTCTGAGCCAGAGTATTTTCCTTGTCATTCTCTTCTCTTGGAATATGTTTGATAGTAAATTCATCAAAAGAAGCAATGATATCAAGACATCCATCAAGATATGCATTTAATGAACCATTATAACATTGGCATACCTTTGACACTTGTTGTACCACCAGGAGCGAATCACCAAAAACTTCAACATGCTTTATTCCCATGTCTTGCAAAAATTCTAAACCAAATAGAAGAGCTTCATATTCAACTTGATTATTGGTTCGCTTTTCTTCCAATCGGTTTGAAAACTCAAAGACGGCACCACTTGGAGAGATCAAAACAGCACCAATTCCTTGCCCATCATTGCAAACCGATCCATCAAAGTATAACTTCCATGGGGTACAAGTAATATATCCGACGTCGAAGTTGTTTGTATCATTTATCCGATGTTCAACAATAAAATCAGCTACAATTTGGCCTTTCCTTGATTTTAAAGGTTCACAAGCCAAATCATACTCAATTAAAGCATAAGCCCATTTACCGACTCTTCCACTAGAAATCGGCTTTTGCAACATATGTTTAATTACATCGGTTTGACACAACACGATGCAAGTGCTAGATAATAAATAATGCCTCAATTGAGTACAAGCATGGTACAAGGATAAACACAACTTCTCAATGAAAGTATACCTTGTTTCTGCATCGATGAGCCGTCGGCTTACATAAGCAATCACATACTCCTTGTTGCCGATTTCTTGAGTCAAACCAGCCCCAATAGTTCTATCTTCAGCCGCCACATAAAGTCTAAATGGTACTCCTCGCTTAGGTGCCCTAAGCACCGGTGGTGAAGACAAATACTCTTTGATCTTCTCAAAAGCTTCTTCTTGTTTTGCCCCCCAGATAAAATCGGCTTCATCTTTCAACCGAAGTAAAGGAGTAAAAGCATCAACCTTTCCAGACAAGTTAATTATAAATCTTCTCAAGAAATTTACCTTGCCTAGAAACTTTTGCAAATCTTTCTTGCAAGTAGGAGCTTCGACTTTCTTCATAGCTTCAATTCTCTTGGGATCAACTTCTATGCCGTTCTCATGAATAACAAACCCAAGAAACTTCCCAGCCGAAACACCAAAAGCACATTTGAGTGGATTCATTTTCAATCCATACCGTCGCATCCTTTCAAGAGCAAGTTTTAAATCGGCTAGATGAGGAATTAAACCATCCGATTTAACCACAATATCATCAATATACACTTCCACAATAACACCAAGTAAATCATGAAAGATTAAATTCATATCCCTTTGATAAGTTGCGCCAGCATTCTTCAATCCAAAAGTCATAACTACCCACTCAAACGAACCAATAAATCCTGGACATTGAAAGGCCGTTTTGTGCATATCCTCTTCGGCCATGAAGATTTGATTATATCCAGCATTACCGTCAAGAAAACTAACAACACGATGTCCGGATGCTTCATTAATTAAGACATCGGCTATAGTCATAGGATATGAATCTTTTGGAGTGGCTTTATTAAGATCTCTAAAATCAATGCAAACTCTAAGTTTTCCCGAATCTTTCTTTTCAACGGGAACAATATTAGAAATCCACTCCGCATAACGACAAGTCCGAATAAAACCAGCATCTAGCAAACGATTAACTTCTTCTTTTATTCGGTCATTAATAGCGGGATTAAAACGTCTAGCCGATTGTTTAAAAGGTCTAAAACCGGCTTTTATCGGTAAACGATGCTCAACTAAATCACGACTCAAACCGGGCATCTCACGGTACTTCCAAGCAAAACAATCGACATACTCCTTCAACAAATTTATTAATTCGGCTTTAAACTCAGCCGATAATTTTTTGTTTACAAAAGTCGGCCTAAGAATAGTACCGTCACCAATATCTATTTTTTCTAAAGGGTCGGTTGATGTAAAACCTTGACCCAGTTTATCCATATCACCCAAATCTTCAATGGCTTCAAACGTACCTTCTATTTTTTCTCGAAAATGATCAATTCGCTCTTGAAGCCACTGTCCAGACGTAAACCGGTCTGACCGGTTCCCAGAAGCGGTCTAACCGGTTTGGCTTGACTGGCGCTGTTCAGGTCTAAACCGGTCTGACCGGTTTCCAGAAGCGGTCTGACCGATTTGTCTTTGTTGATTTGTTTGCTCCATCAATTACAGCAAGTAATTCAACCGATTCTCCATCGGCTTTAATGTAGCAGCAACAAAACCTTCCTTGGTGCAACTGATCAGCTCATAGTCGGTCAAATCCATGCCCGACAGACATTTGATTTTCTCATTTGCACTAAGAGAATCGGAATCGGCCATTGCAACAAAGGAAGAAGTGTCACCATGGACAACTTCAACTTCATCGCCGATCCACTGAATAAGATATTGATGCAAGGTAGATGGAATATATTTATTTGCATGAATCCAATCTCGACCAAGGATTAAACCGAAGTTACCTTGCACCTCAGAGACGAAGAAAGCCGTAGCAATAGTCTTGCTTCCGACGGTCAACTCCATAGAAGCCACCCCCTTGGCACCAATGGGATCACCTCCACCAACTCCACTGACCTTCATGTTCGTCTTGATCAACTCTTCGTCTTTTCCGCCAATCTTCTTGTAGAGAGAGTATGGCATAAGATTTACAATAGCTCCACCATCAACCAACATATGAGAAATTGGCTTCCCGTTGATGTGCCCTCTCATATATAAAGCCTTGAGATGATTCTCTGATTCACTAGGCTTCTGAAAAACGGCATCTCGAGGCCCAAGTTGAAGATGAGAGACCTTCTCTTCCGGTACCACATAATAATCAGAAGACAAATATACAACATTGATTTCCATGTTGTCATGTTCTGGAGAAGGCTCAAAATCAACCAATTCTTCATCTTCAACCACTGGAGGAATTGGCGGAGTAATATCGATGGTTGAAGTAATCTCAGCTCCCGCTTCTGTCGTCAAACCGGTCTGACCGGTTCCAGAAACCGGTCTGACCGCTTCTGCAGCGGTGGGCTGATCCAAACCGGTCTGACCGGACTCAGAAACCGGTCTGACTGGTTGTGCTGCTGATTGCACAACGGGCTTAGCTTGCCAGATCTTGGTCTGAGGAATCATAGGCCTGTAATTGTTGAAGTATTCATCCCTCAGCTTCTCAGCTTCCTGTTCCCTTTTTTCTTTGTTCCGCAGGCGTTGTAACTTCCGTTTCTGCGTATGAGTCAATCCAGAAGGACACCACCTTGGTTGGAAGACCTTCTTTACACCCTTGCTACTGCTAGCCTCATGATCATTAGCCATGACCGGCTTTTTGACTGGAACAGGAGCCGAATCTCCAATGACTATCGGCTTTCTACCTAAATCTTGCACAGCCACTGGAATACTGCCAATTGTTACAATCCCACTGGTTTTGGCTTGCACGTCATCCTTTTTCTCCTTGACACGGTATTCTTGCTTAGGAGGAGCTTGGAACCTCTGCTCAGACCGAAACCGGTCTGACCGGTTCACAAAACCGGTCTGACCGCTTTTGGGAGCAGCCGAAGGACCTGATTGATATGAGCCCAATCGGTCATGTACCGAAGTCCCAGTAACATCACCACGGCGCTTATAAGCTGTAGAATTGATCCAACGCTGCGGTGACCTCTGTCTCTTTTTTGTTGGCCGATCAACTTGAACGGCCTTTGTGTACTTGTTCATGAGCTGAGAGAAAGTAGGTCCTTGCTTCAGAACCCTCACTTGAACCTTTGGCTCATTAAACTTCCAAGTACCCACTTCCGGGCGCTTAGGCTTGAAAGTCCTTGGACGGTCTGGAGACAAACCGGTCTGACCGGTTTGGGAAACCGGTCTGATCGGTTTCGCCTGACTAGCGAACCGATTCTCTTCCAAGGAACTTTCTTGCCCCCGGGCCTTGATGTGTTAATTCTAATCTTCATAGACTCTTCACCATCAAGAGTTCTCCCAATCATCACTGTTCTGACCGAAACTTTGTCATTAACTTTTTCCGGCCTTGGGTCTCCAATCACCACGTTCTTTCCTTTAGCTCCATCGGCTTGTGACGGTCGAATCAATACCATAGTATTCAAATCCAAGGTATGAACAGGGAAAGGAGCGTTATCAACTTGCATTTCAGCTAGTATTAATCGACCTTCATTAAGGGCCGATTGTACCTGTCGTCGAAAAACATTGCAATCGTTGGTCGCATGAGAAAAAGAATTATGCCACTTACAATACGCACGATTTTTCAATTGATCGGCTGGTGGAATTGCATGAGAAAGTTTAATAAAGCCATTCTTAAGCAATTCATCAAAAACACGATCGCATTTGGCTACATCAAAAGTAAACTTAATTTCCTCTTGCCGATTTTTCTGAATCGGCTTCAACGAGGGACAAGAACCAGGTTTATTCTTTAATGACCAAACAAATTCAGCAGCATAAATTTCTTTATCATCGTCCGAATTATCAGAATCATTATCAACAATATGCACATTCGAACGATGGGCTTTAGCAGATTCTTTTGAATTTTTAAACTTAAGCTCTAGACTCATAGCCTTCATTTGCAAGTGATTAATAGTAAGGAAATCAGAACCCTCTAGCTTTTCCTTGAAATAAGACCGTAAGCCCGCAAAAGCTAAATCTGCTAAATCTTTTTCAGAAACAGTTATGTTAAAACATCGGTTCTTAACATCTTTAAATCTTTTGAAGTAATCAAGAACCGATTCCTCTCGGCTTTGCCTAACCGATGTTAAATCAGATAATTTAGCCTCGTTTTCTCCGCTAAAGAAATGATCATGAAATTTGCGCTCCAATTGAGTCCAATTTTGAATAGAATTAGAAGCAAGCGAAGAAAACCATGAAAAAACAGTTCCAGTTAAAGATAATGAGAACAACCATATACGCAATGGTTCATAAAATGATGCTTCTCCTAATTGCAAGATATATTGACTAATATGTTCCCAAGGAGTTCTATTATCTTCACCACTGAATTTAATAAAATCAGGAACACGCCAACCATTAGGATAAGCAACTAAATCAAATTCAGGCGGATACGGTTTTTGAAACAAGCGTGAATTACCCAAATCAAGCCCGAGTCTTGCTCTAAGTGTATTAGCTATATCTTCTTTAAATTTAGCTAACTCAGCTTGATAGTTCACATCACCTCTATTTTGTGGAAAACGGGGAACATTATACATCGCACTTTGAGAAGTATTCGGAATCGGCCCGTGAGATGCGCCAGATCCGTGGGGTATACTTCCCACAACCGTAGTGCGTGGAGTAGTGTAAACAGGACCAGAAGCAACCGTACTAGATAAAACCATCGCACCCGGTGCCCCTGCACCCATGGAACCGGTCTGACCGCCAGAGGAGGCCAAACCGGTCTGACCAGTTGTGAAAACCGGTCTGACCGGTTCGTGGACCGAACTAGGGTGAGGTGGTTGTTCCACATAGAAATTCATCGGCATGCCTAGATTAGGATCTAAAGCATTTCCTGGCACGCCTGATGAACTAGAATCTGGGTTAGGTAATTCATTAGATTCTACGTTATTTTTACCTTTATTAGAATTACCCGACATACTAGCAATCAATTCACTAGTAGCAGTTTGTGCAGCAATCAATTTATCATCAACCATACGAGTAATTTGCTGCATTAAATCAGAGGATTCGCCAGTTACCTTTGGAAGTTCTTCAACTTGGTCATTCGCCAGCTTGAAAGTCGGCATGACGAATTCCTCCACTCTCTTGACAAGACCACCGCGATCTTTTTTGAAGCCCTTCAAGAATTGAGCCCTGAAGTGCTCCTCGACGATCAGGTACCGCTTCCGCTCCTCGTCCGTGAGCTCTTCCATCGTCGCGGTGATGATGTTGTCTTTGTCAAGGTCGCACGTTGATCCAGACATCATTGGAGTAGATTGAATCGGTCTTAAAACAAGATTAATCTGTCCCCAGTGAAGTCGCCAAAAAGTATGTTGACACGAAAGCGCGCCAACAAACTCGAAGCTGATCAAACGCGCAGCACGGCCGTTACAACGGCCAACTCCTGAGCTCCTCGGGCAAACCGGTCTGACCGGTTCCTGAAACCGGTCTAACCGCTTTCAGGCAGGAACTCGTGAAGACCTAGAAACTCGAGTTCGGGAGGGACCCCGTCGGAGCTCAAGCAAGCTAGGGTTGCTCTAGGGTCGGCAGGCCACCTAGAACGCCCTTGAACGCCGTAGAGACAAGCAAAGAACAGAATATGGAGGTTGGAAAAGATTAGGGTTTGAGAGATAAAAAAGTAAAGGATAAACGTGTTTGATTCGATTGGAATACATCTCAATCGGCCTTAGCCTTTATATTTATAGGCCGGGGAAGTCTTACCCCTTTCGAACAGGTTACAATATGGGATTAAACTCGGAATCCTAATCCTACTCGAATTACAGAACCAAACCGGTCAGACCGGTTTGGCCGGGCCAGAGCCAATTTTGACTGTCAACAATTATAGAAATAAGTAGATCTTCGGCAGAGTTGAGAGCATGTTACTTGGTGGTTCCTTGGGTGTCACTACTTATCCAGTTCTCCGATGCAATCGACGGGCTAGAGCAGGCGAGCGACCCAGCCACCCAAGACTGCATCAGCCTGCCTGCTGCCCTGACCATAGGTGGCAGGCCCCCAAGACCCGCGGGGCAGCGGGGGGGGGGGGGGGGCGGAGGTTGTTCCGCGATTCCGGCTAATGCGACGGGACTATCTAGCGCGGTAGGTTATGGTGGCTACTGGTGGTGGTCGCGCCGGTGCCCACCGCCGCCACGCCTCACGGCGGCGAGACGCCGAGATGGCCACTGCGACAGCGCCGCGGTAGAAGGGAGGCCGCAGCGCCGCCCGCCGGCGCCAGCAGAGGGCGGAATGGACGAGGCCTTGGGATGCTCAGATTGAGCCCAAACATGAGCGGAAAGTGATTTCCAGCGGCCCGCCAAGTTCGTGCGGACCTGAGGCCGAGGAACCATCCACCATGGAGTTTACGGCCCATATACTTCGCCCTGTGTCCGACCAAAAAGCTCAACTCCGCGTTGCACGGCTTTACCGCGTTGACTGCTGAGTGCTGACGAAGCTCTCCATGGCATAAGTAAGAGCATGTCCAAGATATTAGCTAAAAACACTAGTCAAATTTACTGATTTAGCTACTCTTAAAAATAGATTTGACTAAAAAATAACGGAGTAATCCAATAGATTCTGTAAAGATGACTAGTGAGGTAGGCTAGCTAAAAATAGCTAGCGAATGAGGTGGGATGGAGAGCCACTAAATTTGGATAGTCATTTACAGAGTCTGTTGGAAATATTTTTCTCTAACAATAGCTAAATTTAACTTTAGAAAACGATTTGGCTAGTCTCTTAGAGATGCTCTAAGACAGCATTTGAACGGGATAGTTTTAGCGAAAAACATAGATGCACCGGGCGGCGTATGCCCATCCTAACGTCGTTAGCGGCCATAGAGAGAGTGGGTCCTAGGAACTAAAGAATCTTTCCATCTGCAAGAACACAAAGAACATCTGCTACAATCTGTAAAAATACACAAGATGCTATTTCTATTTGGAATCGCATAGTATCTTTTACGAAGAGAACGCCTAACACAATTAAGAATCATCGGATGAAAAAGGTAAAAAAAATGCACTATCAATGTGAAAAGATAAAAAAGAAAAAGATCGAATCTTAATTCATTATCAATGTGATACATCTGTTAGAAATGCTACAGGATATTTGATCATTTTTATTTGTGAAGACTTTCTACCCAAATCAATGAAATACAAATGATAGAATCTAGCACCAGAGAAGAAAGAAATAATGACAAATCGTCAGATCCAGCACCAATAATCATGAACAAGAAAAACAAGAAAAAAACACAAGACCGCCGCGCCTGCCGAGGAGGGGAGGAGAGAGAGCGGGAGAGAGGGAGATTGGGAGGGGATGAGGATGAGAGAGCGGCGGGAGAGATAAGGGTGTCGTGGGGCCTACCACGTGGAAAATCTCTTTGACTACCGCCGTAAAACTCTGTTAATTTTCTCCACGATGAATCGTGACCGTCAAATATCTATCGGACAATAGAGATGGGGGGCCGTTGCATAAAAGTTGCTCTGTAGTTTTAGTTCTTCTTTGGTATTTTCTTTTTTCGTGAAACATAGAGTATAGACAGGCGCTTACGTTCGCGCACCTACAAATCTTTGTGTATGTATGTTAAACCTCTTTGTATATGTTTTTACGTTGTTGTGCACTTGTGTCTTCTCAGCAATGTTTACTGTAAAATGGGATGTTGGCACCCTGACATTTTTGTCCAAACGTGACGGTCAAGAAGGCTGCCCACGTATCCTAGGATCTGAAGTCTCAACCATACAATTAGTCAGAGAAATCCTACTCACAGATGTAGATATTATTTTGTGGTGAACAGTCACAACTCAGTTTGACCGCTGCGAGAAATATGATACCAGTCAAAAACTGATCAAGTTGGAGATGGACCACACGGTGAACACTGAACAAATCGACAGAACCCGTTCAACAACCTTTCCCATCACCCAATTAGTCGAGACAACAAACCCCCTCCAAGGCCATCCCCGTCCTGTTGCATTGCATCCTCCCATGGCCATGGGATTGCTAGCCATCGTATCAGCTTCCCTACTACTCCACCTTGCGACGAGCGCCATCGACAACACCACCAGCGCAAGCTGCGCGCCGGCGAGGTGCGGGAACCTGAGCATCACGTACCCGTTCTCGCTCACCGGCGTGCAGCCGCTCTACTGCGGCTTGCCGGCGTTGGAGCTGGCTTGCGACGCAGCTGGCCGGGCATACCTCAGCAGGACGTCCAAGAACCACCGGTACCGCGTCGGCGACATATCTTATGACAACAATTCCATGGTGGTGGCCGTCGAGGCCAACTTCGCCGGCGACGCCGCCTGCTCCGTCCCGGACTTCAACGTGTCCTCCGGTCTCTCACTCCTGCCGCTCAACATCAGCGAGGCAAACAAGAACCTCGTCGTCTTCGTCTACAACTGCGCGGTTCCTCCCAGCGTACGGCTGCCACGGCCGTGTGGTAACCACACGATGGGAGCTTACTACGTCTCCGACGACGGTGACGACTGGCCGTCGAGGGCTCCGGCTAACTGCAGCTTCGTGAGCGTGCCGGTGCGAGGTCGTTTGCATGATAAAATGGAGCCGGCTCGTGATAGCTACGAAGGATTGATTCGGGATGGGTTTGTCTTGGAGTGGACGGCGGCGGCAGACTGCGCTGCGTGCAAGAGGAGAGGAGGGGAGTGCAGGTTCGTCAACCTCTCGTTCCAGTGCTTCTGCCCCGACGAGTTGCTCTGCTCAACCACACCTCAAGGTGAGAAGAGTTGATCTGTCGTCTTGAAGGAATGCCGTCAGATACAACAATTCATAGTTTCCTGAATATAATCATTACTCCAGATTCCTTATTTTGGTTAATCAAACTGGTATTGGCTTATTGCTAATGCAGGTATCGATAGTACTGCCAGGAAGATAATCATAGGTATGCCAACATAATCAATCAGTATATATACACTTTGACTGTTAACATAATAATTTTATAAGCAAGGAGCCAGCCCTTAATGTGTTAGATCTGCAGGAGCAATTTGTGCTAGATCTGCGAGAGCAGGGTGTTAGATCTGCAAGATCAATTTGTGCTAGATCTGCGAGAGCAGGGTGTGCACGCTGGTTGCTTAGTGGCAAACTATTTTATTTAGCTAGGGGTCAGAGGCTAGAATAGCTCCCCTCCACCGTGTAACTTGACGCACATGGCCAGGCTCCTTCTATGATACACTTGGCCGATGTCGCCCTCAAAATTCTAGCGAGGAACAATACCGTAGAGGTTCGAACCGTGGTCGCGGGCAGGGGCGGAGTGAGGGGGGCTGGGAGGGGCCTGGCACCCCCCAATGATCTACTAATCCCCATATATAGTATAAAATATATGTTTTAAATACAATTTTTCCTCCTAATTTAGCCAAAACATGTCATATACCCACATTAATTATTTATTAAATATGCTTATATTAATTAATGAGATACAAGTACTCTCTTCATCCTAGCTAGTAGAATGTAACTAGTTTTATACTCTATTTTTTCGAGAATACAATTATTTTCTGAGTTGTGAGGTGATTGGAAATGATGTGCTCCAATATATCCTTCAGAGTGGCACTTCTATTTTCAATTCACATGCATGCACGCCAGCAAATTTGGCAGCAATCCTAGCCACTAGAGACCACCACTTCATTTTATTTTTTCAATTCGCAAGCATGCATCCAACAAATATGTTAAAAATAAATTTGGTAGCTAAATATAGACGCATCCCTCCCTAAATATGGTTTAATTCTAATTCCCACATGATAAAAAAGTAAAAAAGTCTCGTAAAGAAAATAATCCTATTTGACCGATACATTGCTAGCATCAGAAAATAGAATAATCGTTAATTCTGGGTAACCGATCAAGCTGCTAAATTAGCTAAAGTAGTGATAAATCCTGAAAATAAAATAGATCCTAATAAAAGTCCTCCGATTCCCAATATCTAGTGGAAATTCATCTAGGGAGAAAGTATATAAAAATAAGTTAGCTAATGAAGAGATTAAAGAGGGATAAGACCAAAAAAGTTGAATATACGTTGTATTGAGAGCTGAGGTGTTAACTCAGTATCAACTACAACCACCGAGAGATGCTTCTCAGCTATGAAATTTGTGAAGACACGCTTTCGATTTACAATGGGAGATGGATTTCTGCGAGATTATTTTGGTATGAGAAGGAATTGGCCGCATCAATTATGACAGTCTATGATATCGTTGTTAGCCGTAGAGCTAAATTTAAGTTGATAGTTATGTAATTTTCTCTTAGTTGAGACTTATAAAACATGCTACTATTATATACGCGACTAAAACAAGCTGATATGGCTATCGGTTCAACCTTGTTTTGTTCATTGCCCCTCCCCCTATACTCAATTCCTGGCTCCGCCCCTGGTCGCGAGCTTGAAAGCCTGGCCCAAAAAAAATAGTTAAAAGTTTGTTCTGAACTACAAATTAACGAACACCCCGAGAAACCCAACCATTGCAACGGGCAAGCTCGAGCATGATTATGAAGGAGTTTACCTTTGTTTTTTTAGATCGACCTGAAACCTAACCCGACCTGAACTGGCAAATGATCAGGATTCAGGTATAAGGTGTGTGAAGAACCATTTTAGCTCTAAGCTCCAAGAGTTTGGCAGAGAATTAGGTGTAGTACTTACCTAATAAAGAAAATTTTTGAGCATAGTACTTACCTAATAGAGGTTGTAGAGGTGTTCGTAACGTACACAACATATCTAGCATTAGGTAGCTCAAGTTAAAACCTTCAAAATGTTTTTACAAAAATAAGCCAGGACAAAATATTAGTAATAAATTGGACGGGTCTGTGTTGGCCACCAATAGTGACCACTAGCAGCAAAAAAAGAATACATATATTGGACTTCTTGTTTGCCATAGGTTTTTCTTTTGAACCTAGTAGAATATTGTTGTATAATCTGGCATGGACTTACTTCACCGGACTTATCTTTGATCATTCGAAATGACTTTCGGGTGGCAAAAAAATTGAAGTATGTGTCATGGTTGTTTTATGGAACCGTGAGTACCCAAGAGGACATGTCGAGGAGGAAACTCTTGAAGGGACCTATCAAATCCCATCCACCAGGTTTCATGTCAGCATCTCGCATGATTCCACATGCGAACCATTGGAGATTAATGTTTCTTCATTCCCGTATGTCTTCCCGTTTCCTCACCCAGCTCTCACTCTAAAAACCTTAGTCCAACTCACACCGCCACGCACTGCATTGGCCACCATTCCGCTACAATCCACCTCCATTTCAGGCCTTCAGCTACGCCGCAAAATCCACCTCCATTTCAGGCTTTTAGCTACAATCCATTCAACTAAGCTGTAATCTTCCAGATAATTAAGTGCTCTCTATGAAAACCTAAGTATTGTGTTCAGTGTAGAGTTTGCAGATCCATACTAGTAATTAGTAGGGAGTGGAGTAACCCATATAGAGCACTTAATTCCTACAAGGATCCGACACAGACTAGTTAAGAGTGCCGGCTTTTCAATACTCCCTCCATTCTAAAAAAACTGACGTTTAGGACAAGACTTGGGTCAAACATTGGGAATATAAATCATCAATAACTTTTAAGTTGTTGAGTTGTCAAATGTGAAAACTATATGAATAGATTTGTCTTGAAAAATACTTTCATAAAAGTATACATATATCATTCTTTGATAAATATTTTTATAATAACAAGAGGTCAAAGTTGTGTTTTGGAGACCGTGTCGCTATCCTAAACGTCAGTTTTTTTCAGAATGGAGGGAGTACCTCAAAGAAGAAAATCAAGTCATTCCATACTTCTCTTTATATTTAAGCATTTACTTTCTATCTGTACAACTCTTGGTTTTACATTCTTCAATCTACTCTGAAATCTGAAACGGCACTCTTTTCAATCTCAGGGTTCTTGTTAGCATCTACATTCTTGATTATTGCATGTTCCACTACTTCTTATGCGTTGATATGGTCTGGGAAGGGTCACAAACTAAGGGTTCTCAGTAGCAACACCATGCAGAGAAACATTGAAGACTTGATAACATTGCATGGATCACTGACTCCGAAAAGATACCAGTATTCAGAGGTTATAAAGATAACGTCTTCCTTTCGGAGTAAGCTTGGACAAGGTGGTTATGGTACGGTTTTCAGTGGAAGGATGGACGATGGTCGTCTTGTCGCCGTGAAGTTACTGCATAATTCCAAAGGAAATGGACAAGATTTTGTGAATGAAGTTAGGAGCATTAGCAGAACGTCTCATGTTAACATTGTTAACCTGCTCGGATTTTGTTTGGAGGGTTCAAAACGAACTCTCATATATGACTACATGCCAAATGGTTCTTTGGATAAGTATATTTATTCAGAGAAGCCCAAAGAAATTTTAGGATGGGAAAAGCTGTATAAAATTGCAATCGGAATAGCTCGTGGGCTAGAATACTTGCACCATAGTTGCAATACACGAATTGTCCATTTTGATATCAAGCCTCAAAATATCCTTCTGGACAAAGATTTCTGCCCAAAGATTGCAGACTTTGGTTTGGCCAAATTATCCCGCACAGAAGAGAGTAAGCTCTCAGTGACTTGTGCTAGAGGAACAATTGGCTTCATTGCCCCTGAAGTTCTCTATCCAACCTTTGGAGTTATCTCAACAAAGTCAGATGTCTATGGGTATGGAATGATGTTGCTAGAGATGGCCGGAGGACGGAAAAATGCCAAATCAACGGTGGAGAAGTCCAGTGAGAAGTACTTTCCAGATTGGATTTATGACCACTTTGCTCAAGATGATGGATTACAGACCTGTGAAATCACAAGTGAATTTCAGGAGATAGCAAAAAGGATGACCTTAATTGGTTTATGGTGCATACAAGTATTGCCTATGCATCGCCCTACAATAACCAACGTTTTGGATATGTTTGAGAGGAGTTTAGATGAATTAAAGATGCCACCGAAGCAAAATTTCTATCAAATGATGTAAGACGTACGCTGCGATGTGCATTTATGTCAGGTCTTTTTTAACATTTCCATAAACAAACTGTTAATCTACACTTGTTTCTCTCTTTGCAGCGAAGGTTCAGCTCACGATTTGATTGTTGAAAGTGCATAGGTGCCCAGTGAAATGTTCCAGGTTGAAAGCAACCCTCTGAGAGGGTATGTACAGGCTAGTGTAGTGTATAATCAAAACGAAACTTCTTTGTGCCTTGCTGCTTGGAGTCTCTTGTCTCATTAATAGGAAATTTGAGCAATGCAGAAGCAATTTGCCGATTTGGCGAGTTTCTCTTACATGTATTCCATTTTCTAGATTTCCATGTATCGATTTCTTTGACAGAAGGGTGGATGAGTCTACAAAACAGTATCTTTCATCAGTAGTCCTCCAAATTGGCGAAAGTGTGCAAACCAATCCCAACTTTCTATTGAATATTTTTAAATTTCTCTCACGAGCCACTACCCCGAATGCCGGTGTCATGTTAGTGACATAATGCTCCAGAGGCAGACCTTTGCCTGGAGCACGAAACTCCTCCCAGACAACTTTAGATGATGGATAAGCCAGTAGTGCATTTTAAATTTACTTCCAAGACATCTGCGTATCTAGTCCGACCTAAAGTAATTCTCAGTGGATCATTTAGGTAAGAAAAATTCTATGTAAAACTAAAGAAAAATTGTGCAAACTTCCGCATACCTATGCAGTATCCCACATACTATTAATTCGGTTACATCAGAATCAGGTCAAACTGCAGAAGGCTCATACCGTGAAGGTATTGTGTAAGACTTCCATTTGGTCAGTGCTTCGATGTTGGAATTCTGATGCACCTGCCAGCACGTCCACGGCAGCTGACTATGTGTGAACCTCCCTCCCATCCCAAGTCCGCGACTAAACAGAGAGGATGCTCCAAGTAATGCACAGACCGGCCGTCAGCATCTTCCTAGAATTAGTTCCGGCTGTACAGTCCTATACTGCAACCAGGTGCAGCGAACAAAAGCTAACTTCTGTAGATGAAAGACTATAAAGGACTAGAAGCTGATGACAGTGACTGGACTAAGCTGGCCAACACGACCATGGCGTTGTGATCAAGACTCAAGAACGGCCACAGCCAACAAGTCCTTTCTATCCACCCATTCCTACCTCCTTATATGCATCTCTGAACTGTCTCCACACAATTCATCACCTCTGTTCCGATGCGCCCCATGAGCTTGCTCTTGCTGTGCATAACTCTTTCCCAGATAGCAGGCGTCGAACCAGTTGGTCAAGGGGCTAAATGCTCCCCCAAGACATGCGGTAACCTGACCATCTCGGACCCATTGCAACAACAGCATCCCATACTTCGGGTACTATAGGCGTAAGTACCGGTTCCGGATCCTCGACATCTTCTATGACAACAGCTCATTGCTTGTTGCCGATATCCACAAGCTTGGGGATTTCAGTGCATCCGACTCAAAGGGCTGCCATGTTCTGACTGCTAACACCTCCTCCAAAGTTAGCCTACCATTCTCGATCAGCCCTGTCAATCTGAACCTCATCTTCTACAACTGCACCAAGATACCAGAGGTGGATAGGGGGCTTGTGGAGACGAAATGCAGCAGTGGCTTGTTTGTCCGTGTTGGAGTTGGAGGGCATTACAATGACTCGAGCAACTACACACAGTACTCAGTGGAGGGCTGCAGCACTACTCTTGTGCCAGTGCTGGGGACATTTGGCAAGGTTAACGCAAGCAACTCAGCAGCGATGGCTTCCTCTTGACGTGGCAGCTGACGTCTGGTAAGTTCATTTGTGAAACTATTAAAATCAAATCAATTAATCGGAACAGAAGAACGGCGTTTGATATACTAGTTCAGATTCTTCTTCTGCATTTGAAATATAAAAATTTGCTTTCAAGCCAGTAGGATGTATGGCATATTAAGCTATGCTCGCCTACTTATTATTGGTAAGGAGCTCACAAAAGGGTAGAATTATACTTCTATGTTCTATCATCTTACGTTAGCTAACTTATATTAAAACACACAGATAAAGGATGAACTAATTTAGTTAGTAGAAAACAGAATAGAAAATAGTTCCCAATGTTTTTAACTAACCACTGAATATTCTTAAAAATTATCCCCTCCGCCTGGGAATATATGACATTCCCGACCAAAAACTTCAACTGGCTACAGACTAATCCAACCGGTCGGAAAATCATATATTTCCAACCGGAGGGAGTACAAGCAGGCATTAAGGATAAAAACACCTTAATAGCAGGTTTGGTCGTGGCATTTTTGTAATTAATGTACATGGAAAGATCTTGCAACAGGTAATGTACTGCATTGATAAAGAAAAATTGCATATAAACTTTAGAGAAAAAAATAGAAAACTAGTTTTAGGAAGCAAATGTTTCCCATAAAAAGAGAAAATTAAACAATACCATGATGTCGCAGCGAAACACAGTAGGTCAGTCTTAATCTTCCATCACTTGCCACATCACATCTGTTTCAACATTTCTCTAATAACATTATATTTGTCATTCCTGGATATTTTCTTTTTCTGTTGAAGTTAAGATTTTGTTAAAATTCAGTATTTATTGCAGATGGAAGGCTCAACATCAAACTAATTTTAATAGGTATGTTTGTTTTGACAATAGGTATGTTTTTCTATTGACTGTTGAGCTATGCAAGCATGTAGTATTTTTCTTTCTGTTTGCAGATATTTATATCTGATATTTCAGAAACA
This sequence comes from Echinochloa phyllopogon, assembly GCA_033239725.1. Classification (NCBI taxonomy): domain Eukaryota; kingdom Viridiplantae; phylum Streptophyta; class Magnoliopsida; order Poales; family Poaceae; genus Echinochloa; species Echinochloa phyllopogon. The sequence goes on along the minus strand of BTCW01000014.1, from coordinate 7,160,674 downwards.
CTCTAGGAAGAAGACCAAAGTAATAATATGGCATTTATATACTGCTAGTGTATCTTCATTGAAGGTTTCTATTCTTACCTATGAATTATAGGTCCCTTGTCGGCTACAGCTGGCGTCTTTTTCACGTCTTGTTTGGGTCATATACCGGAAGTGTTTTATAGAGTTGTTTCAATGGCCGGGTGACCGCAGCCGTGAGGGGATTGGCCACCGCGACGGTCGGGGGCTCACGGCAGGCACCTCCATCTCCTCAGATCCGCCCCCATCCCCTCGCCCCAATTCCGACCTAGCCCCACCCGCCTACCCTAGCTCACATCAGGTACCGAGCCCCATCACCATGGCCTCCGTCCCCGTCCCAGCCACCGGCGCCGCAGCCGAGCATCTCATCCCCAACCGCCGCGACAGCTACAACTGCGGCCGGTGCAGGCTCCCCAATAAGGGCCCCGTCTGCTTCGTCCCCGGCACCACCGATGCAGGTGCCAAGGCGTCGGGGGAGCAGCACTAAAAAGCGTGGCGCGGGATGTAGTTCGACATGGTGGCAGCAGATGGCTCCCCATGGCGTGGCAGCAGCGCCCCGTGTCAAGCTACTCGCGCCAGCCGCGGCGCCGAGGAGGTTTGCTCCTCTTCTCCCTCGAGCAATTTCTGACACCCTGAATGTTGCAATGGGTAATTTTAGTTTGCGGATGACTGGGCATGAGAGTCGCTTAGTTATTGAAGATAGCATATTAGTACTACTATTTTATTTGCATTTGATTTCCCGGTTAATCATGTATGCAACTATTGAGATTTAGCCTCGGATGTGTCTGTGTTAGCAGGCATAGCTTTCTGTCGTCAATGATTTATCATATGCTTAATTTTTAATTTCTTAATTTAATGCTTACAAACATTGAATTGTCCAGTTGGGTAGAAATGGGAGAGATCAAACTCCACCAGGTGTATGTGCTGACTAACTCTAGTGACTACTGAATCTTGTTTTGTGTCTCTACATTCCAATTTGCTCTATAATTATTTTTACTATGCACTCTGGCAGAATTAACACTGGTTGCTATGGCTCATGACTAGGATTACAAACATGCATGTGCTTTTGCTCTTGTATGGTAGAAACAATGAGATAGTGAATCAAAACAACAGAATAATAGCTTCCATTTGTTTATCGGTCCATCAGATGATATCATCATTTTGTTCACTAAATTATAGATTTAACTTTAGAAATAGCAGTTAACCTTGAGTAATTAAGATAATAGTTTATACTTAAAGTACAGTTTACATTTCCTAAAGACCAAGCTAAATGCATGTATGATAAACTGCTATCATCTGATGTTACTTGTGTGATGCAGTGCTGATTGGTGGTCGGTCGGTGTCATTCTCAAGCTGCATATGGGCATTCTTCGTTCGTTGTATGAACAGCAAGTACTACTTCCACGACTGCCTGAAGCCATCCAAACTCACATGGACAGCCATGCCACTATGCCAGCCACGTTACAGGAAGCAACACAGGAAGGTATGGGAGTTGTCCAGTTGAGGAGTTTTTGTTCGTTGTGTGATTATTCTTGTGAAATGCAAAACATAGGAACCAGTCTTGCTGTGGGTTATCAACAGTAGAACTTTACATCGTGTTTCTTTATTCTTCTGGGAATCTAGCCATGAAAGATAACATTGTTGTTTACGAGCCAGCTTGCTCATTCTGACTACCTGAATATGTGGTATTAGACTGCTAACTATGTGGCTATGAGTCTTATCTTTCTGAATATTGCTTATCACAGTAAGTATTGACTAGGGTGGGGTTTCTGAAACCATGACTCACAAACCTGGGGATCTGTACTGGAAGCTGTAAAACCTGGGGTTTCTGAAACCACGACTCACAATTCTGGGTTTGATAGCTTATTGCTTTGAAGATCACTGTCTATTTTTTATGTTATCATGATTATATGACCCTTGCTTATGTATGATGGATATTCATTTTTGTTTGCTGAAACAGTGAGCTAATAAGTATCTTTCAAGTGTGTGCTATCTGTTTATTTCATCAAAGCAGTAAAAATAATCTTGACCTGTATGAATGCTTGATTTATATTGTTTCATATTTCATACTTGTATTATTTGCATGGCAATATGTTAGTGCTTTTTAATTATCTTGAGACGGCTGTAGTAATCTAATTTCTGCAATATACACTAAAACTAGGTTCTTGCTATTGGATCTCTTAATTTCAGGAAAAATTGGAAAACTTATGCCAAGTCAGATTCAAGCAAAATCTATAGGGTAAGGTGGTCTTGGAAGCATAGGTTTGCTTGAAGCCATTTTTGCTTTGTAGTATTGTGGGATTTTCTTCTAGATTAATACCAAATCTAGAATATGTGATGTATATATGTATATGATGAGATGCTGGTTGAGAACCTTTTCATATGATTGAGATGTTAATGTGCTGTTGACATGGGCTGGTTTATATATCTTGGGTTGGGCTGAAATGGTAATACTGTTTATATGGGTTTTGTAGATTGTTCTGGGCTGGAATTGCAAATCTGGAAAATGGGCTAAAATGACTGAATTATTTGAGATGATGGGCCGAATAAAAATTGTAATAGCTTTTGGGCCTATTTCACAATTGGGCCTTGATGAGTTCATGTCCACGTCAGCTGCCACGTCATCGCCATGTCAGCTACCACATCATCGCCATGTCTGCTGCCACATCATCATCCATGTCAGCTAGTTGTGACGTGCCAATTGAATCCGTGACGTTTATTTTCGTCACAAGTAATGGGCTCGGGCTAGGCTGCATGGGCTGGATCCAAACTTACGACGATGTTGTATCGTCATGGATTGAGTTAATCTGTGACTTTTTTTAAATATCGTCACGAGGTTCAATCGTGACGCTCAATACATGACAAAATTTGAGAACGTCACAGGTAATAGTTTACGACAATTTTTCAGTGATCTGTGACGAAAGCTGACCGTCATAGATTAACAAATTTCTTGTAGTGTGCCAACCCCTTCCAGACTCTCCTCAGTTTCAAGAATCAGCTACAAGTTCCATTTTACATGGAGCTGATCATTTTGATGGCGTGGTGTATCTGAATGCTCAGAAATGAGCTAATCTTTGAAGGTAAAGAACCTTACTGTCCTCTTGCGGGGCCAGGTTCAAATCGGAATTTGCTCTGGTTACTCTATGAGCAAAGGAAACTCTGAAAGCATCGATGTCTGCATGGCTAGTTTCAATCATGTATTTTTCCTTATTTTCTTTGTTTGGTTCTTTGTCTCGTGAAGTTTTTTGGAGCTTTTTTCCTCGTTTCTTGTGGCCCCTTTTTAATATATAACCAGCAAAGGCATGCCTCTCCTGCTTCATCAAAAAAAAATGAGGGGTCGATTAGAGTTGTTCCCTAATTCGAAAGTCCAGCAGGTATGGATGTGTAATAGATGGATTGATTTACTTGAGTATGGAAATGCATGTAATCAAGCATGGGCTGTGGCTTTTGAAGTTAACAAATGATTCTATGAGCAGCTTGGGTCATATGTCGTTGATGCTTGGATGGTATGGTTTACTTTAATCTGGTTTACTTTCATCTCTATTTTTTATTGTAAGACTCGCTGAGCATGAATGTCGTCAATGGGCAAAAGTGCCGGAAAAGCTTTTGACACAAGTTACTTCAATATTTTTTTTAAGTTACCTCATTCACATGGTGGTTTTCATAGTTTAGATTTCTAAGTGAATATCTCGTAGCGTTGGCACGGACATTATTGTATCAGTGCCAGCAAGTGGCCTTACGATAGTACAACTTTCAACACGGATAAGGATTATAGTGAAGAACGCTGAAAATCCTAATAAACATCGGCCTTGATAGGGGACATATCACATATGTAATGTTGTATGATTAGTGGAAGGATACGTAGACGTGCCGGTAGGGCTAGTAGGCTGTAAAAGGAATAAAATATGGGGCCCTTAGAAAATGGGGGCGCACACCCTCGTGCCCGGCCCTAGCAACATCCCGGATTTAACATGGCCACCGGCAGTCGGCCTCTCCCTCTTTCCGGTCAGGATGCAGATTTTACTGGGCCGATCCAATGACCCGGTACCCAAAATATGAAGCCTGGTGTAAATACCCAATAGATCGGCCCACCAGACTTTGGTGTCAAATAGTGCCAATTAAACTGGGTCATTTGGATAACCCAATAACACTTGGCCTCTCATCCTGAACTCCCAGTCCTTGTGGCGGCGACGCCACCTCGTTCTTCGCCGGGCTCATGCCGCTCGGCCGCACTGCTCCCACGCCGCTGAATCGATTCATCCTAGTACGCAGGTGATGCTTCTCTCTCTCCCTCCCTTCCTTCATTCTCTCTCCCTGGATCTGAACTGCGTGCTCGTGTGAGTGTCGTCACCCCCGTGTGCTCGGGAGCTCTCGTGCGTCTGGGGCAGCTCCATCAGCGGCCCAGCACACACGCGCCATAGCTCCGCGAATAGCTCCTCCGGCTCCCGTCCAGCTCCTGCTCACACACCACAACCTGAATTCTTCCGCTCTGCTGAGAAGCACCGAAGGGAGGGGAGGGGCCAGACAGACTCACCTTGCGCCATGGATGGCCGGAGACCGGTGCTGCTGCTGATAATCTCATGAACTTTGGTTCATTATCTTGCTTTAGATAAATAATTTGGGGTGGTGTTCTTTTCTATTCATGTTCTGAAGCAACAGACTTCCCACTCTCACCGATAGCAAGCAAACAAGCGCACTCAAGTATTGCCTGCAGCGTTGGGAGTAACATGTGAACAGCTTTTTGGGTATTTACTGGGTCAACTGGGTTAGGCCTACCCAAAACCCATAAATAATCTTAATGGGTAGGCTGGGTCAAGCACTGGTTGACCCAAATACAACCCACTTGCATCCTGACTTTCCGGTCAACATCAGCAGCACAAACAAACAGGAACCTCGTCTTCGTCTACAACCGCCCTGTGCGAACCGCAGAGCACAACGGGAGCTTACATGCATTATCGCAGACGGCGAGGGGAATGAACGCGCCAGGCCCAGGCGAGGTTCCGATGAACTTGTAGCTCTGTGAGAGTGCCGGCCGGTGCGTGTTCCAACTTCCAAGATGGGGCTCGTGACTGACTCCGGTCAGCGACGGGTTCCCTAGAGTAGAGTGGCCGCACACCCGGCGCGGCGGGGAGTGCAGATTCGTATAACTTGCGTTACAGTGATTTTGCCCTGACGGGTTGCTCTGATCATCAATCAAGTCCACCAGGTAACACTGCCGCCTTTGCCTGGCCTTCCGTTAGTGGTTTGCACCCAAATACTTTTCATAGATAGAATAGAAAGGTATGGCCGTGTATCTTTTCTTTCCGGAAAAAAAATTTAAAGAAAATTTTGTATATATGGAGTATTAAATGAAGTCTATTTACAAAATCTGCTTAGGGATATGTGTAACTTTGCGCGGCGAATCTAATGATTTACTATGCTACAATAACCATCATCTAATCGTACGATCAAAGACTTCATTATATTTGTCTCGTGAATTAACTCGGGTCGTAAATATAGTTTTATAAACTGCTTTTATTTAATAACCTTAATTATTGGTTAAACGGGGTGGAAAATTTTTTCCACTCTAAAGAACACAGACCTAGATACATGTACAATGGTGGAGAGTATGGAGTACAAGATAACGCTGGGAGAGATTCGTTTTCTTTTGCTAATATAAAAAGAAAAGGATATTGATGGATTGGTTTTGCTAGTCAAGTCGAGTTCGATTTGGACTTCTGTAAACACAATGAAACGTCGCCGAGAATCTCTCACCGCCCCGGCTGGCGTCTCCAGCTGGTCCACCCTCCCCGGCGATCTCCTCGAGCAGATCTCCGGCCACCTCTCCACCGATGACGACCACCTCCACGTCCACCAAGTTTGCGCCCACTGGCGAGCCTGCACCTATCCCCCGGCCGCCGTCCGCCCTTGGATCGTGGCCCACAGGAGCCGTTTGCCCGCGCCCGGCGACCCGGATTACTCCTCCTGGCTCCCTCGCCGCCTCCAACAGCGGAGGAAGGTGGAGATGGGCGCCCCTCTGGCCGGCCTCCCGTACTGCCGCGGCGCATCTCAAGGCTGGCTCGCCCTGGTGGACGACCTCCGGTCGCCCACGCGGCTCGTGTTGTGGGAACCCGCTTCCGGCGCCGAGGTCCCGCTCCCGTGCCTGTGCCCGGTCACCGAGGTCTTCCTCTCCGCCGACCCGCTCGGCTCGGCGGACTGGATGGCGGTCGCGAGCCAACGCCTCGGTGAATTCGCCACCAAGTCGTTCTTCTGGCGGCCTGGGGACGCCGCCTGGAGCTCCCTGTATGAGCAAAGCACCGCCGGGGTTGTCAGCGTCGTATTCCACGGCGGGAGAGTGTTCTACATGGACTTGAGGGGACTCATGGCCGTGTACGACCTCAACCTGGGCACGCCGCGCCGCCCTTCCGCGAGCGCCGGGATGTGTCACTTCGGTTGTCAGGTGGGCCGGCTCTGCAGGTGCGACGACTCGATGCACCTCGCTCGCGAGGCGCTCCTGGTAAGCTGCGCCGGCGAGCTGTTGCTCGTCGTTCTGCGCAGTGGGGCAGGCTCCCGGAGAGGTAGCCGACGACCTCCTCCCCCTCCATCGCGGGTCTCGTTGGCCTGCTCGTCCTTCGCCGAGGTCTACAGGCTGGAATGCTGGATTGGACGCCGGAGGGGAGGCCGCAGGTCGGCAAGCGGGTGACGGACCTCGGCGAGCACTCACTCTTCTTGGGACTCAGCGAAAGCTTCGCCCTTTCCGCCAAGGAGTTCCCCTCTATCAGGAGAAACCACATCTACTGCCTGGCGCGCACTTGGAATCACTCTCGGAATCGTGAACATAAGCTGTCAGATTGGGCGTTCGTGTTCGATCTAGGATCGGACACTTTGAAAGGGATTCCATACCCTGAAGAGCTCAGGGACGACGAGACCAATTGGTGGCCGCATTCCTGGTTATGCCTCAGAAGCCCACTCTTGAAGAAGCAGAAACAGTGAGCCCTGCAGCTTGTGTTTGGAATTGCAATGCCATCCTGTTAGGTAAATTTATTATGGGAAGGAAATTCCTTTTCAAATTCTGATTCACTGTTTACAACAAAGGATCTCCTTATGACCCAACAAACAAATAAGCACTTCACATTGGGTCAAATTGCCATTCCCATTGTCTATTGCCCTCTCACAATGTATGTTTGAATATTTGCTGTGTTGCTGGAATAACCCTCTTTTGAGGATTATTTTTAAGTAATAAATGGTGCATGTTTCTAATTTTGTAGCTTCCTTCTGCTTGTTTTCATACCTGAACCGCATCTATATGCAGTCAAACACCGTTAGCTGCCATGCTCATGGCATCAAGAAAAGTTCTGATCAGGGAACTGAAGTTTTAAAAAACCTTCTAATTTTATTTTATTTTCTTCCAGATCCTTACTAGTGGTAGATCTGCTTTTCAAGTTGAACATCTGACCACCTTTCTCCTTAATTCCTTGCTCAAGATCCAAATCTTTGCCTTTGACGATGACTGCCTGCATTATCATTGAATTACACTTGTGTTTGTGTTGCTTCAGATATGATTAGCCTTTTTACACCAAAGATATAATACCCGAAATGAAAAGCATTCGTTATAAAACTATATGTTGCTCAGAATTGGCATTCAGTGTACCTAAAGACAGTTAAAGATGGAATGATTTGGGTTTGATTTGAGAAAGCAATGGATCATAATTGTACAAGTGTGATGGAGCTTTGTGACTACTCCCTGCTTGTGGGCCGGTGTGATGCATTTGCCCTGTTTGCAGGTATCAAGAGGTTTTGTGTATACTATACAGGCAGACATCACAAGCTCTATTGGATATCTGTGTTCCATTTGAAATCATATATTTAAAGAAACTCCCTGCCCTGAATAGATTATAGAACATAGGAATCAACTGAGGGTGTCACTCCTGGTTTTTGTCTCAGAAGATCCTACCTGAAGCAAGTCACAATAGTCATAAGAAGTTAGATGCATTCTAGGGCTTGTTTGGATTGCAGCAGTCTCCTTACGAAATTTGTTCAGTGAATGTTTTGAATACATGAGTGTCCTTGTGAATTCCCTTTTAGTGCCTTGCTTTGTACTGAAGAATAAGGTAAGACCATATAAGAAACTTTGGCCACAATCAGGATTTGGTTATTTGAATAGCATTACTTGATGTCTGCTTAAATTTCTTCTTGCTAGCCATTCTTTTGCTTTTTTCTCATATATTATGTTGTGATTTGGTCTTGCAGACCTTTATACGTAACCTATTTACCCTAATATAATTTATAAAGAGTCCTTCACATGCTCTCTTCATAATGCTATTTTCGACCTTTAATCCTACATGAACGTCCATTTTTTTATTAAAGTAGAACAATCATTTTGCAATTTCAACTTTCCTTCTCTTATCTTTGTTTTGTTTTGTTTGTCTCTCTGCACAACTGCTGGTACTTGACATCCCCAGTTATGTAGAAGGGACAGTGCCGGTAGCATGCTCATGGCATTAGCAGTTTTGATCCAGTCAGCCCATGTATCTGTTGCAGACCTTTGTGTTGCTTGCTTGCCACACGAGATAGAATAAATCACATGAACACACTATAGGTATTTAACCCGCCGTACAACTTCCCTGTTAAAGCATGAGAATGTTCCACTCTCTAGCCTATACCTCTCATTATTACTGATCATTAATATTTTCATTTTTCATTTCCCATCACCTGGAGTATCTGATAATGATTCGTCATCAGGTGGTTGAAGGGCGCACTACATTAGTTGCCGCTGGCAGGATAAGTAAAGAGGGTTACTTAGTTAACTTTGTGTGAGGAGCATGACACTGCTCATAGATCTGTACTTGAAGCTGATCAGGTATGTTAACCTTTGTAGACTCGTCAACCCTGTATTATTTATACTTGATAATAGAGCCTAACTTCTCGTGGTGGACCGATTAGAGCGTTGAACTATGGGAGTCGTTGAAACTCCTATCCCGACCCAGCTTCGAAGCATGGCACCTTCTTAGAATAAAGCCTGGTGGGAGTCTCCTACTATGGTCGAGTTTTTTTTAATACTTGATAATAGAAAAATTGGTGTTCTTGTGTAGTACAAATAAACTGAGGTGTTGTGAGCAGTGAGGGCCTAGAGGTGTTCATGGATCAGTTTACTCCAGTGCTACTCATCCCAGATTTCCTCAAGTCAAAACCTTTGTACTTCCATGAATGTCTCTTTTGTGTGCAGCTTACTTGGGGGTGCGTTGAACATGAACTTAGGCAAAATCGATGAGGAACATACAATAGCATCACGCTGAGTTATATACTCTAAAAAAAGGAAGCTGCAATGTGAGAATCTAATAAATCATCAAGGTCTAATCAACTCTGTCTGGGTCAAGTCATAGTTACCTAAGTTGAAGTCTATCTTTTCCTTTCACGCTTGGCACTCAGGAGGATCGATCAAACAACAGCCTCAAAATATGGAACCTAACTGCACTGTAAGTGTGTCTGAGTAGACTGGAGTGGCTTTGCACATCTATCAATGCATTTATTAATGATAGTGGGAGATAAGCTGTTTTTGTTAATTCTGCCTCCACATTTGTCTTGTAAAAATTATCTTTTTGGAACATTTAAGCATGAATATGCCCATAATTATAGCAACCATGCATCTACTATGATGACTAAGGTTGAGACGGCTAAAACATCTAATATTTGCAACAGAATTATTAATATGTAAATCTTAAAATTTCTCTGCAAGGTTGTCCTCCATGTGCATGTGCACCAAGGGCCAGTTGGCACACAGTGCTCATAGTAGCCAAGATTTTAGATGATATTTTTATATTAATTCGTTTCCTACCTACACTAGGTGATTTGGTTGGATGGGATTTGTTTAGGAACTTATCGTTTTTATCATTGCTACGAAGTTATCATTTATCACTATTCAATACTGACCAATTAAAATTGATATATTTTACAGCTCTCTTCCTCTCCCAGTGCACCACCACCATCTGGTGGATTCCTCTCTCCCAAGTCCCACCCGTGTGCAACTGCACCGGACCAACAAGGTACTGGACCTTACCCTCCAGGCTCTGCTGTAGTGTTATCGTTTTGTTCGTTGTCCATCTACATGAAAAAGTGTCTGCTCCAGATCTCTAATGAACATTATCTGAAACGAAACTACTATCTGAAGCTTCTGCTTAGTATCCTTAGTTGGTTGTAGCTGACAATGGTCTTGCTGAAGCATTGTTTGGAGCTCGATGAATTGCTCTCTAGGGTGAAAATCGATGATCTGATCTTAACTGGTAGGATCATGGCAACGATGGCTCGTGCGCGTGTTGTTTCATTGTTGGAGGCGTTGTTTTTAGATAGCCTTTCTCGTAGTCCAGATGCTGCTTTGTTGGTGTATGAAACTGAAGGTTAAGTTGTGCCGGTAGCCTGCTTTGACATAATTTTTTATGTCTTGTCATTTATGTTCTTTTTTCCTCTTTTATGCTGTGTGCATCTTAGCTATGCAGAGGCCGGGAATGATCTTAGTGTAATTGTATCTTCTCGATGTAATTGTCTAAGATTAATAAAGGTTCCCTTATCGAAAAAAAGTATCATCTAAAGCATGGTTGATAAATTGAGGATCTAAATTCTAGAGACTAAAAACTTTGAGTAGAACCAATCCGCTGCTAATAACTAAATACTGAACCTCTAACCCCCTAATTTTGACCTCTTATTTGCTGTGGAGAACAAGAAGCATTTTGCCTTCTTTGTAGTCAGGACTCAGGAGGAAACTATGCTCATTGTATGTGTTTTCTCAACAAGGGTTTTTGGTGCTGTCGCTGGTTGGTCTGCAGCAGCAAGCACCAGGGCCAAATGATCTTGTTTTTTACTGAATGGTGGCGCCAAGCAGTGCGGCAAGTCAATAAACATCTTCTCAAGACTTCAATACTTTGGTGGTAGCTTGTTCGATATGGGAACACAGGAATGGATGTGTCTTTGATGGGGCCTCACCTAGCTTTAGTGTGATGGTGCAGAACATTAAGGATGAGGCACATATGTAGTGTATGGCAGGGGCCAAAGGTCTTGGAGGCATTTGGCCAAAGGTTTCGTGTTTAGGTCACTTGTCGTAGCTTACTTCTAATGTGGTGATCCTTATGTATTAGAACCTTGCTATAATGGCTACTCCCTCCATCCCAAAATAAGTGTTCATACAGCATTGAAATTTTGTCCCATAAAGAGTGCTCATTTAGCTTTTAGACATGCACATATTAATACAAAAGTGCATAGAGAAATGCATAGGCCAATCAAATAGTTAGTTAATGCTACTTTTATAGTTCCAATGAGGGGTAGCATGGTCATTTGTCATGACTACTAATCTGTCCTAAATTTTCCAAATTAACACTTATTTTGGGACGGAGGGAGTATTTATGAGTCTTCTTAGACTCTTTCTTCTTAATATAATGATGCGTAACTCTCCTGCGCGTTCGAGAAAAAAAGAAGCATTTTGAACTGTCTAAACCAGACATTACAGCATATACAAAGCCCTTGTAGCTTGGTCATTTGCTGCTTTTACTCAGCATATGCAATCTAACACGCACATATGCACAAGGCTTTTAGCTGAAGATGACCCTGCAGACCAGAAAGACTAGTTACTAAATTGATACTGATGCATGTTTGTAGTGTTTTTTTTGAAGCCATGTTTGTAGTGTTTGTTGAACAGTCTTTATTTGCTGCACAATCTTCCATTAGGCTTCGTTTTCTGCTAATCAGAAAAATAAAATTCCCTGTCCTATTACTATTAGGAGGACCATTGTTCTACAGAGCAATTAATATGGATAAAATTTGGACTGATGGTCTTCTGAGTGGATATTAGAATTCTGGCAAGAAGCTTAGAATTTTAAATCCAATTAATTTGTTTGAAACCACATTATAAAGCTCACCACAAGCTCCAATACAGCATTCGAGGATAGCAGCCATATGCCCTTCTGCTAATTTGGTTTAAGATCTTCTGACCACCAGTTAAAACTTCTTTTCTTTTTCTCTACCCAGGTTGATGGATGATGATTATCACCGTCTTTTAAAGCTTTCGTGACAGTCTTCAAACTGCAGCCCGTTAGTGTTACCAATGGAATTTCCATGCAAATATCTTGGAATACCACTCTCTCTGCAGAAATTAACCAAAGCCCGGATCCAACCTATAATTGACAAGATAGCAGACAAGCTTCCTAGTTGGAAGGCTGATTTGCTTACAAAAGCTGGGAGAATGATTCTTGTTCAGTTTGTGCTTACATCTATGATTGTCTACCTTGCAATGGCTTTGGATCTTCCACCTTGGGCACTCAAAGCCATTGACAAGATAAGGAGAGGATTTATTTGGAAAGGAAGAAAAGAGGTAAAAGGAGGGCACTGCTTGCTAGCCTGGCCTAAGGTAACAAGACCACCCGAACTTGGAGGGCTATGAATTTCTAACTTGCAGCAGATGGGATGGTCCTTAAGAATGAGGTGGCCTTGGCTACAAAAGACAGAACCCACTAAACCTTGGGCCATCTTTCCCATCCAGGTGCATCAATCGGTCAAGTCGTTTTTCTCCATGGCAATAGTTTCAGAAGTGGGAAATGGTCGAAATACCCTTTTTTTGGACAGATAATTGGGTTCAGGGGCAGAGCCTAATAAAAATGGTACCTCATCTGTTTGGAGCAATTTCGGGAAGAGCAAGAAAAAGGACGGTTGCTGAGGCATTTGATGATATGAGATGGATCTCTGATATAAGAGGGGCGCTCACGGTGCAGGTCTTGGCTGAATATTTAGCTGTTTGGGATCTGACCACTCTCTTGGTGTTACAACCTGAGGTGGAGGACACCCACATATGGCGTTTTTCAGCTTCAGGAAAATATTCAGCAAAATCAGCATATGAGGCTATGTTTGTTGGGGCCATTCATTTCAACTCTTGGGAAAGGATATGAAAAACTTGGGCTCCAGGCAAATGTAAGTTTTTCATGTGGCTGGTTGAACATGACAGGTGCTGGACGGCTGATCGTCTTGCTAGGAAAGGACTTCCCCATCCTGTCAAATGTCCCCTATGTGACCAAGAAGAGGAAACGATAAATCACCTGTTGTTATCCAATGTGTTCTTACGGCAGGCCTGGTTCCTCATTTTACAAAGAGTGGGGTTGCAGACTTTAGCGCCACAGATTGGGGAAGTTTCTTTTGATGATTGGTGGGATCAGTCGAGCAGAAGGATGGAGGGCCAGGACCGGAAGGGATTTAACTCTATCACAATTCTAGTAGCCTGGTCAATTTGGAATCACCGAAATGGTTGCGTCTTTGACAATCAGCAGCCTAACCTGAACCGCCTCCTGTCATCTGTTAGAGATGAGTTGCATATGTGGGAACTGGCTGGGGCTCGAGGATTGGCTCATATTCTCGCCCAGCTGCCAGCTGCATAACTTTGTGTGTGTGTGTGTGTTTTGAGTCCCTTGTGGTCTCGTGGTCTTTTTTATTTAATTTGTTCAGTACTGTGCAGTGTGTGTGAGTTGGGGCTGTGTTCCTGGGTGCTTTCCTAGGATAACAGCCTTTGTATTTGGTCTCGGAGGGCTCTCACCCTCTTTTTTCTCCTTAATATACAGATACGCAGCTCTCCAGCGTGTTCAAGAAAAATAGTGTTACCAATATCAAGCTACTTTTTGGATCACTTGATGATTGATGGTAGATCAAGAAATTCTTAAAGTAGACAACACAGATCAAGAGAGGAGACTTCCCCAGCTAGGGTGAGCTTACCTGGTAGAGGGTATCGGGGATTCCATTATATATGCATAATAATATTCATCTGATTCCCAATTATGCAATTTTGTTTGTCTGCATTGGTGGTGTCGTTTTTGTCCAGACTAGTTTCGTTCTCTTAATCCTTGATTCCTTTGTAAAATGCCTGCTTGTGTTTACTTTTATGCATTTTGTAACGCCCGAATAAATTTCACATAGTCACATCATTTTGTTCAGAGATTATTTTTCCTTACCTAACAGTTTGTTGAAATAATGCATATATAGTAAACAAATAGTTCCAGAGCATTTTTAAGTATTGCAATTTTTCTGTAATGTGTGTACTGTAGGTTTGGTTTTATAAAAGTGTCAGAATGTTCTATCTGTTACCGTATACGAATGGCCAGTGTTGCTCATGCATTTTCTTTACATGCTCCAAAGATCAAGGGGCTCCCGAAGAGATAATCAATTCTTCGATGTATGGTTGAAGGGTGTACTGCATCACTGGTTGCTGCCAGGACTGAAGCTGATCATTGACGAATAGTCAATGTTTGCCCAAGGACTACATGCTGTTTACAGTGCTACACTTGAAGCTGATCAGGTATCCGAAATATTTTGGCATTGTCCTTCCTTATATTTGCTGATACTCCCTCCATTCTGAAAAAACTGACGTTTAGGACAGCGACACGGTCTCCAAAACACAATTTTGACCTCTTGTTATTATAAAAATATTTATCAAAGAGTGATATATGTATACTTTTATGAAAGTATTTTTCAAGACAAATCTATTCATGTAGTTTTCACATTTGCAAATTCAACAACTTAAAAGTTATTGATGATTTATATTTCCAATGTTTGACCCAAACCTTGTCCTAAACGTCAGTTTTTTCAGAATGGAGGGAGTACTTGTTAGGACAAGATTATGCATCATATGTAGTGAGAAGTATGTACTCTTTCCTCTAGTATAGTACACCGTACCTTTCCATGCATTCTATGTGATGCTCGATCAAGCAGTTCTGCTCACAGTGTCAGCAAATTATTTGGGTACTATTTTCCAATTTCCATGTAAGATTTGAAGAAGATTCTGCAAACGTGGCACTTGCTTGAGGGGGATAATGAATGAGTCATGTTTATAGTGGTCCAGGGGAAGTTAACCAATGATGTGCCAGACTCATTAGGTCTGTCACCACAGGATCAGGAAGAGAGGTTTCCTAGCGGAAGAGAAAAAAATTCATGTTCTCCTCATATTCCATGGGATCCATTATATATTGCACTTTAATAGATCTTGTACTGTTTGAACTAGATCACCTTTTTTCACATTTGCAAATTCTTTATTCCACAAGATTTCGTGACATGCACATTCCATTACATATGCAGGAATATAATGTCGTCTGATTCCCGAGGAACAGCGTTGCTTTGTTCTCGTGCCTCGTGGGTGATGCTTCAGCTGGTTACTATTGTGTAACATTTTTATAAGTTCTAAAATGTTGTGCTCTCTAATATCTGATTCTGTTGCAAAATGCTGTTTCTTCTCTTCTTTTCTTTCACTGCAATTGTGGGCTGTGTGACTTATTGTGTATAGATCTGGCTTCATTTTGTTCTCTTTAAACATTGTCCATGGGAAAACCAGATATTTGCTTCAATTCAACTATCAACGTTGTCCAACTTTCAACCCCCTGCCACAAAACCAGATATTTGACACCCTTCAACTTTTTTCAAACCATCCAATTTATACCCTTTGGTGGTTCTATTGGTGGTTTTCGCTGATGTGGCACCACGTTTGCCGTCTCATATGGCGCCACATCTGACTAATGTGGTAAATTGATTTGCTTTGATAGTTTGAGGGGGTCAACTAAACTTTATAAAAAAATATTACAGAAAAATATTTTTTTAGAAAACATGTGTAATTAAAAATATTACAATCTTGTTCAGTGTTAGAAAATTAATAGAAAAATCATTTTAGCTTAGAAAATATAAAACAACTTTTGTATTTTTTCTAAAATCACGCTCACTCTTATATCAGACGGTTGGGAGTTATTTTGATATACTCTTATATGTATAGCTTGATTTTAGAAAAAAATGATCTATATTTTTCTAAGCGAAAACCTATTGATTTTCTAAAACTGAATTAAATTTTAGCATTTTTTAATTATATTTTTCTAATAAAAAATATATTGATGACATTTTTTTTATAAAGTCTAGTTTACCCCTCGAACTATCAAAGCAGACCAATTTAGATCCTTCATGGCTGATGTGGCACCACATGGGATGATAAACGTGGAGTAAGTCAACGAAAACTGTCATCGAAACCACTAAGGGGTGTAAATCTGATGGTTTGAAAAGTTAGAGGGTGTCAAACATCTGGTTTTATACGTTAGGGTTTCAAATCGAACAATGCCGATAGTCGAGGGGAGTGGAATGGACTTTTTCCAAAAAAAATTACAAGGATGTATCAAAAGATTTTGGGGGCCCAAATCATGGAAGAGCTGTCGGGCCGGCCCAGCCTGACGGAACTCTCCGCAGCCTCGTCGATCCCACATCGGTCATCAAAACAAATATTCCCCTTCTTCCCGCACCCCTCTCCCAAGTCCCAACGCCTCTCACTTTGCAATTTCTAATCCCTACGCTTCTGAATCCCTGACGAAACCCTACGCCTCTCCTCCACCGCCACCCGCGATGCCAGTGGCGACGGGAGCACTTCCCCCCGGCGGCGGGCGGTGCGCGATGGAGATGCGCACCGGAGATATGATCCCCAGCGACTTGCTCCTACGGATCGCTCGACGTCTACATCCCGTGGTTCGAGACATGGCATCAATGAAGATGACGTCGAAGAGGTGGTGCGCCGCCCTCTCCGCCGCCCCCTTCCCTTCCCCGCCCTACAGTTGCCATAGATCTGAGGAGGCCCCGGCGAGTCGTAACCTGCTCACGGAGAAGATACCGTCTTTCCGACCTGCCTTGCCTCCCCTTGCGCGACGCCCCAAGAAACTCAACTACACGGCTCCCTTGCCTGCGGACTGCTTGGCCTCGTCGTCCGACCTGACAGCTTCCGAGTCTGCTCCCGCTGATGTGTCCGAGGAGGCCCCAGTTAGTCGTGACCCGGTCACGGAGAAGACTCCCTTGCCTGCGGGCTGCTCCGCCACCTCGTCTGATCTGACAGCTTCCGAGTCTGCTCCTGATGTGGTGAAGAAGCCAGTTTGGAACAAGGCCCTTTCTCTCAGCAATTCATCCCTTCTGGGCTGCACCTCGAACCTCCAGCCAGTGGGCAAGGGACCAATGTGGATGAAGCAGAAGATACTTGCGCCTAGCAATTCGTCCCTTCTGGGCTGCACCTCGAACCTCCAGCCAGTGGGCAAGGGACCAATGTGGAAGAAGCAGAAGATGATTGCTCCTAGCAATCCATCCCTTCGGGGCTGCACCTCCAGCCACCAGCCAGTGGCCAAGGGACCACGTGATGGAGGTGTTGGAGTAAGGGCAGGTGGCGCCGGGAACTTGCCCAATGATCTTATCATCGCGATAGCTCAGAAGCTTCTCAGTTCAGGGTCCAGGGCAGAGGTGGCCAAGATGCGGTCTGTATGCAAGACTTGGAGTAAATCTTTTGCGGTTGTGGGCCCATTCCTTATTGTCAGCAGACACCCTCCATCGCCTAAGCTGATTTCAATTATGAAGATAGGGCATCGTGAGAATGGTCCGCCTGTGATGGAGCAAATTTACTGCCTCCATCTTCCTCCTTCGGACACTATCTGCTGGGGATCTGTTT
This sequence comes from Echinochloa phyllopogon, assembly GCA_033239725.1. Taxonomy (NCBI): domain Eukaryota; kingdom Viridiplantae; phylum Streptophyta; class Magnoliopsida; order Poales; family Poaceae; genus Echinochloa; species Echinochloa phyllopogon. Next base: position 7,143,201 of record BTCW01000014.1, on the reverse strand, counting down.
ATGGTATGCTGGCACTGAAGGATGTGAACACAGGCAGCTTACTTATGAAGTGTTTAACTTGTGGTTACGACAATTTGATGCCTAACTTGCACGGTGATTTGGTTCCAAAAGGAATCTACAGAAGAAATGGCAACCCTTTGCTTGCACTCATGACACATGCTGATAATGCTGATCACTTAGTTGTCATCGATGGTGCCGCCTTGGGACAGGAAATGACAGTCCTTTATATCAGGCAAATTGGTGGTGGTGGTGGTGATGATGATGATGATGATGATGATGATGATGATGATGATGATGATGATGATGAGGCTGATGATGATCCTGCGTTAGGAGATGATGATGTTGGAAATATTCAGAATATTCCTCTGAATTGGTCCTGGGAACCTTATCCTGGAGCAGAGGGTTAGTATCCCATGAGATCCATCAACTTTTTTGAGGATCTGCCATTTGCTGGTGTCACGCAAAACAATCTTCTTATTTTTGATGAGATCGGTCGCGCTTTGGATGAACAGATGATAACAGTCGATGCTCCTATTGATGAAGGTGGAATTATGGTGCCTTGGATGAGGAATGGACAGCATATATTTGTTTGCGAGGAAAGAGCATACCTGTGCATTCTGTTAAGATCTACTCAAGACGTGGACCATGTGCAGGCTCTGTGCTTTTCTATTGAGGCTAATGAAAATGACGGTTATGAATTGGAATATGTGACAGACATTGGACCATATTCTGTGTATCTAGGATCAAATCAGGCTATTGTTTTACCAACACGGGAAGGGTCTCTGGGCAATCTCCCAAATACAATATACATTAAAGATAGTGATGGCATTGTCAGGAATCCTCAAGTTGTCGCAATAAATGTCAACACACAAGCTGTTCACCAGATGTTATACCCTGACAACTTTATCTTGTCACCAATTGATCATACCAATTCGATTGCTTCTGCTTGGGTATCATCTCCACTGGATCAATGCCATGCAGACTAGACTGACTGGTTAGTGATCCTATTAATCAGGTTTTATGCTATTTGTTGTGGTTTTCAGGGCAGGATATAGTGAGCATGTTTTTCGTGTGGTCTTCTGTCCAATAATGGTTGCTCATAATAGGGATAACTCTTTGTTAAGGGACATGAAGTGGATTATCTGTCTTTGTGTTTGCTGTGCTGTGAAAAAGACTCCATTCACCATTTTCTTTTTTAATGCATAGTAGCCAGAAATATGTGGACTTTGGTGTCTGATTCTGTTGGAAGGTAGCTTGGTACTGACTTCAACTTAGTAGGAACTATGCAAATTTCTGGTTCTTCTTGAAGACTTGAACCCTTGCGTCACTGCCACTTTTATTATCTTCAAATTCTAAGATCTCTGCTGCCTCGTTGAGTTGCCAGGGGCAAAGCCACATATGTCCACCCTGATGCACTAACACCATCGTCCAAGGTATTCTCCAGTTATTTGTGCCCATATTTCACCACATGTGCACCATGCTTGCCGTAGAATGTGCACCAGGCCTGTCTGCCGGTAGCCAGCCAGGCGTTTAGTATAGCCAAACTTGGTGCATGGCCTAGCGCACCTGTTGCAGAAGGCAGTTCATCTTCAACTGCCCTTGCGTGCATTGAAGAGATTCCTGATCCACCCCCGAGGTCGTGTCCTCCTTGGGTCTTTGCCTTCTCCTCTCTGCCCACACACCACAGTCATCATGACAGCTCTTGCTCTTCTTGCTTCATCTTCGTCAAAAAACAAATTCCCTTCCATTCTCTTCCTCCACTAGTGTTCTTTTCCTGCCAAGATTACTTTGATACGATGTCTCAGCACACCTGCAGTTCATTTATATTCTTGGTAGCCAATAAATCTCAGATAATATAAGCATATATGGTTTATAGTGTTGACTTTTTGTCAGTTTGGCTTTCCAGTTGTCAACTGCTTTGAAGATTATTTTTTTCGAACAAACTGCTTCAAAGATTATAGCACACCAAGATCTTCATATAAGCATATATGGTTATCGGTTAGATGTATGCATTATGTTGTAACAACTTTTTCACTTCTATCAAATTGTAGGAATGCTGCAGATTCAAAATTGCCCTGTATCTTCAACCGCTTCAACATTAGAGGATTGTGTTTGATTTGGTTTATATACTGTAGTACTGACTGCAATACTTTTTTGTGGATTGATTTTAAGGTAATCCGAATTAATGGTCATCAAACCATTCTAGTGTGCCACAAAATATGATTCCAGCCTTTTTTTGCCAAGTCCAAGTTTTTTATATTTTTACTAATATTGATAATTTTTTCAGTGTTATTAGTTGCATGTTTCATATGTCTGTATGCCATTTATCTGCATGTTTAATGTTTTTTGCAAATATACTTTTGTTGGTAATGTTTTCTCTGTTATTGGATTGTCTTTGCAGGATGGACTGGAAGCGAACTTGGTGATCTCAAATTATACTCAATGGTAAATTTTTAGTTTGTTGAACTAAATCCATTCTTCTCTTATTTGTTGGTGATCTCTGAGTATATTATTAGTTCCTCAATCCAAATCTGTATTTCAATTATTTGACTCTTATTGTCCCATATTTGACTCGTCCACAGCCTACTTTCCACTTTCTATCATTTGTGGGTGCTGATGTGAAGAAACTTGAAGTGACTACAGATAGTCTCCACAAGTTTTTGGATTCCATTTTGTTGGTGCTGCTTGAATAATCTCATGTGCGGTTAACACCAAATCAAAATGAACCTGGACAAGCTAAATTGAGTTATGTAGCTCCAAACAAAGAAAGCACCTGGCTCTTCTCCACATCTTAAGATTGGTGTCAACAATTATACACTGGTGTTGTCCAGTAGCTGTTTCCCTTTCTGCAATGCTCCTGAAACTGAAATCATACGTTGGTTCTGCAGGCAGCAGTAGAAGCTCCAGAGAAGAGGCTGGCATCAGGGGACTCTGTTTCCTTCATCTACCTTGAACGACGAAGCACTGAACATTTTTGGCTTGGTATTTTCTTATGTTTTAGTGTTAAGCCAGTGTTCATGCCACCGTGTTTTGACTCGAGTTTTGTATCTTGAGCTTAGCGTTTTGACTTGAGGTTTGTATCTTGAGCTTTAGGCAAATTTTTCCAGAACTGTGGGTGTTTCTCATGTTTTGGATTGAGAGTGCATAGATAGTTTAGCAGGTTATGCAATGTGGGCCGAAAGACGTGGTTTGGGCCAGTTCCCAAATTGGGTGTACCAAATTTAGGAGTTTGGGTCTCTTCGTAATCATTGCGTCACTGTAGCATTTCGTTTGTATGTGCGAAAAATTGTCCAAAAATTGATTAATTAGGCTCAAAATATTCGTCTCACAGTACAATAAAACTATGCAATTAGTTTTTGATTTCATCTACATTTAGTACTTCATGCATGTTATGACATTTTGAATGGAGTTGCTTTTTGGAACTAAACAAGGCGGTCTGATTGGGCTAGACTTTGAACCATGCGTGGGCTTTTGTCATTCCTCTTTTCAGGCCATTATTACGGGAACTGAGGCAGTGTACTGTGTACGAAAGAACGCTCCTCTTCGGATTTAAAATTTCTGATTGCATTATGTGTCCAGACTGGCTGTTTGCAGGGTGATTATGGGTGAATCCCTGAAACGTATGGTTATTACTGAGCTGACCCTTTGCTCTATTTAGGACTCGTGGTCTCTCTGGATCAGTAGTATAAACAGTGAGCACATAGACACGTCCACAGCAGCAACAAGCAGCAGTGGATGGTGATGTAGATCGCAAGAAGTGACATCAGGTCGTGCCAGAGAACAAGCCAATCCCCCGCAGTACGCCACGTCACCTGTGGAGCCCTCAGGTCAGTGGGATTACTCCCTCTGTATTACAGATTAACCCATCCGATCGGCCTGTGCTCTGTGTCCCACACGACAAAAGCCAAGGCTTACTCCCGGCAACTCCTGCCACCATATATGCATGCCGCTGCGCCACGACCGGTCAAGCGTGTGGAGGTGGGGTGTGAGGCTCCTGTCCCCGGAGCGTTGCGGCGTGTCTCCCGCCGAAGTGACACGGGCAGGTGGATTTTTTAGGACACGACTACAGGGAAGGGCCCTCCCAACAGCCAGCGCTACGCGGAGAGTCCCCTCCTCGCGCGTTCCTTTTCGCCTCGCATCTGCCTCTCCACGCTGCTCCTGCCGCCAGCCCCGCCTCGCTGGCGAAGAACCTGACGCTCGAGTCGAGGCCGCGCTGGACGGCATCGTCCTGCTCAAGAACGGCGCCGGCGTGCTACCGCTCAAGCCCTGCGCGCGGTCGCCTCCGCCGCCGTCATCGGCCACAACGCCAACGACGTGCTCGCCCTCCTTGGCAAATACTGGGGACAGCCGTACGACGCCGCTTCAGGGGATCCAGGGCTACGTCAAGTTCCTGGCGGCGGCCTGCAACGCCCCCACGACGCAGCAGGCAATCGCGCTGGCGAGCTCATCGGACGCCGTCATCCTCTTCATGGGGCTCAGCCAAAAAGATGAGAGCCAAGGCAAGGACAGGACGAGCCTGTTGCTCCCGGGGAACCAGCAGAACCTCATCACCGCCGTCGCCAACGTGGCCAAGCGGCCGGTGATCCTGGCCGGTGCTCCTCACCGGTGGCCCCGTGGACATCACGTTCGCGTGTTGTGATGTGATTCAAATTTATTGCACAAGGTTTAGTCCCACCTCAGGCTCTGAGTCTAGGCGGGAGGGGCGACCGCCGGGGGACCCCGGCCATACAGGGGCCCACACCTCCATGTCACCTCCATATGTTGGTCCAGGTCGCCGCCGATCAGACCGACCACTTGCAGGAACAATCTCCGTCGTCCTCTCGTCGATGATTACGCTAAAGAAAGGGTCCCTCATCCTAGCCGCACCCCTCGTCCAGACGTCCAGTCGCCAGCACGTCCTCATCGCACATCGCCCTTGGCCTCCTAGCGACGCCGTAATGCAACTCTGCCCAGTAATCAGCCGGCCGCGTGCTCCATCTGTAGTAGCTTCATGCCATCAAGATTCAACTAAGCCATCGTGCTCCATATGCATCTGGACATGTCACATTTACCAATTCATGAGACAATGAGAGTAATATTCAATTGGTCCATTGCTTATTTCATTATTTTCTTAGCTTATTTTATAATTAGATTGCTAGGTTTTCAAACTTTCAATTCAGTATTCATTTTCTTTTATAATTTGTGTATTCGAATACTGCCTAATAAGTATTTGTCAGGTGTTATCAAAAAGAAAGAGAAAATGAGAGGATCATATGATTGGTAACCTTCGTTCTAAAATATTGTAGGTCATTTAGATATTTTAAGATATATTTGTTTTGTTATATATCTAGATATATGCTATGTCTGGATGTATAGTAAAATAAAAGTATCTACAAAGGTCAAAAGATTACAATTTGAAACGGAGGTATATTACTGTTTATTGAATTGGCCTAAGAATTATACTATTTTCTTTTTTCTATTCTTTTAGCTTGCAGTACAATATTGTTATTGTATCCAAGAATTAAGTGCGTATTATTAGTACTATTATACCCGTAAAAAGTTATTAGTACTATTATATATTTTATCATATTATAAATAAATAAATAAATAGTTTTAAGGGTCCATACTATCAAATTCGCTCTATGGCCCTCGAAACCGTAGAGCCGGCCCTGTCCCACCTCGACAACGCATTCAAGCACGGGTACGTGAGCCGACTATATATATATATATATATATATATATATATATATATATATATATATATATATATATATAATACCCTACTATACCCTACTCTGGGTAGTTATTCCGTACCCGAGACCCCCGGTCGAGCCCAACCGAGCTCCCACCGCGTCTGGTTTTCTAGCTTCCTCCGTACGTCCGAATAAAATAGATCTGGAAAGTGAAAAGCGGCGGTTCCAAATTTCGCACCCAGCTTCTTTTTTCCGGCTCAGGTGAGATGGCGACCGGCGAATCATACACCTCCTGGCCGGCCACCGTCGCTCCCTCGCCGCCGCTCCCTCTTCCCCTACCGCTCTCGCCGGCCGCGACGCTCCGCCACCGCGGCGCTCCGACGGGCGTGCGGAAGAAAACAGGTGCCCGCAGCTCTCTACCCTCCACTCCCGCCTCCCCTGCGCCCCTCTGCTCGGCGAGACGACGACAGCGACGAGCTGGCCTCTACCACCTTCCTGCTCGCCCAATCAGGAATGGCGGCGAGGTGCACCCTGCCGCCTCCTTCTGGATCTGTTCTGCGGCGGATCCGTCCACCACGCCGCGGCACCCCGTCCGGACTCCGGACCGGCCTCATGCGGCGATCTGCGGCCACCCCAGCGCACCTCCCTCCCTCTAGCAAAATCCTTCAGTCGACCCTGTTAATTCTTTTGATCATGCATCGGATTAATTGATTTCAAGCCTATCCTCTGTCACACATGTAGGCCTTAACGATTTATTCCTTCGGAGATCCCCAGCTGCGCAAGGTATCCCTCCATCCTCAGTCACTCCATCTACCACATACGATTCCTAGCATAAAGTTTGCTCAAATCCCCGTCCATCTACACAAGAGCTTGCTCGAGTCCAAGCATAGGTGTTGACGATTTGTACAGGTATTAGCATATCTTAAGTGGCTGGATGTTTAAACTCATAGTAGATACTCGAGTCCCTCACTTTATTCCCTATCCGCTTTCCCAGATTTGGAAAATCACATATTTTCACATTAAAAATGGTAGGATGGATGCTGGGAGGTTCTGGGATGCACTGTCTGACCTCTAGGTGAGATTTGTGTGTGGCATCTGGAGGAATTTATCATTGAGTGCACATCGGCCCCAATCAGGCCGGCGGTAGACAAGCTGCCATATTGTACTGGTGCTTCTTAGAGCAACGTGTAGTCCTGTGCAAGAATGGATACTATGGTCGGCTCTTCATTGACATCCAAGAATGGATACTATGGATGCAGAGAAGAAGGCCATACAATAACATGGGCTAGCACATGGCAGGAGTACTACTTATGCTGATCACTGGTGTTTGCCGGTGGACTGCTGTGACCTCCCATTCCCTCTTCGCTGGAGAGTTCTCGCAGGTATGTACAAATTTGAAGCATAGAACAAATTGGAGTTTGACCACCCAAACCAGATGGGAATATATGACTGTAATATTCAAGTAAATCTTTGCTTTAGTTATTTACATTTCTGCAGTCTGATAAGTAATTCCAGGATAGTCTAGCAGTCCTTTTCCCATAATGTTTTTTTTTCTACTGAACAACTACGTTCATGTTCCTCCTGAATCTTTCAAATGCGTTACAGTAATAATGTCTCATCAATTCACAATTGTTTGCGCATCTGGAAATAATAAACATTTTTTGTTAATAAAAAAACTGAACATTGGGGTCTGAAAACTGAAATTTCTAAGAAAAGATCTATTCTTTTTGTGACAGGTTTAAGGTATCCTTTCACAGTTTCGCTTTGTTTCCTTCCTCATACATTTAACATTCTTGATGCCTTGCTCAGTGATTCTACCCAAATTAATTCACTTGTACAGTACCTTCAGTGCTCTTTTTTAGAATCATGATTGCTCAGAACTGACGCATTCTTGTGCAAGTGTTGTCAGGATACATGAGGTCTAGATTAATGGAATTATCTTTGCTGCTTTGCTGATTTCATATAATTCAACCTTTTCTGGTCACACACGAAGACATTTGTGATCAGGATAGTTTGGTTGCAAATACCTGAGCTTTTTATGATTTGTTGACTCCATTTTGTAAAATAGTAAGGTTTTGGCATGGACATAATTGAAGGTTTTTCTCGTCACACATGGTATGTGATCAGGCTAGTTTGGCTCCAAGTAACTGAGGATTTTATAGTAAGCTTGCTTCATTTTAGAAGATAGCAAAGTTTTTGCATCATTATTTATGATGAGGAAACTAACTCTGTCTGCTAGGTAATTGAAGTTTTTCTATTCATGCATGGCATTATATGCAACTTTGGTTAACTTGTAGGCCATCTGAGGATGGCAGTCAATGGGACAAGGTCACAATCAAACTACAAGAATGGTATCCTAAAACGTTAGTATTGTCAGAAATGCATTCACCCGAGGGATATTGATCAGATTTGCCGATCCAAATGTGATGCTAGGTGCAGACCTGGTTTGGTCTTTGCTAGGATGATGTGTTCTGGTCCCATCTTCATAAGCATACTGAACCTTTTTTTTCAGGTTATGGAAGTTTAACAAGTATGGAATAATCCCTTTTGATATACAACTAGCAGTATTAAGCATTATTTTCGGAACCAAGCTCATAATTGTCGATCCATCAGGTGTGGCAGGGTGCCGGGAAGCATAAGAGCAGTAACACGATGATGTGTTCAGAGGCCATAGCCACCAAGTACTCTTTGGTTGTCACCAACATCCGCAAGGAACCAGTTCATGACCACAACAACATGAGCATATCTTACTCATCCTGTCACCAGTTCTGGCCAATTGGCTTGAACTATAGTTAGAATAATATATAGTTTAATCACAGTTGATAAAAGCCTGCTCCCTTTTTCGCGCGACACACTTTTGAGCTTATGGTTATTCTTCGGTGTGGATTGCCTTGTGTCTGCATGCAGTAGCTTGCACTGAATCTGCCCAACAGCCCAACAGGCTTGGGAGTTGGGATCATCGATGATCCCTGTAATTCTGTAGTGCAAGGTGTTGTGTTTCTAAACTCTGAACATGGTTGGTTGTACACTGTACATCATCTTGCAATGTTTATTAAGACCCAAATGTTTAGAATCTGATGTCACCTACTTACGTTTTCATTTACAACTCAAATTATATTTTAAAAATGTTTGTGTTGCATTCAGTGTTCTAAACGATAGTTCAGCCGCAACCTGAGACGGTTACTCTGTGGTTTTTATGGTCCAGCTTCACAAACAAATGACATGGAAAGAAGTATCCGTGTCTCTAATTCAAATAATTATGTTTGTGAAAAACTATATGGCCTTGTTATATTTAATTTTTTGGTTTGTTGCATTCAATAAAAGATGTCTGATATCGTATCAAACTTCCATTGAAAACGTAAAAAATCAATTTCTCAAGCCTCCGAAATCATATAATTGCGATGGTCTTTATTTGGCAATCTAAACTTATCTACACGGGAATGGACCCAGCATGTGGAAGACAACCAGGAACCGCCCAAAGGTGGGGCCACGTGGAACTCACGTGAAAAAAAAACAGCGCGGGAGCGCGAGGGGATGGGCGGGGTCGCGCCTGGCGCCCGAGTCGGAGGTTGGCTCGGGTAGGGAATATCTATTCCGTACCCAGGGTATGAAATAGCGCTGGCCTATATATATATATATATATATATATATATATATATATATATAAAAGCCCCATGCAGAGACAGACAAGACTTCTTAGATGAGCCATGTATCATCCCTGCTTGTAAACTCTCTTCAATAGTGATTGTCTTATGTGGTTTTTTTTTCGTAAGGGTTTTTTCACGTTAAATCGTGTCTCGTGTTCGATCTTGTTTTTCGCATTATTTGCTAACAAGTGGTATCAGAGCTCGGTACGAGATCACGTGAAAAAAAATTAATTAGGGTTTCGTCCCTATTTATCGCGCGTCGCCAGCCGGATCAATCTGCGATTGGCTACCTCGTGCAAGACTCGTCGACGTGGAGTTTAAGACAGAATCTGATTCCGTATTTGCCAGAGGCTGCAGACCAATCCACGAGAAGCTACCAGAAGTTTTTCTCAGCTTTGTTGAATGTACACGGAGTTGTACACAAGGCTGCAAGTTATTATTATGTTTACACAGTAACATACCTAGATTATTACTGCAGATTATTTTCTTCTGGCTATTTCATTCATATGGCTTCTTTGATATATGATATGATTTCCGCTGCTGAAACATATTAAGATTTTGAGGAGATATTGAAATTATTATTGGATTACTTTGAGTTAATTCTTCTTGATGTTTTGACAACATCGTTCATGTCACCCTAGTGGTTTCTTTTACTCCTATGGAGTTGGTTAATTTAAAGCGAAGGTTTTGCTCTGAATTGAGTTCGAGGTGGAGGATTCCAAGTGCAATAGAGGAGGTTTGTCTGACTAGATACTACAACGTTTTGTATTGCGGGAGCAGTACATTTATTGCCGTCTTTGCTTATGTTGAGGGGTTTAGTTCAAAGGTTTAACTCTGTTGGTTGCACATTTATGTCTACATCTGAACCGTATTTGAATGGAGCAGTAATTGATCATGTCATGGAATTTAGTTTCTTCTACAATTGGCAAGTTTATGGTACGTGATGGATACACGTGTTAGTTGCTCTTGCAAGAGTGTTGTTTTGCCAAAGTTTAGTGTTTCTGATGGAGCATATATTATTCCATGAGATGAGTTCTTCACTGAATATTTATTTTAATACCACGGGTGATATTGCGACTTTATGTCGTTTGATGATTGAGCATTATTGTCATTTTCTTTTGAGGTCAGTTGCACAAACTCAGACTTTTGCTGGGATTATGAATTTGTTGAAGACCCAGATTGTTCGTCTGCTTTGTTGATAGCTGTGTGTTTGGATCTTTGCTCAAATTTTTGCTTCCTATGAAGTGTTGAGAGAATACTCAAGTGATCTTACTCATTGGTTAGTCCGGTGGATATTGGCATTCAAGATTTGAATATGGAGGTTTATTATTCATCTACAGGAGGGAATTTGTCTCAAGGTGGAGTTTGTTGTGATGTGATCCAAATTCATTGCATAAGGTTTAGTCCCACATCAACAACACAACCAAGCACGGGCGCGTGAGCCGACTATATATATGTAAGTCCTATGTAGACGGTAAGGTAAGACAAACAAGACATCTTAGATGAGCTATGTATCATCCATACTTGTAAACTCTCCTCAATAGTGATTGTCTTTCGTGGTTTTTTTCCGTAAGGATTTTTTCACGTTAAATCGTGTCTCATGTTTGATCTTGTTTTTCGCATTATTTGCTAACAGCGCGCAGTCGAACGCCAAAACCGTCGCCATCCTACGGGCCGGATAACCCGGCCAGGCCGACGGCCTCGCCATCGCCAAGGTGCTCTTCGGCGAGAAGAACCCCAGCGGGAAGCTGCCGGTGACGTGATACCCGGAGGAGTTCACCAAGATCCCCATGACGGATATGCGGATGCGCGTCGCCGGCAGCTACCCCGGCCGGAGCTACCGGTTCTACAACGGCAAGACTGTCTACAAGTTCGGCTACGGCCTCAGCTACTCCAAGTTCTTGCAGCAGCTGGTCACCGGCCGCACAACACACCAGCGTGCTCGCCGCCGGCCTGGCAGCGATGACCAAAGACAGGGCGAGCTACCACGTCGACGCCATCGGCGATGAGGTGTGCGAGCAGCTCTTCATGTTCCTACGGTGGCCGAACGCGACCGAGAGGGCAGGCCGGTCGAGTTCCAGAACCAGCACCTCAAGGCAGGGGATAAGGCGAACCTGAGGTTTGAGCTGAGCCCGTGCGAGCACTTCAGCAGGGTGAGGAGGGACGGCAGGAAGGTGATCGCATTTCCTCAAGGTTGGCAAGCATGAGGTGGAGATTAGTTCCGGGGCATGACTTATTTATTGTTGGGAAATAAGAATATAGGTTGATCAACACGGTGTAATTCTTTTCTAGTGTGATTTTCCACTTCATTTACTATAATTAATGCAACAGATAAACGGTAGTAGGAAGTATATCAAGCAAAACCTAGTAATGCTTTCGAAGTATATAGTGCATTCCATTGTCTTTCCAGATAAAGAGTTCAATATTGTAACTGAATTGGAGGAACCAAGGATCGTGTATATTTATACACCCTATAATTACAATACTCCTTTCAGAACAAGAAATAGTATCACTCCAGGATGTATTCCAGTAGAAATCAGCAGTTACAGATGTGTTTCAAGAACGGCACGTGTTGATGTCCAAAATGTTAGTTGTCAAGGGAGTAGCAACAAACGACTTTATGGTGATATGTGTATGCCTGGCACTACTTCAGTTGTCATTTCATCTCTTTAAGATAGCTTCACAGGTTACAGAGTGGAAAAGTGGCTCCATATAGTGTATCATATTATGTTTTGGTGTCCTACTACATAATGTGACAGCTTACTTTCCCAAATTTGGGAGCCAAATTTTGACCATTGGGGTGCGTGCGTCACTATATCATTTCGTTTATATGTGTAAAAAATTGTTCAAAAATTGATTAATTAGGCTCAAAATGTTCGTCTCGCAGAGTACAACAAAACTGTGCAATTATTTTTTATTTCATCTACATTTAATACTCCATGCATGTGCCAACATTTTGATGTGACGGAAATCTTCTTTTTGCATAGTAAAATTTGGGGACCAAATTTGGGAACTAAACAAGGCCAATTATTTCAGTGCCAATTATTTATTATTATTCACAAACTGCATCTACCCTTGAACAGCTCAATATCCTTCTGCAGACCAATTCACAACGTACAAGAAGGAAGTAGGTGGAGCAAATACATGAGCTACGTAGCTGGTTAAATAGAGCGTTTTTCTTTTCATACCATGACCTAGGCAGGGCATTTTACAAGGTACTGTTTCCTCAAACATCCTTGAAAAGAAGCTGGAATCTGGGTATCCTATCAGGCGGAAGGGGGCAAGGCACTATCAATTTACCTTTCATTGCACCTCTGAATATTGCCTGTCATCAGAAATCGAAGGGATTAGACAAATCACACCTATAAACAATCTCTTCACAAATGAACAAGCATCTAGAATAAGAAAACTGTTGTTAAATGTAACATATCATTTTGGTAGTTATGTTACCATGAATTGATTAGGATAGATAAATCAAATTAGGTTGTGACAAATTTTGTCAGTCAGAGAGGACTACTACAGAATACATTTTAAAGAAAGTTGAAGTGGTACTGTATCAAGCACATTTCTTGGAAAGATTGGGCTTAAGAGCAGGGAAGTGATACAGGGAAGCTAATGTACAACAAAAATACAGGATATTAAAACAGTCAAGCAGAAGAGAACAGGTTTGAAATCATGGCTCAGTTGAACAGAAGGAAACAAGGTCCGAGTCTAACATTGCTTTCGCAAAGAAGAAATGCCACATCATTGTGATTTTTTATTAATTCTAGAACAAAAAAAATCTTGGTAACAAGTACATTGTTCCCTATTTTTCTATATAAACTGTAATGTGTTTTGAACCCTGAAAGTTATAAAGCAAACAAGTAAAGCAACTGACAGAAATGTTCTTTGATACGACACTGGGCATCTCCATACGGGTGTTACAGGGTATATCTTAAAGCAGGGACACCCAGGTGATCAAAACAGTGGCATCACAAATCAATTCAATCCACAAGAACAACACAATAAAGAATTGAGTGAAATGTGTGGGCAGTCCTTAGACTTGTCATGGAGTGTCATCGAAATCCATGACCTTGGAAACTGTAGATGAAGGGTGCATAAAACTTGTTAAAATGTGTTATCTCCCAAAATACCCATATGGTTTTGATTGTCAATATAAGATCTCCATATTGACATGCCATGTCAGCAATTGTAGGGTATTTTTGGCACTTTGGACCTAAATTACACATTCAACAAGTTTGACCCGACTCTGCATTTTTTAAGTTCATGGACCTGGATTTCACTCTAAATAATTTCTGCCACTGGAGGGAAGAAGTGTCTTTATTTTGCTCAACATAATATTCTCTGCTTTCTGGGTACTATATGTTCCGAAATGACCATTCTAACAAACCAATGACTTCTGTACAATTGATGTGCACATGTTAGAATGGGTCGAGAAGTCTGGAGCATAACTCAAATTGACCTATCATAGAATTGATCACCAGAAAAAGGAATACAAATTATGAAAATAAATATCCAGAGACTATAGGCATGATTTATTCCCATTAGCGACTAGAGCATGAAACAGTGCTCTCAAACCATAGTCCCTTGAAATTGCTATTAGGTTCGTTGTTTGGTTTCATCTGTTGAGGACATTAAGCATATCCTGAAGCATGTAGAGTGATACAAAAACTGAACTATCTAGAACAAATGCTATATCAGAACAGAAAGATTGTTTAATTAAACTATTCTAGGAGTTTTTTAAAATCTTCCTTATCTTTAAACGCACTCATATAATCATGGACTAAATTGATATAAAGTAATCTAATTTTTTTGTTGATTCAACAAAATCAGGACATATATACAATCCACAATCACCCCAGTTCTCCTTTTTGTGTACAAATTTTGCAAAGGAAGATATGGTAGTCAGATAACTGAAGAAGCTAATATAAAATGCACAGTGGAGTATTCATGGTTCACTGACCTCAACTACATCGATGAAGTCTTGCTTGCTACTGAAAGAGCCTATCCATTTTGTGTGATCTGGTGTCCTGTATGTACAAGTTATAATAAGCTTGTCATGTTCCTGTTGCATATAAAGTATGGTGCAGAATAAAGCTAGAAACACAGCAAGAGAAAATCATCTTTACTGGTTGATATCACCACAGTATCTACTTTCAATTCATATTGAGATGTAATAAAATAAATTTAAACTTGTGAAATTATATTAAATAAGGAAGAACAGAATTTCACAGCAACTCAGTGGTCCATAGTTTTGAAGTACTATAAGTCATTTACATGTCAGGATACATGTCCCTGTTAATAACTATATGAAAACAGTGTACAACATTTGCAAACGATTCAATAGTCATTATTCTAAGTTCCTCAGGCATCATTAGGTTGCCACTTGATAATGCAGATGCACAAGTTCTTCTCATAAACAGTTAACAGAATCAATAACTAATTATTTGTTTTTAACAATTAATTCTTTAATATTCACGACATACCCTCCACAGTGTACTTCTTTACTATTGATCCTATTCCTTCTTAGCTATTCAGCGTCCTATACCTTAGATATCAGTTTTTCAACAGTTTACCAATTCAGATTCAGCGAGCAAAAAAATGGAGCCTACCCTGAATCCATCTTCATGTGATGGGCATTGAAGAAGAAAATGGTTGCTGGAACCAAAGTAATATCAAAATAGTCAATGTAAACTTGAATCTCCTCAGAATCCATGTCAACCAATGCTACCGTAGCAAACTTGGATATGTCCCAAGAAGATTTAGCCAGCTGTTAAAACAGGATGAATGAGAAAATATATATAACCAGACATACAAAAGCCATAAACTTAACATATGGGAGTTATGTGAATAAAAAGCCTCCTTCACAACATGTGCACATACTATATTACCGCAGAAATGAGACCAAATGTGTTGGGAGTTATAACAGATGACTAAAGAAGTATGCGTGCAGTGGCTACCGAAGAAATGAGACCAAATGTGTTGGGAGTTACAGTGGCTACCTTTTTTCAGGCTGTAATGTGTTTCAGATTTAATAGTACTGGCTGCTACTCCCTCCGTTCTCTTTTGATAGTCTTATTTCCAAAACTGAAATGTTCTCTTTTGATAGTTCTATTTGAGTGGTGTCTTGAGTCTCACAAAGATAACCGTTTCGATTCACGTGCAGAGTAATTCCTTCAGAAAAAGGATTGGTGTGTGTATATAATGATGTTCAGAAAAAGGATTGGTGTGTGTATATAATGATGTTAGTTCCCGTGCAAAATAACCCCACTAACGAGGAGTCATGATGACATAATTAGTTGGATGATAAGTAGAGGCTTTCTCCTTGGTCACTGTGCCAAGGTGAAATGTAACTGTCAAAAGAGAATGGAGGGAGTAATTTAGAGTACAGGACACTGCCTATGGTCAAAATGATGGATTTGCACGTTCATACATACAGTTATACAAAGGCTAGGCGCAATTTGGAACAGTTTGTAGATAACCAGAGGATCTACATACCAAATTAATAGTCCTTTTTTGACACCTAAAGAGATCGCGATCAGTGGCTGACTCACAACAGTAAATAGGAAAACGTGAGTCATTGCTTGTGTGTTTATGTGCTCAGCGCATCATACACTTTCCTCAGCATTTCATCCCCCCCATGACTTTCTAGTTTCACTATTAACAGATCCGTGAAGCAGTGCGAACCCAATGCTGTCTACACGGATCCGCAATTCCACTATTGAGAAATCCATCCTCGCGAACAGCTAGCTATTCAGTTCGAAATCGCCGCGCGGAATCATCCTGTAGCTACGTTGGCGAAAGGTGAAGGAGGGCACGAGACTCGTGCGAGGGGAGGAAGAGGCCCGAGGGTTCGCTCAGCTCAACAATAGCACCTATCGAGGGGGCTGCGGAGGGGATCGTGGGGTGGGGAGGTACTCACGATGTCGTCCAGGTGGAGGCAGGAAGCGTCGGCGGCGCGGCCGAAGCGGAGGACGAGGACCTTGTCGAGGGTGTCGCGGATGGCGGCGTCCACCTCCCGCTTCAGCCGCAGCGTCGGCAGCAACGCCGACCCCATATTCTCACCCCTGCACCACCGGCTCCAAGTCGGCGGGGGGCCGCTGCTCTCTGTCGGCTAACGGCGGCGAGACCGGAAACTGCTTGCTGCAGTGGCAGCAGACGCGCCCGCTCAGCGGCCGAACTTGGCAATTACGGGCTTTGAATCCCATCCATATTGAGCCCAAACATGAGGGAAAAGTGGGTGAGGCCCATCATCGTAAGAAACGAAAAAGTCTATTCCACTCCCCTTAACTATTTACGTTGTCTGATTTATAACCGTTCACGTCCTCCAACTTTACAAACCGTCTAATTTACACTTTTTTTGGTGTTCGCTGACGTGGCCCACGTGTGCTATACTATGTGGCGCAAAAGGGATGAATTGCGCTATATTTATAGTTTAAGATGGTCTACACAATATTACAAAATATATATATTTATAGAGAAAACATGTGATTAAAAATGCTAAAATCTGGTTTAATCTTAAAAAATGCATAGAAATTTGTTTTAATTCAGAAAAATAAAAAACTAGCTTTATATTTTCTCTAAATAGGATCAAATATGAGGCACTGATTATACTTGCATTGTTGTCGAAGTCACTTTGCTTTCTACATTGTATAAGTCATTAACATCGACTAATTATAATGAAACTTGCTTTCGGCAAATCAAACTAGTTTGGTGGCTGAAAATATCACAATAGCTCATAACTAAGCACTAGAAGAGTATAGCACTATTTAGAAAAAAAATGTTAAAACTAGTCCCAGTTAAAACAAATTTGCTATGAATTTTTTAAAACTTAAGTAAATTTTAGGATTTTTAATTGCGTATGTTTTCTAGAAAAAAATATTTATAGTTTTTTTATAAAATTTACTTGGCCCCTCGAACTATCAATATGGACTAATTTATCCCCTCATGGCTGACACGGCGCTACGTCGGACAACACATGGCACCACATCAACGAAAACAACCCTCAAAACCGTCAAAGGATGTAAATCGGATGGTGTAAAAAGTTGGAGGGTGTTGTACATATGATTTTATGGTTGAGGGTTGCAAATCAGACAATGTTGATAGTTGAGAGAACTAAAAGGGACTTTTTCTAACAGGAAGTGCCGGCTATTCCTCATTCCTCGCAGTGGCCCACCCAGATCATCCATGCGTGCTGGGTCGGGCCCATGAACTTTCCACCCAAGTAAAATTAAGTGATGTCCATACGGCCCATAGATACTTGTTCGCGCTCTCTTCGAAGGCCCCCGAGCTCAACTGCCGTGTTATTTTTCTCTTTCCTTTCATTAAGTTTATAGGGCGACCGGACGCTCCAGCGATGACCGATCGAGCAGCCTAGCGACCTTCTTCCCCAGCGGTGGCACCGCTGGGTAGGGGTCCGGGATTAGAGGGGCGGGCCGTCGAGGTCTGGAGTTCACCGACGAACCTAAAAGAGGTGCTCGGAGTGGTGCCGGCTATTCCTCATTCCTCGCAGTGGCCCACCCAGATCATCCATGCGTGCTGGGTCGGGCCCATGAACTTTCCACCCAAGTAAAATTAAGTGATGTCCATACGGCCCATAGATACTTGTTCGCGCTCTCTTCGAAGGCCCCCGAGCTCAACTGCCATGTTATTTTTCTCTTTCCTTTCATTAAGTTTATAGGGCGACCGGACGCTCCAGCGATGACCGATCGAGCAGCCTAGCGACCTTCTTCCCTAGCGGCGGCACCGCTGGGTAGGGGTCCGGGATTAGAGGGGCGGGCCGTCGAGGTCTGGAGTTCACCGACGAACCTAAAAGAGGTGCTCGGAGTGGTGGCGACGGTCGTCGGGCAGAGTGCCGGACGGCGACGGTGCCGTCGGCTGAGCGATGGAGGACCCTCGATGGATGGTGCGGACGGCGGGGGTGAAGAAGACGGAGGAGAAAAAACGGCTGATGAGGTTAGTTGCGGTCGTGGCAGTGGGTTGCGGCGAAGGCGGCAGAGGCCGTCGGAGCCAGGGGAGGTGTAGGCGATGAGTGTGAAGGGGGCGGCGATGAACGCGGTCGATGAGTTGCGGCGGAGGCTGCCGAAGCGGGAGGAGACGACGGCGGTGGGGGCTTGCGGCTGGGGCAGGTCGCGCGCTCGCGTTATCCGCGTCCCTTCCCTTTATAAACTGCTGAATGCCGATGATGAAGGTTCGGTGCGCGCTCACCTACCAAACAGCTGCTGAAACAAGCACCACGTCGGCGCCGTGCGCTTTATGCACCAATCGCACTCGCACCATGCGGATAGCCAAATCAAGTTCACACGTACATACACAACGCCCAAAAGGTACAAGAAAGAGACCAAATATGAAAACCATTTTCAACCCCAAGCTCAAACAAGTCAAAACAACCCGGCCTGTTATTGTACAAAGTCCACACACACCCCTGCCTTCCTCCTCTCCTCGCCGCGCGTGGCCACCAACCAACCATCATTGCCTGGTCGCCGCCGCCATGGCCGCGCACGCTCGGCCGCTACTCCTCCCCACCCTATTAGCATTCCTAGTAGCACTGCTGCACGCGGCGACGGCGACCGCTGCCGCGACGAGCTGCGCGCCGAGGACTTGCGGCAACCTCACCATCGCCTACCCGTTCTGGCTCCCGGACCTGGACCAGCCCTCCTCTTCCCCGGCGCCGTGCGGCCCGGCGGCGTTCCAGGTCGACTGCCGCGGCGGCCGGGCGTCGCTGGCGCTCTCCTTCCGCGGCGCGTACAAGATCCTCCGCGTCTCCTACGCCGACCGCACCGTCGTGGTCGCCAACGACAACGTCCAGACCGACGCCGCCGGCTGCCCCGTCCCGCGCATCGACGTCTCCGCCAGCCTCAGCCTCGCGCCCTTCACCGCCAGCGCCGCCAACGCGCAGCTCGTCTTCCTCTTTAACTGCACCGGCGGCGGCGCGCCGCCGGCCGGGTTCGTCAACGTGACGTGCCCAGGGACGCGGGCGGTGGTGCGGCTGGACCCGAGGTACAACACCTCCGACGCGAGGGCGGTCGCCGGGAGCTGCGAGTACTCGGCCGTGCCGGTGGTGCCGCCGGCCGGGTCCGCCGCTGGCGCGACCGCCGTGGACTACCCGCGGCTGCTGAGGGGAGGGTACCTGCTGGAGTGGCGGGCGTCGCCGGGGGACTGCGCGGCGTGCAATGCCAGCGGCGGGACGTGCGGGTACGACGCCGACGCGTTCGCCTGCATTTGCAACGACGGGTCGTCACGTCCGGCGCGATGCGGTATGCGTATCTCTCTCTCTCTCTCTCTCTCTAGTTTCTGTGCTTCTTGTTAATTTCTGGTTAGAGTTTGATACCTCGTTTTCCAAACTGAGAATGGTAGAAAATCTAGGCATCTAGGAGTGTAGATTTCAACGCATTTGGAAGATGGGAAAATGCTGTGAATTTTTGCATTCCGAAAAATTGTTTGCTTTCATGCTTGGAAACTAACTTTAGCATATGTGACTTTGGAACTGGGAAGAAATAAGCTCTCATCCACCCTTTTCTTTTTGCGAAACAAGATCTCATTAACTTTGGTGTTTAGGGCGAGGTAATTGTACTTTTAGCTTTTAGGGCAAGGTAATTGAGATCAGTACCAATAGTTTCCTTCACAAATGATAGCCTATATAATCGTACTGACTAACATATTTGACGCATTTGTTGGACTTGTTTAGTAGCCATGCTAGGGTAAATGGTTCCCATGCATGCGTGATCTCTCATCCCGTCGACCGGTTCTAACTTCTATCCCAACCGAGAATGGATCCCGTCGTATAGGTCTATTTGGGTCATAAAAAAAATTAATCACACTCAACCATCAGCTGATGACAACATCGATTGATCATGTCCTCCTCTCGCCAAATCGCCATCACAAAATTAAGTATAGCTTGCGAAATGTGGATACTCACCTTCTTATCCTTGACTTCCAGAGCACAGAAGGGTGAGAACAAGATTCAACTAACTACGTGTCCCCGAAAATTGTCTATTTTGGCCATTTTCAGCATGCATTCATCGCGTGAATTGGACAAGGCAACGGCAGTCGTGGCCTTTTAACTGAATCTTGTTCATCACGTTAATGCGATGAATGCTTCTGGATGGGTAGCCTGACGACCGATCGATCTATTAAGTTCATATACGTTACGCCGTCTCTGCACATTTCAGATTGAACAGAACATGCCTATTAGCCCTTGTTTAGTTTCCGAATTTGGAGCCAAACTTTGGTCTTTTAGGGTGCGTGCGTCACTGTAGCATTTCGTTTGTATGCGTGAAAAATTATCCAAAAATTGATTAATTAGACTCAAAATGTTCGTCTCGCAGAGTACAACAAAATTGTGTAATTAGTTTTTAATTTTATCTATATTTAGTACTCCATGCATGGTATGACATTTTGATGTGATGAGAATCTTCTTTTTGCATAGTGAACTTTGAGGGTGGAATTTAGGATCTAAACAAGGGCTTAGTGTCAAATATAACATATGTGTGTATAGGGCACACGGCAAAGCCCATCTCGCACATGGTGAAGGCTTTGTCGTGTGCGGCCCACGGCAAAGCCCGCCCCGACGGTGGAGAGGGCTTCGCCGTGGGCCTTATTATGGACACGCGATGAATAATTTGCTGTGTACTTTTTTCTGATACACGGTGAAGAAAAGGAAGAGACGACATCCGTCCGGGCACGTTTTTTTCCTTTATTTTTTTTAAATATTTGTCGTGTGCCGCCCGTAACACACGACAAAGCCTTCAACATAATGGAAAATGTGCCAGCCCCGCGTGCCCGGCCGCCGCCCGAGCCGCGCCGCGCCGGCCATCCGCGCCCATGCCGCCTGGCCACCGCCCGCACCGAGGCCCACCTTGACCTTCCGCCGCGCCGCCCAGCTCGCCGCGCCCGGGCCCAGCCCACCCGGCCGCCGCGCCGGCCGCCTGGCCGCCGGCGCCTGGGCTCCCACCCATCCGCCTCGCCTCCCGTCCGCCTCGCCGCCCGGTCGCCCGGCCGCTCGGTCGCCTCGCCGGTCGCCCGGCCGCTGGCCGCTCGGCTGCTCGACCGCCCCGGCCGCCGGCCGCTGCTATTGAGCGTGAGAGAGAGACGAGAGAGCCAGGCGCCAGCATGCTGTTGAGCGTGAGAGAGAAGAGAGAGAGGGGATAAAAAAGAAACTGTATTTTATTTGTATGAGCGTGAGAGATCCTTGTGCTGCCATTTGGACCAATGAGAGACCATTGTTTTGAAGTTGTGGATTGATGACGTGGCAACGTGTGTTTTCTCTATGCGTTTGTATCAAAATTTTGGATGGCTAAATAATTTCAAATGAAAAAGTTGTAAACTATAAACTTTTATATCTCTTCGAGAGCAATAACTTTGATATAGAACAAATTTACGTCTAAGGTCATTTGAAAATTTTAAAAATTTAAGATTTCAAATTAGATACATTATAAGAATATTTTAAAGTATTAAATAATCTAAAATTAAAAAGTTGTCAACTACAAACTTTTACATCTATTCGAAACCTACAAGTTTGATATAGAACATATTCACGTTCGAATTCATTTGAAAATTTTCAATTTTCAAATTTCAAATTAGATAATTTATAATAATATTTTGAGGCATTGAACAATCTCAAATACAAAAGTTGTCAACTATAAAGTTTTATATTTCGTCAAAGTGTACGACTTTGGTATAAAATGTTTTTCATATGAAATTATATAAAAAAGTTTGTATTCAAAACATACATCCACTAACTCTCTCCACGTACAATCATACGTACATTTTTTGTGAGATATTTCGATTTTATAAACGTCGATATGATAAAAATGTGCGAATTCTTCTCAACTTTTTATCACAACCTCTATATGTGATACCATCACTTCATGAAAAATTTCATAATATTTGGACTTAATTTACTTTTTTTAGAATCTAAAAATCATTCAGACACACAGTCGTGGTCATGTTTCGTGGTCAAGATGTTCGAAATGTCTTTTGATTTCATGGGAAGGTCTTAAATTGGGCCACATAACATAAATATCATTTTTTCACTCATTTTCTTCTGTTATTTGAATCACTTGCAGTTCAAATTTGATTTGATTCAAAAAATTACTTGAAATATAATTAATTAGTTAAATATATCAAACAAGTGCAAAAATATACAAATTTTTAACATGTAGTACCATATGTTGCATGTGGAGTGGAAAAAAGGTTTGGAAGGCAGAAGATGGTTTTTTGTCTGCTTTGCCGGCGAAGTAATAATTCGCTGTTTGTCTAAAAAAACACGGCGAAGTAATTACTTCACCGTGTGTTTTTTTTACACATGGCGAATCAAAACGGCGGCATTCCATTCTAACGCCATTGCCCACGGAGGCGGGGAGACAATAAAAATAACTGCTTCGCCATGTGTCAAAGAGAAGGCACACGATGAAGTAATAACTCACCGTGTGTCAAAAAAAAAGCATACGGCGTGCCCGATAAAAGTACACAGCGAAGTTTTGGGCAAACGGTGAAGGACGGGTTCCGGTAGTTTGTATCGTACGCTGCTGTTTTTTTTTGAGACATTTGTGCCGTACGCTGTTTGCCTTCGTGTTACTGTATTGAAGTGTTAGTTGGAGATTATTTGGAGCCCAGATGCATATTAGTCGTAAAAAAAAGATGCATATTAGTCGTACCAACTGTGCGTGTATAGTAGTTATGAAATCAGTGACGCGAGCAACAATTGCCATTTGTTCATTCCCATTGCAAATGGTGTAAACCAATTGTCTCATCGCTGTCATGTTTAGCTAGTCTTTGGCAGGTATCGCTAGCTCGGGTTCTTCAGTAATTAGTCAGAGAAATGCTTTTTTTAGACATGTCAGAGAAATGCTTCGGCCAGTTGCTTGATTGATGACCATTGTCATTTGTCCATCCCATATATTATTAACAATTTGTATCCGATCCGTATCATGATGTTTATCTAGTATTTTGTCAGGCCTCGCTCGGATTCTTCAGTAACTAGCTTAGTCAGACAAATACTGTTTTTGGGGTGTTAGTTGGGTATTAGGAGTCCATATGCGTATTAGTCGTACCAACTGTCGTTTGCTTATCCCATTGCGTAAGGTGTGTACACCGATTGTATCATTGTCATGTTTAACTAGTCTTTGTGAGATATCGCTGGATTCCTCAGTATGCAATTAGTCAGAGAAATGTTTCAGCCAGTTGCTTGATGATGATAGCATGCATGCATGTTTATTGACTGAAACCAGAATCAAACTACTTTTATCATTTCCGCTTAAAAAAACTACTTTTGTCATTGCAGATGCAAACAAGTCCGGAAAGAAGGTCATTCTGATAGGTACGCATATCAAGTACATTCATGATCGATTTGCATGCGTTTCACATACACGTCATGATGAATTCAAGAAAAAATGGTTGCAGATCACGATACTGCACCGTTAGTCCCTTACAAAGTGCATGCAGCTCTGCATACACTGGCTGATATACCAAATCGTGTTCAATTTCAGTATCTTTGTCGATCGCATCCGGCCTGCTATTGGCATTCCTCTTCGTCATCCTCAAGTTCCGTCGACGAATCCACAGCTTCAGTTTCCCCAGCACCATGAACAGAAACAGCAGCAGCGACACTGCAAACGTCGAGAAACTTCTGCAAAAGTACGGAGCTCTGGCACCCAAGAGGTACAGGTACTCGGAGCTCAAGAAGATAACCGACTCCTTCAAGCACAAGCTCGGCGAGGGCGGCTACGGCGCGGTGTTCCGCGGCGCCCTGACCGGCGCCGGCGGCTCGCGCGACGTCGCCGTCAAGGTCCTCCACCACTCCCGGCCCAACGGCGAGGAGTTCCTGAACGAGGTGATCAGCATCGGCCGGACCTCCCACGTCAACATCGTCACCCTCCTCGGGTTCTGCCTCGAGGGCTCCCGTCGCGCGCTCGTGTACGAGTACCTGCCCAACGGCTCCCTGGACCGGTACATCTACGGCGGCGATGGCGGCGCGGCGGCACTGGGGTGGGAGGCGCTGCAGGAGATCGCCGGCGGCATCGCGCGGGGGCTCGAGTACCTCCACGAGGGCTGCAGCATCCGGATTATCCACTTCGACATCAAGCCCCAGAACGTGCTCCTGGGCGCGGGGCTCCGCCCCAAGATCGCCGACTTCGGGATGGCGAAGCTGTGCGACCCCAAGGAGAGCGTCCTGTCCATGGCGGACGCGCGGGGCACCATCGGGTTCATCGCGCCGGAGGTCTTCTCCCGGGGGTTCGGGGTGATCTCGGCCAAGTCCGACGTGTACAGCTACGGGATGCTGCTGCTGGAGATGGTCGGCGGGCGGAGCGACGCCGCCAGGGCCTGCGGCGCCGATAAGTCCAGCGACGAGGTCTTCTTCCCGCACTGGGTGTACGACCACCTGCTCGAGGACAGCGGCGTGCTGCGGGGCGGCGGCGCCGGAGCGGGAACGGGAGATGCGGAGGAGGAGATCGCGAGGAAGATGGCGCTGATCGGGCTGTGGTGCATCCAGACCGTGCCGGCGAGCAGGCCGTCGATGAGCAGGGTGCTGGAGATGCTGGAGAGGAGCATCCACGAGCTGCCGATGCCGCCGCGGCCGTACCACGCTTCGCCGTCGAACTCCCCGTCGCCGTCGCGCCCGTCGAGCTACCCGTCTTCTACCTCGGATTTCACCCTACGGTGCGTTTATCTCTGCGGTTACAGATTCTAGCTACTTTGTGCAGTGTCGATCTTTTGCTCTGCGTAATAACTGACGGAATTATACCGATTTTTTCAGTAGCTCAAGATTGCGTACACCGGAGAGCACAGCGTAATGAAACGACTGGAGTAGCAGAAGGCCAAATGTTAGACATACGTGCAGACATGACGTAGCAAGAATCAAGATAGGTTGGCAACACATTGTTTCGTGCAGTTTGGGTACAGGGACAAACAACACGAACATGAACATGATGTAACTAACAGAGCATCGTAATGTGCAGTCCAATGGTTTACATAGTAGGTTAGATGCTTTATAATCAACATTAGGTTCGTTAATGCAAGCAAGGAAACTGATGATTGGTTCAGACAGAAACAGGCCCAACTAAAAAGGAGCTGCAGTCCTTTTCCAATTGAAAATGGTTCGGCCCAAACAGCCCAAAACTTGCAAACTCACCCCGAATGGCCCGACAAAAGGTACTCAGCACGAATTGTCTTGTGCCACTTCCATTTTCTCTACGACAAATCTCGTGTATTTTTATGGAGAGGCTCCAAAAATTCTCAGAAGAGTTCATCAAATCATTTGTACAATGATAAATTACCCAATGTCTAATCATGCATTAGCATATTGGCCATGGCATATGAATTAGGTTCTTATGAGTTGTGGCACATGAAAGCCACCCCCATGTGCCTTTTCAATTGACAAACTAATCTATTGACTAGTGGAGTGCAACCAACCGTCCAACGCATTCTGTGATCAGAAATCGAGGCGCCAGGGGCCGTGACAAAAGTGCTGAGCGCTGACCAGTGGGCCCGGCGCATAAAATAAAGCCCATGGACTCACGGGGCACGCCGCCCAGGGCCTGCTCCACCGCCCAGATTCAGGCCGGTCCAATCCCTTCCGCGCGGCCCACCGCATCCGCGCCGTCCACGTACCCGCCTCGACACGCGTCGCCATCTCGCGCCTTGGCGGGTTAAATATTTTTTTCTCTCGCTCCGGCTCCAGCGCACTCGCGCCACTTTTGGAAGCCACTGACCTTATTAATAGCAAAGATTAGCTGTTTCAACTCGTAATCGAACTGCTCTGAACCATCCTCTAACATCCACCATCACCACCAAGCAGAAGAATTCCCCTTCCCAGGACTCAATTCCAAGCATCAGCGGAAGAGATCGGAGATGGCCGGGGGATGTGGCAGGAGGTTCGCCGGCGGTGATGCTCCGGCGAGACGGTGTAACCTGGAGCGATTCCTCGAGGCCACCACGCCGGTGGTTGCGTCGAGCTCCTCCTCCTCCTCCAAGGTAATGGCAGATACACTTTCCAGTTTATTTTGATTTCTTGATTCCGACAGTACGCAGATATGCAGGATGTGTACTGCAGTAATAGTCTGCCCTGCTTTTTTTTGTTGAAAGGATCACACAAACCTTTTTCTCAAAAGCAAAGAAAATGCAGTGATAGAATCACATTACAGAATATTGGTATAGTCTTTCTGTGACTCACTGGATGTTAGGAAATGTAGATCATACTTTCAGTGGTTCAAAACTGTGATTTTGGTTGCCTAAATTGACATGTACAGTCTGAATCACACCTTCTCAACAGAGAAAAGTTCTTTCCCAGCTCCTGTTCTGACGTTCCAGAGTGCGATTCAGACCGTTAGTACCATTTCAGGAGTTCTTTGTTTGCTTCTGTCCTAACATTACATTTGGATTGGGATTCTGTAGCACACAATTGAAGTTTGGTTGTGTTTACAGGAGACCATGAACGGTTGGGGGCAATCAGATGCAGCTGATTCCTTGCCATTCTTCACTCTGAGCGACCTCTGGGACGCATTCAGGGAATGCAGCGCATACGGCACTGCTGTACCTCTTGTTCTGAAAGGTTGTGGCGATGGCGTTGTTCAGTACTACGTCCCTTACTTATCTGCAATCCAGCTTTATAGCGGATTGAGGAGGCACACCGGCCCTTCGAGGTAATATACACGATTATGCTTGTGTAGGTCACCATGTTTTATCATTATCTAAAAAGAAGGTCACCATGTTTCATTTCTGAACATCGCATTAGCTTTTTGTCAGTAACAGATGTTCTGAAGAACAAAATGTTAGCTGCAGGCTGAAGCAATTGGTAGCATTGTTCTTAAAACTTACACTAAAATCCGGGTTGAATCCATAGGTTGAGCAATGCTTCAAGTTGTAACGTAGATTAAAATTACCGAAAACTCCTCATGACCAACACGACAAGTGCTATGTAAGTTCATTTAGCAGCACGACTGATTCAGAGAACGTGCTGTTCCTCCCGAAAGGGAACAAGAACATGCAGTTTATCTGCTTAAGTGACCAGTGTTTCAAGAAAAGGAAACACAAAGACAAGCCAGTCGCCCAGTCTTGAAGGCTAATCTAACTACTAAAATAGTGGTTTATGAACATTGACCTGAATTTTATGGGCAAATAGTACGTGCTAGCTAACTCCTCAACCTTTTCACGGCAAAACCATGTTGTGATTCCTCATTTTAGCAGTAAAGCTGAGCTGTCTTCAGAAACAATTTGGGCTTCTAAAACGTAGAGGTTCTGTTTTCTGAATGTGTCAGCATATTCAGGAAACTTCTTTGACACATCCCCATGCATATTCTTCGGTAGCAAAACCTACGACACCCATAGTGCTTCTATACCATGATGAGTACAGCTGTATGCAAATAACGGCCAGGAAACAAGGATGTTTTGCTTTTTCTGTGGCCACGCAGTCATGGTAGCCAACTAACCTTACTGATGTTGCCTTCTGAAATTTGATTTCCAACGCAGGATGGGTGCAGAGGAGAGCGACAGCGACCTGGAGCACGAGACGAGCTCCAGCGCGAACGCGTTCTCGGCCCAGGAAACCAGCGAGAGCTCCAGCGGCAGCGAAGCTTCCAGCGACGAAGGCGAGCCCGCCAGAAGCTGCCACGAGCAGCTCCTCTTCGAGTTCCTCGAGTCCGAGTCTCCCTACCAGCGCGAGCCGCTGGCTGACAAGGCATGTCTGACAGAGTCACTCGTCTGTCACTATACATCAAGTTCAGACTCTTTTGCTTGTCTGAATGTCTGACGAAAGCGCACTTGTCACTACTCGGTGCAGATTTGTAGAATCTCCAAGCGGTTTCCAGAGCTGCAGACCCTCCGGAGCTGCGACCTGTCGCCTGCGAGCTGGATCTCCGTTGCATGGTATGGCAGTACATACGGCCGTAGAACACTCTACGTACAGCTTGAGAAATCGATTTGCTGACAGCAAAATTGTGTTCATGAATTCAGGTACCCGATATACCGGATCCCGACGGGGCCAACGGCGCGCGACCTGGACACCTGCTTCCTCACCTACCACTCCCTCTCCACGCAGTTCGCAGGTAAGCATGGCATGACCCATTCAGCAGCATTTGACATCGCACCACCAATCTGCAGCAATCACGCAGAGCAAACACGATCGCAGAGCCATTCATTCCAGCTTCCATTTACACGCGAAACGTACACGATCGCATCAGGAATCATCTGGTTGCCCTTGCTTTGGCATTTCGTTTTCAGCAGGCGTCAGCCACGGCCCCACCAAACCGACGGCGGCCGGCGCCGCCGCCGCCACCACCACCACATGTGCGGCGGCGGCGCCCGCGACGACGGCGATGTGGCTCCCGACGTTCGCGATGGCGTCGTACAAGCTCAAGGGCGCCGCGTGGACGCCGGGGTGGCGCGACCGGCAGCTGGGGGCCTCGCTTGCGCAGGCCGCCGACGCATGGGTCAGGCTCATGCGCGCGGATCACCCCGACCACCGGTTCTTCGCCGCGCGGGGCGTGCCCACGACAAGGAGATGGTGATCGATTCAGAATTCAGAGGACAAACTGTTCAGTTCTTATATATATACAAAAGTCGTAAGGTTTAGTTAGGTTCAGTCAGTGAGACAGACCGGGATCACAAAAAAATGTACGTGTTACATCCTATCGTTGTTTCGATGTTTTTTTCCTTGTGTGAAATTTTCAGGAGATAGTGTATGTATCAGAAAATGTATAGATGGAGAGCAACATACAGTGTCATGTCGACCAGTTCGTACAGTGTTGCATGAAAAACGTGGCGAGTCATTCATTGTTCAGAGGGAAAGTGAGGAAACGTATGCATATAGCAACTCGTGTACTGGTGCGGTAGTGGCAGCAGCTGAGGTGAGCCATCTCGTGCGCGCACGTGCGGCCCGTGCCCGTGAGAGCGCGTACTGTAGCTGTATGTGACAGTTACGGACGCGGTAGCCCGTAGCTGTGTCATCAGTGAATGCGAATCAGTAGGTGGCTAGGCGCAGCTGCAGCTGCTGTTTGTTGAGAAATAGCGTCACCGGTGACGTGGCAACGCCGCTGCAAGTTGCAAATGGCCTTTCAGCCTCTCGGGCAGCCGGGCTTGCGGCTGGACATATGGACAATACGCAGCCCCGGGAACAGCACTTTGTTCGAAAACTTCCTCATAATTAGAGACTGCTTTCGAAACTTTTATTTTCGTCCTCATAAGACAAGTTAAAAAATCCTAGAAATTCTAGTAAAGAATAGAAATATCCGGATATCATCATGCTCTAATCATTAATGATAATAATAGCTCTAGATCTATTTTTGTTTAAAAATTTACCCACATGTGTCATTGTAAAATAGTATATAGTAACCCGTAAATATATATTTGTATGAAAGTAATCTAAAGTTACACCCTAATATTCATCTAAATTACCCATCTATATCATTGTGAAAAATAATTTAAAGTAACCCTTTAGATTTGCATATAAATTAAGCACAACTATTTAGATGAATATTTTTAATAGAAAAAAGTTTAAATTACTACATTCAAGTATAGACAAAGTCCGGATAACCCCCAAAGTATATTTTGGTTTATTTTACACCTCCAACTATCTCAATTGGTCCAATCTAACCCTTAGTAAGATTTGTCTTTTATGTTTCTCCATGCACAAATGTTATTTAAAGTTAAAATTTTGTGATATAATAGAGGGGATCATAAAATATATTTAAAAAACAAATCATGATTTTTTCATCATTATTTTGAAAGGCTGTGATATGTAACAATAAATTAAACATATCAATACAAAGTTTATGATAAATAGTGATGGAAAATTTATATTGTATTTTTTTTAAAATAATATATGTGGCTCTCTATCATCCCACAAAATTTTAACTTAAAACACCACTTATGCATGAAAAAACAATAAAATAAATCTTACAAAGTGGTAGATTGGACCAATTAAGAATAGTTATGGGCCCAAAACATACTTTAGGGGGGTTAACCCAACTTTATCCATACTTAAGGGTAGTAATTTGGACTTTTTCCTTTTTAATACAACCTATGCCATTACAAAAGTTATCCATCTATACTTTGGTGCGGACTAAACACGTTGATTTCTCTCGAGCTACTTTTTATCACCATTCATGAAGAGCTATCCGAACATACATTACAACTTGATATTAAAGGTAGCAGTAGCAAAATCATTGCTTCATATTGGTACTTCGTGCGCCACTTAAATAATTATATGCTTCGTGGTACCTCTTAAGGAGTAAGGATCGTTTAAAAGGATCTCTCTTTATTTTTTTCTCCCCTCTGTATGCCCTAGTTCTTTATTGTATAGTTTTTTCCCTGTTTTTTTTTCATTTTTCTTGCCAAACCATCACAAATTTCTATTAAATTAAATGTAGCAGTAGCAAAACCATTAGTCCAGATTGGCATCATGCACCACTAAAAATTATATTTCTTAATCCATGGTAGTGTGGTACCTCTTGGAATCTCCAAGGATCGTTTAAAAAAAGGTCCTTTCTCCTGTATATTCCCTACTTTTTTTTATTAGATATACTAGTGTCATCTGCCAAAAGAGAAGCGATATAATTGATGATGAGTAGTAGAAGCTGGTGGGTAGTGTATGTAGTAGTCTGTAGTGGAGTATGATGATCCCCATTTGAAGCGTCCTAGGAGGACCCTCCCCTAGATGGCAACCGGGCGAGGCAGGATGAAGGAACCTCCAGATCCCGGCCAGATACCACCTCGCTCCTCCTCCTCCCCGACAAGAGCTAGCTACGTGCACTACTCGCGATCGAGTCCCGACGTGTACCGCTTTCTTGGAGTTGAGCTAGTGATCTGGCTGAACCCAGATCCCAAATTCACTATACAAAAAGAAGATTCTCGTCACATCAAAATGTCAGTCCATGCATTGAGTATTAAATGTAGATGAAATCAAAAACTAATTACACAGTTTTGTTGTACTCTGCGAGACGAACATTTTGAGCCTAATTAATCAATTTTTGAATACTTTTTCACACATACAAATGAAATGCTACAGTGTCCATAGAATTCCGTACTCCCAAATTGAGAGTCCCAAATTTGAGAACTAGACAAGGGCCATGCCTCCCATCACCAATTAACACTGCACCGCGCTGGCCGCGGCCAGGAAGTCAACACACCTACACCCGCTGCACTCTGTCCATGCGTCCTCCATGCATGCAGCAAAGGCCCCAAGCATATGGGTGTCAAGAGATAGCTCGAGCAGCAAGCAAGATGCCGACGTTGATTATTATGCACTAATTAATACTACGAAGTACTACTACGAGTAATGTGCTAATTTTGCATATGAATCATCATTTTATCTTTGGAGATGCCGTGGGGTCATGATGTGATTGTTGGACGGATCTGAGGTCGATTTGTAATTAGTGGTGCTATATACTAGCTCGGTCACTCGGTGTGGTCTCTTTCCAATCACGTACAGTGTCTCCAATGCAACTCGATCTCCATCGTGTTCCATGCTCGATCTTAATAAATTACACGCATATGCGCGTGACAATAATTCTTACAAAATAATAACCTTACTCGAGATCGATGTGCTTTCTTATATCACGGAATGGAAATAATGGTGCATTGTGACACCGTGCCGTTTCATCTATCTATTTATTATATTAATACAATAGTGTTAAAAGGAGCCACCACGTTCGCCGAGAGGGCCAAGAAATTCCCACGTTAATCTTAAAAAGAGAAGGATATGGACCGTCGGATTTTATGAAGATCTAACGGTCTATATTATTCCGTTAATCTAAAAAAGAGAAAAATATATGTCGTCGGATTTGATGAAGATCTAACGGTTTAAAGAGAAGAGTATATACCGTCGGATTTTATGAAGATCTAACGTTCTATATTATTCCGTTAATCTAAAAAAGAGAAAAATATATGTCGTCAGATTTGATGAAGATCTAACGGTCTATATTATTCCGTCCGCCGCCACCCCTCCGCGGTCGCCGTGGGAGCCCCTCCGCCGCCGCCGCCGCGTAGCCGTCCATGGTCGTCGTAGGAGGCCTCCATCGTCGCCGCAAGGCCGTCCCCGGCCACCGTGGGAGCCCTCCACCGCCGCCACACGACTGTCCGTGACCGCCGCGGGAGTCTTTCGTCGTCGCCGCGCGACCGTCCGCCGCCGAGAGGCCGTACACCGCCGTCGTCGCAAGGCCGTCCCCGGCCACCGCGGGAGCCCTCCACCGCGGCTGCGCGGTTGTCTGTGGCCGCCGCGGGAGTCCTTCGTCATTGCCGCGCGACCGTCCGCCGCCAGGAGGCCGTCCACCATCGTCGCCGTCGTGGGAGCCGCCCGCGTGCCTTCGGAGTTTGGGGTCCGGCCACTCCGCGCGTTGCCGGAGGACAGCGGGGCTGAAGGTTGCCAGTCAGGGAGACCGACACCCCTCACCGCCGCCGCCACTAGAGAGAGGTGGGGAGATAGAGGGAGAGAGATAGAGTGGGGGGAGTGGGTGCGTCAGTGAAAGAAAAGGAGAAAAAAGAGATGGGTGGGCTCACGTGTTAGTAGTTGGTATATAATATGAGATATAGAAGATAACAGATGCAGAAGAAATTAATATAGAGGAGAAAATCTCAGTGACTAGGCACAAATATTCCTTTTAGAGGATAAGAACAGAGTACGACGAGTGCGGATAGCCTGAAGCCCCATGTGCCCTTCCACGTTTCTCTATATAAGAGGCAACATTCAACAATGAGCGGAGGACACCATGTCGATCTTGCACGTGTACCTAATGAGAGGTGCTCGGATTTAGGGCGTTCAAAAAGGTTGTGAGCACAGCAGGATATAACGATTATCCCTGTCCGAAGGGAGCAAATCGCTGCCGGGATTGAGCACCATGGCCGCACTCAGCACTCATGGAAGATCATTAAATGGTTTATCCGCGCTCAAACCCTTTTGATGGTCTTTGTTAATGACTTAGTGCAAGAAGGAGCAGAGAGAGGAAAAACAAAGCGGAGAAACTAAGGTGGTGTAGCGTTCAACATGGGCAACAGACACCATGTTGATTTGCACATGTAACTGTTGAAAGTTGCTTAGATTTAGGGCGTTCACCAAGGTTGTGAGAACAACGTGAGAGAAAAATTCTCCATATCCGAAGGAAGTGAATCGCTGGTGGAACTAATCATCACCATGGTCATGCACAACACTCATGGAAGATCATCAAATGGTTTGCCCACACTCAATCCCGTTTGATGGTCTTTGTAAACGAGTCAGTGCAAGAAGCAGGAGCAGATTTAGGAAAAACAAAGCAAAGAAACTCAAGTGTCGTACAACTTTGATGATATGCGTGCTTGACGTGCACATGTGTTGATATGAAAGTTGAGTGACAACAGGCTGGGCAAAGAAATGCTTCTCTTAATGCCCGATATAATCATGCAACTGTAAACTACTATCGATCATTCACTAGATTGGGCTCAACCATGTCTATATATTACTCCATCTTTTACTGGAGGAGGAAAAAGGCAAAAGATTGATCATAACCGTGATAGGCACCCACTGGTTACTGCAGCCTAAATTCTCATTGCATAACTAGCAAAATAGTAGTATTTTTCTCATAAACTTTTTTGGATAGCATTTTCCTGGTGTGATTGATTACCCTCTATATTTGATTTCCTCCCTCCTTAAGCTTTCCTTCATGGTATGTCATTCTGATCATTGAGTTCTGTAGCAAGCTAGGCTACCGATCATACCACTAATTTGTAAAGTGAGATGACCCAAACACCATTATGTTTTGTAGAAGATTTCTACTTTAATCCAATCGTCATGTGTTACGCTATTGCAAGTTCGTAGAGGTAGTTCTCATGTCCGTGAGGAAGGGAGTATATTGCATTTTATATATGTAAAGTTATATGAATTACTTTATTCACTTACCCATGATCACTACCTCAATATTAGACCACACAATATATTATCTTAGAGCAACTCCAGCATACCCAACAAACCCCTATCTCAAGTTTAGAGGGTCCAGCAAAAAGTTGCACTCCAGCAAACCCAACAAACCCCTGTCGCAAGTTTAGAGGGTCCAGAAAAAAATTGCACTCCAGTAGGCCTCCATTCTCGGGGGTCTATAGAAAGCCCTATATTTATGAGGATTATTGCTGGAGGTGTAGCATTTCTGTGGCCCCTAAAAATAGAGGTAGACTCATTTTAGTATTTGGAGAGTCTGAGAGGTATTGATAGAGTTAATCTTAATAACATAATGTTATTACCATATTAAACAAAATAAAAATAATACACACTGTTGGTTTTTGATAAGATGTAACAATCTATATTAACCCTTAAAGTACATTGATTAGAGTAAATAAATAGTTAAATTCTAAATTGAATAAATAAGGAAAATATAAGTTGACCAAAGAATCAATATCAAATAGAATTAGTAAATATAAGCTTGCATCATTAATTCATACCATGTGCCACATGCATGATGATAAAAAATAATACATTAGTTTGGGCACACTTGGACAAACAGTATTGATAATAGAACAACAGATATTTAAATAAAATTATATTTAAGTTAACAAATTAAATATTAGTAAAAAACTAGCTACCCGCGTAAATTTGCGCGGGCCACCTTGCTAGTTCATCTATACTATATGACAAAAGATAATAATCAACTATATTGGCCAACTATAGCAAGTGTTTAGGCCTTAACAAATGACCAGAGTCTTGACTACTTTTTTTCCACACTGAACATATATATGCGCAGATGATATAGTAACATAAGACGAAGACCACGTGTGAGAGAAGAACACCAACGGTTCATCTACACGTACAGTACGTTTGTAAAGTGATTAGCAGAACTTCAATACTAATTCTCTTGGATCCAAGTTGTATATTCATAATTTCGTAGCTCCAAGAATCCGTGAAGGTGGAGCCGTTCAGGTCACCGAGTGTATGCATATGGGCCGTTTTATTTCCATCTTACACAGAAAATAGAGGTTTAAATCACCTTATTTTATCCTACAAAACTCCAATAATCTACTAGCATGGAGCTGGGAACTGGCAAGAGCTTTAATTTGCCAAACGCCAATCGATTCAGCTTTGGATCGTGATACATTCAGGCATTACAAAATACTTAATGATGCAAATCTCCATGGAATTGATGGTGTTGAGGGCCATTAAACAACAAGCAAAACGAGATGGGCTAAGCATTGACACATGCGCACTTGGACAGATAAGCAGCAAGTCACTGACCGTATCAAGCCTACCCTGGATAACCACCCGGCCACCCAACAAACACGTCGGCACCACCCTGCACAGTCAAGTCCCCATCCCCATCTGCTAGCTAGAGGTCCCCAACCACTCCCACCTTTGTCAAAATTCACGTAAACAACAAGGTTAATTCGTCGCAATCGCTATTAACAGCAAATAAAACATGCATCTTGCTAAGCATGTGTAATCATTTTTTGTCCTTTGAACCTCCACTAATTAGTGCGCACTGGTGAGTCCCGGTCCCCATCTAGATCTCAAGTGCTGAGTTTGTCAATTCTTATTTTCATCCGTCCCTAAATATAAGGAGATCGACCTGGATTCTTGGGACAAAACATTGAGAGAAACATTTTTCATGCCCCCTTGTTAAATCAGTAGTAGCCAGCTCTTAATAATTTGATTGGTGAAATCAACTGTAAGTCATAATTATATTTAGGGACAGGGAAAGTACACAACAAAGATACTATACTATTGTCAAAATCAAATGCAAGTACGAAGCCCATGCTTCTTCCCTAGCATATTATTTATGTCCTTTGTATTTCTATTAACTATATTTGGCTGATGAGTTTAGTCCCCACCTCCCGATCTTATGGATCATAAGTACAATAATACAATTAGTTACAAAAATATTTGTCAAAATCAAGTGCAATCACGAATCATATGCTTCTTCCCTAGCATATGATTTATGTTCTTTGTATTTCTATTAATTTTATTAGACACTGGTGAGTTGAGTCCGAACTGTCCATCGTAGAGATCACGAGTACAATTTTAACTAAAAAATAAAGATGATTTGTCAAAACAAATCAAGTGGATTGATTCTTCTCTGGCATATTGCATCTCCATTAACCAGTAAGCTGGTGAGTTTAGTCCCTGTCTTAGGGATCTTACGTGCCCATCAGTTTGTCCAAAATCACTTAAAGAACAAAAATATTTTGTCAAATCAAGTGGAAGCAAGTTAGCACATGCTTCTTCCCTAGCATATGCTTCTCCTTTGACCCTCCAACCTCCATTATTTTGCTCAATTTGGCTACACAGGGGAATTTTAAACAAAACGCCATCGTCACCGCCATGGTATTGAAATATTGTGCCGATAAGATTAGTGAATTGGACTGGTGTGTGCAGCTGATAGAGCAACCCCCCATCCACACTCTGCTTGGCTTTGCTAATGGTTATGCCATCTAAGAGTGAGTGTTTGCAACAGGGGATTGCTTTCATGTATTTCATTTAGAGTGTTTGGATTTGATGCGTCTTTTGTGTAGCTTCGAGAACAGGGGGAAAGTGAGAGATTGTCGAAAATTTATTTTCTTTTGAAATTTGTAGTCCAATCAATCAGCGTCGTCTCTGCCTGCACTCTTTCTTTTTTTTTGAACGAACCGCACAAGACAGTGCGTGTTTCATTGATATAGCAGAAAATACAAGACTACAGCCCTGGGAGGCCATAGGCAGGAAAAAAGAAAAGAAAAAAAACAACTATACTCACCCGGGTGGATTGGGACGTCAACACGGGGTACAACTCACAGCCTCTCACGGCCGGCGTAGTCATCAATACCCACAGACGACAGCGGAGAACAACCGCAGCTCCCACCCACATACCACACCTTTGCGGTCATCAAAACTCTGACGCGATCCGACACTGCCTTCTTGGACGTTGCAACAATACAGGACCTATCCGACGGGATGAAAAACACCGAACCCGAGCAAAAACAACGCGCGGGGGCCTCGCCTCATCCGCCGTTGGACGCCTCTCTCGTGCGCGGGGGCCTCGCCACATCTGAAAGGACCTTGATGTCGCCTAGAGGGGGGTGAATAGGCGGTTTCTGAAAAATAAAACTTAGCAGCGGATTAGATCGCCGGATATTCCGACACTTCGTCGGATATTCCGACACTGACAGTAAAGAATGAGCACGTGATGCAAAGATTTAGAGCAACTTAGCTAATTCCCTTTGAATAGAAAGGTGGGAAATCGTCCAAGGATTCTTTTCCACCTAAGAGGTGCACCACAAACTTCACACACGAGTAGATCGGAGCAAATCTATGAAAGTCAACTATGAACTACCAAGAACATATGAACTCGAAGATGAACACGAAGAACAACAAACACAAGGGAGACAAGTGATTTGTTTACCGAAGTTCACTTCCCAAAAGAAGCTAGTCTCCGTTAAGGTGCCTCCAAAGAGACCGAGTTGAGCCACAACTCTACCCTCCCCCTAGGGCCCAAAAGCCAAGCTAGGGTTACTTACTATGATATCCCCAAAGGGATTGGCTTTACAAACTTTCTGGGGCAAGCTCACACGAGTTGAGCGCTCGCCGGAGACGCCTAGCCGTCTAGGAGCAAAAACTCCAAGAGTAACAAACACGAGTAGATGGCCGAGGATGCTTCAAATGCTCAAGAGTTGGAGTTGATGCTCACCCACACACAAATCCAAGAACTCACTCAAATCCCTTCTCAAATCTTGCAAGGATTTGCTCTAGGGAGTGAAGGGGATGCTCAAGAGAGTGTTCTATGCAAGTGTGGTCGGCAGCCAAGTGAGGAGGGGGCCAAGGGGTATATAAACCCGAGCCCCCCAAAACTAGCCGTTGTGCTGTCTGCGAGATCCGGGCTGGATACTCCAGGGCTACCCCGGATACTCCGAGAACACTCAAACCCGAAGGGGTCCTCGGAACAATATTGTTCTGACCCTGTCCCGGATACTCCTGCTCCAGAAAAACAGCAGGAATACTTTGTGTCCGTGAGTGCACTTGTGTCTCTCACAGGTACTTGGTTGGATTTCTTTGAGCATTAAAACATCCATGGCTTGATCAACACGCATCCCCCTTGATAGTACGATGTTACCTATATACTCAAGATCAAAGATATAAACTATATCAACCCTTGAGCTTCAATGTCTTCATCATGTTGTTTTTCTTCAATATGACACCTTGAGGGTTTGCTAGCATTCTTGTCTCTTGAGCATACCATCCAAGAACTAGTGACTTTGGATTCATCGACCAATATGGTGAACACTCAACTTCATATCCATTTATAAGTCACTTCAATATATGATTCATCAAAGATTAGATGCATTGCATAGCTTCACTTGGTGAGGCTTGATTTGTGCCTCGGAATCAAACCAAGTACTAGCTTCCTTCACCCTAGCAAAGTCCTTCGGTCACAAGACAATTCTTGCTCTTCTCCTTGCTTAGTTCCTCGTCACTAGTACTAGCTTGACCCCTTCACCCTATCTTGCCAACTTTAAGTTAACTTAGCTTTGCCTTGCATCTAAATGAGCATCTCAACTAATTCCTTTTCTTTAATACCATAATCTTTCCTTTGCATATTTGCCTTTTCTTTCATACCAATATTATGACCAAGTAATTTTCTATCTTGATTTCCCTTGAAATACCAAGTACTTGGTCAACTATCTTCCTTCTTGATTAAGAATACTATCCATGTGACCAAGCAACCTACTGTTGACACCAAAAATTGGCACCAGGAAGAGGCTGACATGTGGGCCGGAATCGTCGGAGAGATACCATTCGGCAAAGGAGTTTTTTCCCAGAAGCATTCGGCAAAGACGTTCCGCGGTCGGGAACACGTCGTCATTCGGCAGAGGCATAGTCCCGCAGGCAAAAGCGGTAGCATTCGGGAAGGCGTGATGACGTGGAAAAACATAAGGGAAAGGCCGGTTCGAACAAGGAACGCAATATGGACACGAAGATTCGTCATTTATTTTTAGAAATAAGTATTGTAGTCGTGTCCGGCTAGGAGTTGTATCAAGACCTGGGTATAAATATGAACCCATGGCAGCTGTATAAAGAATAATCATACAATCAATCATACAACAAACCGGCCCCGTGCCAACATCGAGTCCTTTAGTCGAGTCGTCGAGTTCTTCGAGAGGAGTCATCGATCCGTCGACCTCCGTAAGTACCGGCAACCTTGTATCATGCTTAGTATCATGCGGTGGATTTAAGCTTTGATGCAAGTAGTCTTGTTACCATGCTTAGTTTCATCCAGTGGATTTAAGTTGTGGTCTCAAGAAGGTTCCTCTGTTAGGTCATGAGCCATGCGGTGGGCTAAGATCTAGTATGGACCAAGTTATCGGCTCTGTTAGATTTCGGCAAGATCTAACAGATTCATTAAGTTACCCCGTGTTGCTTCGTTTTTACTCTGTGCTTAATTCATGCAACACACCTTTGCCCAATCTAGATCGGCTAGAATCGGCTTTGCTTTACGGTGCGACGACTTATCCCCTCATAGCCGAATCCGAAACCGATCTAGGTTGCCACGTGTCGCGGGTTCGAACTTGTTGGTATCGTGTAGGTCTTGACAGAACCGGGTATCATGCGG
This sequence comes from Echinochloa phyllopogon, assembly GCA_033239725.1. Lineage (NCBI taxonomy): Eukaryota > Viridiplantae > Streptophyta > Magnoliopsida > Poales > Poaceae > Echinochloa > Echinochloa phyllopogon. The sequence goes on along the minus strand of BTCW01000014.1, from coordinate 7,103,349 downwards.
TAGATGCAGGTTTTTGGGTCGTCTTAGAGCTAATCATCCGGTGGATTAGAATTCGATTCGATCTGATAGATTTATCTTTACCGATTAAGTTTGTTCCTTCGCCGCGGACCCCGATTCGGCTAAGCAGCCGCATTCGGCAGTGCTCTCACGAGTGAACGTGTGTTTGTGGGTTTGCATTGGACAATGAATGCTTTTAGCCTTTCACGATTAGATTGTATCATGTGGTGGATTGATCTAATCTGATCGGTGGTGTGGCCTCAAACGAGTTGTATCATGCGGTGGATTAACTCGTTTGTTGCCATGCTTGACGGGTGCTGCTTTCGGCCTATGCATTCTTGTTTCAATGTAAATTCGTGACTGTGTTGTGGGTTCGTAATTAAACATTGAATGCTTTTAGCTTTTCATGGTTAGATTGTATCATGTGGTGGATTGGTCTAATCTGATTAGTGGTGTGGTCTCAAACAAGTCGTATCATGCGGTGGATTAACTTGTTTGTTATCATGCTTGACGGGTGCTGCTTTCGGCCTATGCATTCCTTGTTTACTGCGAATTTATGATCACGTTTCACCCTTTTATTTATCTACTATGCTTTGTTTCTCATTAATCGGCTATGAGTATGCGTTACAATGTTCATTCGGTTGAAAGCCGATTTTTCGTCATGCTTACGTCACGCATTCGGCAGTGCGCTCCTTGCGTGCCTTGCCGATTGCCGAATGAAGCTTTAACTGTCGATAGATGGCTTACATGCTTCTACCGATCTTACGTCATGCTGATGTTGTACGCTCGGCGGTATGATTCTTATATGCTTCTACCGATTGCCGAATGATATTCTGAGTAACGACAGATAGCTTGTCCGTAGCTATATGTCTCTCGAGATTGGCTTTAATGCCGCAAATATGGAACTGTCTGGTCTCACCCGGCACGTTCCAGGTTTTGATCTAAACGTTTTTATCCCTTTGTTAGTTTTCAGGCAAACTGACTGGCACGCTTCCGGATTCAAAAGCCCGGGCCACGTGTGAAGCTAGCTAATTCGGCTTGCTGTGTGCTTGGCGTGAGGTGCGGATTTTACGTCAACACACTTTTTGGCACGCCCAGTGGGACACACACAAGTTTTCAAGATGCCTGAGTTGAGCGACATCATGGACGTTACTTTGGAAGAATTGTCTGAAGAGCATCAAAAGATGGTAAAGGCTGCTGCTGACCAATTCATTAACAAATGTTTACTGTCTTTCGCCAAGAACAGGAGTGGTGCACCGTTTCTCAAGTCCGATTTGCCAAGAGTTCTCCTTCCTGGGCAGTCTGATTTTACTGAAGAAGAAGAGAGGGAGAGATTCTCGGGCTTGTTATACAAAGCTTTGGGGGAAGCAATGACCAATCACAATGCTGCGTTCTTGAACAGCTTTCGGCATATAATGGTAAGCATTTTTGGTCAGCATGTGGATAAACCCTTCGAGCAGATACATGGGCAATTGGGCGGCCCGACATACTTCAATGTTCAAGCACAAGCTCAGATGCCACATGGTAAAGGGAATGCTGATGAAACTGGAGGTTCTGGTACTAAAGATACAAATGGTCAACCGATTCGGCAAGATCCTCAACCTGCACTGCCGAAAACTCGCACATACGGTGATATGGCATTCGGCACCACAGGGAATCCGCCTGCTTCTGCTTATAAGATATCCCCTCTGAACAACAGGCTGCAAAGGGACATGTATGGAAACGGATATTCAGAGTTTATGGATTACAATGCTATCGACGCTCTCCCGAACCCTGGGTATGTTGGTACTGCAGGCATGCTTGCTGGGGGACCAGGGAATCAAGATACCAGTATTGACCTCATGGTGCAAAAAATGACCGATGTATTGCAAAATCAATTCGGTCTGAAACCTAAAAATCAGGGGTACATGTACTCGTCCCCTTTCCCAGAATGGTAAAAAAAGGGTATCATTGCCGAATAGAGTCAAGGTGCCTACATAATTTACTAAATTCTCAGGACAAGATGATACTAGTACTGTGGAGCATATAGCTCGATATCTGATGCAGCTTGGAGAAGCTTCGGCAGATGAGGCTTTCAGAATCAGATATTTTCCTTTGTCACTGACGGGTCCAGCTTTTACATGGTTTGCTTCTTTGCCTGCTCAGTCGATTTGTACTTGGAAAGACCTGGAGCAGAAATTCCATGCTCATTACTACATTGGCAGTACCGAGAAAAAGTTGGTTGATTTGACCAGCTTAAGGCAGAGGAATAATGAAACACCTACGGAGTTCCTCAGGAGATTTAGGGAAACAAAGAGCATGTGCTTTTCTCTGAACATACCTGATGACCAGCTGGCTGGTATGGCTGTAGCTGGCATGCTGCCTGCCATTCGGGAGAAGCTATTCGGGATGGAGTTTGATGATCTGGGCCAGTTGTCACATAGATTGGCCTTGATGAGTAACCAGGCATATGGTTTTAAGAAAGATGCCAGATTTGCTAAAAATAATGATGTAGCTGACATCTATAACCAATTCCTTGAAAGAGCGGATCAAGAAGATGAGTATGAAGATAGCGAAGAGATAGCCGCTGCTGAGATAGTGTGGAGTAAAGAACCAGTCATGGTGAATCAGAGGTGGATTAAACAGAATAAGGGCACCTATGATTTTGATGTAACTAAGGCAGATAAATTATTTGATTATCTTGTAAAGGAAGGCCGAATCAAGCTACCAGAGGGGCATTCTATGCTTCGGCCTGATGGAGTGAAAGATAAGAGGTACTGTGGATTCCATGATAGAAATTCTCATTCCATCAATGAGTGCAGGGTTTTTAGAGTGAGGATTCAGAAAGCTATCCAAGAAGGGCATTTGAAATTCGACAATAAGATGAAGTTGGACAGTAACCCGTTTCCTCAGAACATGGTTGGGTTCTCAATCAATATGGTGAGTATTGCCGAATCTGGAGAAAAAGAAAAAATGAGAGTCCTGACGTCAAAGAAAGCGAAGCAGAGTGGCTCAGTAGATCCTAATCGGCAAATCACGATCGAACAGATTCGCGAGGAGAGACCTCGCTTCCCGAATAGCCAATTTGAAATTGGGAATTCTTCTAAACCCAGAGTCACATCGCGTATTCTCCTCAATAAGTGGCAACGTCACCAAGAAAAAGAGCATTACCAGAGACGTGAATACGAGGAGGAGAAAAGAAGGCGCGAAGAAGAAAGGTTCGAGGAAGAACAAGAAGAATATGTCCGAGAACAAGAACGTGCACATTGGGATTGTGTTTTCTTCAGACACTGTTGGAACGAGGGTTTAAAGCTGCCTACGTGGAATAACTGTCCTGAGTGCAATAATGGGTATATCGAACATAGGCAAAATGTTGCCATTCGCCGATCCGTCCATGAAAGAATTGGAAGGGTACATCCTAGTGATGATCGGCGTCTAAAAATATATAAGAATGATGATCAACCAATGAAAAGACATGCTGATTATAGATGGGTTGATCATGAAGAAGAAGATCGTGAGTATGTTTGGCAGAAAGGACAGTGGTGTCCACCTGGTTTAAGAAGGAGCCAGAAGAGAAGAGTCCAACGCCTGAGGAATCAAGAATTGAAGCAGGCAGGAACCAGGATGAAATCGATATGGCGTCCAAAAGACAGGCCTGACGAATCGGGTCATTCGGCTCCTACATGCATGGTATGTTTCTTGCCGAATGAATTCATGGCTCCAGCTAATCAAATTGTACAGGAAGAGATATTGTCAGAAGTGGATGAAGCCGAGCGATATGGGTTAATGGCACAATTGGTATTGAATAAACAAGCTATTTTCGAGAAGCCAGTCCAGAATCGGCACATGAAGCCACTGTACTTAAAAGGATATGTCAACGGGAAGCCACTAACGAAGATGTTTGTTGATGGTGGAGCTGCTGTTAATGTGATGCCATACAATACATTCAGGAAACTTGGCATGAGCCCTGGAGATTTAACGTCAACAAGCATAGTGTTGAATGATTTTGCTGGAAATCCTTCGGACACCAAAGGATGTGTACATGTAGATCTGATGATTGGGTCCAAGATTTTGCTTACAACCTTCTTTGTTATTGAAGGCAAAGGGGCATACAGCTTGCTACTTGGAAGGGATTGGATTCATGCGAATTGCTGTATTCCATCTACTATGCATCAACAGCTTATTCAGTGGATAGATGATGAAGTGGAAATTGTCCCAGCAGATGATTCGATTAGCGTGGCTAATGTGGAACCGGCCTTCTGGGAATATCAAGGCATAGATTGCTTCTCAGGTAAGGACTGGGGAGAAGGTCCTGTTGAGCCAGTCAGCAGTGATCAACAGCCGATCAAAGCAATCGGCTCTTTTAGCAATTTTTAATGGATAATCCAATCGATGGAACTGACGGGAAGCTAGGATATGGATTTGTGTCGGCTGATAAATTAGAAGAAGTAGACATTGGAGACGGTGACAAACCAAGGCCGATATTCATCAGTGCTAGCTTAGATTCGGTTTTCAGAGAGAAGTTGATTGAGTTGTTAAAAGAATACAAAGATTGCTTTGCTTGGGATTATTCGGAGATGCCTGGTTTAGATCGTTCCATTGTTGAGCATCGATTGCCGATTAAGCCTGGTTATAAACCTTACAAGCAACCACCCCGGAAAATCTACAAAGACGAAGTGTTGGCCGATGTGAAGAAGGAAGTAGAAAGATTAATAGCAGCAAATTTTATTCGGCCATGCAGATATGCAGAATGGATCTCTAATATTGTTCCTGTGTACAAGAAAAATGGGAAGATGAGAGTTTGCATAGACTTTAGAGATCTGAACAGAGCTACGCCCATGGATGGACATCCGATGCCTATTGCTGATTCGTTGATTGATGCTGCTGCTGGATATAAAGTGATTAGTTTCATGGATGGTAATGCAGGGTACAATCAAATTTTTATGGCATTGGAGGATATAGCGAAAACGGCTTTCAGATGTCCAGGACATATAGGGTTGTTTGAATGGGTTGTCATGACGTTTGGTTTGAAGAATGCAGGTGCAACTTATCAGAGAGCTATGAATTATATTTTTCATGAGTTGATCGGCAAGATTGTGGAGATATATATCGATGATATCGTAATTAAGTCATTGGATCATGAAGCACATTTGGCCGACATAAGGAAAACTCTAGAATGCACTAGGAAACATGGGCTCAAAATGAACCCCAATAAATGTGCTTTTGGAGTTTCGGCAGGAGAATTCCTGGGGTTCCTGGTGCATGGAGGAGGAATAGGAGTTGGCAGGAAAAGTATGAAAGCCATTGATGAAGTTGTTCCTCCAACTAATCTTAAGGAATTGCAATCACTGCTTGGTAAGATCAATTTCGTAAGAAGATTCATATCAAACTTATCACAAAAGACGTTGCCTTTCTCTTCACTGTTAAAGGTCAAGAAGGATCAGAAGTTTGTATGGGGCGACGAACAACAAAAGGCTTTCGATGAGATCAAGGAATACATGAAAGAACCACCAGTATTGGTACCTCCACAGCTAAACAAGCCTTTTAAGTTGTACGTGGCGGCCGATGCCCAAACTATTGGATCGGCCCTCATACAAGAATTCGAGGGAAAGGAAAGGATAGTTGCATACCTTAGCCGAAAGTTGCTTGATCCCGAAACGAGGTATTCGGCTACTGAGAAGCTCTGTTTATGTGTTTACTACTCCTGTACAAAATTTCGGCACTACTTACTACATGCCGAATGCATTGTGTATTCAAAGTTTGATGTGATAAAACACATGTTGTCTATGCCAATTTTGAATGGAAGGATTGGCAAATGGATTTTAGCTTTGTCTGAATTTGAGTTAAGGTTTGAATCGGCAAAGGCTGTTAAAGGACAGATTATTGCTGATTTCATTACTGAGCATCGCGATTTATCAGTTAATTCGCTTGAAATTGCTCCTTGGGTATTATTCTTCGATGGCTCTTCATGTGACAGAGGTGGTGGAGTAGGTATTTTGTTAATTTCACCAAGAGGAGAGGTATTTGAATTTGCTATTCCTATTCAACCTACTGTCACTAATAATCAAGCTGAGTATGAAGCGTTGCTCAGAGGACTTCAATACTTGAGAGAAGCAAAGGCTATTGCAGTTGAAATTTTTGGAGATTCAGAATTAGTTATAAGGCAACTAAATGGCGAGTATGAGTGCAGAAATGATGTCTTGAGGAATTACTATGAGGAATGCAAGCAGATCTTAAAGGAATTTCAGTCAGTAATTCTGCAGCATATTCCTAGGAAAGACAATGAAGAGGCAAACAGATTAGCTCAAGGTGCTTCGGGTTATAAAGAGCTTCGAGAAGTTTTTGCTAATGATGTACATGCTTTCGGGAGTAATCTGGCAGAAGATGATTGGAGAAAAGAGATTGCCGATTATCTGGAGAATCCATCCCGAAAGGTTTCTAGAAAGCTCAGGTATAAAGCTTTAAAGTTTGTTCTTCTTGATGATAATTTGTATTATAAATCCTTGGATGGGGTGCTGTTACATTGCTTAAATCATGAAGAAGCAAAAAGGCTGATGAGTGAAGTACATGATGGGTTATGTGGAGCACATCAATCGGCCTACCGAATGAAGTGGGTTATTAAAAGAACTGGATATTACTGGCCGACAATGTTGGAAGATTGCTTTGAATATTATAAGGGATGTCAAGACTGTCAGAGATTTGGAAACATTCAGAGAGTTCCAGCATCGGCTTTGAATCCCATTATCAAGCCATGGCCATTCAGAGGATGGGGAATAGATTTGATTGGCCAAATAAATCCTCCATCTAGCAAGGGGCATAAGTTTGTGCTTTTGGCAACCGATTATTTTACCAAGTGGGTTGAGGCAATTCCGTTAAAGAAGGTGACATCGGAGAATATGGTTGAATTTGTTAAAGAACATATCATTTACAGATTTGGGATTCCTCAAACAATCACCACAGATCAAGGGACTCAATTTACATCTTCAGAGTTCAGAGATTTTGCTGAGAATATGGGCATCAAATTGTTAAATTCTTCTCCTTATTATGCCCAAGCTAATGGTCAGGCAGAAGCTTCTAACAAGATTATGATTAAAATTGTACAGAAGAAGATTGATCAGAAGCCGAGAAAGTGGCATTCGGTACTCAATGAGGCTTTATGGGCTTACCGAATGGCTCCACATGGGGCTACCCAGACGTCTCCTTATGAGTTGGTGTATGGGCATCATGCTATTTTGCCATGGGAGATACAATTAGACTCAAGGAGAATAAAGTTGCAAAAGGATTTAAGTTCTAAAGATTATAAAGATTTAATGATGGACGAATTAGAAGATTTGCATATGATTCGTCTCAGGGCCTTGGAAAATGTCGAGAAAAATAAAATGCGAGTTGCTAAATATTACAACAAGAAGGTGCAAGTCAAGCAATTTGCAGAAGGGGATTTGGTTTGGAAAGCGATATTGCCGATTGGGACTAAATACAGTGCATTCGGCAAATGGTCACCAAATTGGGAAGGTCCTTTCAGAGTGGTTAGATGCGTGCCTGGAAATGCATATATTTTGAAGACATTATTGGGAGAAGAATTTGCTTCTGCTATAAATGGAAGATATTTGAAGAGGTATTATCCCAGTATTGAAATCGATCGGTGATTGATATATTAAATTGCCGAACAGCCGATATTCGGGAAGAAATCGTCTTTAGAAGGAAATTGACAGAGATATTGGAGGAAAAGGAAAATGGCCAGTACGGAATGTATTGCCCTTAGCACAAAATATATTACATCAGGAGTTCATGTAAGATCACAAAAGATAAGTTTTATTGCTGAAATTCCATAAATCCCTAGTACAGACTACTGGAAGAGCCTGTTCAAAACAGACTGGGGATGAATGGAATCGGCAATGGCAACACCATGGCCATCGAGGCGATCAATGGAGGCGTCAATGTCATCGATGTCTTCTGGGTTGCTGTTGGCGAAACCAACCGGCATCCTGGAATAGTCAGTGCCGGTGTGTGTCGACATAGCAACGAGACCCACAGCGACGCCTAGGCGAACGCCATGGAGAGCCACCTCGTCGACGCGGCCTGCCACCGCGCCAAGGCGAGCCTCGGGTGTGTCTCCTTGGGCGTTCACTTTGTTCGCCAGCTCATCCACTAGCGCCTTCAGTCGATCAAGTTCAGCATCACACGCTGCAAGGTTGCGAGGAGATAACAGATTAATATCATTTGGAGGATGGGATTAGGATTGAGCAAGTTACGGAAATTACCGTCAATGACTTCAAGCAGTTGCTTGCGCTCGACCTGCCATTCGAGGTCCGCAATCCCGGCTTGCTTGGAGATGATCTCCAGTTCGCGACGAGAGTCGTCGCGCTCCGCCTTGAATCGGTGAGCATCGCCGTCTGAGTAGCGGGAGTCGTCCGATGAACGAGTCCGATTGGACGAACTCGAGGAGTTGGACGCCGCAGGAGCAGCGGCTGGAGCCGCAACTGGCGCACCAGTGGCGGCAATCCATTGGATTACCCTGAAGAAACAAAGGGATTTGTCAAGGAGAGAGGAAATCTCGAGAAGAACCGAGAGAAATGAGCAGCCAATCACCTGCGGCGAGCGCCGGCGCGGCTTCCTTCGGCCTCATCGGCGGCCGGGCGCCTCCTGTTGTTGTCGGCCATTGGAAGTTCCTCGGAGTTACTGTGGATGGGGAAAGAATGACTTGGGCCGGCAAGAACTTGGAAGACGAGGAACTTGGTGAAAACTGTGGGCTACCTGGGTGTTTGTTTATAGAACCCGCAGAGGAGATCGTGGTCGGGGATCGTGGCGCGCATCCCAAAATTTCGGAAGGTGGAAAGACCCACGAACCGAGCAGTTGCCGTGTCGTTTGAGATTCATGCCGAATCGGGTTCGATTCTACTGAATTGGATTCGGCTGTGTTGTGTTAGGTCGTTTTTCGGGTCTAACGCTGTTACGACTAAGCTTTGCCGAATGTGTTGTTCACAATAAAGTCAGGAAGAAAGCAAGGACTGGTGAAACTACAAAGTTGGTAAGACATTCGGCTAATTAAATATTCAATACAACTACACACCCAAGTACTTGGAGATTACATCTTTAGCATCAGATATCATTCTATTAATGGTCTCCAAAAGATTTTTGCCTGCTTCTTGGGTTTTTATCAGAGCAGAGAGCTTCGTTTTGAGCTGTTTATCTTCAGTTAGAATTGCCGATGCTTCCTTTCGTATCTTCTCTGTCAGATCAGGGAGTTCGGCTAACTTCTTCTCGTCAGCTTCGATTTCGGTTGACAGAGTCCTCAATTCGGCTTCTAGTTCAGCTTTTCTGATTTTCTTCAGATCAAGTGCTGGCTGCAGTCTAGCTGACAATTCTTTATTGCTCTGAGCTTGAATATACAGATCTTTCAAGGATTGCTTAGCTATGGCTCTTCTTTGTTCTAAAGCTGGTTGTAAAGATTGACTTTTCAGAACCTGTCTGACTGCAGCAAATTGTTGATCCAATTGAGAGATTGGTTCCAAAGAAACTTGAATGTCAACAGGAAGGTTGTGTTCAATGGGCTCGAGCATATCTCTCAGAAGATCAGCATCCTTGACTTGATCCTGGATGTCTTTGTGCAGAAAGGAGAAGATTTCCTTTAGTTTTGCCTGAGTTTCTTCTGACAAAGCCTGATTAGAAGAAATTTCCTCTACTTGTTCGGCAACAAGATCATCCAAAGGAAATGAGTAGCTGGGTGATGAAGTTATTTTCTCCTGGAAAGAGATATTGCCGAATTAATGATTATCCATTGGATAAAGAACTGGGAAGACTGGGTAATTATCTCTACCTCATTTCTGATCTCTTGGATGGAGAGAGAGGGCAGCTCAAGCTCAGGCAAAGATTCTTGTATGACATGCTGAGGAGAGCTTGGAAGGTTCTTTGGTGGAGATGAGGCTTCTGGCTGAGGTACATCAGGTAGAGCTGAAGCTGGTTCTTGATGAAAAGAGGAGCTCTCCGAAATTGGATCCATTGAAGCTTGCTCTGTGACTGAAAGAAAGTTAGTGCCGATGAAAAAGAGTTTTAAAGGACAAGATGGTGAGAAATTTTACTAATCACTGAAGCATCGGCAGGTTCTGTACTAATGGCCAATTGCTGTGATTTGGCCTGAAATCATAAAGGAATAGAAATGAGCAGAATGAAATTAGCATTTTTTACTCGAGGAAGGAGAAATTTGACCTGTGCAATTATTTTGCTGCTTGTTCTTTTCTTTTTTATAGCCGAAGGGGCAGTTAGAGAAGATGTTTTCCTCTTGGCAGCAGGTGGTGCAGCAAGAATTGGATCCAGACTGGCAGGCCTGGACATTATTTGAGCCAAAGAAGGAGAGTGATGCCCCAGAATAGATATTGGGCCTGCAGTGTTATATGCAATTGCTCTGGCCAGAGGGGCAGGGACTATGTCCTGCAGGATAACAGAGTTAAAAGTCGATGAAAGAGGATGTTATTGAAAAAACAGATGGATTATAAGCATGTTTACCTCTGAATTCGGCTGATAGTCAGGCATCAAATCAAGGCAGAGAGGGTGAACTGGCACATTGAAGATATGATCATGGAGTTCTTGCCACCAAAGAATAAAAGAAGGATGAGCAAGTGCTGTTGGCACAAAAGGTTCGATCTGGTAGATGGCTGCACAACACTTGTAATCAAAAATTCTTCTTGTTTCTGTGGAGTCTTTGGTGATCTGCCTAGGCTTGAGAAATTCATGGAGAAATAATCTTGGGGGCACTTGGCCACATCCTAATTGCCTGGCTACTGTATTCGGCTGATAATATTCATATGAACTTTGAACCAGTCTTCCTCCGCAAAATTCGGTTGGTAAGATGCAAGGCCGAATGAAAGTATTAAAAATTGCTGTGGACTCTGCATCTATGCATCCAGTCTCAAAGCTGAATTCACAAGGGAAAGTGAAATTATCATTGTCCATGTATGGGAACCAGAGGGGATTGGCAAAGCCTTTGAAGAAAAGTTCAAACAGTTCTCCAATGCTTTTGTTGATAGCAATAGTGGAGGCTGCTTCCCCATAGGTTTGACAGCCTTTGGTGCTCTGGGCTTCTGCTTCCTGGTAATTGACCGAGGGGAAATGTCGGCTGTTGAGGTCAATAGAGACAATTTGGTGCATGTACAATTGCAGCCACATCTGGACGAACCACCAGGGACCATTAACGCAGGAAATTTTCTTGTTGGTGTGCATCTGATAAATGGTCTGATGGAGCATGTGATAGACACTTCCCAGGAGATATTTCCCGAGAGGGATAAGTGTGCCTGCAGCCAGGTCTTCGGCCATTACTATGTGATTCAGAGTTGGCTCATTGGCTTTACCACAAAAAACAAATCTGCACAGCCACATATTCAGAAAGGCCCTGTATTCAACATCAGTCAGAGGACCATCATGCATGTAAGTCTGGATGTATTTCTTGTAGCCGACTCCAGTCTTCACCCCTGTCTGTTTGGAAGAACCTTTGTACCTGTATGGGTGTGTTATCCCTGTGATGTTCAGGCCGGTTATCATGTAAACATCGGCCAGGGTTGGAGTCATTGGTCCGTGACCAAAAAGAAAAGCATTCATGCCATTGGACCAGAAGTGACAAGCTGCAATCAGGAGATTTTCATTCTTGGGTGTTTCGGCTAGAGATAGCTCCAAGCAATGAGAAATACGAAGATTGTCCCAATTCTGCGTCTGGGGGCTTTTATCTTCAAGGATCCTTTTGTACCAGTTTCTCCAGCCGGCGATTGAGGGTAGAGGCCAGTTCTTGAATGAATCTTGCCATTCGTGAGGTCTCGTCAGTGAAGTTTTGAAAGGGATCCTCTAAGACTCGGCCGCAATAATTTCGGAGGGATCTGGATTCCCTGAGGGGCCGAGGAAGAGAGATGCGGATTGCTCCTCAGTAGGGGTCAAGATTTCAGTGGTCAGAGCCTATCGAGAACAGAAGAAGAGCGATTCGGGAATTCAAAATGCGATTCGAAAAGAATAATGCCGAATGTGATTGAAGAAAACAAAACTTACTTGAAGAATTTGATCCTGGTTCGCCATTTGAAGATTGGAGCTTGAAGGATTCGACGAACTAGGGTTTGAGTTTGGGAACGCACTCTGAGGATTTGGAAGCGGACAACGGATGTCGAGCGAGCTCAGCCTGGAAATGTTGGGGATTCCTGGTCAATTCCGAGATAAAAGTATCCTTTATCCCGAAATTGAAGGGGCATGTGTTGACACCAAAAATTGGCACCAGGAAGAGGCTGACATGTGGGCCGGAATCGTCGGAGAGATACCATTCGGCAAAGGAGTTTTTTCCCAGAAGCATTCGGCAAAGACGTTCCGCGGTCGGGAACACGTCGTCATTCGGCAGAGGCATAGTCCCGCAGGCAAAAGCGGTAGCATTCGGGAAGGCGTGATGACGTGGAAAAACATAAGGGAAAGGCCGGTTCGAACAAGGAACGCAATATGGACACGAAGATTCGTCATTTATTTTTAGAAATAAGTATTGTAGTCGTGTCCGGCTAGGAGTTGTATCAAGACCTGGGTATAAATATGAACCCATGGCAGCTGTATAAAGAATAATCATACAATCAATCATACAACAAACCGGCCCCGTGCCAACATCGAGTCCTTTAGTCGAGTCGTCGAGTTCTTCGAGAGGAGTCATCGATCCGTCGACCTCCGTAAGTACCGGCAACCTTGTATCATGCTTAGTATCATGCGGTGGATTTAAGCTTTGATGCAAGTAGTCTTGTTACCATGCTTAGTATCATCCGGTGGATTTAAGTTGTGGTCTCAAGAAGGTTCCTCTGTTAGGTCATGAGCCATGCGGTGGGCTAAGATCTAGTATGGACCAAGTTATCGGCTCTGTTAGATTTCGGCAAGATCTAACAGATTCATTAAGTTACCCCGTGTTGCTTCGTTTTTACTCTGTGCTTAATTCATGCAACACACCTTTGCCCAATCTAGATCGGCTAGAATCGGCTTTGCTTTACGGTGCGACGACTTATCCCCTCATAGCCGAATCCGAAACCGATCTAGGTTGCCACGTGTCGCGGGTTCGAACTTGTTGGTATCGTGTAGGTCTTGACAGAACCGGGTATCATGCGGTAGATGCAGGTTTTTGGGTCGTCTTAGAGCTAATCATCCGGTGGATTAGAATTCGATTCGATCTGGTAGATTTATCTTTACCGATTAAGTTTGTTCCTTCGCCGCGGACCCCGATTCGGCTAAGCAGCCGCATTCGGCAGTGCTCTCACGAGTGAACGTGTGTTTGTGGGTTTGCATTGGACAATGAATGCTTTTAGCCTTTCACGATTAGATTGTATCATGCGGTGGATTGATCTAATCTGATCGGTGGTGTGGCCTCAAACGAGTTGTATCATGCGGTGGATTAACTCGTTTGTTGCCATGCTTGACGGGTGCTGCTTTCGGCCTATGCATTCTTGTCTCAATGTAAATTCGTGACTGTGTTGTGGGTTCGTAATTAAACATTGAATGCTTTTAGCTTTTCATGGTTAGATTGTATCATGCGGTGGATTGGTCTAATCTGATTAGTGGTGTGGTCTCAAACAAGTCGTATCATGCGGTGGATTAACTTGTTTGTTATCATGCTTGACGGGTGCTGCTTTCGGCCTATGCATTCCTTGTTTACTGCGAATTTATGATCACGTTTCACTCTTTTATTTATCTACTATGCTTTGTTTCTCATTAATCGGCTATGAGTATGCGTTACAATGTTCATTCGGTTGAAAGCCGATTTTTCGTCATGCTTACGTCACGCATTCGGCAGTGCGCTCCTTGCGTGCCTTGCCGATTGCCGAATGAAGCTTTAACTGTCGATAGATGGCTTACATGCTTCTACCGATCTTACGTCATGCTGATGTTGTACGCTCGGCAGTATGATTCTTATATGCTTCTACCGATTGCCGAATGATATTCTGAGTAACGACAGATAGCTTGTCCGTAGCTATATGTCTCTCGAGATTGGCTTTAATGCCGCAAATATGGAACTGTCTGGTCTCACCCGGCACGTTCCAGGTTTTGATCTAAACGTTTTTATCCCTTTGTTAGTTTTCAGGCAAACTGACTGGCACGCTTCCGGATTCAAAAGCCCGGGCCACGTGTGAAGCTAGCTAATTCGGCTTGCTGTGTGCTTGGCGTGAGGTGCGGATTTTACGTCAACACCTACCATTCCAAATTCCTTTGATTCCCATTGCTCTTGGTCACTCATCTCATTTTATCAACATGCACTTATGCATTCTATTTCCTCATCGTGATCTTTCTTTCACTATCTTTCTCCATATTGATGTTGTGACCAAATAAGCTTCCATATGAACTTCTTCTTGGACAATAAATAAATCCCTTAATCACCATTCTTCACAATGTCATAATCTTGATCATCATGCAATTGTCATCATGCAATTTTCACCTTTCTTTGATTATATGAGCAAACAACCAATGAGGCCATATAATTCATTTGCCTCTTGTATCTTTTCTATATTTCCATCTTTGCTTGTCATTTCTTTACTTTTGCATGATTCATATAATATGAGCTTGACTTTGTTATTTGCAATAAAATCCTTGTCAAAACTTAACAAGCTCATTAGTCCTTTAATTGTTTGTGTCATTCAATCATCAAAACCCACAAGGGGCTAGATGTACTTTCAATCTCCCCCTTTTTGGTGATTGATGACAACACAATTAAAGCTTACAAATGATTGGTAAAAATAAGATTTTGAAACTTAAGATATATTGAGTTCCCCTTAAATATGTGCCTTGAATGAATTACAAATTTTGGCCTCATATGCCAAATGCACATATTTAAGGTCAAGTGTCGGAACTCCCATATATTTTAGCATTCGTGGGGTGCAAGGTGTCAACATAGTATCCATGATGCGCATGACATGTGATGTCACCCAACGAACTAGAGATCAACAATATACCATTAAAGGCATGAATATCACACACTATCATGAGTGGTCCTTAACAAGATACGAACGTGAAATCTATCCTCGCACACATCACACAAATGAGAAATCTTATATGTCTCCCCTTACCCCCCATTAAAACAACAAGTCACAAACATATCTTTCACTTACACTCTCCACCAAAATCTCTCCCCCTTTGGCATCAATCTCCAAAAAGGTCTCTCTCCACCAAAGGAAGAAATTTAAGGTAGAGAAGTGGAGGCAAGAGTGGGGTAATGGTTCATCACATAGGATTTCTCCCCTATTCATTTTACCAAACAAAGTATGTAATTCCTCAAGTCAAGATTTTGATAAAATAGAATATTTAGCTCATACCTCATTGAGATGTTATTTCAGCACGAGACAAATCCATGTCATCACTACTACAAGAGGTATCAACCAAATATCTATATAATTCTCTAATCTCCACCAAAAGACAAACTTGTGGTGTGACTCAAGGTTTTACATACACATGCACACATTAGCATATTAGGGCCTAGATGTGCAAAGATAATACAAAAGTTTCATGGAGCAATATACCTTTGCACTAAACCTCACAATATTCATCAAGCTCAAGATGTGCATTAGTTAGAATTGTTGTCTTGATAGGATTTGCATACTTTATGTCAAACTTATTGAACATGTCCTTGGTATATGAATTGGAAAGACCATGAAAGGACCTTGATGTACTTGGTTTGACACATATGATCATCTATATCTTGAGTTGCTAGATTTTTGAATCCAATAGAAAACATCAACTCAAGAGATACCAATTGGAATGACCAAGATATCCATTGAAAGAACCATTGCTTGTCTTAGTTTCACACATATGGTCATGAATGTCCCATCCTCTATGAATTTGTTGAAGCCCATTTCAAGCTTGATCTTGGGTCTTTTGAGGTTTGATTTCATCAATGGCCAATTTATTCATCAAGATCTCCCAAGGCTTGTGCTTGATTAATTTGAAATCCAATTGATATTCCTTGTTGTCATCACCTTGATGCACTCACAAAGACAAGAAATGGCATCAATTTGCACAAGCTCTAGTTTCACATTTAGTGACCCTTGAATGTGGAAGCCAAGTGAGTCACTAAATGGTGAAACCTCATAATATAGAATAAATACCCCTTTTTTCATAGTGCATACATATGTATGTAGATGGCCAGCATACATGCACTTCTTGGTCAAACAAGGGAATTTAAGCTATATTATTGAGAGTAGCTACACAATAATTAAGATTGCAATCCAATTGAAACCGAGGGATATTTTTACCAATTTGGATTGAATTGAGGTAGCATACTCTTGAGAAACCCACTCTCACTAGGAGACTACAAGCACTATCATTTCAAGAAAATGTTAGTATCAAAGACACAAGACATAGGATATACTCCCCCTTAATATATGCAACAAGTACTTGAATTACTTTCGACATGCATTAGTACAATTAAGAAGTTTGAAGGAGTTTACCCTATATCTTGGTAAAGGCACAATTAATTGAAATGCATGAAAATTATGCCAAGAATACTCACAAACAAACTTTGTTTCATTTTCTCCCAAGTGAAGCCATGATGGATCAAGTGACAAGTATTGCTTTCAATTCATTTGATATTTACATCCTCATTGTTTGATTGGGATCAGCAAATCAAATCTCCCCTTGATCTACTATTATCTCTTTTCTTAACACATTGTTTCATACAATCAAGTGAGCTTGTTCTTATTTCAAGTTTACTTCATTTGGTCCAAAACTTGATTTCAATTGAGGTGATACCAATTGGACAAGAATCAAGCTTTGAACCTTGAATCAATTGTTATAACTTGAACCTAATCTTGAAATAACCTTCATGCATCACTTCAAAAAGAGAGAGCAATTAAAACCACAAGGGGTAGTTTCACAAATAATGATCCTTTGGATACAGAAGGCAATTGGATCACTTATTCATGAAACCTCATAATTTAGACTAAATTCCCCCAAAAGATAGCGCGCGCACACACATAGATGGTGGAAACAAAATTATGTGCACTATTTGACATTTAAGTCACAAGGGGAATTTAATCTATGTCATGAAAGATAACTAGATAAACATGAGGCATCAAACTAATTGAAATAGAGGGAGAATGACATACCTTCGAGGATGTTTTAATATTTCCATGAGACTAAATGCACATTCCACTTGAAAACAAGTTAGTCTTGAAACCACAAAACATAAGACAAGCTCCCCCTAAATGTGTGCATCCAAGTATTTGAATTACAAGAGACATGCACAAGTTCATTTAAGACTCAAGAGGAGTCTATCCTATATTTTGGGTCATGCCACAAAATATGGAATGCAAAGAAAAATACTAGTGCCAAGAAATACTTACAACCATGATATCATGTAGATTGCTACTTTATTGAGAATGAAAACCTTGCAATCTACCATATGTAAGTTGTTCTTATGTTGAGGCTTCTAGAACGTGAATAATGAATGACTCCAATAGAGTTGAGTTTATTCTTCACACTTGGCTCTTGAAATTCACTAATATCTTCATTTGTGAGCCAAATCTTCAATTCCCTCAAACCAACTCTTCACATGAATGAATATCCATTGAATAGTTCCAAATTGACTTGCTTGGTTTGAAGTTCACAAGAATATCTCAATTCACCAAGAGAAAGATCCAATTGATATCCATCACATTTCTTATCTTTTTGTTAATAACCAATAACCACAATCCAAAACATTGGAAGAGGTAAAGATTTTTATTGCATGGATATCACCCCAATATACATCCTCAAGTTCTTATTTTACCTTAAGTGGCTACAAAAGGCACAAAGGAGTAAATTGAAAAAGAACTTGAGATTTGAGATTTTGTGATTACCATTCCATTTGCATATCATCATGAGTAATGTTGATGGAGTGATCTCTTATACACTTGATACTTCATGGATAAAGTACTTGGTGTGGATATCTAAATTTAAGCCAATATAGATACCGGAGGGTTTGGTTTACCACCATACCTCCGACCAAGCAACCATTTTCTTGATGGCTTGTGATAAATTGAAGCATTGCACATTCAAGATTCATCTTGCATTCCTAGTCCTTTGTTTACCTAGAGAAACTCACAAAGAGACCAAAAAGTAATGTTCATAAATTTTGCAAATTGTGAACTAGGAGTTAGTACCCTTTGTTGATATGATCATTGATGGTCAATGAGTTGGTTTTGGATGATCCTTATGTGCTGCCCTTGATCAAGTGAATATTTCATGATGTTGATGAAATGTACTTCGACTTGATATTTTGGGTCAATTTTTGAACTCTTCTTATATGTCCAAGATCCATCTTAAGCCTCCATTTATTTTATCATTGGAGAGACTTCTTGCATAATTGTTGACCTCTTGAGTTGAAGATTTGCAATGAAAACCCATCTTTGATTTCTTTTCTTCAACTCAAATCACTCTCAGCTTCAATGTTGGAATTGGAATATTCAATGAATCACTCGATGTTCCGATAGGAAATAATTTAAAAGACTGAGCAGGGTTCATTGGAGGAAATCAAGAAATTCTGGCTGTTGTGACAGTTGTCGGAGATTCCGACGACATGTCGGAAGTTCTGACAAACCCAAAAACAGCAATTGTAACCCTCCCCTTTTTTATGTGTGGATCATATGGTTACTTCTCCTGCAATAAACATAAAATAATGCTCTACTAGAGAGCCATTAAAAGAATCATAACCATATAGTTTTCTCAAATTAATATAGCCATGCTCAAGTGCTCACAATTACCAAAATTGTGAACAACAAATGTCTACCCAAGGCTATTATTGGCTAGATTGCACAAGATAGGATACTTGTTATCGAGATGTCATTGAAGATTGAGATATGTCAAGAATTTACAAACATGGCACTTATTTCAATTCATCATGAGAAAACCCAATATGATAGAATTTTGAGATGATATATCCAATGAGTTTCCTCTTAAGCAAGCCAAGTTCTTCAATACATCTCCAAGTACCTAATTAGCTTATCAAGCACATTTTGGTACCCAAACCATGTTGGGTCCATGAAGGTTATTCACACATGATTTAGTCACCCAAGTGGCCTTTGTGCTAGCAAGAGATGAACCAACCACCATATAAGCAAACAACCAATGAGGCCATATAATTCATCTGCCTCTTGTATCTTTTCTATATTTCCATCTTTGCTTGTCATTTCTTTACTTTTGCATGCTTCATATAATATGAGCTTGACTTTGTTATTTGCAATAAAATCCTTGTCAAAACTTAACAAGCTCATTAGTCCTTTAATTGTTTGTGTCATTCAATCATCAAAACCCACAAGGGGCTAGATGTACTTTCAATCCGCCACAACTCCATGCTCCGAGCTCGTTCCTTGTGTTGCCTTCGAGATAGCGAGTATGATTGCCCTTCCTCCAAAGAACCTTCCCAAACAACCGAATCGCCGCCGTGATTTGACTTCACCACGTAGCGCCCTCGCACAAAGTGCCGCTGCCTTCCAATCGGTAGACCAAGGTAGTCGCCTGTGCCGTCTTTCGACGTTGTACCACACCGGATAGGGTCTGCCATGCCGAAACCAACCGCCGCGATCCGCTACAGGCCGAGTCGTCTTGCGACGAACCAAGGCCACCAACAAGAAAGTAGACATCTCGGCTTGAGGAGGCCAACACCCATCAGAGCGCCTCACGATGGGATTGTCAACTCGGTTGATGCCGCCATCGACAGTGGACCGCTCATGCTGCCAGCCGCGCAGATCTCTAGAGACGACGCCTCCAAGGAGGGAATGACGCCAATGGTGCCACTGTCGCTCGTTCAGAAGCTGGACAGGGTTTTCACCCAGAGATCGCGTGCAGTAGGGATGTAGCTCTACAATGACGCCCCCAAGAGGGAAAGCGACGTCTGGGAACGCCGCCGCCATCCGCCAGCATGAAGCTAGCGCGGGCTTTCGCCCAGAGCGTCCAACCCTATTGCACGTACGCGGCGCAGCAAGATTGGCACCACCGTCGTGACCACCCCATCCGAGCGACGCCTCCGCCGCAGTCCCACCAACAAAGCTGCGTCTTCTCTGCTTCGTGCCGCCGCTGCCCGCGCGACGGGCTGCGTCCCTCGCGCCTGGCCGGCCACCCATGCCGCAGGCCGGCCGGCCGCCGTCTGTCGCCGGCCGCTCGCAGGACGCAGCTCTCCGCCCGCCGGCCGCCCGCCTTCTGTCGCCGGCCGCTCGCAGGACACAGCTCCGCGCCCGCCGGCCGCCCGCCGGGCCCCTCGCGCGGCCGACCGACGCTGCCGCGCATCGCGGGCCGCAGCCGCCATGCGCACGCACCCCGCCGCCACGCATCCTGGCCGGCCTTCCCGCGCACCGCCCGCTGGCCGTCGCGGCCACCGTGAGCGCCGCGCACCGGCTCCCGACCTCCGCAGCTCGCTGCTTCGCGCCGGCCGCCGTCGCAACTCTGCTGACGATGCTGCCTCGGCCACCGCCGCTCGCCATGCCGTCGTCGCCATATCCACCGGATCCGGCACCAGGGACGACGGATTCGGCCATAGGGGCACCGGATCCGGCCCCCGATGGCCGCGCCGCCACCGGCGCCCGCGGCGCCATCGGAGCTTCCTCCCCCGCGCAAGAGTGCCGCTCCTGGCCGGCAAGGACGGGAGCCCCGCCGCCGCCCTCCTCGGGGCCCACGCGGGCTTCCAGGCAGAACCCTCCGGCAGCGGCGAGGTAGAGGAGGCGGAGGGAGGGGACCGGCGGCGGCACGGCTGTTTTCGCCGCCCGAGTCGCCCGGCGCGGGGCGACGCGGGGGCTCAGAAATGTTAACGATATGTTTAAGCTTTAAAGTTGCACATTTTCCCTATGCTTTGTGTTCACGAGTTGCATTGCATTCGTTTCCTTTTCTTTGTTTTATAATTATAGCTACACCTAGTTTTGTGCCAGATATGACTCGCTAAAATTAGGCTTGCTAATCTCCACAAATTTCCATTCCGCTAATCTTATAGTATTGTTTAGTTGCTCTGTCATAGTATATAGGATAGACTCACGATATATAGTGGAAGTTTAGGATTTGCAGCTTCTTAATGTCTTATCGTATCAAGATTTACCAACTATATATTATGTCGATTAATTAGTAACATCTACAATGAACACGGCAATGAACAGAATGGCATGAAACAATTACAGTAAGTTCTCCGTTAACATTCCTCGTTAGACAAGATTACGAAGGCAGTAGTAATTGAATAGTACTCCACTATATATGTGTTGTATGTATGGATAAGGGTATATATATCCATTACCATCTACGCCGTCTGCTGGATTGGCATCCATCCATGGATTTGGCATTATTTTTGGGTGTGTAGCTAGCAAATATCGCACTTGCCCCCTTTGACCTTGGGGCAGCTGACCTCCTGAACGCGGCGCCTAGACGGAGAGAGAGTTGGATTACGCACGTCGCCGTGGATTAAGAAACGTTCGGCTCAGAATCGATTTCGTGATAAGATCGATCCCGGCCAGCTAAACACTCCCCATCATCGCCTGCTATAAATACGTCCACCCTTCTCCTCCCCCGACTCATCGAGTCCAAGAACTCTAGCTCGATCTCTTCCACCAAGGGAAGTAGTAGAAGCCTAGAGCTAGCTAATCGCTAGGCTAGTTAATTAACCACACGATCGCGATTGCTTTCGCATTGCAGAAGGCGGCGCCGGCGGCCATGTCTTCCTCCCCTGACCTCTCCCGCGTCCTCCCCCGCGTGCTCATCGTCTCCCGCCGCACCGTCCGCAAGAACAAGTTCGTCGACTTCGTCGGTGAGTTCCTGTCTGATCCGTTAGTAGGATTCATCCATGGATTGCGTAATTTATTTGGACGCTAGTGTCTGACGCCTGTCTGATCGCTGTTTGCCGTCTGTGTCGGCAGGGGAGTACCACCTGGACCTCATCGTTGGGTACGGCGCGGTGCCGGTGATCGTGCCGCGCGTGGCCGGCGTGCACACGCTGCTGGACTCGTTCGAGCCCATCCATGGCGTGCTCCTCTGCGAGGGCGAGGACATCGACCCCTCCCTCTACGAGTCCGCCGCCGCTGACGGCGCCGACGGCGCGCTCTCGGCGGAGCAGCTGGAGGCCGTGCGGCGGCTGCACCCGAGCGACGCCGCCGTGGACCACGAGAAGGACTCGATCGAGCTCCGCCTCGCGCGGCGCTGCCTGGAGCGCAACATCCCCTACCTCGGAATCTGCCGCGGCTCGCAGGTGCTCAACGTCGCCTGCGGCGGCACGCTCTACCAGGACGTGGAGCACGAGCTCGGCGCCGGCGCCGGCGCCGTCAGCCACATGAACTACGACGACTACGACGGGCACCGTCACCCGGTGCGCGTCCTCCCCGGCACGCCGCTGCACGAGTGGTTCGCCGACGACCTCGCCGCCGATGGCGACGGCGGTGGCGCGCGGGAGCGGCTGATGGTGAACAGCTACCACCACCAGAGCGTGCGGCGGCTGGCGCAGAGGTTCGTGCCCATGGCGTTCGCGCCGGACGGGCTGGTGGAGGGGTTCTACGACCCCGACGCGTACAACCCTGGCGAGGGCAAGTTCATCATGGGCCTCCAGTTCCACCCGGAGCGCATGCGCAAGCCCGGCTCCGACAAGTTCGACTACCCCGGCTGCGCCAGGGCCTACCAGGAGTTCGTCCGCGCCGTCGTGGCCTACCAGGAGAAGCAGGCGGCGGCGCACGTCCCCCGGAGCGGGATCCCCGCGTCGCCGAAGATGAGCAAGGAGATGGAGAGGCGGCGCAGGGTCATCTCCCGGAGCTTCTCGCTCGCCAAGGACATGTACCTCTCCGGCAACGGCCGCGCCAAGCCGGCGGCGGAGCAGCGGGAGCTCGACGACGGCGCCGAGTTCCTCGAGGTACGCCATCCACGTCGGTCGAGTCATTGATCTCGCATTGGGCACGAACACGAAGCTAACTTTGATTGCGATTGTGCTGTGTGCAGTCGAACACGGCGGCGCTTAGCGTGCAGCAGGAGAAGCGGCTGAAGCAGATGGGCGCGACGGTGCGGAACGCGTCGGCGTACCTCAACAGCCTGAAGGTGAACGAGGGGAGGGAGGCGGCGGCGCGGGCGCTCATGGCGGAGATGACGGCGGACCACCTCTCGGACCTCGCATCCTTCTACCAGACCATGGGGAAGATCTGCGCCGAGGTGCTCGAAAGGAAGCTGCAGGCTCTGCACCTGCACGACTGAAGAGAAGGGTGCTCTCCAGCGTGTCGCGCCGCCGCGTGTCCCGTGTCCGTGCCAACTCCGATCCGGGAGCTTTTTTTTTTTGCGTCGTCCTAGTGTTATTAGCATGGAAAAACTGAGTGCTAAGACAAGTTTTTTATTAGGTATAAGGTTTTATTTTCTTGATAAAGTTATTAACGTTATATCAAGGTTATTAGTTATTAAGGTTATATTGCCATGATTTCAAGAAGTGTTGCGGTTTCTCTGGGTCTCCGCTTGTTTGACTCCATGCTTCTAATTCCTCCATTCCTAAATGACTGTCTCTAGAGATCTAGGTTTCCCTCGTAAATATGCTTCCCGGACGAATGTGTGTGCGCAATAGTGCAATGCAAGCAACGGCTGGAACGCAGCTAGTACAAAACTTGAGCTCGTCATCTGAGTATCTGACAGGGATGGGGGTTGACGAACTATGCATTTTGGTCGTAACCGGGTTGTCAGAACTTGTCCGGTAGCACTCACTTCCGAGTTTGCCATGGCAGCTACCCTGGGATGGTTGACTTTGTTATATATATATACTAGGTGATATTCCGTGCGTTGCTGCGGGAATTTGTTAAACAAAATTTTAAAGTGAAATGTGAAACTATAAACACTAAAGTGATTGTATTGCAACGTTCTTTAGTAAACATTATACATGGAAGTATGACTGATCATACATGTAATTTTCAGTCCTGTAATTTGTAATTGCTACTCACAAAAATGTGGCCACAGAAAATCGATTAAAGAATAAATAGATGGTCTAGTGGATGATGACATGGCTTATAGTGGATAGTGACATGGCGCATAGTGGATGATGACGTGGAATGGTTGCATGTTGAGAGAAATCCAACCATGACTTGATAGTGGGTACCAATTATATAGATTATATAGATATGCAGCACGAATTCATTGGGCCTACCCTACCTACTGTTTGACTGTTTCTACAGCTGCTCTCTTATAAACCTTCTTTGCACCTGAACTGAACTCTGACGGCAATCCGTCCTCGTACGCAAACAACGATGACACAGGGCAGGAAAGCGTTTTCCCCTCGCATCTGCACGATGAATTTGGACGAGATTTGGGAGCGATCGGTACCAGACGGCGACACACAAACTGAAGGCAGATGCAATGATCCAAAGACAGAGTAAATCACCTCACGGGTATACTGGCATGCGCACACTTAAAAGTTATAGGCCAGTTGGGGGAGTGTCAACCCCGGCCTGTCCTGGAGGTCCAAGTTGGTAGGATGAAGACTGTTATACAGGTAGCAGGCCCCGGCACAAGCCAAGCCACCGAGCCGCCCCTGTAAATCCACAACCGAATGCTACTGAATGATAGTCTAAAGATTGACACAAATCCATCTGCAAGGCAACCCTAATCGGGAGTTCAGGGTAGGCACATAACCAATGCAAACTCTTTTTTCCTTTTCTAAAAGATTCAAACTGAACAGCTACAGAACAACAGAAGCTTAACAGGGCTGCATGTATTGACATTTACAAGCAGGTATGTTTATTGTACAGCAGTTACTATAATATTTTTGGATAAAACAACAATGCCAGCTGAAACAGCCTTATGAATATACTATCTACACCCTGATCGAATGTTACAGGCTTATAGCCCTGACTGAACTTTTGCAACAACAGCAAACTGAAGGCTACATGCTTGCTATTGTTCGTTTGAGCTCGGTTACAATGATGGTTGTCCAATGGAACAATGCATTTGTGGAATGCACTGCCATGCTTTGATGAAGCTCCAGGAGGACTGACAAATCCGTTAACCATCTTCATTTCTGCCACAATTTCATATAGGTCGATGAGTTCTAGAACTTTTTATTAGCTAGGACTAGGAAAAAAAACAAAAAACAAACAAAATGAGAAATGCTACTGTTCAGAGCTGTACAGTTAACATTTGGGACTGTATATGATATAAACAATTTTGAATTTACTGCACAGCTCAAAAAATATTTGCTGGTGGCTACATTGTCTTCAGTAAAAATATGCAATACTCCCACATGAAACCAGGGGAACACAATACTTTTAAAGGAAGCCAGACGGTAACTTAAGCAAATGGATAACTTGTCACCTACCGAGCTATCGTTGTCCAAGTGAAGAAAACCACCGTGGCCACGGGCGTTTGAAAACTTGTACAGAGGTCCAAAGGCTGATAAAAGAATTCCATATGAGTCATATAGACTATAACATAAAGACACAGTTTGAGCTTTAGTTTGTTTATGAAGGTCTGCAGCTTGCTAAGAAGTAAGGAGCAAATTTCCAACAAACATAGCAACATCAAGACATATCATAGATGGAAAAAATCCGAGTATATAAGCAGCATTAAGGCAACAGATATGACAGCTCTGAATAACAATACTCCACCAGCACATAACACTATAGATTTTCGCGTCATAAGTAGTTTCCTCAAATGAAAAATTGAGATACAGGAAGGTTTGGGTTCAGCAGGCCAGAGTCCAGCAAAAACATAGCTACGACCCAACATGCAGAAACAAAAGCGTTGCTGAATCTTTGTGGGCCTGAAACCATTACTGAAACTTTTTTTTGTGTACTGGACCTACAACTGTAGTTTTCTTTTCTTTTTTTACTAAAAGTAGCCATGGTTGCAGACATATAAAGAGTTTTGTGCAGAGGGTAAGACTACCTTCATAGCCGCCATACACTGGATCTTCAGACAGTAAAAGTGTTGTGTCCAGATCAACAAAACTGCATCCATAAGTTTCACAAACAATTTTAGTGGCGGATTCAACAGATGTAAGGTCTCGAACATAGTAATATTTCCTTCAATGTACGAACTGGAGAATCCTAATCACAATGTAAGAAAAAATGATTTCATACTTTCACATGAAACGCACCTGAAACAACCAAGCCCAGCAGCTAGATGTCCAGCAAAGCCCATAGCGATTCTAGTCTCGACCATGCCGCCAATCATCAAAGCGACATTGGCTTTTCTTGCAGCATCAATTATTTCAAGGGCTCCAAGAACCCCTAATTTTGCCAGCTTGATGTTAATAACATGGGCCAGATTCCCGTGTATAATTTTCTAAGCATCATGTAAACCCCGACAACTTTCATCAGCCGCGACAGCAACTTTGAATTTCTCCATGGCAACAATACTGACATCACGGAGACCTTCCCAATCATCTCTGTGAACTGGTTGCTCAAAGAGTACAGGGGTCACACCCATCGCTGAAACCAGTGATAGAATAGAAACAAAATAAGTTAGAAGGACTACTGGAAGAAGGTTGGAATCCAGATGATGAACAGCTAATAAATTCGACATATGCAAGATGCCAAGTTTAAAAGGTGAATTCATATAGTAGCACAGAGGCTGCAGGAGTACAAACCATTTAGTCTATCAAGAACTTCAATTGCTTGATCAGCTGTGTATCCCTCATTCGCATCCAAGATAAATGAGCAATCTGGATGGACGAGCCGTATAGCCTTCAGAACTTCTATATCTGAGTTCAAGTTTTTTCCAACCTTGAGCTTCAGTGTTTGAAACCCTTGCCCTCGATATTTTGCAGCCAACTGAGCAGCTTCATTTGGGGCCACAATTGGAATCTAGGTTGGGAAATATGGGATGTCAACTCTGGCAAAGGTATTTATAAAGTCCGGATACTGTGCAGAGTATGATGAGATAACGATATACCGTTATGTCTGTGGTTACAGTATCTGATGCCCCTCCAAATAATCTCCACAGAGGAATGCGGATGCTGTTTGCAACTGCATCAATCAGTGCCATCTCCACTCCTGCTCTAGCCTTAATTGGAAAACAGTTACAATCAAATACACATGGAATGGGAAATCTTGTATCTGAAGTATAAACAGCAACCAAACACTTGAGTAGCCATTGAGAACATCAGAAACATATGGGAATCCATGTATGTTTTTAACTTTTAATCCTTGCCGTTCTTTTTTATAAATGGAACATTTGCACATGAGCTAAACAGAATAATTGATTTTTTCACATGGAAAAGACATTTATGCTTAAGAAAAGTTTTTGTTATATAAAGCTGTTTTCAACGGAGATTTTACCAGACACAGTTATCATTCAGAGCAAATATTAGCAGGTATAACCAAAGTTGGGTACTAGCTGAAAAGGCCTGCTGGCCACAGAAATTGGCGATCGGGCACATCATCCCTTCCGTAGTTCAGGTCCGCAAAGGCCATCTACATCGAAGCCTATACATAAAACTGCAGTCACCCCATCAACATCGGGATCACCACCTTCGATAAATTGAGGTTTTTCCACACCATCTATACTTTTGAACGCGAATCACACGTTCTTATGTTACGATACGATCAAACACTTGTCAAGGCACGCAGTAACGGAAGGCAAATTTTACTCCGTGAGTGAGTGAGTCGGACAGGAAAAGCCGGTGCGGGTTGCTCACCGAGGCGAAGGCGTGTCCTGGGAGCACACCGGCGACGTCGTGGAGCAGCGCGCCGAGCGGCGCCGCTGCGGAGCTCGACGCGCACGGCGACGTTGGCGACGGCCTCGAGGCGCGAGGACGCGATGGTGAAGGGCACGACGAGTGGGCGCGCCTCGGCCGACGCCACGTCCACGGAGAAGGTCGCCTTGAGCGCGTCGAAGCCGAAGGACTCGACGGGGGCCGGCGGGGTCGGGGACGGCGAGACGGCGCGGAGGCGCGTGGTGGGGGAGGCGGACGCGGGCTGGCGGCCGGCCGCGACGAGGCTGGGCCGCGGGCAGGCTCGTTTATAGGAGCGCAGCGGTTGTTGGTGCGGCGCCGGCGCCCGGTGGGGGACGTTGTGCCCGCGGTGTCAGTGGGACGGGACAAAAGGGCGGTGACCAAGTGGGCACGGGAAGCGTTCGTGGGCATCTGCGTGCCGCGGCCACGGTGCTGCGCTGCGCCCACTTGCCGTGGCCAGTGTGGGGGCGATGCCGTCGAGGAGGACGATACGATACGAGGGGTGGCGTCTCACGTCTGGCGTTGGAGCGAGGTCTCGGGATCGGCCGCGGCGGTTATTAGACCGACATGCGGGGCCCGACGTCGCCGTGGCGTGGATTCCTGATTCCACGACGGCAACACGTTGGCGCGGCGCGGGTGCCACGGCGGTGGCAGCTCGGCGCGAGGTGCCGTGTCGCTGGTGGGAGTTCTCGTCGCGGAGCGGGACTGTGCTTGCTTCCACGCTCCGTCAGTCCGTGGCGCGCTGCTCACTACTAGTGCTTCGCTTGGACTGGCCTCAGGTCCTGTAAAGAGTCGATGACAGGTGGGTCCTCCATCGCGGGCGTCCGTTTCGGTTGCTTTTCCCTGACGCCTACAATCTCTGATGTCTGCTGTCTGCTGCCGCTGCTGCTGCTAAAATCCATCTCAATGGGATTTTTTTTTAAAAAAGGAGGACTAGAGCATTGCTGTTTGGTGTGGTCTCCATCAACTGAATAGTGTGATTCGCATTAACAAAAGATGGAAGCCATGAAAAATGTGCTGAATCTCGTCACTAGCTAGGGCCGGCAATATGCAGCGATCCGCCCCTTGGAAACGCGCACGGGGCATCTACCTTAGCTCGGATGGCCCAAGAGAATATAATTCACTGATGGGGTCAACAAATCACGCATGCATCATTTCATTTCATTTCATCTTCAGTGCAGCGACAACTACTCCTAGATCTTTTGAGGCCCGATGCATAAAATGATACAAATGCATTGCATTCGCCGCGTCGTCTAGGCAGCGCATCGTATATACTGTATAGTTCAGCTGAATTGACATGATCGAGCTAAGCACTGACCGCTGATTGGGCGTCTGAAGACGAGGAGAGGTGGAGATGCGGATATCTGAAGCGGTTATCCGGCCACCAGCCATGTGATGATCAGCACTTGCTGTCACTATGCCGATCTCGCCTTGTCGTTTGCGTAGTTTTTATAGCCCGGGATAGCTTTGTGTCCTCATCATGGTGGTTGAAATACATAAATTAATCGGCCAAATGGTACTAAAGTACTGCTAATCGCATATTAGCCTGGTCCCAACTACTGCTCCCAAAATTGATCGTTCTCATATATATAATGCAGACTTGCAGAGTTGCTGTACCTTTTCTTGCTGTGATTCACAGATCTGGAAACTGGACCTGGCTGTTCGCAGTTTAGATCACCGTTCCTTTTTTTTTCGAAATGAATCTAGACAAGACCATGGATTACAAACAGATCAGGCCGGGGGGGGGGGGGGGGGGGGGGGGTTGATCGAATCGTGGTGCACTCGGGTACTGGGTGCCCCTCTTGCGGGCACAGTGAATTTAACAAAAAATCGTTTTTTTTATTCTGACGCATCACTGAATGTCTGAATCTCCTGACTTACGTGCAACACCATTCAGGCAGTCTCAGTTGACCACAACCTCCGCCCCTTTTTCGTACGTACTGGTTTTGCTCAAAGAGCCTCTCCGGAAGTTGATTCTTTTCCTTCTTCTGGCGCTCCATTTCCTGTACTTGTTCAAGATGTTTATTGTGTCGAATCTTTCTCACATCTACAAGCTAGAATTCAAGGAATCATTTTAAGTTTTTTAATTGGTCATACTATAAACAACCTCCAGATTTTCGGCAAAAAAAAAGGTCTCCAGTTAATATATGAAGGCGAAAGATCTAGCATTGCATGCTAGATCAGCCGCTAGATTTACTTAACTCTGTGACAAGGAAAGGAGACCTCCATTATCATCCAACCGGAGAAAAAGAGCCATCTCTAAGCGCAAGTAAGACATGTTGCAAACGAGAAACCTGAATAAACTAACGTCAAGCTGCCGAATCCGGGATCACAAGGATTGGATCAGATCCCAGTTCCAAAAGGCCACTAGCACAACAAAGTATCGATTCAATACACGAAAGCAAAGGCCATGAGCTAAAGCTATGCTTTGCTTTCCCCGGCGCCGGACGCCGTGTGGATCACCCAAGCCGGAGCCCAATATCCATTCATGCCGGCTATAAGAACATGACATCCTGAGAGTTGCATGACTGAGTGACCTCGAACACTTGATCAACCAGAAATGGCAACGACGATGCATCATGGAGCCCATGGACACCGTGCGCCCAGGCTCTTCGGCAGGGAGAGGACGCTCCACGCCGCCCTGGGTGGGCGCAGAGGTGCAGAGAAACCTCGCCTGAAGTCCTGCAAAACTGTGAACTCTGACTGAACCCGTGGTTCCAACGCCGATCAATGTGCGTAACTGAAAGCCTGTGTCTTTTGGATTGGTGGTTGTTGGCTTGTTGCAGCGGCGGACATCATCCTGTGGAGGGACAAGAAGGCGTCGGCGTCCATCCTCGCCGCGGCGACGGCGGCGTGGGGCCTGTTCGAGGTGGCGGAGTACCATTTCCTGACGCTGGTCTGCTACGCGGCCATGATCGGCATGCTCGTCTTCTTCATATGGACCAACGCCTCTTCGTTCTTCAACCTGTAAGTAGCCTTCCAGCTCTCTCTCCGTAGCCCAATCATTTAGCCCGTCAGGCCTTTCATACCATGGAAGCCCAGGCAAGGTAAGGCCCTGAGTAAGCCCATTTAATCTCAAACTGGGCCCGTAGAACCCCGTGTTTGCATCATTCTGGAATGGAGGAGGATAAAAAAGGAGAGAAATTTGACGGTTGTGATTTGTGAGATGTTGCCTGCAGGCCGGTTCCCAGAATCCCTGAGACTCTCCTGTCGGAGAGAGCGACCAGGCAAGCAATGCAAGATGGGCACAGGAGGCTATCCAGGTTGGTGGAGACGCTCTACGACATCGCTTGCGGCAAGGACATCAAAATGTTCATCCTGGTGCGCCAGCCGCTAACAGTCTGGCCCCCATTCAGATTCCCTACCAAACTCTACAAAAATATGCATCCGGCCAAACTGAGCTTTTGTGCAAATCTCCCTTGTGCGTTGAACAGACGGTGCTGTCGCTGTACATCGCGTCGGTGATCGCGGACTGCTTCAGCTCCCTGACGCTCCTCTACCTCGGTACGTAATGATGAGCATAGATATCTGCAGAGAAAAGGAAGACTCTGACGATGATGATGTCTTTGTTGGTTTTGTGCAGTGGTGTTGGGCACGATGACGCTGCCGGCGCTGTACGAGCGATACGACAGCGAGGTGGACCACCTGGTGGCGCGAGGCGTGCACGACCTGCGGACCCACTTGGCGGACATGGATTCGGGTGTTCTCAGGAAGATCCCGAGAGGGGCAGGCGCTGCAAAGTGACCAACCCAACCCAAGGAGGTCGCGACGACTGAATGAATACACAGCATGACATCTGATGTACACTGCATACGTGTATATATATAACTACATTAAGAAAACATGACACTGGTCCCGATCTGAAGACCGCCCAGAGAAGCAAGAACTGGGGTTAACTTACCATGAAGAACTGCTCTCTTCTACTTCACCCTTCGCGATGCTCGATCGATCGCGCGCCACGGAGAGGGCGAGAGGCCCGGCCTTGCTCGATGCGAAAAGGGTGAGAGACGGCGGGGACGGGTCAGGATCGTCAGGGGACGGGACATATGATGCCCTTGCCGCCCCGACAGTGAAACACGCGATGGGCTCCACGAGGGACGACAGCGACGCACGCCTTTCTCTTTGCTCTCCGTTTTGTGTTTTCCTGCCTCGCGCTGCCCTGCCCTGCCCTGCCATGGTTGTCCCGTCCCGGGTCGGAATGATCTCGGTCTCGGATAACCTCATCGCACGACCTGAGCTCTGCCTCCCCGGTCGCTGTCCACGGCGACACGCCATCCACGGCGGACGTCGGCTACAGACGACGACAGGCCATCTGCTTCTTTTTAACTTCTGTTGAGCTCCCACTTTGACGCATCAAAATAGAAATTTATCATTAATGCGCCACGTCACTGTAGCATTTTATTTGTATTTATGAATAATTGTCTAAACATTAATTAATTAGGCTCAAAATGTTCGTCTTGTAAAGTACAATAAAACTGTGCAACTAGTTTTTGATTCCATCTACATTCAGTACTTTATGCATGTGTCGGTATTTTAATGTGACGGGAATCTTCTTTTTAGAGTAATTTTCACCGGGGGTCCTTAAACTTGTCTCGAGTTCTCAACCCGGTCCCGGTACTCTCAAAATGCACATGATAATCCTTAAACTTGTCCCCCACTCTCATCTCGGTCCTTAAACTTGTCTCCACTTCTCATTAAGGTCCAAGTACTCTCCAAATGCACATAAAGATCATTAAAATTGTCACATGCTCTCATCTCGGTCATTAAACTTGTTCCACACTCTCATTCAAGTCCATGTACTACCAAAATACATTGATTTGTTTGAGAAATATTATTTTATGATTGTTTCAAACTTTTAGAATTTCAAACTAAATTTGAATTCACTCGCAATTGGGTCAAAATTCATGGAGAAACCATCGCAAATATATGGGTGTCCAAGAACCTTTGATACAAGATTTGTTGAATTTTAGGGTGGTTATTTTAACATAATTATTAAATAATTAATTTTATTTCTGAGATTACAAAGAGATGTAAATACCATTTAATTTTGGTTATTTTGAATGGGTATTTTAGAAAATAAAAAACTGGCTCCCGGTTGTTTTAGAGATTTTGATATTTCACACGCAATTCGTGATAAGAACCGTCCCTTTAATTTTGAACTTTGTTTGAAATCTTAAAAGTTTAAATAGCTCACAAAAGTTTTTTTCCCTAAATAACTCAATGTATTTTTAAAGTATATGGACCTAGATGAGAGAATGGGACAAGTTTACGGACCGAGGTGAGAGAATGAGAAAGTTTAAAAACTCTTATGTGCATTTTGAGAGGATCGGGATCGGGGTGAGAATTCGGGACAGGTTTAAGAACTGACATGTGTATTTTGAGAGTATAGGGACCGGAACGAGAACTCGAGACAGGTTTAAGTATCGTTGGTGAAATTTACTCTTCTTCTTACATAGGATTTCTATAGGAAGAATGGATGATTCCATTTCCTATAGGATTCGGCACTGTTCATGCCTTTGAAATGGAGGATTGGAGCGTAGGAAATTTGAAGGAAAGTTTCCTGCAGTGCTCATTCCATAGGAAAACTACAGGAAAAGAAACATCAAGTCATACCTCTTTTTTCTCTTCCTTTCGCGTGGGATCGAGGCAAATGAGCCTCATTGCTGCTAATATGATGTCTCAGCGGCCATTAGTGTTAATCATTTGACCCTACAAACAGTTGGGATCAAATCCAGCCACTAGATAATCTATAGTAATTAATCACTCTTCTCGGGTTCCTATGTTTTTTTAGTCTATTCGAACGGCTAGTTGTTTAGCTTTCCTATGTTTTTCAATCCTCAGTTTTACACGTGTATTTCTATAAAAATCCTATGTTTTTTCTATTCCTCTGTTCCAAAGGGCCCTCATCGTGCGTGCCCCTGACACTCTCGGCCGAGCGGCGAAGGTTTAGGTGGTGGGGGGCGCACAGTAATTTAGTATGCCACTCGGCTCGATCCGGCTTTGTAACCCAACCCATGGCTATGTGACGTGCACGCTCGTCAGGGGCTCAGTGGGGAGAGGTTGATTGATAGATTAGTTGTTCGCCCTATTTATTTGACTTATCAGCCATCAGCTAGCATTATTTTTCTCAAAACAAATCAGCCACCAGTCAGCGGTACTTTTGTCTCAAAACACATCAATATCAGCCACCCGCCACCAGCCAAACGAACAGATTTGCATCGACCTTATCCGGTTCATTGTACCAGCCAGTTAATTAGTACGTATGCATGCAGCATCTCGCGCCGTCCACATCCTATGAACTAGGATGAAGTTGGCCGCCGAAACCGTCAGCGTAAATCGAAGGAAAGCGACACGGAGTGGGTGAGCCGGTCGAGCCCCCTTCCACGACCATGGCCGGTACCGCAAAAGGTTTAAGGGAACCGGGTCCGGTTTATCCTGGCACTAAACAAGGCCGGTCAGTAATCACTGGCATGGATATGGCGGACATGACGGTGCTGTGGCGGCACCGGTAGATGGCGCTGCGTTCCGGGTGTGGGTTGGTGACATGGTGTGCCGGTGGGTTTGGGGACCTGGGAGCAGAGGCTGCAGAGCACACAGGATTGGGCGCCCACCCTGCCGAGAGGGGAGCCCGCACGTACGGGTCCGCGTCGGCCAGGGACCCCCAGCCAGCCTTTTGGCGTGCGGTGACATGGTGTAATCCCCGTGCGTCCGTGTCCCGATGATGCGCTCGCACAGTCGCGCGGGCGGCCGCTAGCTGCCGAGTCCCCACGTTGGCTTCCCCAGCGGCTGGCAGAGGCGGGACGGACGAGCCGTGACCAGCACCGCGGC
Source organism: Echinochloa phyllopogon (assembly GCA_033239725.1). Taxonomy (NCBI): domain Eukaryota; kingdom Viridiplantae; phylum Streptophyta; class Magnoliopsida; order Poales; family Poaceae; genus Echinochloa; species Echinochloa phyllopogon. The sequence goes on along the minus strand of BTCW01000014.1, from coordinate 7,068,917 downwards.
ATGTGCGAGGGGAGTGGGCGCGGCAGCGAATCACGCCCCAACAGGCCAACACACACCTGACGTGCGCTGCGAGCGTGCCGCGCTGCCACCACGCGGCCCGCCCGCCCAGCTCTGACGCCCCTCGTGCCAGCGGCACCGACCCGACCCGATCGCCGTGCGCGACGCCGTCCGCCGCGTATCCCAAGCCGGGCGGCCGGGCTACCTCATCGGGTGCCAGGCTACCTCGTCGGAACGATGACCTTACTTTCTAGTAGTACGCCGGATCCAATACCAGATCTCCTCCGTGTTACCAGCCGCATTACTCGTCACACGGGCCAGTAACGGCATGTACAGTACCTAGTATATAGTCCTCCGTGTAGCACAGCATCGGCTCCCAACACCCTGATCTGATTTGACCCCACGAGATGACACCTAGACCGTTGGGCCTCGGCCACGCCATACACTCAAATTATGGAGCCACAAAAGGAGGAGCTAATAAGAAACCCCAAATTATGGAGCTACGAAAAGGAGGAACAAGAAAAGGAAACGCGAGCTGGCCGCCTGATTGGTGCTCCGGAACGTGCTCGCCAGGCTCTCTCAACTCTCAACAGCCTTTAAATAGTAATAGCAGCAGTACAAGGAAAGCCGTAAACCAGTGCTAGCAGGTGTGCAAAGGATCATTGCCAATGCCATTGCACCAAGCAAACCCTGTTTGTTTATACCCCACTGGGCTTTTCTTTTCCTCTACGCGGCGGCGATGGACGCCCTCGTACGTACGTGTGGGCACACAGCCGTAAAGCGACGACGGCGGCGAATCATGGGAATGGGCGGAGGAGGGGATCGGCTACCTTGGCGTTGTGGCCGCTTCTTCCTTGGCCGAAGCGATCGGCTAGGGGCCAGGGCCATCTGACCATCATCTCTCTCTCGGAGATTGTAAAGCGGCGATCGATCTCGCCCGCTTGGCGAGGAATAAGATCCTAGCCAGTGGCAGATCACATCATTAGCACCGCATAACCGAGGATCTGGAGACGAGGACCACCGCACCTAACCCGGGTGGCCTTCACTTCTCGCCAGAGATTATCCGCATCAGGACTCCCTGCCCTGGCCAATTGGGAGATTAAGTACCGGTTTAAACTGCATTTAATTAATAAAGCAGAGGGAATTTTGCAACTATGAGCAAGACGAGTGGTTTCGTGAAAATCTGAGACTACAACCATGGTTGTGGCTTCATTCGGAAAGATCTGCCCCTAAAAAACAGGCATGCCCTGATTGAATTAGTTGATCTATCACATCGACAAAATGACCCCCACATCTCATGAACATTATCCCTCCTTCAAATTAGATCCAGATACAGGGACCATTTGATTGCGTGCGTCAAACCCACAGGACAATACCTCATGGAAAAAACAAACTAAAAGCAGTCCTCTACTCTACAGGATATCCATTTAACTTCGGATAAGATAATTGCAATGATGGGCGTCAACAGGACCATCCGAAGAGGAAAAATAAATTTGCGGATTTCAATACTCTACTCTATCTACTTGTCTTCTATAGGACCGACCATGAAAACAAGATACAGTTTGAACATAAGACTGAGACCTTTGTTATTTGCAAAGATACAGTTTGAACGTAAGACTGATCATGTTGATTTGCTCTGCAAATCGACAGCCCATGAAAACGACCTACAGAAGCAAAGAACTCTGCTACACTTCAAAGGGAGATCATTTTGAGAGCTCTGAAGCAAACTGAGAGATACACGGAACCAGGGTGACCAAGTTGCAAGAGAATCAAGGTCAATGTATTAAAAGATAAAAATATCAACATCAATATCAAAGTACAAAACTCGACCGATGTATACATATGATATTTAACTCGAATGAAGTTTCTACAAGCAAACTAGTAACACTTATCTGCACCTCAACCTGAATTGACTTGCATGAGTTCAAATATACAGAGGGCTACACAAATGATGGGTTCTTCGTTTTTACCAAGTTCTTTTAGACACTATATATTTATTCAAAATAAGAAAAAAAAACAGCAATTGGAACTGGGATCCAACACCTGCTTTCCCCAATCTAATACAGCATTGTCACCCTTCTTCAGTCTCATCAATACAAGAACCATACTTGATTCAACCCATGCTTGGATGCATACTTGATTTGATCCCAAATGCACAGCTCAACACCTTGCCACGGACTCATGTAACATGCAGTAGCAACAATAATGATGAATAATAGCATGATAATTACGCCTCTAGAATTTGCAACATACCCGAATTCACCAATCCTCATCCTCGAGCTATGAAGTGTGGTTCTGGTTAATGTTTTTCAGCCTGACCAGCATCAGGAGAGACAATGGGCTGATACTGTGGTGGCAGTGTTGGAGGTGCTGCTGCCTGAGAGTAGTAGACTTGTGGGCGAGTTGGATCAGCATACTCATACCCATAGTTGCCTGTCATGTTCGCAACGGGCTGTTGAGCAGGGTGGTGGTGGGATTGAATAACATGGTGGTATCCCACTCCGGCATATCCAGGTGCAGCATTGGGCGCTGGTGCAGGGGCAGCTGTTGTTCGGTAAACACCAGGTTGTTGCTGCAATTCAGGCTTCACAGACATCTGAGGAATTGGCACGGTTGGCTTTGGTGTTGTGTCAACTAGGGTCGGCGGTGGCATAGCGGCCTGTGAACCAGGAGGCATACTATATGGTTGAGGTGCATTCTGCTGCATAGGAATGTAATACATCCCGGTATTCGGGTCAAATGCAGGTGTCTGTTGAGGCCGCGGCATAGGCTGGTGTGCCTGCTGAGGAACAGGATGGTGTGCCTGCTGGGGGACAGGATGGTGGTAATACGATTGGATTGGAATGAATGTGCCAGTGGCTGGGTTGTGGATGAAATGCTGATTCCCGGCGGTAACAATCTGCTGTGGAGCTGGCTGCTGTGGTGGTGGCGGTTGCTGCTGTGGCGGCTGTTGCTGTTGTGGTGGAGGCGCATGCATCTGAGCAAAGACATATCCAGGTGGGGGTTGTGTTGCTGCGGCAGCTGCAGCAGCAGCAGGATCCGGAGCCGATACCGGAAGGCGGTAGCTGGCAGCTTCAGTTCCCACCGGCATATCTCGCTTCAGTTCAGCAGGAGGAGATCTGTCATTGTAGTAGACAGCTCTGAAACAATTGATAAGGCACATCAGGTTTCATCCTAACTCATAATCAATGAAAGCAATTTTTTGAGACCTGAAACTAGATGATGGAAGCATAATAATATGTATGCAAAAATGGATCATGATATAAACAACCTACCTATTGGTGGGATCAGCAACTGGTGGAACCTCCTGCTTTAGAGGCTGTGGCTTCCGACCTCCACCACCGTGATCAGACTTATCATCGTCAGAGAACACTCTGCCGGACGCCTCAGAGGGTGACATGCCGGGAATTGGAGCCATGGCAGGGATCGGCACCTGCTGTTGCGGTTGCATGTACGCAGCAGGTGGTAGCTGCTGCTCGGAGATCGCCATCTGCGCGAAGTGGTCCTCCATGGTTGCAGGTGGCATGACGCGGGCATCCGGCGGGCGGTCCTCCGGCCGCACGCGTATAGGCGGCAGATTCGATAGTGACGGCGCCGAAGAGGTCGAGCCGAAGGAGGAGTTCTTATCCAGCATCGGGGAGTCCGGCACGGACTGGACGTCGTGCGGGTGCCTCACGGCGGCAGCGGCGGCCGCCGCCGGGAGCTTCTGCTGGCTGGCGCGCTGGTCCTCGGAGGGAGCCGAGTTGGTGACCCCGCTGCGGGAGTGCACGGAGGAATCGTCCTCGAGGCCGAGGAGGCAGTTGACGGATGCGGAGTCGGTGGAGATCCCTCTGGGGATGCCGTCGAGGGAGCCGGAGATTGCGCTGTTGAGGGCGTCGACGAACCAGTTCTCGGACTTGGAGGAGTCGTCGAGGAGGGAGCCGAGCGAGGACGAGGACTCGGGCTTGGCGGGGAAGAGGAAGAGCCGGATCCGGGAGGTGCGCGAGGATCCGCTGCCGGAGGAGGAGGCGGCGATGCGGTCGTACTCGTCGACGAGGTTGTCGAGGTCCTCGTCGGTGGAGACGGAGATGAGGGAGTCGAGGTCCTCGTTGGGGAGCTGGTACTTGAGCGTGAAGGGCCGGCCACCCAGCAGCGACCGGGAGAGGCGCGCGTGGACGTCGGCGAGCGACGCGTGCCGGTCCACGGCCACGATCCGGGTCTCCCCGCCGAGGTAGCAGAGGGACTTGTCCGTCGGGCGCGGGACGATCCGGCCCCCGAAGCTGCACATCAGGCGGAGCCGGCCCCCGCCGCCGGCCGCGGCGGCCGCGGCCGCCGCGGAGGACGGGAAGGGCTCGTCCCACGAGTCCCCGCCGCGGCTGCGGGGGGAGGACTCCGTGGACTCGGGGTACCCGGGCCCGGGCCCAGGGCCGGGGCCCCCGACGCCGGCGGCCGTCACCGGCGGCACCGGCTCCATGAGGGCAAGCGGCGGGCGGGGCGAGGGGGGGTGGTTTGCTGCTCTCTCTGGCTGCGCTGTCTCCTGCGTGGGTTTTGGGTGGGGGATTTTATTAGATTTTGGGGGAAAGAGAATATAACAAGAAGAGGGGAAAGCAAAGAGGAGGAAGCGAGGAAGGGTGGTGGGGCCCGCGCCAGGAAATATCGCTGGTTACGGAAGGCTGTTTTGCGGCCGGTGATCTAGGCTAGGCCCGGTGCCCTACGATACAATACAACTTCACTTCCCGCGGCGGCGGCTGCGCCTTCCTCCTCGCTGGGTTTTTTTTTCTTCTTTTCCTTCCTTTTCTTTTTCTGATGAGTTGTTTTCTTTCGTCGTCATCTGTTTGATTAGTGGCGGCGTCTACTGTTTGATTAGTCCAACGGAGCACTGACTGCTTGCTTGCTAGCTTTGGACTGGCCATCCAGAAATTTGACCCTCGACCGGTGGAAATTCCATGTAAACGCTTCCCAACCGTATTTGGTGCATATGTTTCACCATGGTAATAGCAATAGTTCTTATGATCGGGGATCGTACCATTCAAAATAGAGAAATGTGATAACATGGTTTTTTATATTTAGACGAGAAATGAGTTCCACGACGATTTTACAAAAATAGAATAAACCTCTTGCACCTCGATGTCACAAGACGTGACTCATATCCAGAAAGGTTTTGGTTGTTTGTTGTTGTAGCTAATTAAGGTTTTGCTTTCGAATCAAGCTCACTGAAACCCGTTAGATGACAGATCGACAATACACACTGCTAAAAGTTGGCAACATCTGCTCCCACGAGGTTGTCATTGTGTAGTTGTCGTCATAGCCATGTAGAATAATAAGATACTCAAGGTCTGATACTGAGAATAAGGCATTGAAGCTAACGTTTCGACAGAGAGGAAATTGCGCAGGGGATGTTGCCACCATCAACGGCTAGGAAATGGTGTGGATCAATGCTAAGGGTTTAATGTGTAATACATATAAGGTGAGAAATAAGATCATCATCAGGCCACCCCCGCCCTACCTGAAAGACACTTGTATTTTCATTAAAATGGTTAGAATTCGATTAAAATTTTAAAATTCTAGCATGACCTTCCTCGTGAATGAACACCCGCAACGTTACAAATGAACGTACTCTTTTTTCCCAAGAAAGAAACAAATAAAACGTACCAGCACCGCTCCCTGTCCAGCCACAAGCCCACAATACAACGTCGGCTTTCCGTTAGCCTTTTTGTCAAGCCTGTTCCCGTTCTAAACCAGCGTCCAACAAAGCGAAAACCAGGAAGCCAACAGCCAGGACATGGAGCACCACCGGCGAGCAAAGAAAGCCTCCGCGCGCGCCATCGATCTCCTCGTGTTTGTTTCAGGGCTCCCCGGATCGCCCTGCCTGGACCGTCCGATCCTTCCCTCCGCGCCAGCTCGTCGAGACATGAAGCCAATCCCAAATTCTACCCTCAAAGTTCACTATGCAAAAAGAAGATTCTCATCACATCAAAATGTCATAACATGCATGTTGTACTAAATCTAGATGAAATCAAAAACTAATTGCACAGTTTTGTTGTACTCTACGAGACGAACATTTTGAGCCTAATTAATCAATTTTTGGACAATTTTTCACACATACAAACGAAATGTTACAGCGCGTCTCGGTTTCTCCACTCCCAAATTTGATGTGCCAAATTGTCATCTAAACAAGGCCAAATCCAGCGGAGGAGCATTTGATTTGATGACACCGGACGCGACCAGGATCGTAGCACTGCCAGCCTTTTTTTACTTTTCTTTTCTCTTTTTTTAACTAAATTTTCCTTGCTCTTTCTTTCCTCCCATCAACGGAGAGCCAATGGGATCAATATAACCCGCCCACAGAAAATGGCGGAAAATACAAGTGCAAGATCCAAGGCCCGCTAGCTGCGATTGGACGGGTTTGGCCGCCTCGGGAATTGAGACCACTGGGCTCGGAGCGTGATCAAATCAGGCAGACCGGTGCACGGAAACAAAAGGCGATGCGTCGTCTCGGCTCGGGTCACTGCCAGCCGCCGTTCGGACCTGCCGGTTCCGGTGGCGGCGGAGTGGAGTGGAGTGGAGTGAAGCGGAGTGGGATCAGGGGAGGCTGCTAATTGACCTGGGGTGTCTTTTTTTCCGGCTGATTCGATTGTAGAGATGAGCAACCGCCGTGTAGTGCAGGCCAGGCCAGCTTAATTGTGCTAGCTAGCTGCCGCAACAGTATTATAGTTCGGTGACCGACTTGACATGACGCGGCGGCATAAGATAGCATAAGCCCTTGGTTTCCAAATTTAGAGGTAAACTTTGACATTTTTGGGTGCGTGCGTCACTGTAGCATTTCGTTTGTACGTGTAAAAAATTATCCAAAAATTGATTAATTAGACTTAAAATGTTCGTCTCGTAGAGTACAACAAAACTGTGCAATTAGTTTTTGATTTCATCTATATTTAGTACTTCATGCATTTTATGACATTTTGATGTGATGGAAATCTTCTTTTTTTGTATAGTGAACTTTGGGGGTAAAATTTAGGATATAAACAAGGCCTAAGTTAGGTAATCGCGTAGTACAGAATAATGTAGTTTGAGGAGCCGCTGGAGAGAGAGAGAGTGATAGATGGATCGAAAGGCGAGAGCCGTCACTAGGCCTGCGTGGCGAAAAAGCGTACATACGAGGTACTGTATCGTATAGTATGGAACGAGTGTGCCCCGGGTCGGCATGCGCGTTCGTTCGTTCGTGCTCCTCCTTGTTCGGTCACTTTGTGTTGATCAGGTCTAGTGACAGAAGGCTGTATATGTATGTATATAGGTGTTGAACACATGTTTTGAGGGCACGTCACGGTGGGGTTTGTTTGGTGTTTTGCTTATAGCGTCGCTAAACGAGCGCTGGCGCTAATTGATTGGTCAACTTTGGGTGACGGGTCCCTGACAGGGGAAGCCAGAAAACAACAATATCATGAGCCGAGGTGGTGACGTGTCCTCAGATGATACAGCAGACTGAGAGAGAGGGCCGGGGATGCAGCGGATCGAGCGGACAGAGTTTTTCTTTTCCGGCGGTGTCGCCTTCTGATCCGTGGACGAATGGTTGCACGCATGCGCTAACGTACACGGAGCGACGGGCTTTCAATTCATCGATCGATCAGCTTAATCGTATATTCTCCTTGAGCCAAGCGATTAGTATATTTCTCTGTGCATCGGAGAATTGCCCAGGGTGAAAGACAAGCACCTGCTGACAACGCGACGTATAGTGCTGGCGGCTGAGGTGCGGCAAGGTCGCGCGGAGGCGTGGCAGTGTGGCACACGCTCGACCCACGGCAAGTCGTTGCATCATCCATTCCACGGCCTCGCCCGCAGGTACGTACTACGCATGCGACGGACGGACGGACGGTCCACCGATCGATCGGCGCCGGCCTGCCTTTTGCTTGAAGCGAACGCCTGGATCAATCAAATCAGTCCACCGATCGATCCATCCTCTATTCCTCTCCTCTACTATCAGCTATATTCGCGATCCGTAGCAGCCGGCAGCAGGTATGTCGATGATGCTTCCTGAGCCGTGACCATCCGAGATCGCCATCATCCGCCCGGCCGGCCATGGAACAGTTATACGGGTTGGTTAAACTTAAACCCGAGGTCGTTTTCGCTGGTGCAACGCAGCAGGCGGGGCACGGTGACCGCCCGATCGATCGACCTCGCGACCGGGTACGCGAACCAGCAGCCAATTCACCGGATGGTGTCGCGTCCGCGTCCACCACCAGGGGAAACCGTCGCGCTCAGGCTCCCGAACCCCCCCCCCCCCGCGCGCGGTGGCCGCGCCGAGCGGATGACGAGCCCCGGCCCGCCCGTGACCGCGACGCCGGCCGGGGTGGCAAGTTATCCGCGCGACGCGAGCGATTTGGTTGGTTGCCCGAGTCGGGGCCGGGCGGTGGGTGGGGAGCGTCAGGCCGGCGAGTCGTGCCGCCGGGCGTACGTGGTGGCGCGCCGGGATGGACATGTCAGCGTGCTGGTACGTACGTTCCTGTCGTCCATGGATCATCATCATACAGGCCTTGTTTAGTTCTTGAAATTGGGAGTCAAATTTTGATCTTTTAAAGTGCGTGCGCTACTGTAGCATTTCGTGTGTATGTATGAAAAATTGTCTAAAAATTGATTAATTAGGCTCAAAATGTTCGTCTCATAGAGTACAACAAGACTGTACCATTAGTTTTTGATTTTATCTACATTTAGTACTCGATGCTAGCATTTTAATATGATGAAAATCTTTTTTTACGTAGTGAACTAATGGGTGAAATCCGGGATTACATGCGCGCGCCGCGGCGATCACGTGACCGCGTGGTTCCGGGGCAGCGTGACGTGACGACCGCAATAACACAAGGCGGCGGCGGCAGCAGGATGGCAGATCACCAACACTGTCAGGTCTATTTATTTATTTAGGAAATCTCCTTTCTTGAAAAAGAAAAGGGGTGTTCCTGAAAAGAGGGGTAAAAAGTCGGGTTTGTGATAAACATTGTCCTAACATGATCTAACTAGACTCAAAAGATTCGTCTCGTTGTGTACATCGGAACTATGCAATTAGTTTTTTTATTTACCTATATTTAATGCTCCAGGCATGAAGAGAAAGATTTGATATGATTTGATGTAATAGGTGAATAGTGAAGTTTGAAAGAAAATTCTTTGAACTGAGGTGGGGAGCGTTTCTTTTTTGTTCGAACGTACTAGCCCGGCCAAGTGCGAGGTGACGATGCAGGGGGCCGGGTACGTAATTGTGTTGCCACGTCCATCCGACCGACAATCATGCCTGCCCAGTTCGTCCCATGCTGCCTCCTTTCAGTTTCAATGCACACACGGAAAGTGAAAACGCAAATAGTGCGGTTGATACGGTGGTTGAACCAACGGAACGGGACGTACGGGACGAAACTAAACAGTATGCGTTGCTCATGATCGAGATGCCGGCCAGTCGAAACCTTTGGATATATCTCTCTCTGCACTACCGTTCAATTCAATCAAGCGCAAGTAGTACGTAGACTCGCTCTGCCCAGTGATCCAGCGACAACTGTCGCCTCAAGCTGAAACGTACGTTGCTGTCGCGGAGGGTGGTTTCATATGTATAGCTCCTCTGCGTGTGTGCATGCCGATGCCACTACTCTTTGTGCTTTGTTGAGGCAAAAGGAAATATAGAAAAAGGCTAAGACGAGGAATAATCCGACGACGGCTACTTGTCGACCCGCTTGCTTGTTTGGTAGAGCTTCATCTGATTCTGATTCTCGGTGGGAGCTGATTCTCTGAGAGAAGTGATTATGTGGCTGAAAGTGATTCTCTTTAATTCCGTAGCATAAATTATCAAAATCGGTACGGAGAATCACTTCACGGAATCAGGAGAAGCTATTTTTTCAGCTCCCAATCCCTTAGTTCATTTCAGAGAATCACTCATCAGAATCAGCAGAGAATCACTTCTCGCTGAAAAATTATTTGGCAGAGCTAAGATTCACCAAAAAATAAGATCTGAGAGCTCTGCCAAACAGGCCTTAAAATCAGGCCGTGACCTTTGGAGCACGCAAGAGCAAATCAGCAGGCAGTACTGACTGCTGATGACGCATCAGGTCCCTTGCATTGATTGAATGTTGCCGGCTGATGCAAGGATGCATCCGCATACAAGGATGCGCAGGCAACTCGTACATAAATCCATAAAGAGAAATAGCAGGCAGACGCGGAAATCAAAGAGAAATAGCAGGCAGACGCGGAAATCAAAGAGAAATAGCAGGCAGACGCGGAAATTAAGCAACCGCGCAACAAAACAAGCTAGCATGCATGATTATCAGGGTCCGTACGCATCTGAAGATCAGCTGAGAGAATGCATCATATCCGTGTATATATAAATTTTGATGTCAAACTTTAGCCTAAAGTCTGCACTTTATAATAAATACGTCACTATAGTATTTCGTTTGTATTTGTGAAAAATTGTCTAAACATTGATTAATTAGGCTTAAAATGTTTGTCTCGTAAAGTACAACAAAATTGTACAATTAGTTTTTAATTTTATCATATTTAGTACTCCATGCATGTACCGACATTTTGATGTAATGAAATCTTCTTTTACATAGTGAAATTTGAAAATCAAATTTAAGATCTAAACAAGGGCGTAATAAACTAGACTAAAAACGCAAATAACAAGTCGGTGCCACGTACGCGCTCGCTCGTCGGAGGCTAGCTGGTTCGAATCGAATGATAGACAGCAAAACAGGTAATAAACTGTAGTGCAATACCTAGCTCGATCTCATTTCGTTCTGTGTATGAACACAGAACACCCGTCGAAAACGGATACAGACGTCTATCATATTCTTGAGCAACCCGGGAAATATCTCAACGCCACGACGAAGGCCCTTTAGTAAAGCTTCACGTGAAAGTGGAGTTGGAGTTAAAGGTAGAGTGACTGACTTTTTTTTCAGCTCCATCAGCTTCACTTGTGCCATACGTAAAACAGCTCCACCTCTCACAACCAACCTCAGAAATAATTCACCGTCATGATCATTTAGTGTAGCTCCGATAGTTTTTGGAGCTCTACATTTGGGCCCGAAATCAACTGCCAATGCAACCGATAGCGGGAGCAGCGCCAGTAGCGATCCGTCGACTTGCCTTTTGGGGCATGGCCAAACATTTCCACGGTGGCAACTGGGATGCGGGAAGCTGGGAAGAATTGCGTGGTGGTGAACGCACACACGCATACGGAGTCAGTTGTCAACAGTGATCGTTGAAGAACACACATGTCGGTCCGAGGAGAAATTTCTCGCCACGGCACCATGCATGCGCAGTCAATTCGGTGACTTGGTAATTTACAACGCGTTCCGAGAGCTGGATCCCTGCGCAGGGAGATGGAGATCGGACGGCCAGAAGAATAATGACTGAAGACGATCAGGATCGATCATGGTAATTCGGGAGGCGATCATCGGGAGATAGTCGCGGCATCTGATACTGATAGTCTGATACATACTACGACTCATGCATATAGCATGCAGCACGATCGATCGCTGTCAAATAAATAAAATAAAACCGGGAGGACCCGGCGAGCGAGTGCCGCGGTCAAAAGTCACTGCTGGTTGCTGGATGGATCGATAATTGGGGCGCCGCAGCGGTGGTTGGTCGTCGTCCTATGATAGGGAGACGTACCCGGACGTGGCCGGAGGTTGACGACGACCTCCCACCTGCTTAATTAGTTCTCCCCCGCCTTCCTCCATATATGCTCCTCCCCAGCTGATGAAAATTACTACATCTGTTTTAAATTACTATTGGTTGTTGACTTTTTTTCATGATTTTTAATCATTCATCTTATTCAAAATTTTTGTTTAAATATATAAATCAATAAGTTATACTTGACGTATATACGATGATAAAGCAAATTATATATAAAATAAATAATACTTGTGAAATTTTTTGAATAAGATGAATGGTCAAACGTTAAACGAAAAAGTCAACAACAAATAGTAATTTGGAACGGAGGTAGTACCTACCAATCCCACCCCCGGTAACCCGGAGTACCTTTCACCTAGCTAATTAAGGATGTGCAAGGCGCGCGCAGCTTGATTTGCTGCTATCATATCGATCGGATTTGGGTACGACTACCAGTGGTACAGCTAGGTCGGTGTACAGTATATCCAGACGGAGGACTGAAGGAGATGAGACGGCGTGGGGCCGGCCGGCCCGGCGCTTCATCCGACGTGCATGGGACAATCGGATCGGGTGACCCATCCATCGTGGCATGATCGAGCAGCCTACTACATGGATATGGATGTGGACCAACGGAGATTAATTAGCTAGTCTACACTGTGGGAGCAGTGCAACAGGATTATGGGTGGTGTGTACTGGCCGTGTGGGAGCCGTCGCTCCCTCTCCAGCCAGCTCCAGCGAAAAAAAAAGAAAAAAATCCTAGGAGCAAAGCGACAACGAGCAAAGGCACCTAGCAGGCACTATCTCATACAGTATGTATATCTTTCATACGGTCCATATATCATCTGTAACTTCCATTTTGGGCCATTTAATTCCAAGGACGACCTCTAGCCAGCACGTCATTTGTTCATCGGTTGATGATACTTCTTGCCTCTGAACATGGTAACGAGCAGATAGTGCCGATCGATCTAGATTGTTCAGCTCAACAGCTAGCACTGGGGGTTATTGGGGGCGTACTGGCTGGGTTTTATTTGTGGTATATGGTACGTGCGCACTGGGAGTTCAGCGTCCATCATATCGGTAACGAGTGGCGGCACGGCACGTAATGGGAATCTTTGCCTCTGAACATGAACACGACGATGCATGGGGCCCGAGGGAAGAATAATTGTTGGCTTGGATCATCGCCCGGGTTGGTACCGTGCACCAAAACCTTGTTTTTGGCAAGTGGAGGCTTAATGGCCACCGGTGTGGATATTTACTTTGCAAGGACGCAAGGGAATACATCCATGAATATCCATGGCGTTCTTTTATGCACTCCGCGTCAGGGACAACTTTAGTAAAAACTGAAAAAAACAAAACCACAGTACTATCATTTCGAGTTAGAGTTTCTCTACTTAGTCAAACCGTTTTGTGGCAAATGCTCAAGCTCTACTACTATATTCTTTTGCAAAACGTATACATGTGTGTATATTTGACCGTTTTTTGTTGGCTTCTGCTTATAGAGTTAGATTAGGCCTAGCTAGCCGAGTCAAGTTTGTTTAAGTGGAATTATTCATCATGTTCGATTGTTTTTTTTTTCACGTGTAGCAATTTTCGGAGCAACGCTGGGCCTGTTTGGTAGAGCTCCATCTGATTCTGATTCTCTGTGAGAGCTGATTCTCTGAGAAAGTGATTCTGTGGCTGAAAGTGATTCTCTTTAATTCCCTAGCATAAACTATCAAAATCAGGATGAAAAACCACTTCACAGAATCAGGAGAAGCTACATTTTTTCAGCTCCCAGCCTTTTAGTTCATTTCAGAGAATCACTTCTCAGAATCAGCAGAGAATCACTTCTCGCTGAAAAAACTGTTTGACAGAGCTTCTCCTGAATTCACCAGAGAATCAGTTCTGGGACTTCTGCCAAACAGGGCCTAAAATCTCATCGGCAATTCTTTTTAATGGAATTCTCAGTGTCAAGATTATACACCTACAACTATCTAACATTGATTATAGAAACTTACTAACATAATAAGTTCATATTTTTGTGAATTTAACATACCTAACGTACACGTCTACAATGACGTATTTGTGATGACTTTGTTAGTCTTACTATTGAATCTTAGTGGAATCATATGCACAATGTGTGGTTCTTGCAACAAAATAAAATAAAGGGGCAAACATTTACAATGAGATGTTTTTTTCTGTAATTGATAAAATGTGTTACGAGGAGCATCACAAACTGCAAGTGACGTAGATTTTTGCATTTTTCACAAAAGTAGAGATATATTTTTTATGGTAATCTCAAGCTCCAAGTGATTTAGATGTACTGCGTTCTTAAAGAATTATACACCTACATACATGCATTTCCGCTTATTCGAATCTAGTATATGTGGAAAATGAAAGATTTAAAAAATGAGGATGTCCTGAGCTGTTAGCCTGTCATATATCTGAAACTGCCACAAGAGCTGTTGCATCGAGATTCTTTTGCGCTTGGATGATAAGATGCGTGAGAGGCCGAGAGACCTGAGAGCCATTTAGGCCAGTACGCGCGATGCTGTAGCCGTTGACTTGTTCCCCTCTTGTTTATTCATATATATAGATAGGAAGGAATACTATGTGATTGATATTGACCAGATTAGCTTCTTAATGGTCAGATCAGACGAAAGCCAGATGTCTGCGCATATGTCCTCGCCCACCAACGGCTCCCCACTTTGGTGAACAGCACGGGTGCGCATGCAGTGCGCTAGTGGAGGTAAGTGTGCATCAACTCCTGTTTCCTCCCATCATTGCAGCACAAACAAACCTCTGAATGGCTGTGTGGATCACTTAATCTAGAAGCATATGGTATGGAGTGTAATAGTCTATGGGGTTTGAAAGTGACACGCTACTATTTGGAGTCTTGGATGTGTACTGCAGGGCGATGATACATCGAGGGACTACAAAGCATTGGTTATCTTGTCAATTCCTTCATATATATATATATATATATATATATATATATATATTCTGCTAGAGTGTCCTATCCTCTGAAAAATTTAAAAATGGAAAAGATAGACCCTGGCTCAGCTAGTTTGGTGTCCCGTGTCGCCATCAGGTGCTAACCCGGCCCTTTCTATCTATCTCCGAATCCAAGCTATATATGATGGAAGTTACTATTACAGTGTGTTCTTCGGCCTTTAGGTCAAATTTAAATAACTTGGCCGGCAAACTTGTTTAGGATATATATATATATATATTCATTTCTCTATAGCTGGCTACAGAATAACTAATTCTGTGGCCGGGTCAGAATCCAACGAGCACAGCGCTGTGCTCGGTCCACACCCGACAACTCCCCTCCCCCTCGTCCCGCCTTCCCGTGCCAGAGCCATTAAGCAGTGCCCCAAATTGCGCCCTTTTTTGTGTAAAATAATTACGGTCGTTTCCCATCACACCCAAAATCTGATATCCTAGGCTTCACTCGCCACCAGATGCGCCGCCGGACGGCCGGAGGCAATACTGTCCCAACTACGGCCATCCGAACACTTGCCGCTGCTGCTTTCCGATGGAGCCTCGCCTCCTCGAGGCCCAGGTACATTCGCGACACGGTGACCCGGCAGGCGCCCATCCCAGCAGCGGCGCCGGCACATGCATGTCCTGATGATGATGGTCGCCATGGAGCGCCGAGGACGGCAGAGCCAGATGGAGCTGCCGATGCGTGGTGCAGCTCGAGCGGTGGTTCCCAGCGAGCACCGGTCCCCCTCCATGGATCTCAGCGTGGGAGGATTTGTTGCTGGATTGGCCTGAATCTGAAGACATACCACACAGGGACGGCGGCGCGTCCGGGCATCCTCACTGCGGGTTGTCGGCACGGTGAGATTCCATCTACCCCGTCTTTGCTTGTCCATCAGTGACTTCTGCTCTTCGGATTGTTGCATGTTGTGTATGTATTTTTTTCCGATTAACTACTGTCTATGGGTGATGCTGATGCCTGATGCACGCTCTGTGTTCTCGTAAATGCTCCAGCAAAGCTGAAGACCCGCACAGGCGCTTCGCTCGTTGTTTCTTCGTGGTTTGTTCAGGCGAGCAACAAAAACAAAAGGGTTCAAACCGGAACTATAGAAGAGGTTTAGATGCTGCATCATGCACGTCTTAGCTTCTCTGTTCTTCCTGCAGGTCTTTGCTCATAGGTTCATGAACCCCAGGTCTGATGAAGCGGCCAATGAAAATATCCTGAAGCCTTTTTTTTTTTGTGTCAAAATTCTGATCAGCGAAGTGTGCCTATTGGATCTCACAGTGGTGACACAACATTTATTTTGCAGGTTCTTGATCTTGCCTGTGTCCAGCTCTGTTTTTCTATGTTTCTATTGCAGAGCCTTGAATTTGTTTGATTTTTATTAAATTTTGTTATTTATTCAATAGCCAATAGGAGCAAAGAGTTTCTAAATGGGGCATGGACGAGGTGCACACTGGCCTCAATCTTTATCTAAATGGCTGAGGACATGATAAATATATCTGTACTTTAGATTTTGTTTAGCATTGATGGGCAAACGGATAACCTTGTAAATGTGTAATGCAATGCTTTCTGTAGCTTTTTCTGAAAAGGCCAGACTGCTGTTGTAGTAAATTTAATATGATTTTGATATTTAATCACATGCATTGTAGTAAATTGAATATGCCAATGTGGTAACTTGATTGTGGTAAATTTCTTCCATTATTGTTACGGATTGTCGTGATCTTGTCGTAATCTCGTATCACATATACTTGGATTCATGTGTAGTCTGAACCAGAGTTGTATATACTAGTCGTATCAGATATACTGGACGGAAGGAACGACTGGATGTTTAGATGAAAGTACAGAAGTACACCTTTGATTCTCGTAAAGTCTCGAACCTTTGGAATTCTCGTACATGCAAGTGCCATCTTTCCTAGTTAATGTACTATAGTAAACATCAGATAATTCTGTTAAGGCATTCTCATAATTCAAGGTATATTGGGCTCTAATAAGTTAATCAGAATATTTTATTAACTTGGCCCATGTCATTCTGGTAAATGAATGGATTATTATTTAACTTGGAAGTACAGTAACTAGTAGAACAGCTTGACGTCATACTATAGTAACTACAGCTTGATGTCATACTATAGTAACCAAGTATTATGGTAAGCCCTAAACTGATTATCTCTCGACTCATTCGAATCCTCAACTATTTCTTTGTAATTTTGACATGACACTATAGTAACTAGCTCAACGGAACAGCTTGACACTGAATTGTGGTAACCAAAATACTAATTATTGTCTCAAGCCATTTGAATTATCGTAACTATACAAAGCACCATTTACTACCATATACAAGCATTTTCGTAACCCATATACTGCACCACTTGCATGCATAAATAGTTCGCCGCTTGAAATTACGAGAAACTTTGCGGCACGTGTGTCGCGCTAGCGATAGATGGAAGCCAGCAATGCGCACCGGCCGCAACGTGTACTTGGATCCAAAATCACCGTGAACTATTAATTAGGATTGATTAGCCTCGGAGCCGAGCCGCGCCGCGTGAAATTAATAAGCGGCGCCACGCGGGAGACCTGCCACAGAATTTCTTATTATATGGCTGGCTACAAATTATACCATATATATATATATATATATATATATATATATATTCCAGGTTGCCAGTGGTAAAATGAAGAGCTAGCGAGGCAAGTTTTCGTCGCCCTGCTTTTGCGCAACCAAACGAAATGCTTTCCGTGGCCGTGAGCGGAAGATGCAACGGCGCGACAACGCTGAGGTGGATCCTACCGGGAGGCATATCCCCGGCCCCACCTGTCACCAGGCAGCTAGAATCTCACCCGCTCTGTCGTGCAATTAGCCACGCCTACCCTTTATCATTTGATTATTTCTTTTCTTTTTCCTGCGATGCTTGTACTCCGTATGTATATATAATTAATAAATCTAGTAATCTCGCCGTCGCTGCAAGCTTTTCTTTTCTTCTTGCGCTGGAGCGCTTGGTTTTTCCATGGGTGATGATCGGGAGCACACGAACATGACGTGCGATGTGTACTGCCCCTCGTGACGTGCGGTCGCGGAATAATAATTAAGGCAGCGCGCCACGTCAGGAAGTGTACGTGTTTGCACTGTTCGGGAGCCGGCCAAGGACTTTTCGTACAGCCTCGCGTGCGTCAGTTTGAGTTGAGGCCAGCGTGCACGTCACTACCTGCGTGGCAATGTGGAAGAGTGGGGCCGGAGCAGCCAGCGGGGAGCCGGGATCCAAATCCTGAGTCTATGCCTGGTCTTTTTAGCTTATGGACGAATTTTAAGGTTTGATTTTGAGAAATGCAAAAGCTAAATGACTCTTGTAATTGAGAATCTGTAATTTTAATTATATTTTTTATTATAGATTCTAAAAGTTATGTAATTTTTAATTCTTTAAAATGAAGGATTTAAAAACAGCTATAAACCGAAACAAACCAGCCCTGCTGATCAAACTTTCAGAAAAGAGTAAATCGCATCCATGATACAACAACTTATCACGTGAGTGCAAATTAGTCCAAGAACTTTCAAAATGCTCAATTTTGTACAATAACTTGACAGGTGAGTGCAAATTAGTCCAACAACTTATAAAATGCTCAAGTTAGTACAATAAGTTAACACGTGGGGTGTAAATTGGTCCAACAACTTGTGAAAAGCTCAATTTAGTGCAATAAAAATAGATGCATCTATAGTCCAAACCTTACAACGGTGATGTATTAAGTATAGTAGACGGAGATGTGAATACATTTTATCTATTATATTTACATAACTTATTTGTTCATTGGTCCAAATTTAATAAATTCTAGAATAACAACATTAATTAGTATCATCGAAAGGCTAAAGTACATAAAAGAGACTTTGAGATCTAAGGTTTGTTTTGGGCTTCTTCCCGTTCATTCAACAATTATGTAGAAAACAATTGTGTTTATGTCCTTTTAGATACTTTTTCATTAGGAAACAAGTATTGGAGGCTTTAAAAATATTTATGCCAAGCTACTAAAGCACATATACTGGTTTCCTTTTTAAGCTAAAAAATACATATAATCAAATATGTAGAAAACAACAAGGACGAACTTATCGATATTGAATATGAAAATTAATATTCTTAATCAAAATTAAATCATTATATAAAAAATAATGAATTTGAAGACACAACATTACTTCCCTATGCATTGAAAGTTCTTATCTTAGTCAAATGCATTGCCATCACGATGCGAACATCAATAGCTAATTAATACATGAATATACTATCTATTATAGCCCGACGTTAGGAAATATATTACAGTTGTCACGTTTGGACTATAGATACACCAATTTACCAAGTTATTGCACTAAAATGAGCATTTTACAAGTTGTTAGACCAATTTGCTCCCACCTATCAAGTTATTGTAGTAAATTAAGCATTTACAAGTTGTTGGACCAATTTACACTCACCCACTAAGTTGTTGTATGGTGAGTGCAATTTACTCTTTAGAAAGAGATCAAGCCTTGTCGTGCTGTACAGTCATGTCCTGGGCTTCGAGAATTCGGAGCCTTTCGGGCTTCGATTCTCTTCTTGCACAGTGGTCGTGTTTCTTTGTTCCTCTGATTTTTTTAAGAAATCTTACCTGCACGAAGTATTAAATAAATTTTATTTACAAAACATTTTTAAGAATGAGTGTAACTTTACACGACGAATCTAATGAGCCTAATTAACCCATGATTTACTACATTAATGCTATAGTAACTATCATCTGATTATACGGTCAAAGGTCTTATTAGATAGGTCTTACGAATTAATCTGGGATTTTGTAGTTTTGTAAACTGACTTTATTTAACTTTATTTAGTACTTAATTAGTGGTCACCTGCGTGAAAAAATTTCACAATCTAAGTAAACACGGCCAGTATAAAAGCCCACCCGTCACCAACGTATTCGTTGGCAGGCCTAGGCCCAGCGGTTGGATTCCAAGAACTTACGGCCCAGGAAAATTTGGTTTGTGGGTTGGGCCTTAGGTTCCGTACGTGGCTTGTAGGAAACCGCGGATGTGTCCACCTCTGGAACGCTCTCACCGTCCACAGCGGCGGTGGCCGGCGGCGGCGGTCATCCCCATCCGGAGGGAAGGAACTCGACCACTACCTGCCTCGACAGGACTGAAAAAAAAAGGTCTTGCGGGGGTTCCGAGGTTTCTTTCCTGTCCCCGCGCATCCCCCCCCCCCCGTAGCCTCGGCCCTCCCCGTTTCACCGTGAAAGCAGTAAAGAAGCCGGATTCTTCGCGGGCCTCCGCTGCTCTCGGCTCTCCTCTCCGGCTCCTCCCAGAGTCTCCTCCGTCAGGTGACCTGTTCCTCTTTCTTTTGTTCCCTTTTGGAATGAATTGCTGGCTTGCTGGTTTCTCTGTGGCGTAGGCAATGCTGGTTCATGCGTTGTTGTTCTTTCATCTTTGAGCACGGCCGCCAGCGATTTCACTTCCTGCGAGGGTCAGTGCTTACGCGCTGGGGAATGTGGGGTTTTCGGCACCAACGCCGCGTCGCCGCCTCCTTTTTTTTCAGAAAATAAAAAATATCGTGCTGTTCTCTTTATGCAACGTGTTCCCTAAATTAGCATATGATGTTTGCTCCAAGACCTGAAAATCTGAAATTAACCCAGCAGACCTTGCACATCCCTCAGACAAAGCAGCCAAGTCATAACAGCCTATTCAGAATGATGTACTTGGTGATGCATTTTGCCGGTCTGTTTTGGTTTCAGCTGATGGAACTCATTTGTACGGGTACAACTTCGTTTTCAGTATTCTGAGATTCTTCGTAGACTGATTATGTCCGTTTATTTGCAAACAGGACAGCATGCAGGGCCAGGGGGCTCAGCTATGCTCCCACACGATTCAGACTCATGGAGTCAGATTGGCCAGAAAGCACACCCACGATTTGGTGGTTCTGGTTCTTCTAGCTGCACTTGTGATAGCTCTGCATTATGCTCCCCCGTTTAACCGGTTTGTTGGGAAGGATATGATGGCTGGTATTAGGTACCCAGTGAAGCCAAGCACCGTGCCAGCGTGGACTGTTCCTGTATGTTTCTGAACATTTGCTTGCAATTCAGTTCTCTGATGCAAAACCAAACTTTTTCATTCAACGCTGATATGGGGCACTGGACCTATTTTCAGATAATCTCTATACTGTGTCCTTGGGTCATCTTCATATCCATATACGTTGCCAGGAGAGACGTTTATGATCTGCATCACGCAACACTAGGTGATTTAAGATGTCCCTGTTATATTTCCACTTGTTAAATTCTTCAGTGAGCTGAGTTCTGGCATGACCACTTGCTGAGTAATTCGTTGGCATATGAATTCTGCAGGTGTTCTCTTTGCTGTCCTCGTAACTGCAATTTTCACTGATGTGATCAAGACTGCAGTAGGCAGACCTAGGCCAGACTTCTTTTGGCGATGCTTCCCTGATGGAAAGCAGGTATATTTTCTTACACGCTTGTGCGTAGATTATTCTGCTCTACAGATGCATATTCTAGCTTAAATTGACATGGCGCTTTTGTGTCATGTTTGGCGCAGTTATACGATCAGGTGACTGGTGATGTGATTTGCCATGGTAAGAAAAGCTTCTCGACGGATGGTCGCAAGAGCTTTCCTAGTGGCCACACTTCGTGTAAGTTCGCACCCATGAGTGCACTTCGACAGTAACATTTACATAGATATAAAGTAACATTTAGATCGATATAAGATTGTTCTTCCAAGTGTAAAGCTAATAAGTTGAGATAGCAAATATGACTGTAGACGGTCAACAAATACTGCGTTAATCAATATTAGGGTGTGGATTTAAATAGTTTATTTCTTTTTTAGTGCTGTATATGCCTGGACCTTGACCAAATAGATTTGATTTCATCCTCATACGTTGTGTTTTATCATTTATCTTGCATGATTTTTCTTATAGATTATACCAAGTGATTACCATAGGCACTATTACAGACTACAGAGAACTCCAGATGTTGTAAAAACTTCTATAGCCATGTTTCTTTAGCTTTTACCTGTGACTGGTCAGTAACTCAGTATCCCTGACAGTATTTATGCTACAGGGTCTTTTGCTGGTCTTGGGTTTCTTTCACTTTACTTATCTGGCAAAATGAAGGCTTTTGATCGCCAAGGTCACGTGGCCAAACTTTGCATTGTGATCCTTCCTCTACTTCTTGCTTCACTTGTTGGGATTTCTAGAGTAGACGATTATCGGCACCACTGGGGGGACGTGTTTGTTGGTGGTCTTATTGGTTTGTACTTAACCTCTTTTTTATTCTCTTCCAATTGTATGGAAACACTTTGATGCCATCAGTAACCAATCTGAATTGTTTTATTACAGGATTTATTATGGCACTGCTGTGTTACTTGCATTTCTTTCCTCCTCCGTATCATTATCAAGGTTTTTCAATCTTTCTCAGTAGGCAAATTCCTTTCAGTGTTAGTGGTTCAAGGCTTTGCACTCTTCTTTTTATATTGACTCTCCCTGTTTTGAATATGATGGTATTTTCCTTTTTTCCTTTAGGTTGGGGACCGTATGCATACTTCCACATGCTGGAGGAACTTCGAGCGGCCAATTCAAACGATGCACAAAACCAACACTCTACAGCTACAGGTGGGCAACACATTGGCCTATCCAGGCAGGAGCATGACAGGAAGTCAAGTAACGATTTGGAATCTGGAAGTGGGTAACCTGCCTGCATCCTGCGCTTAACCGAAGAAGCAGCCGTGTACATTGTACAGTAAGCACAAGTAAACCTTCTATCCATATAGTAGACATGTGTAATCTAGAACTCTCTGCAGATTTTTACCTGGTACAGTGGTTCATCTTGTGTGAAATCTCAAGCTACTTGTTAGAGTGGCGCAGCGGAATCCGGCCCGGCCCGCTATACACACGGGCCAACGCCCCATCGAGCCCAGGTCCACCGGAGCAACAACCAACCAAGGCCCAGGCCTAACTCAACCCAAAAGACTAGTCCGATAGGTGAGGACTGCCCCCGCCTTATATGTCGTGCTCCACCCCCATCAATTTCCGATGTGGGACTAAACCTAACAATCTCCCCCGTCGCACATCGGGCCCAACTCTTCCATCACATACAACCCATGTGATCTCCCGGAAGACGTTATCCCAGGCCCCGAGTCCAACTCTCCAGTCACAACTCGCCATGTGACCCTCCGGAGAGGTTCACGGGCTCCCCCGTCACCATGTGACCACTGAGATTTTCCAGGTTTCCCGACCTTCGGCTCTGATACCACTTGTTAGAGTGGCGCAGCGGAATCCGGCCCGGCCCGCTATACCCACGGGCCAACGCCCCATCGAGCCCAGGTCCACCGGAGTAACAACCAACCAAGGCCCAGGCCTAACTCAATCCGAAAGACTAGTCCGATAGGTGAGGACTGCCCCCGCCTTATATGTCGTGCTCCACCCCCATCAATTTTCGATGTGGGACTAAACCTAACACTACTAAGGCCTAGCCTAGATGTTCCAGTCCTAACTGTGGCCAAATTAGCTGTACGAGTTGCTAGTGGGAGCACTTATTAGGAACTTATTCCAATGATACAAAAGAAACATAAAGTAAAGTTGAAAATGACATGCACATAGTCCCTAAACATTCTGGACCAGGTTACACCGTCCAACGTTGTATTCTTCCAAGGCTCTATCAGTTCGTAGACCAAAGTGCAGATACATTTGTTTTGTCTCCCGCTTTGAAAGACCAGATGGACTCGTGGTCTTCTTCAGAGCTGGGTAGAACCGATCAACACGGATTGAGATCTTAATTGTTAAGTTAGAGCCAAAAGCACTAGAACTGAATTCTCTGCTTTACACGGTGATAGCTGCTGCTGCGGGGGCGGTATTGATATGTTAGTATGTTACCTTTCAAAGAATTTTTAGTACTCTTTCCCCGCACAGAATTCTCTGTGTGTTTTGGTGTATCATTTTAGTCTATGAAGTCTTTGCCTTTTCTGTGGAATTGCATGAGATTTCCATTTGACACTTTTAGCCGCAAAGCATTATTACCACTTATTTTATCATGCTTAACATTTATAGCGCTAGTAAAAGGAAAAAAATACGAAAGCACTTGTTCAATTCACGTTTCCACAAACTCGAAAGAAAGGGAAAGTGAGGCTTTGCTGTATCACCTTCGTTTTCCCTGCCCAGGCTGGCAATGGTGAGTACGTGCAAGATAAAATCATGGCACACAGGTGAGGTTTATCTGCAGTAAAGGTTACACACGAGGCATAAGCATAATTGCCGAATGACTTGAAAAGGAAAAAGATGACCATGTTTCGGAATTTTGCTCAAGAATATCTTGGAAAGACAAGCAACTTTCAGAACTTACTACTGGGCCAACACAAGTATATGCATCAGGCAAATATGCGGCGAAAGTTGTTTATGCAATCCTAATTTGCAGCTGTCTGCACAATAAGAACTCTGAACATAGCAAATCAGAGAATAAAAACAAGGTGCGGAAGGTGTGGATCCATTTTCTTTTGAGGCATCTAGCTATGTGTCATTGTACAGTGAACATCCTGCCAGTTTTTATCTTGCCTGGCAAAAGAAAAAAGAGAGGATATTTCACATCGGTCTGTACCCTCATTTTATTCTACCACTTTTGAGATGTAACTACATACATGCTAAACTGCTCGGCCTTCCTCTGCATTCTCTATGAAACAATTAGCGTTGTGCTTCACAGTTTGGACGAAGGGAGTATTAAATATTGAATAACTATCATATATCTGCTTGGTGAATATGTCGGTGAGGCAAATACTTTGTTCCTTTAAATGCGAGACAAGTGCGAACAATCCTGTTTGCCCTTTCAATGCGAGAGTAATTCACTCGGTTTGGTGTGAAAGAGACATGGATTTCAGAATGCATTTGATTTGGACCGCAACTTGGAATGCTGATTTCAGTAACGGCTTCGAATGTTACCCTCAGTCCTGACTGACTTCGTGAGGAGACTGCGGCCTTGTTTAGTTCCCGAATTTAGAGCCAAACTTTGGTCTTTTGGGGTGCGTGCGCTACTGTAGTATTTCGTTTGCACGTGTGGAAAATTATTCAAAAATTGATTAATTAGGCTCAAAATGTTTGTCTCGCAGAGTACAATAAAACTGTGCAATTAGTCTTTGATTTCATCTACATTTAGTACTCCATGCATGTGTCGATATTTTGATGTAATAGGAATCTTTTTTTTGCATAGTAAACTTTGGGGTGGAATTTAGGATCTAAACAAGGGCTGCATTCGCAATCTGGCATCAGAACTTGGGGAGTTCTGTTGTTCCCGTCTGGACAGTGAAAGAAGTGACAGCAGAGGAACACGCAGAAACAAAATCGACGGCGCAGAAACAGCGAGTAGTACTGAAAGGCAAAGCCTCTGCTTCTGCTAATAACACCAGAGCTCCGTGGAGCTTCTTTCTTCCACGCAGCCATCGACAGAACGGCATGGCGGCTCTGATCACAATCTACCCTTCACACACACGCACACCTCCAGACTGATGCAAAAGAAACGTAACAAACAGACTAGTAAAAAGGGAACAAAAAAAAACAGGCAAAGGCACTGCTGCTTTCATGCTTTGGGTTTGGGAGGAGGCCGGGGAGGGGATTGGTGCTCTGCCATGCTTGTCAAAAACACTCGCTGCCTGCCTGTGACGGCACCCTGGGCTTAATTAATACTACCTCTCGTGATCGGCGGCGGCGGCGGCGGCGGTGGGGTGGTGGTAATCCATGGCGGCGGCCTCCTCCTTGTGGGCGGGCTCGTAGTAGGAGTAGTAGTACTGCGCGCCGTTGTTCCACGCCGGCTGGTGCTTCCACGTCTCGGCGGCGGCCGGCGCGGCGGGGCCTTTCCTCACGTCGTTGGACGCCTTGCGCCCCGCCTCGTCCACGGCGGCAGCCCTGTGGCCGCCGTTGCCGTAGTGGGCGTGGCCGTTGCTGTTGCGCTGCGCCGTCTGCGGCGGCGGCTGGTAGCGGGGCGTCTTGCCGGTGCTCCTGTGCGCCGGCGGGTAGTCGTCGTCGTCGTCGTGCTTGTGCAGGCCGAAGCACGCGAACCGGAGGCACATTCTTGTCCTGGGGCCGGTGTCGAGGGGGCGTCCGGCCGGCGATCGATCAGCCTCTTCCTGGCCGGCCGGGCTCGCTTCTTGCTGCTCGCTTTATTACTTGCTCACTTCTACTGGATCAGCTAGTGATGGCCGAGCAGGAGAGAGAGAGAGAGAGAGAGAGAGAGAGAGAGAGAGGACTAGTAGAGTAGGCGTTGGTTCTTGGTGAGCTGATGCGGCAGTGGTGTGGCTCACCGGAGGCATATATAGTACGGGACCCCAGCCCGTATCCGTGGCCTGGCCGGCCTCATACTTGTACGTGAAGCCGTAGTGAAGCCAAAGCCGTGTGTACGTACATACTGGGGGGGCCAGTAGGCATGCAGTTAGGCACGGTGACTCACTGACTCCACCTCACTCTGCCCGAACCGGTGCGGGAATCCGATGGGTGCGCGTCCCCGTCGCGCGGCGGGATGCCGCGGAGGGTCGGTCGAGCGGGACGGCGATACGGGGACTGGGAGGCCGGCCGGGCCGGTGGCGGTGGTGGTGGTGACCGTGGTCACGTCCGCGTCGCGTGGCGTCCTCCAACTCCGGTCGGCCGGCCGGCACCGGGGACCCGCCGCTGCCTGCTGCTCGATCGGAGTCAACTGCTGGATAGTGGCATGGCTACTTGGCTAGCACGGTGAACTGAAGAGCCCCAATCAGGTTTCCAATAATCTCATTACCACGATGATTGATGAGCTCGTACCAATCAGAACTTGTGTTCACGATTATGGTTGCTGCCAGAAGCAGGAGCTCTTCCTAAGCCAGCCCGTGCAACACGGCGAATATGTTCGCTCCCTTGTTGGAAGCTTTATTCAACAGGAGCCACGTACAGTCCACAGCTCACAGGACCGGAATGAATTGTCAAATATCAAGCAGACTTGGACCGTTTGACCGTTGACCGAGCTGAGTTCGGTCGTGTTTCCTTCCTTCCCGGAAAAAAATTCAAAGGAAATCTTATATGCATGAAGTATTAAATGAAGTCTATTTACAAAATCTTTTTAGGAATGAGTGTACTTTTTACGACGAATCTAACTAGCCTGATTAGTCCATGATTTGCTACAATAATGCTACAGTAATCATTCTCTAATCGTGCTGTCAGATGAGTCATTAGATTTGTCTCGTGAATTAACCCAGGGTTGTGAAGATAGTTCTATGAACTGACTTTATTTAATATCTTTAAATATTGATCAAATGGGGTGGAAAAAAATTTCCACTCCAAAGAAACACGGCCATAGAGCAAATAAAGATGGATTCAGTTTGAGGCTTTCAGCCAACTTCCGAAACGCGCGTCTACCCTTTGTGCTAGATTCTCTCTTTTCCAGCTCGTCGGCCTCAAACTTTGCTCAGGGAAATATGACGTCACCATCCTCCAAAAACAATAACCCAAATGACGCCAAAAAGGTCTGAGCCACTGATGAGCAGTTGGGCAGTAAAAAACAAACCGCGTTATTTGGCACGAGGGGCCATCGCAACCGAAAAACAAACGGATAACCACAACCAGGAGCATGGCATATTGTTGTTGCTCTCCCTGCTGGGGGCCTTTATTCCTGCACAAGGCCTTGTTTAGATGGAGAATATGGGGTGGGGATTTAGAAGTTTGGGGTCACTTCGTAATTATTGCGTCACTGTAGCATTTCGTTTGTACGTGTGAAAAATTATCTAAAAATTGATTAATTAGGCTCAAAATGTTCGTCTCGCAGAGTACAATAAAACTGTGCAATTAGTTTTTAATTCCATCTACATTTAGTACTCTATGCATGTTATGACATTTTCATTTGATGAGAATCATTCTTTTTGCATAGTGAACTTTGGGGTTGCTTCTTTGGTAACTAGGCCAAGCCAGCGGGAATCACCTCCCGGCCTCCTGCTGCTGCTGCTGCGCCAAATGATTGATCCGTGGCCGTGGCACATACGGTGGGCTTGAGCAAGAAGAAAGCGCAGTACATTCCCAAGACAGACAGAAAGAAAGAACACTTGGATCATGGCGCCATCGCGGACGTGTCGCGCGGCTCGCCAACGGGGACGGCAGGCCGGATACGCACCGAAATGGGGATCTCCGGAGGTGATTGTCCACCGAAAGTTTCTCATTATTGTAGATGATGCTCCCTCACTGCATTAAGCTTTCACGGCGACTGGTTGATCCGTTCAACAAGATCAAGCGGCCGGGAAGGTTGAACACCGCTGGGAATTGTTTTTTTTAAAAAAACTTAAGGCAGGAGCACTGCCGATTTATTTAAGAATGAGAAGCAAGCAGAATTTTACATGGTTCATATTACCCATACATATATGTACGGATATAGGAATTGTTAGGTAGATAGATTGAGAGAGCAGCTGCTCCCTTTGCGGATCGATCTAGCTAGCGCGAGCCGCGTTGGTGGAATTTAGTAATTTTTACCGCATCGAGTGGTGATTGCGTGGGGTTAAAATGTGAAAAAGGCCGTACTAATAATAAACTCAAAAGGTGAGCGCCTGCTCCTTGAAATGGTTAATCTCTTTTGGGTTATTAGCGTAGCATCTTGGGTGTTAACAAGATCTCAAGGAGAGATCGCTAGGGAATTACTACGATGGATCATTTTGGATAGAAAATTCTTTCTTGCATATTCAATAATGGGTGTGTGATTGGACAAATTCATGGGGCCAGATTAAGAAAAGGCTGTGATATTCGTGATCCCGAGAGAAGTTACGTACACATGGGGCTTCTTCAATTAGTTATTGATACATATTATTTGCACAGTAGTCTTACTTTCAGCTATACCCTGTAGGTGCTTTCCAAAAGAATCCATTTCATTACCACAATAAAGGTGCATATATAATGATTTTCTATTAGTTATTGATACCACAATAGTATCTATAACAACTATATAATTGGTACCCACTAAAAGTCTCACCCCTATTTCTCTCCACATGCAAGATGTTCACGTCACCATCCACTGGATCTTCTCTCAGCATACAAGCTGTCCACATCACCATCCACTAGAATTATGAATTTATGTCTTCTACTGATTTTCTGCGGCTATGCATTGTGTTAGTCTTTGCGAGTACCATGCTACAAATTTCTAAGTAGTTCTCTCTCAATAAAATGAATGTGTTTTCCTCTACATTGTTGTTTAAAAAAAATTACAATGCAATCATTTTAGTGTTTCTACTTTCAAATTGCATCTTCAAATTTTGTATAAATTTCCGCAGCAACGCGCGGGTACCACCTAGTTTGCACAATAGTGATTACCACAATAAAGGGGCTTCTTCAATTAGTTATTGATGCATAGTATTTGCACAGTAGTCTTACTTTTAGTTATACCCTGTAGGTGCTTTCCAAAAGAATCCATTTAATTACAACAATAAAGGAGCATATCTATTGGTTTTTTTATTAAGGGGATGATATGCACCAGTTAACCTAGAATCGCTAGTTTGGCATGGAGTGTGAGCATATGACAGTTAGTTTTCATTATTGTAGATGCTCCTCACATGAACCTTCATTACCATTGGTTGTTGTGTTAAATAAGAGAGGTAGTGAGAAGGTTCAACCCTATTGAATTGTGGAATAGATTCAGAAAGTTCCCTTTGCAATATTATTGAGTTCTACCAACATGGGTCGCACTAATTTTGCAAAGGGAACTCTCTGAATCTATTACACAATTCAACTTTATCTCGTCCAGGATCTCCTACTTTTTAATATAATTGGCAGACTCTCCTACCGGTTCGTTTCAAAAAAATTACTATAGTACACGATATGAAGATCGTGTGGGATTAAATTGTGTGTAAAAGGTTGTAATATTCCCATAGGAATTTGTTTTGTTATGATAGCATCTCAGATTTAACAAGATCTCACAGAAAGGCCATCAACGAACTACTGGGATCATCTGGATAGAAAAACAACATTTTACTACACTAATGGAGATTGCGTGGAATTAAAATGTGAATAGTGATGTAATATTCCCTAAAAGTGAGTGCCTGCTTCTCGAAATAGTTAATCTCTTTTGGGTTAATCAGGATAGGAAGTTATTTGTTAGCAAAGCATCTTGGGTTTAACAAGATCTTAGGGAAAGTCGGAAAGATTACAAGCGAACCAATGGGATGAATCATCTAGATAGAAAATTATTTCTTGCATATTCAGTTGGAGTGGGATTGGATGAAACTTCGCGTAGAGATGAACAAAATTCCTAGGGCCAGACTAACAAAAAAGCTGTGATATAAATGATCTAAAGAGAAACTACATATGATGGGTTTTCAATTAATTATTGATTCATATTATTTATAGAGTTGTTTCTTATTAGTACTCTTAGTTATACCTAGCAATGCAAGTGCTCTGTAAAAGAATCTGTTTCAATTATGCAATAAAGGTTTATAACGAATGCAAAGATCACCAAGAGCAACGTAGTGGTTTTCTGCTCTAGGGATGATATGGAGCCACATGAACCTAGAATCAATAGTTTGGCATGGGGTTTGAGTGTATGATAGTTTAGTTTTCTTCCTGTGATTCTAGAAGAATGTGTGGTACACAGTATTAGAACTAAAAGCAACTTTATCAAAGTGTCATGTACTGCGGCGGTGGAACTTAATGATTTAAACCGTGTGGAGGTTGTGCGGGCTTAAAGGTTCAAAAAGGGATGAAATCTATATTCATGTACCTTATTCTCCAACGATTTAAAATCTCCTTTGAGTTAACCATGATAAAAAGCTATTATGATAGCGTATTTGGTTAAACAAGATCCTAGTGGAAAGATAACCAACTAATCGCCGGGATCATTTGGATAAAAAATTATTTCTTTCTTTTGCATATTCAGTGCCAATTAGTTTGTATGGAACCTGGTGTAGAGATGAAAAAAAGCTCCCGGTCCAGATTGTTGAGAAACTAACTGTAATATCCATATCCTCAACAAAAGTATGGAGATTGGTTTCTTTGGTTATTCATCGGAACTGTGTTCTTTGTACAGCCGTTTTTAGAATTTTTAATAATGCATGGCCATATATAGTCATGTATAGTACTCTATATAAGAATCTAGATAAATTTCACCAACGGTCCTTAAACTTATTCCGAGTTCTTATTTCGGTCCCGATACCAACAGTCATTAAACTTGTCATGAGTTCTAATCTGGTCTGGGTACTCTCACGGTTGTGAACTTGTCCCACGCTTTTATCCTGGTCCTTAAAGTTGTCCCATGCTGTCATCCTAGTCCATATACTTTAAAAGTACTTTTAGAAATTAGATTAGAAAAGGAACATTTATGAAATGTTTAAATGCTTTTCATATTTTTTATTTCTAAAATCAAATCAAATATTTAATAATTGTATCAAAATAACAACCCTAAAATTCACCAAATCATGTACCAAGGTTCTTAGACACCCATTTGTTTGTGATGATTTCCCCATAAATTTTGGATCAATTTGGGTGGGGTTCAAATTTGGTTTGGAATACTAAAAGTTTGAAAGAATTGGCAAATACGTATTTTCTTAAATAAATCGATGCATTTTGGTAGTATACTGACTTGGATGAGATGGTAAATAAGGATCATTGTGGGCATTTTGAGATTACTATGACTAGGATAAGTATTTTGGACACCGCCAGTGAAATTTACTCTAGAATCTAGTCAAATACTGCAATAATAAAGGACTAATATTGATATAAACGTCTCTAAAAACATGGTTGGTTTTCCTTTCTAAGAATGGTTAGCACAAAGAAAAGGCTATGAAAACATGGCTTCGCCGTTTGCCATGGACAGTCACTGGTGTGACCGTAAGATAATAATACAGTCACTGGTTAGTACTGTGAACACAACCTCGCCAAGTACTAGCGTCATCGTCTCTATCGGGTTCGGTACTTAGGTGATCGATGTTCTGAGCCGTTCATCTAGGAGAGAAGTGGTAAAAGGACAGACAACGTACTGTACACAACCAAACTCATAACAGACCAAGATAACAGAAGTTCTCTGGACTTTTCTTCACCGCTTACGGTGATCGATTGTTATCATGGTTAACATATTGGAGCCGAATTGCCTGCGTACGTGTGTGAACTCGATCGGCCATGGATGCTTCGCCCTAATACCTTTCGTGCTCACTCGCTTCGTAGCCGTAGCCAGCCGTACTGCGCACCATTGCCTATGCCAGCTCCATGGGCGACCTTGTCGATCCACGCTTCGACGGCTCGTCAGCGCCTGCCGCGTAGTACCCGCACGCCGGCAGCGTAGCCGTGGCCAGCCGATTGATGCCACGGTGCGGTTCAATTCGCGGCTGCAACGCCAGGCGGCCGGTCGGTCGGTCAGGCCCGTGCGCCATCGACGATCGAGGGAGTTGGTGTCTGGGATTGCGCGGCGTGTCGTTGTGGGTGATGCCGCCACGCAGGGTTCTCGTCGGGACGGTGCTTCGAGGCCGGTGGTGCCGGCCGCTGTCACCCTGTGTCCCTGTCACGTCCGCGTCCGCTCTGGCCTTCCCGGGTCGTCTTCCCCGGGTAGATATTCTACGGTTCAGCGGCTCGGACGGCAGCGGCCATGCGATGCTAATATTCCGTTTCCGAGAGCCATCAACACTAGCACCGCCGCGCCAGAAGATGCTGCAGCGGCGGACTCGCACCAATCAGGTTTGTTCCCGCGCCACGACTTCATCCGGGCTCTTGTTTCACGGCCGGAGGGAGGGAACGAGAGAATATGTTCCCTTCCGGCCTGCTTTCACAAACAACTTTTTCAACCGGAGTCACGTATAGAACGGAAATGGTCAAATGCCGAGACTTGGACCGTTTGTTTGACCGTCGACGATATATCCAACGATGCCTACAGTAGCACAGACAGATTCGTGCTGTGAGCTTTTCATTCCTCCTCCGTTCCCAGCAACTCACCTGGCTAACCATTGCCAGGATTAAAAAAAAAGAATCCAAATGTTTAAACAGGTCGCGTTGCGGTGTTTGGCACGAGGGCATGTCCAGATATTGTATGTATCCATGGGGAAAAAACAAACGGGTAATCATCAGGAGCAGGGCATATGTTGTTGCTGCCTATGGCGAATCTATTCCTGCAAAAGCGAGCGGACATGCTTAAGCAACAAGGCACTAAACTAGAAGCAGCACAGTGCATTCTTGGCGCCAGAAAGGATGAAACACTTGGATAAGGGACGAATCGTCGGGCTCCAGCGTGGACGGATACGCACCGAACTGGGACCCCCGCCCGATCTGTGGAGGTGATTGTCCACCGAAAGTTTTCGTTATTGTAGATGCTCTTCCCTAGTCTTCACCACCACCACCGGTTAGTGTTCTTCTGGTAAGACTACTGCTTCAACAAAATTTTAAGATGTAGGAGTAGCGTGGAAGTTGAACCGTTGGAATTGTCAGAATACGTTGTGAAAAGCGAAATCCCTCTTGGGCCTTGTCTGGATCCTAAATTCTACCCCCAAAGTTCACTATGCAAAAAGAAGATTCTCATCACATCAAAATGTCATAGCATGCATGGAGTACTAAATGTAGATGAAATCAAAAACTAATTGCACGGTTTTGTTGTACTCTACGAGACGAACATTTTGAGTCTAATTAATCAATTTTTAGACAATTTTTCACACATACAAACGAAATGCTATAATGTGCATCGGTTTCCCAACCCTCAAATTTGGGGTGCCAAATTGGCATCTAAACAAGGGCGAAGATATAGTGCGAACCGTGTTATGGAGATTGCGCAGGCTTATTTTAAACTGGAACACAGGTTTGCAATATGATTCTTGAAATAGTTAATCCTATCTCCTCTGAGTTAAGTAGCCAGGACAGGAATTTAAGTAGTGTTGGGATATGTAGCATCATGGATTTAACGAGATCTCATGGAAAGATCACAAACGAACCGTTGGGAATATTTGGATAGAAAATTCTTTATTTGCATATTCAGTGGGAGTAGCATTGGATGGAACTTCAAGTGGAAATGGAAAAGAAAAAGGAACTCCCGGGGCCAGATCGACTAAGAAAAAGGCAGTAATATTCATATTCTAGAGAGAAGGAACGGGGGATGGTTTCTTCCATTATACTCCGGCCGGTACTCTCTCAAAGAATCTCTTTTATATTGCTACAAAAAATATGCAGTGGATACGAAATCAACAAAAGCATGTTGTTTTTCTGCTGTAGGAATGATATGCACAAAGTTATACCCTTTCCTTTAAAAAGTATTTTTTTAGAAAAAAAACATGGGATGGACAGTCACTGGTTCCATCATTTATATGATACTGTAAGATTCTATTGCTGCGCCAACCTAAGATTGAGTGGTACATACGTGCACAATATAATTTTAGAACCAACTAGATCAGGATATCTGATTAAATCACAGTATAAATCCGCAAAAAGATTCCTCACAGGGCCAATGGGCAACCTTATACACTGGCGTATCTTGTTTTCGTGCGTGCCTAATGAGCGCGGGTATATATACGGATCAGCCACCGCGTAACTCGCAGCCTGACGTGATTCCAGATTAGCTTGGTTGGAAAAGAAAAGAAAACGTCCGAGCTACTTGATCATTTACATAATACCGGATTCAACGCTTTTTCAACAGCTCCATCATCGATTTTTGCAGGAGCTCTACCAAACAAGAGTCTGAAAACGGCTTCAAAGGCCAGAGCACCCAAGGAGCCGATCATGCAAGTGAACTAGGTAGATGGAGCCGAAAAACAAATAGCTCCACCCGGCTCATTCTCATTTGATTTCTTACATACATTCATAAAAAAACAGGAGAAGTTGTAGCAAACTCTTTTTAAAACAGCTTAAACTCCATAGAAAAAACTACTTCACCAGATAAGCCACGGCTTGAGCTATTTTAGAAGAAGTCGGAACCCTACCAAACTAGTCCATATACTTTATTTATTTATACACTGCTCAAAAGAAGAAAGAAGAGCTCCTGGAGCCGGCACCCCATAGCCGCGCGTCGTGTGCTCTTCGGTGGTGGATCACCGTGAGCCATGGAAACCTGTTGGATCGATCCGTGAAGGCACGTAGGAAAGGAAAGAGCCGCATGGTTTTGAGTCTGTCGAGGTCCGGAGAACATAAAAGTAAAG
This sequence comes from Echinochloa phyllopogon, assembly GCA_033239725.1. Classification (NCBI taxonomy): domain Eukaryota; kingdom Viridiplantae; phylum Streptophyta; class Magnoliopsida; order Poales; family Poaceae; genus Echinochloa; species Echinochloa phyllopogon. The sequence continues at coordinate 7,034,235 of BTCW01000014.1, read as the reverse complement.
TCGTGCATGGTTTTGAGTAGGTCGAGACTCCGTGTGCCATCCGAGTAGTTTGTTGGTACAGTAGTATGACATCTTAATATATTTCCTTTTTCTAAAAAAAAGTAGTATGACATCATTTAAGCTTTAATAATAAAGCTCTATTCATTTGAATCTATATAACCTATATAATTTGTACCCACTATCAAGTCATGGTTGGATTTCTCTCAACATGCAGCCATTCCACGTCATCATCCACTATGCGCCATATCACTATCCACTAGACCATCTATTTATTCTTCAATCGATTTTCTGTGACCACATTTTTTTGAGTAGCAATTACAAATTACAGGAGTAAAAATTACACGTATGATCAGTCATACTTCCATGTATAATGTTTACTAAAGAACGTTGCAATACAATCACTTTGGTGTTTATACTTTCACATTTCACTTTAAAATTTTGTTTAACAAATTCCCGCAGCAACGCGCGGGGTATTAAAAGAAAGAAAATCAGACCATTTTTGTCACATTTGCAAGCAAAGATAAAGGAATACCACTGCCGCAGTAGGGCGGGCCGGGGCTTTGCCTAGGCCCGGGCTTGAATTGCGCTGTCTGCTTCCCTCGGACAGACAGGAAAGCTATAGCTACGGCCGTAGTGGAACAAAAAGGCCGGCCCGGCCCGGCGCGGGCGAGCAGCACGCATGCTTGCATGATGACTGTTCGGGCAACCGGAGAGTACTGGAAAAGAAAGTTCGGATCGTGAGCTGTGACCCTTACCTCCACAGTAGCTGAACTCCACGGCACTTGGCCTCGCCAAAATTAGCGGCTTTTATTAGGCCGCTGCCGTAGTGGACCGAAGTACATTGCTACACGTCAGCTGTCCCTAGGTCGTCTCATTTTATTGATGTGAGGAGAGAGAGCGAGGTGAGATAAAGAGGTCGTTGCTTCACAAAACAACCGCCGCATGAGCTAAATTTTAGGACCATGAGACAACTCCTCCACCATTGTATGAGTTTTATTGTCATGCAACCAATAGTATTTCTTTATTTTTCATAAATTAAGGCATATTGTATTACTACGAGACAGCCAAAACAATAACTCATTGTATAAGTTGTCTGATAAGTCGTCTTAAGATTACGTGTCACTGCGTAAGACCACCTATTAGACGACACCAATATACCTTGACGGTCCTCTCCGGCACAACCCCTCATCCCGCCGCAATTAACCCCCGCTCAGGCTACGGCACTGGGGAGCGCTACCCGCGCGGCACTACACGCACACGGTGGCGTACGAAATCACTACAGTGAGGTACGCTACCCTGTATTGCACCGCCGCCGAGGCGAACACGTCCATTAAATCGAGCGGAGCAGCGCTCAAGCGCTACCCCGCCATGGTGGACACGGGTCCCCGCGCTCGCCCAACCGCCGGCCCACCGCACCGTCGTCCCGCTCGGCCGCCGACCCGCCGCGCCATCAGCCCGCAGGCGCACGCCGAGGAGGAGTGCGAGCACGCCGCGCCGGTGGGGGAGGGGGGGAAGGAGCGCCACGCGGCCAGCCGTCCGCTGCCCGGGGCCCGCGAGGACCGGCGACGTGGACGGAGGGGAGGAGGACGGGGGAGCGATGCAAGGTGGAGGCGGGGGAGGAGGACCTGTGTGCAGCCGTAGACGCCGCCGCTCGTGCCCGCCCGCCCTCGCGCTGGTGCGCTGGCAGGGCCGTGCCTCTGCCTCAGACCTCGCGCGGGCTGTTGGCCGGCCGGGCCGCGCGTCCTCGGCGAGGCCCTCGCGCGCGCCTCAGCCTCCGTCCACCGCGCACGCTCGATGCCGGCCCGCGTCCACCGCCGCACCTGCCACGGGACCACTCTCATCGGAGAGGAGAGGAAGAGGAGCGGCGTGGCGAAGCGGCGGAGGGGCGGTGCGGGTTGGCGGCGGAGAGGGCGATGCGCAACCGCGCGAGTGGGAGGCGGAGGGGATGGGGAGAAGACGATGCGGCGGGGAAAAAGGAATGGTAAAAAAAGAAAGGGAAATTGTGGACCATGCATGTTAGTTGGTATAGAGGACGTGTATAGAGGACGATGAGTGCGAAATATTTTGATATAGAGAATGAAATCTTGATGACTAGATAGTAATATTACTTTTAGAAGATGATGTAGAGTACGACGAGTGCGGATAGACTCAGTGCGGGACACGGTCGGGCTCCATCCATGGCCGGGCAAGGGGAGATCGATCAGGATCTGCAATGGGGAAAAGGACTGCAAACGCTTCCTCTGTGCTCGGCTGCAGACCCGACATTCTTTGCTTACCGCCAGTACTGTAAAACCAGCACCAGCTATCGCAACGACCGAGTGGTGAGTGCTCAAAGCCATACGATACAATACAATACGAGGCTTGTTACAGTGCTTGGAGGGAAAGCCAGTTCCTCTGTCCAGAATTTTTGCAAACCGTTGATTGAAAAACACCTGGTTCCATCGTAATTAAGAAATAACTAAAGGCATAATCGTCTTTTTTCCAAATATAATCTCGCTCATGCACGCGGTTGTGCTTGTTCCTTACGCGGAGGCCGTGCAGATCATGCGGACGCTTCCAGCGGCGTACGGATCACGCGGTTATTACCCGGAGGCGACGCTCGTGACAGCCACGGATCCTCGCCGCTCAGTTGCCCCTTGGCCAGGGCGGTGCCCATGGATTCTCGGCTCCTTGCCGGCGGCGCTGTACGGCTTTGCGGGCCCTTCCTCGGTGGTGCCGAGCCACTGCAGTGGTCGTCTGCCGCCCACTTCCGGTACGGTGGTGATCCCGCAGCTTCGGCGTCTGCGGCAAGAAGGGGCCGCTTGGCGAGACGTCGCTGCCGGAACGAGACTCCAGCAGGAGTAGTCGAGCAGGCACGGTGTATGCAGCGACGCCTAATGCAAGGGACTAGGGACAAGGAAGATGTGTTGGCGTCGGCTGTGCACCGAGCTATGCCGAACGAACGAAGACCGGCCATCGGCAGCTATGCCGAGTGGAGACAGGCCATCGTGCATTTGCACTGATCGATCGTACGTGGGCCGACGTATTAAACAAAAAGACCAATATACCCTTTGTAAAATTAGTTCATGGTCCACATTTTTGTTCCTGGTAACGGGTTCCAGTTCCCTAAAACTGGTTCTTTTTATTTTTTAGTCGTTAGATTTAGACCCATCAATGACTCTTAAAATTCCCAAACACCGTAAAAACTCTCATACAATATACAGCACACGCCGCATGGTTTACGCGAAACTTGCAAAAGGGCAGGCCGTGGGAGGGAGAGAGCATGACACCTGATCCAGGAATGCGCGCAGACAGAAAAAAGCAGGATCGAGATGCGGCACACCGCAGATCAGGTGAGACCGCCAGGAGGTGCTTTCATCTTTTGCATTGACCCGAGCACCGCATTGCCATCCAAATCTAGTAATTTGACCTCGCCGTCTTTTCCTACAGATATAAACGCAAGAAGGCACATGCGCCCTCCGATCTGGCCGTGTCCTCTACCTAGACACCCCCTTTTCTTTTCCTTTCGTTGTCGAATAATGAACACCATCATTCTATTCATTTACCTTATCAGCCACCGTACAACAGTTCTTATCTCAGAACAAATCAACCACCAGTCAGTCAGCAATACTTTTCTCTCAGAACAAATCAGCATCAGCCACCAGCCAAACGAACAGGACGCATATCTATGTTCGCTGCCGGGTGGCGACATTTTTGACATCGGCTGTGTTTAGTTTCCAAACTTTCTCTCTCCAAACTTCACTATTGCACGGAAATCGATCCACAATCCTTCTCTCTCTCTATATATAGGACGAGTTTTATCTACAAGCGCTTGTAGCTATCATCACCATCAATATATTATTGTGTGTATGTTCACGTACTCATTTATCAGTTTGAGTATGTTCGTATACTAATTCTAAGATACTTCAAAGCGAATTGCACGAAAAAAATTCAGAAGCAACCATATTTTTAAAATTTATTATGATTATACCATTATACTTTATATAGAAATTAGTATGTCTACATACTCAAAGTATGCTTACACACTCAACCTACGTACCATCCAGACAGTCTAGTATTATCATATACTACATGTACATACTCTTCGTTGGGTCATACACGTCTTCTAACATGAGATACACAGTTGAATGTAGCTACATGTGCATGTAGAAATAATTTTTCATATATATATATATATATATATATATCTACTATTTGGCTCACAGGGTGCTGAATAATATTTAGCGTCCCCGGCGGAGCGCCGCCCGTCCGGCAGTCGATGAGCGAAACAATAGAAAAGATTCCACCACCGTAAATAGCTTACATGCCGTAAATGAGAACGGTGTCCCCTGCTATTATTAGTAGGCCTAATTAATGTGTACTTTATTTCATCTAATTTATCATATAGATAATCCCTCCTTCTTTCTAATGGCCAGCGACGACAGACATCTCCCCCTCGCCGATCCACAACGACGCCGATGATGCGCTCAAGCCGAGGAAACACCAGCGAGCACAACCGCGTCGGCGAGGCTGTCGGGGCTGATTTGTTGCCTTCGCAGCGGCGCAGGCAGTGTTGGTGGCGGCGTACGGCGGCCAAGCCGCTGACCTCTTCCCTTCTCACGCATGGTAACCACTGGACCCGATCTGTTGGTGTTCTCCATCAGTAGCTGTGGATTAATCCATCGCACTACTCATTCGTGCTAGTCAACCGGCGGTGCCATACGGAGCTGGCCAGGAGATGCCATTTTCACACTGATACTGATTTGTCAAAGGAGATCACAGCAGTGATTCCGGGCGGATCTTCTTCGACAAGCTAGCACGGGAGCCATAGCTTCGTCTCTATTGCTAGTATGCTCTAAGTGGTTGATCTCCAGGTCAGTTTGCAACTGCTTGTCATGAATTTCCAATCTGACACTAATTTATTTAGTACTGGTAGTAGCTTTCTTGCGGGATTATTCTATAGCGATTTCTTGCAGATTACCACGGCGGATCTGCTATGCTATTCTACGTTGGTGAATGTTCCTCCGGGAGATCACCGTATCATTAGCAGGCGAGATTGTTGTGGAAAAGTAATTTATTCTATGAACACTCTAGTCTGCATTATTGTTCTAACAAGAGTGGTCTCTTTCTTTCACCTAGCAATTTGCAGTATTACTGAATACTTTTGCAAGATTGGTCTACTGCTCGATTTGTTCTATTTTGTCGTAGGCGATACACTGTAAGATACTCCAGTTTCGTCCAATAGATGGAAAAAATATTTAGAGAAGTAATTTGAAATATTTAGAGAAGATATTCCTGGTAGAGAAGATACGCCACAAGATACTCAATTAAATGTTTATCAGAGAAGTAATTCACATATTAGTATGTGGTAAATTAGCAAGTCCATGAGTAATTTTAAAATGCTCTCAGAAGTGACCCAAAAACTAGGGAAGTAATTTTCATTCCGATTTTTTTCCCACTCTCATAGTGTGTTCAAGAGTAAACTTGGAGGAGTTGCAGCTATTGGCATTTCACAGTTTTATAGATATTAGCTATTTGCAGCTAGTGTATTATCTACAGGTCGTGGGAATAATTTTGTATAGAACTTACTCTTCTTGTAGAGAAGTAATTTGTCCTTGAAGTCACAACTTAATGTAGTATTTTATATACAGAAGAAGTAATATTTCCAAAAGAGAAGTTTATGTATTCAATTGGTAATTTTGCCAAGAAACAATTAGCCATGGGAAGCAAGGAGTATTTTTTTCCATGCTCAGTGCAGGATAATGAAGTATGACATGTGAAGCAATGAAGTAATGATGTGTTTTGTTTCATTTTTTCTATGTACAGGTTAGCAAGGTGAGCAGGTAGCAGAGAGCTTGGCTGGTATGATCCATGAATGTGAGCCTTCGTTTTGATCATGCCACCTGTAATGTGGACATGAAGATCTGACTAGCATAGTCATGCACAAGAAAGTTTGAAGCTATTGCAGTGTGGAACGATCAGCAGTAGCTTAGACAAGTAGCTAGTTAGTGGTGTTTGATGATTTGTATGTGCAAGGGATAACCCATCTTGTTTTCTCTGAAAAATTAACTGTACAGATGTCAACCTAAATTTCATGAATAAACTATTGTTGTCTTGTTAAAATTATTTCTCAGAAATTAGAAAAAATAGCTACTCTCATATTGGGGAAATTACTTCTTGTTAGGAAAATAGACAGCTATTACATATGACCCTTAAAGTAGAATTTTTTTATATCTGAGTAGTATTTTTCACAAATTGGAAAAAATACTCTTAACATTAGTAAAATACTCTTATGTTATAGGCAGAGATTACTCCTCTAATGTTACACATCAAACTAATGTAATTTAATGAAGTATGGTGCAGTAAGGATTACACAACTATTTAGTACGACTGTTGCACAGATGGAGCGTTTTGTACAGTGCCTCCTGCGCAATTGCCGGCAGGAAGGACGTCCTTGCCTTAATTACGTATACTACATGTTCTAGATATAATCACGTGAAAATTGTAGTAGATTAGTAGATTATTCCTTTGCAAGGTGGTCTTATAGCATGGTTATGCCTCAATTTCAATATTATTTCTATAGTTTGAAATTAATTCTCATGCTAAAAAATGAATTAATCTTTAAGAGATTACTTCTATTGCTTGAAATTACTTTTCGAGCTATAGAAAACTACTGATGGACACACGATGGAACGAATGCCAAAAAGGCATGGAACTAGTACTTACTTGTTCCGGCTACAAGGCTTGATGAGATGGATTTAAGCATACCTACAAGAGTATAGTACGATACTAATGTATTTATAAAAGTATAAAATTATAACGACAGAAATTACAGAGCAGTAGACGACCGACGAGCACACTCCACCGTGAGAACAAAGATACAGCTATGGCAGCTTTCGACTGCGGCATCCCGGCACACGCTACGCCGGTAACTGCTGCCGAAAGGATCAATCATCAATAGATATTAAAACGAATGTGCAATACAGCTTGGATAGGAATCTTTACTCCTGAAGTTTAAAGCGGAGTAATTGAGGGCAGAAGGATCCGCTGGAGTGCCGGCGGAGGCTCGGCGTGTGCGCTAAATATTATTTTGCACGCAGCGAGCCAAATAACCCAGTCATACATATATATATATATATATACACACACACAATAGACAAATTGGAATCACAAACTCACAAACATTCGCTTGGAGCTCACCTTTCAGTGGCTCAGTAATCAACTGTTACAGCACTACGTCAAATCAAAGAAACCGAAAAGAGAGAATAATAGACAAAATATCGAACTTAAGTGTATACTATAATATATAAATATAAGTAAATATTGCAAATGCAAATAAGTAAATATTCGAGACCGAAATGTTCCAAACGACAATATAAAATAGAGACTAAATGTGCAATTGACACATCTACTCTAACTCATAGACTTCCGGAGGAGGAGGTACCATTATGTGATGAAGATCCAAATAACTATTTGGAAGCAGGTGAAAATAGTCATATCTACAGAATTTATTATATTGTACACTGCAAAAATAGAAAGGAAATATAAAATTATTGGACTTAAATCCAAACGTAATCATTAACTACCATCTATGTGAAAACTTGCTTAGGCTATATATACTAAATATGGCAACATAAAGGGAGCGGCATTGCAAGGAGAACTTACCATATTGTACACTGCAAAAATGGAAAGGAAATGTAAAATTATTGGAGTTAAATCCAAACATAATCATCAACTACCATCTATTTGAAAAATTGCTCAGATTATACATATTAAATATGGCAACATAAAGGGTGCGGCATCGCAAGCAGACTGCAATAATGGAAAGGAAATGTAAAATTATTGGACTTAAATCCGGACGTAATCATCAATTACCGTCTATTTGAAAACTTACTTAGATAATGCATATTAAATATGGCAACATAAAGGGCGCGGCATTGCAAGCTGAACTTACCATATTGTACACTGCAAAAATGAAAAAAACGTAAAATTATTGGACTAAATCCAAACGTAATCATCAACTACCATATATTTAAAAACTTACTCATATTATACATATTATATATGGTAATATAAAAGGCGCGACATCGCAAGCAGAATTTACAATATTTTACACTACAAAAATGGAAAGAAAATGTAAAATTACTGGACTTAAATCCAAATATAATCATCAAATACTATCTATTTAAAAACTTGCTCAGATTATACATATCAAATATGGCAACATAAAGGGAGCGGCGTTGCAAGGAGAACTTACCATATTGTACACTGCAAAAATGGAAAGGAAATGTAAAATTATTGGAGTTAAATCCAAACATAATCATCAACTACCATCTATTTGAAAAATTGCTCAAATTATACATGTTAAATATGGTAACGTAAAGAGTGCGGCATTGCAAGCAGAACTTATCATATTATACACTGCAATAATGGAAAGGAAATGTAAAATTATTGGACTTAAATCCGGACGTAATCTTCAACTACCGTCTATTTGAAAACTTGCTTAGATAATGCATATTAAATATGGCAACATAATGGGCGCGATATTGCAAGCTGAACTTACCATATTGTACACTGCAAAAATGAAAAAATGTAAAATTATTGGACTAAATCCAAACATAATCATCAACTACCATATATTTAAAAACTTGCTCATATTATACATATTATATATGGTAATATAAAAGGCGCGGCATCGCAAGCCGAACTTACCATATTTTACACTGCAAAAATGGAAAGAAAATGTAAAATTATTGTACTAAATCCAAATATAATCATCAAATACTATCTATTTAAAAACTTGCTCAGATTATACATATCAAATATGGCAACATAAAGGGAGCGGCATTGCAAGGAGAACTTACCATATTGTACACTGCAAAAATGGAAAGAAATGTAAAATTATTGGAGTTAAATCCAAACATAATCATCAACTACCATCTATTTGAAAAATTGCTCAGATTATACATGTTAAATATGGCAACGTAAAGGGTGTGGCATTGCAAGCAGAACGGTGACGAAGACCGCCGCTTGCGAGATGGCATTGGGATAACCACTACGCACGAGAATCCAGACGTTACAGACGATACGTCGCATCGTAACTGCCCACGTCTCTTCCGCTCCGTCTAAAAAGACGCGCCCACTTCGCATACTCCACGCCACGTCGCCCACGATTACGAAAATAAACGCTCGAGGCCAGCCGAAAGGCTTCCGAGGTAAGTTACCTCTCCTTGAGGCCCTACTGATCAGGGTTCGAAGTCCTGGCCCCTCGAGGGTTCGACAGGCACCTCAGATCTAACAGAGTCAGGGATAACCAAGGGCACGCGCGTTCGAGCCTATCCTCGAGCACGAAACTCGAGGGTGCCCTTCATGTTATATTCAAGGCCAAAATGAAGGCAGCTAGTCGAGGGATCCCACCGAGGGAGAGCAACGAGCCCTCGACCCCAAACGAACGGGGTCGAGCCCTGCCTAGCAAACCTTCACAAGTGCTCTTATGAGACATGTCTCTGGACCACGAGCCGACCTCCATCGAACGAGGCACGGATGTCCACTTGAATTACCCGCTAACAGCTCACACAGGCATCCATGACTCGCGGCCCGTTCGAGGGAAGCATAGATTGCGTCACCCCTCCTCCCACGAACGGGGCTACGAGGGTCGTAACTCAAAGTCAAGGACCATCCCTGATCGACCTTGCTAGGGCCAGGGCTCAGGGGCTCCTTGCACCACAAGGTCGAATTCCTTGAAGACGAAACGTGCTGTAGCTCACGAAGGCGCGAAACACTGATAAGCCCTTGCAGGAGTATATCCACTCCTCCAAGGCCTCGGGGGCTACACCCGCGGGTGCACTAGCGCGTACCCAGCGGAATTCTTCAAGGAAACGTTATCAGAAGCACCCACGACGAAAAGCCTTTGTCGGATTAAAACATACTCCAACAAAGGCTCGGGGGCCACTGTTGGGGGCAATCATTAGGGGTATCCAAACCTATGGGATAACCGTTCTCGGAAAACATTAATCCCATGCGATTAACCAGAAAAAGAGAAACGGAAGTTAAGGCCCACGGCCCAGCAACAAACGAAGGCCCGGTCAAGGCACCCCGTGGCATGCCTCGACGCGAACCATAATCTCCGCTTCGTTCGAGGGAACCGACCCATCGAGCGAATTGGAGAACTCCGCTTCGGTCGAGGCCTCAGGATCGAGCCTCGAGCGACCCACGGAATGGGGAGAGCTCCGCCTCGGTCGAGACCCTCGCTCCGACGGACAATTAATGGCGCCCACTACCACCGTGCGTCCAAAGTCAAAAGGCAGATCTCTCGCCATACCGCCCTAACAGCCACGACCCCTCTCGTCGCATCCGCCAACTCTCGTCACTAGGCTGCCAACCGAGGCTCTGTGCGAACAGAGCCCGTCACTCCGAGCTCCTGTGCTGCCAACACCGACGACTCGAAGACCTCCATCGGACGGGAGAGACCCTCGAGCACATGGCAGGAGAAGAAGACAGGACGGCAGAGGTATGACGGGCCATTCCGAGCGCTATGCAACCAACCCCGGCGCTGTGCGCACATGTCGCCACTGTGCGAACAGGGCCGGGTCACTCCAACTCCCTGTGCTACCGACTCCCACAGCGATTTCCCACAGAATGAGCTGTGCGCAGGCATGTGAGACCCTCGAGATGGTGTACGGGCGAGCCATTATCGCACAAAGGACGCCTCGGATCCTCAAAACCACTCATCGGCGTCATCGCCAGTGCAAGAATCGACTACAGGGATCGTAATGTCGCGCGACAGCAAACAACGACAAAGAAGCACGCCCAACACCACTCCTACTACTGTGTGGCAACTATGCCTGTGCAGCAACACACTCCTGTAACCCATCCTCCTTGGCCTATAAAAGGAGGGGTGATCGAGCAAAAGAAAGACGACAAAAAAGATCAAGAATCCGCACACACTTAGAAAAACCACGGTATTGTCACTCCGCCTCAATCATCTGGGACTCGGAGGTCTAGCCTCTCATCCCAGCCTGCTTGTACCCCCTACTACTTGCAGTCCGGTGCAGAATAATACATCGCACGTACCACCTTGCTGGAAGTACGGTCTTCCGACCGGAACCAGGATAAACCCGTGTCTCGTGTTATCTTCTGCATTAACAATCAGGGGAGGGAACACAGCGCATTTCTTGTTGGTGTCGGGACCACGATTTCTAAACACCGACACCATTATACTGTATATAGAAATTAGTATGTCCGCATACTCAAAGTATGCTTACATACTCGACCTACATATCATCCAGACAGTCTAGTATCATCATATACTACATGTACATACTCTTCGTTGGGTCATACACGTCTTCTAACATGAGATATATATATGAAAAATACTTTCTACATGCGCATGTAGCTACCTTCACATGTGTATCTCATGTTAGAAGACGTGTATGACCCAACGAAGAGTATGTACATGTAGTATATGATGATACTAGATTGTCTGGATGATATGTAGGTCGAGTATGTAAGCATACTTTGAGTATGTGGACATACTAATTTCTATATACTGTATAATGGTATAATCATAATAAATTTTAAAAATATGGTTGCTTCTGAATTTTTTTGTGCAATTCGCTTTGGAGTATCTTAGAATTAGTATACGAACATACTCAAACTGATAAATAAGTATGTGAACATACACACAATAGTATATTGATGGTGATGGTAGCTACAAGCGCTTGTAGATAAAACTCGTGTATCTCATGTTAGAAGACGTGTATGACCCAACGAAGAGTATATACATGTAGTATATGATAATACTAGATTGTCTGGATGGTACGTAGGTTGAGTATGTAAGCATACTTTGAGTATGTTGACATACTAATTTCTATATACTAGTATAATGATATAATCATAATAAATTTTAAAAATATGGTTACTTCTGAATTTTTTCGTGCAATTCGCTTTGGAGTATCTTAGAATTAGTATACGAACATACTCAAACTGATAAATGAGTCCGTGAACATACACACAATAATATATTGATGGTGATGATAGCTACAAGCGCTTGTAGATAAAACTCGTCCTATATATATAGAGAGTGAGAGAAGGATTGTGGATCGATTTCCGTGGAAACTAAAAACAACCGTCCATCCTGTTCATCTGGCTGATAGTTGGTGCTGATTTGTTCTGAGAGAAAAGTATTGTTGGCTGGTGGTTGATGACCGATTTATTCTGAGTGAAAAGTACTAGGTGACTGATAAGCCAAACAAATAGGACGGAAATTTATAGATTCTCCGCGTGCAGCCTGATCTGCTAGGCAAGAAAAGAGACACGAGTCGGGCCTTGTTTAGTTCCCAAATTTCATTAAGTAAAAGAAGATTATCATCACATTAAAATATTGGTATATGAAATCAAAAAGTAATTATACAGTTTTGTTGTACTTTGAGAGACGAATATTTGGAGTCTAATTAATCAATGTTTGAACAGTTATTCATAAATGTAAATGAAACGGGGGTGATGAGTAGGGCACGAGACGACAGCGCAGGGGGCAGCCGGGCAGGATTAGGCTACAAATGTGGGTGGCGCCTTGTGGCTTTCGCAACCCAAATGTGCCCTGACACGGTCGCAAACCCGTAGTACAATATAGTGTGCTAGTGTCAGTGAAGTTGATCGATCCTTTTGTTAGTTCTTTTATTATCTTTTGGAGAAAGATCTACCCGTTCGTTAGTTTGGCTGCACGCATGGCGCCAACAAATATCCAAGTGCACAAGCAAGCAAAGCTGACCCCCCTAATTCCTGAGCAATTTCGATTAATTCCCAGCCGGCCGGGCGGCGTCCTGGATCACGACCAGCCGTTACGAGGCCAGCAATAATAAACGTGCACCCAGGACGCATCACGTGCCCGTATGCTACGCTACGGGCAGTGGTTATTGCGGCCACGCCACGGCCCGTAACACACGACAGTGATCCTGCGCGAAGATCTGCTACAAATCCGTACATCGAGGACGCATGCCGCCAACACTGCCCCCGTGTGCTCTGATATGTTGAGTGAAAAAAAATGAGGGAGTTAAAACGGGTGAAGTTGGCTCTGTATTGTACGTGGTGTTCACAGTTGACAAGTTTGTCCCAGCTTCACAAATCACAAGGGCAAGGAGATCAGCCATCCTGCTTGATACTAGTATTTGATATACTCTTTGTTTATGAAAAACAAGCGACGGTCGCAAACGGCGCGCAGCGGAATATACTGGGTGCGGCAAATTTTGCGAATCCGTCGGAGGGAGAACGTGACATGATCTTGGAATGTGCGGACTGCAGAAAAGAAGCTGCAGGATCCAGATGCAGCAGACCAGGTGAGGTAGATGCCAAAAACAACTCCCAAATTTACTATGCAAAAAGAAGATTTTTCGTCACATCAAAATGTCATAACATATATGGAGTACTAAATGTAGATAAAATCAAAAACTAATTACACAGTTTTGTTATGCTCTGAGTCTAATTAATCAATTTTTAGACAATTTTTCATAAATACAAACGAAATATTACAGACGCAATGATTATAAAGTGACATCAATCTTCCAAATCGACGGTGCCGCCGGGCAGCCACCGCCACCGCTAGGACACGGTTGACCCGAGCACTAACCTGCTTCTCAGTCTGCCTCAATATATAAAGGCTAAAATCCCCCTAAATCCACTGGTCTTTTGACCAAAGGCCTTGTTTAGATCCAAAGCAACTCCCAAATTTACTATAAAAAGAAGATTCTTCATCACATCAAAATTTCATAACATGGAAAATATATATGAAATAAAAAACTAATTACACAGTTTTGTTGTGCTCTGTGAGACGAACATTTTGAGCCTAAGTAATCAATTTTTGGACAAATTTTCACAAATACAAACGAAATGCTACAGTGACGCAATGATTACGAAGTGACATCAAACTCTCAAATTCAACCTCCCAAATTCAACATCTAAACAAGACCAAAGACTCACTGGTACCGTTCCGCCCCATTCCGTTCGGCCGGCTTTTAAACAGCCAACCAACAGTATTTTTCTCTATACATAACAGCACCAACCATCGACTATCAGCCAGCTAGCGGTATTTTTTTCTCAATACAAACCAATACCTACCGCCATCCAGCCACATGCAGCCATCGGCCTTGGATTTGAAACGCGTTCTTCTTCTTTATAAATCCCTCTCGTTTTTCTTCCATGTTGATATACACTAGAACAAGAGGCACGGATATTAGAACCCGTGAAATTTCGCGTGTACCCGTATGCATTTCGCGGGAGCGGGGGCATGGGTGCGGTGTGAGTGGTTGGCTAATACAGTAATCTGCATCATGGAACGCAAAGACCGGTAGGTAAACGGCGCAGGTAGAGGTAGAGGTAGGCGCGCAACACGACAGCGCAATCCTCGAATCAATCCTGCTACAGATGTAGGTGGCGTTTGTCTTTTCCTTGGTACCTACACAAACAATGCACTCTGCCACAGTCCCACAGAGAAGAGAGGCCATCGATCGATCCGTTTGGGAGCACGCATGGCGCCAACGAATATTCAACCGCGACCCTTCAAAAGAAAGAAAAAACGAATATTCAACTGCAGGATTACCCCTCGCAACAAAGAAAAAACAAACTCGCAGGATTGCTAACATTAGCACCGAGTCACTGGCGCAAGTTAGCCTGAAATCCTAGCCTTAATCCCCTCTTAGCCTTAATTCATTAGCACTCATACTAAACAAACTAGTGGTAAAGTTTAGTAATTTTTGATATTAGCAATTTGATCCAAACAATGCCCTTAATCCCCTCGTACTAACAAACAATCCCGAACAAATCGCTGCCAGGACGATGAGCCTCCGCATTACGTTACGGCGGCACACTAATCACGTCGCAGAACATCATCACATGCCACAGTTATGGACGCTGCAGTGCTCTAGTACGACACGACAGTGATCCTGCACAGAGATTTGCGAATGATGATGGCTCTGTGGCGTCCTTCCTAATCCTACTACCAACGAAATGATTACGCCACCGGGCCGGCCCGTCTCGGCGTCTCGCTCTCGCCTCCACCACCACCGTGTTTGCTGCTGCTGCTCGCCGCCGCGGATTAATCCCGCACCGAAATGACGTGATCCCCCGCTCCGTTCACCTCCATCACTCCACCTGCCGCTGCCGCCCTTGAAAAAATCCCACCACCTTCCTCCCCCCGCTCACTCTCCCTCATTCCTCCCCCGACACTCCACAGTCCCCACTCCACGCTCTTCCTCGCCTCCCACCACCGACCGACCAGTAGCGGCACAATGCGGCCGCCTACCCTCCTCCCGCTCGCCGCCGTCGCCCTCCTCCTCGTCGTCCTCGGCGTCGCCCCGACGCCCGCCGCCTCGCGCCGCCACCACCACCCTTCCACGGCCGCGGACACGGAGACGCTCGACGTCGCCGCATCCCTCTCCCGCGCCCGCGCCGCGCTCTCCACCGACGCCACCGCCTCGCTGCACCAGTCGGCCGCCGCCGAGGCGAACCCGAAGCCGACGCGCTCCCCGCGGCCGCGGAAAGGCAGCGCCTCCTCCCTGACGCTGCGGCTCCACTCCCGTGACTTCCTCCCCGGCGAGCAGGGCCGCCACGAGACCTACCGCTCCCTGGTGCTCTCCCGCCTCCGCCGCGACTCGTCCCGCGCCGCGGCGGTGTCGGCCCGCGCGGCGCTGGCGGCGGACGGCGTCACCCGCCTCGACCTCCGCCCCGCCGACGCCTCGCCGGTCTTCGCCGCCTCCGCGGCCGCGATCCAGGGCCCCGTGGTCTCCGGCGTCGGCCAGGGCAGCGGCGAGTACTTCTCCCGCGTCGGCATCGGCAGCCCCGCCCGGGAGCTCTACATGGTGCTCGACACCGGCAGCGACGTCACCTGGGTGCAGTGCCAGCCCTGCGCCGACTGCTACCAGCAGTCCGACCCCGTCTTCGACCCCTCCCTCTCCGCCTCCTACGCCGCCGTCCCCTGCGACTCCCAGCGCTGCCGCGACCTCGACACCGCCGCCTGCCGCAACGCCACGGGCGCCTGCCTCTACGAGGTGGCCTACGGCGACGGCTCCTACACCGTCGGCGACTTCGCCACCGAGACGCTCACGCTCGGGGACTCCCAGCCCGTCGCCGGCGTCGCCATCGGCTGCGGCCACGACAACGAGGGCCTCTTCGTCGGCGCCGCGGGGCTCCTGGCCCTCGGTGGCGGGCCCCTCTCGTTCCCGTCCCAGATCTCCGCCACCACCTTCTCCTACTGCCTCGTGGACCGCGACTCCCCCGCCGCGTCCACGCTCCAGTTCGGCGGCGGCGGCGACGAGGCCGGCACCGTCACGGCGCCGCTCCTCCGCAGCCCGCGCACCAGCACCTTCTACTACGTCGCGCTCGACGGCATCTCCGTGGGCGGGCAGCCGCTCTCCATCCCGCCGTCCGCCTTCGCCATGGACGCCGCGTCGGGGTCGGGGGGCGTCATCGTGGACTCCGGCACCGCCGTGACGCGGCTGCAGGCCTCGGCGTACGCGGCGCTCCGGGACGCCTTCGTCCGGGGCACGCCGTCGCTGGCCCGCGCCCCCGGGGTGTCGCTGTTCGACACGTGCTACGACCTGTCGGACCGGACCAGCGTGGAGGTGCCCGCCGTGTCGCTGCGGTTCGAGGGCGGCGGCGCGCTCAGGCTGCCGGCGAAGAACTACCTCATCCCCGTGGACGGCGCCGGGACCTACTGCCTGGCCTTCGCGCCGACGAACGCCGCCGTGTCCATCATCGGGAACGTGCAGCAGCAGGGCATCCGCGTCAGCTTCGACACCGCCAAGGGCGCCGTCGGCTTCACCCCCAACAAGTGCTAGCCACCACCACCGCCTGCCAGGCTAATCACCTTGTTAGCTACGGACGGACGCTGTTGTTAATGACTAGCGGATGGAAGAAGAGTGTTTAATTAGCGGGGGGAGTAATTAGCACTTAGCAGGAGGGGTAATTAAGATTAAGCGGGTCGGTGGTGGGGCCGTGAGGAAGGGGGGAGGACCCACACCCCGGCTGGCGCTGCCGGTCTGGGGAGGCGCGAAAGGCGACGGCGAGGTGCGGTGGGGTCCAGTGTTTTCTCCTCGGTCTTTGAGTATGAATGGGGTGCGTGCTTGCGTGTCGTTGGGCTGGGCGGCTGGTGTGCATGGATAGATATGCGGGTGCGTGGAGCCGTGGTGGCATGAGAAAAAAAAGAACTAGCTCATGCTGGCTCCTCCTGTTTATTTAATTTTATTTTCATTTATGTAAGAAAAACAATGGAAGTTTCCATCCCACGGAAACGCTTACGAGCGACAGTAATCTCCAAGTGTGGTTTGTGTTTTCTTCCTGACACGAAGTGTAGTTTGTGTTGATTGTGCTACTGTACTGGCGGTGTTCACGGGATAGAGGCCATGTTTGTTTTACTTGCCGAAATTGTTTTTAAAGGAAATCCTGCGTACGTACATAGAGTATTAAATAAAGTTTATTCTTAAAATTTTTTAGAAATGATTAAGAAAATCTTGCATGCGTGAAGTATTAAATAAAGTTTATTCGTAAAATCTTTTTAGGGATGAGCGTAACTTTACCCGTATTTGAAAGAGAGAGCGAGGGTGTCTAAACCGCTGTTTACGACAGTATTTGAGTCAAATATTAGAAATATAAATTATAAGTTGAGTTTAGATATATGAAAATTATATAAATAGATTGATTTTAAAAAACTACTTTTATAAAAAAAATATATACATATAACTTAAAAAATATTTTTTTATAGAAAAGAAAAGGTAAAATTGTGTTTCGGTGACGCTGTCGTAAACGAATTTTTTTTATTAAAAGAGAGGAGTATTTGATAATTTGTTGCTTGTGGGGACCGGTTATTATCATGACGGTGGATGGGGGTGGGGACTAGCGGGAGAGAGAAGAGAAATGGAGAATGGAGGATCCCGATGAGGTCAGGAGCGAGGAAGGACGAAGAGGATGAGATCAAAGCGGTGTGGTGAGGTGGGGTGAGGTGTGGGAAAGGGCGGAAGGGCCTGGCGCAGGGCAGCGTCCGGTGTCCCGCCCGCTGTTCCCTCTCATTAATGGTCGTTGGTGACCGTTACTGTTGGTCAGTCCGGCTTCAATGCGCTGCATCTGCCGCATGTGAGGCTGTGATGAGCCCTCGACGTCCCAGATGCCCGCCCGGAGCGGCCGTCCCCACCGTGCCGTGCCCTCGCGTGGGCCCCTGCCCATGCGTATGCCCTGGCTTCCACTTGAAGAATCCGACTGCTCCATGCGCAGCCGGCGCCGTGGCTCGCCGACACATGTCCTCCCATCGACTCACCAAAAGGCTAGGCGGTGTTTGGTTACCGTAACTAAAGTTTAAGTCGCGTCAAAGAATACCAATTAGAAGTATTAAATATAGATTAATTATAAAATACATTACATAAGTCGGAACTAATTTATGATACGAATCTATTAAGTCTAATTAGTCCATGATTAGACATATAATGCTACAATAATAATTTGATAATTATGTACTAATTATAGGTTAATTAGACTTGTTAGGTTCGTCTCGCGGAGTATATATGACTTATGCAATTAGTTTTATAATTAATTTATGTTAAGTGCTACTAATTGTCACTTATTTGAGGGACTAAACTTTAGTGCCTAGGATCCTAATCCTCTACTCCCTCCGTCCCTTTAAAAGTGTCGCCGGACAAAAAACGAGTTGCCCAATGTGATTGCTAAAAGACTCTGATACCCCTACATACCAATAATGTGTCCGGCTGACACATTTGTATGGACACGGCGTTAATGCTCTTTTTGGCACCCTGGCGCACACACGCCACACATTCTTACATTAAACAAATCAGTCACATTTTCACGTTCAAACATGCAGCAGCGTTTTGGGCTTAAACAAATCGGCTGAGGGCAGCAAAACATAAATTTCAGCCGGCGGCAAACACACTCAGCGCCAAAACAATCTACCGCTCCATTTTTACACATCTCAGAAGCAAACTAAAATTTTAAACTTTGCCTCCAGCGCCATTTCTTTAAACTTTACCTCCAGCGCCATTTCTCACCTGCTTGGGGGAATAAAGCATGGTTGTAACCCTTCCGTTGCCTTTTCATTTTACCATTCCCTCTTCCATCATCCATGGCAATAGATTTAAACACACTACCAGAGGAAGGGGACTTGGTGCCTGATCTCAACAAGAGTCCTGTTGCACATGATGATCCCATGCAAGATGCAGTGGCCGAAGCTGAAGTTGGGGGAGCTGATGACTTTGGTCTCCACCCTGATCTGCGTGATGAACAAGAACAAATTTGTCAAGGTAAACACTTTGGTCCCTCTTTATTGCTCTCTCTCTCACACACACACTATTTGGTTGCTGCTACTATTATCTTTACTGTAGACCCTCTCTCTCTCCTGTAGTAGTACTATTTAGTTACTATTTTCTCACAGGCAAACTACAGTACTCTATATTTAGTTGCCGCTGCTATTTATCTTGTCTGTAGCCTCTCTCTCCCTTGTAGTAGGACTATTTGGTTACTATTTTGTCAAAAGCAAACTACAGGACTTTGTATTTAGTTGCTGATACTATTTATCTTTTCTGTAGCCTCTCTCTCTCCTCCCCAAATTAGTACATGTTGCTTTAGTTACTCTCTACTAAAATGACTAGCAAAATCTAGCAATATCCTCATTTTTTCCTTCCGGTTCTATATTAAATTGGAGTGAGAGGGGAGAATAACTCACATGTATGGGTGACAATGAATTCTCAAAATCATCAGCTTGTTTCTGTACCAGGTGATAACACTAGCCATCCATTTGATTTAAATGATCCACCTGTTGAAGACCAAGAAAACATGCATGCAGGTGATTATTTCCCTCATTTTTAATAATAACTAGAGTTAGAAAAGAAAGATACCTGAAAGAATGTCAAAGATACCTGAAAGCTTGTGGTTATTTTTGGTTATCTTCATCTTCAGTGAGCTCCCTTAACCTGCAGAATTTTTTAGAGTTACTTACAATCAACACACCATATGTAGGAGATGACAACAGTGGCTTGCAAGAAGAACAAGATACCTTGGACGATGTCATACACGACTTTGGCGTGTACACAGATGCAGTCGACATCATGTTTGATGAAGAGGAGTTGTCCGACTCGGAAGACGAAGACGATCAGCAAACCCAACAAGAAGAAGCATCAAATGTGCGCAAGAATTTGACACAAAGAGAAAGGAAAGACATATATGAAGATTTGCTTCGGTTAAGCACTAATGGCACACTACATAGAAACAGTACAAGACTTATTGCTGCCAAGTACAATGTTCATGTGCGTACAATACAACGGGTATGGCAGAGAGCAAAAAATTGTTGGGTACAAGGCATTCCAGTAGATGTCAACTCTTTGAAACCTAAGAATTGTGGTCGTAAACAAATTCAAGTAGATCTCACAAGGGTTGTTGATATTCCCTTAAACAAAAGGGGTACCATAAGGTCACTAGCAAATGCTCTTCATGTCAATAAAAGCTCTGTACATAGGTTGTTCAAACAAGGCTTGCTGCGACAACACTCCAACTCACTAAGGCCTTTTTTGAAGGAAGAAAACAAACTGGCAAGGCTACGGTGGGTTCTCTCTATGCTAGATCCAACTACACTGCCAAACAATCCAAAGTTCATTGAAATGAAAAATATTATTCACTCGGATGAGAAAATGGTTCAATGGGACACAAAAGACTAAGACTATGTACATGCTTCCAGATGAAGAAGACCCACATAGGACAGTGCAAAACAAGAATACCATTCGCAAAGTCATGTTTTATAGTGCTATTGCAGAGCCTAGGTTTGATGATGATGGGAGATGTACTTTTGATGGGAAGATAGGAATATGGGCTTTTGTACGACAGGTACTAATCTGTCTCAACTAATCAGGAACAAGAAACCAGCAAACCATTTTTACAGGAACCATTTCTCTAACTATTTGGCATAACATTCTTTATAATTATAGGAACCAGCACAAAGGAGAAGTGACAATAGACCGAGGGGCACACCTATCACCAAGAGCATAAAAGTTGATAGACAAACCATCCGATCTTATATGATCACAAAACTTAAACCAGCTATACAAGCTTGTTGGCCAAGAGAAGCAAGGCATGAGACAATATGGATACAACAGGACAATGCTCCTTCTCATCTGCCAGTAGATGATGCAGAATTTGCTGCAGCAGTTGCTCAAACAGGCCTTGATATACGCCTACTTAACCAGCCAGCTAATTCGCCTGATATGAACTGCCTTGACCTTGGTTTCTTTGCTTCTCTTCAGTCGTTAACAGATAGAACGACATCTAGAAACATGGATGAGCTCATCCAGAATGTTGAGAAGGAGTATCAAAACTACAACCCCATCATTCTGAATAGGGTATTCCTCACACTACAAGGATGCATGATTGAAGTTATGAAAGATAATGGTGGCAATAGGTACAAGATCCCTCACATGAATAAAGAAAGGCTAGAGGCAGTAGGCATGCTCCCTAGAGCTCTGAAGCGTCCCCTCGAAAGAGAGAACTTAATGTGATACAAATACCAGTCCCAGGATGCTGGTTCACATTATTACAACAGATAGTTTAGTACAACGACAACATTACGGGAGACGGTGGCATTGCAGGGCCACAACAAACAGAACTAATACTAAGCTCCAGATGAAGAGGTTGATAACATAGAGATCTTCATCAGAGTGGCAACGCATGCGGCTTCCAGCGGGTGACCCTATCACACATGCAAAGGTTGGGTGCAGAACGAACCCCACTAGACGATATCCTCGGGCACAAAGTCCGGGTCTGCCTCTGCAACAGATTAGGCAAGGGTGAGTACATACGTACTCAGCAAGCGCAACCACAACCACGGAGGGAGTACAGAAGTATGCAAGAATTGTAACAAGGAAGGCTCTTGGTTCATTTAGCAGCAAAGCAAATTTTATTACACATGCAAGGGGTTGGTTTTCACAATGGGTTTTCACAACTATTGCTTTTAAAAAGGAACAGTAAATGTAACATTTTCCTTTGTACAAGATTTTGTTGCCACCAGATTTCCCATCTGTCATAGCCCAAGTCCAAAATATTTCTCAGCTCAACCAAACACCAACACCTTTTTACACCAAAACAGGGGACTAGTGAAGTGACCAAGCCGTAACTCGCCCAGTACCGTGGACACGGCTATCCGGATAGGTTTTAACTCTGCAGAGGTGTACACAACCACAAGTAGGCTACCACAACAAGAACACCTTAGTGCCAGTGCAGCTCCTATCAAAGCCATTACCCACCATAGCTAAACTGACAGGTTATCACAGACGCGACCAGGGGTTAGCAACCTACCAACGAGGTTCTAACCAGGGGCATACCTCACATAGGCCGTATCCTCGGCTCCATGACCCTCTGTTGCTCACCAGCACACCACATAACCAGCAGCTCAACTAGTGGGATTTATGCTAGGCCGTTGCCACATACAACGGTCGAGTGGTGGTACAGAAAAATGGGTTAGGCTAGATGACACATCAACATCATCCCAAAACTTGTGATAGGATAGACAACTCCCACCATGCTCAACCACACCGGTTCGAGCTCACCTCGGTATTTCACGCGGAGATACCGTCTGTCTCATCCCACACGGGTACTCATTTTATTTACACAAACCATCTCTTTTATTTTAAGGCACGCACACGGTTGCTTTTGTAAACACCAAGTGACTATAAAGGAGTGTATAGTAGTAAAGCCTTCCTAAGCATTTCTAGCAGTGACCAACATTTAAACAGAGCGTTGTCATATTTAAACATTAATCTGGGTTGTCAAGGAAGTAGTCATAGCAATCAAGGAATGGCTATCCAACCGGGTTTAGCGGAAAAATTATGCAAGTTTCATAAATCAGGCCATGGGTTGTGTTTATAAAAACTAGGACAACAGTATGCATCAAAGGGTGGGATTGCACTTGCCGTTCTCCCAACCCTCGGGGGATTCCTGCCCGGGGTCTTGGTCTCCAAGTTCCTGCTCGTAGCACTGCTCCTCCTCGAGTCCTTCCTCGTTCACAGCGGAGTCTACGGCACTCACAAACAAACACCCAATAAATAAAAGAAAAAGCTTTTATTGAGCTCCGAAAGGAAGAACGGAAAAAGAGAGTGAATGATAATGACACGATTATTTTTTAGCATGGACTGGATGGATTTGGCGGAAATATATTGGTGAATATTGTGGTGGAGTTTGGGGTCAAACGGGATTAATTTGGCGCATGAAATGACGAGTTTAGTGGGGTTTAGGGGCTGTTTATAAAGAATAAGGACCTGTCTGTAATTATGGGAAAGCTCAGGGGCCTCAGGTGTAAAAGACAGAGAGAGAGGGAATAGTGATCGTTGGACCGCGGGTTGATTTGGTTAAAGAGCAGGGGGTTTTGTGGAAAGTGCGCAGAGAGAGAGGGTCCTGTTCATTTGGACCGCGGGTCCGAATATAAAGAACTCCAGGGGGTTACGGGCAAAACTGCCCTTTCTTCCTCGCGACACAGTGCAGGGGGGGGGAAGCGGCGGCGGCGGTGCTGACCGGCCGGATTGCCGGCGATTGGGGCGGCGGCGGCGTACGGGAACAGGGGGAAAAGAGAGTGGGGTGTATGGCGAGTCTACTGGTGCCCTTACCACGGCCGGAAATGGAGCGAGGTGTCCGGCCCACGAGAGCAGGCGGCGGCGGCGGCAATGGCGAGCGGTGGTGGCACTGCAGCGGCGGGGGAAGCGATTTGCGTGGCGCACGAGCTGGTGGAGGTGAAGGTGGTGCCCGAGGACCCTTTTATAGGCGGGGAGAGGCGGCGAGGAGGCGGGTCGACGAGAGGCTGCTCGGCGGCCGGTGGCGGGGAGTAAAGGCGGTCGGCGGTACGGCGGCGCTGTGGCGGAGCTGTGCAGCCGCGTACGGTGTTGCGTTTGGCGCGGCGTGGCGTGCTCGCGTAGCTGCGGTCTTGTCGGGCGACGGGGTGGCGGGGCTATGGCGGTGGCGTGGGCGGCGCGGCAGTGTCGGCGGCGGGGTCGGCCCGGGAGCGCGTGCTCACGACGAGTACGGGAAGTGGTGCGGAGAGTAGCGCGGTGCCGTGCACGTCGGGTGGAGCGGCTCCACGGCGGCGTGTGCGGGTGGAGGGTGCGGGCTGCCGTCGGTGGTGGGGCACGGCCGGTGCGCAGCGGCGGCGAGCCGAGCGTGTGGGGTTGCGGTGGAGGGCGGCACGACAGCGGGTCTGGGGGGGAAGCGGTGGTCGGCGGTGGTGGCGTGGTGGAGAAGTGAGGGGGCAGCGGGGCGAGGCCGGCCGGAGGACCGGCGGTCGGCGGCGAGCGGAGCAGAGCGCTCGGGGCAGGGGGAAACAGAGGAAGGGAGAAAGGGAAGGAAAAGAAAGAAGAAAGGAAGGAAGGAAAGAAAAGGAAAAGGAAAAAGAAAGGAGAAAAGGGAAAAGGGGAGGGGAAAAAGGAGAGGGGAGAGCCGGCGGGATTCGCGGCGGAAGGACGACGGGCGTCGGAGCTGGTCGGCCAGCGAGAGACGGACCCGGCGGTCGACCCGAGAGCGGGCGACGCGGGATGGGACGGAAGGAGGGTGATGCGATGCGGACCGGAAGAGAGGGGGGGGGGGAAACGACAGGCGAGGAGGATTCGGCGGAAAGGGGAGCTCGGCGTGAAAAGTTTAAAACGATTTTTACCGGGTGATTTCAATAGTGATTTTTCCCAGAGATTAAACACGGGCGTTACAAACCTACCCCACTTAAAGAAATCTCGTCCTCGAGATTCGGCTGGTTCCTAAAAAGGTGGGGGAACTCTTTCTTCAAGGCATCTTCCCTTTCCCACGTAGCTTCCTTTACACTGTGTCTGCTCCACTGTACTCTGCATATCCGTACTTCGGAGTTTCTGGTTCTCTTGGTGACGGTGTCCAAAATTTTGACCGGTACCTCCTGATAACGTAGATCCGTCTGTAGGTCAATTTCTTCTTCCGGTATGTGTTCTTCCTCAGGTACTCTCAGGCATTTTCTCAACTGTGAGACATGGAATACTGGGTGTATATCTGACATTGCTTCGGGTAACTCCAATCGGTAGGCCACCTTCCCAACTTTCTTCTGCACCGGGTATGGTCCGATATACCGAGGGGCCAATTTTCCATGTACTTGGAATCTACGGGTTCCACGGATGGGTGAAACCTTGAGATAAACAAAATCTCCTGGATTAAATTCCAGTTCTCGCCTCTTCTTGTCTGCGTAGCTTTTCTGTCTGGATTGAGCTGCTTTCAACTTCTCCCTGATTTCGGCTACTTTCTCTTTGGCTTCCTTTATGAGTGCGGGCCCCACTAGTGTACGCTCTCCTACCTCTGACCACATTAAAGGAGTCCTGCACTTTCTCCCGTAGAGGGCTTCAAACGGGGACATACCTAAACTTGCCTGGTAACCATTGTTGTAAGAAAATTCTGCATAGGGTAAACTCTGTTCCCAATCTTTACCATAGGTAAGGACACACGCTCTCAGCATATCTTCCATTATTTGATTTACTCGTTCTGTCTGGCCATCGGTCTGAGGGTGATACGCGGAGCTAAAATCCAACTTGGTGCCCATAGCTTTATGCAAACTTTTCCAAAATCTCGAGGTGAACTGGGTCCCTCGGTCTGAAACAATTCTACTGGGCACTCCATGCAACTTCACTATGTTCTCCACATAAAGCTCGGCCAGTTTCTCTCCACCATAATTGGTCCGTACAGGTAGAAAGTGAGCGACTTTAGTGAGTCGGTCCACTATTACCCATATAGAGTCATGTCCCTTCAGTGTTCTGGGTAGACCTACCACGAAGTCCATTCCTATCTCATCCCATTTCCAAACTGGAATAGGCAAGGGTTGTAATAATCCTGCCGGCTTCTGGTGTTCCGCTTTAATCCTTTGGCAGGTATCACACTGAGCGACAAACTGGGCTATGTCAGCTTTCATTCCTTTCCACCAATAATTCTGCTTCAAGTCCAAATACATTTTGGTGGATCCTGGGTGAATGGAATATGGCGAGTTGTGAGCCTCGTCCATGATTATCTGTCTAAAGTCTCTTTCCTTAGGCACACAAATCCTATCTTTATACCAGAGCGTTCCTTTACTGTCAACTCTAAAGTCTGGTGCCTTATTTTCTCCGGTATGCTCGCAGATCTGCACTAAATTCTTGTCTGTTCTCTGGGCCTCTCTGATCCGATCCTCCAGAGTGGACTGGATCGTCAGTTGGTGACTATTATTCCGAGGAACGATGTGCACATTTAATCGTGCAATTTCTTCTTGCAGGTGGGCACTCTTGGGTTTGTAGGATTTTCGGCTTAGGGCATCTGCCACTACATTGGCCTTGCCAGGGTGGTAATGAATTTCCACGTTATAATCCTTAACCAATTCTAACCACCTTCTCTGTCTGAGGTTCAGATCCGGTTGGGTGAAAATATACTTTAAACTCTTATGATCCGTGTATATTTCACACTTGTTCCCAATTAGGTAGTGTCTCCAGATTTTGAGTGCGTGCACCACGGCTGCAAACTCTAAGTCATGTGTTGGGTAATTCTGCTCATGAGGTCTAAGTTGTCGGGAGGCATAAGCCACAACCTTCCCATCTTGCATAAGGACACATCCTAATCCTTGGCGGGACGCGTCACAGTAAACGACAAAATCCCTGTGAATATCTGGTAGGGTTAAAACTGGGGCAGCAGTCAGCTTTTTCTTTAGCTCTTGGAAACTCTTTTCGCATGACTCGGTCCAAACAAATTTCTTTTCTTTCTTAAGCAATTCTGGCATGGGTCTAGCTATCTTGGAAAATCCTTCAATAAATCTCCGGTAATACCCAGCTAAACCCAGAAAACTTCTGATCTCACCCACATTGGTTGGTTGTTGCCAGTTGGAGACTGCTTCTACCTTCTCAGGGTCTACTGCTACCCCTTCTGCGGTCAGAATATGGCCAAGGAAGGCTACTTTTTCCAGCCAAAATTCACACTTGCTAAACTTGGCATAGAGCTGGTGTGCTCTCAACTTTTCCAACACTACTCGCAGGTGTTGTTCATGCTCTTCGGCACTTCTGGAGTAGATGAGTATGTCGTCAATGAAGACTACGACAAACTTGTCTAACTCATCCATAAACACTTTGTTCATAAGGTTCATGAAGTAAGCTGGTGCATTGGTGAGTCCAAAGGGCATCACGGTGAACTCATACTGCCCATATCGGGTGACGAATGCGGTTTTTGAGGTGTCACTCCCCTTAATCTTCAGTTGGTGATACCCAGTCCTTAAGTCAATCTTGGAGAAATATTTGGCTCCTTTCAACTGATCGAAGAGATCATCAATCCTAGGGAGTGGGTATTTATTCTTGATAGTGACATCATTTAGTGCACGATAATCGATGCACAGTCTCATACTCCCATCTTTCTTCCTGACAAAGAGCACTGGGGCTCCCCAAGGGGATGTGCTGGGTCTGATGAAGCCCATCTGCTGCAACTCTTCCAGTTGTTTCTTTAACTCTGCTAACTCTGAGGCTGCCATCCTATAGGGTCTCTTGGCTATAGGAGAGGTTCCAGGGACAAGTTCAATAGCAAACTCTATGTCCCTATCCGGTGGCATTCCGGGTAAAACTTCAGGGAAAACATCAGGATATTCTCTGATTACTGGGACTTCTTCTATGGTTTTTGTTTCCATACTAAAGATCATAGGGTCTGGTCCACTTCCTTTGGTGTGACAGGCTACTTGTATTCCATCTGGGTTGGTTAGGTGCACTACTTTGTCAGCACAACCTATGAGACCATTGTGTTTGCCTAACCAATCCATTCCAAGGATTACATTTATTCCTTTGGATTCTAGTACTACTAAGTCCGCTAGAAACTCTACCCCACTTAAAAGAATCCGTACCCGCGAACAACCCAATTGGCACTTAATATCACCTCCAGGGGTTCGGGTTAGTAGGGGTGTCTTTAGTAGTACTGTAGGTATTTTGTGCTTCTCCACAAAACTCGATGATATGAAAGAATGCGATGCCCCAGAATCAAATAGTATTGTTGCCAAAACTGAACTGACTAGGTACTCACCGAGTACTACTCCTTGTGCTCCTTGAGCCTCCTGCGCGTCGATGTGGTTGACGCGGGCTCGTCCATACGACTGCTGGGTGTTGTTGTTGTTGTTGCTGCCGGTGTTGGTGCTGCGGACGGGTACACGGTTGGCTCCGGACACTGGTGGTTTGGGTCCATTTACCGAGTTGGAGTAGACTGATATCGCAGGCTTGCTCCTAGGGTACGGGCAATCAGCGATGTAGTGCCCGGTCTCACGGCAGTTGAAGCAGGCTCTCGCATTGCTGTTGCTGGTTGTGGCTTGACTGACTCTGCTCTGTGGTGGCTTCGAGGTGTTCTGGCTCTTGAACTGGTTGTTGGGAGCCTGGGAGCTTGTGGCCTGGAACTGAGTCCTATACTGCACGGGAGCCTGGGGTCTAGGTGCAGCATAACCGGAGCTCCTGGGTTTCTGCGAGCGGTCCATCTGACGGTTCTTGCTCTCCAAGAACTTGCGCTTGTTCTCTTGCCTTGCCTCCATTTTGGCCTTTTCTGTGACAATGGCCTTGTTCATCAGTGTATTGAAGTCAGGGAAACTGTGGGTGACTATCAGGGCTCGAAGATCTGGGTGTAGACCTCTAATGAAAGCATCCTGCCTTTTTGCATCTGTCTTCACTTCATCTGGTGCATAACGGGCCAGTTCAGTGAACTCATGGGTGTACTCTTCCACAGTCTTGTTTCCTTGCTTCAGTGCACGAAACTCATCTGCCTTGCGCCTCATGGTGGCGTCGGGGATGTGGTAGTGACGGAACTCTTCCTCAAATTCCTTCTAGGTGATCGCAGACTCGTTCGGGGAAGCTGCACAATAAGCATCCCACCAAGCTAAAGCAGTTCCAGTGAGTTGATGGGTAGTCAGGAGGACTTTGTCACGGTCTCCACATCCAAATGGTTCCAGCTTCCTCTTGATAGTTCTCAGCCAGTCATCTGCTTCCAAGGGGTTGCTGGACCCTCCAAAGGTGGGCGGCCTGGTTCTCAGAAAATTGGTCAGCTTGTCACCCGCATTGGGTCTACGGGTTGTCTCCTGACGGCGGCTGGCATTCCACACATTTTGCATGAACAAGGTGTGGTGGTACAAAGCTTGTGCCAAGTTGAAATCTGGTGGGAGTGGAGGCATAACAAAAGATCCCTCATTCTGACTTCTGGGATGACTTGCTTCTGGTCCGCCTCTTACAGGCGCTTATCCTTCAGGCTGGTTCTCTCCCATAGGATCCTGCTGATCCACTTCTTGGTTCTCAGGACTCTCCCTTCTTCCTTCTGGTTGCTCTCCTCCAGCAAGAGGGGCGCGTCTCTGAGAGGCGCTAGCACGAGTGTTCACCATCTGCAGGTTGAGCAAGGCCTTTGTAAGATTGAGTTAAGATGATGTTTAAGTTGATTAGTTCGCATTTTAAAACAAGGCAGAAACAGCACACGAGCTAACAAACAAACACACAAGGTTCTATTTCAACAGCTGAGGGTTACAACACTTGGGGAGGGTACAACAAGGTTCGCACTCCAGGGCGGGGTACAGGACAAGGTAGGGAAACTACTGCTAGGGATACAAGGGTTCTCCGGACCAAGCTGGCTTCATTCCCATTCGAGCGCTTGACTCTGGGCCTACTCGCGGGGCGGGCTTTCCTCTGGCGGTGCAAGCAATGCCTGCTCAGCCTCGGTCAAGGTCCCATTCTCCCGAGGCGGCTCTGATGGTCCTTCTTCAGCGGGCGGTGATCCTGCCGGAGTTCCTGACAGTACCAGTGGGTTTCCCACAATTTCTCCCCATGCCATGATCGGTGTCCCAAGTAGGACATGGGGTTCTCCAATTGCCGGAACAGGCGTTCCACTTCTGGTCCAATCCTGGATACGCAGGTCCCGAGCCTGCCGGAGGCTTTCTTGGGCAACTGCCTCATTGCTGATGGCAGCAGCGGCTCTTGCCTCAGCCTGGGCCACCTGGACTTGGTGCATGCGGACCGAGAATTCTGCTTGTTCAGCCCGGGCGGTCTGTTCTCTCAGGCGTTCGGCCTGCTCGTCAAAGAGTTGGTCCAAGGAACTGAGATAGGTGACCACTTGGTACAGGATGGGTTCTTCTTGACGGCGCTGCTCCAAGTTCCTTATGCGGGCTCGCCAGACTGCACTTCTGACGACTGGCGGAAAGTACCTCATTGGAGTGGGGACCAGGTGCCTTTCAAAGATTCCGCACATGAAGCGGAGTGCTTTCCTGAGAGCCAAGGGGTAGGTGTCCTGGTGCCTGAATCCCGTGGCGGTCATACGCCATGCTTCGACAGGGTGGAGGTCACTCTTGGCGACTACTATGACCACTCTGCAGCGTTGGGTCCCATGGTGCTCATACTCCCTGCTGTAGTACCTCGGGCGTTCTGGTACACCGAGGCGTTCCAGCGCGGGGATCAATAGGCTAGCGAAGCCCGGTGTGACTGGGCAAACTCCCTGGGTCCATCCTTGCTCTGCCATCTGAAACCAGGGGAAAACAAAAATTTGAACAGATGCAGGATGAAAGATGACCTTTATTGCATAACATGGTGAGGTACAAAGATCATGGATACATCGAGGCTAAGCTGGTAGTGCTACTGGAAACAACAGACTCTACTCTAGGAAAGGCTAGACTAAGTGCTAATCTACTCTAGACAGACTCGGCGCTTCTTCAGGGGGAGCTGATACTCTGGCACTTCTTCTTCGGTCTGTGTGCCTGCATCCACGTGGGTCATCTCGGGTTCTCCTTCCAACAGCCCATTCTCCCTCCTGTAGGCCTCAAGCCTATCCATGTACTCGGAGTAAGCCTGGCATCTGGCCTGTTGAGCAGCTAGGGAGCTGACAGCCTGAGTAGCTGTCACCTTCTGAATCTCCAACTCTCTCTTCACTTCTTCCAACTCCCTCTCCGCTTTCTCGGCTCTGCGGATCTGGTGCCTCAGCTGTCCCGATGTCTCTCGGTACAGCCTGTCCAAGCCCGTGAGGTAAATGGACAAGTTGGATACAGTGTCCTCCATATCTTCATCTCTCCCAAGGTTTCTCATCTGAGCAATCCACTCACGTCCTCCACTCACCAGGGGTGGGGTAAAACCTAGTGTTGTTCCCACGAGGTACTGCCGGTAGAGTGTGCGGAGGCACATCAGGGCTCTTCTTGCGGCTTTGCGGTAGGCATTGGGGCGGTCGTAGCCGGTGGCGTGGACAAACCAAGGTGCCACTTCCTTGTACAGAGAGCTCCTCCCCACAAAGATGAACATCCGGCACCGACGGGTACCATTGGTGGTGAACTCCCGGCAAAAGTACTCGGGGATCTCTGTGACTCCAACGTGCTCCAGGCTGAGCAGCAACAACTTGGGGAGGCCAGGTTCTGCGGGGCAGACTCCTTCGCCCCAACCCTCGTCAGCCGGCTGGGCCATCTGGAACAAGTCAAAAAGCCGTCGGTGAGTACTTGTGTGGGGGAAAAAGGATTAGGCAAGAACAAACTGGTGAGAGGAGACTAGGTAGGGTCAAGATCCTAGGGGTACGTCCTACGGCCAACCTATCGGCTCTGATACCACCTGAAGCGTCCCCTCGAAAGAGAGAACTTAATGTGATACAAATACCAGTCCCAGGATGCTGGTTCACATTATTACAACAGATAGTTTAGTACAACGACAACATTACGGGAGACGGTGGCATTGCAGGGCCACAACAAACAGAACTAACACTAAGCTCCAGATGAAGAGGTTGATAACATAGAGATCTTCATCAGAGTGGCAACGCATGCGGCTTCCAGCGGGTGACCCTAACACACATGCAAAGGTTGGGTGCAGAACGAACCCCACTAGACGATATCCTCGGGCACAAAGTCCGGGTCTGCCTCTGCAACAGATTAGGCAAGGGTGAGTACATACGTACTCAGCAAGCGCAACCACAACCACGGAGGGAGTACAGAAGTATGCAAGAATTGTAACAAGGAAGGCTCTTGGTTCATTTAGCAGCAAAGCAAATTTTATTACACATGCAAGGGGTTGGTTTTCACAATGGGTTTTCACAACTATTGCTTTTAAAAAGGAACAGTAAATGTAACATTTTCCTTTGTACAAGATTTTGTTGCCACCAGATTTCCCATCTGTCATAGCCCAAGTCCAAAATATTTCTCAGCTCAACCAAACACCAACACCTTTTTACACCAAAACAGGGGACTAGTGAAGTGACCAAGCCGTAACTCGCCCAGTACCGTGGACACGGCTATCCGGATAGGTTTTAACTCTGCAGAGGTGTACACAACCACAAGTAGGCTACCACAACAAGAACACCTTAGTGTCAGTGCAGCTCCTATCAAAGCCATTACCCACCATAGCTAAACTGACAGGTTATCACAGACGCGACCAGGGGTTAGCAACCTACCAACGAGGTTCTAACCAGGGGCATACCTCACATAGGCCGTATCCCCGGCTCCATGACCCTCTGTTGCTCACCAGCACACCACATAACCAGCAGCTCAACTAGTGGGATTTATGCTAGGCCGTTGCCACATACAACGGTCGAGTGGTGGTACAGAAAAATGGGTTAGGCTAGATGACACATCAACATCATCCCAAAACTTGTGATAGGATAGACAACTCCCACCATGCTCAACCACACCGGTTCGAGCTCACCTCGGTATTTCACGCGGAGATACCGTCTGTCTCATCCCACACGGGTACTCATTTTATTTACACAAACCATCTCTTTTATTTTAAGGCACGCACACGGTTGCTTTTGTAAACACCAAGTGACTATAAAGGAGTGTATAGTAGTAAAGCCTTCCTAAGCATTTCTAGCAGTGACCAACATTTAAACAGAGCGTTGTCATATTTAAACATTAATCTGGGTTGTCAAGGAAGTAGTCATAGCAATCAAGGAATGGCTATCCAACCGGGTTTAGCGGAAAAATTATGCAAGTTTCATAAATCAGGCCATGGGTTGTGTTTATAAAAACTAGGACAACAGTATGCATCAAAGGGTGGGATTGCACTTGCCGTTCTCCCAACCCTCGGGGGATTCCTGCCCGGGGTCTTGGTCTCCAAGTTCCTGCTCGTAGCACTGCTCCTCCTCGAGTCCTTCCTCGTTCACAGCGGAGTCTACGGCACTCACAAACAAACACCCAATAAATAAAAGAAAAAGCTTTTATTGAGCTCCGAAAGGAAGAACGGAAAAAGAGAGTGAATGATAATGACACGATTATTTTTGAGCATGGACTGGATGGATTTGGCGGAAATATATTGGTGAATATTGTGGTGGAGTTTGGGGTCAAACGAGATTAATTTGGCGCATGAAATGACGAGTTTAGTGGGGTTTAGGGGCTGTTTATAAAGAATAAGGACCTGTCTGTAATTATGGGAAAGCTCAGGGGCCTCAGGTGTAAAAGACAGAGAGAGAGGGAATAGTGATCGTTGGACCGCGGGTTGATTTGGTTAAAGAGCAAGGGGTTTTGTGGAAAGTGCGCAGAGAGAGAGGGTCCTGTTCATTTGGACCGCGGGTCCGAATATAAAGAACTCCAGGGGGTTACGGGCAAAACTGCCCTTTCTTCCTCGCGACACAGTGCAGGGGGGGAAAGCGGCGGCGGCGGTGCTGACCGGCCGGATTGCCGGCGATTGGGGCGGCGGCGGCGTACGGGAACAGGGGGAAAAGAGAGTGGGGTGTATGGCGAGTCTACTGGTGCCCTTACCACGGCCGGAAATGGAGCGAGGTGTCCGGCCCACGAGAGCAGGCGGCGGCGGCGGCAATGGCGAGCGGTGGTGGCACTGCAGCGGCGGGGGAAGCGATTTGCGTGGCGCACGAGCTGGTGGAGGTGAAGGTGGTGCCCGAGGACCCTTTTATAGGCGGGGAGAGGCGGCGAGGAGGCGGGTCGACGAGAGGCTGCTCGGCGGCCGGTGGCGGGGAGTAAAGGCGGTCGGCGTGGTCGGCGGTACGGCGGCGCTGTGGCGGAGCTGTGCAGCCGCGTACGGTGTTGCGTTTGGCGCGGCGTGGCGTGCTCGCGTAGCTGCGGTCTTGTCGGGCGACGGGGTGGCGGGGCTATGGCGGTGGCGTGGGCGGCGCGGCAGTGTCGGCGGCGGGGTCGGCCCGGGAGCGCGTGCTCACGACGAGTACGGGAAGTGGTGCGGAGAGTAGCGCGGTGCCGTGCACGTCGGGTGGAGCGGCTCCACGGCGGCATGTGCGGGTGGAGGGTGCGGGCTGCCGTCGGTGGTGGGGCACGGCCGGTGCGCAGCGGCGGCGAGCCGAGCGTGTGGGGTTGCGGTGGAGGGCGGCACGACAGCGGGTCTGGGGGGGAAGCGGTGGTCGGCGGTGGTGGCGTGGTGGAGAAGTGAGGGGGCAGCGGGGCGAGGCCGGCCGGAGGACCGGCGGTCGGCGGCGAGCGGAGCAGAGCGCTCGGGGCAGGGGGAAACAGAGGAAGGGAGAAAGGGAAGGAAAAGAAAGAAGAAAGGAAGGAAGGAAAGAAAAGGAAAAGGAAAAAGAAAGGAGAAAAGGGAAAAGGGGAGGGGAAAAAGGAGAGGGGAGAGCCGGCGGGATTCGCGGCGGAAGGACGACGGGCGTCGGAGCTGGTCGGCCAGCGAGAGACGGACCCGGCGGTCGACCCGAGAGCGGGCGACGCGGGATGGGACGGAAGGAGGGTGATGCGATGCGGACCGGAAGAGAGGGGGGGGGAAACGACAGGCGAGGAGGATTCGGCGGAAAGGGGAGCTCGGCGTGAAAAGTTTAAAACGATTTTTACCGGGTGATTTCAATAGTGATTTTTCCCAGAGATTAAACACGGGCGTTACAAGCTCTAAGTTGTGATAGGCAGCTAGTTGAAAGGGCTTTTTAGTTGTTGAACAATTAGTCGTTATGATGATGATGTAAACATCGCTTATGATGCTTTTGTGTTGTTCAACAAGTACTGTTGTTGTACATATAAGCAAGGTTTAATTTAAGTTGCTTATGATGATGATGTAAACATCGCTTATGATGCTTTTGTTCATATTCGTTTCTCTCTTGTACATGTAAACATGGTTGAAATCATCACGTGGCAAATCAAAAGTTACCAAACCACTCTAGCATAAAAGCATCACTGCATTGCAAGCAACAATTAGACCATCAGTACATATGCCCTCCTACACAGCTAAACAACAAAACAAAAGTTACCAAGCCACTCCTACACAAAAGCATTACTGCAATGCAAGCAACCAACAGACCATCAGTACCATCAATACATATGCCCTTCTATACACAACTAAACAACAAAAGCATGTCCACACCATTTCATTCTGTTACCTGTTCATTAAAGTCATCATCTTCCACCTGTGAATACCCTCTCAGGTCCACACCATCCTGGATCAAACATGAATCGTCATCGGTTTCAATATCAGAGAAGCTGGCCATATGGTCCAGCTCCTTCTCCAACTTGACACTGTCCAACTTGTTGCTCTCCATCTCCAACTTGACACTGTCCAAATTGTTTCTCTCCATCTCCAACTTGACACCGCCCATCTGCACCTTGGCACACATCTCCAACTTGCCGCTTTCCATCTCCACCTTGGCACTCTCCTTCTCCAACTTGACACTGTCCAACTGCACCTTGGTGCTGTCCATGTCCATCTTGCCACTCTCATTCTCCACATCAGAAATAAGCCGGCGCCACTCATGAAGCATAGTACTGCACAAAATTTATAATATTAGGAAGGAGGTATCAGTATGACAACCAAATTGCAAGGCAATGTTAAGATGGCTGACCCCAAACGCTGACGACCTTGGTTGGCACACGGCCCAATAATTCTGCTCACCGTGACAACATCCTGTGGCTCTGTCTCAGGCACATACTCATCATCATCACCAAGCAAAGACGAATCCTTAGCATCTTTTTCTTCATCTGAATCAGGTATCAAAACAAATTGATCTGCACCCCCTTCTTGTGTATCTTGAGCAAAATCTTGTCCTTCGATGGCGATGCAGTTCAGTTTCTGGTCCCACCAAGTTCCACGACGACGATCCTTGACACGCATCTGCCTGGTGGGACACATACTACCACTAGTTCCATGTGCCCTTTTGCCGCCTGTCATTCAAGGATCACCTGCAGCACAACAATGATGGTCTGTAAATAAAAGGGTAGGTGTATATGCAGCGTATTAAAATTTGCTAAGGTACTTGAGAGTTGCACTAGGAGCCGTCCATTAAATTAGCAGATATGCATTGATCTTCCATGTTTTTGGGATCTCAACCTCTGTCAGATATGCTTCAAAAATAATATGGCAAAAGATTTCTTGTTATACTACACCATTTTTCTGAAATTGTGCTTGCAGAAATGACTGGTGCAAAGCCAACTCCCTTTGTAGGTACTAGCTTTCCAGTGCCTTAATCTAACTATCAAGTGCCTTTCTTTCAGTAAAGAACACAATCAAATTGAAAGAATAAATCCATGTTTTAATATTTTATTAGGGCTCAGGAATGAATTGCAATTGGAAAGCTTTGAACGATTAAAATTTGTTATGTACGGAGTAGGTGTATTGCAGTGCTGCTGTTCATCAGCCTGCTAGGCGAGGCCCTGAAGTCTGCATCTAGACTGCATGGACCAGTTTGGGCATGTATTAAACTGTACTTTCTTGATGAGGGGCACCAATTGCAGGGTCTGCTGATTCCATGTGAAACAGGCAGTAGAAAATACTCGAACTTGCTTCTAGCAGAGCTTACCGGAAGTTGATTCGAGGCAGTTGGAGGTCAGCCCGCCGGCCGTGTGTGCCCTCGTGCTCGCCGCGCGTGGTGTACGCTCAGCTTCCGCTTGCCTTCACGCTCGCCCGCCGGCCGTCGGGCCGTCTGTGCCGTCGTCGCTCAGCTGCCGCCCGCCCACATGCTCGCCGGTCGGCCGCGCGTCCCCGCCAGAGCTCGCTGCAGCTCGATTAGCGGCAGCCCGAGCTCACCGCGAGCCCACTCCGTTGCCGCCGCCCGTCTGCTCCCTTGCCGGCCGCGCGTCCCCGCCGGAGGACACTCTCGTCGGCCACCGCGCGTCCCCACCGGAGGACTCCCTCGCCAGCGGCTGCGCGTCCCCACCGGAGGACTCCCTCGCCGGCAGCTGCGCGTCCCCGCCGGAGGAGTCCACGAAGGGTGGCCAGAAGCTAGATCAACGGAGGGTGCCAGGAGCTGGATCTGGGCGGCGAGGTTGGGGATGAGTGTGGAGTTTTTTTTTAAGTTCGGTGTGTGCGTGTGGCTGTGAAGTCGCGAGAAGAGATAACGGAGGCGGACGTGGCGCGGCTAGACGCTACGGAGCGGTAGGCAGCGACATATAATTAGGGACATGTTGCTGTAGCTCCAGCGACACTTTCAAAGGGACGGAGGGAGTACTGTGCATTTGTATGCAGATGAAAAAAAAGATGCTTGAATCCGGACGCCGCTCGTAGCGTTATTGCCGCCCGTTCCCTCGACCAGAAAAAAAAGGCCTTGTTAGATTCCAAAAGCGACTCCCAAATTTACTATAAAAAAAGAAGATTCTCCGTCACATCAAAATGTCATAACATGCATGGAGTACTAAATGTAGATGAAATCAAAAACTAATTATACAGTTTTGTTGTGCTCTGTGAGACGAATATTTTGAGCTTAATTAATTAATTTTTGGATAATTTTTCACAGATACAAACGAAATGCTATAGTGACGCAATAATTACGAAGTGACATAGACTCCCAAATTCGACCAACCACATCTAACAAGGCCAAAATTGCGGTGTCAAGGGGTAGGTGATGCGTCGCTAACAATCTGTGGGTGTACAATGATTATTAGTGGCCACACTAGCGACCGGTGTCGCATCCAACTGTGCGTCCGTGCAAAGAAAATGACAGCGAGAACAAAGGGAGAAAAATAAATAAATCAAGAAACGTCCGTGCATGCATGCAAGCATCTTGACGTCCAATCTCCAGTGTAATCAGAAGAAGATAGCGTTACAAGCATCCTGTGGCCTCGTGGCCGAAGCTGATTTATGTTAACAGAAAAATTCTGCTGGCTGATTGGTGACTGGTGGCTAATACTGTTTTGTGCATAGAAAAACTGCTGATAAGCCAAGCGAACAGTACCGTACAGGATAGCGCCATTTGAATTTGACGATGGGGGTACCCGTCTGCCCGTCTCCTCTCCTCCCCGATACGAATACGCGTCCCGGGGCCCGGAGGCCCACTGGCTGTCTTCTCCTCCCTTTCTCCCGGCCTCAGCTCACCTTTCACCTTTCTCTTTCTTTATTTATCGTCGGCTCGTCGCCGTGTGCCCGGGAAGGCAGGCACACCAAACCCGGAGGCCCAAGTTCCAGCCGGAGACGCGGGCGCGGCGGGAAAAAGAGGTCGCCTGCTGAACTAGCTGGGTTTTGGTTAGCCAGGCCCCACACTTGACAAGCCCAGGTGGTGTCTGGGCCTCAGGCGGGCCAGAAATGTATTCGACGCTTCTGTTGTTGTCGCCCACAAGTGAGTGTGCGGGTAGTATTTTCTGGGCTTCTATTTTCTTGGGCTCCACGGTGGAGACGTGATTGGGCCGGAAGAGGATGCCCCGAGGTTGTTGTATGGACAGGCCGTCGTAATGGGCCGATGGCTCGCGTGTTCGACCGACCCACCCAACCAATCGAGCGCAAATTTGTTCGGTTATT
The DNA here is from genome assembly GCA_033239725.1 of Echinochloa phyllopogon. NCBI lineage: Eukaryota > Viridiplantae > Streptophyta > Magnoliopsida > Poales > Poaceae > Echinochloa > Echinochloa phyllopogon. Next base: position 6,995,614 of record BTCW01000014.1, on the reverse strand, counting down.
ACCTGCTAGCTGAAACCCCCGCTGGCCGAGGAGAGGGGTGTTTGGATCACCCAACTAAAATTTAGTTCCGTCACATCATATATATAAAGATGCTAATTAAAAAATTTATTACATAAATGACTAATTCGTGAGACGAATTTATTAAGTACAATTAGTCCATAATTAGATAATACGATGTTACAGTAATCATATTATAATTATATATTAATCATAGCTTAATTAGACTTGTTAGGTTCGTCTCGTGAAATAGACATGACTTATGCAATCAATTTTATAATTAATTTATATTTAATACGTATAATTATTATTTATTTAAGGATTAAACTTTAGCCCGGATCCAAACACTCCGCTACAACACCGCATGGCATTGAGATCCATTTTTTTTTATTGGCAGCCTGCCCCCTGCTGAGGTGCTGCGCTGAAGGCAGCCTGCCCTGAGAGGACAAGATTAATCTCGAAGGACAACGAGCGTGCAATGCTACGCTGCACATTTTTTTTTGAAAACAATGGCAGGAGCACTGCCGATTCATATAACAAGGAGAAACATGCGAGTGTTTATAGTGACGTTATTACATAACAGAATAAAAACACAGCACTCAAAAAGGGCAAAGGCGCGAAGCTGCATTTCTTCCTTTATCAGACCTGCACATCTGTCTTCCGCATCATCCACCACCACCAACCTCTGCTGTCCAGCTAGCGGACGCAAAGGGCGGAGTTACTGTACAGGAGTAGATAACATGCCCTGCAGGTCATGGCGAGGTTTCAACCACTTTTGGCGTCTTCGCCGCCGCCGCCGCCGCTTCATTACCGGCTACCACAGCGCGCCCGTGACTGTACGGCGCGCGTGCCAAAAGCTTTGCTAGCTACATCTTCCGTTATTTATTATGTTTGTTTCTCGCTAAACTTCAGCGCAATGACATAAATATGTTAATTAGAATTATTAAATATAGATTAATTTAAAAACACATTACAGTAATTTACGAGACGAATCTATTAAGCTTAATTACATCATGGTTAGATAATGTAATGCTATAGTAAATGCACGGTAATTATATATTAATTATAATAAAATTAGGCTGGTTAGGTTCGTCTCGCGAAATATATTTAATTAACGCTTATTTAAAGCGCTAAACTTTAGCACCTGGATTCAAATACCACCTTAGTCCTGATAATCGTTTTCTTCTGCTTGATGAAATGCACTGGTAGTCTTGGGCCTTGTTTAGTTCCCGAAATTGGGAGTCAAATTTGGGTCTTTTGGAGTGCGTGCGCTACTGTAGCATTTCGTCTGTAGGTTGAAAAATTGTCCAAAAAATTGATTAATTAGGCTCAAAATATTTGTCTCGTAGAGTACAATAAAACTGTGCAATTAGTTTTTGATTTTATCTACATTTAGTACTCCATGCATGTTATGACATTGTGATGTGACGAGAATCTTCTTTTTACATAGTGAACTTTGGGGGTAGAATTTAGGATCTGAACCCATCCAGAGACGATGGCACGTACCAGGACAAGCGCCCGCCACAAAAGTCGTTACGAATAATAATAGACACAGAGAAATATACTTACGGTCCTGTTGCACAATCCTTGTCCCCGTCCGCATCGCCCTGCTGTCATGTTTACATTCTCCGCTCCATCCGTCTCTATTCACGAAATTGACGTGCAGTGGCAAACCTGGCCGGATCCAGGATAGCAGATGGAGTTGCTTGCTTCGATTTTGGGGTGGCGGCAGTCCCATTGGCTGCTGATCGATCGGTACGGTGCCACGGCCACTCACGTACAATGTACGTAGAGATAGCGGTAGCTTCGATCCCGAACCTAGCAAGTGCCCGGCCGGTACCAACGGACGTAGTAGGAATCGCTCGTGATCGTGCAAGTGCACTCCCCGATCCTGCGCACGCAATATCTGATGCACGCTACGCTCGGGGCGGTCTACGTGTGAAGGGCCCTCGTTTTCGCGTGTCATTTGCAGAGCACGAGAGGTGAGAAATCCAGCATCCATCCGGAGAAGAAGGGCCGGGATGAAGTTGAAGTCAGACCTGGGAGAAACAAGGGGAGGTGCTCTGGACTCTACTGGGGTTGGTGTTTGTTGGTTGGTTGACGGGGCACGGACATGGCACGCATCACTGCGCACGTCGCGGCGGCCTGGTCGTTTAGACGCGGCGCACGATGAATCTGAGAGGGAGAGGGGTACGCTGCTCTGCTGCTGGTTCTGGTGGCTGGCATCCACGGACGGCAACTAGTAGATCAACAGGCACGGCGCTGGGGCGGGCGGCGGCGGTTGCCGCGGCACTGCCAAGACGGTGAGATCTACTGGAGTTGCGTGGGCCACGTCGTTACAATTCGTCTTCGGGGAGGGGCCGGTCCATGGCTCGCCATTATTTGGGCTAATCGCTATCGCCGCCGCCCGCGGCCACACATCTCTGGCGCCCTGCTGCTCGCTCACTGCGCCTCCGTTTGGCCGCATCTACTCCGTGCAATTATCTATAACAAGCCACCCCCGCATCGTGTTCTAACTGTGCCACCACCTCGGCTTCCCATTTTTTACAGCGCTCACGTGCCCTGCCATGCACAAGCTAGCTTGATCCACCGAGCTCAAAAGGCCGTGACAGGAAGAGGATCGAAAGGGATAGCGCGTCGAAATTCAAAAAAGCTGCCTCAGATTCGCACTCGCACCCCCGTCCTCACCTCACGGCATCGCGTCGCTTCTCGCCGCTCCCGATTCCCCCCTCTCCGGCGGCTTCCCCTGCTATCCCGGCCGTTCGATCACGGATCACCGTACGGCGTACGCCACCAGATCCAGCCACCTTCCCCCGGCCGCTTTCACCTTGTCCCGTTCCTTGCCGTCCCCGGCCTCCACTATTCTTCCACCACCTCCAGCGCCAGCTGAGCTCTGCTGTGTTCCCACGCAGCGACGGAAATCCTCCCAAACCCCTCCTGAAATTCTTCTTCGTCAGTGCGAGAGCAGGGAGGGGACCGATCCCTCCCAATGCGGCTGCTCCCGCTCCTCCTGCTCCTCCTCGCCGGCGCCGCCGCCCGCGCCTCCGACGACCCCTTCCTCTCCGGCGGTAAGCTCTCGCTCTCGGTCCGGCCTCCCCTCAATCTCAAATCACGCTACAGACCGCCCAAATGCTGACGCGGTTGCTTTTCCACCCGTCTCCCCCGCATGCAGCGGCGAACCACAGCTACAACATCGACTGCGGCGGCGCGGCGGACTTCACCTCCTCCTTCGGCCGCCGCTGGCTCGCCGACCAGTTCTTCTCCCCCGGCGGGGCCGCGGGGATGGTCGCCGAGCCGCACCGCTTCCCGCAGCCGCAGGAGCGCACGCTCCGCTTCTTCCCGTCCTCCTCCGCCGGCAAGTCCTCCTGCTACTCCCTCCCCCTGCCCCCCGGCCGCTACTACCTCCGCATCTTCTCCGTCTACGACAACTACGACTCCAAGGCCCGGACCCCGTCCTTCGACGTCTCCGCCGCCGCCACGCTCGTGCTCTCCTTCCGCTCCCCGTGGCCCGAGCCCGCGGCCCGGTACGGGGCCTACTCCGACCTCATCTTCCCCTCCGCCACCTCCCCGTCCTCTGACGTCTGCTTCTACTCGCTCTCCACCGACGCCCCCGTCGTCGCCTCCATCGAGGTCGCTCCCGTCCACCCGCTCGCCTACGACGGCGCCACCACGGGGGCCGACCTCGTCCTCGTCAACTACGGCCGCGTCACCTGCGGGAACAGCCTCTTCGGCCCGGGATTCACCAAGGACCCCGACGCCTTCTCGCGGGTGTGGCAGGCGGACGTCGACTTCCGGAACAACGACCTCAAGTACGACGCCATTACCGCCGGCGGGAGGAAGATCTTCGGCAGCAACCAGCCGCCCAACTACTTCCCCACCAAGCTGTACGAGTCGGCGGTCACCACGGGCGGCGACGCCACCAACGAGATTGAGTACTTCATGCCCGTGGACACCAGGCTGTCCTACATGGTCTGGCTGCACTTCGCGGAGATCGATGCCGGGATCGGGGCAGCTGGACAGCGAGTGTTCGACGTAATGCTGGCGGGGGAGAATGTCACGAGGATTGACATCTTCAAGCAGGTCGGAGGGTTCACGGCCTTCAAGTGGACCTATGTTGTGGAGAATCTGACAACCTCCACGTTGAGCGTCAAGCTTGTGCCAGTGGTGGGACGGCCGATTCTGTGCGGGCTTGAGAATTATGCGATGGTGCCACTTGAGATGAGGACGGTGCCGAGCCAAGGTGATCATACTTTCGAGTTTTTGCTCCGGGTTGATGAAATATTAGGACGCCAGCAAAATTGCCCCCTGCTTTCCCTCTAAGCTTCTTCGGTTGGTTTTGAGTTTTGACAGTTGCTGCAATGAAGGCGTTGAAGGAGTCGCTCAAAATTCCTGCAAGGATGGGCTGGAATGGCGACCCATGTGCTCCAAGGGAGTGGGATGCATGGGAGGGAGTCACTTGCCATCGCGGTGACAAAGGACTTATCATCACCCAACTGTAAGTATATACCAATCTTCTGCGGATACTGTTTATATCTGCATCGTGTCTTACTGGGTTATGCCTGCATGTCATCAAATGGGCATTGGCTGTTCATTCTGTGACAATGTGAGCATTTTCAAGGAAAATATTCTCGTGTTTGTGATTTAGTGGGGTGGAAAGATGTTTAACAGACAAGAAGTTGTACCAACAAACCGATCTAATTTAGTTTCTCAGCTGAAAATTACCCTGTAGTCAACAAAATATTACTTATACTAAAAATTTGAACTGCATAATTCAACTTTTAGTTTGGTTTCTTGAGTTACCGATCTTTCAGTTGTTTAATTTGAGTGCTAATGGCTGCCAGTGTCTTGTCCTGTAACATCGTAATTATGTACATCAGTATCAGCATGCGAGAATGTGAATTACACTAAGGGTCCGTTTGGATGTAGATATTGAGCTAATGGAATTGAATTGGGTACCGATATCAAATCGGAGTGGATTTGGAAATATGTTAAAATACCAAATCTGTTGTTTGCATGTAGAAAAATTGCAAGTTGGAATTGAATGATGTCGCAAATACCAATTTCTGTTTGGATGTGCATATCATCAAATTGAGAATTGGCATAGCTTTTTCTCCTCTCCACCACCAGCTGCTGCTACGCCGAGAGGTTGCTACCTCACCGTTGCGCCGCCGCGGGAGCTCGGGCTAGGGCCTGCACATCACCGCTGGTTGGGGAAGCATGGGGTTGTAGGCTGGGATCTGCTGGAGTGGATTGACCGGAGAGAGACGAGAGAGCTATGGCTGGAAGAACAGACCTGTGCTGCCGCCGTCAAGCTTCCCTAGTGGCCCTGCCACATCCCGCTGGTTGTTGATTTTCTTCGAGGGTGCTGTATATCCGGTACATGGGGTTGGAAGTGAGGAAGAGTAGAATTTCATTGAGGACAGGCCGCTGGCGATGAGTGGTTCACCGGAGAGGGAGCTAGCAACAGGGCCTTTTTTTCGGGAGAGCGTGGGGATGAATTCAGAGCAATACGGAAGCTGCAGGCTCTGAATTGGTCGAAGGGGTATGCAAGTGAAACAAATATCGCGCGGTATTAGCTCGCATTTCCGTTTCCCAATTCACGTGACATCCAAACTGCAGTATTGGCTCCCATAAATTCCAATTCCTGATTCACACTCCAATGCTGACATCCAAACAGGTGTACAAATTTTAATTGCATAATTCAAGTTGTAGTTTGTTTGCTTAGGTTTCTGGGTTTTCAGTTGTTTAGTTTGGGTGCTATTAGCCCACTAGTGTCTTGTTCTGTAACATAGTATGTACATCTTTATCAGCATGTGAGGTTGAATGGAGATTTTGGATGGAAGTGTCAGTGGACTATTGTACTAAATCTGGGTGAAAGACTGACATGTTTATCATTACAACTTCTTGCCCTCTACAGGGATCTGGCAAGCCAAGGACTGAAGGGTTTCATCACGGATGAAATAAGTAATCTCAAAGACTTGGTAAGCTTGTAAGTATCATTTCACACATCAGTTGAAATCAATTTGATCTAGGCCATCCTTAAATTTAGACTATTTTGCATATGTATATTCTTGTCTTTCTGTTGACGACAGCTTGCTAGGATCACACAAAACCATAACATGCAGATTTAAATTGTTTGTAGCCTAGTTGAGCTCTGTTTGGAGTATTTATAATATAAGAGAAACTCAAATAAATTACGTATTGTATTAGTATAGCATTTTGCTCATCAGAACTAAAGAAAAATGCTTGCCATGAAAATGCTGACCAAGAATAGCAGTGCAAAGTATCACCTGGAAATGAAGGAAATTTGAAAATTAAGTTAGATAGGACCAGATTCCCATGGATACAACATGAAAGGATGTCAAGGAGTTGAGTATCACCTGGAAATGAAGGGAATTTGAAAATTAAGTTAGATAGGACCAGATTCCCATGGATACAACATGAAAGGATATCAAGGAGTTGTAGCCTGTACTCTATACTGTAGCGCACTATGAATACCAATCCTTGACATTCTTGATATGGACATTCATGGCAGCATACCTGGAATGAGGTGAATGGTTTTGGTGCTGCTAGGCTGCTACTATCCCTAAAATGAAAAGAAGTTTCCAAATAAAAGCAGCGGGCTGCTTCATATGGATCAGAAATGTGTGGCTGTACGGTAGCAGCAAAATAAGGAAGGCTTTTTACTTCCCAGGAAGTTGGCGTAGGCTAGAGCTGAAACACAACTTGAGCCACCAAAAGAAGGGAACAAGAAAGAAAAGAAGAATATATAATTCTTAGGGGATCTAAACCCTATTGATACCTGTGGGAGTAGGACAGTAGGTTCATATTTTCTCTCCACCTCTAAAAGTTTACATTGGACTCAGATCCCTGTCACTCTCAATTGACTAAGCTCGTTCAAATAATATATGGGAATCAATTGCTTGACTTGTTTTTCAATTTTCTCTGTTTAGGTTAGCTGCACAAAGTATTGCTCAATGAGTGGTCGAAAATCCAACGGGTTTCTAAATCATATGTAGACATATTTTTTATACCTTTTGCTTTGGAATGATATATATTCATCTCTATTAATGATAAAGGATGGCAAATATAAGTTATTCATCTCTATTAATGATAAAGGATGGCAAATATAAGTTGTTTTGTGAATTTGCATTAATTCACTTCTTGTTTTTCCGGACCTGCTTCATATTTGGTTATGTCCAAGATCAGTTTTGTCTGAATTAAGAGGTTTATATTGATTACCATTGCCAAATTTTTCCTTTGCTGAGAATTCTTTTTTCTAGCTTATGTAAATGCGTTTTTGACTTATTTATATAGCTAACGGTATGTGATCCAGCTTTGGTTGCTAATGTTATATTCTGCTTGATCAGGAACTTGAGCTATAATTCACTGACAGGAAGCTTGCCACCTGGTTTAGGCCAACCTTCACTCGTCTCACTGTGAGTACAAGATTTCTTCTTTTTTATGAGATGCAAAATAGTAATACCGAAGATGAAGATATGGTGTGCTGTCATGGCAGCTATCATTCTTCTTCATCATGTTGATGGTAGATAATAAGATACACGATGTTGAGACAACCTAACATTGACTATTCAGCCTAAAGCTTATAAGATCATAATTTGGTACAATTGGGCTGCATGGCACCAAAAAAATATTGAACCAGTAAATGCGCTTAAAAGTTTGGCATGTGTTTTTCATGTGAATAGTCATTCTGTTTACTATGTCAGTTCATGTTTGCAGCCCCTAAACAATACAATCTTGTAACCCGGGTGCTTCTGCAAAACCTTGTTTCTCTTATAAATCATAACCTTGGTTTAAAGTCTTCTCATTGTGTGTGTTCTGTTGGGTTCTTAGGGATCTGTCATCAAATGAGTTTATTGGAAGCATTCCTGGCACCATAGGTTCATCCAAGTTACAGACCGCGTAAGTCTATGTTTATAGCTACCATTTTGAATTTGTTTCTGACCTGTTGCTGCAGCTTTTAGCAATCTATGTATACATGTGTATACAAACTTACCAGTTAGTACTTCTCATGCAGTTTATTAAACAATAATCAACTCGATGGACAAGTTCCAGAAAGGCTCTACTCGATTGGCGTACATGGTGGTGTGATAGAGTAAGATATCTTTTACTATCACGGAAACTGAACTTTTTAACTTTGAACCTGTATCTCCAGATATATCCAATCGTTATCTTCAGCAAGTTAATTTGCTCATACTGAGAACCCTGATTAGTCTGATAGTCTCTACTCAGTTCCAGGCTCCTGAATGAGGTCCAAGACGGCTTTAGGTTGTATTATGTTGAGTAATACATAAATATCAGAGATGACTAGACCTAAATTTCAAACTTATGTGCTTAGAAATTGTAGAGATAGGGAAACACCACACGTCCATGTTGGTGGGGGGTGGTGGTGGGGGGGGGGGGTGTGGGTTTCTCTCCAGTCCTGACAAAAAAGAAAAAAAACTGATTGTCTAATCAAAATAAGCTATTGCTTCTTCATGGCATGGGCTTTTATTAATTACAAAGTACGTGGGATCTAGTGATGAAATGCAGCGTGTGCTGCTTTGATACAAATTTACCCATTTATTATCGTCTACCTCTTGCCACCAAACTAGATCAGTCTGAGTGCAAAGGGTGAGCCGCAACCACAAGATAATGTACCGTGCTTGTGGATGCAAGATAGACATATATTTGCTCGTGAGTTGTGGTATGTTTGCTTCCATATCCTTTTGGTCTCTTACAAACATGCTTTCTTCTGGCAGTCTCTCGGGTAATAAAGGCCTCTGCGGTGTGCCCACATTACCTGCTTGTGCATTATTCTGGGAGAAAGGAGGGCTGAACAAAACTGGCAAAATTGCACTTGGAGCATCATTTGGGTTTGTTCTGCTTGTCATACTTATAGTGGTCTACATTCTGTGCATCAGAAGGGGGCCATATGACTATGATTTTGAGTTCCCCCAAGATTTGACATGTAAGTATACTTCTTAATTAACTTCTCTCCATCTTCATATCCACCAGAAACTGTCATATGTGACTTGCTTAAATTCCATCTCGTTCCATAATAAGACAGTAGACAGTGATGTTCATCCAGGCCTTCCATAAACTTGCTGTTGCTAATCATTATATTGCTTTCTAGTAACTTCTTGCTGTAAGAAACAAATCATTTTTGTCTAGGTTGGTTCATAGAGTGTCTGTTTCTTCTTTTTCTTTTCGATGTTTCTGCTTTAAACAGCCACTTGAAACCTTGAAGGCACTGTCTGGAGCTTACTAATTTTTTACTGCAGCCATATCTGCAATCTCAGCGAAAAGGAATAGGTACCAGAGGGCGAAGTCCGTGATGCTAGCTGAAATGGAGGCACATAGTCCGGATGGTTTCTACACAAACGGGAGCTCACACTGAATGTCATGCAGTGGAAATGGTCTCACTCACCGATCGCCGTATTTATTGAGGAAACAATCATGGCGGTTGCTGGCGTGAAGCAGAGATCTCGGTTCTGAATCAATTTTGCCTATGTCGCCATTGTGGCGTCCTTACAGCTTCAGTCAGCTTCCTTCATGGCAGTTACACTCACTGTCTGGCTACTCGAAATGTAACATATGTGCATGTGGAATACGAGCCCCTCGTCGTAGCTTTTGTAGTTCAGCAATTCTTTTTGTGGATGCTAACTCTGCTGGAAGAGTCTCCTGATATAGTTTAGCTTAGGCATGTGCGCTAAGCAAATCATGTAATGTAAAAGCCATCAGGAGTCCCCAGGACCGGGGGACAGGTTGTAGCGTTGTGAGATCGAGATTAAGAGTTCATGGGGCATTCGTTTTTGTATAAAGAAAACCTGACAATGTGTTTACTGACCGACAATGTACAATGGAATCATTAGCTCGAAGGTATATCGATAATCGATGGATCGTGTCTTGCTTGGCCGGTTGACCTGTGAACGCCTGAGTGCAGGCTACAGCTCGCCGTGTCTCTTTGCAGTTGTGCTTTTGTAAACTTTTGGTTTCCAACCGAGGCCTCGTTTAGTTGTCAAATTCCATCCCCAAATTCCACTATGTAAAAAGAAGGTTTTCGTCACATTAAAATGTCGACACATGCATGGAGTACTAAATTTAGATGAAATCAAAAACGAATTATACAGTTTTGTTGTACTTTACGAGATAAATATTTTAAACCTAATTAATCAATGTTTGGACAATTATTTATAAATACAAACGAAATGCTACAGTGCCGTATTTATGATAAAGTGTTAAATTTGGACGTAAACTTTGAAACTGAACAAGCCCGAGCTCATCTCTGAAGTCACCTGCTGTTTTCATGGACGCCTTCCACCAACGTTGATTTGCGTTTGCTGGAACAAGAAATGAGGCCATGACCTAGTAGCCCAACTCTATATTAGATGCCACAAACCAGCACAACTACAAGATAAAAGCCCAGGCCCAATAGCCCAGCCCACCTATCCATTCCGTCAAAGAGATCTGCGCCGTCCACTGCAAATCGAACCCCCTCACGCAGCCACCCACCGGCGCGAACCCAAAACCCTAGCACCGCACCAACTATATAAGCCTAACGCCCACTGCCTACCGCCGCCTCCATCCGCTCCCCACCCACCAGAACCCTAGCCGCCGCCGCAGCGGCATCCCAGGTAAGGTAGAGCGCCCTCCCCCGCCCCCGCCGCCATGAAGCGCAACCCCCGCGTCACCAGCTCCCGCCGGAAGTGCCGCAAGGCGCACTTCACGGCCCCGTCCTCCGTCCGCCGCGTGCTCATGTCCGCGGCGCTGTCGACGGAGCTCCGCCACAAGTACAACGTGCGCTCCATCCCGATCCGCAAGGACGACGAGGTGCAGGTGGTGCGCGGCACCTACAAGGGCCGCGAGGGCAAGGTGGTGCAGGTCTACCGCCGCCGCTGGGTCATCCACGTCGAGCGGATCACCCGCGAGAAGGTGAACGGCTCCACCGTCAACGTCGGCATCCACCCCTCCAAGGTCATCGTCACCAAGCTGAAGCTCGACAAGGACCGCAAGGCGCTTCTCGACCGCAAGGCACGCGGCCGCGCCGCCGACAAGGCCAAGGGCAAGTTCACCGCCGACGACGTCGCCGCCGCTGCTGGTGGTGCCGCCGCTACCGGTGCCTCCCTCCAGGAGATCGACTAGGCGCTGCGCGGGGATCTGATGGTGGTTTAACCGCCTTTCCCTCTTTACCGCTCTAGTTCTGTTATCAATGGTCATGTGCTAGGAGTTTATCTTGAAAACTGCTGCTTTAATATCCTTAAATGTCTCGATGAGATTTTTGGAACCTGATGTGGATCTATGTGTCTTGAGATTTGAGATATGAAGTACTCGTTATATGGTTTATCTTTCTCGTAGTTGACCGGGTTTGGGAAATTCCTCCATGCTTATCTACTGCATCGTTTGTTCGATATATAATGTTTGATTACCATTCATCATCTTCGCTGTTAATGTTAGCTTGAATAGTGTTCTTTCTGTTTTCTACAGTATTACACAGATGTTATCATTTGATAATGTTATTTAGGTTGATGGTGGTCTGTGCCATTTTGGGACAACACATTGGTTAGGGTGTTTATCTGAGAGTACTTGGTGTTTGCAATGTGCTGCGCCAATTGTTTATGTGGTTGAGGAACAGCGCACATTCGCATTATGCTGTTATCATTTGACAATGTTATTTAGGTTGATTGGTGGTCTGGGCCTTTTAGGAGAATGTATACATATCTGAGATTGCTATGTCTTTGCAATATGTTGTGCTGATTCTTGATTGTTGACTAATTTATGCATGTATCTAGTGCATGTAATATTTTGTGAATGTCAAAACCCTATGTTTGCATCTCTATGCTTGTTCTCGGCACATATCCGGTACCGTTAGCTAGCACATACAGCAATCGAATGCATCCAGTTTGGTGCTTAATGTTGATTTTTCTAGTTCAACTGAGATAATCAAAATTTAAGTTCTTAGTCTACAAGTGCAGTAGTCCTTGATTATATTATCAGAAAAACACCATATGACCAGTTCCTGTGTATGTATCTAAAAAATGTGTCTGAACATAGCCATTTTGCCTGGTGTGCTGAGACTTGCTTCATGCTAATACTGATTTATATGTTTATAAGTGCTGATCAGGTACTGTTAGTAACTTAGCAACAAGTTCCAGTCTGCTTAAATTGTTATTTTTATTGGATAGCTCCATGCGTTTTGTAATTATCAATTTGAAAGGAACCTGGATGTTTAACTTCCATTTCCCCATGGGTTATTGTGCTGGAGTGTTTATTCAGATTTCAATCGTTTTGTTATTTTGGAAACTGAGTTTGAAGGCCTTGTGAAGCGTACCGTTTATGTGCTGCCTCCCAGTTGTAACTGGTACCGTGAAACTTAGCTATTTGACGCCAAGGACCGTGCTGTGATTGCAGGGCATTGCAATCGCGCCTGTTTTGAGCTTTTAGCTTATTTGACGTGCTGTGTAGTCCCTGATTTGCCTGTCGTAGTAGCTGATTTGCAGTTCATGCCTGTGGCGTTCATTTGTATATTTGCTACTGCATCTTTTCAGCCGTAATGTGGTTTGATTCGCCCAGCATGACTACAGACCAAGGAACCAATGTATGCCATCGGAACTGTACAGAACACACGGAAATTGCTAGGATTCAAGGTTCAAATTAGCCCTTGTATCCGGTTTATTACTAACTTGTTTTCTATTACTACCAATTATTCGAGCGGACGATTTTTCAACGCTGTGATTGGTTGTTACGTTATACTCGATCGTACGATCTTTTCAACTGCTTGTGTTGGTATTGGTGGTTAGTGGTTACTTATTGTTTGGGGAGTATTATCCCGTCTTTGGAATTTATTCTTCGTTTCGTCTTAGTGGGCCGATTTCGGTCTATTTTCTAAGCGAAGAGGTTTCGGCCTGTTATTGTCCTTGTCACCTTAGGTTAGTGGGCCGACTTTGGTCCATTCTCTAAGCGAAGACATCTGGCCTGTAAGGCTGCCCTCACCGGGCTTGGTGGAACGTTTCGGGAAACAAGCCCTGCAGCGGGCTCCCCTACGGCGTCCCCTATGGGAGCCGAGGCGGTATGTTCCGCCATATCCAGGGGAGGTACGGCATCTTCCCTACCGCGCCACCGTGGCAGCGGGGCCCACGCGCCCAACCATCGCGCGCAGGGGAGGGAAAATGGGAGGGGAAGGCAGGCGAGGGACGCCGCCGTCGCTCCGGGCCACCGCCGCTCACCCGCCCGCTGGGCCTGCTCCACCGCCGTGCTGGGCCGGCTCCGCCATGACGCCATCCCCCCGCGTCGGAGCCGCCCCACTCCGCCTCGAGCCGCCGCACGCCTCGCTCCGCCGCCTGGGGAGCGCCTCCGCGAGGTCGTCCACCGCCCCACTGTCGCCTCCGGGAGTGCCTCAAGAACGACGCGGTCGGCATCGGCGGCCACGCCGTGGACGGCTGCGACGAGTTCACGGTCGCGAGTGAGGATGGCTCCATCGGCAGCCACGCCACGCCGCAGATCTGCCTGCCCGAGCAAAGCAGCCACCCGCGTGAAGGAGGGGGAGAAAGAGGAGCCGCTGCGGCGGGGGCTCGCGGCGGCCCGGGCGCTTGGAGGCCAACGACTCAGCGTCAGCGAGGTCGACCGCGCCGGGGACACGCTTCTACATCGGCCCCGTCGCCACCTCCTTCACGCTCGGGGACTTCGTCGAGAGCCCGCGCGGCGACGATAGCCTCGCAGTGGCGGCGACGGCGACCTCATCGTGATGCGCTTGGAGGCCACGCCCCCGCCGCCCACCACCGCGCGTCGTCCGCCGTCGCCCGTCCCGCCGAGCTGCGCCGCTGCCATTGGCCTCCAAGCGCCGCGCCGCCCGCTCCACCGGCCGCTCCACCGACCGCCCTGCCTACTGTCGCGCGCACCACCCGCCAACGCCCGCCCGCACGCTCGCCCACCCACCCGCCTTGCCGTGCCGCAGTCCGCGCTGGTCTCCCGCCGCTGCGCCGCCCGCGCGAGCCGCTCGCTGGCGCCCGCCGCACGCCGCGCGCGCCGTCCGACGGTCGGGGAGGCCAACCCCGTTGCCTTCGTCACGCGACGCCGGCTGCGCTGGTGGGGCCGCCGCGCCACCGCCGCGGGTGGGGAGGAGGGAGGAGGCGGCGGCGGCGCGAGTGAGGAGGGGAGGGGGCGATGGCGGTGGCACGGGTGGAGAGGGGAGGGGGCTGCGGCGGTGGCGCGAGTGGAGAGGGGAGGGGGAGGAGGCGGCGGGAGACTGGGAGGAGTGGCCGAGGGGGAGCGGGTGGGTTGGAGGAGGCGACGTGGGAGAGAGGGGGAGGAGAGAGAGTGAGTGAACGGGTTGGATAAAAAAATAAGACGTGTGGGTTTTAGTAGGTGGTAGTTGATACATGGGAGAGTACGGAGGAGAGATGAGTGCGGAGAAAATTGAGATTGGAGAAATAATCTCATTAACCAGAATAGAATATTTATTTTAGAGGAAGAAAATAGAAAAACGTGAGTAGGGACGAGTTTAGTCATCACCGCGACTATACATCGCGTCGCGGTCTGGTTCTTTGGGCGCGTTTGGTTACCTGCTGGCAGAACCAGGCTGGAAGAGATGCGAGTGTCGCCAGTTTGGTTGCTGGTCCACCGTCCGATCCAGGCGTGCCAAAAAGACCCCACGGCCAGTTATGTTTGGCAGAGCGGGTCAGCCCATATTTTGTTTTTCACGGAGGAAAATTAAAAAAAATCAAAATAGGGTAACAAGAAGATTCAAACCGACACAACCTGTTTTTTGATGTGACCTGTCGCTCTATCCAATCACTTGTTCTTGCATAGATTAGTTTGTTCATGATATTTAATTTCTATTGTTTGTCCTATATAATTAAAAGTCTGTCATGCTCAATACTATTATTTTTGTGTCGTGTTTAGTATTCTGTTCACAGGAAATAATCATTTTATCTTATGCTATGAGTTGGTATGATTTATTCTAGGATATACATTTTGTTCTACTAGTCCAATTTTTATTCAAAATAATTTCTTGTTTCATAAATTTGTAGAACTTATTTTAGGTGTATACTTTATTAAAAATAGCCTTTCAACTTAACAAAAAATATGTTTGTAAATAAATTGAGCCCAAACATACTTAAGTTGGGTCTTATTTTGAAGATCTTGTCATAAAATATAATTATGGTGCAATCAAAATTTAGTTTGGATCACTGTTCAAGATTTATATCTCAGATACATATGCATGTGGATGATGTCGTCAATTCTGTCCTTTCCTGCATATGGCACCGCATTCTTCCTCCCTCCTGCAGTCCTGCTGCCTTCTACCACGCGTAGCTAATTATGAAAGCCCAAAACATGAAGGTTTGCTGGACCGAAACTACTAATGGGCTGATTGACCCATGCACTTTGTACCCGCGCGCTTAAAGAATTCTTGTTAAGTTCAGTCATAGAACGTGCGCTGTTAAGGGACATTCTATTAACTGGTGCTCTGGGTGTTGCACCACTGACCGTGGATGCTGGGTTGCTGGGCGGGCGACGTCGGATGGTAGGGAAGGCTGCGAGTAGTGGCGACACTACGTTTATTTTGCTTGTTGCCAATGCACCGTGATAAGAAAAAAATTACCACTTGTTAGGCTCATCGCCATGATGGACCGGCAAACTTTCTTATTCGTCTCCGGGGCTGGCCGGACATCTTGTCTGCTGTGGCGGGACCCGGCGGCTGGCCGATGCCATTGCTGGATCTCACTCGGTAGCGGCCTTAGTGTCGCTCCTCATTCCACCGGCTGGGCTAGTGCCATCCGCCAGCTGTGGGAGGAGGAGGGGAGCCCGTCCATGCTCCGACACCACCGGCGTTCAAGCCCTCAGGTGATGCTGTCCCAGCTTTGTCTTCATTGTGCCGCGGTCTCGGTACAACTGGGTTTATAGTTTCCTCAATTGGAGGCGCTTGATTTTGCCCCAGTAGATGGGGGTGACTCTGGGTTTAGGTGTCCGTGATTCGCTCGGATCGGCCGCAATTGAGGTGGGCGACTCCGGATCGATAGCGAGCTCCTGTCCCCTAATTTCATCGGAATTGGTGGCAGTTCTAATTCTTATGGACCCAGTCGGAAAGTTCTAGTGGCTACAACACGTGGGTGTGATTTGGCGGCTTCTGAGTTGGGGCAACTTCTTCCGGTTTCGGGAGGTGTCACGCTTGCGCAAGCTTCGGTCCGGCGGACTGGATCGGGCAACGATGTTTCCCTATTGAGGGCGTTGCTTTGCGGGCTCTCCTTATGGTGGTTGCTTTGGTCTCCGAGGTGAAAACCGAACGTTGGCGCCAGCTTGGTGCCTTTGTCTTCCTGAAGACGTTGTTTTTGGAGGTCCTTTACTACCATGTTGGAGCGTTGGACCCGCTGGCGACCCGTTCTTGCAAGTCTTGTTTGGACCCATGGCGTGTTAGGTAGTCTATCTTGAGTAACTTCGAGTTGTCTCAGGCGTGTCGCTTAATTTGTCCCCTTCTAGAGTTGTAAGTTTGTGATGATAGTTAGCGGACTTGTGCGTTATTGTAAACTGATAATCGTAGTATCCAATTTTGCTTTATCTATAAAGCTTGGCCACCGCCGTTTGGTCATATTTTCCATGTATTCGGCCACAAGAAACAAGAATATTGGGAGGAAGAAAATGAAGATGGATTTTTAAGAAAGAACAACCGGATAAAGTTATCCCCTTATTCTCTTGTCTTCTACCTTCGTCTTTCTCCCGGTTCCTAGGTCGATTGTAGCCCTTTGCCAACCCCGTATCCCAACCTGCCTGGTGCCATCCCTAGGATTTCCTTTGGGCCTATTTGGTAGTGCTGTAGCTCATACTAAAACGACTCTAGGTGTGGCTCCTCTGATGAAACAATTTTTTCAGGAGCTGAAGCCATTCTGAAAATGTGTGAAGAATGGCCTCTTCTATTTTTCTTTAGTGGAGGTAGAGGTGAAGCCGATAAAAGCCACTACTTTTGACGCCTTTATCCTAGTATACGCCATTTAGATGCTTCTCTCGGGTTTCACCATCCAAGAAGTTCTATTTTGAACTGTATATGGTAGGGCTTCTATTGAAGCAGGTGGAGAAGTTGTTCTCGAAGCCCTACCAAAAAAACCCTCGGTCTCTATCGGCAACGGTGAACTCTTTCATTTTTCACCAGCGATGGTCAGTTCCTTCAATTTTTTCTCTCTTTTGCAAATTGGGCTGCTAATTTGGTGGTGGTTGGCCACTTTACAACAGCCCTATGTTGAGATGGTAAATGGATCTAAAATTTAGCCTAGTAATATTAAAGATCAGGCTCAAAAAGGATCGGACCAAAGTAGCAAGGCGAAGCCAGCCTCCTTCTTCACCAATGTCAACAATGTTTTATACAGTTGTTATTAATGTTGTGAATGTTATTTGAACAATATTTTACACTGATTTTTTTCTAAATCCATTGATGCCAGTTGACACCAACGATAAACTATAGCTTCATCCCTGCAAAATACTACTAGTTTTTAACTAAAATAAACTAAAATTAAATAGAATTGTAAAGTGAGTGTGAGATTACCACTCTAACCCTACGCGTCGAACACCGATGGGCATGCATATGCACCGGCAGGCGGCAGCCCATCGTCCGGTCTCCTGAGAGCATCTCCAAGAGAGCTAAAAGACTAGTCAAATTTATTGATTTAGCTACTCTCTAAAATAGATTTGACTAATAAATAACAGAGTAATCCAACAGATTATGTAAAGATGGCTAGTGAGGTAGGCTAGCTAAAAATAGCTAGCGAATGAAGTGGGGTAGAGAGCCACTAAATTTGAAGAGTCGTTTACAGAGTCTGTTGGAAACATTTTTTCTTCAACAATAGCTAAATTTAGCTTTAGAAAACGATTTGGCTAATCTCTTGGAGATGCTCTGAAGCACGGTACAACTTGCCGCTAGTACTAATGTTAGCATCCGTGCAATGCATGTGGGCTAGCTGATTAAGCTTGTACGCTCGGATTTTTTCCGCATCGTCCGTCCGCTCCTCCGCTGCACGATACCACATCATCGTACACGTACGATTTGCCACTGCCATGTATCTTTTTTCTCGTTCAGGCCGGGCCCCATGCCCTTGCCATGCATCGAGAAGACACACACGCTGGCGCCGCACCGTGCTTAACATACGGCAGTAGCGTAGGGTGTGATTGGTTACGTGATCTAGCCTAACTCTGGCCAAGAGTTATGTATGGCCAGTTCAAGCCAGACTTATACAATGCAATAGCCTTTTGATTGGTTGCCTGGATATGTCTAGGTCTGCATTGGTTTGATCTTGAATGGTTAGCTGCATAGCTATGTTACAATCACCAACTTTTTAGAAGGATGAGCTTTAGCTCTCTTCACCACCCCTCTATCCTGTCATCTTCTTCCCCGCGTCCCCTTCCCCACACATCTTCTCACGCCGCGCGCCAACGCCTGACTCCGCCGCCCCCACTTCGTCGGGCTCGTACTACTTGCAGATGGGGACGGTGAGGACGATGGAGCACCGCGTCGGCCTCTCGCACGACGATCTCGCTCCCCTCCGTCTCCTCAGTCTCCCGCTGCGGCGCCTGCTCGCGCTCCCCACCCCATCGACACCGCGGCGCAGGCTCGTCCTCCCCGCTGGCCGTGCGAGGCGCCCGGTGCCGGCCACGGCCGCTGCGGCAATGCCGGCGCAGGAGCTCAAGGCGCGCGTCCTGGTGGCTGGCGGCGGCATCGGCGGACTGGTGTTCGCGCTCGCCGCCAGACGGAAGGGGTTCGAGGTGCTGGCGCTGGAGCGGGACATGAGCGTCGTCCGCGGCGAAGGGAGGTACCGTGGCCCGATCCAGCTGCAGAGCCACTCCGCCGCCTCCACTTCGTCGGGCTCACCCCGCTGCAGCGCATCGGCGTCGACCTCG
This sequence comes from Echinochloa phyllopogon, assembly GCA_033239725.1. Taxonomy (NCBI): domain Eukaryota; kingdom Viridiplantae; phylum Streptophyta; class Magnoliopsida; order Poales; family Poaceae; genus Echinochloa; species Echinochloa phyllopogon. The sequence goes on along the minus strand of BTCW01000014.1, from coordinate 6,976,735 downwards.
CGCTCTCCGTCGTCGCCATGGCCGGCGCTGCGCTCACCATGATTAGGCGCCAACGGTGGACTAGTCGAAGAAGAGGATCCCGCCGGGCCGAGGCGGAGGAGGAAGACGACGCCATGGCGGGCGGCAAGGCCCGGCGGCGGAGCGGGGGTCTGGGGAGGTGGAGCGGGGCCGCTGCTGCCGAGGGGGAGCAGGTCTGGGAAGCGGGCGGGCATCGGCGGTGAGAAGACGGAATCGTGGGAGGTGACTGGAATCCGCACATGGGCCTTGTGCAGCCCAGAAACGCGGGAGAGGCGCGTTCCCCGCTTACACTACAAGAATAACTCACATCCGTACCCCTCATATGCCTCGGTGCACTTAAGATCCGGTGCTAATGTAACGTTAGCACCGGGTGCGAAATTGGGGCGCCCTCGGGAACCCTTTAGCACCGGGTTGTAACACCAACCGGTGCTAAAAGTCCCCTTTAGCACCGGTTGGTGTTACAACCCGGTGCTAAAGGGTCCCCCTCCTTTAGCACCGGGTGGTGTTACGACCCGGTGCTAAAGGCCCTTTAACACCGGTTCGTAAATACGATCCGGTGCTAATGTAGGTGTCACATGCTACTTCAAAAGGAGCGCATCTTTAATCCTATCACATGCGCTGTGTAGGTGAGATGGTTAGGTGGGTGCACGCGCGCGAGCCAAGAGGTCTTGAGTTCGAATCCCGCAACACGCAAATATACAAATATTTTTGGCTAGTGCCCCCACCTTTAGCACCGGTTATTTGACCCCGTGCTAAAGGCCCGGTGCTAAAGGGTTTTCCCACCTGGTGCCAATGTGCATGATTCTGGTAGTGTTACGCATGCAGGTGGGTGTTTAACTCGCTAGTATTGTTAGCTTTATTTATCAGGTGGCCTTGGAGCCATCTAACATGGTGAGTCGATGAAAAAAAAGCTGCTAATAAGCTTGTTCAGCTAGCGTTGTATGTCCCAAACTTGTGTGATCGTGTCCATGTTCTTCTTCTCCATCACGTCCGCCCAAGTGTTTCAGCGTGTTTCATGAGATCGAGCTTGCGTGTGTCTAGAGTTTGAGGCTAGCCTTTTGAACATATACACGTATGGTGTCTTTCCCCAACATTCTTTGTTTGTCATCCATATATTTGATACTATTCCATCAAGGTCAGAGCGATAACTAACCCTCGCAGAAATCAATAATCTATCAAGGTGAAGTATGAAGGGAGTTTGTAGCTCATGATCAGCTCTTCCTTGTGCTGATCATATATCTCCATGAACACCAGTAATATTTCTTTGCATTTTTTGTTTTGTTTTCACGCCACCTAGATTTTAGTTGATGCAAATCTAGGATGTTACCAACATCCACGGCAAATTGATTGGCTTGATTGACCGGCAGACGTACAGAGATAGAGGGCACGGAGTGGCCCTGGCCGGCGAGGAGGTAGAAGGCACTTGGCCTTTGATTGAGTTGGTTTGTTCTAGTTGCAGATCCCCCTGCAGAGTGTGATTAAGAAAAGCATATACAGGTTAAACCTGTTAAATTAAGGCCCGCAATACCATAGCCCTGCACAGTAGTTGTACACTTGTCTAACACACCCCAAAAGCGCGCTTCGTGTGCCTCAAATGTTCGCTCAACACTTTTGGCCCAACTAATGTGCTGCGCTTGTTGGTTCTGTTGTTGCAGCGTGGGCAGGCCGAGGACAGCCCAACCCGTGCAGGCCCGACGGCCTACTGTATACGTGCTCCCCCTTTTCTGTTTGCTTGAAGCCCAACCCCAGCCTAGCTGGGATTTGGAAGGCCGGCGTTCTTTCTGCTGCTGCTGCTCGTCCCCGTCGTCGGTGTACTAGCTCCCGTCGCCAACAACCTGTGGAGTAAAATGCTGGGTGTCCCGTCGATGACGCAAGCCATAGCTAGCTAGCTCCATGCCCGTGGCAGTTGATCGATTGATCCTGGCCACCTATTACACCCGGGCACGCGGCGGGATTCCAGGAGGTGCATGCCTGCCCGAATCAGTGCAGGCAGCGAGAGAGGCACGTGGCAGGGCGCAGCGTACGCGGTACGGCCGGCCGCACTGTACGCGCGTGGACGACGATGCCGTACGCTACGTATCCGCCGCCCTGTATCGTGTGGACGAGCTCGTGATGGGCGTGGCAGTGGCAGCCGGCCGGCCGGCCGGGACCCCGCGCGCTGCGGCCGCCGTTAAATCGCTGCTCCCCCTCCCCTGCCCGCAGGCGGCAAGCGTCGCTCCGCCCGGGGCGGCAGCCGGCAGACAGGTATCAGCCGGATCAGCCCCGGCCGGCCCGCGCTGCGCCCCCCAAATCCGAACAAGTCAGTCGGTAATAATTACCTATACCCGCGGGCAATGAAGTTCCGGCTGCACCATTTTCTTGGAACATGTCTTGGAACGGTTCCGGCTATACCTTCGATTAGCTCAGCTCCATCCCGCCTGCCGCCGCCGGAGCCGGTCACCGGAAGCGCGGGGGACAGCTACGCGGGCGGCGGCGTGGCGAAATCACCGGATCCGGGGCAGGCTCGCCTGGATCTGGATGGCGGACGACGCGCGCGACCGGAGGTGGCCTGGGCGGTCAAGGATGGCGCATGGCCCGAAGCGACTACGGCGGCAGCCGTGTGTGCGGCCCATGGCGCACTACGCGTAGCCCGTGGAGGCGGCGGTGACACAAGGCGTGCCTAGGCGTCAGCCAGCGGCAGCGGGCACGTGTCCGACGAGAGTGGGGTCAATGGTCGGTTGGCCTTCCCCTGATCCAAGCGCCCGCCACCCCTCCTGTCCTCTCCGCCTTACCGTTGATGTAGGTGGTCGGTGTGGCAGAGTCGGTGGCCGTGTCCATGTTTTACATGCTACCTTCTAACCACGTGTGCAGGTCCTCGGGTGAAAACCTAGCTCGATGCCGGTGACGGTGGTGCTGATGCATCGTTTTCCTTAATGAATGCGCCATCGTATGGACCTCACCATCTAGAGATGTATCCGGATGAAAACCGAAGAACCGGCTCACTGGTTCAGGCAGCAGCGTCAGCTTCTGAAGTTGTTTCCTTCTTGGGGGCGTCGCCTTGTAATCCTTGGCGGTAGCGGGTCTAGCTCACCACATTGGCAGTGTTTTGCGACTAAGTGCGGTAGCTATATAACAAAGATTATCAAACGGCTCATGATTGGCATTAAAGTTTCTAAGTAGACTAGCGATGTGCAGAAGAGTGGTTGGAAAAATGCAAAGCAAGTTAAAGCAAGAATTTAGAAGAAGTGGTGAAACAAGTCTTTCTAGCTTTTTTAGCCCTTTAGCTTTTTCCGTGTCTTTTATGTTTCTCGATTTTGAGGCATTGAATCTAAGAACTCCTATAACTTTTGGTTGTATATATCCACGTGATATAGAGGTCGGACTATATTCAATATCTAAAAAAAATACCATAGATTACCCCATGTTTTCCAAAATACAACTACATTTACATTTATTTACATTCATTTTTTGGGAAAACATTTTTTTTTCAGTTTTAACGATATAATTATATTCTAATAACATAAAAATTATATTAGTAGATTTTTCATGGGATTAATTATTATAATATATAATCTTATCTATTTGAAATAATTTATTTTTAAAGATATTGTTGATCAAAAATAAATTCACACATGGATATCATAATTTTTTCAGATGTATTCTAGATAGGTTTATGTTACAATATTTATAAAACATTTCATAGTACGTTTGTATTATTTAATCAGTGTTTATGATTTGTTTTATCCGTATGTTTTTTAGTTCCATGAGTTTGTATACTACTTATTCCTAGTATACATTTTTTTCTTAGATATGTATAAAGTTTTGAAAATGTTTAAATCTAGCTGAGAGAGGAAAACATTATCTAAACATATCAGATAATTAAGACTGTTTTAGATTGCAAAAAGTAGATGACACTAAATTTTATTTTGACTTGTACTCCCTCCGTATATATGATTTAAATGTCGTTGTCCAACAACGACACGGTCTTCAAAATGCAACTTTAACTTCATATTTTTACAAAAATATTTATTAAAAAATAATATATGTACACTCTTATAAAAGTATTTTTAAGACAAATCTATTCATATGATTTTTATATTTTCAAACTCAACGACTTAAAAGTTATTCGTGATTTATATTTTTAATGTTTGATTAAAATCTTATTCAAAATAATATCTAAATTCTATATGGTGAGAGTACGATAAAGAGGAGGGAGCGGGCGTTGTTTGGTTAGCCCACGGGTGAGCTCCCGCAGGCGGGTCTGATCCTTGCAATAACTTTCATGCTAGAATTTATTTCACCTTTCGATGGTTCGACATGCACCTATGGATCCCATCGGAGTTATTGTAATCGCGCCATTTGTGGGGGAGCCTCTGCGGTGGTCTGTGCGCGCCTTTGGATTTGTCATCGTCACTCTACATTAGTACTATATGGTAGTACATCTTGCGAGTCGTCCATAGGACAAGCAGCAGGCACAACTTGTATCTTGGCGCTGAGCAAATACTGGCTGACCGTCGCCAGTGCATTCACGTCAAGCTAAGGTACGCATGCTGCATCGACCACGTTAGGTAGATTGACGTCCTGCTCACGGGCGTTTTATTGCTCGGAATATGGAACAGCTGGTCTTTTCATTTTACGCTTAAAAATAACTACTCCCTCTGGTTTGGTAAAGGATGTCGTTTATGACAGCGACACGGTAGCACAACTTTAACTTCTTTTTTCTATAAAAAATATTTTTTGAAAAATTATATATGTATATTTTTATAAAAGTAATTTTTAAGACCAATCTATTTATATAATTTTCACATTTCCAAACTCAACGACTTAAATGTTATTCATGATTTATATTCCCAATGTTTGACTCAAACCTTGTTCTAAACGACTTTCTTTACCAAACCGGATGGAGTATAACTATCTTCTGCACTCATTGTTTGAACTCTATCATATTGAATACAGGATAGAAGATCCGTGTATTAGGAAAAGACGATAAACAATCGTTTGAAACCACATTCTACCTAAGTACCTAAGGGCCAGACAGATGCATGACAGTCTACTTATTAGATACTACTATAAAGATCCTCATACATGATGGTGTGAAAACCTCAATGACGATAGGGCCGTTACCATAGAGCAGATATTAATATGGAGATGTCACTGTTGTTACTTAAAAGAAAAAGTCCATTTTACTACCTCACCTATTTACTTTGTCGATCTAACTCCTCAACGAAATTTAGCTCAATTTACTACCCCGGATTATTTGATTTGGTCTAATCTACCCCTAATGAGATTCGTATTTTTTGTTTCTCCACATACAAGATAAGTTATTCAGTCAAATTTTGTGAGGAGATAGACAACATGATGCCTTGTGCTAGAAAAATTTATTGAGATTTTTTCGTGGTTATTTTCGTATATTAGAAATATTTAATACATAATTTTATGCTAAGGATACAAAATTGTATGCAAAGAAATCATGAAAATTTCTAACTATATTTTTATAATATAGGCCATCATGATATAAGCCATCTCGCTAAATTTGAACTTAAAATTCCACATGTATAGGAAGAAACATAAAAGACAAATCTTATTAGAAACTAAAATAGGTGAGGGTAATAAAATGGACTTTGCTCAGGGGTTTAAGCGAACAAAGTAAATAGGTGAGGGTAGTAAAATTGACTTTTTTTGCATTCACAAAGATGGTCACTACCTTCATGCATCTTCTTCTGTTTGTATGTTTATGGCTCAAAGAAATTGATTAAGCAACGCCTCTATCATAGTCTCTATTGTCCTCAAGCTACAAAACTTGAGGTCAATTGATCCTGAATGGAGGGTCCATATTGTATGTGCATAATTCTAGGAGTCAATGTTTGAAGTCTTCAATCATGGTCCATTGGCCTCAAGTAACAAACTTCACGTCAATTGATTCTGATGGGAGACATTCAAACAATAACTTTTACTTTTGCACAAATAATTTGTGGGGTTTTTTTTGTCCTGCGATGGAGTATCCTTGCTATCGGCCTGCAATTAACCCCGTTTGTTACAGCGTACGGATCATGTTGGCTTTAATTAATCTAGACTCGATCGAATAGTGTAAAATGGTTCGTGTCGGCTCTCTAATAGTTAAACGGTTAGTCTGGATAGATATCCTTACTGGTTTTAGTTCAAAGCCGGATATAATAAGAAATGTTAGTTCTTTCGGCGCCATATATATATATATATATAACCTTATCCACGTAGGTTTTGTTGTGCCAGATCCGAAAACATGCGGATCGGACGAGGTATTAGCGTCGGCACGAATGAAGAAGCTGTCTCTAGTAGTATGCTTTAAAGGATCAACCACTACCAGAGATCTTCACATCCGCCCCTCTCATATGCCTCGGTGCACTCAAGATCCGGTACTAATACAATATTAGCGCCGGATGTAAAATTGGGGTGCCCCCGGGGACCCTTTAGCACCGGTTGGTAACACCAACCGGTGCTAAAAGTCACATTTAGCACCGGGTCGTAACACCACCCGGTGCTAAAGGATGACTCTTTAGCACCGGGTGGTGTTACGACCCGGTGCTAAAGGCCTTTTAGCACCGGTTGGTAAATACGACCCGGTGCTAAAAGGGGTGTCGCATGCTACTTCAAAAAGAGCGCATCTTCTATTCTATCACATGTGCCGTGTAGGTGAGATGGTTAGGTGAGTATGCGTGAGCCAAAAGGTCCTGAGTTTGAATCCCCGCAGCTATGCACATATTTTTTTTTACGAAGGTGCATCTTTACGGAAGAACAATGGACAACAAAGAGGCTATTTAAACCAAACACGCAAACAATTGGAGTACAGATGCCGAAGAAGCAAGTGGGCCACTTGGGTGTCCAGTCGATGGGGGACTTCTTTTTTGTGGCCAACCACCACTTAAGCAAGTAGTGCTCATTTTAAAGAGAAAAGGACCTTACCACTTTTGGGCCAATCAAACTATTACGAGGCGTATGTAGCAATAATATAATATGAGTTGAAACCGTGACGGTGCACAGTGCTGCTTAATTGGTTTGAAGAAGCAGGATCGTCGAGTGACCCTAGATAGATCGGTTCGGTGGTGATGCACGACATCAGATCGTCTTTCATTGAGATGACGACACTATACTGTTTATAGCAGGAACAATAAGGGTGGCGACGAACAGCCTATTCAAAATACAGTTGCAGAATGAGATGCCGTAGCAGCAATTGGACCACTTGGCTAGCTCACTAGCTGTGTCCCGTCGATAGAGCTGATCGAGGCAGGGAAACCATGGGCGACCCATGAGCTGAATTGACGCAGCGACGAGCCAATCAAGCTTGGAGCCCATTACACCATCGGATATCGCTGTGAGCCACTGTGTGCGTGCTCTCCTTGGAGTACGTCTACCACACCATCCGCCGCCCGTACGGTGCGCCTCTGTTTAAGTAAGTTTACTATCATCAGTTGAAGTTTTTGAGCTGAAAGCTACACTCCCTTACTACACAACCACGAGAAGCATTAGAGTAAGTTAATTGTCCGTCCGTCTCTGTTCATCGATCAGCTTAAACTTTTGAATTAAACTGTGGCTAGGCTAGAGCATATAAGCTACTAACAATAGCTACTCCCTCCGTCCCTTTTTATTTATCGTTTACGGTTTCCGAGAAACAACTTTGACTGAATATAAAAATATATATATTAATATTTATAGTACATAATAAATATCATTAGATAGATATTTGAATCTAGTTTTTTAACAAATTTTTTTAGAGATTAAAATATTATACATATTTTCTATAAATCGAATCTAAATCGTAGCACGGAAACCAACAACGACAGATAAAAATGGACAGAGGGAGTAGTAATCCAATAGCCTCGGAAGAAGCTACTCCTTGCTACACACCACCCCGGCCGACCGGCGCATAGCTCGCCGGCAGATGAGAAGCTAGCTAGATGCACGCACCGTGCTCGAGCCGGCCGGCCCGTGGAGCAAGTTGGTACGTGATCTGCTGATTGGCCGTCGGCGACCGCAATTGGGTGGCGTCAACAGAGGCCGGCACTGTGCGTGCACCGAGTGAGCGTTGTTGCCGAGACGACGGGCGAGTAGTAGCAGTGGAGGACCGTACGTCCCGCTGGCCGTTGCTCCTTGTAGTTGTCGTCGAGAACGAGACGGACGGGGCCGGGAAAGAGTTGAGAAGACACGGCAGAGGCCTAGCTGGGCATCATTTGTTTAATATCAAATCTCGCCTAGACACACACACACACAGGGTTTCTTGCTCCATCTTTCCGGCCGGTTACGCACGAATAGAATCAAAGTGTGCTCTCTGTCTCTGTAGGGTGATGGTACGGCCTGGGCGTTTCGTTTAGCTTTTTTTTCCCCTCCTCCTTTTAACGTTACGTGCATCCATGATCAAGTGGCCCGGCCGGGATATTTATACTGTACCTGTCCTGTCTGCCTGGCGGCTATAGGCTATTGTGTGGCGGCCACGCACGGCCCCCGTCTGCGCCTTTTGTACTGGGAAGTAATATTTTGGTCCAAAAGTCAGTCTCCGAGTCTTGCATTCCATGGAACGATGAAAACCCAATCGTCTTGCACTGCAGGACATGCATGGCTTCTCTCTCTCTCTCGCTCCCCAGTGTGCCTGCATCTTGTTGTATTTTGCAGCCGTTTCTGAGCAATTTGTCCCATCGTTTTGTGCCCACGCTAAACCTGCGTCTGTTCCTAGGTGCTGGGGGTACTATTAATGCCGTATTTGCAATTCTGGCCGGGACGTATTGCAGGCTGCAGCGCTCATATATATGGCCGCATATGTCTAATCTGCAACCAGGCGCCGGTGTACTACTATATATATATATTTGTGTATTGCCCAATAAGTAATGTCGTAGTCAGACGGGTACGGTACCAGCATCACTAGAAAAATAAACTTTGGAGCAATAAGCAGGGGCCTTGGATTCTGTACTACAGCATGCATCCAATCAGCCGGCAGCAATTCTCTTGGCTTCATTTGCAAGGTGTGCTACCTGATAATTCTCTACCACTGTTCAACCCAAAGGCACTAATGCACTGCAGTTCCACGAGTATACAGCACGGATTTAACCCGCACGTGTACTGTAGCAGCACTTTAGCAGTAAGCCCTGCAAAATAATTAGACTGCATCCGGTGAAGCCATTTTTTCTCCTTCACCAGCGCTCTTGTACAGTGTCGTCAAAGCTAGCTGAAGCCCTATCAAAGTGTGCCTGTATTGATTGTTTCTAGTTCCAGTGCCTGCTTGGAACGGTGTATTATAGTAAGGGAAACTAATGATAAATTCCCGCATATTGGATTTCCTGCACCTGTAATTTATTTTTATGTACAGACTATACATTCTAAAAATAAATCTGGGTTCCATGGTGAGAACCAAATGTGTTATGTGGTGTGTTGCTGTTTTTTTTCTTTTAGTGATCGTCAATACGTCGACAGTGAATCGTTCGTGCGACTTTGTTAATCCGGGCATTTGCCAGCCAAGTCTCTCGAAGGAGCTCATAGTGGTAGTGTTTAACTGCGTGTATTCATAGTAAGTGTACGTGTATGTGAGTATTTGTGTCTATACCGATCTTTCTTTCGCAAAAAAGTGTTATTTACACTTTAGACCATACATGAGGGGATAATCTGTACCTTTTCCTTTTTTTTAAAGAACAAAATAACGACATCTCAATCATAATGTGTGCCTATTTTACTAGGTAGATGTGACTCATTACATGAACTATTAAACTCCTGGAATCCTCAAATCTTGGTGTTACTTATTTAGTTTTTATGGAGCACGTGATCGAAGTTCCCCTTTGCTGTGCGGCGTCTGTCAAATTGTAGCTACAAATTAAATAAAGTAATACATATCCAAAACTGGTGAGATCGGCGAGGCAGTCAAAGGTTTTTTTAGGGGGATGAACCTAGCTGTCTTTTCCATTCAGTAGTCATTCTCATCCTGCTGCCACTTGGCCATCTTGCTCGATAAACATTTATTAGGTGGGAGTGTACGCACTCCATATTTCCATGGAGACAGTTTTATCGATTTTTTCATCAGTTGAGTGTATAAAAATTCGGTGCAGGCTCATTACTGAAGTGGAAACATGCCAAAGGTCATTAAGCAATACTCCCTCCGTAATGGTAAAGAAAGCCGTTTAGGACAGCAACACGGTCTTCAAAACACAATTTTGACTTCTTATTTCTATAAAAATATTTATCAAAAAGTGATACATGTATACTTTATGAAAGTATTTTTTTAAAATAAATATATTTATATAACTTTTATAATTTTAAACTCAACAACTTAAAAGTTATTCTTGATTTATATTTCTAAAGTTTGACTCAAACCTTGTCTTTCTTTACCAATACGGAGGGAGTACGTATTGATTGAGCCATGTTGATATGGAGAACTGAGATCGATCAGCTCGGTGGTTGCTTCAGCGGAGGACAACACCTTCCATTTTGAAACCGTGGCGTCACACGATCCTCTTAATCAATATGTCAGGGCATTCCCTAGCCCCATTAAAAATGAGGCCCTGTTCACTAATAAAATACCACTCATTTGTGATTAGAAGAAGTGTTACGTAAACTAAAAGGTTAGTCAATCACCGTAACTATCTTAAAACTCAACAGCAAGAAGATGGGATCCAATCCTAATGAACATACAAGAAACTTATGGACAAGTTGTTTGTATGAAATGAAGTCGACACCCAGTTATAGACAACACTGAAAGCCACAGCATCGGGGGGCACACAACAATTGGTGCTTTATTTTAAACCTTTCTCCACCAAAAGGCTCTGAACTTGTGTATTGTTTTATTTTACATGCATCAACCACTTGTTGCAATAAAAGTCCTAGCTAGTTATGCAAGAAGCCAGAAGTATATGTTCCCTTGGTGTCGACAAATTGGACATCTTTTGGTCACGTGCAAAACAGTTCAAATCGCGTTAGCTATTTTGCGTTGATAATGTCACACTGAAAATCTATACTCAATATCTATACCACACAAGCGCTGAACAAGAAATATTTCCTCAGTGCATTTCTATTTAAATACATATATATATATACTTGGTTTCTACCATGGTTGCAAGTACGTACGGATATTTTACGGCATTCAGTAAGAACACCATGCTTCTTCACCGTGGTTCCTCAAGTCAACGTTCAGGCAAGTTGACGAACTGTACACTCCAGTCACCATGCAGACTAGTCAAATTAACACAATATAAATGGAATTACAACGGCACATAGATCTAACTAGAAGCCTTATACTACAAGATATCTCACCAAGTTTCTAGGGGTGGCTGTAGGAAATTGATCCATTGGCCTGGTGTCACTAAGTAGAAATTTTGCTAACCATTTGAAATAATCTCCTATGATATAATGGTTATTGCCCAAGGTCATTTGTGTCACATGACACTAATAATGATTACAATCTAGATCTTCTCCCTTGCTATGTACTTACGATGGTGAAAATTAAATCGCAAGCTAAGTTGATTAGGTTTTCTGTGATGTAACATAACGGGTCATGGTGTTCGTATTTACAATCAGTGTTAGGCGATATGTGTTGACAGCAAGATATTTTTGCTGACCTCTTCATCAATCTAAGGCTATGTTTGGCAGAGCCCTAGAGCTGATTCTCTAGTGAATCCAGTAGGAGCTCTGCCAAACAGTTAAAAAAAACAGTGATTTTGTGCTGATTCTATGAAGTGATTATCTGAAATGAATTATAAGATTGGAAGTTGAAAAAGTAGCTTCTACTGGTTTTGTAAATGATTTTTCATCCCGACTTTGAGTGTTTACGCTAGAGAATCAAAGAGAATCACTTTCAGCCATAGAATCAGTTATCTCAAAGAATCAACTGGAGCTCTACGAAACAAGCCATGCGGACTCATTGGTCTATATATAGTCTCTTGTTTCGTAACGAAAAAACAGGTGATGCAAAATCTACGCAACTACCGTGTGAGACTTGTGGATATGACTTTGTCAAACACAATGTAGAAATTCTAATAGAGGAAAATACATATGAAAAAGGACGAAGAAGATATACTCCATGAAAGATACAAATACAACCCAAACATAACCACAGGTAAATTAACTGGAATTTGAGCAAGGACGACCAAGTACCACCCAAACATGCATCAACAATAACGCTGATGAAACAAAATCTCATAACACCAATATATACACATGCCAAACGCCCAAACCGAAGCCACTAATTAGCATAAAATAACAGTCCTCGCATCTGAATGTACAAGTAAATACAGGCGCGCAGCAACGTACATAAATAAACTCGAAGAAACAAACATACAGTTAAAAAATGGGAACACCGCCATCCTACTCGATATAACACACACACAACCACCACCAAAGACATATCATCATCATATACCACTACACCAGAGAAGAGCTAGCTAGCAAAATAGTAGATCCACAGCGCAGGCACATCCCGGCCGGTACAAAGCTTCTAGTCGAAGTGCCGAACTCCCATCCATCCGCCGCAACGACGACACGACGTTGACCGCCACGATGGAGTTGGGCACCGAGGTGGCCTTCGCCGCCGACTCGAACTCCTCCTCCCAGGAATCAGGTGCCGACGAGCCGGCGGCGCTGCAGATGCTGTCGCGGCAGCCATCCAGGTTCAAGGGCGTCGTGCCGCAGCCCAACGGCCGCTGGGGCGCGCAGATCTACGACCGCCATGCGCGGGTGTGGCTCGGCACGTTCCCCGGCGAGGAGATCGCCGCGCGCGCCTACGACGTCGCCGCCGTCCGCTACCGCGGCCGCGAGGCCACCACCAACTTCCCGGAGGAGCGCGCGTCCGCCGGCGAGCTCGCCTTCCTGGCGGCGCACTCCAAGGCGGAGATCGTGGACATGCTCCGGAAGCACACCTACGCCGCCGAGCTGCGCCAGGGCCTGCGCCGCGGCCGCGGCATGGGCGCGCGCGCGCAGCCCACGCCGGCGTGGGCTCGGAAGCTGCTCTTCGAGAAGGTCTTGACGCCGAGCGACGTCGGCAAGCTCAACCGCCTCGTCGTGCCCAAGCAGCACGCCGAGAAGCACTTCCCGCTCAAGTGCGTGCCGGAGGCGCTGACCACCGGCAAGGGCGTGCTGCTCAACTTCGAGGACGGCGAGGGCAAGGTGTGGCGGTTCCGGTACTCGTACTGGAACAGCAGCCAGAGCTACGTGCTCACCAAGGGCTGGAGCCGCTTCGTCAGGGAGAAGGGCCTCCGGGCCGGGGACACTGTAGCCTTCTCCCAGTCAGTGTATGGGCAGGACAATCAGCTGCTCATCAACTACAGGAAGACGCCGAGGAAGAAGGACGAAGACACGGCCGACGCGATTGCCGTCGAGGCCCGTAGCATCAAGCTGTTCGGCGTTGACATTGCCGGTGGAGGGCGAGGGGCCGGTGAAGGCCATGGCGAGTTCTTGGAGAGATAAGACGTATGAAGATGATGATGATGACGACGACACACCAGCTAGCCTCTTCTTGATCTTCCCCTAGCTAGCTAGTGAGTGATCGATCGTGTATATATGGTATCTTCTCCAAATCCTATTGGTTGGTATCCATCTATTTGATGTGAACTTCGGTTCTAGCTAGTTATTAATTAGGTTTCGAAATTAGGAGAGCTAGAGAGAGATTAGATTCTTAGTCTTCAGTGTTTATTTATCTTGCTGCTGTTACATCAATTTCCATCTGGGTTATATGGATGATTGGCGTGCTTCTTGTCCCCAAAACTACATGATTAGATCAAGGTTTGTTCTGCTACAAAGGACTGTTTGATGCTCTACAGTGTGTACAGCTCCTCTCGATGTGTTTGTTGTCTGAGCTCTGACGCTCATCATTAAAGAGCTATAACAGATAAAGTCGGAGGATGATCGAAGCGACGATGTCGTAGACATATGTTACACACAGGTATAGTATGCGCTATTTTGCTTGGGCTGATCATGCACACATCACCAGCGCAAATCATAATACTTCTCTCTGCACCTTTTGCTTCCAGCTGCAAGTGGCCTATTTAATCCCGCCAGCCTAAGCATTATGCATGGAAGCTTGTAGTTAAGCAACCTAACCCAGCAGGAAGACTACAGTACACATATACGATCGCTAACCACCAGCATTTAGAAATAGAGAGATACACGTATCTTCTAAAATAAGCATCAAACACCTGAACGCGAATCAGGGCAGTCGTATGTACTAAATCATAACTAATCTGCTACAAAGTTTGCACGCACTCTTTTGTTTAGCAACCAGATTGTAGACAACAAAAAGAATAAAGAAGATAACTTTCAAAAGGAGAAGTGACTTTTTTTAGGGCGTCAAAAGGAGAAGTGATTGTGGAGATGGATCCAACACCAAAATGTTATTTACGCCTGCATATATAATTGCACTTCAAAATATTCATATGTAACGTCAAATGTAGAGAATTGTAATTTGGTGGCTTAAATTTGTGGCAAGATTTATGTTTTTAGGAAGGGTAACAAGAGTATCGTCTTCTGGTTGTAGTTCTAGCAAAAAAGCAATCACATCACGCGTCTCATCTAAAATAATTTGTAAACTACCGCATCTAGTCTACCTCCCTAAAGCACAAAGCACAGTTCTTTTTGTATTTTAGCCCTTTTTTGAAAGAATTTTACGTTTATATCCCTAGAGGAACGAATTGCGTATTTGGACCCCAGGGGTCGGCGCCATGGTTCACGACGCCGAGGTAACACACCTTCGTTCCTTCAGGGGTCTAAACGTGAGATTCTTTTGAAAAAGGGCTAAAATGTAAAAAGTGTGGCCTAAAGCACCTATGCCTTTGAGAAAGGGGAGTCGATTGTTTTGGTGATAAATGAAGACACATGTTGGTGCGACTAACTTGGTTTTACAAGATTTAATCATTATATATGTCATATTCATAATGAGGGAAGTTGAAAGAAAATAGTAAGCAGTGCAATACGAATGCCTTCTCAATGCTCTTCAAGATTATCTATGGTCATCATTAGATGATTAAATATATGCCTAGACCCAAATATCATGAGTATATGTGAAAGTGCATCTAGGCACTTAATCTATTTTGGTGATTAATGACAATAGAAATATGGATATAATGCTTTGAATGAGTTGTGCATGAATAAAATGAAAGAAAAGAAAAGAAATGTGAAAAGAAGGTCCCCAATTCAATTTCTTATGGTGGTGGACTCGATCGAAGAATTTAATTTGATTTTCGGTTTGAATTTGAGTATAGGACCACCGTACTATCAAGGGGGACGTGTTCGACAAATTCTAGTTGTTTTAAGTGCTATGCTTGAGATGAAAATCCACTTGAGAGACACACAAAGTCACATTCACATGTTGACTGCTTGGTCGGAACTTAGGCCGGAAGATCCGACCGGAAGTTCCGGCTGGCTCGGTTTCGAGTTGTTTCCCATCGGAAGATCCGATCTAGCATCGGAACTTCCATCGAAAGATCCTACACTGTGTCGGATCTTCCGGGACTTAGCCAAATTTCAGCATTTCTGTGTGTCACATGCATGTTCCGACCCCTGGTCGGAATATCCGACCGGAAGTTCCGGCCAGCTCGGTTTGGATTTGTTCCGGGGCCGGAAGATCCGACGCCTATCGGAAGATCCGACAGGGTGTCGGAAGATCCGACGCCTGGAACTGTTCTGAGGGCGTTCTTGCTATGTTCTGTCATTTGCCGGAAGTTCCGGCCCTCACCGGAAGATCCGACACTCTGTCGGAAGATCCGATGCCTGGAATTTTTCTGGGGTTTTCTAACACTAATCTGTCACTATTCGGAAGATCCGACTCATGGTCGGAAGATCCGATACCCCTTCGCAGAATACATAACGGTCACATTTTGGGGGGTTGGTATATATACCCCCTCACCCCCTCATTCATTGCGGCTGCCTCCACTGACCTAACTCGTGACAAACACCAACTTGAGCATTCATTTCACTCCTCCACTCCCTCCCAAGCTTGATTCTTGCAAGGATTCACCTAGGGTTTGAGTGAGAGAGAAGATTGAAGGTGTGAAGCTTGTGCTAACTTTGAGCCCTCACTTGTTCATCTCTTGAAGCACTTGAAGCAACTTTGATTCGTCGATTCGCATTTGTTACTCTTGGAGCTTTGCTCCTAGACGGTTAGAGGTGCCGGTGAGCTCCCATTCCCTTGTGGTTGAGCCCCGGAAGTTTGTATTACCCCTCTCTTTGTGAGTGCCAGTAGTAAGTGATTCAATCTTCCTTTGTGGTTGATTTAGAGAGACTTGGGGCTAGTGTGACAGCCCGGCTCTTTGTGAGCTTCTCAACAGAGACGTAGCTCCTTTGTGGAGTGAACTTCGGAAGTAAATCCATTGTCTCCTTGTGCTTATTTGTTTTATTGTTAGATTTGCTTGTTTCGATCCGATCTACTTGCTTGTTGTTATTCCATTGCATTGATCATATCTAGAAGGCTCTATACACTCATTGTCACACTTCTATTCAAGTAGAATCTTTAAAAAGTGTACTAGAACTTAAATTACGAAGTAAAGGTTTTATCCCGTCGGAAGATCCTACACAGTGTCGGATCTTCCGGGGGTCGGAAGATCCGAGACTGCGTCGGATCATCCGATGTCTGACAGTTTTCAGAGCAAGTTTGCAGAAATTTTTACAGGGCCTATTCACCCCCTCTAGGCCTAGTGTTGGTCCTTTCAATATGAAAGACACTTGGTTTAGATTAGGGTCCTTGAGTTTTACAGTTTTTGAACATACTATAAAGATACGTTCATGAGTTAGTAGCTTGAACGCGCATAATTGAATAGCTTGACACACACTAAGTCCAAGAAACACTTTAGCAAGCATATTCAATTCAAGCCAAGTCTATGGAAGCAAGAAGGATGCAATGGAACTCGAGCAAGATTGAATTGAGCAAGTTCCAGCTAAAAATAGTGCGCTAGATAATCCAACAGTGCCAAATTAATAAAGTGTGGATGCATATTCATCTGGTGCTTGATGAGAACTTAGCACCGGATTATCTGATGAGGCATGTGTTCACGCGTCTGATTTTGCAGAGGAGATACATGAACAATGCCAAATGATTCTGAGTGGATGCAGTCAAACATCATACGTCATGACAATGAATAATCGAGGTGAATCATCAAAGTTTTAGACGAATAAGTTCATCCGTGTAGAAGAAAACTACTTGCATCAGATCCTATGGCAGTGCATCCGATCATCCGACGCTGATGATGTCAACACCTAAAGCGACGTTTTACTTTACAATGGTCGTTATTGAGACTGGACTGTCTGATGGATCAAATCAAATATAGGTGTCGGATCATCTAGTGGTACTGACTTTTTCAGGTACTTTTTTCAATGACTATATCTCGTGGTGTATCCTATATATGTACCCCCCCTCATATAGGCTCTTGCACATGTTATTGCACCCCTAATGACCTTTGTGACATATAGTTCAAGATCAAGATAGAAGATAATCAAAGCCAAATCAGCATCAATTGGACAAAGATCAAGTAGAGAGAAGTTTGTGCCCACAAGTTCTGGTTAAGTGAGAGTTCATGAGTTTGTTACTCTTGGAGGTTGACGAGTCCTAGCCGGTCTTAGCAGCGGTGTTGTGATCTTAGTGAGCTCTCAGAGATTGTGGGAGCCCCAAGGTGGTGGCATTGTACATGAGCCGAGCTTGCCATTTTGGAGAGCGTCCTTATTGGAGCACTTGGATTCTTAGTGACTCAAGGAGGCATCTCTCTAAGTGAGAGCCTCAATGTAGACTAGGATGGAGCATGAACTACTCGATACCATAGGAAAATATCTTGTCTTGTGTCCCTCTTTTTTCATTCCGCATTTTATACTTGCTCTTACTTTCATGTCTTTACCTTGTTGCAAGTTATGGATTAGGATGTATTTTTTGGTAGTGTGATATATGGTGAGCGCTAGGATCCTTGGAGCTAGTGGTCGATATTGGCCACCGCTAGTACAAATGATCAAGGGACCAACCGCTTGTTGACCGCCAACATGGATGCATATGTGCTAATGGGCCACTTAAGCACAAATGGAGCACCATTTGTATGGGTGGATGCTTAAGTGGCCCGCCAATTACAAGAATAAACTTTAATAGTGCAGTGGATAGGGTGTGTAGCTTTGAACCTTATGACCTAGGTTTGAATCCCTTTGGGCACATTTTTTTATTTTTTTCTTCTTATACAATTTTCCCATAGTGTAAGGAAGATAGAGTTGGGGTGGGGGTCTACGATGTGATACTATAGTATGCCCCAGGGAGAAAGATGCGCAACTCAAAACGGAAGCGGGAAGCGTGTTGTCAAAAATATTGGAAATAGGTTATAGTATAGAAGTGATATACAATTCAATTTCTACAAGTAATGTATTACATATAAGTGATGTTGTAGGTGTTTTAAAAAAATAAACTCATTTGCATTTTTTTATAATTTAAATGAATTTATGTGAATGTAAACAAACTTATTTATGTTGGACAAACAAACACTAGCAAAAATGACGGTGGACAAACACCTGCTAGCAAAAATGAAACGCGAGAAACAAACAAATTATGAAGTAAAAAGTTTGACGCCAACTCTCTCTCTCTCCTACCTCTCTATCTTCTTATCGCTTCCTCCATCTCCCTGGCCATATGCTCTCTAGCTTATCTCTTTCTCTCAGCCCCCTTCTTTCTCTCTGCCTTGGTGACCGGTGGGGAGGATGGCCGCGGCGCGAGGGCCATCTCCTGCCGGCACGTGCTCTGGTGGAGGCCTGCTGCGCGGTGCGGCGGGGGCGGCTGGTGAGTTTAGGTGGACGTGGGATCCGGAGAGCGGGCGCCATCGGCGATGGCCTACGGCGTGGTGGGGGCACTGGCGAGCGTGGGTGGTCACGAGGTCCAATGGCCGAGTGGGCGCCCTCAGGGATGGCCTATAGTGCAACGTGGCAGGGACACGAGCGAGGGTGGGCGCCCTTAGGGGTGCCGTGCTGCGCGACACGGTGGGGCCGACCACTGTGAATGGGCATCTGTGAGGTTCGTCCGGTGGTAGGAGCCCTCGGGGTCGTGATTGTGGGGTTCGACCTAAGGACGGGTGGCCAAGGTGCCGCGCACCAGGGCCGGTGCGGGACCAATAGGGGTCAGCAGCGGCCACAAGACGTGTGGCGTGGGAGCCAGCGTGGCATCGGTGGCCGTGCCCAGGGCTGATGCGATAGCCGTGGCCTACGCGGGCGCAGGCCGGCACCGACGGCAGTGGCCAGCGGCGGCGGAATGGTCGGTTGTGCGAGCACGTTGGCATGGCAGCTGGGTGCGAGCCCACCCGCGGTGGTGCAGCCACGTACGTACGTACGTACGTACATACATACGTACATACATACATACATACATACATACATACATACATACATACATACATACATACATACATACATACATACATACATACATACATACATACATACATACATACATACATACATACATACATATTATGGCTACTTGTGCTGGCGGTCATAAACCGCCACAAGAAAGTCATTTATGCTGGCAGCGAACTTCTGATGGGTGCTTCAACCGCTAATATAAATCTGTTTTGACCGTCTGAAGCAATGTTTTGTGTACCGGTGCTTTCCTTCGTAATATTATGGTTCACATCAAAATCAAATGTACCAAGCTGTACAGAATTTACAGCAACACCTATTGTTGACGGTCCAATGACTTTTAATTAAGTAGGAGAGAGAACCAAGAAAAGGGCGTGGACCAAATTAAGAGGCGGCATTATTTGGAATGGCGATGACAAGGATTGAGATTTTGAGAGACGTCACATGTGAGATAGAGGACTGGCCACTTGGATTCAATCAACGGACATAAAAGTACTTGAAAAAAGTACCATGAAAACTATCCTATTTACTCTCTCCGTCTCAAAATAAATTTCATATAACATTCAAATTTTGTCGTCTATTTAGCTTTTAGGGATGCACACATTAATACAAAAGTGTACAGAGAAACACATAGAGCCAATCAAATAGTTAATGCTAAAGCCTATTTCTGTTGTCGGGACATAACGTAGGAATGATTATATGCATATTACATAATAATATATGATTTTCCATATATAAATGATTGTGGAAAGTTTCATGAGGGTCATTGACAAAAATCATTTGCAAATATGCATATAGCTGATGCATTTTTCATGGAACAGGTGGGAGAATCCCCTATTGTATATATAAATTAAAAAGGGTGCACATTGCATATAGACCAGAAAAGAATATTACAACATATAGTTTAGCCATTCCTGAATAGAAGGAAAATATTTCCATTTTGCAAGATGGATAACCGGTGCGGCGGTGCAAATTCATGAACAGACTTGAATAGAGAAATATGTATGGTTAAAATGACATGATTTCAGACTAACCAATGCTCCAATTCATCAGGGTAATTATCTGCATGAAGAAACGTTTTGACAGTTGCTGTCTAGGTGTGACTCAAGCACTTGTTCTGGAGGTAAATCTACGAATAGTTCGACTCCAAGCCTCCAATAATGTTCCAACAGATATGTGGAAACTAGCAGTGCATAAAGAGATGGACCAAAGTATCCTCAGAATCATTAGAGCATAGCGCAGAATGCAACTTTGGAGCTCCATATTTTTCTTTCTCAAGAGGTTTCTGGTGATTAACCTGTCCTTCAGAAGCAACCAGAAAATACCTTATGTTTTAGTTGGGAGGAACTTCTTGATAACTACGAATTCACCATCGTTTTGCTATCATTATAATATCCTGTTGGCATTAATATTTTTTTTCCAGCATAGTGCAACAATTCACTGACAACATTGCCTTGTATAGCCAAAAGTTTCCATTAGCCATATATAGGGTTGCCTAAAAGTTTAAACTGCTGGTTGAGGGTCAGTATTGGAAGCATAGTTTACAAAGGTCTTATTTGTTGAATGCAACATTATAAGTACACTAGTATATATAGAACTAAACAAAGACATAATGAAGCAAGAAAGGGGGAGTATTGCAAGCATATTATCGCTTCAAAATGATTACAATGCCATTATTACGAAGTTCTAGAACTTCAATGGTCCAAAATTAGCAAACATGGAAGGGTGAACTTCATGCCATTGAAGGTTAAAAATTGCATCATCCCTCACTAGTACAAAAACGATTTGTGCTGGCACGACCTATTTAGAGTGCTGGCGGTTAGTATTGGCCACCGCCAGCGCAAATAGAATGGAAGTTGACCATTTACGAACCGCCAACACAAATACATTTGTGCCGGCAGGCCACCTAAGCACCCGCCGGCATGGCAGGTGCTTAAGTGGCTCACCAGCACAAATCAATTTCTTTACAATAACATAAATTTAATTAATTCTTAAAAAATAGCAAATGAGCTCAAAAAATTGTTAAACTCCTACAACACTACTTATATGTAGTACATTACATGTCAAAAAATAATATGAGGTGTATATGGATAAAATAATGTTATATGATGTATGAACTATCAAGTTTGACTTTTGGTATATGAAACTATATGTGAATGATGCATCAATTTCTAAATCATGTGTCCTCTAATTATTATTAAATATAGTGAAATATTTTTAACATAATTATTGACCTATAAAAGTATTGCATGCCAATATTTAGAACGTTTTTACCACTTTAGGTTTTATTAGTATTATTGTTAGTGCAGTCGTAAATAGAAGTTTGGATTATTCTAAGAATACAATTGAAACTAAAAAATTTTGTGATGGAACAATGTCAACTAAAAAAATTCAACATAAATTACATAAATGGACAATACATAAATAGACATATAGATTATAATGTTCCGTATAACTCAAGACAAACTAAGAAACTTGTGAGGTAGCTTACACAAACTTTAAACTTATCCATCTCAAATTATTTTTTACATGTAACATACTACATATATATTTTTTTTGTAGAAATTCCAATAATTTTTTAACTAATTTACTATTTTTAAAAATTTAAATTAGAGCTTACCGAAATTAACTGTAATTCAAACTATATTTGTACTGGCGGTGAATATAAACGTTCGCCAGCACAGATCTTGCGCGGGAAATCAAAATCATCAACCCATGCACCATCGCTTTCTCTCCATCTTATCTCTTTTTTCGAAAATTCCATCTTATCTCTTTATCTCTCTTGTTTCTCACCACATACTCCCTCTCAGGCCTTGTTTAGTTCTCAAATTTGGGAGTTTGAGATCTCTTCGTAATCATTGCGTCACTGTAGCATTTCGTTTGTATGCGTAAAAAATTGTCCAAAAATTGATTAATTAGGCTCAAAATGTTCGTCTCACAGAGTACAACAAAACTGTGCAACTAGTTTTTAATTTCATCTACATTTAGTACTCCATGCATGTTATGATATTTTGATGTGATGGAGAATCTTCTTTTTGCATAGTAAATTTGGGAGTTGATTTTTGGAACTAAACAACGCCTCACACTTATCTCTTCCTCTCCTCACATCCCTTCTCCTTCCCTTGGTTGATGCAGGTCTAGTGGCACGAGCGGCCGGCGAGGCACAGCAGTGCGTGCGGCCAGCGCGCGGGGCGGGGCGGGGCGGGCTCAGACGCCGTGAGCGGCGCCGGCGGCCGGGCGGGGCGAGTGCGAAGGTCGGCCTCGGGCGGCGGCGGCAGGCGGCACCGAGGAGGAGGGCGCGGAGGAGGCCGGCCTCGGGCGGCGGTGGCAGGCGGCACCGAGGAGGCTGCGGCGGCACACTGGCGGGCGCGGAGGCCTGGGCGGCCGCCGACTGGGGCGCAGAGGCCAGCACACAGACAGGCGGGGAGCGGCGGGTGGAGCGGCGTAGGCAGTGGCTGCAGGCGGGTGGTTACGTGGTGCGATAGGCGGTGCGCGCCCGGGCGCGACGGCCGGCAAGTACGGCAGCGGGCGGGCCCAAGCGACCGGCGGGAGGGAGGTGGATGGCCGGCGCGATGAGCAGCACATGTGACCTGCACAGCGGTGGCCACGTGTGAGAGGGAGTCGTACCATTGGCCGACGGGCGGCGCAAGCGGCACGACCGACGGAGGGGCGGCCGGTGTAAAAGGGTGGCGGACGGCGAACACGGTGGCCGCAAGCGAGACGGAGGCGGACGACCGTCGTTGCGGCGTCACGGTTGGGTGCGGACGGGCCCGGTACTGTGGGCATGGGCCCAGCAGCCGGTGAGATTTTTTTATTCGCCGAAACTATCTGTACTGGCAGACACGGAATTTTGTACTAGCGGACATCCCACCGCCCGCGTACGTGGTCTCTACTGGCGTGAAATATCCGCCTTTTCGACTGGCAGGTGGCTGCTGTTAGTTTATGCTGATAGAAAAATACTGTTTGTTGGTGGTCGGTGGCTGATGTTGATTTGTTCTGAGAAAAAAGTATTGCTGGCTAGTGTCTGAAAATTACTTGAGTGAAAGGAAAGTATAGGTAGTTGGACAGGAAGCTTATACGTACCTTGACTTCGAACATCCATGTCCTAGGCCACCGTGGCACCATGTTGCGGACTGGTCCTGCCAACATCAAAGATGATATCGATAATACTCTGCAACTATATATTCCCTTACTAGAATGGTGAAATCTCCGCCCAGGAAGGGGGATGGATTAGAAAGAAGGGATCCAACGTTTATCAGGCTAACAAACCGAAGGTGATCATCCTCTCAATCGTTTACTAGTAAGAATTCTACCAGATGAGGTGGCTATAGATGTATTCCCTTGCTCCGTCCCAAATTATATATAGACTGGTTTGGTTTTTCTATAGGTATTATTATTTGTTATAGGTACATGTTATAGAAAATCAATACAAGATATAGTTTGAAATGGAGGAAGTAGTCGGGTTTTCCAACAACAGGTCACACGATCGACTAAGCAACTAGTACTCCGTACCTTCGTTTCCTAGCTTGGGGGCTAGAGAGTCTTAATTAAGATGCCATATGAGTAGGAGGGTCTGCGTGCACCCATTTTGTTGAGACCCAGTGACCCACATAGACACTGCCATATGCGATATGCAGACACATAGTTATGGAAGTAATTATAGGTGGAGTCCTTTGTCTGATGTATGACATAAATGTCTGCTTTGATGTTGTAACCATAAGGATCTCTTTATTATGCATTTTTTGTGCTAGATTAAGGTTCTGTTTGGATCCACTGGCTAAACTTTAGCTGCTAGGGATCCAAATAGGAGCAACTAAAATTCAGCTAAACTTTAGCTGCACGCTAAAAGGTACACGATTCATTTAGGTGGTTGAGCCTAGCTAAACCCAGCTAAACGAGTTCAAAGACCAAAATACCCCACCTACTTATAAAAATTTCTCACTGCCACATCACTCTGTCCATAATTAATGAAGGGCATGATAGTCCAATTAATTCAATTAGCTGATAGATCCAAACGTCATCAGCTAAAGTTTAGCTAGGTACCCTTTAGCCAGCTAAAATAAACCACTATAAATTAGTTAGCTAATTTTTAGTTGGGGTCGATCCAAATAGAGCCTAAGAGCGAGACTAATAATTTAGACGTTGATGGTTGTATTATGTTGCAATATGTTAGACGTTGTATTATGTTGCAATAATTTAGTCAATCTAATAGCCTATTCATATAATAGTTGGCTATAGAAGTGGATTGCACCATTAATATTAGTTCGTATTTCCCTTTCTTATTCTCTCATCAAATTTATTAGATACATTAGATTAGATACATTTGAAATTTTCTAACTATTTAATTAAACATACCATAGGTGTGATGCTCAAATACATGGACATATATTCATCCTCATAAATGCAAGTATGCATACCTTGTCCTTACAATGACGTACTCCCTCCGTATTGATAAAGAAAGTCGTTTAGGACAAGATTTGAGTCAAACTTTGGAAATATAAATCATGAATAACTTTTAAGTTGTTGAGTTTGAAATTGTAAAGTAATATGAATATATTTATTTTGAAAAATACTTTCGTAAAAGTATATATTTATCACTTTTTGATAAATATTTTTATAGAAATAAGAAGTTAAAGTTGTGTTTTGAAGACCGTGTCGTTGTCCTAAATAACTTTCTTTACCAGTATGGAGGGAGTAGGAGAGACTAGGCTATGAGCACGTCGGCTGCCATAAAAGAGAAATGCTGTGACGAGTCTAGACTCAAATTGGGGTGGATAGTTTCCACCCCATGAGAAACGTCAACAAATGTTAGTTCCGCATAACTATTTGATGATAATATATATAAAGCCTTCCAATGCGTGGTGTCCCTAGATCAAACGTTGCGGCCTTACTAGATCGTAGTAAAAGGAAAAAGCAGAGTCTTGGGCATGATCCACAGTAAGTGGTGAGTTATAATCAATTTCAGTTATTGGGGGTGGTTAGCGGTGATTAGTCTCAGCTAGCTGCCCCAACATTCCATCACTACGGGTGTCAAAGTCTTTTCCGAGTGCAATTCATCGGGCACTTTGCCGAGTGTCAGCAAAGAGACACTCGGCAAACATAAGACACTCGGCTACACCAAGTGTTTGCCGAGTGTGACAGACGAATCCACTCGGCAAAGAGGACACACTCGGCACATCCACGATTTTGCCGAGTGTCTGGACCAAGACACTCGGCAAAACCCATGCACGTGTGCTACACGTGCCATGGTTTCCAACGGCGGTTCGAAGCCGTTAGGGACGTTTGCTCTTTGACACTCGGCAAAGACATGGCACGTGCCCAACACGTGCCACAGCCACCAACGACCGTTGGCGGCCGTTTGGCACATGCCTCTTTGCCGAGTGTATCACTGTGACACTCGGCAAAATTTTTGAAAATTTGAACAAACTTTGGAAAAATTTAAAATTCGTACTCAAAACATTTAAAAATTATGAGTTTGAGAGTTTTTGGCTGGTGGCTTTGCCGAGTGCTTGGCCCTAGCACTCGGCAAACACAGGCTTTGCCGAGTGTTTCTACGGATACACTCGGCAAAGCACCACTTTGCCGAGTGTTTTCCTTGGCAAAGCCTAGACCGTTTCTTTTCGCAAAAAGATTTTGGCTCCAAAATTTTTCTTCTCTCCATAAGATTTGGCAAAACCTTATAATATCTTATGTGGAGGCTGTGGTAAAAAGTTGAGACGTTTACGAAAAGATTTTCATGCACGGCCCTTACAAATCGGAACATATCCGAAGAAGTTTCATAGAGCTGAGAAGGATACAACTGGCTTTCGAGTCGAAGTGAAAGTTGAATTGGAGTTTGAGCTCATAACTTTTTTCATATGCAGTAGACAACATAGATTACTTCATGTGAAGTTATCATAATTTTTTGGACCCATTTGATAATTTTTAATTATTTTTTGGGACTATCTCTGCATGAAATAATGAAAGATCCGAAGGAACAATGAGCTATATATGCATGAAATAATGAAAATAATTCATAGAAGCATAAAATGTGCATTGCTGAATGTATTTCATAAGATAATTTGATTTGTATTTGAACAAATTTAAAAAAATTTACATAAAATTATGGGTCTGGAAATTTTTTGCCGAGTGCTGCACTCGGCAAAGGGCCTGTTTGCCGAGTGCCTACAGCTAGGCACTCGGCAAAGAGGGGGTCTGGCCGCACCCATTCCCTCTTGTTTGCCGAGTGCCTTGGCAAGGCACTCGGCAAACAGTTCTGAACCGTTAGATCTGTTTGCCGAGTGCCGGATCCATGGCACTCGGCAAACAGGGGGCCGGGGGACTTAACCGCGCCCGCGGCCCCAACCCTGTACACACACGCACACACGCCGCCGCCGCCGCCCACACCCCGCCCGGGCGCCCCCGCCCGCCCGCTGCCGCCGCCGCCTCCCGCGCGCGCCCCCACCCGCCGCCGCCCAGCCCGGCGCGCCCCCGCCCGCCGCCCCCGCCCCGCCACGCCCGGCCGCGCGCCCTCGCCCGCTGCCGCCGCGCCCCCGCCCGCCGCCCCCGCCCCGCCACGCCCCTGCTTGCTGCCGCCACCCCAGCCCCGCCCGGCGCGCCCCCGCGCGCTCCCGGCCGTCCGCTGCCGCCGCCCCCCGCCTCATCGTGCCCGCCCGCTGCCGCCGCCCCAGCATCGCCCGGCGCGCCCCCGCGCACCCCGGCCGCCCGCTGCCGCGGCCCCGGGCCGCCCGGAGCGCCTCGCGCCGCCGGCGCCCCCCCCCCCCCGCGCCCCCATGCGCCCAGGCTGCCCCCGCCCGGGCGGGCCTCCAGCCCCGACGAGCCCGACGTCGCCCCGGCCGGCCGCCGCCCTGCGGCCCCCACAAGCCCGACGCCAACGCCGGTCTCCGCATCGGTCACCCTCCAGCCCCGACGAAGTCTTCCCGCCGACGTCGTCCTCCTGCAGGTCCGTCACGTCCCGCTCCCCGTCTTGCTTGTAGCGCTGAATGCACTGATGCTTATATATATATAGGAATGGATGATTGAATTTTGATTTATCAAGGAATGCTAGAATAATTTCTATCTTGGTCAAAAATTTGGACAATGCATGTGGTTGTCGGCCTTCGTGTCGTTGTTTTTTGCAGGATGGGGTTTCAGTAACCTCCCCGTGCAGGGGAAGTGCTGCCGAAATTTTTATTTGACAAAATTTTGTTTTTATTTCAGGGAGAGTGTAGCACCTCCTTCGGCTTGTAGATCTGCTGCACGCCGTACTCCGCCGCCTGCACTGACACGAGCGTCCCCGACTCGCCCGTCGTCGAGCCCGTAGGTGAGCACGTCAAAGATCTTTTCATATCGTGTTCGTAGGTCACATAACCTAGTTAGGCGTCTCCCGTTCGAAAGAGATACGGTTGTGAATATGCGAATCTTTGCATATGTCTAACCGTATCTGTTTCGAATTGTCCACATTTTTTGGACAGCTCGAGGATGTGTAGATGGGTAGTTTCTATGCTCTACTTGTATCCGAGGCTGAGTTTCGGCCTCATCTCCTTGTTGTTCTCCGAATACACAATCTCCGTAATTGGACGTGTATTTGGAGAACAACGGGGAGGTGCTGCCAAAATTCTGTCTTGGATACGAGTAGAGCATGGAAACTAACCCGTCTACACATTCTCGGGTGGGATTAGGACCTATCTTGACCTATTAGACATATAGGCATCCAGTAGATGCATTTCATTATTATAATTTATTACCCGTGATATGTAAAGGGATGGATGATCGTGAGTGGATGTACACTGGCCGCTCAAGTAAAGGTGAGTGTACAGATGAATGGATTGTTAAGACTGATGCGTTCTTGAAGCAAGCTTTTGCCAATGCGAAAGGGGCGCCTTCCACTTTCTGTCCATGTGCGGTTTGTGAGAACCGTAAGCGCCAAACACAAGAGGTCATGGGTAAACATCTTGTCAGGAATGGATTTACGGAGAACTATACCCGATGGACGCGTCATGGTGAGGTCGTGGATCGTGTGAGAGACGAGGTCGTGAGGCAGCGCATCCAGGCTTTTGATGATGATGCCGGGGTAGGGGACATGTTAGATGACTATGGCGAAGCACACTTCAACGATGTACCTAGGAAGGAGGAGCCGGAGGCCACTACAAATGCTTACTATGACATGTTGTCAGCGGCACAACAACCTCTTCACTCGCATACTACGGTTTCTCAATTGGATGTCGTTGCACGTCTGTTGGCCGTCAAGTCGCAGTTTAGCTTGGGTCGAGACGCCTTTGATGTCATCCTGACAGTTTGTGGCGGCCTGCTTCCGGAAGGTCACATTCTGCCAAAGAACATGTACACATCACAAAAACTTCTTAATGCACTTAAAATGCCATATCAGAAGATACATGCCTGTCCGAATGGCTGCATCTTATTTAGGAAAGAATTTGCGGAAGCAAAGCACTGTCCAAAGTGCGAGGCGTCTAGATTCATGGAGGTAGTCGGTGGTGATGGGAAAAAGAACCAAAGTACAATCCCCGTGAATATCCTACGGTACCTTCCACCTATACCGAGAATCCAACGGCTTTACATGACCAAGGACTCCGCGAAACAGATGACATGGCACAAGAGTGGACGTCGATACAATCCTGATAAGCTCGTACATCCATCCGATGGTGAAGCATGGAAACACTTTGATGCGATTCATCGTGACATGGCTCTAGAGGCTCGGAATGTACGTGTTGCGTTGGCAACAGATGGGTTACTAGAGCGATTACAGTTAGGCAATGACAGTGACGACGACATTCCTCCTCCTTTGGAGGACGAGCATGAACATCTCAAAATGTACGATAGTGATGATGCAGCCGTTGATCCAGATAATCCTGATCCAGATGATTATTTCTAATAAATGTACGAGCTTTTTTATATATTGTGTTGGTTCATATTTTTTATATACTACATCTCTTTCTAATAATTTATGTTGGTTCATATTTTTTATATATTACATCTCTTTCTAATAATTTATGTTGCTTCATATTTTTTATATATTACATCTCTTTCTAATAAATGTATGTTTTTTGTTGATTGCAGGTGATTTAACCAAGATGGTGGGTGGGGGCAGTGCAATGAGGAACGTCATGTCGCTCTACCGCAGGCTCAAAGATGGAGGGTCCGATGCAGCTGAGTCGTCTGGTGGCCAGGGCAGGGGGCGAAAGAAGGGCCGAGGCAGGGGGCGAGGCAATAGGCTACAGCGGACCCCTGTACCTTCGTCGTCTTCGTCCGAGGAGGAGTTTGTTCCTTCGACGGAGGACCGACGGGCCGCGGAGGAAGACGAGCGCGAGGACGAGCAGCACGGGACCGAGGAGCACGGGGCTGAGGAGCATAGGGCTGAGGACGAGCAGCACGAGGCTGAGGAGCACGGGGCCGAGGACGGGGTGGCAACAGAGGGGTCCACCTCCTCTGAGCTGTCGGCCCTTTGGTAGCGAGATCCCTCACAACTCCCGAAGCGACCGATACCCATGGAGCAGCGCCCTGTAGTTGCACCTATTGGCAAAAGGTAAGTAATTTTAGATGTTATAAGTACCTTATCCATTTCATATGTTGGAAATAACAATATGAACTAATAATTTATCTTAATCACTTGGCCAGGAGTTGGACGGTTGTCACCCCGGGCGCTGCACACGACCGCAAAGTCAACGACATCCTGGGTCTTCTATGCAGGGAGTTGTTTCCGGGTCTGGTTCAGGTTGGCGGCAGGGAGGAGCCAGCCTACACCTTTGACCACTACGTCGCCGCTCCCGATGCTGAGGATCGGGAGGGTAGGAGGTTCGCCAATAAGGCTGAGCGGGTAAAGGCCGAGCTGTGGGTAAGTATTCATTGCACTACATTGCTCAACACATTACATTGATTGAACAATCTACAAATAATCACTGGATACATCGCGTATATATGCAGGACTTTTACACATGCGCGCCGGGAGAGGAGGCGAGGGCGGCTGTTGTGGCACATACAGCCTGTGTGAAGCTCGTGAAGGACTTGCACTACGAGTCGCGTGTCCAGGCCGTCATTGATTATTATGCTGCACTCAAAATCTCCGTGAAGAAACACCCCGCAAGACAAATGAGGTTGACCCGGGAGCAATACATGGCGGTATGAAAATCGATTATATTTTATGTAGTTTGAATTAAATCTTGTTATATGTCGATACAATCTTGAATTCAATCTTGTTATATGTCTTGTAGGCGATTCCGTGGTGGTGCGCCACGCATCCCCGGTGTTGGGAGGTGATAGTGGACAAGTGGGTCAGCCCCGAGTGGGAGGAGCAGCACACCCTTTGCCGGGAGCGGCGTTTGCTGATGCTAGGTGTACCACACCATCAGGGCAGCCTTAGCCTCGATGAGTATCGTGCAAAATGGGTACGCCTCGTCATTTCTAAATTTGTTCACTCAATTCTGTATAATTACTAATCTTACTCTTATTGTTTATTTTCCCAGTCGTCGTCATATGGTGGTGCGCCTTGCAACCAGTTCATGGTGTTTGCTTTGGCCCACAAGGGCAAGGCGACCTCCGACGTCCAGTACAACCCGGAGGACCCGCCCTCGGCATACAGCAACGCCAGCGTCCACAGTCGCCTCACTGCATACATAGAGGTAGCGACATTGATGGAGAAGTGGTCACGAGGGCGGGAGGAGGCAAGAAGCATGGGCGGTACTCGATCGGCGACAACACCATCGACACGGCCGCTACCCCCACACTCTCCCAGATTCGAGCCAGGAGCACGGGCTCTTCCCCGGCCATCCGTCAACCTCTTCCCGGTTCACACTTCGGGACGCAAGCACTACGGGTTATTTCTGTTTTGTTCATCGTACGTGCAGTTTACTTACGTTTGTAATGTATTGTAACATTCTAATTGAATATTGCAGACTCGGTTGGATGAAGAGAGGCAAAGAAGGGAGCACCTGGAGTTGCAGGTGCAGCGGATGCAGGAGGTGCAGGCTGAGAAACAGAGGAAGATTGAGGAGATGGAGCAGTGGCAGCAGCAGATGTATGCCTACATGCAGACCATTGGTGCGCGGGTGGGTGGAGGTCCGCCGCCGGTGATGCCACCCCCGCCTCCACCACATGTTCCCATTTCTCCCGTGAGTCACTTGAGAACCTTATAATTTCATTTCACAACTCATTCCTATCGTAAATCTTGTATCACACCCTTATAATCTCTTTTGGGCAGGCTCCTGGTTCGGCGGCGTCAAATGACGGCCCTCAAGATGAAGACATTACGACGCGGGCGGTTAGATCGCTGTTCGGACC
This sequence comes from Echinochloa phyllopogon, assembly GCA_033239725.1. Taxonomy (NCBI): domain Eukaryota; kingdom Viridiplantae; phylum Streptophyta; class Magnoliopsida; order Poales; family Poaceae; genus Echinochloa; species Echinochloa phyllopogon. The sequence continues at coordinate 6,945,151 of BTCW01000014.1, read as the reverse complement.
CCCTCCTCAGTGAGTTGGTACAAAATGTGAACGTTTGTGGATATTGGTGGTTTTATGTCGTTACAGATGGTGTACCTCGAACGTTTGGATGGTTTAGTGACTTATATGTTTGTCGAACTGCCTATGATATTTACTGCGGATTTATGGTTTTGGAAGGTTATATATATATATATATATATATATATATATATATATATATGAACTGCTTGTGATGCTTATTATAATATATATGAACTGTCTGTAATGTTTGTTTTGAGGGGGTCCTTTTAACGCGAAAAATGAATAAAAATAGGGGTAGATTGGCCGCTTTGTCGAGTGTTACACTCGGTGTTTTGGCATTAACACTCGGCAAACATGCAGTTTCTGTCATTTCTGGAACTGATGTTTGCCGAGTGTGGACTGTTTGCCGAGTGTTTTTGCCTTAACACTCGGCAAACATTGAGGCTTTGCCGAGTGTTAAAGCCAAAGCACTCGGCAAACAAGTGGGCAGCCCGTAGCAAAGCCACTTGTTTGCCGAGTGTGGGCCTCTGACACTCGGCAAAGCCGGTAGTCTTTGCCGAGTGTTGCCTTCCCTGCAAACCTAGCATACGGCCACGGACGCCGTCGCGCCGTCGGTGGCCGTCTGTTAGTGCTTTATTTTGCCGAGTGTCTCGTCTGGCACTCGACAAAGACTTTGCCAAGTGTCCGGTAGAAAACACTCGGCAAAGGCCGTCTTTACCGTCACCTAATTTACCGTGAGAGTTTTGCCGAGTGTTACACTCGGCAAAGACTTTCCCGAGTGTTTTTGGTTGTTTGCCGAGTGCCCCAAGCTGGTTTCCCGTAGTGCATGTGCGGTCTCTTCTAGCTGCCACCAATAATAATCCAACTTGACATGCTTTACATGACCCATCGCGAGCAACTATATATATATACGCACTGCACGGTCTGAGATGAATGAGATCGGATAACATCATTGATGTGCATGCGCTTGGCCGCTTGCTGTTGTTATTATAATCAATACTCCCTCAATTTTAAATTATAAGACGTTTAATTTTTTTACCACAAATTTGATCGCTCATCTTATTCAAAATTTTATGTAAATTATCATATTTTCTGGGGTGGCTTGTTTTATTAATAAATATTCTTTAAAAATAATTTAAATTTGACTATATTTATATAAATTTTTTAAATAAGACGAGCGGTCAAACTTATGATAAAAAATTAAACGATCTATAATTTAAAATGGAGGTAGTAATAAAATTTTAAAAGAAACCGGGTCGACGATCGAACGCGTGTGTACGTACGCGTGGCCGCGGTTCCAAATAACTGACGACTGACCGTGGTCGCTGCATGGAACAACGACCACACACGCTCCGCGTCAGGGTGGTTGTCACGTACGGAGTACTTTTTCTACGCGCGCGGTGCGTGCACGGCCCTGACCACTGGCCGACGCGCCGTTTCAACGGAGCGCATGCAGGCCGGCTCTTGGGCGTCAAATTGACCGTGGTCGGGGTTCAATTCGAAACAATGCAACACCGCCGGGTTCAGGGATTTAGCTAGCTAGGTCGCCGGGCGCTGCAGCCTGCTCTCTCTCTCTCTCTCTCTCTCTCTCTCTCTCTATATATATATATATATATATATATATATATATATATATATCCAAGTCAATGTATGTAATCGCGACATCCTGGTGGCGGTGCGTCCGCATCATATATTTCGATCCATACCGGTCGACATGTGAATATACGATGGAATTGAATGGAGGAAGGCGCTAGCTAGCAGGTGCATGCAAGTGCCGGGCGACGCCGACGTCGTCGATGGCTGCAGCAGCTGGCCGGATCGAGCGCGACCCATATCATATCATGAAACAACGACAACGACAACAACAACCACAACGTCCGACTCTCTCTACGTCTCGGTCGAGGCAACACCTCGGCGAAAGCTCGCGCGCGGCAGCCTGAAGAGATCGATCCATGGATGGATGGATCGAACAGCTTCGCGGCCAGCAGGGGACCTCACCTCATCAGGTAGCTGCGCGCTCGACGTCGCGCATTGATGCCCGTCCGTTCCCCTGCCCGGCCGCTAGCTCGGCCCAGCTTATTAGCTAGCTAGCTATACTAGCTGCGCCAGTGGCACAGGCAGAGTGATGTGATCGAGGCCGTGCATGCGGGCGACAAGGACGCAGATGACCCGGATTGGCTAGCTCGATCGATCAGTGTTCAGTGCACTAACTAACCGAGGCCGAGGCCATCATTGTGGCCATCGAGCAGAGTTCAGAGCTGCACGTACATACTGTAGCAATGCAATGCCATAATTGGGATTATTGGAGGACTCTGCCGTACGTCCGGCCTGGTCCTGTCTATCCCCTCCTAGCTAGTAACTCTTTTGTTGGAGCCATGTCGATCGACCGGCCGGACGGCTAGTAGCACCGTACCCTAGCTAGACTTTCCAGCACACCCGGCCTAGCTAGCTCACTCGCTAGCTGCATGTATGTATATGCAGACACATCCTTGAATTGCTCTCATCACGAGCCTCTTTTTTCAGCAAAACATCATCAGATCAATCAGTACTGTAGTAGCCGCAGTACGTGCTGTCTTGCGGTCTGAATGAAGTTTAACTCGATCTGATCGATCCAACGCAGATTTTAACTTGTTCCCTTCCTCTGATCCAACGAGTAATATAATGACGATCAATCATCTCTGGAGTACGTGTGCGTTTTGTATGCACTAGCACAATGCCCGTGCGTTGCTACGGTGAAATATTAATTGCAATATTTAGGTTTTGGAAATCATTTTTTTCAAATTCAGAATATTTTTTATATTTCCAACATTATAAATCTTTAACATATATACATGTTTGCTAGAAAAACCATACAATTTTAACTTAATGTATTTCCATCTACTCAACTTCTTATTTTAGTTTAGCACAAGAGGGATCCTTGACACCAAAGTAGATACAACAATACTTTATTTTAGAATGAGACCTTCAAATTTCTTATTATTTGAGTCGAGACACTACTGATGGAAGACACGACTTACAAAAATAAATACTCATCCTTTTAATATTATATAGAAAATTTGCGTGTTCGGTTGCAATGGGAAAAAATTATGATGAAGGGAATATGTACGGCAGTGCGGGACCGTGAGAGGAGATAGGGTACTACGGTTTTGATTAGTGCATATGTGTTGCTATGCATGAAGGTGACTTCATGATCGAAAGGCGTGAGGCAGCCATGGACGCTGTCGATTCCGCATTTGATGAGGAGCACGATAAAGAAGAGATATCCTCAGTAGATGTCTTGCCTAGGAACGATGGCGAGTCGATGATGGGAATGCAAGCGACGTGAGAAAATGAAGAGGGCACGTGTGGCGAAATGGGATGACAAGAAGAGATGAGGTACCGTGGATTGATTAAACTGACTGGAGCCACCTTAAAGACGGTGAAAACATACGGATACAACGACGGATGAAATTTTTTTATTTTTATATTAGGGAGAAGATAGGGATTATCCTCGTATGTAGATTTAGAAAAATTATGTGTGTATATATATATGTTTGTATTTATTAATATTGCTCTCAACATTGTCATTTTGAGACCCTACACAATGACAAGGTGTTTTAACATAAATAGTGAAATATGTAAGTAAAACAAAAGAATGATGAAAAAAAATCAATTTCCAACCTCTCACCACTCACCAGTCGTAGTCAGAGCAGTACACCAACGGGTTGAGAAAAATCAATATACGATTTCCTAACGTAGCCTCACAAGAGTCGGAGTCAGCTGCGGACGTACGTTTTATTTTTTGACATTTTTTTTACATCGGAGCCGTAGCCTCACGTGGAATAAGGTATTACAGAGTATCTTTTATGACCGACAAGACCTGAGGCAGAGGTGATATTTGCTTTAGTATTAGAGAATAGATACATCCCGAGTTTTTTTTCAAAAAAGATACAATATACTACAGGATGGTAGGTTGATTTGTATAAATATTAAAGGAATTTTTGTAAAATTATGACGTACCGTCGAATAACTCTTGCTTTGATATTAGATAAAGATAGTAAACAAGCAAACCACACTGTAGTACTACGTAGGGAGCCGAGACTCGGTAATAAAAATAAATTATCTATATACAATTGAGATCCCAGATGCTAGCTAGGTACAAAATTGATATTTCTGTATAAAATAGAGGTCCGATCTACAACTCCTAATATAATAACAGGCCGGCAGCTGCTCTGCATGCGGATTGAATTGAATTCGCATGGTCCAGGGAACAGCTTAATATTGTCGTGCACCTGGACCTCAAGGCAGGCGTGCTCTCGTCAGATCAGCGAGTACTACGTATGGCAACCACCCAACACGTCGCGGCTGATTGATGAGACGATGCACGGCCAGGTCGCATGTGCCTTGCATTGGCAGCGGCAGTTATTAATTTATGGCACCAGAGGGACCGCCGCCGCTGGCACGTCTTGCTTCAATTCCTGTTGACGTACGGGCCGGCCGGGGTCATTATGTCGTTGGTCTCGTAGCCATATATATGTACGTGCTTCTTAGTTCGTCCGGTCCGGTCATCATCATTTTCAACCAAAGGCTCGTCGTCATCGATCAGTTAATTTCAATTCTGTAGGATATATGGATCGATTAGCTCTAGCTAGGTTAATTACTCCGATCCCAGCGTAAGATGATCGATGATATAGTTTTGAGGACGCTAGCAACAAAAACCAGAACACGACTCAGTGTAACGTAGTTACGTTTCCTATCCTATACAAGTAGATACGTAAGCGAGCACGGAACAGAGAGATGATAAAATAACAGAAGTACTAACTGGAGCATGATATATATAACGCCGGCCTTGTCCGACAATATAATGCTGCCCTTTTTGCAGAGAGAGATGCCGCGCGCCCGGCAATGGAAATGCTACAGGGGTAAATTAAACTTTTCATCACGAAATATTAAATATAGCAAATGACGCATGCATGAAGTATTAAATGTAGGTAAATTAAAAAATTAATTGCATATTTTTTTATGTACACGATGAGACGAATCTTTTAAGTCTACTTAGGTCATGATAGAAATAATTACCACAAACAAACGAAAAGTACTACAACTTTTTCACCCAATTTACATGGATCTAAACACAGCCAGGACACGGCCGACCTGACATCCACTTCAGGGTACCTTAAATGCAACCTGCATGCCGACTACTGCACACCGTAATCCACGTGCTCCAGCACTGTTTTAGTGTGCCGTCTCTTGGACGGTGTGCTTTCTCGGTGGGTCGTACATCATCATCTTCTCCTGAATGATCTGCATCCACTAGACACGATATGTATTATTCATGGTACACAGGACACATATGCATGCTGCACTATGGTCCATGGAACTAAAGGAACATTATCGCCTAATATTTGCCTATATGCACTCAGATCGACGAATTCACCGCATTATTACCTCGTTATCATCAATAGACATATTTGCCTATCACTATTGGAAACATTCACATCCGTAAAAGATTAAGCATTAATACCGATGAATATGACCGGACATGTACAGCAGTTTAGACAGCTGATGTCTATTTAACACATACAGACAGTTAAATAGTCAGCTCTACAGCAGTTTAGACAGCTGCTGTCTATTTAGCTGTCTGTGTGATAATAAATACGCACTCTGGTTTCTGATGTTTTGCATGAGAGCACGAGCCAAAGCAGTAGACGAGATAGTAGACAACAACGCTCTTTTGCCTCATTAAATGATGGCCACATCAGCTCATTTGATCTATGTGGCAACAAAAACTGTCTGTGGGTTGTACATGCCCTTACATAGCAAGTATGACCGGAGATAAACTTGATTGTCCTTTTGAGTGGTAGCAAAAACCAATATTAAAAGTTCACTTTAACGGTATTAAATGGTCTTCAAGGATCCCTTCCTTTAGATTCATACTATTACTTTTTTTTTGCGACTGAGATTCATACTATTACTTGGATGGAGGATGCTAGCACAATAGCCTGGAGTATATTCCTTTCGCGCAATTCCGGTAGCTAGCAGCTGCGTCAGATTAGGTGACAAAGACCTTGCACAATAAAGGGTTCAGAGGAACTACTGCTCACACAGCGAGGAATTAATGGATGTACTCTCTGCACCTATGCAAGTGTCTTTCTTTCTCGTACATACCCCTCCTACTATGAATGTAGATCATTTAAACATTCTCAACTCCTCTCTCCAAATATCTTTTGCGAGAGGAACTTTTCTCTAAATATAACTAGCAAGGTGACTCCCGCAAACAACACGGATAGCTAGATTTTTCTCATATTAGCATTTATATTTTTTTCTAAAAATAAAGTTATTCAAATGTTTTTTTCATTGTAGAAACGAAGGTATCATAATATAAAAAACAATATTCTATATAGAATATATTTTTATGCTAATTGAAACTAATATTTTTTGTCTTGTAATATCAATTCTCATTGAAGAATTTAGTTAAGTTCATAAATTATTTTTCATATTTAACAAAAGATATGGGTGACTTAATAGTTTTGTTTAGTTTGTTGCTGAGCTGGAGCAGATAAAATGTAGCTGAGCTCCAATCGACTAAATTTTTGTCTACAATTGGGCTAATTATTTTATACTTGTCTTTTCAATCTTGTATTGGCGGATGTATTTTCCGGTGACTTTACCAAGTTCCTTACAATCACCTTGTTGGACTTCGTCCACTCTTAAACTTCGTCAAACTTATCGACTACCTTCTTAGATGTTGTTTTAGACCTCGTATTATCCATTGAGATGTTGATTTCGTCAATATATCTAGCCAGTCGCTTCACTCCGTAGGACACATAACACTTTCCATTGATCACATAGATAGATATCTTTGTCGTGCAACATTCTCTTCATGATTTTGTATTTTCTTTCATTTGTTAAATTGATATTGATTTGTAATAAAACTAACCGGTAAAAAAATATCCAACACGATATGATATCATTGTCCTTACGTTATTGTTTATCTATAAACATGCAAACTTAGATTAGATACATGCATTTTATCGTCTGCATCCTTGGATGCATGCATGCGTGTGCATATTCCTAATGTGCCTCTTATTCCTTATCTTTCGTGTTCTATTTTATTTCTTCTAATATTAGATTAAATTTTTTCGACCATTAGATGTTCTTCTCTTTTACCATGTGCCAAAATTTATGCCATGCCAATTGTTGTTCCCTTGGTACCTATTTAGGCTATCTCAAGTTTCATGCATGGCTTTGAATAGATGTCTTGATGTGGAACCTTGTTGTTCAAGAGACGATGCTCCTAGAGTTTCTACATGTGTTGTCCATACTCCACGACTACACGACACTACAGCTGGACATCCACTTAGTAGGGCTCATTGTTATGGTCAAAAATCGTCATATCCATATTTGTGTTATTTGCCATGGCTAGTTACAAAATTTATTTAAGTGGCACTCCTCTCCTTGGAAAAACCAGTGGAGGCATCATAATTAGTCATAAAGCTGCTCGTTATTATGATTAGTTGTGGCTACACAATATAGTATTACATTTTGCAGTGACCCAAGGTACGATAAATTTTCCCGACAACATCCATGGTGAGTGGCATTGCTAAGACAAAGGGGTATTTTAGTTTAGGGGATGACAACACTTCATCCCAAGACCGGAGTCAATATTGAGAGCAAGTGATGATTCTAATGCATATGGTTGATGATTGCAACAAACTTTAGAGGGTAGTATACTTCGCAAATCATCAAATTGTTTCTGTAGCCCAAGGAAACATCCACAACATTGATACGGTTGCCATGGCCAGATGTGGCATTCATGATGTATCTTCCTAGCTTGATGGTCTATGATACAGGTGGTGACATCATAGAAGTTGAACACTTCCATGATGTGAGATCCTTCTCGTGGTAATTGTGTGATTATAATGTTATATAGATGGCATTAAGTTATACATATTGATTTTTTCTTTATTTCCATACTATTGAGGAATTGATTTTATCATACTAAACGTGGATTCTAATCTCATCCAAATTCTAAGCTGTAATAATCCATATATGATTCAAACCTAATCTTTTCGATCTTCTATTCTATATTTATTCTTATAATAACTAAATGGTTATAATTTGAATTTACAATTATCAATAATGCAGAGTTTTCTCTCTTTATATCTACTGGTGTGATAATTCTTAGTGCCACTACATTAATGTGATGAGCTAATATTTTTATTTTAAAAATTATCTTCTAAATAGATATATATGGGTATCAAGATGTTTTAAAATTTTAATTTTAATTTATCTCTTGACTAATTTGATCATTTGTTAACTATATTTTGATATGAAATCTTTATTTTATTAGTTTCTTCTAAATTCATTTATAATATAATTAATTATACTATACTTTACTTTTGAATTTATCTATTTATTAACAGTACCCAATATGTATTATTAGGATTAATTTAGAGTAATAGCCTGTTACAAAAATCAATGGTCTAAGTTGTTTTGTTTTTTACTACCATGGTAACTTCAAGTTTTTTTTAAACTTTAGCTATTAATTAACTACATCAAATAAGCTCAATTGGATTTTCAATATTAATGGAAATCCAAATACCAATTACCATCATTATAACTCCAAATTATTTATTAATTGATTTTTCATAGTCATTTATTTAGAAATTTTTATTCCCAATTTGTATACAAATAAACTACAAATTTTGTTATTTCCTATTCTAGATTTAACTACAAATTTTGTTATTTTTCTATCCAAATACTAATGAATTCTATGATGAACTGCTAATTTCCTTATTTTGAAATTATGGCTTATATTTTTTATTAATTATATTCGACTCTATGGACAACTACTATTTTTATTTTTGAATTATATATTAAGTAATCATATCTAACATGCACTCTTTGTGTTAGCGTAGACTATTAGGTTGTCACAAAATCTAGTGATATGTATTCTTTGTTTTTCCGATTAATGTGATAATTTTTATCCCTCTCATCAAGTATAATAGTTTATTTGAACACTACGGTACTAAGATAATATATGAAAAATATGGAAGGTTGAGTGTGCACTTTATATGAGAGACAAAAAAATGACCTTTTGTTTTTTTGAATGAATGGACGATCAGAGACTATAAATACCTAGAACTCATCGAATGCATTCTATTTTACTATTCACATATCTTATTTGGAGTTCACATCGTGAAGTTAGTTGGCCAAAGTTTCAAGAAAATAGTGCTACAGTGACATCAGCTACAGTAGCCAAGTCCGAACTGTTTTCAATACAACTCCATCTTTTTTCTATATGTATTCGTATACGGACTCTTAGATTAATTTAGACCGTTAGATCTTCATAAAATATGATGACATATATTTTTTTTTATTAACCGAATAATATGAACCGTCAGATCTTTATAAAATCCAACGGTATATATTTTTCTCTTTTTTGGATTAACTTGGGAATTTTTTGGTCCTCTCGGCGAACATGGTGGCTCATTTTAACTTTTGTGCAGCTTTTTTACTCTTTTCTTCATTCTTTCCCTTACCTAATAAATATTACTACTTAAAAGATAAACAAGTTGTCAATTTTCGAAAAACCTTCAAAAACACATAGAGTTCAAACAGGTACCTGTAGGAGAAAAGAGGTAGCCTGTTTATAAGGAAAACTAGACCTAAAAGGTAAAGAGAAAACTAGGCCTAAAACGTGAACTGGGCATAACTTAGATAGTTATATGCGTTTATTTTGATAGAACCTATCTGCTCAGGTTAAGCTCTTGACTAGACCCTGTATATTTCAGCTTATGGCTGATTTTGAATGCTTAATTTTAGAGAATCGAAAAGTCAGATGACTTCTATAATTCATAATCGAGAATTCTGGATTTTCGATTATGGATTATGAGGGTCATCTGACTTTTGGATTTCTCAAAATTGAGCCTTGAAAATCGGCCATAAGTTGAAACAAACAGGCCTGTATCATATTCTTTTGGATTTATTCTAGAATTGTCGGGGGCTATTGTTTTAGTAGTAGACAATGTGACCATTAATTTGATAACGAGGCGTCTATATGATGATTTTATTAATCTTGAGATCTTTGTGTGTCGCTACAGATTTCTAACCCGGTGCAGCAACATATGTTTCTTTTTAGCTTTCATTTTGGTTACAATTTGCTAGTTTTCTCTTTTTCATTTCACTGCTGCCTTCCAAAGCCTTGGCCCTGCGCTACACATTTGGGAGTGCAACATCCGGGCTTTATCTCCCAATTCACAACCGCTACGCGCATGAGATCCTTAGCATCAATATCCCCCCTTCCCAACATTACACTAACTTTGGAATGAGCGGCGGTAGGGATGCAAGTGGGTACCCAATGGTGTTTTTTGGGTCAGCCACTCTAGTTCATTCCATCTTCTAAATTATTTACATGGCATGCCATTGTAGTTCATTTTTCTAAGTTTTGAATCGATCCAATGACCCAAAAACAGATGGACTTGCATCCCTAACCGGCGGTGTCGGCCAACTGAAACGGCACCCCGCCTTTAATTACGGCCATCCAAGAGGTTGCTTGTGTTTTTCCACTATCTTACCTGAATAGATCAGTCACGCTCCTATACTCCGTATTAGTTGTTGTCTCTTTTTCATTCTTTTACACCTTCCCTTTTCTACTATATTTTCTATGAAATATTATATGCATTGCAGTTTTGAACTCTTTTATAAATATGATGTGCAATGAACTTATGAATCAATTAAACTATATTGTATTTGATGTACTTGGCTAATTTTTTAGTAATATTAGACATTGGATTGGTGTGATGGGGAACCAAGTATAGGGATATTTTGTGCTTTCTCTAATGACATAACAAGATTTTAATAGATGCACGTTTTAGGATTATGTACAGTAGGAATAGGGGTAGTTCATTATTTTTTGTAAAAGGCAGTGATCGATGTGTTAATGAAAGTTGATATATTGGACTTATTTATAGCCTTTGCATTGAGAGCAAGTATAGAGGATTCTCTTTGCTGATCGATTACTAAACAACAGATAAATCTAAAAGGACCTCCAATCAAAGTGGCCGGGTACTAATTTTTGACCTGTAAAAGGCAGTGATGGGTTAATGAAAGTTGATATATTGGACTTATTTATATATAGCCTTTGCATTGAGAGCAAACATCACTACCGGAAAAAATCACATTCGTCTACAACATTTAGTACCAGCCATAAAAAGAACCGGTACTAATGCACTTTAGTACCGGGTGGTAACACAGGCCGGTACTAAAGTGTGACATTTAGTACCGGCTCATGTTACCAGTCGGTACTAACGTGTCCTCCACGGGTTACTTCAAAAGAAAAGCATCTCGCACTCAGTCACATGTGGTGCATAGGTAGGATGGTAAGGAAGCAACACGCGAGGTCAGAGGTCATGGGTTCAAATCCTCGTGGCCACGCACACGCATTAACGCATGAAAAAATCACGTGACTCGTGACCTTACGCGGTGTGCGAGCATCCAAATGGTCTAATTTTTTTTTCTTTTTTTTTTGGTGCGAGGCCGTTACTGGTCGGTGATTTTTCCACCCGCACTGATAAGAGTTTTTCCACCCGTGCATCGAGGATTCTCTTTGCTGATCAATTACTAAACAACAGATAAATCTAAAAGGACTTCCAATCAGAGTGGGGGGTACTACGTAATAATTATTGACCTGTATGACGTACATGGAAATAACATGGACGCATATGTCCTCTAGTGCCGACACACCGAGAGACAAGAGCAAGCCAGCGGCCCCTTGGACGATCAGCCTGCTGTCTCTGCTGCAGTGCTGCACCCATTTGTCAGCTACCGCTGTTGCTACACGTCCACTGCCCAGTGCTCAGCTTCAGCTCCTCATAGTTGGATCTAGCTAGCACATTATCTTTCTCTAGCACAGTACTATATGAACAATACATGGCTAGTTCACTCTGGCCATGGACTCCGGGCATTCTGCCTGGCCGATCCATGCATGCCTTTGCTCTAAACGGGGACCTAATTTTTTTCTTTCGGAGTCCTGACTAGTCACTAATGACTAATCTAGCAGTGCCAGCCAACTTCATTTTAAACTTTTACGCGTGCGCCCTGTATTTCACATGATTCCATTGCGGCGCCACTCACTCCACCGTTATTAGTTGTTGGTTAAACTTAAACCTCGGCCGTAGATTCTTTATACAGAAAGATGGCATCTAGGTTAAACTAGTTAGCTACTACTCGCTCTGTCCCCTTTTAGAGGCCGCTAGGAAATCGGGACTGGGAGGGGATTCCAGTTCCCGAGCAACAAATAAAACGAGACGGAGGGAATAGGGTTTTACCCTGGTAATCATGTTGGTGCGGCATTTGTGGGCATTGATTTTCCTCTAGGTCGTTGATTTCCTAGCTTGGTCCAAACGAAACGGCAGCATTAGATCTGAATCCTAACAGGACATTGATAGTGATGTTTGATTTCAGCGGACTTTATTGGCTTTGGGTGTGATGGATCCCACTCTCAATGCTCTCCTCCATCTAGCGACTGCTTGGCGGATTATATTGGCTACGGCGACAAGCAGCTGGAGTGCGGAAGGGTAGTGTTTGGTGTAAGTTTTAGTTAACTGGGACATTAATTGTGTGGTTAATTGGGAAATTTTGCTCTTAGATGTATATATTTTAGCCCATAATTCAGGATTGGCATTGGTACACCCGAACTCCGTTGTTTGGATGGTCTTGGCAATGATGGATAGAATCACACTCTAATTCCGAACGGCATTCAACGCACTACCGTACCCCCTCCCGCAATGTCTAGCCAACCACTTCCGTATTGGGTGGAAGGCCCTCCCCCCTCACCCTCGTTTCTCTCGCTCATATCTCTCCTCTCTCCATCTCTCTCGCACATCTCTCCCCCTCTCCGTCTCTCGCATCCTACAGAGCGCGCGGCGGCCTCCTCCGGTGCGCCCTCCTCCAGACGCAGTCCGTGTTACCGACCGGGACTAAATATCCTGTTATTCCCGGCTGTGAGTCCCGGTTGAAAAAACGGGACTAAAGCCCATATTCAACCGGGGCTAACGCGGCCTTTTCATGCTAAGACAATGATTTTCTTCGTAATCTCCTGGTATTGCAAAAGAAGACTTTTCTCCTGATACAATCTAGACAGTCTCATTGCCAAAATAAAGATATCTCATTTCTTCCTTTTTTGGGGGGCAGAAAAGCATTGTGTTGCAAGAAGCCAAGGCTTTACGAGTACCAAAAATAGCAATAACTTGCGCTGACGAAACCGAGTACACATTTGCCGCCCTATATCTAGCAGCAGTATTGAACGGACCTCACCTTCTTCTTTTTTTCTTAAAAGATCAGACCTCAGTGACCTCACCTCATTGGTTGAGACTATTCTCGTTTTGGTATCTGCGTGATTCGACATTGGTGCGTGCAGTGCATGCATGCTTCGGGTGGCAGGCATGCCTGCAACGCTGTCTGAACATTGCACAGCTGATCGAGCTGAGTAAAGCCGGTGCCTGCTTCATCGTACGAGCGCTTGGTCTCCGTCGATCTTTCATCGCCCGGCCTGCGTACGTGCTTTGTCTTTGTTTCAGGCTTGTACTATATATAGTACTGTACAGCTCTCTCTCGGACCACACCATTTTTGGCTGCATTTACCCTGCAGCTCCACTTACGTACCCGTGCTGCTTTTTCACGAAAGCAGCAGGCCGGCTAGGCCGGACCCGAAGTAACATAACGCCGCCAGTGTCTTCGTGAGATATAATGAATTGTACTGCGTGTGGCCTTTGGCGCATGAATGTGTACTGCATGTGCATGTGGTGCCACTGGCTCACTGACACCCTACGACTATATATCGGTCAAGAGGCCCCTTCGAGTGCGCAGGCGACATTTTAACTCGAAAGCCAAATTAAACTAGGAAAATACAAACGCCAACAATATACCTACACATCATCAAGAGGCTATATATGCTTGAGAATTGTTCCAATTAGTGTTGATACATTTCACTGAAATTAGCTAGAGCATTTCTTTTGGTCCCCTTTGAACTTTTTTTCTAGTTATTGCTCAAAGATAGGGTGAGAACACAATTAATCTTTTATGAAGAGAGAATATGGAGCTCCCAAGTTACAATTGGGTGGTCTGTTTGGAAAATGTGCATGGAACACTTGAATACTTATTCATGCATTTCAGAGTTACCTAGTAGAGCAGAGCACTATTAACATTCATGTGCCAATCAATATGCAGCCGTATCAAGTACTAGAACCTCTCGGAGCTGTTTTTATAGAAATTATAATTCCGCTGTGTCAGAGCATCGGGTCTCAAGGACTCATTTTCAAGAACATCCTCGGTTCATCACTGTCAAACAAAATTTTAAGCATGAGTTTTACATGGTTATCCATAGGTCAAAAAAGAAATACCACCTAAAGATTATAGAATGGCTAGATTCTCTTGTATATCCTATTTCCTCAAAAGAGAATATCTCTCGAGATAGTGCTCAATAACAAGTGAATTAAGATGACACCCTTACTTGCATGATGTATTAAACATCGGCTTAATAACCATCTATGTAGAGATGCAAAATGTCATAGGACCACTGCCCACCTTGGCACATTCAAAGTTCCGCCAAAGATTAGATGTAGTCATCTAGACACTACTACGGTATTGAATTTTTTCCGTCAGCATTATCAGTGCTAACTTACACCAAGAAACATTATCAGTGCCAGGTCGGAAGTGGGTAATCTTAGTGGCCGTTGGAACTGGCGGTGAAAACTATGTTCACCATTAGTTTGTGAATAGAACCGGCGGTAAAGATGGGATCCATCTTCACCGCCGGCTCTAGCATGAAACCAGAACTTATAATAATTTTCACCGCCGGCTCTAGCCTCGAACAATTAGTAAAAAATAGCACAGACTACAACCTCCACTCCCCCATCCCCTCCCCTTCTTCTTCAACCTAATGGCCACCATTTCCAGCACCACCTTGCTGTCATTTTGTATCCCTATGCTCATGGAAACTCCGGTTTTTTGAAGGTTACACTTCACCAATTTGTTTTAAGTTTAGTAACTAGAAATCGATTTACTTCCTACCTTGTTTAGTTGACTTGATTTGTATGTTTGGCTTCAATTTAATGGAGAGGTGGTTTGGTTCTTCATTTTAGAGGCCATTTCGCACCATTCTTTCCATGGGTGAGCTCAAATTTTGATGGTTGCACAAGTTCAAGGTTGGCATCTACATAATCTTGTCACTGATATCTTTCTTGGTTGGTTAGATTGCTATCAAATTTGATATGAATTTGATGGAAAAGCTCATTTTCCTTTTGGAGGGTATTTTGTCACAAATTTGATCGTGGGTGCTCCACAAATGACATAGGGCAACTTCCCACCTTGGCAAATTCAAAAGCTCTACCCTAGATTAGATGTTGACTAGTTTGGCGACAGAGGCCCGAAATCTAATGGGGTAGAGTATTGTGTAATAGTCTCAGTGCGATATATAGAAAATTGACAAGGTCATAACTTCAAAAATTGCTTATGTAGATACTATATATTGAGTATTCGATTGATATTTAGTAGTGCTAGAGGCAAGCATTGTTACAAAAATGCCAAATATCTTTGGTGGCTTGATCAGTACTCCCTTCAGTCACAAGTAAGCAATATTTTGAATGTCAATAAGTCCTTAAAGCACAAATTTGACTAATAATTATTGTTATCATGATGTAATAGTGCATTCATAAAACATGCTCTGAAGATGCTCATACCCGTCCATGTACCATACCAAACCTCAGTCAACCTCATTGACGACGCCTCCATCTCCCTAGAGTATCATGCTTGGTCCAATGTTAGCCTCCTGAAGGCCTTGTTTCCTGCCTTGTTCTCCCACTAGGTGGTAGCCACAGCTGTTCTCAGTGATTGAACATAATCTCACCTTTCTCAACAAGGTGGTCTACCCCAAGCGACCGAGCATGATGGTTGCTTCTTCACTGACTCCTCATTTGCCTCCTTCAAGGTCCCCTTCATCTAGCTATACCCTAGCATTTGTATGTATCCCCCTTTGCCAACTTTGCTCCCGCCAAATTGAGATCTCGCTCTGCATTTGGATCCTTCGCCATTACAAATGCACAGTTAGGAGCGCCTCTCCATCAACATGCATGGCTACCAAACACTAACACTTTTATTCCCCTACTCGACATCGCTCACCACTTCAGCCCCCCTACCCTCACGTCTGCTCTCTCTGGGTGCACATATTTCCAAACATACCCACCCCACACAGCATCGCTAGAACGGTAGCCATACCCTCATCCTGGCTCAAAAGATGCTTGCCCACCTTCAGCCACACAATCGTGCTCCTCTTCTTATGATGTGTCTTGAAGAGTCACAATCACATGATCTTCAATCATGTTGCCCTTGATGCATGCGATGTCATCTCCAAAACAAAAACTCTCCCACCTCAACCTCTAGATCCATCGTGATCCTCGTTGCATCCCTTCTCTCTTGTTATATTGCTATAATTATTGTCACTAGTACAAAACCAGCATGTAGTATTGAAGTTATTGAAGGTATCTACATCACATAGGCCACCACAATATGATCCTGGAGTCACCATAGGTATTTGCATCACGAGGAAGCTAATCAGAGTACTACTACATCAAGATCACCAAAGATGATAATGCTACAAATGTCCATCTCATGTATGCTCAGCTTCCAACTTTAGCAGAAATTCACAAGCTCCATGGATTAATGGGGATGAGTTCATCAACTTCCAGCGCGTCAACAAGCTAAAGATTGCCAACTCTTATTGCACTTCCGAGATAGTAGGTCATCCCAAGTACTTTGTATTAATAATTTAATTGAATTTTATGTTCTTATTCAGTGTGAGAAGTGTGGACAAAGAACTTCTTAGTTTATGTTGATGGTATTTGTATATTAATTAGTTTGATATTTCAAGTTTATTTTTTGTTTATAATTTACAAACATGCAGCTGGAATTTACAACCAACATGTTAAACTAAATATTCTAATAGTAATAGGTACATTGTTGAACTAGAATATTTAAATCTTTATGATACACCCATATAAGGGTTTGGCAAACCCAAACCCTAAACCTATCTCCAACTCTATGATGCTCAACCCAGTTTGGTTGTGGCCCAGTAGTGGCCTATTAGTGCGGTGTGCATATGTTTAGTACCACCTTGCTAGTTGAGAAAGGGTGGTTCCAACTTATAAGCCATTGTCTTCCAACCGTAGCACATTTGAGTTAACCATTTTACACGAAGCGATGATGAAAGTGTAAGCAGGATGCTATGTGTACGCGTGCACACCTCTAAAAAAGGTTGTGTGGTGCGGCTTTATAGGATAGGGTGTTACAAATTAAACTCTCTAGTCCTCTTGTAGCACCACTCCATTGTCACCATCCTCTTCGTCCCCTGTGTCATAACCATCGTCCTCCTCCTCTTGTGCCGAGATGGTGGGACCAGCCAAAGAAGCAACCACCATGGCCATGGCCGTAGAGGCTGCCATGCAAGCCATTGTGGCGGCCATGCCTGCGCGGTTGCGGTGGCCACGGTGAGGAAAGGTGTCATTCACTTGTTTGCATGGGCCCGCATCACGCGCCTCCATGACCTAGATCAACCCCGCGTTCGAGGTGTCGAAGGATCTCGAGTCCCCGCACTAGCGTGGTGTCTAGCTTTTGCTACTATGAAGGCCCAGACTCATGCGACCTTGGAGCTTGACTTCATTGCTAGTGCCGTTGCCTCCCTTCGACCATGACCTCGGTCGCTATACTGATGATGGAGGTAGGGTGCATTGTGGTGGCAATGGTCGAACTCTTTTTATGAACGAATTATCCTTTTACTCATTTTTTGAATTTATTGTTCTAAAAATTAAAAGTATGTCTTGTTCAAGTTATGTTACAAATGCAATTTTTATGCGGGTACATACACTTAGTCAAAAAATAAAACATAGTAAAAATTTAATATTGCGAAGTAATTCCTCGAACAAATATCCTGTATTTCAAATGAAAAAACAAAATATAAAAGGTACTGCAGGCAACCCAAAACGTCACTTGTGACTGCAGAGTTTTTTTTGCATGTAATAGATAAAGTATTTGCAGGACAATAACGCCTAATAACGTAATAAAATATCATGAAATTCAAATTACCGCACATGCGTGCTGATTGATATAGTCATTTACAGAGACCGATTAGCTAGAGCGAGATAATGTAACAATTTTTCGCCCAAGTGGTCCGTCCGCGCTAAAGAGAGTATGCATATAGTATATAATTAACAACCTAGCAGTCAGAACATTTTGATGCTGACTGGTCTGTAACGATGTGCTTCAATCCAAAACGTTGAGGGTGGTAGTTTAATTTAGGCATATGTACTGCTGTTGGCATGCTAAAAACGCCATGGTATATCATTAGCCGCCGTCAGATAAATATATATATCCGGCTGCATGCCTGAACGACAGAAAGGTATAAAAATGAAGCAAAAGTTTGGCAGGGAGCGTGGCGAGCTAGACTTGACCTTGAACGTGGGAACTTTGGCACGAGAAAAAGTGACCACTTCAACGTTATTCTTCTTTTCTTTTTGCTCCCAAGTCCAATCAAGAGAAGAAAGGACACGCCAGCCATCACCTGTGCACACAAATGCATGCATCTGGAGAAAGTAAAAGTTACAGCGGCGTCAGCTCTCAGCTGCAAAATATACGTATTTCGCTAGCTATTAGCCTCCACTCTGATGAAGGATTGACAGTTACCCATATAATAAACAGAAAATACATGATTCGGCACATGGATACATGAACGTAGTGGAGAGGTTGTCTGTCTAGAAAGTCATCTCTGCATCTGCTGCATCATCCATGCATGCCCATCTGAATTGAATGGACCCGGCCCGTTCGCGTGGACACCAAAAACACAAGGCATTCACTCTGGTGGACGAGACCATGCATCTCTTTTGTCCGTGGTGCTGCGGAGTGCGGACCACTCATCCACCCCAAAAATCTCTCTCTCTATCTATCTATCTATATATATATATATATATATATATATATATATATATATATATATATATGCAATAGAACCATATATACATATTCAGAACGTTTGACTCGATCGAACCAGCATATACATATGTACGTGCAGTCGTAGAACAGGAGCATGCGTGGTGCATGATATCTATGGTTACTATCTAGTTATCATCATCAAGTGTTCTAGCTGCTAGCTATCCAATGACGATAATCATAACGTATTAGGTCAGTCCCAACCCAAGACACTAGTAGTGGTGTCCATAGTCTCCACATCATCAAGAAACTAGTACAAGACACTACCCCTCCAACTCAAACACTACTATTCCAAACTCAAATTTAATGACACTCACCTCTCACTATGTCTTGGATAATGCGTAGAAACCATGTCTCATGCAAGACCCGGTTTCCTCCTCTTTCTTCATTAACTCACTTGACACATCATCTTTTAGTCTACGTGGCATGTCATTTAATTCTATGGACACTATCCTAGTCATGTGGTTGGGAATGCCTTACATCGACATGTAACCGAACAGTAGTTATTCAGAAAGAAACACACCCAATGTGTAACTGAAACAGCTGCGTGCCGACTTGTTGCTCTCAGCTAGAAGGGAAATTAAAGGAGCCAACAAGCTAGCTAGCCCGGAGAGAGATGAAATAATGGCCGACCTGTATCGTTTTCTCGCTTGTTGCCAACAGGGGCAAGTTGCATCGCAAGAGGGCCGAGTACTACGGAAAGGGGCACTCCCCCTTTCGCATTCAGGCTCGCAGCAGCAGCAGCAGCTTGCATTGGGTGTGCCCACTGCCCCGGCCAGAGGTGATGAGGATGAGGTGGCGACAAAACCATGCTTGCTTGGGGACCTTCGCCGTCCCCAGCTTGTACGCCGACCGATTCGATATTCATTGCCTGCACAGTCTTTTTTTCTCCCAAAGGAGAGCACGGTACGTCGTTTCGAAAACGAGAGTGACACTGTAGATGCAGACACAAACATGGGCGCAGAGCCGTGGTTTTCGTGTTCTAGAGGTTTCGTGGATGCCTGGGGGTGCATTATGTTGCCGTGTTGTTTTGCGCAACTTGCCGCGCCCCGATATATATCTTGCATATGGTTTTCTGCTGCGTATATATGCTTTCTGAATGCACGTTCATACACTGCACAGTTCATCGCACACGCCAGCCTCTTATCTGTTGGTACTTCTGGGCAAAAGAGGGTGGTGCTGCTATCATCATCATGCAATGGTCCTACATGCATACAATTAACAACGAAGAGCTGGCATTAGCAGGACCGTGGTAATAAATCAGTCCGTGCATGCATGGTCCTTCAAAAACTCAGCTTATTCATAGCAAGTTTAGGTTTAAATGTCTATAAATCTTGTCATATTTCTAATACATAACTCCATGTTCACTAATACACCGGGTTTTACCGGTCTTTCTGCATCTATGGCAAGATAAAAACCATAAGCCCCCCTCGGCCCTTTGGCACTCGAGTACATCTAACTGTTGAATATAATAGCATCTTTATTACAGTTATTTTTATAAACCATAATCTTAGCTTATAAAGATTATATTGTTTAGTGACACAAAAATCTAGTATATATTTAACTAACGTGGTGCCGACACTTAGAGAAGAGTAAAATGCATTGACGGCACCCTAAACTTAGAAAAGGTGTCATCTAGGTCTGTAAACTCTCAAAATACATTTTTGTATCACTTGTCCTGATGTGTCATCTGGGCCTGAACTCTCAAAATGCATTTTTAGGTCCTCAAACTAGTACAACGGTACATAAACTCTTAAAAATATATTTTTATAAATTTATCATGGTATCGACACCCGTCCAAATATGTGATAAGATAATGACTCCACCTTATTCCTGCACTAGACCTCTCTCTTTTCCGTCGCATTCTGAGAGTTTGGGGACCCATACATGACACATTGAACAAGTTCGAGGACTTTAAAATAAATTTTGAAAAATTAAGGACCTAGATGACACACTTAGACGAGTGCATGAATCCAAAAATATATTTTAAGAGTTTGTGGCACTGTATGATAAAATTATGGATCGCTGGTGTATTTTAATCCTTAGAGAATACGAATACGAATCCGCAGCGTAGTTGAAAAGAAACAATAACTAACACCACATGTGTTAAATTTATATTAGTTATACCTCTTCGTTAGCTTAATACTACAAAGACGCATTCACGCATGCATGGGTTAGCGGAAACTTCCAAGAGCTTGCCTTTTCTTTTCCCCAGAAAACGTCTCAGAAAACAAAAGTAGCCGTCCATGTGTGCGCAGCGCAGCGCTGTACTACGTGAGGAACCGAGGAGATAAGCATCAGAAAATAGCAGCAAAGGGTAGACGACAAGACGCCCAAATGGGCACCAGGCGACAAAGCAATGCTATTTGCTATAGAGGGAGGGAGGGAACGGTGGCCCCGTCCACCTTTACAGGGGAGCTGAACTAGCAGCAAGCAGCCTCTCTCTCTCTCTGAGCCTCCTGTCACCTCATGTGATTGCTGGAATGGCTCCTGCCCACCACTCTCTCTCTCCCACTTGTCCATGTTGCTCCGTCAAATGCTGAGCGCACACGCCCAACGCACCCAGGCAAATGTCTTTAACCAAATATCTTTTGCCCATTTTGCTGTAGTTGTTACTCCATCCATCCCAGGAGAAATACAACTCTCGCATGCCGATGAGTCAAATAATTTTAAGTTTGACCAAGTTTATATAAAAATCTACTAACATTTATTATGATATAAAGTAGGTATCATTATGTCGGGGACAAACCCAGGGGGTCCCCTAATCATCGGGGTAATCACCCTCTGGAAACGATATGCCACGAAAGGCCGAATCACCGACAGCCCGGAAGGGCCGCCAAGGCAGCTCGGCCCGTCACAGACTGTCGCGGCCCAAGAACGGCCGTCCGAGCTCGCCTGTCGGGAGGACCCAAGTCGCTACCCCCGTCCCCGCCTCGCTCGAGGGCCGCGCACCCTCGAGCAGGCGCAACGCAAACCCCGCCTCGCTCGAGGGTCGCGCACTCCCTCGAGCAGGCGAGCAGACTCCGCCTCGCTCGAGGCCAACTCTCTACTCAACACGGCACACTCCGGCGCCCCGCCCGACAACGGCATTTAATGCCCGCCCCATCAGGCGGGCGCCGAAATCAAAAGGCAATCTTTTCCCCACGCCGCGCCGCTGACACCACAGAGCTCGTTGTTCCACCTGCTCCGGTCACTGTGCGTCCTCACGGACGCTGTGCGGACGCACGCGGCACTGCGCAAGACCCTGTGAGGACTGGCAGGCGCCATTCTGCGCCACTGTTCCTCCTGGTACCGTCTTTTTCCCCTGGGCCGCCCCTCGAATAAGCATGGGGAACCCTCGAAAGAATATCTAAACAGCAACCGAGTACAGACTCCGGTCAGGCGTGGCCTGGTGATGACGAACGCCGGGTCAAATCCACCAACCCTCGACCATCTCCTGGTGAACCAGGCACGCCGCGCACTGTGGTTGACGGCAACCACCATACCGACCCCTGTACCGCCAACTCCGGTCCTTCCTCACCTGCCCCGCCCTCGAAGTCAACCAGCGAACGGGCGGCTGGACGCGGACTGCGGCAACGACACCCCTCGAAGCCGCCCCAGGACAAGCACAGGGACAGCCACGACGCTCGCAGAAGCCGGGGCTCGCCATAAATCCCCCGCCAGGGCCAAGGACGATGCACGCCCGACGCCATGCTCTCCGGTACATGTCCCTGTAGCACGTCACGCTTGTACTTGTAAACCCTACCCCCACCTATCTCTCCTTGACCTATAAAAGGAGGTAAGAGGGGAAGAAAGGAGGAGAGACCACCACACACGATATTGGCACTCGCCTCAATCATACTCGATTTCAGGGACTTGGAGACTCCTCCTCCTCTCCCGCCTTGCTTGTAGCCCCCCTCTGCAAGCACTCCGGTGCAAGATAGTACAGCGCTCCGAACGCACCCTGCTGGACGTACGACCTCACGGTCGGAACCAGGATAATCGCTCGTCTCATCGTGCTAGCTCTTGCATCAACCGTCAAGGGACGAGACACAGCGCATTCTGTTTGGCGCTGGGGATTGGTCGACCGATCCCAGCACCGATAGTGGCGCGCCAGGTAGGGGGCTGCGCTGTGATCAACCTCGCCCGATCAGTTCCCTTGACGGCAGGCCACGCCAAGGCCATGTCGCCACGATCCGCCACGGGGTCCCCCGGCCCACTTCCGCGCGGGTACCGGATCACGTTTGGGAGCCTGGAGTTCGAAGCGACCGGTGAGGGCCTCCTCATGCGACTCGCCTCCAGGCCGCCCAACATGATGCCCGCTACCCCGACGCCGCCAATGCCGGCCCAGCTCAGGAGACGACGAGGACTGCGCGAGCTACAGATCCGCGCGGAGCGGCGCGTTGCTCCGCGTACCGTCCTCCCTGACTGGGACGCACACCTGCTGCTCCAGCCCGCCGCCACATTACAGGGGGCCGGACCCCCGCCGGCGGCTCCCGCGGAGGGGGCGCGCTGGGAAAATGTGGTCGGGCCGGCGCAGCTCCCCCACGGGATGAACAACGCGGCCGCAAGCTACTCCGCGGCAATCAGCGCCAACCCGAACGCGCACGAGGATTCGCCGAGTCACCAGCTGGGTTCAATCTGCGGCCTCAACATTTCCTCACCCAGCGGACCCCAGTCCGAGTCAGATGACGGAGAGAGTGCGCGTGGGCAGGAGCACCCGAACTTGGACTACTCCGGGTTGCGAGACCGCGAAGGCCTTATCTCCTTTCAGGCCGTCGCGGACTTCTGCCTCACCTGCTCCGACGACTCCAGCGAGGGGGAATACGACCCCACGCGGGAGTGCTTCGTCCTCGACGGCGAAGTAGAGTCCGTGGGAGATGATGGAGAGACGCGCGACGGGGCCGGACACGACGAACCGCCACCAGCGCCTGCCGAGCCAGCGAGTGAAGCCGCACTCGCACAGGCACAGCTTGCGCAGGTGCAAGAGCTGGAAGCCAAGCTCCAACAGGAGCGCCAACAGGTACGGGAGCTGCGCGCAGCCCTGGAAGCCCGGCAGCCCAAACGCGGCGAACGCGCACGAGCTGTCGGGCGCATTGCTCAAGCGCGCATCATGGGTGACGGCGACGACGCCGGTCCTGCCATGCCGCCAAGAGCAAGCCAGAAGCTCGTCGCCGCAGCAACCCTGATTCGGGCCATGCCCGAACCATCGACACCAGAAGCACGCAGCATGCGGCGTCAGGTGCAGGCCCTTGTCGAAGAAGCGGCCGTTCAACAAGCGGAAAGTTCCGCCTCCCGCATGCGCCACCCGGACAGTTCGAGAGCAGGAGGCGGCAAGTGGGATAAGGAGCAATCCATCTACACCCCACCCAGGGGCGCGTGGACGCCTCACCGCCCGACGAACGACGGAAGGGCGCTCGTGACCGGCGACCGCGAGACGAGGAGGTCCGCGAAGGACCGACTCGTGGACACACGGGGCGCCGTCGACGATGGCGATGCGCGCAACGTCCTGAACAGGAAGAGGCAGGACGCGGCGCCTCCCCACAGTAGGCACCCCCGACGGGGAGGTCGCTATGACAGCGAGGAGGACAGAAGCCCGACGCCGGAACCCCGGTGTTCAGCCGGAAGATCCGTTCGGCCGCCATCCCGCCGCGTTTTCGCCAGCCAACCACCATCACCAAGTATTCGGGTGAGACGAAACCCGAGACGTGGCTCAACGACTATCGCTTGGCCTGCCAGTTGGGCGGGGCCACCGACGATGTCATGATCATCCGCAACCTTCCGCTTCATCTCGCGGACTCGGCGCGGACATGGCTCGAACACCTACCCGCGAACCAAATCCACGACTGGGACGACCTGGTCAAGATGTTTGTGGGTAACTTTCAGGGCACATACATGCGCCCCGGAAACTCCTGGGACCTGCGCGGGTGCCGGCAGGCGGCCGACGAGCCGCTGAGGGACTTCATCCGCCGTTTCTCCAAGCGCTGCACCGAGCTCCCGAGCGTGGGTGACTCCGAAATCATCCACGCCTTCCTCGAAGGCACGACCTGTCGAGAGCTGGTGCGCGAGCTGGGACGAAACCATCCCACCAGCGTCAACGCTCTGTTCGACATCGCCACCAACTTCGCCTCTGGAGAGGAGGCCGTCGGGGCAATCTTCGACGGCAAGACCAAGGGGAAGCGCGCGGAGGAGCTGCCCGCGGAGGGCAGCAAACCCAAGGCCAAGACAAAAAAGCAGAAACGGGGCAGTAAAGGCAAGAGGCCTCGGCAAGCCGCGCAGCAGCAGCAGCAGGGCGAAGACTCTGACGACGCCCTCGTGGTCGAGCGAGGCCGCAAAGGCCCTCGGGGCCCCCCTCAGGGGGGAGGCCTGTTCGACGAGATGCTGAAGAAGCCATGCCCGTACCACAAGGGCCCTGTCACCCACACCCTCGAACAGTGTGGGATGATCAAGGGTTACTTCAGGCGCACCTCCGCGAAGGAGGATGGCCCGAAGAAGGATACGGGCGATGGCGGCAACGACGAGTTCCCCCACGTGGAGAATGTATTCTTCATCGTGGGGGGCCCACCATGAACGCGACATCCCGGGAGCAGAGACGTGAACACCGAGAGGTCTTCTCCGTTCACCCCGCGACGCCGACTTACCTCGCCTGGTCGGACGAGACCATCTCCTTCGGCCGCGAGGACCATCCGGACTATGTCCCGAATCCGGGGCGCTACCCACTTGTTGTCGACCCTGTCATCGGCAACACACGATTCTCCAAGGTGCTGATGGACGGGGGCAGCAGCCTCAACATACTCTACGTCCACACCTTAGAGCTCATGGGCATCGGCACGAACCAGCTGAGGCCAAGCAAGGCGCCGTTCCACGGCATCGCGCCGGGAAAACGGGTCCAACCCCTCGGGCAGATCGACCTGCCCGTTTGCTTCGGTACTCCCGAGAACTTTCGGAGGGAGACCCTCACCTTCGAGGTGGTGGGATTCCCAGGAGCGTACCACGCTATTTTCGGGCGACCGTGCTATGCCAAGTTCATGGCGGTCCCCAACTACGCCTACCTCAAGATGAAGATGACAGGGCCAAAGGGCGTCATCACCGTGGGATCGTCGTACGAGCACGCCTATGCGTGCGACGTCGAGTGCGTCGAGGGCGCGGAAGCGCTCGCCTACAGCGAAACCCTGGTGGCGGATTTGGAGAAGATGGCGAACGAGGCCGTCGACTCCACCAAAAGGCACGCGGGCACCTTCGAGGCTGCTGAACACACCAAAGCGGTGCCCCTCGACCCCATCGCCCCCGAGGGCAAGGCGTTGAGGGTCAGCACCACCCTCGACCCCAAATAGGAAGCAGTGCTCGTCGACTTTCTCCGCGCCAACGCGAACATCTTCGCGTGGAGACCCTCGGACATGCCGGGGATCCCGAGGGAGGTCGCCGAGCACAGCCTCGACATCAAGCCACACTCCAAGCCGGTGGTACAGCGACTGCGGCAGTTCGACGAGGAAAGGCGCCGCGCCATCGGGGAGGAGGTGCACAAACTCCTACAAGCCGGATTCATCAAAGAGGTATTTCACCCGACCTGGCTTGCTAATCCTGTTCTAGTTAAGAAGAAAAACGGAAAATGGCGCATGTGCGTAGATTATACCGGTTTAAACAAAGCATGCCCTAAGGTTCCATTTCCTCTGCCTAGAATAGATCAGATAATAGACTCCACCGCTGGATGTGAGTTGCTATGCTTTCTTGATGCTTATTCCGGTTATCATCAAATCAAGATGAAAGAGTCCGACCAGCTCGCGACTTCTTTCATCACCCCGTTTGGCATGTTTTGCTACGTCACTATGTCGTTCGGCCTCCGAAACGCTGGAGCTACATACCAGCGATGTATGCAACACGTTTTCGGAAGCCACATCGGGCGGACCGCTGAGGCATATGTTGACGATATCGTTGTGAAAACCAGAAAGGCGAACGATCTGGTCAACGATCTGCAAATCACATTCGGTTGCCTCCGGGCGAACGGGGTAAAGTTGAATCCGGAAAAATGCGTATTCGGGGTTCCGTGAGGCATGCTATTGGGTTTCATCGTCTCCCAACGAGGCATCGAACCCAACCCCGAAAAAGTCTCGGCCCTGGATGGGGGCAATTCGGGACCTCAAGGGGGTGCAAAGAGTACTGGGCTGCCTCGCAGCTCTCAGCCGCTTCGTCTCTCGACTTGGCGAGAAGGGCTTACATTTGTACCGGCTCCTAAAAAAGCACGAACGCTTTTCATGGACCCCCGAAGCCCAAAAAGCCCTCGACGGGCTAAAAGCATCGCTCGCACGCGCACCCATCCTCACGCCGCCGCGGAACGGTGAGCCCCTCTACCTATATGTGGCTGCGACAACGCAAGTTGTCAGCGCCGTCATCATTGTGGAAAGGATAGAGGAGGGCCACGCTCTGCCGGTCCAGAGGCTGGTGTACTATGTCAGCGAGGTGCTGACCGAAACCAAGATGCGGTATCCACAGATCCAGAAGCTAATCTACGCCGTAGTGCTCGCGCGTCGAAAGCTGCGACACTACTTCGAGGCCCACCCGGTCACCGTGGTCTCATCTTTCCCTTTGGGGGAGATAGTCCGCAACCCGGACGTCTCGGGTAGAATAGCGAAATGGTCTATGGAACTCGTGGGGGAAACTCTCTCCTACGCACCGCGTAAGGCGATAAAATCGCAAACCTTAGCGGATTTCGTCGCTGAGTGGACCGACGTCCAACTTCCGCCGCCACAGATCCAGGCCGAATGCTGGACCATGTACTTCGACGGGTCGGTAATGAAAACCGGGGCAGGTGCGGGCCTCCTTTTCATCTCGCCCCTCGGAGAACATATCCGATACATGGTTCGCTTGCACTTCCCAGCGTCGAACAACATGGCGGAGTACGAAGCCCTCCTCGCTGGGCTCCGCATCGCCATCGACCTCGACATCAAACGTCTCGACGTCCGGGGGGATTCTCAGTTGGTCATCGACCAAGTGATGAAGAACGCAAGCTGCCGCGACGAAAAGATGGAGGCATATTGCAACGAGGTTCGTCGTCTCGAGGACAAATTCCATGGCCTCGAGCTGAACCACGTCGTACGCAAATACAACGAGGAAGCGGATCAGCTGGCTAAGATCGCGTCAGAGCGAATCACCGTTCCTCCGAACGTCTTCGCCCGCGACCTCGATCAACCCTCCGTCAACTTCGAGCGAAGGGCCGGAACCCTCAGGACACCCTCGGGGGCTGCGGGGGTCGAGCCCATAGAGGAGGACCCCTCGAAAGAGGGGTTCGAAGCCCTCGACGCTGAAATTTCTTTGGCCGAGGCCATGGAAATCGACGCAGACACGCGACCACAAGACTGGCGTGATCCGTACCTCGCATGGATCGACCGCGGAGAGCTGCCCTCGGACCGAACCGAGGGGCGCCGCATCGCCAGAAGGGCCAAGACCTTTGTCTCAGTTGGCGGCGAGCTGTACAAGCGCAGCGCCTCAGGGATCTTGCAGCGATGCATCCCCATCCCCGAGGGAAGGCAGTTGATCCGCGACATCCACGCCGGGGCGTGCGGACACCACGCAGCGCCGCGCACCCTCGTGGGTAACGCATTCCGGCAAGGCTTTTACTGGCCCACCGCCGTGTCCGACGCAAACGAGGTCGTGCGCACCTGCGAAGGGTGCCAATTCTACGCACGAAAGACGCATCTCCCCGCACACGCCCTGCAGACCATCCCTATAACATGGCCTTTCGCGGTCTGGGGGTTGGATCTCGTGGGGCCCTTCCGCCCAGCGCCCGGGGGATTCACCCACTTGTTGGTAGCCATCGACAAGTTCTCGAAGTGGATCGAGGTCCGGGCCATCACCAGCATCAGATCTGAGCAGGCCGTGATGTTCTTCACCGACATCATCCACCGATTCGGGGTACCCAACTCGATCATCACTGACAACGGCACCCAATTCACCGGCAAGAAGTTCTTGGAGTTCTACGACGACCATCACATTCACGTGGATTGGTCGGCCGTGGCACATCCACAAACGAACGGCCAAGTAGAACGTGCCAACGGCATGATACTACAAGGCCTGAAGCCAAGAATCTTCAACAAGCTGAACAAGTTTGGCCGGAAGTGGGTTGCTGAGCTGCCATTAGTGATCTGGAGTCTCAGGACAACCCCAAGCAGGGCCACAGGCTTCAGCCCGTTCTTCCTCATCTATGGCGCCGAAGCCGTCCTCCCAACAGACTTGGAGTACGGGACTCCGAGGCTTAAGGCCTACCAGGAAGACCGAAACCAGCGGGACCGCAAGAATTCGCTGGACCAGGTGGACGAGGCTCGCGACGTAGCGTTGCTTCACTCAGCGCGCTACCAACAATCGCTTCGGCGATACCAAGCTCAGAAGGTACGGCGTCGAGACCTCCACGAAGGGGACCTGGTGCTAAGACTACGCCAGGACAATCGAGAGCGCCACAAGCTCACTCCGCCATGGGAAGGACCGTTCATCATCGCCAAGGTCCTCAAACCCGGCACTTACAAGCTGGCGAACGAGAAGGGCGAGGTCTTCACCAACGCCTGGAACATCCAACAGCTACGTCGCTTCTATCCTTAAAACTCTCAGTATTTCTTGTAAATACTTCGTGTTCTTAGTTAACAACAATAAAGAGTTTGCGAAAAACATGAAAAAATTGTTGCTAACAACACAAACAAGGGGGACTTGGTTCTATTTTCAAATAAAGCCAAGCCCCCCTCGGGGGCTGCAGGGGGGTTTACCCTCCCTAATCGTCCCAATTTTCGAAAATTGTGTTAAAACTCGAGGCGCTTAGAGAGGATGCGGGGCGCGAGCTAGCTAAAGCTGGATTTGGTTGAGCCGTGAGACCGCCTATGCCCGCGAAGGGATACGGCATCTCCCTCTCCACTCCACGCTTTAATCGCTCGCGGATTCGAAATACCCGGCTAAAATCTCTCCAAGCCAAGAGTAGCACAATAGAACAATCGAACAAGTTTGAAACGCACGATTGACTTTCAATCTTAGTTTATTCACAGAGCTAGTCTCCTAAAAACTAAGATACATCTAGATACTAAACCTGAACCCTTCAGGCTCCACCTTCCTGCGGGGACGCGG
Source organism: Echinochloa phyllopogon (assembly GCA_033239725.1). NCBI lineage: Eukaryota > Viridiplantae > Streptophyta > Magnoliopsida > Poales > Poaceae > Echinochloa > Echinochloa phyllopogon. Next base: position 6,915,049 of record BTCW01000014.1, on the reverse strand, counting down.
TGGCCTCGGCGGCAACGTTCGAGGGAACCGATGCAAGCGCCCCAGGACCATCGTCATCGCGGCACACCGAGGCGATGTCCTCCTCAAGGGACGCCACGGCGTCGGCCTCAGGATCAACCTCGGCTTCGGTGGCGGTCGAGGCCTCAGGCCCAACGTCGGCGCGCACATCTTCATCCTCCTCGGGGAAAAGATCGCGCCCGAACTTGGCGGCAAGTGCCGTGGCGGCATCCTCGGCGCCGTCATCAGCCTCGTCGAGGGCAGCAAGGGCGGCGTCGTCGTCCAGGTCTGCGTCGATGAAGTAACCGCGTGCCACCGCCGCGAGGTCGATGTCGTAATGCGTCGACACCACGCCGAGCGCCTTCTTCACTCCAAGGTGAAGCGCGTGCTCAAGGCGCTCCGCCACGCAGCTCTTCAGAGACCTCAGGCGGCTGGGCAACGACGACCCCGACTGCACGTCGACGCACTGGACGTCCCGGCACGCCGCATCGGCGGCGACCTTCAGCGCCTCGAGCTCCCCCTGGGCCTCGGAGTAGGCGGCCTGAACAGCCATCACCTCATCCGCCTTCTCCGCCTCGGCCCTCCGCAGCCCTGACAAAGCTCAAGCACGTCAAGATGAACTCCAACACAGAAATCCAGGAGAGTGTAAGGACATACCGTCCGCCAAGGCCCTGGCCTCGGTAAGCGTTGTGCGCTCTTGCTGGACCAGGCCCTCCGCGGTCGCCAGCGCACCCTCTTTCTCTCGAAGTGCGCGGCCGAGCTGCTCGACCTCCTGGGCCTTTTGCCCCGCCTGGGCCACCGCCTCCGTGAGATGGGACTGCGCGGCCTCGCACGCCTTGCGCTCAAGCTCGAGCCGCTCCAACGCTGCGGCCAAGGCTCGGGCCTCCCGCTCCGCCGCGCCTCGCTCAGCGTCGCGCTCCCGCTCCGCGCGAGCCTTGGCTTCTTCATGTGCGCGGGCGGCCGTCTCTGCTTCCCTCACCCGGACGGTGAGCTGGGTCACTTCCGTGCCCAGGTCCGCGTTCGCCTGGCGGAACCGGCGAAGATCGGCGTACAAGCCCGCGATGCACGCGGTCTTGTCTACCGCCTCTTGCCGCAGAAGCTACACGAAGAGCCATCAGGGATAAGACACAGACTAAAAATAATCTCGAAGTGCTGGGACGAGCGCGGGGATACCTCGAAAAGCTCCAGCGCCTGCCTGGAATGGAGATCGGCGGCAGCTGAGATGGCCCGCTCCAGGTCCGTCCCGACCCGTTCGGCCTGAGCCCACAGCTCGTTCTCCTCCGCCATGCTCTGCCAGACCCGGGCGGAGACGCCAGGCTCCTCCGGCCACGCGCTCGGGCTGCGACGACCCTGGAGCAGCGCCACCTCAGCCGCATCCCACTCGGCCGCTCCCCCGGCCACGGGCATCTGCGGCGGCCCCTGAGACAAGAAGCGCGCCGCTGACACCTCGGCCGCAGACACCCCAGCAGGGGGAACGCGCCCGCCATCGCCACCCTAGGCCACGCCTTGTGCGCGACCCAAAGCCGGCAGGATGACCGTGCCACCGACCGGCACGACCGCCTCCTGCCTCCTTCTAGTAGGGGCCGCGGCAGTGGCATGGCCCTCCTGCTCGCCCACTTCTGTCACCGGGGCGCCGTGCCCCGGCTCCACCTGTTGACACCAAAAATTGGCGCCAGGAAGAGGCTGACGTGTGGGCCGGAGTCGTCGAAGAGATGTCATTCGGCAAAGGAGTTTTTCCCCAGAGGCATTCGGCAAAGACGTTCTGCGGTCGGGAATGCGTCGTCATTCGGCAGAGGCATGGTTCCGCAGGTAAAAGCGGTAGCATTCGGGAAGGCGCGATGACGTGGAAAAACATAAGGAAAAGGCCGGTTCGAACAAGGAACGCAATATGGGCACGAAGATCCGTCATTTATTTTTAGAAACAAGTGTTGTAGTCGTGTCCGACTAGGAGTTGTATCAAGACCTGGGTATAAATATAAACCCATGGCAGCTGTAAAAAGGGATCCGAATCCAATCAATCATACAACAAACCGGCCCCGTGCCAACATCGAGTCCTTTAGTCGAGTCGTCGAGTTCTTCGAGAGGAGTCATCGATCCGTCGACCTCCGTAAGTACCGGCAACCTTGTATCATGCTTAGTATCATGCGGTGGATTTAAGCTTTGATGCAAGTAGTCTTGTTACCATGCTTAGTATCATCCGGTGGATTTAAGTTGTGGTCTCAAGAAGGTTCCTCTGTTAGGTCAATAGCCATGCGGTGGGCTAAGATCTAGTATGGACCAAGTTATCGGCTCTGTTAGATTTCGGCAAGATCTAACAGATTCATTAAGTTACCCCGTGTTGCTTCGTTTTTACTCTGTGCTTAATTCATGCAACACACCTTTGCCCAATCTAGATCGGCTAGAATCGGCTTTGCTTTACGGTGCGACGACTTATTCCCTCATAGCCGAATCCGAAACCGATCTAGGTTGCCACGTGTCGCGGGTTCGAACTTGTCGGTATCGTGTCGGTCTTGACAGAACCGGGTATCATGCGGTAGATGCAGGTTTTTGGATCGTCTTAGAGCTAATCATCCGGTGGATTAGAATTCGATTCGATCTGATAGATTTATCTTTACCGATTAAGTTTGTTCCTTCGCCGCGGACCCCGATTCGGCTAAGTAGCCGTATTCGGCAGTGCTCTCACGAGTGAACGTGTGTTCGTGGGTTTGCATTGGACAATGAATGCTTTTAGCCTTTCACGATTAGATTGTATCATGCGGTGGATTGATTTAATCTGATTGGTGGTGTGGCCTCAAACGAGTTGTATCATGCGGTGGATTAACTCGTTCGCTGCCATGCTTGACGGGTGCTGCTTTCGGCCTATGCATTCTTGTTTTCAATGTAAATTCGTGACTGTGTTGTGGGTTCGTAATTAAACATTGAATGCTTTTAGCTTTTCATGATTAGACTGTATCATGCGGTGGATTGGTCTAATCTGATTAGTGGTGTGGTCTCAAACAAGTCGTATCATGCGGTGGATTAACTTGTCTTGTTATCATGCTTGACGGGTGCTGCTTTCGGCCTATGCATTCCTTGTTTACTGCGAATTTATGATCATGTTTCACCCTTTTATTTATCTATCATGCTCTGTTTCTCGTTAATCGGCTATGAGTACGTGTTACAATGTTCATTCGGTTGAAAGCCGATCTTTCGTCATGCTTACGTCACGCATTCGGCAGTGCGTTCCTTGCGTGCCTTGCCGATTGCCGAATGAGGCTTTAACTGCCGACAGATAGCTTCTCTGTAGCTATGTGTCGTTCGAAACTGGCTCCGTAGCCGCAAATATGGAACTGTCTGGTCCCACCCGGCACGTTCCAGGTTTTGATCTAAACGTTTTTTTGTCCCTTTGTTAGTTTTCAGGCAAACTGGCTGGCACGCTTCTGGATTCAAAAGCCCGGGCCACGTGTGAAGCCAGCTAATTCGGCTTGCTGTGTGCTTGGCGTAAGGTGCGGATTTTACGTCAACACACTTTTTGGCACGCCCGGTGGGACACACACACAAGTTTTCAAGATGCCTGAGTTGAGCGACATCATGGATGTCACTTTGGAAGAGTTATCTGAAGAGCATCAACAGATGGTAAAGGCTGCTGCTGGCCAATTCATTAACAAATGTTTACTGTCTTTCGCCAAGAACAGGAGTGGTGCACCGTTTCTCAAGTCCGACTTGCCAAGAGTTCTCCTTCCTGGGCAGTCTGATTTTACTGAAGAAGAAGAAAGGGAGAGATTCTCGGGCTTGTTATACAAAGCTTTGGGGGAAGCAATGACCAATCACAATGCTGCGTTCTTGAACAGTTTTCGGCATATAATGGTAAGCATTTTTGGTCAGCATGTGGATAAACCCTTCGAGCAGATACATGGGCAATTGGGTGGTCCGACGTACTTCAATGTTCAAGCACCAGTTCAGAAACTACATGGTAAAGGAAATGCTGATGAAACTGGAGGTTCTGGTACTAAAGATACAAATGGTCAACCGATTCGGCAAGATCCTCAACCTGCACTGCCGAAAACTCGCACATACGGTGATATGGCATTCGGCACCACAGGGAATCCACCTGCTTCTGCTTATAAGATATCCCCTCTGAACAACAGGCTGCAAAGGGACATGTATGGAAACGGATATTCAGAGTTTATGGATTACAATGCTATCGACGCTCTCCCGAATCCTGGATATGTTGGTACTGCAGGCATGCTTGCTGGAAGACCAGGGAATCAAGATACCAGTATCGATCTCATGGTGCAAAAAATGACCGATGTATTGCAAAACCAATTCGGTCTGAAGCCTAAAAATCAGGGGTACATGTACTCATCTCCTTTCCCAGAATGGTACCAAAGGGTATCATTGCCGAATAGAGTCAAGGTTCCTACAGAATTCACCAAATTCTCGGGACAAGATGATACAAGTACTGTGGAACATATAGCTCGATATTTGATGCAGCTTGGAGAAGCTTCGGCAGATGAGGCTTTCAGAGTCAGATACTTTCCTTTGTCACTGACGGGTCCAGCTTTTACATGGTTTGCTTCTTTGCCTGCTCAGTCGATTTGTACTTGGAAAGACCTGGAGCAGAAATTCCATGCTCATTACTACATTGGCAGTACCGAGAAAAAGTTGGTTGATTTGACCAGCTTGAGGCAGAGGAATAATGAAACACCTACGGAGTTCCTCAGGAGATTTAGAGAAACAAAGAGTATGTGCTTTTCTCTGAACATACCTGATGATCAACTGGCTGGTATGGCTGTAGCTGGCATGTTGCCTGCCATTCGGGAGAAGCTATTCGGGATGGAGTTTGATGATCTGGGCCAGTTGTCGCACAGATTGGCTTTGATGAGTAACCAGGCATATGGTTTCAAGAAAGATGCCAGATTTGCTAAAAATAATGATGTAGCTGACATCTATAACCAATTCCTTGAAAGAGCAGATCAAGAAGATGGGTATGAAGATAGCGAGGAGATAGCCGCAGCAGAGATAGTGTGGAGCAAAGAACCAGTTACAATGACTCAAAGATGGATCAAACAGATGAAGGGAACATATGATTTTGATGTGACTAAGGCAGACAAATTGTTTGAGTTCCTGGTGAAAGAAGGCCGAATTAAATTGCCAGAGGGGCATTCTATGCTTCGGCCTGATGGAGTGAAAGATAAGAGGTACTGTGGGTTTCATGATAGAAATTCTCATTCCATTAATGAATGCAGAGTCTTTAGGATGAAGATTCAGAAAGCTATCCAGGAAGGACATCTGAAATTCGACAACAAGATGAAACTGGACAGTAACCCTTTCCCTCAGAATATGATCGGTTTCTCGGTTAATATGGTGAATGCTGTTCAATCTGGAGAAAAAGGAAGATTGAAAGTTTTAACCTCAAAGAAGGCAAGACAAGATGGTTCAGTTGATCCCACTCGGCAGATCACAATTGAACAGATTCGCCAGAAAGATCTTCGGTTCCCGAATAGCCGATTTGAAGTGGGAGAATCCTTTAAACCTAGAGTTACTACACGTATTCTCCTCAACAAATGGCAGCGTCAGCAAGAAAAGGAGCGTTTTCAAAGGCGTGAATATGAGGAGGAGAAAAGAGGGCGCGAAGAAGAAAGGTTTGAGGAAGAACAAGAAGAGTATGCTCGAAAGCAGGAACGTGCGCATTAGGGGTGTGCATTCTTCAGACACTGTTGGAACGAAGGTTTGAAGCTTCCCACATGGAATAATTGTCCTGAATGCAATAATAGGTATGATGAATATAGGCAGGGAACTGTCAATCGCCGATCTGTCCATGAAAGAATTGACAGGGTGCATCCTAGTGATGATCGGCGTTTTAATGATCAACCAAGAAAGAGACATACTGATTACAGGTGGGTTGATCGTGAAAAAGAAGAAGATCATGCTTATGTGTGGCAAGAAGGACAATGGTGCCCACCTGGTTTGAGGAAGAGCCAGAAGAGAAGAGTACAGCGCTTGAGGAATCGGGAATTGAAGCAAGCAAAGGTCAAGGTGAAATCAATATGGCTCCCAAAAGACAAGCCTGACGAACATGGTCATTCGGCTCCTACATGTATGGTATGTTTTCTGCCGAATGAATTCATGGCTCCAGCTAACCAAATTGTACAGGAAGAGATGTTGCCCGATATAGATGATGCCGAACGATTTGGGTTAATGGCACAATTGATGTTGAACAAACAAGCTATTTTTGAGAAGCCAGCCCAGAATCGGCACATGAAGCCACTGTACTTGAAGGGATATGTTAATGGCAAACCATTGACCAAGATGTTTGTCGATGGAGGAGCTGCTGTCAATGTAATGCCATATACCACATTCAGGAAGCTTGGTATGGGCCCTAGAGATTTGACACCAACGAGCATAATTCTGAATGATTTTGCTGGAAATCCTTCGGACACCAAGGGATGCGTGCACGTTGATCTGATGATTGGGTCCAAGACTCTGCTTACGACTTTCTTTGTCATTGAGGGCAAAGGGGCATATAGCTTGCTGCTTGGAAGAGATTGGATTCATGCAAATTGTTGTATTCCATCTACTATGCATCAACAGCTTATTCAGTGGATAGATGATGAGGTGGAGATTGTCCAAGCAGATGATTCAATAAGCGTGGCAAATATGGAACCAGCTTTTTGGGAATATCAAGGCATAGATTGTTTCTCAGGCAAAGACTGGGGAGAAGGTCCTGTGACACCAGCCAGCAGTGATCAGCAGCCGATCAAAGCAGTCGGCTCTCATAGTAATTTTTGATGGAAAATCCAATTGATGGAACTGATGGAAAATTAGGACGTGGGTTTGTGTCGGCCGATAAATTAGAAGAAGTGGACATTGGAGATGGTGACAAGCCAAGGCCGACATTTATCAGTGCTAACTTGGATTCGGTTTTCAAAGAAAAGTTGGTGATATTGTTAAAAGAATACAAGGACTGCTTTGCTTGGGATTATTCGGAGATGCCCGGTCTAGACCGTTCTATTGTTGAACATCGGTTGCCAATCAAACCTGGTTACAGGCCTTACAAGCAACCACCCCGAAAAATCTACAGGGAAGAAGTGTTGGCCGATGTGAAAAAGGAGATTAAAAGATTACTAGATGCAAATTTCATTCGGCCATGTAAATACGCGGATTGGATCTCTAATATTGTTCCTGTCTATAAGAAAAATGGAAAGATGAGGGTTTGCATAGATTTTAGAGACCTAAACAAGGCTACACCCATGGATGGATATCCAATGCCTATTGCTGATTCATTGGTTGATGCTGCTGCTGGATACAAAGTGCTCAGTTTCATGGATGGTAACGCAGGATACAATCAGATTTATATGGCATTGGAAGATATAGTAAAGACAGCTTTCAGGTGTCCTGGACACATAGGGTTGTTTGAGTGGGTTGTCATGACCTTTGGATTGAAAAATGCCGGTGCAACTTATCAAAGGGCTATGAATTATATTTTTCATGAGTTAATCGGCAAGATTGTGGAAATATATATTGATGATGTGGTGATCAAGTCATTGGATCATGAATCCCATTTGGCCGACATAAGGAAAACTCTAGAATGCACCAGGAAACATGGGCTTAAGATGAACCCGAACAAGTGTGCTTTTGGAGTTTCGGCTGGAGAGTTTCTGGGATTTTTGATACATGAAGGAGGAATAGGAGTTGGTAAGAAAAGCATGAAGGCAATTGATGAAATTGTTCCTCCAACTAATCTTAAAGAGTTACAATCGCTGCTTGGCAAGATAAATTTTGTGAGAAGGTTCATATCAAACTTGTCACAAAAGGTGTTGCCCTTTTCCTCACTGTTGAAAATAAAAAAGGATCAAAAGTTTGTATGGGGTGACGAACAACAGAAGGCTTTTGATGAAATAAAGGAGTACATGAAGAAGCCACCAGTATTGGTGCCTCCACAATTGAACAAGCCTTTCAAGTTGTACGTGGCGGCCGATGCCCAAACTATTGGATCGGCCCTCATTCAAGAATTTGAAGGGAAGGAAAGAGTAGTTGCATACCTTAGCCGAAAGTTACTAGATCCAGAGACAAGGTATTCGGCTATAGAGAAGCTTTGCTTATGTGTTTACTACTCCTGTACAAAATTTCGGCACTACTTACTACATGTCGAATGCATTGTGTATTCAAAGTTTGATGTGATAAAACACATGTTGTCTATGCCAATTTTGAACGGAAGGATTGGCAAATGGATTTTAGCTTTGTCTGAATTTGAGTTAAGGTTTGAATCGGCAAAGGCTGTTAAGGGACAGATTATTGCCGACTTCATTACTGAACATCATGATACATCGATAAATTTGCTTAACATTGTTCCTTGGGTGTTATTCTTTGATGGATCTTCATGCAACAAAGGTGGTGGAGCAGGTATCTTATTAATTTCACCCAAAGGAGAAACATTTGAGTTTGCTGTTCCTATTCAATCTGCTGTTACTAACAATCAGGCTGAGTATGAGGCATTGCTCAAAGGGCTCCAATATTTGAAAGAAGCAAAGGCCATTGCGGTTGAAATTTTTGGAGATTCAGAATTGGTCATAAAACAATTGAATGGTGAATATGAGTGCAAAAGTGATACCTTGAGGAATTACTATGAAGAATGCAAAGAAATATTGAAGAGCTTTCGGTCAGTAATTCTACAACACATTCCTAGAGGGGATAATGGAGAGGCAAATAGATTGGCCCAAAGTGCATCAGGTTATAAAGAGCTTCGAGAAGTTTTTGCTAATGATGTACATGCTTTCGGGAATAATCTGGCAGAAGATGATTGGAGAAAAGAGATTACCGATTATCTGGAGAATCCATCCCGAAAGGTTTCTAGAAAGCTCAGGTACAAAGCTTTAAAGTTTGTTCTTCTTGATGATAATTTGTATTATAAATCCTTGGATGGGGTGCTGTTACATTGCTTAAATCATGAAGAAGCAAAAAGGCTGATGAGTGAAGTACATGATGGGTTGTGTGGAGCACATCAATCGGCCTACCGAATGAAGTGGGTTATTAGAAGAACTGGATATTACTGGCCAACAATGTTGGAAGATTGTTTTGAATATTATAAGGGATGTCAAGACTGTCAGAGATTTGGAAACATTCAGAGAGTTCCGGCATCGGCTTTGAATCCCATTATCAAGCCATGGCCATTCAGAGGATGGGGAATAGATTTGATTGGCCAAATAAACCCTCCATCTAGCAAGGGGCATAAGTTTGTGCTTTTGGCAACCGATTATTTTACCAAGTGGGTTGAGGCAATTCCATTAAAGAAGGTGACGTCGGAGAATATGGTTGAATTTGTTAAAGAACATATCATTTACAGATTCGGGATTCCTCAGACAATCACCACTGATCAAGGGACTCAATTTACATCTTCAGAATTCAAAGATTTTGCTGAAAGTATGGGCATCAAATTGTTAAATTCTTCTCCTTATTATGCCCAAGCTAATGGTCAGGCAGAGGCTTCTAACAAAATTATGATTAAAATTATACAGAAGAAGATTGATCAGAAGCCGAGAAAGTGGCATTCGGTACTCAATGAGGCTTTATGGGCTTACCGAATGGCTCCACGTGGGGCTACACAGACGTCTCCTTATGAGTTGGTGTATGGGCATCATGCTATCTTGCCATGGGAAATACAATTAGACTCAAGGAGAATAAAGTTGCAAAGGGATTTAAGTTCTAAAGATTATAATGATTTAATGATGGACGAATTAGAAGATTTGCATATGATTCGTCTCAGGGCCTTGGAAAATATCGAGAAAAATAAAATGCGAGTTGCCAAATATTACAACAAGAAGGTGCAAGTTAAGCAGTTTACAGAAGGTGATCTAGTTTGGAAAGCGATATTGCCGATTGGAACCAAATATGCAGCATTCGGCAAATGGTCTCCAAATTGGGAAGGCCCTTTCAGAGTAATTAGATGCGTGCCTGGAAATGCATATATTTTGAAGACATTATTGGGAGAGGAATTTGCTTCTGCTATAAATGGAAGATATTTGAAGAGGTATTATCCCAGTGTTGAAATCGATCGGTGATTGATATATTAAATTGCCGAACAGCCGATATTTGGGAAGAAATCGTCTTTAGAAGGAAATTGACAGAGACATTGGAGAAAAAGAAAAATGGCCAATACTGAATGTATTGCCCTTAGCACAAAATATGTTACATCAAGAGTTCATGCAAAAGATAAGTTTTATTGCCGAAATTCCATAAATCCCTAGTACAAACTACTGAAAGAGCCTGTTCAAAACAGACTGGGGATGAATGGAATCGGCAATGGCAGTGCCATGGCCATCAAGACGATCAATGGAAGCGTCAATGTCGTCGATATCTTCTGGGTTGTTGTTGGCAAAACCAACCGGCATTCTGGAATAGTCGGTGCCGGTGTGCGTCGACATAGCGACGAGACCCACAGCGACGCCCAGGCGAACGCCATGGGAAGCCACTTCGTCGACACGACCTGCCACCGCACCAAGGCGTACCTCGGGTGTGTCCCCTTGGGCGTTCACCTTGTCCGCCAGCTCCTCCACCAGCGCCTTCAGTCGATCAAGTTCAGCATCACGCGCTGCAAAGTCACAAGGGGATAACAGATTAATATCATTTGGAGGACAAGACTGAGATTGAGCAGATTGCGGGACTCACCATCAATGACTTCGAGCAGCTGCTTGCGCTCGTGCTGCCATTCAAGGTCAGCAATCCCGGCTTGCTTGGAGATAGCCTCCAACTCGCGGCGGGTATCGTCACGCTCCGCTTTGAATCGGCGGGCATCACCGTCCGTGTAGCGGTAGTCGTCCGATTCGAGAGATCGATTGGACGAACTCGAAGATGCCGCAGGAGCAGCGGCTGGAGCTGCGATTGGCGCACCAGCGCCGGCAATCCATTGGATTACCCTGAAAGAACAAAGGGATTCGTCAAGAAAGAAGAAAGAAATCTCGAGAAGAACAGAGAGAAGTAAGCAGCCAATCACCTGCGGCGAGCGCCGGCACGACTTCCTTCGGCCTCATCGGCGGCCGGGCGCCTCCTGTTGTTGTCGGCCATTAGAAGTTCCTCGGAGTTACTGTGGATGGGGAAAAGAACGATCTGGGCCGGCAAGAACTTGGAAGACGAAGAACTTGGTAAAAAACTGTGGGCTGCCTGGGTGTTTATTTATAGAACCCGCAGAGGAAATCGTGGCCAAAAATCGTGGCGCGTATTCCGAAGAGTTCGGAAGGTGGAAAGGATTTTCCAGCCGATCGGTTCTCATGTCGTTTGGGATTCTTATCGAGTCGTATTCGGCTTTGACTGGATGAGATTCGGCTATGTTATAGTTGAAGCGTTTTCGGGTCTGACGCTATTAAAACCAGCTTTGCCGAATGAGTTATCCACAATGGAGAGAAAGCAAAGATTGGTGAAACTACAAAGTTGGTAAGACATTCGGCTAATTAAATATTCAATACAACTACACACCCAAGTACTTGGAGATTACATCTTTAGCATCAGATATCATTCTATTAATGGTCTCCAAAAGATTTTTGCCTGCTTCTTGGGTTTTTATCAAAGCAGAGATTGGGCCTGCAGTTTTGTATAAAATTACCCTGGCAAGAGGGGCAGGTGTTATGTCCTGCAAAATAATAGAGTCAGAATCGATTGGGGTTAATGTTATTAAGACAGATGAAGGAATAAGTATATTACCTCTGCAGTTGGTTGATAATCAGGCATTAATTCAAGGCAGAAGGGATGGATTGGCATGTTGAAGATATGATCATGGAATTCTTGCCACCAGAGAGTGAAGGAAGGATGGGCAGATATTATTGGCACAAAAGGATCAGGTGCATAAATAGTTCCACAGCATTTATAAGTAAAAATCCTTCTTGTCTCTGTGGAATCCTTGACAATCTCCCTAGGCCTGAGGAATTCATGGAAGAATAGCCTGGGGGGCACTTGGCCACATCCCAACTGTCTAGCCATCATGTTTGGCTGATAATATTCATAAGTGCTTTGGACTAGCCTCCCTCCACAGAATTCGGCTGGCAGGATGCAGGGCTGGATGAAGGCATTAAAAATTGCTACAGATTGTACATCAATGCATCCAGTCTCAAAGCTGAATTCGCAAGGGAGAGTAAGATTGTCATTGTCCGAATATGGGAACCAAAGAGGATTAGCAAAACCTCTGAAGAAGAGCTCAAACAGTTCACCAATGTTCTTGTTGATAGGTACAGTGGAGGCAGCTTCTCCATAGGTTTGACAACCTTTGGTTCTCCGGGTTTCTCCTTCTTTATAATTGATTGAAGGGAAGTCTCGGCTGTTGAGATCAATAGCAACGATTTGGTGCATGTATAATTGCAGCCACATTTGGACAAACCACCAGGGACCATTGACACAGGGGATCTTCTTGCTAGTGTGCATCAGGTGGGTGGTTTGGTTGAGCATATGGTAAACACTTCCCAGGAGGTATTTCCCAAGTGGGATGACTTTTCCAGCAGCCAGCTCTTCGGCCATCACGATATGATTCAAGGTTGGCTCATTGGCTTTGCCACAAAAGACTGATCTGCATAGCCACATGTTCAGGAAAGCTCTGTATTCGACATCAGTCAGAGGACCATCAGACATATGATTCTAGATATATCTCTTGTATCCAACCCCTGTTCTTACTCCTGTCTGCTTGGAGGAACCTTTATGGTCATATGGGTACACAGTTCCTGTAACATTCAGGTCGGTCATCATGTAGACATCGGCTAAGGTAGGGGACATTGGGCCATGGCCGAAAAGAAAAGCATTTACACCATTGGACCAGAAGTGGCAAGCTGCGATCAGAAGGTTCTCATTCTTTGGTGTTTCAGCTAGAGATAGCTCCAGGCAATGAGAAATACACAGATGATCCCAGTTCTGTGTTTGGGGACTTTTATCGTCAGAAATCCTTTTGTACCAATTTCTCCATCCGGCAATTGGGGGCAAAGGCCAGTTCTTGAAGGCGTCTTGCCACTCATGAGGTTTTGTCAGTGAAATCTTAAAAGGAATCCGCTGAGATTCGGCCGCAATGATTTCAGAAGGATCTGAATCTCCTACGGGACCGAGGAAGTAGGATGGAGATTTTTCCTCAACAGGGATGAGAATTTCGGTAGCTAGGGCCTATCAAGAATGAAAAGGGATAAGAAGAAATTTAAAATGCAAATCGAAAGAAGAATGCCGAACATGCTTGAGGGGATTAAAGTTTACCTGGAGAGCAAGATCTTGGTCCGCCATTTGAAGGTTGGATCTTGGAAGTCGATGACTTAGGGTTCGGATCCGGATGAGAGCTCTGAAGATTCAAAAGGAGAAGCGGGTGCCGAGCAGAACTAACTTGGAAATGTTAAGTGCTTCTGGTCAATTCCGAGATAAAAGTTACCTCTTATCCCGAAATTGAAGGGGCATGTGTTGACACCAAAAATTGGCGCCAGGAAGAGGCTGACGTGTGGGCCGGAGTCGTCGAAGAGATGTCATTCGGCAAAGGAGTTTTTCCCCAGAGGCATTCGGCAAAGACGTTCTGCGGTCGGGAATGCGTCGTCATTCGGCAGAGGCATGGTTCCGCAGGTAAAAGCGGTAGCATTCGGGAAGGCGCGATGACGTGGAAAAACATAAGGAAAAGGCCGGTTCGAACAAGGAACGCAATATGGGCACGAAGATCCGTCATTTATTTTTAGAAACAAGTGTTGTAGTCGTGTCCGACTAGGAGTTGTATCAAGACCTGGGTATAAATATAAACCCATGGCAGCTGTAAAAAGGGATCCGAATCCAATCAATCATACAACAAACCGGCCCCGTGCCAACATCGAGTCCTTTAGTCGAGTCGTCGAGTTCTTCGAGAGGAGTCATCGATCCGTCGACCTCCGTAAGTACCGGCAACCTTGTATCATGCTTAGTATCATGCGGTGGATTTAAGCTTTGATGCAAGTAGTCTTGTTACCATGCTTAGTATCATCCGGTGGATTTAAGTTGTGGTCTCAAGAAGGTTCCTCTGTTAGGTCAATAGCCATGCGGTGGGCTAAGATCTAGTATGGACCAAGTTATCGGCTCTGTTAGATTTCGGCAAGATCTAACAGATTCATTAAGTTACCCCGTGTTGCTTCGTTTTTACTCTGTGCTTAATTCATGCAACACACCTTTGCCCAATCTAGATCGGCTAGAATCAGCTTTGCTTTACGGTGCGACGACTTATTCCCTCATAGCCGAATCCGAAACCGATCTAGGTTGCCACGTGTCGCGGGTTCGAACTTGTCGGTATCGTGTCGGTCTTGACAGAACCGGGTATCATGCGGTAGATGCAGGTTTTTGGATCGTCTTAGAGCTAATCATCCGGTGGATTAGAATTCGATTCGATCTGATAGATTTATCTTTACCGATTAAGTTTGTTCCTTCGCCGCGGACCCCGATTCGGCTAAGTAGCCGTATTCGGCAGTGCTCTCACGAGTGAACGTGTGTTCGTGGGTTTGCATTGGACAATGAATGCTTTTAGCCTTTCACGATTAGATTGTATCATGCGGTGGATTGATTTAATCTGATTGGTGGTGTGGCCTCAAACGAGTTGTATCATGCGGTGGATTAACTCGTTCGCTGCCATGCTTGACGGGTGCTGCTTTCGGCCTATGCATTCTTGTTTTCAATGTAAATTCGTGACTGTGTTGTGGGTTCGTAATTAAACATTGAATGCTTTTAGCTTTTCATGATTAGACTGTATCATGCGATGGATTGGTCTAATCTGATTAGTGGTGTGGTCTCAAACAAGTCGTATCATGCGGTGGATTAACTTGTCTTGTTATCATGCTTGACGGGTGCTGCTTTCGGCCTATGCATTCCTTGTTTACTGCGAATTTATGATCATGTTTCACCCTTTTATTTATCTATCATGCTCTGTTTCTCGTTAATCGGCTATGAGTACGTGTTACAATGTTCATTCGGTTGAAAGCCGATCTTTCGTCATGCTTACGTCACGCATTCGGCAGTGCGTTCCTTGCGTGCCTTGCCGATTGCCGAATGAGGCTTTAACTGCCGACAGATAGCTTCTCTGTAGCTATGTGTCGTTCGAAACTGGCTCCGTAGCCGCAAATATGGAACTGTCTGGTCCCACCCGGCACGTTCCAGGTTTTGATCTAAACGTTTTTTTGTCCCTTTGTTAGTTTTCAGGCAAACTGACTGGCACGCTTCCGGATTCAAAAGCCCGGGCCACGTGTGAAGCCAGCTAATTCGGCTTGCTGTGTGCTTGGCGTAAGGTGCGGATTTTACGTCAACACCACCTCAACCACCGGGGCGTCCTGCCTCGGCTCCGCCACCAGGGGCGTCCTCTCCCGCTCCTCCTCCGCCGACCCGGGGTCTCGCGCCCCCGGCGCCGGATCCATCGGCGTCGCTGCGGACATCGCTGCGGGACGCGGAGTCCCGCGCGAACGCGATCCTCCGGCGTGAGGGGAATCCGACCCCCCAACCTTCAACGCCTTCTTGGGCGCGAGGTTAGGGGCGGCCTTGGCGGCACCCCGCGTGCTAGATCAAAAAGAAAGAACGGAAATCACGAAACAAAAAACCGAACAGGGACGGAAAACTACGAAAAAGTTCATGGCAAAGCTTACCGGATGCAATCTTGCAGCGCCTGCAGCTTCCGCTTCGAGCCGCCCGTTGAGGGAGCCCTCCTCGAACTCGAGGACCCCCTCAAATCGCTCGGGGGCTGCGAACCCCTCGAGCCCTCGACACTCGCTCCACTGCGGTGCGGCGCGCCCGCAGCGGAGGAGAAAATTGCTCGCGACCGCGGCGCCGCGGGTCGAGCGGGCGCGACCACCGTCCGCGCCGCCACCGGCGCAACATCGCCCGGGGCCATCACGCCCGCCTCGGGCAGCGGCGCGGCCATCTCCTCCTCCTGACCGGCGGGCGGAACCCCGCCGGCATCGATCTCCTCCTCATCCTCCCCCTCGCTGGGAGGGTCCGGGGAGTCCTCGGGGGACGACGGCTGCGCCCCGCCGTCCCTCCTCCACCGGCGAAGCGCCGCCTGGTGCGCGTCCCGCCGGGCCTGCCTCCTCCGGCTGCTGGCTCTCCTCGCCTCCTTCGCGTCCCTCTCGCGGTCACGGCGAGTGCCGTTCGAAGCACGCACCTCCGGAGTCGGCGCGAGGGAGCGGTAGAGGCCGCAGTTCACATCCTGAAATCACGATGAATTAAGGAAGGAAATTCTAAATTAATCAATCCAACAGCCCGGAGAGGGAGAATGACGACTCACCGACAAAACATGGCCCTCGTCGGGGCGCAGCCGGAACGACCGGAGGTCGCTCGGCATGGTGTCAGGATGCACCGCTGTTCGCACCCTCGTGACGACGTACTCTTCAAGCAGCGGCTCCGGCAACATGCGCGAAGCCGCCAGTGCCGCCGGGTCGGCACCCTCCGTCATCCGGAACAGAGGGAGCTGCCTCTCCATAAGGGGAACCACCCGGCGGCGATGACAGTGCGCGAGCACGTGCGCCACGGTCAGGCCCGACCCCTCCAAGGCACGAAGGGCGTCGACGACGGGGCGGAGCCTCTTCCGCTGACTTTCGCCGGAGACGCCGTAGCTCCAGGAGTCGGCCTTCTCTGTCAAGACCTTGCCGGTGTACTCCGGCAACCCCAGGCCGTCATTGCGCAGGTAAAACCACCCCTTGGCCCAGCCGCTGTTGTTGGTGGTCATCCTGCAGGCTGGGTACAAGTGCTTCCTGGACTCGACCGGCGCACGAAGAACGGCGCACCCCCCTCCCCGCGCCGGACGTGCTAAGCTCGGCGCGGAAGAGGTGGACCCACAGGTCCCAGTGCGCCTCGATCCCCAGCACAGCCTCGCATACGCCGACGAAGGCCGCCGCCTGTGAGATGGCGTTGGGGGAGAAGTTGTGGAGCTCCACGCCGTAGTAGTGGCAGAGGACCCGCATGAACTGGCTGGCGGGCGCGTTGAAGCCCCGCTCGTGAAAGCGGATGAAGCTCACCACGTACCCCGCCGGTGGGTTCGGGGCCCTGGCCGCCAACGTCGGGACAATCCACGCCGGCCGCGCCGAATCGCCCCTCGGCGAAAGCTGTCCGCCGTTTACCAAGACCTCCAGGAGGTGCTCGGTAGCGGTGGACGGAGTCCACTCCGTGACGCCTTCGATGATCACCATGGCGGACGGCGGAGCAGGGGGCGCAGAGCAAAGGCGTCGAATGCGTGAAGGACGAACAGAGTGTGACTAGCGGACTCGCAAGCAAGCGAAAAGCAGAGGCGAGAGCTGGTGCGAGGAATGGCGAAGGTAAGAAATCCCCTTCCTCCCCTGCATTCCTTTTATAAGGGAGCGGGCTCGTCCCTGCCGCAACACGCCAACCCGCTAGCAATGGGCCAAACCCACGCGTGGCCCGTCGCTGACAACCAGGGACCCCCCTCCCCTTCTTTCCCGCGGAACGGCACGCATGGGCGGCGGCATTTACTGCGGCACGGCAAAACGAAACGACGCAACAGCGGCGCCTGACCGCCCGTCGCCTCGCCTCTCCCCGGCGCACGCCAACTCCGCCTAAAAAGGCGCGCCCACTACGTCCATCTCGCCCACTCCGCGCCACGTCAGCCACGACCACGCCCGCCAGCAATCGTGCGCGGGCCCGAACGACCTAACTGTTGGATTCCTTCCCAGGTAAGACAACGACCCCCCTCCGCCTCGAGGCGCAGGGCGCTACCGATCAGGGACTCGAAACCCGGGCCTCGAAAAAGGTTCGACGGGCGCCCCAGATTAAGCGATGCGAAGGCAGCCGGTCACGCTCGACCAACCCTCGAGCCCGCGCTCGAGGGCGACCTGCACCTTTCGCAAGGCCCTACTGATCAGGAGTACGAAGCTTGGCCCTCGAAAGGGTTCGACAGGCGCTCCAGATCAACAGAGTCAGGGACGATTCGGGCGTGTCCAACGGACTTTACCCCGAATGCGAAGTTTGGGGACGCCCCTGTTGTGTTCAAGGCCGGACAGAGGCAGCTAGTAGGGGGATCCTAACGAGGGAGAGCTTTCGCGCCCTCGGTCCCTGCGAAGGGGGCCGAGCCCCACCTAGCAAACCTTTGCAAGCGCTACATGGACGTGTCTCCGGACCACGAGCCGACCCCCAGCGAACGGGGCACAGACGTCCACTTGAACTACCCGCTAATAGCTCACCGAGGCGTCCGTGTACGCTGCCCAATTCGAGGGTTGCACGAATGACCTCACCCCTCTCCCCCGCGAAGGGGAGGCGAGGGTCGCAACTCAAAGACAAGAAGCCCCTCCGATCGCCTCCGCGCGGGCCAGGAGCTCGGGGGCTCCTTGCGGCGTCTCCTCCTCCTCTTATGCGCGAAATACATCAAAGCCGTGCAGGGTCCGCCCCCCGAATTCCGTATAACTCGGTCTCACCCCCGCCACATCAAGAGGGAAACGACTGACACAACCCTCAAAAGTCAAAGCCCTTGCACGAGTGAACTCACTCCTCCAAGAGCTCGGGGGCTACACACGCGGGTGCGCTCGCGCGCCCCCACGGAAGAACGTGCATAACCATCAGCCTCTGCCCGACTAAACCCTTAGTCCGGCAGAGGCTCGGGGGGGTAATCACCCTCTGGAAACGATATGCCACGAAAGGCCGAATCACCGACAGCCCGGAAGGGCCGCCAAGGCAGCTCGGCCCGTCACAGCCTGTCGCGGCCCAAGAACGGCCGTCCGAGCTCGCCTGTCGGGAGGACCCAAGTCGCTACCCCCGTCCCCGCCTCGCTCGAGGGCCGCGCACCCTCGAGCAGGCGCAACGCAAACCCCGCCTTGCTCGAGGGTCGCGCACTCCCTCGAGCAGGCGAGCAGACTCCGCCTCGCTCGAGGCCAACTCTCTACTCAACACGGCGCACTCCGGCGCCCCGCCCGACAACGGCATTTAATGCCCGCCCCATCAGGCGGGCGCCGAAGTCAAAAGGCAATCTTTTCCCCACGCCGCGCCGCTGACACCACAGAGCTCGCTGTTCCACCTGCTCCGGTCACTGTGCGTCCTCACTGACGCTGTGCGGACGCACGCGGCACTGCGCAAGACCCTGTGCGGACTGGCAGGCGCCATTCTGCGCCACTGTTCCTCCTGGTACCGTCTTTTTCCCCTGGGCCGCCCCTCGAATAAGCATGGGGAACCCTCGAAAGAATATCTAAACAGCAACTGAGTACAGACTCCGGTCAGGCGTGGCCTGGTGATGACGAACGCCGGGTCAAATCCACCAACCTTCGACCATCTCCTGGTGAACCAGGCACGCCGCGCACTGTGGTTGACGGCAACCACCATACCGACCCCTGTACCGCCAACTCCGGTCCTTCCTCACCTGCCCCGCCCTCGAAGTCAACCAGCGAACGGGCGGCTGGACGCGGACTGCGGCAACGACACCCCTCGAAGCCGCCCCAGGACAAGCACAGGGACAGCCACGACGCTCGCAGAAGCCGGGGCTCGCCATAAATCCCCCGCCAGGGCCAAGGACGATGCACGCCCGACGCCATGCTCTCCGGTACATGTCCCTGTAGCACGTCACGCTTGTACTTGTAAACCCTACCCCCACCTATCTCTCCTTGACCTATAAAAGGAGGTAAGAGGGGAAGAAAGGAGGAGAGACCGCCACACACGATATTGGCACTCGCCTCAATCATACTCGATTTCAGGGACTTGGAGACTCCTCCTCCTCTCCCGCCTTGCTTGTAGCCCCCCTCTGCAAGCACTCCGGTGCAAGATAGTACAGCGCTCCGAGCGCACCCTGCTGGACGTACGACCTCACGGTCGGAACCAGGATAATCGCTCGTCTCATCGTGCTAGCTCTTGCATCAACCGTCAAGGGACGAGGCACAGCGCATTCTGTTTGGCGCTAGGGATTGGTCGACCGATCCCAGCACCGACACATTAGATTACTCATGAAATATATTTTCATTCTAAATCTATTTGGAGACACAAATGTTAGTACTATTTTGTATAAATTTAATCAAAGTTAAAGATGTTTGACTCCTCGTGAAGCGAGAGTTGCATTCTTTTCTAGATGGAGGGAGTAGTTAGAACTTAGAAGCAGCATCTTTTCCTACAAATATGCAATGGGAAATCTCTGAAAGAATTGTCATTGTAAATATTCCAATAGCTAGCAAGTTCCACGGCAGGATGCTGCGGCAGCACCAAACAGACTACTATTGGTCGAAAAGGCTGATGGTACCCAAGAGCAAGGTTAATAATAGAGCTAAGTGCTTAACTATTAATCAAGATGTAAAAGCCAGGTCATACAATAATAGTCTATTACTTATCTACACATTATTACTTTTGTGTTATTTATTGTCTTCTCTTTTCTATTCACTCTCACACCCTCTCTAATCTGGTCTCACTTCTACATAGGAGTACCTGCCAGCTTGTTACTTGCATGAGAGTTAAGCTCTCTTTTCTCTCCTCAACATCAGCAAAATTGATGACCAGTCTGTGTATAAGACCATTATTGTACCTGCTCTAACTGATATCAACTTAATGGTTTAGACAAGTTTAGCTGAGACACTTAAAAGATATAAATTTTTCTAAGCAGCGAGGCATTCAAATATCTGCATTCTTATACTCATACCAGGTCTCCTACCCTTTTCATTGCTTGATACTTAGATTTTTTTTATTCAAATTTGCATGCTGAAATGCAAAATGTCATGAGGTTAGTTAACTATGTCAAAAACATAGTGCACTTTACACGCAAAAAAACATAGTACACTTTACGGATGTCCTCGGTTATGCTATACATCATGTATTTGTTATGCTAATCTATATAATTATCTTATAATAAATTTTCTGAGATATATGTTTGAATCCCTTAGATCAACTGTGCCTCGTCCATCGGTGATAACCTGATAATTTACCGAAATACAGTATTTGATCAAGGTATATCCCCATGTTATAAAAAATAATCTAAGGATTTCAGAAGTTAACTTTATTTCAATTTCTTGATACTACTGTGACACGTAGGCTTATATAACATAAAGCCATGTACAAAACGAGCTCCTTATCTTCAGCTTCCTGCCAAATTTCTTATTGGATATTAATTGATAAGTACAAAAGGAAGCCCAGTTGCCAAAATACTTGGTGCACCCTTGTTTCTAAGAATCTTCTTCTCTGGCACCCACCAAATTGGTCAGTTGACCTATGTCGCGACTTTCTTCTATTCGCCGAATCCTGCGCGACCACACAAATTTTTCTAATGTTTCGATCTCTTTTGTTTTTGAGCCATGATGATCATGTATACCTAACACGTATTGCCTTAAAATCTCAGTTGGATTTATTTTGCTTGGTACCCCAACACATATTTTTTTTGCGAGCCCGCCATCATAATCAAGTTGCAATTTGATCAACTTGTACAGATAAAAGGATGGCGCTGCGTGTATATTTCCACATTGACGACACACACCATGACTTTCTTCATGCACGTGCACGTCAACAACGATTATACTTCCTAATCGTACATGTTTACGTCACTGTACATTGCTCGCGATTTCTAAGCTAACTACTTTACAAATAATCATAAACCATGCTACTTTTATCTGAAGAAAATATAACATTTCCTCCTACAAGATGGAGATCATGGCAAGCTGCAAACAAGGTTGTTTAAGTTTTGTTTGAGTGGACCGGGCAACGATGACCACATGACAGTTCTTGTCCCTTTCATGCATGTACAGGATCACAGCGCACCCACTCTTTAACCACAAGTGGGAATTTACTTATTTTCTAGGTCGTGGATTTCTTGCATCGAGGCAAACAAGCACACACCCTGTGGCCCTAGGCTGTCGTGTAAATACACACTGAATTTTAAGAATAAAAAAGATAAAATAATTAGCAAATATTATATTATAACACTTAACTGTAAAACTTACTTTTTCTCGAAGCTGTTGGAATGGCTCTCGAAATCTAAAGTAGTATGTGTTCTCTGTAGCTCAACACTGATGAATTTGGTGAACAAAAAAGAAGAATGTTCCGAAGAAAAGTCTCCACTCCTTTTTCTTCCGCCTGGTACCTTGTACTAATGTGAAAGCATGCCGCACCAAGACTGGCTGAAAGATTGAAAGTCCTAGCTAGACAGAACCGAGAGCATGACTGGAGAACGAAACAGAAAAGGAACAAATATGTATTTTGTGGAATTTATTTTTATATACACAAACGAAATTAAGCATATATATATACCAGAATGGATCCCATGTTGCAATACTAAAATACCAGAGAAATATGAATTTATACTTTTTATTCAAGGGAAAATGCAAAAAGGCCACATGCAAGTGAGGAGGGTTTTTTTTTCAAAACATACTACAGATACGGATACTCACGTATATGCATGCACATTCATCTATCACTAAAGAAAGAATAGAGCATATTTCACGACTAGAAACCTTACAATCTGGGCTACACTGAATTCACAGTAAGAAGGGGTTTTGAAATACCCACACACATATATCTCCATTCCTTACAATTTCACATCTACATTTTTTATGTGTTTTCATTTTTTTTTCTCTACACCCATTGGCTGATGTAGTTATAATTTGGCCTCCAGCATCACCTGACTCATCACACCTGGCATGAGCGAGCTGAGGGAGATACTGGATATTTTCCTTGCACGAATAATTTTGCCCAAGCTCGTCTGAGTAAGGGAATCGCATAGAGGAACGATGGCACCCAAACTCAAGAAAATGAAATCTATGCACCAAACTTCTCTAAGAAAATTCAGCTCTTTGGCAAGCTTATTAAGGTTAAGCCAAATCATCCATGAGACTTTGCAACAAGCCAACAACTACCTTGGTATTGTAAACGGGCACATCAGGGAGGGTATCTGAAAATTTATTAGTCCTGGTAGATTGTAAGGAATGAATTGAGATGCGGTTGAGTACGTATTCAAGTCCCCTAGATATATAACAAGTGGGTATTTGCAATTTTCACTGCTTTTTTATGTAAAATTCATGGATATACGCCAACCAGCTTTTACTCTTTAGTTTCTTAAATATGTGTGTGTGATGTTTGATGATAGCACGCAGCCTATGCATGAATCAAGTACATTGCACCGGTCATACACACGTCCACATCCGCATCCAAGTTGAGGAAACAAATTAAATAAATTCCCCCAGCCACATGTGCCGATACAAAAACCGCATGTAATAATATGGAGTTTTTCTCTCTTTCCTTTTTGCAGGGGAATATAATATGGAGCTTTGGGAGGGTGCAGACAAGCAAATTAAAATCCACACGCCAGAAACCAAACTTATTTGCAAAAAGCATAGAATTGATTTTCTATTATTTCTACGAGCTAGCTAGGTAAGCTGACTATAGCCTCAGGATCGATGTATCTATACACATATCGTAGTACTCCGTATATCTGTATATATCCACAGACATGTGCATGCATCCAAAATAGGAACATATAGCATCCTCTATATATAGACCGACGCAGCGCACACCACACCCCACTCAGCAACCTCCATCAACTATCTAAGTATCTATACATCCATCACCTTGCCCCAGCCCTAGCTTTGCCAAAGAACAGTAAAGTCTTATCAATAATTCCACACTGTTTCTAGCTAGCGGCGATTACTACCACAGGCCGCGCGCAGAGGAGAGGCGCTGCAGGGAGTAGAGTACAGAAGCGCAAGCACACCCGCCAAGAAAGCAGCCGAAGACATCAGGGGGGAGCAGCGCGAAGCTGTAGCTCATCATGGGGATGGAGAGCATGAGCCCCACGGCGGCGGAGCACGAGCAATCCCCCTCCTCATGCTCCTCCTCCTCGCGCTCCACCGGCGCGTCCACAGCCACCACGGAGTCCGGCGCCGCGCAGCTCCCGCCTGCGGCGGCGGCGCCTGCCGGCGGCGGGGAGGTCGTCTCCTCGCCGGCGGACGAGCACGAGCAGGCCGTCACGTCGCACCCGGCGGCGGTGGCGCAGGGGTCCTCCCGGTACAAGGGTGTCGTGCCGCAGCCCAACGGCCGCTGGGGCGCGCAGATCTACGAGCGCCACGCCCGGGTGTGGCTCGGCACCTTCCCCGACGAGGAGGCCGCCGCGCGCGCCTACGACGTCGCCGCGCTACGCTACCGCGGCCGCGACGCCACCACCAACTTCCCCGGCGCCGGCGCGTCGGCGCCCGAGCTCGCCTTCCTGGCGGCGCACTCCAAGGCGGAGATCGTCGACATGCTCCGGAAGCACACCTACGCCGACGAGCTCCGCCAGGGCCTGCGCCGCGGCCGCGGCATGGGCGCCCGCGCGCAGCCGACGCCGGCGTGGGCGCGCGCGCTGCTGTTCGAGAAGGCCGTGACGCCCAGCGACGTCGGCAAGCTCAACCGCCTCGTGGTGCCCAAGCAGCACGCCGAGAAGCACTTCCCGCTGAAGCGCGCGCCGGAGCCCGCCGCCACCGGCAAGGGCGTGCTCCTCAACTTCGAGGACGGCGAGGGCAAGGTGTGGCGGTTCCGGTACTCGTACTGGAACAGCAGCCAGAGCTACGTGCTCACCAAGGGCTGGAGCCGCTTCGTCAGGGAGAAGGGCCTCCGGGCCGGGGACACCATCGTCTTCTCGCACTCGACGTACGGGGCGGAGAAGCAGCTCTTCATCGACTGCAAGAAGACCAAGACGACGGCCGCCACCGGAGCGGCGCCGGCACCGGCGGCGGAGAAAGCAAAGGAAGCCCGTGTAGTAAGGCTGTTCGGGGTGGACATCGCCGGAGAGGGGTGCCTGAAGAGACCACGGCCGGTGGAGATGGCGATGGAGCAAGCCCATGAGTTCTTGAAGAAGCAATGCGTGGCTCATCACCGCTCTCCTGCCCTAGGTGCCTTCTTGCTATAGCAGCGATCGATCATATGCATAGTGTACTCTAGTTCAATTCAATCCTCCCCCTTTATTATTTCGAATGATGTTTGATCTCGAATTCAATCTCTAGTGTCTGTTCTTCGTCTGTGCAAAGTCAGACTGCAAGACGAGAGTTGTATGTACCCATTAGGAAGTCTTTTGAGATGGTAGTAGTAATACTACAATATCATACAAGTTTGTGCCATCATCGAGGACAGCAATAAGTTAATTGGACATGCTCTAGATACTAAAGATGTGACTTCTTTCTTGTTTCGCCATAGATTCACTACTCTTGGCAACATATATCGAGCATTGTTAGCTTTGCTGTGCAGTGTTCGTCATGAATAGCTAGTTGATGTTGCATATTTGTACTGGATTCGGTGGTATTAACTAATTAGCTATCAAACATAAATATGCAAAAACCTCATCTGCATAATATGGAGCAAATAAAGTCCGGGATTCAGAATTTTACATGACAATACTCGAATCTCTTGATTTTTGCGTCAGATCCCCTTATAGTTGCGCGAGATTGATGTGCTTTCATTCACAGTGATTACATATGGATCACTGCTTTGATTCAAAAGCGCGAGTCTGGCTATTGATTCATCGTGTTTGAATTTCTAGCTAGGTATGATCGAACTAAATATCGTCGTATCAGGTTTGTTTCAACTTCATTTTCTTTCATTATCATAGTTCGTACTCTAAAAGGATACATCAGTTGTTCCTACCAAATAAGTGTATAGTCCAAAACTCAAATGCTGTTTATGGTTTTGTTTCTTGGTATAAAACTTGCTTTTTTTCTTGTATTGTATGTCAGCTATCCTTTTGTTCCAATAGTTGATCATACATTTATATATGTACGTCTAAGTAATAAATGAAAAAAAGAGATGTTTGGGACAATTAATTTATCACGCAAAGCTAAAGTAATTTATATGTTATACTCCATTGACTATTTATTACACTATTCCCTTTTGTGGTCATATTTGAATTACCCAATAACACATATATGATCTCACATTCTCAATATCTTGTTTTGATTCTGAATATTTTGTACAAAAGATATCTCTATCTAGGAATTCCGGGGGAGGGGGGGGGGCACAATGCTTATATGGGTCTAAAAGGGGGGAAATCTATGGGGGTGAATTATATAGGTTTTTATCTCATTGATATGCATACATACATCTATGTATGTTTATAAGTAATAAATGAAAGAAAGAGATGTTCTTACCTCTTCCTTTTCCTTAAATGTTTGGGAGAATTAATTTTCTCTTCACTCATGCAAGAGGTGTATATGATTTAATTAGCCACTGGGACAACTATTTGCACTAGAGCATCTATCTCTAAATAAAGAGACCGCCTTTAATTTTACAAGTGTACTAGGTTTTTTTCTTTTTCCGATCACAGTCCTAGTTACTAATTATAAGGCAGTCTTTAAGCTATACTTTTGAAGTTATCTACTTTATGTATAGCAACTCTTGAGGCAACTTGCTGTTCTGATAGTGTGTATGCTATCTATTTTTCATTCTTCTTCTTATTAAGTTCTAACACACAGAAAGAAACCAAAATAAAAACATAAAAACCCGGCTCCTAGTTTATTTTTGCCATGTTCTATGAAAACAGCTTCATGTTACGGTGCCTCAGTTTGTGCAAAACAAGTTAAACCGAAACCATTGTAAACTCTCTCAAACAGGACCTAAGTTATCCTTCATTGGATGGACTGACCTTCTTTGTAGATTTGGAACTCACCGTAATCAAATTATACTAAT
This sequence comes from Echinochloa phyllopogon, assembly GCA_033239725.1. Classification (NCBI taxonomy): domain Eukaryota; kingdom Viridiplantae; phylum Streptophyta; class Magnoliopsida; order Poales; family Poaceae; genus Echinochloa; species Echinochloa phyllopogon. Next base: position 6,888,499 of record BTCW01000014.1, on the reverse strand, counting down.
TTTCCTACAAGTCGTATCATTCCGCTCAAAATATTAAATTTTGAGAAACCAATCATTTGAATGTTTACCCTATCGATTTCTTTTGTGTATCATAGTATAGATGCATAAGCTCATATATACATGTAGGGGCACTCACCCGTGTGAATACACACACAAACACTGCCATATAAGGACCTCAAGAGATTGTGGTCAGTTACATCACCTACCATTGAAAAAAATACCATCTTTAATTTCTAGAATAAACATAGGAAAATATGAGCACAAGTACTGACTCTAGGGTTTAAATCTAGGTAGATAGATTTCAACACAAGAAACCTAACCAAAGCTGCTCAGTTCTCCTTTACCCTTTGGGTTGGCTACCTGCAGCTACACGGGAACATCTCTTCTCTGTTAACATTTTTTCTGTTCCTCGCTTTGTAAAATCTAGATTTTTTTTCTTATGTTATCCCAATCGTTCCGGCAGCAAGCCTCTCAGTTTTGCCGTTCTAGCTGCAGATGCATATGCATGTAGTATATACAGGTCCTGATACGGCAGCGGTGGCAATATGGGTGAGGAGACTGGATTATGTACATTAAAAATTTCTACTTTCTCTTAATGAAAACAAATTGTAAAATACTCAATTTCCATTTAGGCTATGTACAAAGTTTAGCCCCTCTTCAATTAATAGTGGCTTCTATGACTGGTTAATCTCCTGTTGACACGCAAAACCATAGTACAAGATATTACACGTACTACTCCAAGAAACAAAACTTGAGATTACACCGAGGACCCTCAGATTTAACTATCTAAATACGGATATATAATTTACTGCTAGATTTTTTCTATGCTCTCCTGGTCAGCTTAATCTTAAAATTGCAGGAATGATACTCTCTCGTTTATATTTTTAATAAGTTGATGACTATGCCCAAGCCAAAGAAACCAAAGCTTACAGTAAAAAAATTTATGGTCAAAATCAATTATGTATGTTAAACTACGGCATGTAGAAAAAATGGAGTAGATGCTACCAGCTTCAATTTGCAGATATTCCTATTGATTAATGCCTTACTTATCAGCTCAACGTCCAGGGATGTCCTAAATCTCAGCGGACAAAATGAGTTGGAATGAGATAATGCAAAACGACAAGCAAGGTCCACTCACATCTAAAAATGGACATCTCATCATTATTAGTATCAATAATAGCATACTCCTTCCATCCCAAAACAAGTGTTTATTTACAAAATTTAAGACAGATTACTGGTCATGGTAAATGATCATGTTACTCTTCATTGGAACTATAAAAGTAACATTAACTAACTATTTGATTGGCTCAATACGTTTCTCTATACACTTTTGTATTAATGTGTGCATGCCTAAAAGCTAAATGAACACTTTGTGTGAGACGGAATTTTAATGTTATATGAATACTTATTTTGGGACCGAGGGAGCAGGTGTGTTTGATGCATTTACGTGGGAATGTGGCATGATTTTGCTAAAAACACACACGCACGATTTTGTGATCTCAATCGACTAGGCTGGTTTTACGATTATTAATTCTAGGCAATAGAATCTGCCATTTTATTATTATTCTTCTTTAGATTAAGGAAAATCGGTCTAAACCATTCGTAATTGAATGTCTACAGCCATAAGGTTCTAAACCAAACTACAGCACTTAAGCTTATGCCATCTCAAACGGCATTACAGAAGGTAAAACAAAGAGTTCTGTAGACATTTTATTATTCTAGCAGTTATAGTTCTACGGTTTCGATCTTAATTACCCATGGGGCGGGCTCTCAGCTGATTTGGGGAACCCAAAACCAGCTGTCATGATATCTTTAGTTGACCAAGTAGCTAGGTCGCAGAATTGAGTGTTCTGGTCCAAAGCTTGTCAAAGTTGGCTGAGACGTCGCCTGCTCATCATTGCTGTGAGAGACAGGCAAAGCTATCACTTGCTGCGCTAGTGCTATAAAATTTGTCACTCGATGTATTATTACAACCTTAGCTTTCTTGTTTTAATCGTAGCAACCTATCTAGCGTAAAGCGAAAACAAAACCGAAACATGCACTTATCTAGTTCTCCAGATCGATATGTTCATCGATTCAGTAAAAATCGATCGACAACATATATCAATTAGTATTTCACTTTCATCACGTACTCCTTGCAAACTAAGCGATGCCACTTGCATCCATTATATATCCTGCAGCTAGCACTCCAGGCCAACTTGCAGGAAAAGAGCACGAGATGGCTGGCTTGGCTAGCTAGGTTCATCGCACTGACGATCAAGACAATTAATGAATATTTCAATCCTGTCAAGCTGGGCATACAAGCTCCCTGCTGCAGTATCTGTATTTGCTATCTCTGTAGTTCTGTACGAGTCGCATCAGCATTAACTCCTTGTCTAGAATAAGATTTATACACACATATATGTGTACTTATATGTAAGATTAATATACATGTACTACTACTTACCAACTTGCTTGTCGATCCAGATTATCATACTAGTTCCTTTCTACATACGCACACTTCGAGGGAGGTACGTGCTTGTCTCATCTTTCAAACAAATTAAAGCAGCCCTGCTTTGTGACAATAGTTTACTGTGCGCATCCACATGTTGCACATTTGGAAATCCATCTCTTTTATTCAAAGTGTATATATATATATATATCGAACAAGGATATTCTTTTGCATTAAAACTGCTGCCTTATAGTTGGCCAAGCACCAACACCGATTGATACTCCTTGCATGTTGAAAAGTCCAAGGATCTAGAAGATGCGTGGCCACCATCTCAGAACATTCCTCAGCTGACGTAGGCCCAGCTGACGAATGAAGAGGCATACTTGCTGTGTGTATATGATATGATGCAGAGTGCGGCCAACATGGAATTAAACACGATATATACCCATAATGAGTGTATATGCGTCTGTATATATGTAATTATGTGTATATATTTCTGCTCTTCGCAAAACAATGTATAAATTAATAAACCAATACATATACATGCGTACATGTACAAATACAGACGACTGGATGAGTACGTACTGTATGTACGAGAATATGCAGCTAGCAAGCTATGTTGTCGATGGTGTACTGACAAAATTATCAATGGCTCGCTAAGTGCCTGCGCCTCCTGAACCTGAACTGCGAGCCAATGCAAGTGTCTGCCCATTATCAGTACAGGTGCTGTGTCAGTACGTGCATCTGGGCGTACATGAACTCGATTTCGCTCGCTATACATATACATATCGCTGGCCTGCTGCGTATTGCGTACGTCCAGAGCTTTTACACACACAGCCACACACACACTCACATACTTGCAGTCGCTCCGATCCGAGAGCTAGCTAGCATACGACAGCACTGAAAATATAGGGCAATGCATGTGTCCTTTCGTTTCTTGTTTTTACTACTAGCGCGCGCGCCAGCCGGCAATGGCAACTAGCTCGACAAGTTGAGGCGAAGATGGCACGAGACTTTTCAATTCCTAGCTAGCTTCATCGTCGTCGTCGTCGTCGTCGTCGCTGCCTTTGCTAGTTGCGTTCTTCTTTCTTCTTCTTCGATGAGAATTCCCGTCCTGCTCCACCTCCTTTTGCAAGTTGATGATCGGGAGCATGCGAAATTAGAATGGCGCCGTCCACGCGTTCTTCTGTTCATTCATTCAGAGAGCCATATGCATGACAGTCTTTGGTGCAGTGCAGTCAATGGTCAATGTTCATAGGAACGGCACATGTGCTTGCCAAATTGTAGCGCCAGTACAACCAGCGGGAAATTGAACAAGTTAGCCCTGTAGCTTTGCACTACGTACTTTTTCTTTCTCTTCTAATTACAAGATCACACGCAAACTCACGCCTACCACTACGTACTAAGTACTAAACACACACACACATTTGTCCTCAAGCTAACACTCTCGCGCGCGCCCCTACAAAATATATCACTAAAACTACTCCTATGAGAGAATAGAGATAGAGTTACGTATATACCGCCTCCGTCCGAAAAAAATGCAACTTCCATTTTCCGAGAAGTCAAACAACTTCAACTTTAACCAAATAAATTTATACAAAAGAGTAATAACATTTGTGTCTCTAAATAGATTTAGTATAAAAATATATTACATAATTAATCTAATAATACTTATTTTATATCATAAATGTTAGTAGTTTCTTGTATAAATTTGGTCAAACATAGAATTGAGTTGCATCCTTTTTTGGACGAAGGGAGTATCGTAGCACCCTCACGTCGATCTCCACTACTATATATGTTTCTCCTAAGAAAATTTAAATTAAAAGGTTTGTTCGTGGTTCAAGATTTATGTGCTCTCAGTTTGCACTATGTATATTTGAGGTCTTGGCTTTTACACAACAATTCTAATTAAAAAAATGTAGCTTCTAGAAAAAGGGAATAAAGCAACTCTGTCAAACAGGAAAGGAATAAGTGCCGGCGCACATGCACACAAAACTGTGATCATGCATGGATGATGTGTAGAGATGACGACTGGGTTATATGCTCGATCAGCGTCTGAGTCTGACTCGTCAAAACACGGCTACCACATGAAGGCGAGGGCGAGATGAACATTTTAACATTTCTTTTGAAGATAAATATATATAAGATCTGAAAAAAAGTATTAATTTTCCGCCAATGTTGGTATCTGTTCGCACTTAGTTTAATTTGCACCTTCACTTAGACCAATCTGAAATTCACTCTCCAGAATTAGTAGTTGATATATAGAGTGTTTAATTGATTAAGATAGAAATCAAACTCGAAGCTAATTCAATTCACATTATTATGAGCGCTGAAATTCTCCTATCTTTTTATGGGTTTAAGTTGTGCCACCAAACTAAAGTTAGTCTTGAATCTGATCCCGGCCCCCACTACTTTTTGATAGATAGTCCCTCAGTTTGGCAGTATAAAGCTAGCTCATTCTGTTTTACTATTGACCAACACTTCTCTATTAATTACTTAATACATAGTTTATGTGACATAAATTTGATGCAACTAGATTATTTTTTATTTAAAAAGTTCTTATCAAATACGTACACTTTTGTAAATCACATGAATGAATTACCAATATATAGAGTAATTAATTCTTGGTGAAAGCCTTGCCATGCACAACGAAATGAAATAGAAAACACATAAGGCCAGTCTCAATGGAAGTTTTGTGGACACGATTACCTAGAGTGACACATCATCTAAAAGTGTTTGAAATTAGGATGGAACACCTCCCTCTCAATGCATAGTTTCATCAATTATTGTTTCCTAGGTCACATGCAAGATACAAGCTGTCTAGGTAACTGCATACATGGAGTTTCGTCACCATGAAACTCATTTCACATCTCTCTTAATTAATACAGCGACACATCATCAAAAATGCTGACATGACAATCAATTTATTGTCCATAAAACTCCCACTGAGACTGACCTAATAGGTAATGTATACATACCCTCTCGTTCATAGACCCGACAATGGTTTTATCTCGTCGTCGTACCGAATGCGACACGCTTGAAGCTCCGGCGACAGGGAACACTCGTCTAGCACCCCAACTACGACCACATCTCTCCATCCCTAGCTAGCTACCTCGTCCACAATACCGCGGCCGCCCTGACCAGTGACCTCGATCGAGAGAGAGAGAATCAAAATTAAGGAATCCGGCCTCAGCTCCACATCGGAAATTCGAATTGGACTAGGTAAAATAAATCAGTAACCCGAGTATAGTACGTCCAGATGGAGATGCGTGTGCAGCATGTGTATGCATAGTGGCTGATCAAGAAGCGTTCAACGCAACGGAGGATAGCCACACAATTTCAATCCAGAGCCAGCCAGCAAGTGTACGTTCGTTGCAACTTGCTGCGCACATGCCTGCCTGCCTTTTCCATCCAGGAGAACCTTAGACCAGCAGGATGCATATGGCTGGTTTGGCCCGGCAGCGGCAGGCCGGACACGCGCCGCCCAGATCGAGCACACGGTTTCCGACCGGCCGCCGCCGGAGCCGGAGCCGGTGCGCGCGCGCGCCCAACAAGTGGCCAAGTGACCGGCCGGCGGCGGCGGCGGCTCAAGTTTCCATTCCGGCCGGCGGACCCCGGCCTAGCCTTTGCTTGCCGAGAGCGAGCGAGTCCTGCAGCTTGGCATTGCAACTACTGATCTGAGCATGCAACTTGGACTGAGGACTCGGCTACTTGCAAGAGTGTGGGGCTAGCTACTAGTAGCTGCTTGTCTTGTCCCTGCAGGCTACTAGCTGCTGCTGGCTGCTCACTGACTGTGCCCCCTTGTTAAGCTGCTTGTACATAAAGTTGCATGCATATGCTGGTTCAAAGAACGCGGGGTGCCACTTGCGCATGTGATCTGGCTTTCTTTTTTATCGCAAGTGTGCAAAGTTTATAAGGTTCAAAGGATCTGGCTTGTGGTCGGACCTGATCCACGTCGTCACAGAGCTGAGTGTACATGCATGTCATTTCTGTCGTCGATGGCGTACGTCATGCATGGGTCCGGCCGGCGATCATATCGATCGCTGTTGGTAATTTGGTATGGATAAGCATTGTTAGTTGTGTTCGTTCTTAATTCTCCTGATGTTTTAATTTACTGCATGCTACGTATGTGTCGTCATATAATTACATTTACTGCGTACGTGCAGAGGCAATGTGTGTGTATGCAGCCCTAGGTAACGTACTTCTTCCTGTTGTCAGAGGAAAACGAACGCTGATGTTCATGCATTCGTGGTTCCGGGAAGCTCCATGCATGCATGCATATATATGCGGATGGAAGAGCAGTATACTGGTCCAGTGTGCACGGAATCCAGCAGAGACAATGCCAAATTTTCCGTTTCAAATAAAAGTGACTTCTCTTATTGGCTTGTTCATCTTTGTCTTGCGCACATGTAGCTCGTGCAGTGTGTGTGTGTGTGTGTGTGTGTGTGTGTGTGTGTGTGTGTGTGTCATAATTTCTTGATGATGCGTGTATGAGAGCGATCGAGAAGATCGAGCGCATGCAGACACGAGACCAATGGGCGGTACGTAGTGGAAACAAATATCATATCGTGTGCTCGATCTATTACGATTCTGTGTCCATGCATGCATGTTGGTGAGCTTTAAACGTCTCTGCGATTTATATATTACACCCGATTTGGAGCATGTGATTGGCGGCTGAAGCTATTTTTGGCACGCTATGGAATTCGCACACGATAATGGAGAAAAGAATACAAATTAAAGCTTAAAGTCCAGATGTTTTCCACGATACAGGACTGGGCACTTGTTAGGTTTTGGACCTGGTTACTTAGTTTCTGCCAAGGGTATTGAAGTCTGGAAAGATGCATGACACCGCCAGCTAGCTGCGATCAGGTGCAACCGTCGATGTCAGCTGACATCGACCACTTGGCCGTAAACCTTAATTATACCCTCCACGTCGATTAATTACTGCTCTGACACCGGTAAAAAGATCGTCCTGACACCAGCAGAGATCAGTGGCAGGCATCTTCTAATTAACCTTGTGTTCCAGTCCAGATCAGGGGCACGGGGGCAAGCCGACAACCGGCAGCTCTCCTCCGCCCCCTGCTGCATAAGCCAGTATCAAGACCAACTTATGGTGTGGTCCAGTACAGATTACCCCAAAGCTCAAATTCCCTAGTGCAATTTCTTTACTTGATGTGGGGAACCGATTAGGGATTTGGTCTTAGCATTTTGTTGTTTCAGGTTCTGAAGTCTGAAATTGTATTGTTTCAATCTATTAGCTAGCGGATACTAAGAGAGCCTTCTTAGCTTTTTCGATGTACTCGTTTTGGTAGCAAAAGCAAAATTGTCAGGTAATGGATTAATTACGTTGATAACTCATTATGGTGTCTATTGCATAATCAGATGTTGTGTGCACTCTCTTATCTGGTGTTAGTTATGTTCCCTAATCTAATAGGCAGTCAAACAGAGTTCAATGATCATTTTGATGAGGTAAACTCTAACTTCCGGAAGCCAGACAGCCAAAGATTCTTTTTTTGTGCTTTCAAGTATGAGAGTTTGATAGAGTTGGCCAGACAGTACTAGATAATCGAATTGATGATGAATTTATAAATGATTGTATTATATGATTTGCAGAACAAGGATTTCGATCTAGCCGCCATTCCAAATGATCGGAAGAGGATGGCCATAGTTGTACAGTGAAATTGAAATTGTGAAGGGTAATCACTATTGTAAATAATCTGATAATATGTCGTTTATGTGTTGTATCACCGGTATGAATTAGTACTCTACACTGACATCAGCGACAATATTTTCTAGCTTCGCCCCTCTGCGATATAATCCATGTTGACTCTCCTTATTTTAAAATGGGTCAGGTGACAATGATGTCTCTCTCTCACCAACAACTTGGTGATCAAGGTGCATGAATGCACTTGCATGCTGATGCTTGCTGCATATTTCGTTTCCATTTATTATATATTGAAGTTTTGTATATACAGTGCGCGTACGCGTACAGTGTAGCACGTAGATGTGCACTGCAGGTACCGTGAGAACCGTCAGAGGGCGTAACTGGCGTACGTATATATATACGGCGTACCACACACTCATGCATCATTCTCCTCCCTGTTCACGCCCGTACGCATATTATTACTACTTGAAATCAGTAGTTGTTTTCATCACCTGCACGTCCGACTATCCATCCATTTCAAAGTTCACATACTGTACGTACCTGTACGTGCAACGGAGTACATATATGTACACGAGAGATATATGCAGCTAAAGTTTTTTTTCTTTTTGTTGCTTTACCTTCTTGCATCGTCCTGTCGATCCGTCGTTTTCTAGCTGCTGCTCGCTGACACGATGTGATTCTGGCCGGGATCACGGTCACGAACACCGATGCATCCAGCCAGTGTCGGCACACACTCACGCACGCACGACGAACCAGATACCCAGATTAAGAGACCCAGATAGCTCAGAACTGATGAATGAAGTTGCCTGTAAATAAAAATATCACCACGTAATTAAGCCATGGCACCATAAATAAACTTTGAAGTTTATTTAGCAAAATTAGTTCTCCTTTTGGATTACCTTATAATACGTTGTTGCATAGCATCCTTTTCTATCAGTTTGCTGACATGATGCTTGCAAAGTTTCTTGTCCGGGTTCTTATTCAGTGAGTGGGGACTGGGGAGTGAGCGACCAAAGAAGGTAAGCGTCTGAGCGACCAAGTTCAGGACTTCAGGCTGTGTATGTGTTCGCGCGCTACAACACGATCACGAGCAACGATGCATCCAGCCAGTGTTGGCAAACTGTAACGCACGAACAGATAATTTTATAGTAGAACATTGCTCTTGCTTTCAAGCGCTGCATGAAAAGCCTAAAGATTCCGGTTACAGAACTTCTGTGGTACTAGCAATCAGAACAGGTGAAGAGATTCAGATCACTCAGAACTGATGTATATAATGTAGTAAAAAATATAAAATTGAGTCGTGCCGAGGATGTGTAGATTCAAGCTGAGCTAGATACCTCAAATAAAACGCCAGAGAATTAAAAAAAAACTCACCTTGAGTATATACCTCTAATAAAATGGCCCACTAAGAACAAAATACCCGACAGTTAAGAAAACAGCTATACATGCATGCTGCAGTGCTGCACCACAAGGACTCCACGTTAAGAATTATTATTCATTAATACACCTGTGGAAAAATTCCCAAGTATGTGTAAAATTGAAATAAGTTGACAACAGACGCGCATCGATAGCCCAACGCTTGATAAAGCCACAGCCATGATCAACTGTAGTTGGGCCTATCGAATGTACAATCTTGTGAATCCAACTTGCATGCAGAACAATCAAAGTCATAAGCAATATACGATTCTGTGGTGCGGCTGTGCATGGGTGAGTGTCCCTGCGCGCCATGTATCAATCAGCCCTCCTCGCCAAACTCCTTGGTGAACCTCTCGTGCACCTCCAAGTCCTTCTTGCTAACTGTTGGCCTCTGCCTTGAGAGGACCTTCTCAAAATCCGTCCTGGAGATTGGTGGTGGAAGAATCTACACCCAAAACACAGCACTTTACCTCAGTAACTCAACAGGAGGGCTCCTCTAATACGACATGGAAGAATCGGCATCTATTGTTACCTTTGCAGCAAGGCCTTTGGATGCAAGATCCTGCATGGTGGTCTGGACAGCACCTGGTTGCTTCGGTCCACATGGCATCCACATGTCACCATCCGCCTTAAAGAAGAACATGGCATCCTGTGTTTTGCGCACAGGTTCAAATAACACGTCCTTCACCTATTGATGAAACACAAGCATAAGTTTCCATCGCATGATATGGTATGGGAATGAGTTGTGGAAAGGTACTTACACAAACAGCAATATCTGAACCAGAAAACCCATCTGTTCGACGGGCCAAGCTCTCAAAATCACTTTCTGTTAAGCTATTGGGTGTATCCCCAAGATGTACCTGTATGAATTGAATATTCCAAATGTTAACCAACGATTGTCACCTCACCATTGGAACAGGACAGATTTATTCACATGACATTGGACAACTATCTGTTAACCTTAAACATATGCTGCCTTGCTTTCAAGTCAGGTAGCGGAATGTAGATACGCTTGTCAAATCGTCGCCGCACAGCCTGCAACAATGAGTGTTAAAGAACCAAATTGTGCTTCACAAGATAATGGGAATTTTCTTTTCTGTTGTAAAGCTGTGAAACAGGCAAAATTGTATTTGGTAAGCTTCTTGGTTACCTGGTCCAGAGCATATGGCGTATTCGTAGCAGCAAGAATGAGAACTTTATCATCATTATGGCCAACACCCTGGGAAATTAGTAGAAACAAAATGATCATGTCAGTTTAAAATTAAAGGCACAGCATCAAGTTCTGAGGTTAAGAAAACATATCCCCAAAGGAAATAGAGACTGAGGGCGTTCAGATGGTTCCAGTTATACTTTTTGTTACGTTTAAAAATATTGGCTACATTAGAAGGCTATCAAATGCACTGGTTATGGTGGACAGATAATGTATCAATAACGGCAAACCATTTGGAGTTTCATCAGGTAGGTGGTAGACCCTCATTGGGAGATACACAATTACATTGTTTCGGTGAAAATTGGTATAATGTAGTGATGACATCAACAAATGAACAAATGATAGGATCCAATCTTAAAACTCTATGGGAGTATACACAATTAAGCAAATAATGTGCATTTGAATCTGGGCAGTAGAAAAGGTAGCTTAGATTCATTTCGAAGTGCTGTTTTGGGTCCAGCTGATAGTATCAAAATCATTGCAACCCTAGTTAGCACATATAACACATTAAGTTTGTGCCAAGAATCTACACCCAAAACACAGCACTTTACCTACGTAGCTGATAGTCCAATCCTGAAGGCAAACGGAGCTATATTTACACCCATTGCTCGTATGCACAATCGCCCAGTTTTGACGATATCGTCCTTTTTTTATGGGAGCACAGTACATGGTGAAGGGAATCTTTTTTTTTACAGAAAATCTAGCTAGCTTCAGTCAGGGGCGGGGCGTTCAGCATTTTTCATGGTAAAAAAATCATGCACAGGCCCGCAAAGATGATATATAGCAGCAGCTGAATTTGTTTTGGGGTCACTTTTAGGAACTGTTGGAGGATGGTCTTTTTTTTTGTCCCCAATAATTTTTGGCAAGATCCTAAAACCAAGTTTTTGGAAGGCGGGATAGCCAAAATCATCCTCCAACTATCGTCGAAAGCTCATTTTCGTCCCTCAACTAATAAAACGGCCGTTCTCATCCTCAAACTTTCGCAATCGGTTCATTTTCGTCCTTGGGCTGACGTGGAGCGCCACGTTGTCCTCCTCGTCATCGTCCAGTCAACATCTGATTCGCTAACAGCAAGACAACGTGGTGGTCGGCGGCGGCAGGCGCGAGTGAATGCGATGCGGATGGGAAGGATTCGGTTCTAGGGAAAGAGATGGGCCAAGGGGTAAGAGTAGAAATAAAATTTCATAACCGTAGTGAATGATATGCTGACTGGGACGATGACGAAGAAGACAGCGTGGCGCTATGTCAGTATAGGGATGAAAATGAGCCAGGTGCGAAAGTTTGAGGACGAGAACGACTGTTTTCATAGCTGAGGGACGAAAATGAGTTTTCGACAATAGTTGGAGGATGATTTTGGATATTCCGCCTTTTTGGAACTACAATCTTTGGGCACTCTTTGGCTCACTAAGTCACTATCACAAATTATATAAAGCTCCCACAGACTTGGTCAGTTGCTTACAGAAATCCTTTTTCTATCCTTTCATCTAAAAGTAACAACATTTCTCTTTTTTTACATGAAACTGCACAGCATTTCACATTCTCCGTGTCTTAACTTAGCACCTTAACCATCCAAAGCTTCATATCCAGCTAAGCATAGCAAGTCTCAGCAGTAGATAATTATGAATCCACTCAAAAACAGTTTGCAATATTAAGAACTCACCTGCATTTGCACAAGAAGTTCAGTCTTGATTCTCCTAGAAGCTTCACTTTCATTGCCTTCTCCACGTTGACCACATAAAGAGTCAATTTCATCAATGAAGATAATTGACGGGGCATTTTCACGAGCCATTTGGAAAAGATTCGCAACTAATTTCTCACTTTCACCCATCCACTTTGAAACTAGATCTGATGAAGATATACTGCAGGTAGAGCAACAAAGTGTGAAATATCATAAAGAATATTGCATGAAAAACAAATTATAGCATGACATCAGTATTGTTAACATTCAAAGATCAATCAAGTGCAAGAAACAAAAATGCAAGTTCAAATAAACTTAGTTGCATCGTATTAGTAAATATGCAAACAAACATTCCACTTCCTTTCTAACAAAACAAATTCACACTTTCTTGACAATTGCTGACTTCTTGTACCCCTAGTAATATACCGCCTCTTTCAAATATAGGACGTATAGGATAGACCTCCGTTCTTCCGTCAAACCATCTAATACCTGTGTTACATCAAAATACATCTTATACCAAAAAAGGCTGGAGGGAGCAAAAATATTTTTCAGTCCAATAATAAACTAATAGATGTCTCTGGCTGCAGTACATATAATATATTTGTTCCTTGTACAAGGAACATAGCTCCAACAACACAATTGGTAGATAGCCACCAGTTTCTGTACATTTCATACCACTATTGATAATCAGAAAACCATTATACATTTAAAAAATAAGTAAAATTCCTTCAATGTTCAAACATCATGAGTACATGGACATATTGGTCACCAGTAAATCGCATGCCATATTTTGGCTACAATGTTCAAGATTGAGCTACCGTATCTATAGATCATAGAGAAGGATAGCCAACAGGTCTAGGTCAAGAATGATTTAACAGTGTATGAGTTTATTAGACAACCCATGGTATGAACGGCAGTATTTAAAAGTACCCAAAAAGGATAGATAATCTCAACAACAATATTAGCAGGACATCAATACAGCCAACTCTACCATAAGATGAGCACTGGGAGTATTATATCAAGAAAACCACAATTGATGTTATAAAGTTGTAATTCATTTCATTTCCCTTTCAAAAATGTAAACTGTTGCACCTGACAAATTGTAGACCTTTGAGCATACCATAAAATGAATACTCTAAGAAGGATTTAACCAGCAAAATGGGAACTAAACATCCACCATATGCCCGAAAAGTGCAAGGTCTCTTGGAACTTCGGGATGCCAATGTATTGCATGGAAGGCTCTAGGCTACATATAAAATTTGAACTCAAGAAATATATGAGCTGCTATCATAGGGCACACCTTCCAAGAGACAAATGTCCTAGTTTTGTAAAAGTTATTTGTTTTTGAGCTAGAAGCTCTCTTGCCTGCACCAAGCATCAACATGCAAATTTTCAGGAAGAAGGCACCTTGAAATAATATAAATATTGTACAACAAGGCAACAGTTGTCTGAGCGGATGCCTTAAAACCATCACTGTCAAGAAATGTCGTGTGCTCAACAGAAGTCTAACAAATGAGAGGTCGAGCAAAAAATATTCAACAGAATTGCAATATAGTTCTTCAAATTGGTTGCAAATAATAAACAAGGATGCATGCTTGCAACTTTTAGCCGCACCAAAATAAAAGGAAAAAAAAAGCAGAATTGCATGCCTGTTTTTCGTATTATGATGGAGCTGCATGATGTCGTTCGCACATTAAACACTTTATATTTTTGACAATTTTACTTAAATGGCGACAATCTATAGTTGTGCCATGAAAAATAAGTAGAAAATGCATTACCATCAACAATGGAGCTAACAGAAAAACAGGAAATTGTATCATCACCACAAAAGATGTACAAAAATAAAGACCATTTCAGTGCAAACCACATATTTATGCTTGGTCCATATAATATTGCGTTGTGAAACTGCAACAAGTTGCACTAAAAAGGTTTTGTACTCAATTCCTTTCAGGATAAATAGCTATCAATGTTCTCTTTGTGAATAGCCATACAAAGCCTTCACATACTTCCATAGAAATAAAAGGTTGAGTAATTCATGCAAAACATAGTATCGCTTCTCAAACAAAACAATATTGATTGATTCTCTATCCCTTACAGGCCAGGAAAAAGAATATGCTGCAAATGAAGAGTTGGAGAGTCATGCGATGACTTATAGGCAAAGAAATAGGTAAAGGATGCCTAAAAATTATTAATTTAGGCACAGACGCTCTACTAGAAATACAACCAGTAGCGCTGAGGCAAAAGGTAGAAGACTAGTCGGAGCTCATGAATGGTGAAATTTTGGTTGTCACTGGCACACTATGTAGGTGAAACATGTAACATCATCATCATGATAGTTATAGCCGAAAGAAGCATAGCAAGAAATGCACCAAAAGCCTCTTAATAGTTTAAAATTTGAACTCAAAACATAAGAAAATAGCATATCTCACAAAGAACAAATTAAAGGAAACTGGCAGAGCAATGAATATACATCTATGGATTATCTACCTGAAAAATGTTGAATCAGCCTCGGTTGCGACAGCTTTTGCCAAATAAGACTTTCCTGTTCCAGGGGGGCCATACAAAAGAAAAGCCCTCCATGGCCTCCTCTTGCCTGCAGGATAGCATTCTTCGTTAGTATATACTAGTTGACAACACAAATATGCCTAGACTTCCTATGAGTTCGGGCATGTGATAATTTTTTCATCATCGTGCATCATACAAACAAGGATACACCAGTTCCAGTTAACAGTAACGAGAGAAACAGGTACCAAGAAATGTCTTTGGTTAAAACTAAAAGGCATGCACAAAGGCAAATATCACACAAGGAAACAAACAAACAGTTTGAGATTGAAACTAATTTTATCATATCAAAGCAATTCTAGACTTGAATCGAATAGTATAACAATTGTTGTATCTCAGAACTCTGCTAGATCGTAGGAATGCATATATTGTCGAAATAACATGTTTGGCATCTCTTGAATTCAAAATCATCTTCCAATGCACACTTTCTATGATATAAAAGGGATTGTTGTTTCACTCCTGATTGATTATGGTGTAGGCAATGGAGGAAGATTGATTAGCAACCAAAAATGTAGAAGATGTAATTTGTCAAACTTACCTACAGACACATAAGTTTAGAAGTGGTCTCCCAAAAATGTTTGACAACCTAAATCATCTAAAAATGAAAACCATAAATCGTAGCACCCTTATGAATCAACATATCAATAATCTCTACCGACAGCAATCGACCCAGTTCACTACCTCACAATGCATAGTTGGATGGATCAACCCTAGCTTACCCAATCCAATTTAATCAGGGTAATGATCTGCAAAGCCTATGCGAACCCATAGCAATTGCAATAGCAAAAAAATTTATTAAGATCAACGATAAAAGGTGCGGTCGCTCACCCGTGAAGAAATGCGGGAACTTGACGGGCAATATGACGGCCTCCTGCAGCGCCTGCTTGGCGCTCTCGAGGCCGGCGACGTCGTTCCACTTGACGTTGGGCTTCTCGGTGATGATGGCGGAGTTGAGCCCCGCCCTCAGCTTTGACTGCTCCGAGTCGTCCCCGCCGTTGCCGCCGTCCCCGTCCTTGCCCTTGGTCTTGGGGCGCGTGGCAACGGCCGCGTCGCCGCCGTTGGGCCCGGGCCCCGCGCCGCCCTCATCGAGGACGGCCCGGATCTCCTCGGCGCGGCGGAGGTACTCGGTGAACTTGGCGGTGATCGCCTCCTTGATCTTGGGGTTCTTCTCGTACTTGAGGTGGGTCTTGAAGTACTCGAGCGCGTTCATGTAGAGAGGGAACGCCTTGACGTAGTTGCCGGCATTGTCCTCCTGGACCGCCTGCTTGACGTACTCGATCGCCTGCTCCTTGAAGTTGCTATACATCGGGGGAGGCCCAAAGGCGCCGCCTTTGCGGCGGGCACCCGCGGATCGGAGGGGGGATCGGCCGGATTAGGCACCGCGGCGGCGGATTCGGGACGGAAGGGGGAGGGGCGGCGGGCGGTTGCTTGGTGCTGGGGTTTGACGCGGTGAGGAGAAGACGGGATGCGCGGAGGAGGAAAGGGGAACGAAGACGAGACAAGTCGGGTAAAGGAAAAGAGGACAAGGGAGAAGCGTGTTTCGGCTGCGATTTTTGTTTTATTTATTAATTTTCTAGCTTAGTATATTACGGAGGAAAAAGAAAGCTGTTGGTATTTTTCTACTTAGGTCCCTTTATTCTTTGGTTTTGTGAGATGTGGTCCTTTCTCGATGATTGTACTCCCTCCATTCCAAACAAACTGACGTTTAGGACAAGATTTGGGTCAAACATTAGGAATATAAATCATCAATAATTTTTAAGTTGTTGAGTTTGCAAATGTGAAAACTATATGAATAGATTTGTCTTGAAAAATACTTTCATAAAAGTATACATATATCACTCTTTGATAAATATTTTTATAATAATAAGAGTCAAAGTTGTGTTTTGGAGACCGTGTCGTTGTCCTAAACGTCAGTTTTTTCAGAATGGAGGGAGTACAGTAACTTGTGTTGGCCCCCCAATAGTTTAGTTTTTATTTATTATTTAAACCGGGAGAAAAGTGGCATATCCATTTGCCTATTTTTGCCATTTGGTGCAATAAATTAATGGCTATTTTGGTTTAATTGCACTCAAATATATGGATGCAGCACAATTTCGAAAAGGAAAACGGTGCATCCTAACCGTTTTTCTTAAAATAGTTCATGACATCTAAATCAGCTTCCACGTCGACGTCGATCATCCAAATCAGCGTGAACAGTGTCTCTGTAGAGGCTTACTCTGCCAGAAAGAAAAAGCACTTGCTCAAGCGCGTGTTGAGGAAGTAAAAGGTGAGACTTTGCTTTGGGACCATATGAATCTCACGAGGAAATAGCGAGAACGTAAGGGAAAAGTGGCGCTACCACACTACAAAGCACGGTCGCTGCACAAGTGTTGAACATTGTTAGTTTTACCATGTTCATGTATACATGGCCTGTCAGTTTGTTTTGAGGCAATGTTTGTAGTGGCATGCATTGGGCATTTCCTTATGACACAAATAGTGTGTTAAGTTCTTGTTTGTCTAAGGCTTGTTGGCATGAGAGTGACGTTAGACCACCGTTGTTAACATGACTTCTTACATATTAGTAAGGACTCCTAGCCCAAGTTTGAAGTACTGGACTTTGTAGCATCATACATGTTCAAAATGGAAGCAACTCTTAGCAACCAAACTCCATCCTTGGTGAATGTTGGTGAGGAAAAGAAGATGGTTCGAGTATGGTCATCCATGGGACTTCTTGACATGTTTTCAAGATGGCTGGTGATTGTATAGCATGTTTTAACAACTCGATACATATTTCTTGTTTGTTTAGACTGTTGGTTCTAGCTTGTGGAAGATCTTAAAGCTTAGACAAACGCCATTATTTAGGAGCTAGTTTAACCACTGAACCATTAGCCCAAAAAATGCATAACCATGTTTTTTTAGACTTTTCCAAGTGACGGTCATCGCAATCGCTAATAGTTCCAGCCTAGTTGTTGAATGTAACATTGGTCTAGGCTCTTGCCTCACTAGACCAATGTGAAGTGGCGACATCAATATATTTATAAAAGCTACTACGTCCGTTCCAAATTACTATTCGTTGTTGACTTTTTCGTTTAATGTTTGATCATTCGTTTTATTCAAAAAATTTTACAAGTATCATTTATTTTATATGTGACTTGCTTTATCATTGTATATACTTCAGGTATAACTTATTGGTTTATATATTTGGACAAAATTTTTGAATAAGACGAATGGTCAAAGATCATGAAAAAAGTCAACAACGAATAATAATTTAGAACGGAGGTAGTAGCTCTCAGCCTATCATAAAGAAAGGCCCCTCAATGGTCTTAGCTTTTGTGAAAGAAGCTAAAACAAGCTAGCAAATAAGTTAGCGTTTTTGCAAAAACAACAACTCGAAGTTTTTTTTCAAAAGGTAGTACCTCTTTTTTCCAAATATCTTATTGTGATGACAAAATAGGAACAAGTTTGCATCTCTGGCTGTATCCATTTGTGAAAAACATCCTTGCTAGATTGTGAAATGAGTTGAAACTTGAAACTCTACAGGGGGCACCATTGGATTACTAGACAATGGGAGGGGCGAGCATGCAAAACAGGAAAAAAATCCTCCAATGCTGAGCATACCCATACGGTGGCGTTCGAAAAACAGTCTAACAAGGCCTCCCCAGTCGATTTAAGACTTTGGCCCCCGTTTAGTTTTAAACTTTAAAAGTGTCATAAATACGACACCGTAGAATTTCGTTTGTATTTATAAATAATTATCTAAATATTAATTAATTAGCTCAAAATATTCATGTAATAACTAAACAAGGCCGCCTTGCCCTGGGCCCCGAAAGAACGGCCGGTGGCTCGGCCACGCAGGCAACCAGCAACGGCAGCCGCGTTGGCTGCTAGTGCTGGACTGCTGACGCATACTCGAGCCATGACGCGTATTCTACTGGCGCTTCCCCTTCTATGGGGAGAATTGTCGCTTCTACTTCTCCGGCTTACTTGGTTTAAACGATTAATCGGTAAGTAATCTGCATAATCTCTCAAAGTAGTTCTGTGACGATAGGCGTAAATGAACTTCCACAAATCTCACTATCACCACTTCGGCAATTCGGGTATCAATGACCTGCCTTGGTTCTAAGGTTGATATCAAGTCACTAATAAAAAATTGTAGAGTCACAAGCCTACCAACGACAATCATGCAATTAACAAAATGCAATCGACTTGGATCATATAGAGTTCAAATATCATTCATAATGTAGAACTTGTATTCTAACAACTATGCTAGTACTATTCGGTAGCTCTACCCTTGGTTGGCAAAGCATAGATAGATCAGAGTTAAACTAAACTTTAAACGAAGTTGCTAAAAGGTACTGGTCACGACGCGAACGATACGAGCCACTAGTAATTCGCATGATTGCACGATCAGTACTCCCACTTGCGCAGATCCATGCCTTCCGGCGGGCTGGGCTCGATCTTCTTGGAGCCGACGTCCTCCCAGTTGGTCGACAGCACCGTGCCGTTGGACTCCTGGAACGACTTGGTCATGGCCCGCCGCATGTCCTCGTCGGCGTTGCTGAAGATGTCCTGGAATAATTTGTTGGCCGCCGCGTCGCCGTCCAGCTTCTCCTCCTTCTCCGCCTTCTTCACCTCCGCCTCAATCTTGTCCCAGTCCTTCCTGCCCTTCGACGACGGGTAGCTCGGCCTCTGGGCGCCGCCGCCGGTGGTCCTGCCCCCGCTCGGTGGCGCTGCCGCGATGAACCTGGGCTTGCTGGTGAACTCCAGCGATGGCCACGTCGTCCCCGGCTCGGCCTTGGCGAGGCGGACCTCGATCTTGGTGGAGAGGACGGCGAACCGGGACTTGTCGGGGACGATCTTGCCGAACAGGCGGGGCTGCAGGTGGTACGGCGCCTCGCCGGGGACCTCGACGGAGACGCTCAGCATCTGCTCGCCGAACTCCACCGCGACGTGCTCGGGGGCCACGCCCTTGGCGAACACGGTCACCACCACCTCCGCCGCGCTGTTGTAATAGTCGTGCCTGTACTTGGGCTTCTCCGCAGGAGCGGGCGCCGCCGCCGCGGCGGCGGCGCTCTCCTCGGTCTCCATCGGCTTGAGCGCCTTGGCGTCGATCTCCTTCATCAGCTGGGCGAACCGCGCGTCGGCGGGGGCCAGGGCGGCGCCGGCCTCGACGGCGGCGCGGGCGGCGTCATACTGCTCCAGCTTGACGCAGGCGTGGGCCCTGCGGAGGTGGGCCCGGGGCATGGCGGGGTCGAGCTCGGCGGCGCGGGCGGCGTCAGCGGCGGCCGCGGCGAAATCTCCCATCTTGATGTAGGTCTGGGCGCGGTCGGCGTAGAGCGCGGCGGAGGGGGCACCCGCGGCGATGGCCTGCGTGTAGAGCGCGGCGGCGAGGTCGAAGTCGTCGTCGAAGAATGCCTCCTTGGCCTTGCGCTCCAGGTCGGAGGGCGTCGGCGTCACCATGGCTGCGGTTGCGGCGGCGTCGATAGAGCGTGATTCGATAGATCGCGTGTTTGCCGAGAGATTTTGTGGGTCTTTTTTTTTAAAAGAAAGAGAGATTTTGTGGGTCGTTGTCGTGGGTTCGTGACCACGACGCCGCGTATTTGTAGCCTGCAGGCGCCCACGATTTGGTTCGTGCACGATAGGAACGCGAGTCCGGGGTATACCGTATCTTCGACTCGAAATCTTGTCGGCTTCAGCTAATCATCGCAAATATCTTTCCTATTTTTTCCTGCAAATTTAATAATCAAACAATCAGAGTAATAAAAAAAGTGAATTTTTTATTTATGGAAAAGGGATAAAAGAGATTATTTTCGAGAGAAAAAATCGGGCTCTGTGGTGCGGTGGTGCCAGTGGACAGTAAGCTGAGCCTATCCAAGTAAAGTACCCGTTCCAATTCCATCCACCTCCCGTCGCACCCGTACGACGGAGCATGCTATCCACACCCGCCGCCGGCGGGCGCTTCCGCGGGGGAGCTCTCCCCTGGAGGCTCCGTCCGCGCTCCTGCCTGGTGTCGCCGCCGGCCTCCAGCGGCGGCGGCGGCGGCGAGCCTGAGTACGTTTCCAAACTTCGCCGTTCTTTTCCTGAATCTTTGTGCTGCTCACCTTTTTTAGTGAAGGAAATGTGTGCGCGCTGCTGCAGAAAGGCGAGGCCTTTGCTTGTGGAGAGGTACCGGGATGGCGTCGCCAAAAGGTTTTCACTTCTGAGTTCTATAGATTTTGAGAATGCCATCTGATTTCCCTATTGTACACCCGAACTTGCAAAGAGATTGTCAAGCGCATTTTGAATCAGAGATGAAAAGTTGGCCCGCTATGCTAAATTTCTCATGTTTTGATCATGTGGTGGGTAGATATATGTCGGATGGCAATTCTAAGCTACAAATTCGTTTGGAGAAGCATGGATCTTCGGTGAATGCAGTGGAAGATGAGAATGCGGATTCTTTGATCCCCCAGTCTATTAGGGACTTTGTACTTCCAGCAGGATTTCCAGGTGATCCTGTATATGTCTATGTACTCTGTATTGTCATCTGTATACCTGACAATTACTCTAGTCAATTATTTCATCGTGAAAAATCCAGCTTTAAAAGCTAGATCCTAGAGGAACTAGCCAATGGAGTGAATTATTCGTATTTTCTGTTGTAGTTTTGTTTTGGTTGGGGAGCTTTGCATGTCAGTTTCATTAGTTCGGTGCATTCTGAGACAACAATACATCACCACTGTCATCAAAAGTATGAAATATCATGGCAAATGCTGGTATTCTGGTAACGTGGCACAGCTGAGTTTTGCTTAAACTTCTATTGGTAGCTGTCAAAAATTTGCAGAGAGAGAGATGGCCATGGCCAGTGGCCAGCACACACTGGAGGCAGAGGGTTTTGAGTTTTTGACCCCTTAAGCCTTCTTAATCATAAACGGGTAAACAACCTGTCTATTTATAGAGAGGATGACTTGATGACTAATGAATTATAAATGTGATCCTAGCCTTCCCAACTTACAAGAGACAATTGCTTGAATAAAAGCTATACTTCCTAATCTAAAAGCTAACTTGACTTTTAAGTCAAGGCGACGACGGATGCACGATGGTGCCTGCATGCTAGGGTTTGGGGGTGGCAACCCTAATGAGCCGTGTTATGTGCCTACTGCTCCTGGCCCGTGACTGAAACTATGCCCAACAGATATGAATCTATATATCACCTGGTAAATTGACTCCTTTTTGTCCTTTGTTTCTTTATTTTAGGGTCTGTTACAGTTGACTACCTGGACTACATGCTATTGCAGTTCCCAACAAATGTGACAGGATGGATCTGTCATGTACTGGTTACATCAAGTCTTCTGAAGGTACTTCTTAATTTGTTAGTCAAGTGGTCCAATTATGTAAATAATATTTTGTTAGTGAAACCTTGTTATCAAAGAATGAAGAAAATTCAGCTTACTACAGTTATCTTTATTTCACATGTGATAATCAGATTTCATTATTGGATAATTCACTAAATAAGGTAGACAATAGGGTTAAGCATATGCTCCCTAAAGATGGGGGAATAACTCCAGTTTCAAAACGGCCTTACTTTCCAGTCAGATTTTGATGGTGAACCTCATCACTATGTGCTTTGATGAGCAAAATTGCATGGAGACATGTTACCTAATTTTCACATCGTCGGCAATACATTAGTTGTAGAGCCATGCTTGTTTTTCAACTCATGCATTTTAACCAATATGTTATGTTTTCCAAAGTATACTCTTCAGTCTTCAATCATAGCCTTATGTCACCATCACTGATTAGCTAATTGTAGACTGCTACAGGCTGTAGGTGTGGGGTCCTTTACAGGAACTTCAGCAGCCGCATCTGCTGCTGCTATCAGGTCATAATCATCTTTACCACTTATATCGTTATGCATCTTATTGAAAAGTGGAAACCTTGGAGCCATTCGTTGGGGAGGAAAAAAAATACTATGTTATTTTAGCTGCTTTCTGCTCTATTTTTGTTTGGTCATGTTTAATTATCCTGTAGACGAGTACAATGAGTTTACCTGTGTCATGAGTCATGAACACATAGGAGAGACATATAAGCACATGAAAACATGTGATGCGAATGTGAGTAGATCATTTCATCTTATGAGCATAACTAACTTGAACCATTTTTTATTCAAATTAGATGGGTATCAAAGGATGGCATAGGAGCCTTTGGGCGTCTTCTCATTGGTACTATTATTACGTTTGCCATCATTTAGAATGTACTGCCCAGGAAGACTTACAAATGACAATATTTAGGTGGGCGCTTTGGGACACTTTTTGATGATGACCCAAAAAAGTGGCGGATGTATGCTGATTTCATTGGAAGTGCGGGAAGGTTGGCACTAAATCGCTTAAAATAATAAAAGCAGATCTTTAAGACCATGTTTGAATAATCTAATGAAGAAACAAAATTCACTCCTAAAATTATCTGCAACATTTTTGCAGCATCTTTGAGCTCATCACTCCACTGTATCCAGGTTACTTCCTCCCACTTGCATCATTGGGGAATCTTGCTAAGGTTTTCTAAAAATATAACTCTCTTGCCTTTAGTTGGGCAGTAGCAGACATCTCCTATTGGCCAGTAACATCATTGACTCCAGACTTTTAATCAGGCTGTAGCAAGAGGATTTAAAGATCCTTCCTTTCGTGTTATCCAAAATCACTTTGCAGAATCTGGAAATCTTGGAGAGGTTGCTGCAAAGGTACCACATTACAATGCTTTTCTGATAGTTAGCTGTGTCCTAATTTGTTCTGAACAGCAGCATTGAGGATGCTGTCATAGCCTTTGATCTAATGTAGTCAATTTTGTATTTCTTTTTAGAGAAAGATGTAATCAATTTTGTATAATGTTACTTTCTCTATTGGAAAACAGAAAAAAATATTACAATCGCTAAAGAGTTCCAATAAACCCAAGGATAAGAACGCTTTAAAAATCGTTTGGCTATGTGCGATATCTTTTCTGTTGTGGATATCAATACAAGAGATCTTGCAAGAATATGTTTGCAAAATTTCTTGTTCAGAAACAATGATGTATTTTCAGGAGGAAGTATGGGAAGTAGGAGCCCAGCTGTTAGGCCTTTTGATTGGAGTACTTATAATGGTATACAGAACGTATAAGTTTTACTTCTTGTCTATATCGAACCGCCGTTCAGTATGCCAACCTTATCGAATATCAATCAATTCTGTTACTGCATCGAAGGAGACATGCCATTACTTTTTGATCCATTTACAGTTGTTTTTTATACCAGGATACGTCAGGTGTAAAGTCATCATACTTAACTCTTACTCTAACATGGCTGAGTATTCGTCTTCTACATCTTTGGCTGCGCTATCAGTCCCTATCAGTTCTCAAGTTCCGCACAGTAAGGTGCTTGACCCAAATTGTGTTTTGCTTGATGAAATGGAATAATTTAGTTAGATGTTTAGATTTCCATGCTGGACTGCATTTTCCATATACATTAATTCATTAAAGAAATGTTAGCACCTGTGAGTATTTTATTGATCACATTTTTTCCCTCTTAATTGGTAGATAAATCTCAAACGTGGCCGGATACTTGTGAGATCACATGTTGCACAACATACAGTTCCTGGTGACGTTTTCTTCTCTGGACTATTATGACATTTTCTTGGTCGTTTTCTGAAGCAGTTCTAGTAACTTCTTAGTACCTGGTGTTTGTCTTGCTATTTTAGGTTATGTTGTTTGCAATGAGGAAGAAAACATTTTAACATGGGAGAGATTCTTGCATCCACAAATATCTTTTGGCGTGCCCATGGAAAGAATGCTTTGTGGTGAGGAATCCAGTGACATGGTATGAATAATTTGATTCTGTTAACTTTCAGTTGATTCAGTTTTCCCAGCTTTGCCTTTACAATCTGTAGTCAGGTTTCCTTGGGAAGGAATGACTAGAAGTTATGTCTGATTGAATGTCTGTTAGGCCTAGCTAATTTTTAGGACTCAATTCAGAGCTCAGTTTGCATCAGCCACTGCATGGTATCTATCTCAAGAAAAGGTGTTTTCCACCCCAGCCTTGCTCCTGGTTGACATTTTTTCCCCTGGATGGTGTTTATAATTGGTTTCCCTCTTTCCGTGCATTCCAGTTTTCATTGATCTATCATTGAATCAACTAGAAATTGATCAGAACATGCCACTTTTTGATGAAAATGTGTGGTTCATTCAGTTAGCGACTTTTTCATCCTTGGATCATTCATGATAATCTACTAAAGTAATCTGTTTTTGTGAAAGAATAATTTGAATGTTGGTGAATGCCAATAAAAACCAGTAGCTTGTCTGTGACTTAGTTTAACTTGGTTGAAATCATCAGCGGTTGTAACTGATAAGCCATCAAGTAGTTTACTAGTTATCCAGGAATTTGTAGATTTTTTTAAACAAAAATCCAGGAATTTGTAGTTACAACCTGTTCCATGATCCAACTATGTATTTTTTATCACTTGCTCATGCATTTTCCAAACCTTTTCACTCTTGAATCTGCAATGATGTTTTCACCATGTTATTTAAGTATCTCGGTACAAATCTTTTAAACTCTTGGACAGGTGAAGAGACTATTGAAGCTGTACAAGAATGAGAAGTATGTCCTATTCGTTGAGCAGTTTGGATCAAGAGAGCCAGAATTTCTTGTTGCATTCAAGGTGATCAACTGCTGAAATTGCATATAAATAGTTGTGCCTCAGATCAAAAAATGCATATCATGCATCTACTTCACTTATTTTCAGGAATCGGCAACCAGCATGTCAGTCCTAAGAAGCCTCTGGCAGGCACATTGGCTTCAAGAAAATAAGCAAAACCAGAATGAGGTTTTCTCTTGGTTGGATGATAGCATTCTTGCATTGGAGCATGGATTTACTGACTTCCTTGAGCAAATGGAAAGAGCTGGCTGGGATCAGAACCAAATCATTTTGAAAGTGCCAAAAGAACCTGTCTTGGTGTCAGAGCACCTGAACCAAGAGGTTTAAGATGCTACTGTCTTAGCAATTCCCCCTTACATACTCTCAGGCGGCAGCCAACTTGTCCTGGTTTTAGGGTTCAGCCGGTGCTAACCTAGAGACGATATTGAAATTTCTTTTCCATAGCATGGTCTTGACCTGCTGAATCAATTGCATCTGAACATGGAATTTGAGCCGAGATTCTTATCCAGGTGATGATTAGTACCTTAGTGATCTAACAATTCATATTGTAAGAAATTATGTTTGTCATATGACCAGATGTTTACATATTACACTGTCAACAATAGAAATACTATCATTAATGCATCAGCTGCATCTGTTACTCCTTCAAGCTAGCAGCTCTGGTCAATCGTGCAGTATTGTGCAAAGGCGCTCCAACATCACCTTTTTTCATGAATACTTGGCCCTTAGATCCCAAATTTGGCTCCCAAATTCCACTATGAAAAAAAGATTCCCATCAGATCAAAATATCGGATGCATGGAGTACTAAATGTAGATGAAATCAAAAACTAATTGTAGAGTTTTGTTGTACTTTGCGAGATGAATATTTTAAGCCTAATTAGTCAATGTTTGTACAATTTTTCACAAACAGAAACGAAATGCTACAGTGTCACATTTATTACAAAGTGCAAACTTTGGGCCAAAGTTTGGCACCAAAATTTGGATCTAAACAATGCCCAAGACTGTTTCATTGCATAGTTCTCAAGACTAAAAATTAGGCTCTTGTTTTGTTTTGTTTAGATCCCAAATTCCACCCCAAATTCCACTATGTAAAAAGAAGATTTTCATCACATCAAAATGTCGGTACATACATGGAGTACTAAATATAGATGAAATTAAAAACTAATTACACAGTTTTATTGTACTTTACGAGACGAACATTTTGAGTCTAATAAATCAATGTTTGAATATTTTTTCACAAATACAAACAAAATACTACAGTGGCGCATTTATGGCGAAGTGATATCTGGGTGCCAAATTTGGGCCCCCAAATTTGCATCTAAACAAGGCCTAGGTAGGAGCAGTCTCAACCTTCCACTTAAGATACAACTTGTTCGTCAACACCAGCTTGCCGTATTTTTCTCTCAGCACTTATGATTTGTTGACGAACAGGTTGAGAGAAAAATACCAGCTAGTGGCTGGTGCTGATTTGTGCTGTATCACTTTATGTTGAGAGAAAAATACCAGCCACCAGTCAGCGGTATTTTTCTCTCAACATAAATCAGCACCAGCCACCAGTAAGCCGAATAGGTCGATAGTTTCTAAAGCATTAAATAGACTACCATATAGAACTATTTGCTTACGTGGCACTATATTATATTAAAGAGGAGGGGAGAAGGAAAAGAAAGAAACTATGTCTCATGCAAGACCCGGTTTTAATACGAGAACATACGTAAAGACATTACTAAGTTTGAGTTGGGAGACGACGGTGTCTTTACGATAGATAAAAAATAAATATGAATGGTATGGAGGAGAGAGGATGAATTTAGTACCAACGCTAAGAAATCATGGGGTCAGAGAATACAGTTTCTAAACAGTACCTTGCTAACATGACACTATAGACATTACTCATGGACACTGTAGGTTGGGACTGCCCTGAGACCATTCTCGGTGGGGGTTTCATCATAGTTTCATACGCATTAAATCGTACAACACATCAGCATTTTTTATGACAACATATATTTTATTCATCGACATCCAATCAGGTGCCTGGCATATGAAGCTGTGCATTGAGGGGCCATGTTTCATTCATCAACTCCACTCTTTTGATGATATAACATTTTTGGAAACTGTAAGATGAAACTCGGGAGTAGCCTAACCGATTTCACGGGAATGAAACTCCTCTTACATGGTATAAAAACTCTCTTTTCTCTCTTCTGAAATTTAACGTCATAAAACTCTTCATAAAATCTCATTGAGACTCTATCATTTTAACATCACGCGTCAATTGTCCTGTCATTCACATGATACATGATAGTATGATACAATGTTCGAAACAGTTCTTCGTTTTTTTTCTCTCCGAGAAGCAGATTGTGTTATATTTTGTTACTTTGCTTAAAGAATAAAATTGCTTGAAATTCTATTTATGTGCGCACGAGGGCAAAATAGGCACCCTTTAAATTTTGTACTTCACTGGACAGCATGGTTGACAAGTGACGACAGACAAAAAAAATTAAGCACCAATAAGATTTTTATGAACATAAACTGCATGCAGCCAACTGTACAGGAGCACTTATATATTGATATTGAGTAAAGGGTTTAAAGCCCACTTTGATAACATTGCCATAAGCATGTCAGGATTCAAAAGCATCATAAACCTATTTACAGAGCTAACTCCTTGGGGGCACGGGGGCATGGCTGCACTACACAGCTAAACTCTTCCAGCATCTTAGCTAGAGGCCAAGAGCCCAAGATGGGACAAAAGAAAGTGCGCCAGCGCTTAATAAATGGCCGATTTCTTGTCAAAATTGCTGCTGCATGAAGTATACACCATGTATCACACTTTGGATTTGCCCTTTCCCTTTGTGGCATGAGTGAAACGAGCCTTCTTTGCTTTCTTGTTCTTTCCGCCAGAATCCCCATCTGAGTCGTCATCACTACTATTGTCATGCTTGCCGTTCGATTTCTTCCGGGAACCTGATCCATATACGTATTCCTTGACCTTCTGCTCAGTCCTTTCTTCTGTAAGTTCATCTTCAATCTTTGGTTTCCAAATGAAAATTGACCTGCAAGGACCAGCGCATGAGTTGTGGGAGGAAGGATCTAGCATTCTGGCAGTGGATAGTGATGCTGAGTACTGATATATCGATAGGTATACCTTGAGCTTCCTGTGGCCAGGATATCATCTCGTGGATGTAGTTTATTCACTGGGCTGATTGTTGTTATGTCAGGGTCCATCACCTCAGCCAGAAGCTTCCCGGAACTGGTATCTATGAAATCAATGGGATGCAAAGCAACACCGTTGTAGTTCTCACTTATGTAACGACCAATAACTGCAACAGTTTCTGTGTAATCCTGCAGAGCATTACCATTCCATCTCAGAATTGGGCACATCTATTGTGAAGGAATAATAAAATCCAAAAATGCAAGGAAGTTTTAGTTATAACTGAAACCTTTGGGTCCCACTCAGCTTTGAAAGGAGTCAGGTGACGATTGAAATCATGACTGTGCACAATTTCTCTACTTGGGGATTGCAAATCACCGAAAATATAGTCCCATACACGAATTCGGTTGTCCTGACATGTTGTCAAGATCTTATTGCCACTTTGTGGAGAAAAATATCCTGAATTGACAACCCGTCCATGAGCAAGGCTGGCAAGGGGTGAGTTGGCTTCAAGCTTCCTTGTATCCCAAATACGGGCCTGATAATCACAGAGATGAGGAAATGTTGAATATGAATAAGAAAATGGGATATGTGCATATGCATGACATACTCACATAGTGATCATTTCCGCTGCTCAGAAGAACTTCAGGTTGTGCAGGGTTGCAATGAAGGCTGGTTACCTTACTACCCTTTTTATGTATAAGAATTGGATGTCCTATTCTTGTCTTTGATCGTCTATCCAGGCTGCAAGAATTAAGAATAGCTTACCAAAGAATGCCAAGCATATTTCAAACATGCAAATTTTACAACAATATCTCTGAATTTCAAATATAAAAGAATAACTGATGAAAAAAAAGGTCTTGAATTAGCTGCCAAATAAATACATCAAATGGACCACAGAAACAATTAGATCAATTACTTAAAGGAAACTGCATATATAGCCATATTCTGTACTGCAAGGTAAATGTACCACCCACTTCCAAGATATACTCACAAGTAAAGAAAGCCAAAGCTATCTGCCACCAAAAGAAGACCTTTGTCAGTGTTTAAGTCCATCCCATATATCATGCGCCAAGAGCTCGGACCCTGTTGTGACAAACCAGGATCAGGGTTTATTAAAACAAGCCCACAATTGATGCCAATTAATTCAGATCAATGATATCTAAGGACAATATGATAGTATATAGACTGAAAAATAACATCTTCATACGTTCTTTTCAACGGTGTAATCCATAGAACTTGATACAAAAGTAAACTTACATTCCAACCATTAGGGTTGAGATTTAACAAGGAGGAGCCGATGCCAGTGTCCAAGTCTGTGCAACTGATAGTACCATCAGAGGAAGCTGTATATAGTATCCCATCATTGGCGGTATCAATCCTGAAAGATCAAATCATGTTGCAACATTTATGTCCTTGTAAGAGAGATATCAAGTACCAAGGAATACACTTACTTTATACTGTTAAGAATGCAGGAGTGCACAGAGTCATATGTAATCTTCTCATGCAACTTAACATAATCCCAAATACCCAGAAGCCCTTTCTGTGCGGAAAAAAAAACAAAAGATGCATTAGTACTTGGCTACATGTTCCTGCAATATAGCCATTTTTGCACACTCGCAACACGAGATAATTGTAAGGAATTTAAGAAGGTAACAAGGTTTAACAGTAGGAGTGCAATACCTTGTCTCCTGATAAAAGAACATTGTTCTTAGTTGGATGAAATTCCAAGCAAGTAACACGCCTCTGATGAAATTTTATGTTTCCACACTCTAGTTGGTTAGGTATCAGAAACTTCGGCTTAACCTAGCATTGCGAAGAGGAGAAAACTGACAAATCTAGTACCAGCAAAAAAGAGTAATATGGAATATTGCAATTGAAAAAAAAAGAACACAGAAGCTTAGGCATTAGTCAAATCTCACTCTGTACCATGGAAATCTTGCCCTTGACTTGACTCTGAAAGACATAATCTAATGAAGTGTTTGCATTCCTTCTCGGGGCTGGGATAACACCATGCTCCATTGCTACTCTATGTGGGCAAGTCAATGTTGTATGACCTGTTCATGTTGACAACATAGTGTAAGTGACTCAGATAGGATACCAACATTACTGTCATTTTCAACCAAGGAGGCGTGATCTTTAACAGATGTGCCGGACTCATACTCCAAGACTCATTTGACACTGTTGATAAAGCTTCTGCATTGTAAGTGAAACATGCAAACTGCTATGAGGCATTCAAAGGAAGCTGATTTAAATTTTCTGTCTGCTGAAACACAAGGAAATAATATACTATGTGCTGGTCATCAGTGCAACTTCTTTAAGATTTGTTTAAAACAAATAATTAGCCTAACCTACTTTCATAAGCTGAGTTACTTAAACAAGAATCCTTCAACAATGATATTTCAGCATTTAACATGAATACTTTCATAAATAAGAATCTTTAACAGCCCTATCCGCACTTAAAAATTGTTTGTACGTCCAAAATTAGTGACTCTTGTACTCCGGAAGCACAAAAAGATAATCCCACAGACATAGATATGAGAACCTGGCATCTTGCATAGGAAGCAAGGCTTCATGGGGCAGTCGATGTACACGGCTCCCTTGAACCCTGCCTGGTGCCCTGTTCTTTTGCACACCTGCAACCAGACACAGCAATTCAACAATGAATAAATTCCCAAGCACCGAGACATGCATAAAAAGGGTATCACAGACACCCTAAAAGGATATGTTTCCAACAGAGAAGAATAAATCATTTCTTAATTCAACAGAAAAGAAGGTATCTTTACATACCAAAACCATAACAAACTATAGTTCAAAACGATTGTAAAATGTAGCTGCCATTTCCCCATTATTAGACCTCAGTGAACAAGCAGACTTTCGTACTCCAAACTAGTATACGAATTAGGCGCAAGGAATAGCGACCGACTTTTCATTCCACAAATCCCAGTTTTGCGTCGAAGACGAGAGGCAACTTCCGCCCTCCCTCCAAGACGGCCACAGCAAGCAGAAGAAAGAAGCAGCTTTCTCTCTCCAAAATTCAAGTTAGGCTCCAAGCATCAGCAAGGATCATCTTTCTGAACATAAATGGAAAGGACATAGCAAAAAAATACCAGGGATAAGAGTAATAAAATCTTGAGATTTGTTGCACCGACCAGTACCTTGCACACTTTCTTGAGGCTGATGGTGATCGGGCCCTTCCTCCCTCCCCTCTTCTCCCTCGCAGCCGCCGCCGCCGCGGGGTGCTCCTTGGCCGCGGGCTCGACAGCCGCCGTCGCCTCCTCATCGACTTCTTCTCCGGACGCTTCCGCTTCGTCTTCCTCGTCTCCTTCGTCGTCGGAGGATGAGGAGGAGGTGTCCTGCCGCTGCTCCTCGTCGTCGGAGGCCTCCTCGACGACGGCGTGCCGCCCGCCGCTGCGGCGGCGGCGGCGGCTGTAGATGAACTGGGCGCGGGTCGTGGGGCCCATGTGTCGGCGAGGCCTCGGGAGGCGGGAATGGGGAGGTGTGGTGGGTAACGCGGAGACGAGGCGGTTGCTTGGCCTGGGCCCTGGGGTTGGGTTGGGGTTTATGATGGGCTCATTGCTATTGCTACTGCTACTTTGCTTTGATGCTGTTGCTTCATCAAATGAGATGAAGCATGGAAAGGACCATAAAGATTATATTTTTCTCCTTTTCTTCCCTGCCAGAGTATTTTTATGATTAACTTAAGTGACGGAACGTGTTAGTACTTGATCAAATGAAGATGAAGGGAATTGAAACAATTTTTCCCTGTCTTTTCAGAACGTTAACATCCATAGAGGATGTCGTAGAGGCACCACACCGCAGAGCGCGCGAGGTCAGTTATTGGATCCATCGGTTGTTGACGGAGAAAGCGAATGCGGTGGATCAGCGGGGCGCCCCGGTAACGGAGGGTAGAAACGCACGATGATAATTTTTAACATAAGAAAGAACAATATATAAGGAATGGATCGGACTAACTCGCAACGGGTCACATGAAAGGGAAGCATGCAACCATTGGCACCGCCTCGAGCCCCTCTCCCTCTCCACCGCTACGACCAATGCTAACATGTCGGCCGTGGTGTCCTCCTCCGCCTCCGCCTCCGTCGTCGCCTACCATTGCGACCGACGCTAAACTGTCGGTTGAAGTGTCCTCCGCCCTCACCACCGCCAGCCCTCCCCCCTCCCCCCGCTCAATCCCTCATTCTAGGTCCGTCACCGTTGGTCGGTGGATCTCCCAAGAAATCTTGACCCCCCTAATCCCAGGCCCCTAACCAGACGACACAGGTGCCAGAGAAGAAGGGCCGCGCGGCCCTACGCGTGGCAAACTTAATGTAAGAAATGTGATAATCACACACATGTATCAATGTTATACTCTAGATAGCTCGATAATTCTTTGAGTATAACTTGTTAGTTCACATGGAGTAAAGCATCAATTTCATACTCAAGATAGCTCAATAGTCCGTCTAGTATGACGTATTAGTTGATACCAAGCAAAGTATCAATCAGGGAGTATTTGGTTGTGAAAGGACCTTGATGTCACCTAGAGGGGGGTGAATAGGTGAATCTGCAAATTACAAACTTTTTCACACAGTCACTACAGAAAGCGGTCAGACCGCTTTGCCAAAGCGGTCAGACCGGTTTTCACAGAGAAAACCAACTATGTAAATTAACCCCCTCTACAAGTTCTAGCACAAACCAAACTTAGTGAATGGCTCCTGTAGATGATAACTAGCAGGTTCACTTAGTACCTGCACACAAGTAAAGCACACTCAAGTAGAACGATGCGGAAGCGAATATAAATGCTAGAATTGAGCTCGTGAAGTAAAACAAGAGACAAGGATTTGTTTTCCCGAAGTTCGGAGTTCACCGCTGCCACAAAGGCTGTCACAAAGACACGATGAATCCTAGTCTCCGTTGAGGGCCTACGAAAGGCGGGCTTATCCACTCCAAGCCACTTTCCTCGGATTCCACTAACTTTTGACCCTTTTCCACGAAGGAGGCAAGGCCAGCCTTTACAACCAATCCGTGGCTTACCACACACGAGGTAGCTCACCAGCGACGCCTAACCGTCTAGGAGGATTCACCTCCAAGAGTAACAAATGCTTCAATTGTTGCTAGACTTCACCGGAAGTGCTCAAGACTATGGATATGCTCTCAATAGCTGCAATTTGCTTTCACTTGCTATCTATAGCTCACAACACATACATCCCTCAACCCAAAACAAAAGATATGATCAAAATCAATCAACTCTCACAAAGAGAGGTTTGGGGAGAGCTTGCTGGTGCTTGGGAAGGCTAGGGACGAGCCACAAAGGCAAATGAACCACCACCCCTCACAAGAGAGGGGTATGGGGTATAAATACCCCACACAACACAAACTAGCCGTTATAGCCGTTGGACCGGTTTCCCAAACCGGTCAGACCGGTTTACAAACCAAAGTAGCCGTTATGCCTGTCAGAGCCCCAAACCGGTCAGACTGGTTTGGGTCGACTCAGCACACATTGAGTCACACAAGACTCCACTCTCAAGGCTATCTCATATGGGTTGATCTATGAGCACTTTTGGTGTTATCAAACAACTAATGTTGCATCCCTCTTGATAGTACGGCATTCCTAAACTCAAGATAAAGACAATAAATAGAATCTACCACTTGAGTTTTTATATCTTCATTGATGCCATACTTGGTCATTTTCAACTTGAGGGCTTCAACTTCTTTGTCTTGCTTGAGCAAATCCAATCTTGAGCCAATGGCTTAGAATTTCCATTGTATGAAACAATTCATAAGCCATTCCACTATATGATCAATAAAGATTAGATGCTTCGCATTGCTTCACTTGATATGACTTGATCGACGTATAGAAACCAAACTATAATGTAAGACTTCCACAAACAAAGTCCCTCGGCTACAAGACCAACTTGCCCTTCACTTTGTTAGGAATGTCACTCGCATCTAGCTTGATCCCTTCCGTCCTCTCTTGCCAAATTAAGCTACGCTTTGCATTGCATCATTAATGAAATCCACATTGAATATCCTTGTCTTCAATTGATTTGAAATGTCTTCAATATTGTTTTGTTTGTTTTCTTTGGTAGATAACTTGTCCATAAGCATCAAAGCACTTGAGACCATATACTAACCATAGAATCATGTCTCACTTTGAATATAACCATTGCCATGGATCAAGCCCAAAGAAATCTCAATCTCTTCAATTATTTTTGTCCCAAAACCTTTGACAAATATCTTATCAAGTGAGACCAACTAATATGCTTAAGACCATGTCTCATTTATCATTTCCGATCACTTGTCATTGTATTGCTTAGTTGCATGGGATCACACTCACTTGTTTGCTCTTATGTCATTTATACCAATAATGAGCTTATATTCTTCAACAACCATATTACATGAATATCCATAAGAATAAAACCCTGCTCATATGCTTAAGCAAACAAGTTAAATATAAATCATGTTGTTATCCAAAATCACCAAAACATATAAGTGCCTAGATGCACTTTCAGGTTGCGCTACAAATCGACACCACTCCCCGCTCCACATGGCTTCTACTCCTGGCCCTTCCCACTTCCATCATGTAGTGGCACTCTGCCGCTATTCCAGGCACGGGAGAATCGAGCTTCAATGGCACAAATCAACATAACGCTAGGAATCGATTTTTGGTGGCCCAACAACATCTCTAACATTGAGAATCAACCTTCGTGAGCTAGAGAGAAGGGCGGAGATTCTCCAATGCAACCTCATGCTCAACGACGTGGGAGGTGCCCATCCAAAGTGTAGCCTAATTGAGGTCAATGGCGTGGATCTAGGGCAAAGAAAGGGTGATGACCTCCTAGACAATGGCAGAGATCAATGAGGAAAACATGAAGAGCAATCTATGTATTTAAGTGCTATACAACAATGCATAATAACAAATTTAATGCTCATTTAGTGAAAAAATACATTGGGCAGGGGGGGCAATATGGCTTGTACAACGCTCTGCTACCGCTCCTAGAGTATGGCCTCAGAGAGGGGTGGCGAGGAGACAAAGAAGGATAGTGCCCCAACAGAGAATGATGGCACAAACCTTGGGGAGGGCCGGGGCTCATGGAGAGTGGTAGCACGAGGAACGAAGAGGACGACACGAGGGATAGAAATCAGGGGTGATGCTGAATGTTGGAGTGGAGAATTGGGGGGGGGGTATGTTTTTTTAGCGCCGTGCCCATAAGCGAATTATGAGGGAGATTGATGATAAGTATGAAGCCGTTTGGCAATCGTGCGATTCTCGCGCAGCCGGGCGCTACCGAAAAAAGGGCCTTAATAACTTATTTATAGAAATGAATAAATGAGATTCAAATGTTATTTTTAACTTATTGGACTCTAATATATATATATATATATATTCTATTTTGAACCGAAGTATTCAATTAAGGGATAAGGTCAGCCTCGATGAAAGTTTCACGAGGGGTTTCACATCATTAAATTTGATAATGTGGCAAGGTAGAAAAAGATGAGGAGAGTTTCATGGAACATGTGAGGAGTTGCATCTCCATAAAAATCCATTCATCTAGCTCAATTATCTAGTTCCACGTCATGAAACTCTACACTGAGACTGAGACCAGCCGGGCATCTTACATAAGCCAGTTTTAACGTAGCGTTGAGGATTAAAGACCTACTCCATTGATATGATATGACTGGGCCAACTTACTGTCACGACCGCTGCTGCACCGCAGGAAGGAGCGCCTACGTTGTTCTGTCAAGAATTGTGATCCGTATTGATGGGTCAGTCCAATGCTACTTGTATGGGGCCGTCTTCCGTGACATTAAGCCTTTCTAAATATGCGGGCTTAAACAAATAACCTTTTTATTGCCAACCCTTACTAAATATGTGGGCCTAACTAGTAGTTTTCCTTCATGCATTTTATCTGAATCACCCCCCCCCCCCCTATTCTATTAGCTGAATTGGACTCTAGCTACAAAAGGCTCTAGCTAAGCATTAGCTGACTTCATTTAAATTCACTTCATTAAAACTAGCACCAATAATTAGCTGGTAAAACCAAAAAACTACTCATCGCTTATAACTACAAACATTCTTTGGATTTTTGGAATCAATTATATGTGCATTGATAAGATGCATATGAACCTATGGAGGCATACGAACGCCTGTGTATGCAATGTAGTGTGAATTGATGGGATACATACGGAGATGCAATGCAAGCGTGTTTATCCACAAGTTTGTAAATGTTAGTTTTTAGTAGTACAAGTACGAAGGTGCCTCTAGAGTCTAGACAAGTATACTTCAGAAAGAAAAAGGACCATCGAAAACAAAGCCACAAAGGGTCCGAAATTTGAAACCCGGGTCTGAATTATTTTTTGAAAGAAACCAGGTCTGAATTCAGAAATGACGGTTCACCCGCAACTGGCCAGTGAGGATTTTGGGGTTTGGGGTCACTTCGTAATCATTGCGTCACTGTAGTATTTCGTTTGTATGTGTGAAAAATTATCCAAAAATTGATTAATTAGGCTCAAAATGTTGGTCTCGCGGAGTACAACAAAACTGTGCAATTAGTTTTTTATTTCATTTACATTTACTACTCCATACATGTTATGACATTTTGATGTGATGAGAATTTTCTTTTTGCATAGTAAACTTTGGGGTTGCTTTTTTGGAAACTAAACAAGGGCCAAATCTCCATGGCAATTGGACAACACAGTAACCTGATGGTACCAAACTAAGGACGGCGCCAGCCGCACAGCGCACGGCAGGGCGTACCCCTTCCACTGACGGTGGACCATCTCGCTTGCTCTCGTACTCGCATCCGAGCGGGTAACCCGACTATCCGGTACAGTAAAGTTGGGTGGCCAGGACAAGGCGGTGGCGTCACGGGTGGGACCGCCACGGCGTTTTCCGGTCGCCTCGGCCGCTTTCGCTGACGCGAAGGTAGGCGAGGAGAAACGTGAGCGCCGCTGGTTGGTAGGACGACTCGTTCTGCGCCCACGCGTCAGTGGATGGGCGGATCATAGCTTTGCGTTGTC
Source organism: Echinochloa phyllopogon (assembly GCA_033239725.1). Taxonomy (NCBI): domain Eukaryota; kingdom Viridiplantae; phylum Streptophyta; class Magnoliopsida; order Poales; family Poaceae; genus Echinochloa; species Echinochloa phyllopogon. The sequence goes on along the minus strand of BTCW01000014.1, from coordinate 6,850,749 downwards.
ATGGGCCGTCTCGGCGTAAGGTTTCATAGACTTTCATACACATTAAATTAAATAGGGTGTTAAATCAGCATTTTAAATGGCGTGGCAAAGAGTTAATGAGAAGAGAGATGAAATGAGTTTCATCTAATGAAACTTTGTATACACTGTTTCCATCAAGTTTTATCTTGCATGCATTACCTATGAAACATCAAAATAAAACAATGCAATGTATGAACCATTTCATCTATGAATTAATTGTCTACTTACTTATGTGACATTTTTGAAAACCCAAAAATGAAATCCCACTGGAAATAACCTTATCGGTTTGGCTTCTTATGGAGTGATTACATAAGTGTCCTATAATCCATGCATATTGTCGCAAAACAAAAAGAACACATAAATAGACGTAGTATTTGCTAATTAGCATTATTAGAATACAACACGATACTGTTGGGCATCACATTTCATAAAGTAAAAGATACATCACTTCAGAAATTCACATGTGAACATACCAAGCCCTTGTTTAGATCCCAAATTACACCCCAAATTCCACTACTCCCTCCGTCCCAAAAAAAGACACTCTTGGATTTAAAATTTGTCCCCAAAAATAAGTCATTCTACTATATTTAGTAAGTGCATGTGCATGCAACAACCAATTAGTGTTAAATATGGCTAATAATTAGGGGCAATCAATGTCATTTTACTCTCTCCTTAATTTGTCTTAAAATTGCTAGAATGGTCTTCTTTTCTGGGACGGAGGGAGTATGCAAAAAGAAGATTCACATCACATCAAAATGTCAGCATATGCATGGAGTACTAAATGTAGATGAAATCAAAAACTGATTGCACAGTTTTGTTGTACTCTGCGAGACGAACATTTTGAGCCTAATTAATCAATGTTTGGACAAATTTTCACAAATACAAACGAAATGCTACATTGATGCATTTATGGCGAAGTGACATCTTTGGGTCAAATTTAACCCCCAAATTTGCATCTAAACAAGGCCCAAGTCAAAGGACCGGCTAGACTTTCTTCCTAAAAATGAGAGATTTTTTTCTTGTAACATACTACATACCTTATTATCCCGCACCTATCGACTAGATTATGTCTTGTGGAACATACAAATAGTTCAACACATGGTTTACCTAAATCTTCCTCCTACCGCTAAGAAACAACGTTGTTACTTAGGGCTCCATTGGAACTGAGGATAAACACATGAATTTTGGAGGATTCAATTTCTATAGGAATTTTTCTATGATGTCCTTTGGAACAAAGGATGCTTCCTAATAGTTCCTTTGGAATTCCTACGGATTGTGCTATTCCAATCATCTTGTAGAATACTAAACATGAAGTCCAACCTCATTATTTTGTTTCCTACGTACTCGTGTTGCCTCCGGAGCCTTCTTTTTAAACCTTCTGCGTCTATGATTATGTGTGATTTGAAATGCTAGAACACTCCAATCATACATTTTTTCTATTCCTATATTTTAAGAACCTTTGTATAAAAAGAGGGATGCTTGAAGTATACTGTCTACTAGTCCCATCAAATTATCGGAGCAAAACCATAACGGTATGCTTGGACGCGCGCCAAACTAGAATTTATTCAAACACCCATCAAAGGAGTATGCCAACACCAACTTTTTCGAGCTCCCACTTAGATCCAAACAAATCCTTATCCCATATGATTGCAAAACGACCCACACACCAAAAACTCAATCGTTCTACTACACGCATTCATAGTATTTTTATATCTAAACAACAGTGATTTATTGTCTCTTGTGGAGGGAGAAAATCAGCATATATAGCTTTTCTAAATCTCCCACTCATATTACTATATGAAAGGCAGATGTCACTTTACGTGCATACGAGTTGCGTCACTTTAGGATGCTACGGGTGCCAGAAGTGAAAACGGTGAAGGATAAATTGGATGGAAAAAAAAACTAGAATCCATCCAAACAGCTGCCAAAGAAACCGGTAAAGGCTAAGCTTTTAGAGCCTAATGTTAACCAAACAATCCGATTGCGAGACGATTCGTGTACGAAAAGCTCAACCTGTCCTTTTCAAAAATAAAAACTTATGCCTTGTTTAGATGGATAATAGGGGGTGGGGAATTGGGGGTTTGGGGTCACTTCGTAATTATTACATCACTGTAGCATTTCGTTTGTATGTGTGAAAAATTATCCAAAAATTGATTAATTAGGCTCAAAATGTTCGTCTCGCAGAGTACAACAAAACTGTGCAGTTAGTTTTTGATTTCATCTACATTTAGTACTCAATGCATGTTATGACATTTTGATATGATGAAAATCTTCTTTTTACATAGTGAACTTTGGGGTTGCTTTTTAGAACTAAACCAGGCTTAACCGTGTCCCCTACACCGGTGCCCATAGCGTTTAGCCTATACGTCACGCCATTTATTAACTCTGCCTCAGCCCACAATAAAAAAACAAACAGAGACAGACAGCAGTCCTCCCCCAAATCTCCCCATCCATCCGCAGTTCAAAACTCCACCCGCTTGTTTAGATCCCAAATTCACCTCCCAAATTTACTATGTAAAAAGAAGATTCTCCATCACATCCAAATGTCATAGCATGCATGGAGTACTAAATATAGATAAAATCAAAAACTAATTACACAGTTTTGTTGTACTCTGCGAGACGAACATTTTGAGCCTAATTAATAAATTTTTGGACAATTTTTCGCACATGCAAACGAAACGCTACAGTGGCCGGCCTGACGCGCGTCAGACGGCCAGGCCCGAATCGGCTCCCGAATCGGGGCATCTAAACGCGGCCTCAATTTCAAACCCCAATCCCCCCTTCCTTCCCCTTCACAGCCCCCCTTCCATCCTCCTCCAATCTCCATCGCCATCCCCGAATCCTGAGCTGAAAGCAAGGCCGGGGGCAAGGCATCATAGCATCCCCGCACCAGGCGGGGGACGCCAGGCCACCACCACCACCGAGACAGGGACACGGGCGCCATCCCCATCCACCACCCTCCCCAGCTTCCGTTTGCTTCACTCCCACTGCTGCTCCTCTCCTCACTCACTCGGCCGCGGCACCGCCCGCCGCGACAGATCTCGCCCCGCCGGAGCCCTAATGCCGCCGGCGGCCGCGCTGGGGGAGTGACGCCCGATGCAGCGCCGGGTCGGCATGGCGGACGGCGAGGCCAGGGGGCGGACGCTCGGCACCGTCATCAAGGAGAAGGATGAGGAGCTCGCGCTCTTCCTCGAGATGCGCCGCCGCGAGAAGGAGCGCGGCGCCGCGGCGGGGGACGGGGTGCTGCAACTCGACCCGCCGCCACCCGCCGGTGAGAGCTTCATTTCGGCCTTTTCGGGCCCTCCCGCGGCCGTTCCCTTAGCATTTTGTTCCTGTTCCGGTGGAAACCCTAGCCTACTCTGATTTGAACCTCTGGTTCCCTGTGGTCGTAGAGCCCAAGCCGGCGGCGTACAGGATGGCCGGAGGCGGATTCAGGAGGGCGCCCGGCGGAGCGGATGACTTCCTCAACGCGGACGCCGGCGACAAGAACGATTATGACTGGTGGGGGTGCTAAATTCCGAGCTTTTTTACTGGTGTTAGCTAGTAATTTCTAATTTTCTGTTGTTTCCGCTGCGGGCAACATTACCATTGCTGCGAGAATGCTGTTAGCGAATTTTGATTGTAGCATTTTGTGGGTTCCAGTTCTGTTTGGTTCTTTTGTAGTTGAAGGCAGGATTTTGGATACACAATGATTGCTGTGGGTTTCCTACTCTTGATTTCTCGTCACTGCTGCTGAATGCAAGTCTTCTTTGTTGTGTTGTACCCACGGGAATGAGAAAACTATGACCTTTGGGGGGTTGAGAAATTTCAAGTTAATTGTCTTTGGGTTCTAGACTTCTATCTGGTCTCAGCTGATGTTTCATTATTCAATCAACTGATGATTGTCATAGGGCCGAGCTCCAATTTCTCTCCAATTTTTCCTTTGGTTTCACCCAGCTCAATCTGCTGCTTGGATATTTGTCTGTCAAATTGTTGACAGCGTACCATAAAGTTTGTCTTTCATGAAAATTTAGTGATGTTAGTTAGAATTCAGCTGTTGTTGCTGAGAAGGTTGGGTCATGGTGGTTGTTGGAGGTAACGGTTGGATCTCTTGTCATCCCGGGTTGCTGCTCCTTTCTTTGATTGCTTGCCTAGTTAAATGCACACTCATAAAGTTGTGCTATCTTTTTCTGGAGTTATGAATCAATTGAGTTTCAATTTGTTTATTTCCTTCTCTTTACTCTATGGTTGGTTAGCTAGCTAGCGTGTCTCTAGCTTGCCATGTTTCTTGTGAATCTGTTGCTTTTTCGGTAGATGCAATAGTTCTGTATTGGAGACATTTCGATATCGGATACCTTATACCCTATGATCTACATGCCACCTATCTTGGTCCTAGCTGATTTGGAATGTATTTGGTTGGTGTGGTTTGGCCTGCGTGCTAAATATCTGTTGTTACTATGGGTTCTATTAGCAGGTGTGGGAAATTTAGATGGCGTGGGGATAATGAAACTTATTATTTTTTGTGTTGTTATAAGAATTTTTCTAGCTGTTAGGGTATAGGATTTCTAGGTATATAAATTATGGGTGGCCATGCTAACACTTGAAGGCAATTTCTTTTTGTAAAGAGTTGGACTATTGGATTGCTTGCTGATGTGTGGTTGGTAGGGGGCAGGTGGACTATGTAACAAGTTCACGGGATATTTTCTTTTTTGTTCTTGTGTGATTTGTAGAAGTGCTGGGCTAGTTGCTTGATTTAGTTAGGGTGAAGTTGATCTAAGTGGGTAGGGAAGTGATTTAAAGTGACTGATTAAATGGTTTGTGTTCGTGCTGATTAAGTCAGCTCTCAGCTGTACAATGACTTATTCAATCCAGAGTGCACAACATCAGACTATATACAGTGTAATAATTCATTGCCTGCATGAGTGTGTCACTGGATCAGTGAAATGATATCTTATTATTCTCTTTACTGTATATTGATACAACTCATGCTATGCTTATCAAACACCGTTCGATGATCTCTGATCTCAGCTCAGGCTCAGGTTGTATACTACATATTTTGATACTTCTGTTGCTTGCATTCTTGCTATCCAGCCTAAATTCACGTTGCTGTATCCTAAATTTTATTGGAGGTCGCATCTGATCTGTGGTTTCGATGTTATTATATAACCTTCTCACAAAAGTTGTTTACTTTCAGGCTTCTGACACCACCAGGAACACCACTTTTCCCATCTCTAGACGTTGAGTCAAAAAGATCCCCTGTGAGCCAAGTTGGAACGCCAAAAACTCGTCCAACTGCCTTAAAATCAAGGGTGAGTTATTTTGACATAAGCTGCACTTTGGTTCTTAGTAGTACAAGATTATTGCAAGCAATACTTTTAAGCAGCAGTGCAGCACACACAAACATGGACGGAGCCAGGATGAAATAATTGAAGGGGCCATTAGCACTGATATTAAGCACAATCTTTAGTTTATGTGTGTTAACCAGGCTATCGCATGCATGTTACTAATGGAGTTTCATCAATTATAGGGGGAGCCATGGCCCCTGCCAGCCACCCCCTATCTCCCTCCATGTACATAAATTCAGCAAAATTTCACCTCTTGGTGGATATGAAATAATAATTTCTAGAGACTGGGAGTAACATCACAGGATATTTTTAAGTCCTTACAGATTCCAGATGACAGGCAAAGTCCCCAGAGATGATCCATTGTATGCTGGGCCTACCATAACATTAACTGCAAACATGCCATTTTGTTATTTTTGTTGTGTATGGCATGAAGTGTGCTTTTATGGTAGCATCTGTTGTCTAAAAAGTCTTTTATTTGGAAGGTTCTGTGATGAATCCCTATATCACAATTGTAATTTTTGGTGTTACATTACTTTCCATAAGTATGATAAATATGACATCTTCACAGACATTATTTCCTGTTATATCTTCTCATAATATGTTATTTCAGTTGGCCAACCACCCAGATCCTCCATCAAGAACCAACCTCCCATTAAGAACAGCATCGTCGAACAGCTTGAACTCAGCTGCTACAACCTGTCGTCCATCATTGTCTGGAGGGCTTACTTCTAATTCAAGGCCTTCAACTCCAACTGGACGCTCTGCATTGACAGCTAGTTCCAAAGGTTCAAGACCTTCAACCCCCACTTCCCGGGCAACGGTACCTGCCAAAACTGGAGCTTCTGCCCCGAGATCATCGACACCGACTTCAAGGTCAACACTTCCTTCAGCCAGGTCAACCACCCCTTCAAGCAGGGGAGCTGGCCTTGCTAGCAGGAATCCAGTTCCTTCAGGCAGAGCATCTGCGCCTGCTAGTAGGTCGTCAACACCTACTCCAAGATCATCAATACCTGCTACCAGGTCGACAACACCTTCATCTAGGCCCTCCATACCAGCGCAAAGCAAGCCTACATCAAGGGCATCAACTCCAACAAGGCGACCTTCTGCCCCTTCGGTCCAACATGGTAACTTGGCTGCACCAGCGAGATCGTCCTCAATCTCCAAACCAGGTCCAACGATGCCGAAAGGTTCTTCACCAGCCAAAACAACAGCACCAACACCCTCAAGAGGCAGCTCACCTACTGTCAAATCGAGACCATGGAAACCTTCTGAAATGCCTGGTTTCTCTCTTGATGCACCTCCAAACCTAAGGACATCGCTACCAGAAAGACCAACGTCTGCCACCCGTGGCAGACCTGGGGCACCTAGTTCTAGGTCTTCCTCTGTTGAGAGTGGGCCAGCTGCTCGACCAAGACGGCAGTCCTGCTCTCCCTCCAGAGGAAGGACTTTAAGTGGCAGTGTGCCTTCAGGGAGCTCCATGCCAGCAGTGAGAAGATCACATCTCAATGGAGGTGACAGCGTGAACCCAGTTCAAATGGGTAATAAGATGGTTGAAAGGGTTGTTCACATGAGAAGACTAGTTCCTCCAAAGCATGATGAACAAAGATCCAGCCTCAACAGTATATCTGGTAAATCATCAAATTCTCCTGATAGTTCAGGCTTCGGCAGGACATTGTCAAAGAAATCACTGGATATGGCACTTCGGCATATGGTATGCTTTACTTTCGCTCAGCTTAGTTAATAACAATAATTTCTATGTTCAGTTGATTTAACTTGAGGTGTAATTTGTTTATTACAGGACATAAGGCGCAGCATTCCAAACAACTTACGGCCTCTTATGACAAGTATTCCTGCATCATCTGTTCATAGTGCTCGATCAGGATCCACAAGGAGCAGACCAATGAGTGTTTCAGATTCACCTCTAGCAACAAGCAGCAATGCCAGCTCTGAGCCGAGCGTCAACAACAACCTGATGTGCCTGGACAGTATCGATATTGATGACGAGTTGTGCAGCGATAGAGCAGGACCCTATGGACGGTGATTTCGTTTGAAAAGGGCAAAGCATAAAGACATGATTCCGGTGGAATTATTTGGATACAGAATATTCAGAGCAGCAGGGTAGATGATGTCGACTATCCGAGTATCCAACGAGCCTTATTATTCGGCCATATGTGGTTCTTTGAGTGTCCAATATTTATCTAGTTGATTAATGTCATGGCATGCGCTGCTCCATGTGCAATTTCAACCCTGGACCTTTATATGCTATTGAAGTGTCCTTTATGTGATAATCTCTTGAGCACTTACCATCTTCACCCCGGTAGTGGACCATGTTCCACTGGCTGGCCTGTTTTGTGTTCCGCAACTTTTTGCGTCGGCGATGTAATTTTGTGCTGTCTGCTAGAATGTGCAATCAACACAGATTGAGTAGCATTACTGCCACACTCCATTCGTCCTGTAATATTACAAGGCACCGTAGCTTTTGTAGATACACAAGAAAAGCTTTCTGTCTAAAAAAGCCAGAATGCCTTAATATCGCGTGACCGAGGCAGTAGGTCTCTAACCCATGGCACAATGCATTCCAGGTCCGCGTACAGCCAAAGTGCTCCAGTAAGATCCTGTTAACTCTGTGAATATGATAAAATCAACTCTGGGAAGGAATCGATTGTTGATAAGCCACAACTAAGCGGATAATAGTTACAGCCAAAATTACATACTTTTATACTATTCTAATCTGACAAACCTACCTACTAAAACGCAATAGGCGAACTGCCACAACAAAAGCTCCTGCTTTTATTTGCTACTACAAGAGCAATGGAGCAAAGATCGCACAATGGAATACAGAGCCGAGAGGTTACATCTCAGAGATACAGTTGGAAGAAGAGAAGCCGGTGAGTTCTGACTATTTTATTTCGTCCTTTTTTTCACAAGTCAAAATCGATATCTGTTAATTGTGATGGGTCAAAGGGGAATGGGTAGGGCAGGCAGACCAGAAGCCCGAAGAGCAAAACAGCAATGCCGATGCCAATGTAGTTGTTCTCAGGGTCTGTGATTTCCTCAGAGAGAGGAGCAATTGGGCCCCTCTGCAGGAAGAAGATCAGCACCACCCAGTAGAAGGCCACGTCGTTGAAGAGCGCTGCGATCCCGAGCAATCCAATTGTAAGGCTGCTGAGCCTAGATGATATCTAGCACAATTTCACGTTTGGTTTCATCAGTAGCGCCAAATGTTGAGCTAAAATGTAAGCTCTTCTCAGATACAAGCCTATAAGTAAAGGAGGGAAAGCTTCTCATAGCAGTATGTTACCTTTCTTCCCCACATGGCAAATGCTATTCGCCCGCCATCAAGCTCTCCAGCAGGGATGCTATTGATAGCATTGATCAGGAGACCAGCCCACGCCCATAAAACAAGTGGGTTTATGGATAGCTGTGTTCCTTCTTTCAGAGCATCCCCAAGAAGAAGCTTTGCTGTACCAAGGAAAAATTATCTCTTTAACAAAATATTATGCATAGCATAATTCAACTAAAAGTTGTTTGTGTGAACAGTCTAATATATTCTTGCAAAATAAGTCAAGTGCAGGCAAGTACTAATGAACATCCAGAAAGAATTCCTTGTGTAGCTAGGAGCTTAAGAATTGTGATAAAATGCCTACCAAGGCCACCAACAAGAAACGATTCATGAAAGACAGTTGGATCTATCACGAGGCCAAGGCCATCGCTTGGAGGTAAGATGAAGCCCAACAGCAAAAGAACAAATCCAAGGGAGAACCCTGCCAGTGGTCCCGCGGCTGCTAGCTTCAATAGGTCCTCACGGTTGCGGACAATGTTGACAATCCTGGTAATGGCACCAAAAGATCCTATCTACAACAATAGGCCATACCAAGACTTGTTATGGCAAGAGAAAGTACCAATCTACATGACTAAGTAACAACTGAGCAAAACATGGATGTTGTAGTCATGGCCAGAGCTCTGGCTTATGCAGAAAAAGCACCCACAGATTAAACGTTGCTTTAATATAGTAATAACAAGTTTGCTTTAATATAGTAATAACAACTGAGCAAAACACGAATGCTATAGTCATGGCCAGAGCTCTGGCTTATGCAGAAAAAGCACTCACAGATTAAACTTTGCTTTAATATAGTAATAACAACTTTGCTTTAATATAGTAATAACTCCGAAACAAACCTAAATTAAAAGATTCAGCAAAGCCCTCATAATTTATTTCTAGTAATTACATGAAGCATTCACTTTTAAAGATGGAACTAATTTGTGATAATTAGATGATTCATTCCTTAGACTAAGTTGTAGCCTTGTAGACAAGTTTCATAAACAAATTTGTAGACAAGCAATCTCTCGTTACCTGCCAGCTAGGAACAAAATATGGCACTCCAAGCTTGATTCCACTTTCGCTGGCAGCAAGGATGTGCCCAATTTCATGTACCCCTATTATTAGCCCAGTTACCAGGGCACCAGATAGTCCATCTTTTAACAGTTCAAGGTTGTCAAATGTTGATCTGGAAGAGAAAGATTTATAAGCAGATGTTATAGATAAATGTTTGGATTAATATATGACAAGATAATTGGAAAATATATGTTTTCCTTAGAACAGGGAAAACCCACAGCAATCTGTGGCTAAAGATATGACAGTAAAGCATACAATCATTCACATGAGTAAGAATACAGAACGAATGAAATGTCAAAATATAAATGGCACATATATTAACAAGTCAACACAGGGCACAAGCTTTGGCACCCTGCTTAGTGTGTGGAGGCGTGCATTATTTGGTTCCACATAAGACTAATCATATGTAGCAATTTAATGATGATGCAAGCTAGATATATAAGGAAGATGATCATCTTAATTTATTTAGCAAACAGAACCGAACTATCTCAAATAACATATAATGGGGGTGTTTAGTTCCTGAAAAGAGGGTGAAAAGGGTGGTGAAAAAGTCACATCGGACACTGTAGCGCACCGTAGCACTTTTCGTTTGTTTGTGGTAAACATTATCCTACCATTACCTAACTAGGCTCAAAAGATTTGTCTTGTCGTGTACATCAAAACCATGTAATTAGTTTTTTTATTTACCTACATTTAATACTTTATGCATGAGGAGAGAGATTTGATGTGATAGGTGAATAGTGAAGTTTGGAGAGAGAAAGTTTGGGAACTAAACACAGCCATTGAAGGAAAGTGGTTAAATGGAAGAGGAACCTCGTACAGCAAATTGTCCTGCAGAACAGGTACATTCCGAAGCAGCAGAGTGAAGACCGTAACTAATCCAAATGAAGCAGCAGCAAACAATTCTGGGACAGCTGAGCATTTAATTAAAGAAAAATATTAGGCCCACTTTAAGTATTACCAACTGCACCGAAGGTACAAATAAATTCTTATCACCTGTAGTTTCAGGCTGTAATGTCTGTCTGGGTATAACTACTGCAACGGGCTTCTCATCCTCTGGGTTGACGAGAAGAAAAAGCTTATATTGATCACCAAATTTGTTCTGTGGATAATCACAAGTCGTGATAGTTAAGAGACTAATAGATTTTGAGAAGCATGGGCTTCTGAGGACCAGCTTTGCAAGGATCTGATTACCTCCAGCCGATTTGTGATCTTCTCATAGCTCTTGGCAGGTTTACCACGCAAATTCCCTTTGAACAATACTCCACCCTTATGCAGACAAGTGAAGGTGGTAAATAACGTTTATTCATTCCAAATTTGAGTATAAATCAAGTAAATTACTTTGAAAAGCTTAGGCATATTCTGTAAAAGCACTGGCTTAACCCAAGAGCAGGCCTGCTAGTAGCAGCATGTATCAATTGAGTATAAATGTAGCTCTATAAACACACTTGAGTAAGAAACTATTGAAAAAAAAATCTGATTTATACAGAAGAAAAACCATGAGATCCCAGCTATTCACCTCGTAAGGTTCTTGGCTTGTCACAAAAAATGTGTCAAAACCAAAAACTTGATCCTTCAGAATGTCTATTGTAGCCTTGGGAATCCTTTCAACATCTTCAAGTTGTTGCTAAACATCATTCATATTAAAAGAAAGACTATATCAGCACCTCATCGCACAGCAGAGTTCAGCGATACGAAATACATCTATTTTCTATTTATTACTATCGCTCTACCATTGAGCTAATGATGAAAAAGCAGGCAGCAGGATCCATCTTTCAGTTTCAGCTCCCACTCAACTGATGAAACATGCACAGCGATTAAATGATTACCTTCATTCCTGGCAATGGAGAGCCGCTAGCGACTTCAACAACTTCCACAGTCTCCTATGTTTAACAGATTGTCAGATATGTCATGACTATATTCTAAAATGTCTCTATGGCATTAAGTTGTCGGGCATAAATTTAACGCATACCTGTGCATCAGTGGCAGTAGTGACATCTCCATCAGTGTTCTGAACTGTGTCGCTGGAGCTCAGCAGTTCTGCATTCGTGGTTTCATCTTTCTTCTGGTGAGTCATGGGAAAGCTAAATATTATAGTTCAGTTACACGCTCATAGCAAGGTCTAACAGGTAATAGGGAAGTGACTGTGCTACTTTAAGTACAGGCAACTGAAGACCAGCACACAAGGGAGACCTACTTTTGCATAATGCAAAATTAATCTGACCAACCGTAAGTAAGGAGCGTACATTGTCTATATTGGAATCACTTTCTGCAGGCCCATTTTCTTCTGAAACACTATCAACCGAAGGTGACAAAGCATCATCTCCCGACACTTCTTTATCCTGTAAACAAAGGCCAAAAACATTGGCGGTCGTCCGCAATTCTAGATTTCATCAAGAGGAGCTTCATTGCTCTTATTAAAACTAAACGGGAGATTTAAAATCTAAGCCTCAGTGTGCTGCAATCAAAACGAGATACATTGCTCATATGTACTCCACCTGCTACCTGCCGAATTCAAGAAGCCGAAGGAGGGAAATATTAGTATGTACATGTACCTCGTCGTCGCCATTGCCTTCGGGCTCGGTCTCCGTCATCGCTTGGCACGCAACCCTCCGACTCCTCAACCTTCACAAATGGATTGGAAACAGCCCGATTAGTCTAGCCCACTGGCAAAACCAAGAAAAGCACGCAGCGGACCTGTGCCCGGCAACCGGGAGGCAGCGGAGAGCAAGGGTGAGGCTGCGTGCACGGCCCGCGCACCCGCTCCTCGCCGGCACGGTTGTGGAAGCTAGAAGGAGGCTGTGGCAGCAGCACCCGTACGCCGCGGCGGCTGCCTGCGACGGCGGCGAGGAACTCATGGCGGGCAAGCGCGGTGGTGAGAGTGGAGGAGAGGAGAGCGCGCGCGGCGCGGCCTTATCTCATTCGAGCCTGTCTCCGCCATAAAGGAAAAATCTTTTCTGCGGCCAGGATTTTTTCGCCGCACGAATCTTAAGGCTCGGGGCCGCCTATGTAGTTTTGCCGTCTGACAGGGGCATTTTTGGTAATTGGCCGTAAACCCACCGGCTGAAGAGGACGAGAGGAATAGGGTTGCCGTTGCCGCCGCCGCCGCCGCCGCCGACCGCCGGCCCAAGAGGAGACCACACGCTCCCCATCGCCGCGAGCGAGATGAAGATCTTCCCGGTGGCCCAAGGCAGCAGCGTCTCGCTCGCCCTCTACTCCGACGTCTCCAACAGCCGGTACGGACATATTGCTTCCGCCGCTCCCCGTCGTCTTGTCCTCTTTCGTCGCCACTAGTCCCGCTGTAACCTTGACGAGTTCTTACTTTGGTGGGTGAAATTGAAATGCGCGGTAACGAATTCGCTGAAGATCTCTGGTGTTGAACATCTCAGGGAGCTCCTCGACTTGATGCAGTCAGGGAAGCTGGAGCCGGAGGTCGCGTTCCTCAACGCATCACTGGTGCGTTGCTATTTACGTAGTACTTCTTTTGTGTTCTGTCACACCGATTTCCTAGTCGGAGTTGATGAATCACGGAGTGATAGAGGCGCGTCCTTTATTTCTGTCTGACCAATGACAGGTGCCGGATGTGTTCCCTGTTCTTGCAGCGGCGCACAAGGCGCTGCTGTCGAAGGCGAGAGACTCACTGACCACAAGGACTCTGCACTCGGAGCTCGTCTACAACTACTCCGGGTCCAAGCATGTGATTGATCTAGCAGCTTTTTCTTGCTTTTGCATTGAGAGGTCGGTCCAATGCAGTATGTTGACGATCTGTCGGTGATTATTGGTTTCAGATAACGGAATCCCTGAAACGATGTGGGATCTCTGATGATACGACATACATCCTCGCAGGTCGTTTTGATGCTTCTGATGAGGAGGTATTTTTTTAGGATGACAGTTGAACTGAACCATGGTTTTAACATCCATCAATTGCATGGTATTATGATAATTTAGAATTGGGACTCTGTTTTTAGCTGTAGTTAATCCTGAAATAACCTTGTAATAGTTGGCGTAGACAGCGCGTTTGGTTCATAATTGGGACTATAGTTGAAGGTTTAATTGCTCCAGTGTTAAGGGTCTACCCCAAATTGGATTTACAATATGTCAATCATCTTTCTTAAACGAGAAATTGCAAATTATATTTTCATGTGCTCCTGCTTACACTGTAAAAAAGTAAAAACAGGGAAGTGCTTGAACCATGCTTAAAATTTCTTGCTCCACCCCACCCCCTCCCTCCCTTCAATTGGGAGCTTCTGGTGTTAACTTGAAACCTTTCAACCAACTCCAAACTTCAGTGTCTCTTAATGTTCTTATTACTAAATACCAACTGTTACCATAGCTGCAAACACTAGCATTTCTAACAAGGAAAAATGTGAAAATGGGTTTTCCCTAGATTCTGCAAATGGGAACAACAAAACAAAACAGAACAGTATGAACATGTCGGTGGTTACTGTTTCCTTAAAAAGGTTTCTATAATAATATTGAAATTACCTATCCTGGTTAGTAATAGGCCATAGTTGCAGTGTGGCAGAATTGCAGGAGTCAGCTGCAAATACTTTTTTGAAGATCTGGAGTAGCACATGTTCCTCACCCTTTCAATTCATGTCGCTGTAGGTGGTATGTAAATGAATCGAACAACAGAGTAGTTATGTGTGGTTTGTACTCTGTACTGTGTAGTGCTCTCTAAACAAGGTGTTGCTGTATGCAACCTTGAATTTGGCTCTGCATGCTCCCTAGTTCCATGCACAGTTCGTTCTCTGATGCATTCATCAGTGAGTTAGTTATTATCCTTTTGAATGGAGGAATAGTTACTGAAGCGACAACCGTGTCATGCCAGATTAAAGCAGTGAAGAAACTCATCAGTGGCACCGAGATTGATTTAGGTGAGCTGCAAAGTAGAGCAAACCAGCCACAGATCCTGAAGGTTTGTTCACGAACTATGCTAGTTGTACTGTATGTTTCTGATAACAAATATCCATTCCGACTGGTTTTCCTGTTTCTTGTTTTCAGCATTACAAAATATCTCCCCAAGAATTATTGATATCTACACTGCCCGACGCGATTGTATGCAGGATTGCTGCTCGAGATGCTCTCTGAGGCCTCAATAATCATAGTAACAGAACCAGCATTGAAGGTTGAGCTTGATCTCTGCACCTCGTCGTTCATAAGCTATGTAGTTTGGAGATACAACCACTTGTATGACAGCACGATTAGAGTTGGATATCTGTAGCGGCATGCTATTCACATTCTGAAAGCGTTGTGCTGTTAGATGGTTTTCACCCCTCCATGTAAACTGTGGTACCAGCAAGCAATACTTGTGTATTTCTTTTCTCTGCCTCTTGTGAATTCGATGAAGCTTTGTTTGGATATCAAGTTTTCATAAAACTGGATTCCTTAAAAGTAGTTTAAATCTGTTTTTTTTCCCTGGGAAACTCTGTTTTGTCTAGCTATAACTCGAGGATAAGCAAAACAAGTCTTCAATACACCCCGAATTCTGGGTTTTGACAAAGACGACTACGAGCTTTTTTTTCTTCACAAAACAAGCTCTGGCTTAACTGCGCTCAACAAGCCAACCAAATTTCCTAGTCGCCGGGAGGCTGAAGCGAACCGGAGTTGTTGGAGATTGGTCTGAGCCATTTCCATTTTGATGTCGCTTGGATGGGTGTGCCTGATTAGTCCCTGACTTGTCTCCTGTTTCCATGATCCAACCAAAGTATTGTTTAAACAAACAGTAACAGATCCCCCTCATCCAACAATGTCGGCCACCTATTGGGCTATTGGCCCTGTAACCCTGTTGTTTTCACTTGAGTAAACGACAGATGTTGATCTGCGACCGACCATATATCAAGACAAGCTCACAAGGCGCTGAGCTAGCTACACCATGCATCACGCCAATATCTCTTCATCATACAAGGACTGTCCCCGCTCCCATGTCTGTAGTGATTGCCACTGCAAATCCATATTCCATTCTCATATACAGCACTTTCGTACGTACTAGGAATTGTAACATGGCAGTGGCCCCATGCATTTCACAAGTTTACAATTATGTCTCTATCGATGTTTCCATGCTCCACGCTCATGGGAACACGAACTAGCTTGGTTAAGCCCCGTTTGGCAGAGCTCCCAGAGCTAATTATCTGGTGAATCCTGGAGGAGCTCTGCCAAACAGAGTTCCAGCGAGAAGTGTTTCTCTGCTGATTCTGAGAAGTGATTCTCTAAAATGAACTAATGGGCCGGGAGCTGAAAAAAGTAGCTTCTCCTGATTCTATGAAGGGATTCTCCATCCTGATTTTGAAAATTTATGCTAAGGAATAAAGAGAATCACTTTCAGCCACAGAATCACTTCTCGCAGAGAATCACCTCCCATAAAGAATCAGAATCAGAATCAGAATCAGATGGAGCTCTACCAAACAGGCCATAAGTTTATCCAAAGACCTGGATCAAATCCATTGCCTCTCCTTACTCAACTTTTTAAACACTTGGGCTGGCGCTCGCGGTACATGACCTCACAGTGGTACTGGCCGTGTTTCTTTGGAGATAAAATTTTTTACACACAGTTTGACCACTAATTAAGGATATTAAATAAAGTTAGTTTACAAAACTACGTACAAACCCCAGGTTAATTCGCGAGACCTATCTAATGAGGCATCTGATCGTATGATTATAGGATGGTTACTGCGGCATTACTATAGTAAATCATAGGTTAATTAGGCTCATTAAATTCATCACGTAAAGTTACACTCATCCTTACAAAGGTTTTACACATAGACTTTATTTAATACTTCATGCATACAAGATTCTCCGGAGAAAAAAATTGCTGACACAAAGAAACATGATCATGAAGTTAAAAGAATTCTTTGTTTCAAAAAGATTCCGCCAGGAAATGATTTCTTTATGTCAGTGGCCTGACGCATGGGCAGTCAACTGGTTAATGGTTATAGACGTATGCCTTGATCGGTTCCCTCTGGATCTATTTCAGATGAAATAATAGGTACAAGAAGATATTTGTAATTGAACAATAAAAAATCGGGATTCATTCCGGGCTCGGAACGAAAAATACTCATAATATGCACAACGAGAGACGGAAAATCAATCCATCAGTTGAGAGGTATCCAACGAGGCCCACATAATTAAGCCCTCGCGAGCTCTGAATTGTCAAAAGCTTGGCTTATCCGGTGGGGAACCTATCCGCGGCCCCACCCTCATTTCTAACTAATTACAGTACGCCTCCTGCTTTCTTAATTAAACTAAGTTTGAGATGTGCACGTTACTTTCATGTTAATCCAAGAAGATAGATGTGCCCATGCATTAAACTAGTCCTATTTAGTAACGTGTAAACAAGTAATAGACTATTGTTGTATGACTTAGCTCTTATCTCTTGTCTAATAGCCAAATACTTGTCTCTATTATTAACTTTGCTCTTACTTTCAAGTGAATCCAAGAAGATAGATGTGCACACTCCTATTTAGGAGGGACTAGATTGATTGAAAAAGCCACTATAGATATCTTGCCATAGTCTTTTAAAAGTCACACTTCTATATATAAACATTTACAAGAGACTAGATTGATTAACAAAGTACTCCCTCTGTCCCTTTTTATCTGTCGCCGTTGGTTTCCGTGCCATGATTTAGATTCGATTTGTAGAAAATATGTGTAATATTTTAATCTCTAAAAAAATTTGTTAAAAAACTAGATTCAAATATCTATCTAATGATATTTATTATGTATTATAAATATTAATATATATTTTTTTATATTCAGTCAATGTTGTTTCTCGGGAACCGTAAACGACAGCTATAAAAAAAGGGACGGAGGGAGCACACTCCTACGAACGTTTACCTCGCACTAAAAGAATATTATTTCACCGCAACAGACTGAGTGTACTTTTGATATCATACGGTCGCTTCAAAAGTTTTAATCTTTTCCAACACTTTATATTTTATAAGTATCCAATAGTTTTAATAGCCCTTATTATTTTTTGTCAGTTCCCGACACTGTATATTTTTTAAAGAATTGCCAACAACATCATTCCCACAAATATATTATTCATAGTAATAATAGATAACTAACATAAGAACTACAAATGCTGAGACTATTATTGGTCATTTGAAGACATACACTGTCGGGAAAGTTTGTTTCACTTGGTGGGCCACTAAACTGGGGATTACTTCAGACATCAATCACAAGTTTAAATTATACACAAAATATAGCAAACAAGTATATATTGTGAAACTAATTAATTTTATGTGAAATCTAGCTCTGTTCTTTTAATATTTAGAATCAGAAAATGTTGATGGTCAAACCTTTTACATGCATCGAAAGTTATTAATGCGTGGGTTTATGTAGTAGCAGGCTCACCTGTCAGTGGCTTCAATGTTGCAACGGCATGGTAGAAACTATCGTTCCATATTTGTGGTGTAATAGGGCTAATTAAGCATCATACTCATCCATACGTCTCAAAAGAAATCCTAAATCTTTTTCTATAAATTAGTAACGAGGAGAGATAATTCATACTCTGTAGTCCGTACGCGCTTAATCTCTACTCTCATCCCAAGGCGATGGATGGTTTGTTAGTGATGTAATTAAATGTTACATACGGGCGGGTGTGTATATATTGATTTATTGAGATGGGCCCTATATATGTTGTTGGTCCATATATAAGCGAATAATTGAATTATTTGCGAGACAAAATCTCAATGCTGTTTTTTTTCGTTTGATTGATGGAGAGGGTCGTCTATTTATTTCCCATAACACAAACACAAAATTGCCAATCACCTCGCACTAGTGTGGCGCTGAAGGCAACGGCTGAACCGGAGCTGCGCAATGGATCAGCTCGTCTGGCCCACCTCCTTCTGCCGCCCTCCTTCTCAGCCGTCGGCAACCACCGGTACCCACCAGCTAGCCATGGTCCATGGACCGGTCACGCGATGAGTAGCTGGAGCGAACGGTCCTCCTATAGGCTTAGGTCCTGTGTTTGGCAGAGCTCACAGAACTGATTCTCTGGTAAATTCAGGAGGAGCTCTGTTAAATAGTTTTTCAGCGAGAAGTGATTCTCTGCTAGTTCTGTGGAGTGATTCTATGAAATGAACTAAGGGGCTGGGAGCTGAAAAAAGTAGCTTCTCATGATTCTGTGAAGTATTTCTCCATCCTCATTTTGAGAGTTTATGCTAGAGAACCAAAAAGAATCACTTCTATCAGAGAATCAGCTCCCGTAGATAATCAGAATCAGCTCTACCAAACAGGCGCTTAATGTATCTATAAAATTCTAAAGACACATATACTGTAAGGCTAATAATTTAGAAAGTACAACACAGAACAACCATGGCCGGCCGTTTGTTTTCAAGGGACGACATAATTGATTTCGGTAATCACTGGTACTTCCTCCGGTTGGATACTCGAGCAAGTAGTGCAATGCGTAAAGAAGGACGTGGTGGCTCCGTTTGAGGGCTCCCCTGTGCTCATCAAGGTGGTGGCGGCGACATAGGCGGAAGTGCTATAGGCCCCTTGGCAATGGCTCTGCCTGCGGGGGTTGGGAGCGCGTGCACGCAAGGTACGATGGAGAGCAGCAGGGCACGACGTCGCTTAGGCAGTCCAAACCTAAGACACCGTTAGTTGTTTTTATAGTATTCATATCAGCAAGAAACTACTCCTAGACACTACGCTTACAAAGCAAACACTAGTATTCTATACTTAAATTAAATGCTGCCTTTCTCTCATTTTTTCTTGGATGTTGTGTAGAAACTATATCTCGCAAGACATAGTTTTCTTCTCTTTCTTTATTAACTCACTCGCAATATCATCTTTCATTCTATGTGACACCTTATTTAATACTCCCTCTGTCTCAAAAAGAATGCAACTCTCGCTTCCTAAGGAATCAAACAACTTCAACTTGGACTAAATTTATATAAAATAGTACTGATATTTGTGTCTCTAAATAGATTTAGTATGAAAATATAGTTTATGATTAATCTAATGATACTTATTTTATATCATAAACGTCAGTAAATTTTTATATAAATCTGGTCAAACTTAGAATTGTTTGACTCATCGGGATGCGAGAGTTGCATTCTTTTGGGGATGGAGGGACACTGTCCTAATCGTTGGGTTGAGATTGCGCATGCCGGCGCAGCACGGGGAAAGCCCTGGGCCTCGACCGGCTTAGAGGTGGATCAGGTAATTTCATATACGAGAAACACAATGGTGCAATCGAGTTTTGATTTGAATATTTTGTTTAGAAACTATGAATTTTTTTTCTCCTGCACCAAATCCTGACATTACTATCCGGTCTTTTCCTCTCTGTTTTGTATGTTGGGCCCACGCTTGGTGCATGCATGCGCGCCTTTTCCTCTACAGTATCTCCGTTGGATGTTGGCCCTACGCTTGGTGCATATGCATGCGCATGTGATTGGCTGAAGCTAGCAAATTCCTTTGTTACGATGCGCGCGTGCTGGAGCTATTTTGTCGTACCGTGAAGCACAGACAGGCCAGCAAATGCGAGCTCTCTAAGAAACCCGATGTGCATGTGCGAACGAGGAAGGAGCCATGGGGAGCCAATTTTTCGGGCTTCAGTCTCCTAGTTTATTTTCGGGTCCGGCTTCGGTTGGGCTTCACCGCTGAAGTCTTTTCAGAAAGAAGCGTTTGGTACCAAAGGGGGCCTTAATTTGCTGCAACTTGAAGCACCCCCTGTCCCATGTTGGCCGGTTGACAAATAAGCTTGATGCAGCATCACGATTCTTCAAGATCCTATGTGAACCCGTCAGAGTTGCCTCACTAGTTTTTCCCGTACAAACAGGAAAATAGAGGGCTTACTTTACTGTGTGCGCACTAACTACCAGAAGATTACACGGAGGTCGTCGTCGAGAAAAGTCGTAGCACATGGATAGCATGGATACAGTATATACTTGGTGGATGTCTAATGTACTTCCGGAAAATGAGAAGCGTGTGGTTGGGATGACTAGCAGTACGACGGAAAATTTGGCCATATAACGGGCCATGGCCATAGATTACGCGCGGAAAACTAATCATGCCCCCCACGATTCAAGATCCGTTTGCTTCAGCTTTGTATAATGTTTGGTTAGTTGAAGCAGCGAGGTGAGGTGAAGCGGAGATTGTTGGATTGTAACAATCTGGTCTATGTATTGTTACAACCTAGTTACAATTAAGGGATCTGTTCGTTTCATCCTCCAGATCGTCATTATCGGGTCTGTGAATCGTTACAACCTGGTTACAAGGGATCTATATATGGTGCAATTCATATACTAAGCTAAAAATACAATGCCTAAGCTCGTGTTGTGTGGCATGGATTATTGGCTCCAAAAATTCCATCCATTTCGGGGTAACCTCTATCTTATTGGTTTCTGCTTCAAAAAATCCCATCCATTAGCTCTGGCTCAATGGAGGTGAGTTCTGACTGAAGCCAGTTATCTGGCTCAATGAAGCTTTCTTTCATTTTGGGGGACTTGATGTTAGATACTTGGATATGCAGTTCTTGTTTGAAAATTTGTCTCTCTGTTGAGTGTTTTCTCATGTTCTTGTTCATGTAATCCTTGATCTGTACCTGTCCATTCTTGCTCTTTTTAAGATTCATTTGGATCAATGTTTGTGTAGGGGCCGGATGTTCTTCACGGGGGGGGGGGGGGGGGGGGGGGGGTGCGACGATGAAAAGGGATTTTCACTGAAATGAAGTTCAAGGAGAAAGAATGATCCAATATGGAAATAATATAATACATTACCTTTAATCTTTTCATTGAATCTACAACGATCTTGTGTTTTCATGAAGCAATTTCACAATTCCATATAGTTTGAAACACCTCTCACAATGTTTTCCCTAAACAAGCAACAACAAAACAATATGCTCTATGTTTAGACGAAATGTACTGAAGACGACTTCTAAACTTATTGTGCCATTCTAAAACAAACATTATAGATCCTCCTCTTTTCCGAGTTACATGAAAACGTTAACTAATTAAGTGTGCAAGGTTAGCAATACCCATTCTCATACTTTCTTCTCACTCTCACTGCAAGATTAAGATGGTAACCATAAAATTTGGGCATTATTGGCACGATCCAAATCATCCGAACATGAATTGGGGAATTATTGGCACTATTTGTAACCCTACATTATAAAAAAGAGAACCAATAACAATCGTAGGGCTTTGTATCTAATTAATCAAACTGACTGAAAAAGAATTATTGGAAGCATGCATCCATCTAATTTTTACCTTGATGGCTCGTGTGCTGTGGCTAGCCATGCATGCTTAGATGGCCTCCAGTTCGGCGGCGGGCGGCCATAGCACCACACCGAGGTAACCAACTGAGGCAACAGCAGCCAAGGCCAGGCAGCGGCGATTGACGATTCATGGAGTCGCGAGAGGGAAAGAATACGGGAAGACGCGAGATGCTGCGTGTTGTGTCGAGCGCCGGAACAGAGGGCATCCGTTTCCTCTCTTTCTACGGTAATTTCCTTTGGGGCTCAAGTAAGACTGGGCCCAGGGGGTGCATATAGGGTCAACATAGGAAGATAACAACTAAAATTTTCTTTGGATGGGGGTGCAACTGCATCCACGGAGGCCTACAGGGCTTTGCCCCTAGGTGTAGGGGCATTTTCAGAGAATGGCCCCTTCAGGCCAAGTGGACAGGTGCTCATGAAGAATGAGTACAGCTGGAAGAAGGGTGCGTGTATGTGTCAGTGTGTGAGGCTATGAGTGCATCCTCTGTAACTTTTTACGCTGCAAATTCCAATTCCTCACGCTTTTGCATTCTCCGTTCTAAGTGGTTTTAGGGGTAATGTTGTGCGTTGCTGAAACAAAATGCAGAGGCCAATGTGATATTAGTAGTAAATACGAGCATCCATACTGAATTGAAAAATTAAATTTGGATTCACATATTTTATCACAACAGACTGAGTGTACTTTCGACATCATACGGTCACTTTAAGAGTTTTAATCACGGTTCAAACCTTTCCCCAGACCCTACACGGTGCGGGAAGCCTACGGTACTGGGTACGCCTTTTTAATCACGGTTCAAACCCCCGCGGTGACACTCTCGGTGGGATTTTCGAGGGTAGTCACCGATCATGCGTATCATAGAGAGAACCTGATCCCTAAGCGAGTTTTAATCACGGTTCAAACCCCCGCGGTGACACTCTCGGTAGGATTTTCGAGGGTAGTCACCGACCATGCGTATCATAGAGAGAACCTGGTCCTAAGCGTTCAAATAACGCGGGGACTAACCTAGCCTCTAGTCCTTACTTCAAAAGTTTTAATCTTTTCCAACACTTTATTTTGTCAGTATCCAATAGTTTTAGTAGTTGTCAGTGCGTGACAGTTTTTGTAGTATATATTTTTTTCTTTCGCGACAGATTTTAAAAAAATTGCCAACAACATCATTCCCACAAATATATTATTCATAGTAATAATATATAACTATCATAAGAACTACAAATGCTGAAACTATTATTGGCCATTTGAAGGCATACACTGCAGGAAAGTTTGTTTCACTTGGTGGGCCACTAAACAAGGGATTACTTCATACATCAATCACTAGTTTAAATTATACACAAAATATAGCAAATAAGTAAATATTATGAAACTAATTATTTTTATGTGAAATCTAGCTATATAGTTTGAATATTTAGAATCAGAAAATGTTTATGGTTAAAGTTTTTACATGTGGCATTGAGAGTCTATGCAGTAGCGGGCTCACCTCTCAGCGGCTTCAATGTTCCAACGGCATGTTAGAGAATATATTCCATATTTGTTGTGTAATAGGGCTAAGCATCATACTCCGTACGTTACAAAAAAAAATCCTAAAATTTTTTATATAAATTAGTGACGAGGAGAGACAATTCATGCTCCGTACGTAGTCCGTACGCGCTTAATCTCTACTCTCATCTCAAGCGACGGATGGTTTGTTAGTGACATAATTAATGTTGCGTACAGGCCCTATGTTTGTGTGTGTCGGTCCATGAGCGAATGATTGAATTATTTTCCAATGCTATTTTTTTCTTTAAATAGAGGGTCGTCGTCTATTTATTTCCCATACCACAAACACAAAGTTGGCAATCAACTCGCACTAGTGTGGTGCTGAAGCCAACGGCCGAACCGGAGCTGGGCAATGGATCAGCTCATCTGGCCGACCTCCTTCTGCAGCCCTCCTTCCCCTGCGTCCTTCTTCTCTGCCGTAGGCAACCACCAGTACCCGGGACTCGAGTCCCGGCCATGCGGGGTCCCAGCAGAGGAATGGCTGGAGAGCCTCGACGACGACGTGCTGAACAAGCATGATGACGCGGAGCCTGGGTATGGTCAAGGTGGCGCAGACGACCCCCTGCCGCCGGCATCACCAGTGAAAGCGAGGAAGCGAGGACGGCGGAAACCTCGCACCGCCGGCCTACCCATCAGCCACGTGGAGGCCGAGCAGCAGCGGCGGGACAAGCTCAACCGCCTGTTCTGTGACCTCCGGGCCGCCGTGCCCACGGTGTCCCGGATGGACAGGGCGTCCCTCCTCTCCGACGCCGTCGCCTACATCGCCGAGCTGCGCGGCCGTGTGAAGCAGCTCGAGGAGGCCGAGGCCAAGGCCAGGCGCACGGCCGCGGCGGCCTCATCCCCCCTCTCCCATTACTCCTTGCTTGGCGTCTCCCATCAGGAGAGCAACGTCGTGCTGGAGGCGCGGATGGTCGGGAGGGCGGCGGCGGCGCTGCGCCTCACGACGACTGCAGCGCGGCACGCCCCGGCGCGCCTCATGGCGGCGCTCCGTGAGTTAAATCTGCCGGTGCAGCATGCGTGCGTGTGCCGCGTGGGCGGCGTAACCGTGCAGGACGTCGCCGTGGACGTGCCGGCGGAATGGCTGCAGGGAGAAGGCCGGCTCCGCGCGGCGCTGCTCCACGGATTATTACTGCAGCAGGGTGGCTAGTAGCTCGATCGCAACATACCACATGCATACCCCACGAAGCTGGGTTACAATATTGTATCTTTTGTAAAAAAATAAAACTGGTTAACAATTATATTTTTAAACCAATCAGACAGAAAAGCCGCCGATTATATTTAAAAGAAGATAAAATCAAGATTGGCCAATAAATCCAATAAAAAGAATACAACTCCAGAGCAATACTCGAAAACGAAAAACAAACTAAAACATTAGTTGAATTGGGAAATCAACACATGCCACAACTCAACTCATCTACATAGAGAAATCCGCTTGGTCGGATTGGTTGATCGACACGAACCGCAACACATAACACCATCACTCCACTCAACTCTAGCCCACTAAAACCACCACCATTCCATCCCCCACCAGTCTCCACGCTGCAATACCACTATTTGGAACAATGTAAAAATGTGTCGATATCCTATTGCCCTTGCTTGCGCCGTCGAACCCAATGATGTTCCGCACCTAGCCAAACAGTGCTAAGCATGGGCGCCGATCGCTCCGGACTGCTAAAAGTCGAGTGGCTGTCACACCATCGTTGTTCTGCATTGGACTAATATTGCCATGCAAGGCTATATGCTACAATAGCTCCAAGTCACATATATTGGGATCATCGTCGTCAAGATATGTCCCCGTCGTCGAGAAAAGTCATAGCGCATGGATAACATGGATACAATAGTAGGTGGATGATGTCTAATGTACTGCCGAAAAATGAAGTGTGTGTGGTTGGGATGACCATCAATACGACGGAAAATTTGTCCATATATTGGGCCATGGCCACAGATTACGTGCGGAAAACTAATCATGGCCCCCACGACAGAATATGACTTGTTCAAGACCCGTTTGTTTCAGATTTGCATAATGTTTGGTTAGTTGAAGCAGCGAGGTGAGGTGAAGCAGGGATTGTTGGATTGTAACAATCTGGTCTATGTATTGTTACAACCTAGTTACTAGGGATATGTTCGTTTCATCCTCCAGATCGTCATGATTGGGTCCGTGAATTGTTACAACCTAGTTAAAAGGGATCTATATATGGCGCAATTCATGTACTAATCTAAAAACACAATGCCTAAGCTCATGTTATGTGGCATGGATTATTGGCTCCAAAAATCCCATCCGTTTCGGGGTAACCTCTATCTTATTGGCTTCTGCTTCCGAAAATCCCATCCATTAGCTCTGGCTCAATGGAGGTGAGTTCTGACTGAAGCCAGTTCTCTGGCTCAATGAAGCTTTCTTTCATTTTGGGGGACTTGATGTTAGATACTTGGATATGCAGTTCTTGTTTGAAAATTTGTCTATGTTGAGTGTTTTCTTATGTTCATGTTCTTGTAATCATTGATCCCAAATTTTTGTCATGTACCTGTCCATTCTTGCTCTTTTTAAGATTCATTTGGATCAATGTTTGTGTAGGCTGTAGGGGTCGGGTGTTCTTCACTGGGTGTAGGGGCATTTTCAGAGAATGGCCCCTTCAGGCCAAATGGACAGGTGCTCGTGAAGAAGGAGTACAGCTGGAAGAAGGGTGCGTGCCTGTGTGAGGCTATGCGTGCATCCTCTGTAACTTTTCAGGCTGCAAATTCCAATTCCTCACGCTTTTGCATTCTCCGTTCTGAGTGGTTTTGGGGGTACTGTTGTGCGTTGCTGAAACAAAATGTAGAGGCCAATGTGATATTAGTAGTAAATACGAGCATACATACTGAATTGAATTTCAGGGGCGAAGCTAGAGCAAATTAGAGGGGGTGCCTTTCTCTTATAGATGTGAAAATGTAATCTGCAAGCATGGTGAAAATTTATTTTACTAGTGGATTTTCAAATTTTTGTGGGTGCCTATGCACCCACAAGCCACTACATGGTTTCGCCCCTGATTGAAATATTAAACTTGGATTCACATATTTCACCACAACAGACTGACATCATACGGTCACTTCAAGAGTTTTAATCACGGTTCAAAGCCCCGCGGTGACACTCTAGGTAGGATTTTCGAGGGTGGTCACCGACCATGTGTATCGTAGAGAGAACCTGATCCCTAAGCATTCAAATAACGCGGGGACTAACCTAGCCTCTAGTCCTTTGTTATGGTAGGCCAAGTATATGAACGCAGCAGGAAGAACAACGCCGAGTGAGATCAGCAGCAGACCACACACGCTTCCAAGGCGGGAGCAGTTATCATTTACTTTGAATTTGAATTGTAGTAGTTCCTGTAATTGTAGCAGTTATGTCATGTGTACAATTGAATCCTATATGTGTACTGAACCCACTAGTAAGAAGGGCATGCTTGGAGATCAGATCGATCTCCTGGCAGTTGAGCGCTACTTTCTGTCTCCACTGTCTTCCTCGTTCGACGCCGGTGCGACAGCACGGCGTCGCACACGCGCCGCCGCCGGCAGCCTGCTCCACGCCCTGCAACCTCGCACGATTACAACCTGCGGTTCCCAAGCCCCAACAATCTGGTATCAGAGACCATGTCTGGAACCTCCGCTGGGTCTGCATCCCTCCCCGCCGACGCTGCAACCACCGCCGCCCTTCCCACGCCATCGCTTCCACCAAGTGCGTCTTCCACAACAACCGTTCCAGTCGCCGCTCTCGACACCCTGACGACGGCGATCTACCATCTTCAGCAGCAGATCGGGCAGTTCGCGCATCGACTGACAGCGGTTGAAGCTCGGCCGCCGACAACGACGACGTCCTCTCGAGCGCCGTGGCCATTCCACGCCATGCCTACGACGACGCTTGCTGCTTCAGCGTCGACCATCCACGACGCTCCGGGTACGTCCATTCCCCTGCATACTTTGCCGCCACCAGTCACCACAACCGCGGCATGGCCTTTCGGCATGCCTGGTTACGGCGGCATTCCTGCTACTTCAGCCGCTTTTCATGCGTTCACTGCTTGTTCATCTCCTGTTCCACCAGCCACATCCACCGTTGTCCATACTTCCCCATTTTCACAACCGTTGTCGTCATCACGTCAGATTGGCGCGTCCAGTCCCCTCAACATTCATCAAATTCCATTTCCACGCTCCCCATCAATCATTCCGATTCTCCAGGAAGCTCCATCGGGCTATCCTGATCAGTCCCTGGCGCCGGCGTACCCGGCCAATGTTCCTAGATTTCAGAAATGGTCTTTCCCCACTTACGATGGTACTGAAGATCCTCTTGGGTGGTTAAGCCGGTGTGAACATTTCTTTCGCGCCCAACATACCAGTGAGGGCGATAAAGTTGAACTTGCTGCCTTTCATCTCACTGGTGTTGCTCAACACTGGTTTTACTTGCTGGCTCGCGATGCGGGTTCTATCACGGCCATCAATTGGTCACTTTTTCGTGATTTCTGCCAGCAAAGATTTGGGCCACCTATGGGCACAAACCACCTCTCTGAACTTGCTAGGCTGACTTGTCGTGGTTCAGTGAAAGAGTATCAAGAGGCCTTCCAAACCCGCCTAGCTCATGCTGGTTATCTTACACAATTACAGCAGGTCCAACTCTTTACTGGTGGTTTACCTGATCCTGTTCGTACTGATGTAGAATTACAAGCTCCACAAGATCTTCAGCGAGCAATGTTTCTGGCACGCGCTTATGAGCGCCGTGTCAGCCCACTTTCCACCAACTCATCACACAAACCTCGTTTCACCCCACCGCATAATCCCAAAACATCCTCCAATAGCTCCACAACCACACCAACACCCACTAGCTCCTCAGTAAACCCTCCTCCACGTCCATTCCGCCGCCTCACACCGGCTGAAATGACCGAGAGGCGTCGTTTGGGCCTATGTTACAATTGTGATGAGCAATATGTGAAAGGTCACAAGTGCCCCAGATTATTCTATCTTGAAGTTTCAGATTTTGATGAAACAGATCTAGACACCAGTGACATTGATCAAGCCACAGATGATGTGCCACCTCTGATTTCCTTGCATGCTATCACTGGGATCAGAACTGAAGACACCATGCAGGTTAAGGTGAGAATTGGTAACCATCAGTTCACTGCATTACTGGATTCCGGTTCTACTCACAATTTCATTAGTGGGGCTGCTGCACAACATGCTGGTTTACATTTTCATGATAGTCATGGCTCCGCTGTAATTGTGGCAAATGGTGACCGGGTAGCTTGCAGAGGATTGGCCAAAGATGTTGCCATTAGAATTGGGGATGAATTCTTTCAAATTGATGCATTCACTATTCCTCTTGATTGTTATGACATGGTCCTGGGCGTGTCATTTCTCAGAAAATTGGGGCCTATTCTGTGGGACTTTGACGATTTGTGCATGGCCTTTTGGCACTTGGGGAAACGGGTCCTATGGAAAGGAATTGGATCTACCCGCTCTGACATTCCATCCACAAGTCGTTTACATGCTCTGCAGCACTCTGATTCCAATTTATTACAACGTTTGCTGGACTCATACTCTGATATTTTTGACACCCCATCCGGCTTACCTCCACAACGAAGTTGCGATCATCGCATTCACATATTGCCAGATGCCCATCCAGCAGCAGTAAGGCCCTATAGATATCCCCAAATTCAGAAAGATGAGTTAGAAAAACAGTGTGCTGCCATGCTAGAGCAAGGATTGATACGTCCTAGTACTTCTCCTTATTCAGCTCCAGTACTTCTAGTCAAAAAACAGGATGGATCATGGAGGTTTTGTGTTGATTACCGAGCATTAAACAACATCACAGTTAAGGATAAATTTCCCATCCCTATTGTAGAAGAACTCATTGATGAGCTACATGGAGCTAAATTTTTTACCAAGCTGGACCTTCGGGCAGGATATCATCAAATTCGTGTGCATCCTGATGACGTAGAGAAAACAGCATTTCGAACACATGAGGGTCACTTTGAGTTCTTAGTGATGCCTTTTGGCCTCACCAACGCCCCAAGTACCTTTCAGGCACTCATGAATTCTATCCTCAAACCATTTCTTCGTAAAAGTGTCCTTGTCTTCTTTGATGATATTCTCATATATAGTTCCTCCTGGTCTGAACATCTCCAACATTTGCGAGCAGTGTTTTCAGTGCTAAGAGCTCATCACTTACATGTCAAAAAATCAAAATGTGAATTTGCTACTACATCTGTGGCATATCTTGGTCATACAATTTCAGCTCAGGGAGTGGCTATGGACCAAGACAAAGTTGCAACTGTCAAAACTTGGCCTACACCACTGTCAGCAAGAGGGTTAAGAGGATTCCTTGGCTTGGCAGGCTATTACCGACGCTTCATCAAAAATTTTGGAACAATAGCAGCCCCCCTAACCCAACTTCTTCGCAAGGATGCATTCCAGTGGTCTGATTCAGCAACTGCAGCTTTCAACTCTCTGAAAGACGCACTTTCTTCAGCCCCAGTTCTGCACTTGCCGGATTTTGGTCAGACTTTCACTGTCGACTGCGATGCATCAGGAACAGGTTTCGGTGCTGTGCTTCATCAGGGAGCCGGTCCATTGGCTTTCTTCAGTAAACCTTTTGCTATTCGGCACATGAAGACAGCAGCATATGAGCGTGAACTCATAGGATTGGTGCAAGCTGTCAGGCATTGGAGACCATATTTGTGGGGCAGAAAATTTTTAGTCCGCACAGACCATTATGCACTTAAATATATCCTAGATCAACGTCTGTCCACAATACCACAACACCAGTGGGTCAGTAAATTATTTGGCTTCAATTTCACAGTGGAGTATAGACCTGGGCGCCTCAACGTTGTTGCTGATGCACTGTCTCGACGTGATCAACAAGACTGCTCTCTTCACGTGCTTGCCACTCCATCCTTTCAGTTCTTTCAGGAGCTCCGAGAGGAAATACAAAACAATGCTGATCTGCGTCACTTGAGGGACACCATCGTAGAGACAAGAGGTGAACCATGGTCTGTAAAATATGGGTTGATACATAAGGGCAATCGCATTTTTGTGCCACCCACATCTTTATCAGTGAACACGATCTTGCAGCTAGCTCACACCACTGGTCATGAGGGAATTCAAAAAACACTCCACCGTCTCCGGCGCCATTTTGTCATTGACAACGATCGTGCCCTTGTCAAGGAATTTGTGAAGACCTGCACATCTTGTCAGCGTTACAAAACTGAAACTCTCCATCCAGCCGGCCTGCTACAACCTCTGGAAGTTCCCCATACAGTATGGCAGCATATATCTCTTGATTTCATTGAAGGATTACCCAAGGTTCATGGCAAAAGCGTCATATTGACAGTCGTTGATCGCTTTTCTAAATATGCCCATTTTATTCCTTTGGGCCATCCATACACTGCCAGCTCGGTCGCTAAGGCATTCTTCAACGACATTGTGCGCTTACATGGTTTTCCTACTTCCATTGTCAGTGACCGTGACCCAGTATTCACAAGTCAGGTCTGGCGCGATATCTTCAAACTAGCAGGGGTTAAATTGCGCCTCAGTACAGCATTTCACCCCCAAACGGATGGTCAATCAGAAGCTGTCAACAAAACTATTGCTATGTATCTCAGGTGCACTACTGGCGACCGACCTAGAGCTTGGCTTGAGTGGCTACCATGGGCAGAGTATTGTTACAACACGGCGTTTCATTCCGCTCTCAAGACTACTCCATTTCAAGTTGTTTATGGTCGTGACCCACCTCCAATCCTCCCTTACAAACCAGCTACAGCAATAACCACGACCGTGGACACATTGTTACAGGATCGAGATGCCTTCCTCAGGGATGTCCATGACAGACTCTTACAAGCACAACAATACGCCAAGAAACACTATGACTCAACTCATCGACAGCTGCAATTCGCCGTTGGAGATTGGGTTTGGCTTCGTATCCTAAACCGACCAGCCCAGTCCCTTCTGCAGAATCCTCAGAGCAAGCTCAGTCCAAGGTACGCTGGTCCGTTTCAAGTGCTTCAACGCATTGGTGAGGTGGCATATAAACTGCAGCTTCCCGAGGGTGCCCGCATACACGATGTGTTTCATGTCGGCATTCTTAAACCGTTCCATGGTACTCCTCCCACGGCAACCCCGCAGCTGCCCCCTCTTCACAATGGCCGTGTCCTGCTTGCACCAGAAAAAGTTCTTCAGTCTCAGCTACGCCGGGGCATTTGGCACATCCTCGTCAAATGGCAAGACCTACCAGATGTTGATGCGACCTGGGAACCTGTTCCATCTTTCACAGCAGCATATCCGAACTTTCAGCTCGAGGACGAGCTGTTTCCCGAGGGAGGGAGAGATGTTATGGTAGGCCAAGTATATGAACGCAGCAGGAAGAACAACGCCGAGTGAGATCAGCAGCAGACCACACACGCTTCCAAGGCGGGAGCAGTTATCATTTACTTTGAATTTGAATTGTAGTAGTTCCTGTAATTGTAGCAGTTATGTCATGTGTACAATTGAATCCTATATGTGTACTGAACCCACTAGTAAGAAGGGCATGCTTGGAGATCAGATCGATCTCCTGGCAGTTGAGCGCTACTTTCTGTCTCCACTGTCTTCCTCGTTCGACGCCGGTGCGACAGCACGGCGTCGCACACGCGCCGCCGCCGGCAGCCTGCTCCACGCCCTGCAACCTCGCACGATTACAACCTGCGGTTCCCAAGCCCCAACACCTTACTTTAAAAGTTTTAATTTTTTCCAACACTTTATTTTGTCAGTATCCAATAGTTTTAGTAGCCCTTATTATTTTTTGTCAGTGCAGACTGATAAAACGAGTTAGTTTTAGACATTTCAATTGTTTGACATTGATCGAATTAGGAGCTAATTATGTTAGTCAATTTTGTTATTTGTAGCATTTGTCGATACGTAGAATTTGGCGGATCTTATTACAGTAGGAAACGCAAGAACATGGTAAAGAAGCCATACGGCAAATAGAATTACAAGAGGCCAAGAAGGTGCACATCTTAAATATGGATCTACGAATTAAATACGGAAGACTTGGGGTTTTGCATGTGCTCACCTAGGGCTCGACGGCAGACGAGGCGGTGATGCTCGTGTCGGTGCAGACGGCGGACGATGGCATGCGGTGCAGCGTAGAGGCCGAGAACGGCGCGGGAGGCGCGGTCTGGGCTGGACCGGCCGTGGGCAAAAGCCTCTCCTGCAAAAAAAAGAAAAATAGTGGTGTCAATTAAAAATTTTGGCAACACCTCCCTCACAGCGGGAGGTATCCAAAACCCCAAACCTGCAACAAAACAACGCCACGCAAGCCGGACACAACGGCCAGGGGCGTGAAGGCGCGGCCGGGAGGCGCAAATGCGTGGCCGGGGCAGGGCCGGCGGCGGGACGCCGTGGGTAGGGCGATGTCGGGCGGTCGGGGGATGTGTCGGCGGCGGGGGCGGCGTCAGGCGTCGGCGGCGGGGACGGCTCGGGACGGCGTCGGGGGCGGGGGGACCTGGGCGAGAGCCGGGGCAGGGGTTGGCCGGGCGGCGGCGCAGCGGGCGCCGGCGGCGCGGGGGAGGCCGGGCGTGCGGCGGCGCCGGGGCGGCCGGGCCTCGGCGCGGCGGCGGCAGTGCTCGGCGGAGGGCGGCGACTGTGGCGGCAGGCGTGGCGGTGGGCGGCGATGGGCGGGAGCGACGTGCAGGTGTCGGGGCGTGGCGGCGGGCTGGGTGGCGAGGGGCGGTGGGCGGCGGCGGCGGGAGCCTGAGGGCGCGGGAATGGGCTGCAAACGTGTCCAAGTCCCCCAATAATCCCCTCTCGGTTCCGTGGGCCGGATTTCGCCCAGCCCAAACCCCCAGCACACGGCAAAGGCCAATTTTTTATGTATTTTAAATATTACCTAAACTATTCTAACATTTCGAGTTTCAATTACTTTTGTCATATTTTTTACCTTTCCAAAGTGGCTCAACAATTTATGTTTTATGAGAAAAAAATCTATTATTTCATGTGTTTCAATGTTTATGACATGATATTCTTTTACGACAAAAAAATTAAAAAATATCAAATGGATCCGAAAAATAACCAATATTTGGCACGAATCAATCTAACTTGTCTATTGCATATACAAAAAGTTTTGAACTCAAACTCAAATTCAAACTTCAATTTACTTCGAAATCTTAACGGCTCCTTCTCAACTCTATCGATCTTCTACATAGATGATTGGATTTGTAAGCAGCGTACGTGATAACTTGTCCGATCACTTCTCAATTTTTTATCACAACCGGTATGCGTGAAATCATGAGTTGACGATAAATCTTGAGATTTTTAGACTTCGTTTGCTTTTTTTAGAATTTTAAAACAACGCATCAACAAATTCGTGACCATGGTTCAAGGTCAAGATGATCAAAGTTTTTTTGCATTTACTAGATATGGCTTCACATCGTAATCAATAACGTGAATATCATTTTTTTGGTTCAATATATTCCTTTATCCACCTGTAGTTTAAATTTGACTAATTTACAAGAAATATTTTAAATGAAATAAAATAACTAAATATAGCAAAAAGACCAATAAATATACAAAATTTAACATAGAATCAAACGTACGATATGTGTATAGCAGAAAAGATAGGAATGAAAAAACATTTTTAAAATTTTTTTACCGAGTTTTTGCATAAAACACTGGTAAAAATACAAAACACACGGTAAAAAAAAACAATTTACCGTGTGCCTGGTCTTCGACACACGACAAACTATTATTTTGTCGTGTGTATAGTGTTTGCCGTGTGCCATAAGCGCGGCACACGGTAAACACACAAGGCAGACAAAGGGCCGGCGTCTTTGCCGTGTGCCACATGGCAGGCACACAGCAAAGGCGCACAGTTGCCGTATGCTTGGTCTTTACCGTAAGCCGGCCGTAGAGGCATACGGTAAAGGCGTGTAATACTGTGTGCAGTGGATTGGCCGTGTGCATTCTTCATGGTGTGTCCGATATAAAGCATGGCCGGTTTCCCGTAGTGACGTGCCAGCCGGCGGCCGGGCTGCGGGGAGAGGAGTGCCTAGCGTTGTTCTTCTCTCTGCACGGGTGATCCTCCGCCCTGCCCAACAACGTGAGCGGCGTTCACGTTGCCTGCATGTCTCTCTGCACCATCCTTTGATCCCTTGTCGGTCCAGCCTACAAGCCTTCCATGTTCCTCCATAAAGTGATACAGGTAACAACCATGTTTCAGACCCATTAGAATTAAACCACCATGGCCAACTGATCTTATATGAGTTAGGTAAGATTTCTTATGGTAAAATCTGTCCATTTAAATTATTGAAGTCATCAATTCAGTACGGATGTTTTATTTTTCTGAATTTATTTCATGATATAATCGATGGACGTCGCGTTGTCAGATCATGCACGAAGGAATAATAGTGACAAGGCTTACTATGCAGCTCCCTTTTTTTATGGAAATATCCATCATTGAAATTTGGAACGTGAGGAATGGAAAGATTTTTTTATGGCGCCTGACCTACACCAGGGCTTTGGGCCGTGAAGTTCAAAGAACAAGTTGTCCTTCAGTTTCATAGAGTAATGGAGGACATGAGACCATTTTTAGCGAACCATTTTACAATGGTTGAAACCATTTTTAGCGAACCATGAAGAAAAGTTGGATGCCTCACCTCGCTCGGTCAGACGGCCGTAAATAGAGGAGATACCAAGAGGTATCCAAACGAGAGCTACCCAATATTCGGGGAGAGGAGTGCCTACTGTTTTGGTGGGGCCCACAAAAAAAGAGAGTGCAGAATAATTACATTGCTGAATTAATTTTTTATATCAAAGATAAAATAGTCGGATTCCAGGCCACATACGCGAGAGAAGCCCAAAATATAAACCACGTTCATGAATTTTTTACTCTCTCTTTTCCTCGTGGTTTATTTCTTCACGCACAGCCACACACAGCGGCGCAGGCGGCCTCATCTTCTTCCATGGGAGCGCTATCTCGCCCCTGGTGACTGCCAGCCATGGCCTCGACCTAGTGCCCTTAGCAGGTCCGTGCCTCTTGCACCTCGGGCACATGCACGCCGAAGCTAAGCTCACAGGCGACCACCGCGGTGCTGTTCGTACGGCCGAGATTTGACTCTATCTCGCTGACCAGGGTCCAGCGCAGAGGAAGAGAGCAGGAGCTCGCGACTCCGCTTGCTGCTCTGCCCCCGCAGCTTCGCCCTGTGGGTTCGCCGGCCACTCGGGCCGCCGCAACACGCCGCCGTAGCATCCCGTACTCGTGCATCTGCACCGAACCGCCGCGTCACCTGTACCTTTTGTTGAATAATTCTTGTGTTTGTTTAGTTTGTTATCTTGTCTAAATTTAGTTAGTTGGTGCATGGCCATTCTGTTTGGGCTGTGCGCGTTCTGGGCTCCTGACTTGCGCGTCGTTCGCAAGGGGAGCGCGTCGTGCGGTATGGTAGAGGCGTTTGGGATGGCAGGCGTCAATGAACGGCATGCCGCGCATGTCGGAGGTCATGGACCACGACTAGTTGTAATCGTTTTGGTTAAGTAATGAATAGAGTCCAGAAAACGCTGCAAGGTTTTGGGCAGCACCAAAAACAAGATCGTGTCTCTGTGTTCATACGCGTGAGTTTTTTCTATGTGCGTTCTTGAGCTCGCCGGCGCTGGTGAAGGCAGCGCTTCTCCGGCGAACTCTGACAAGTGGTATCAGAGCCGGTTGCGGTTCGGGAGTCGATTGCCGTGCGTTATCGCCGGTGGAATCGCGACCGCGCAATCGAGTGGGCGATGACGGGAACACCACCGCAGTCGCCAAAGAAGAAGAATGCAGATGGCGCGGGCGGTAGCGACACCAAGGAGGGCACCTCGGTGTTCCAGCGGCTGGTTCGGGAGGTGGGCGTCGGGAGTAGGTACCCCGCACTCACCAAGACGAACTACTCCGACTGGGCGAGGCTCATGAAGGTGAAGTTCAAGGCTCGGGGCCTATGGCGGGCGATCGACGTCGCTGACGCCGACGAGCAGGAGGACATGATGGCGCTCGACGCCCTCTGCTCGGCCGTTCCCCTGGAATTGGCAAGGGTGATTGCCGACAAGGAGACGGCGAAGCAGGCGTGGGACACCATCGCCACGATGCGTGTCGGCGACGACCGTGTCAAGAAGAACACCGCGCAGCAGGTGCGGCGCGATTTTGAGCTCGCCGTGTTCAAGGACGGCGAGACGGTGGAGGACTACTCCCTGCGGCTCGTTGGCATGCAGAAGACTCTCTCGACTCTCGGCGAGCCGATCGAAGATTACCAGGTTGTGGAGAAGATGTTGCGGAGCGAGCCATCTAAGTACAAGAAAATGGTGGTGTCGATCCGCACGCTCCTCGACATCACCACGATCACGGTGGCGAACCTAACCGGGCGACTCAAGGCGGTGGAGGAGTCGTTCAAGGGGCCACCGGCGACGCTGCAGCACGACGGCAAGCTCTATCTGACGGAGGAAGAGTGGAACGCGCGTCGGCGGCAGCGGGAGACCGGAGAACGCCAAGCCGGCAGCGGGAGCGGAGGCTCTGGCGGCCGTGGCGGAGGACGTTCACGAGGGCGCGGGCACGGACGCGGAGGGGACTCCGGTACGTCTTCGCCAAGCGGACAGGCGAGCTCCGTCGACAAGGTGGGCCGGGATCAGTGCAGGCGATGCGGCAAGACGGGCCACTGGGCCCGTGAGTGTCCCTCGAAGCCGAAGAAGCAACATGCCCATTTTGTGCAGGAGGATGAGGAGGAGGCGTCGCTGCTCCTAGTGACGTCATCGCTCACTCTCGACCCCATCGGTGCGGCGGCGCCGGCAGGTGGATCTGCGCCACCGGCGGCAGGAGCGCTGTCCAAGGCAGGGAGCGGGCACACGGCGCCGTGGAAGACTGCGTCGGCATCCAGCAACGACTCCAACACCTCGACGCTGACGGGGAGATCGACCTCCAGTGATGGCGGGTCGAGATCCGGAGGAAGCGGGCCGCAGGAGGCTGTCTGCCTCCTGGAGAAGAAGGTGTTGGTGCACCTCGACGCTGAGGAGAAGGAGCATGAGGCGACTGAGGCGACGTCGTGGGTCCTCGACACCGGCGCGACCAACCATATGTCGGGCTCCCACGCTGCGTTCGCGAAGCTCGACACGGCGGTCCGCGGGACGGTGCGTTTTGGGGATGACTCCATGGCGTGGATTGAAGGTTGCGGCAAGGTCGTCTTCAGGTGCAAGAACGGCGAGTAGCGAGCCTTCCAGGGGGTCTACTTCATCCCTCAGCTCACGACGAACATCGTGAGCGTCGGCCAGCTCGACGAGGTGGGCTACAGGATCGACATCTACGACGGGGTAATGAGGATTCGCGAGCCGAGGAGCAGGAGGCTTCTCGCGAGGGTTCGGCGCGCGGCGAGCCGACTGTATGTGCTCAACATCGACATTGCACAGCCGGCTTGTCTGGTGACGCGCGGGCAAGCGGAGGCGCGGCGGTGGCACGTGCGGCTTGGGCATGTGAACATGCCCGCGCTGCGCAAGATGGCGCGTGAAGAGCTGGTGCGCGGGCTGCCAGCGTTGGAGAAGGTGGACGAGCCTTGCGACGCGTGCTTGGCGGGCTAGCAGAGGCGGAGCTCATTCCCGGTGAAGGCAGAGTTCCGTGCACAGCGCATTCTGGAGCTGGTGCACGGAGATATTTGTGGACCTATCTCACCGTCAACACCGAGCGGCAACAACTTCTTCCTGTTGTTGGTGGATGACCGCAGCCGCTACATGTGGATTGCGCCGCTGCCGTCGAAGGATCGAGCAGCTGTTGCAATCAAGGAGATCCAAGCTCGAGCGGAAGGCGAATCCGGTCTGAAGCTAGGCGGACTCAGGACCGATCGTGGTGGGGAGTTCACTTCGATCGAGTTCGCTGAGTACTGCGCAGGAGATGGGGTTCATCGACAGCTCACGGCCCCCTACAGCCCACAGCAGAATGGGGTTGTCGAGCGTCGGAATGGAACAGTGGTGGCCATGGCATGAAGCATGCTCAAGGCGAAGGGATTGTCGGGCTGGTTCTGGGGTGAAGCAGTGACTACTGCTGTGTACATCCTAAACTGGTGTCCGACCAAGAGCGTCGAAGGAATGACGCCATTCGAGGCATGGCATGGGAAGAAGCCGGCGGTTCACCATCTCAAGACGTTCGGGTGCATTGTCTATGTGAGGAACACAAAGCCTCACCTCCAGAAATTTGAGGATCGGGGACGGGAGATGATCTTCGTCGGGTATGAACGCGGCTCAAAGGCATTCCGAGCCTACGACCCTGTGACACGTCGAGTACACGTGACAAGGGACGTGGTGTTCGATAAAGATGCCCAGTGGGACTGGTCCGATCAGGAGGAGGAGCAGGCTGCAGTGACTCATGGCAACGGCATCTTCTCTGTGGAGTACACCATCCATGGCGGTCAGGAGGATCTCCCTGAGGTGGAGCCAGCGTCGCCAGCAACACCAACTCCAGCAACACCTGTGGATGGAGGGGAACTGAACACACCTGCATCGACTCCCACTGGTGTTTAGTTCGTCTCACCTCCACAGGAATTTGGTGAAGCTTTGGATGCAGATCACGATGAAGATGTGCCACTACGGTTCCGGGTAGTGGATGAGATCGTGGGTTCAAGCTCGCCACCTGGGTATGCTGTGCGGGACCTGGGTGATGGGCAGCTGCTGACGGTGAGTGTTGAGGAGCCAGCATCCCTGACTCAAAGCAAAGAAAGAGAAGTCTTGGAGTCGAGCGAAGGAGGAGGAGTTGAGTTCCATTGAAGAAAATGGTACTTGGACACTTACTGAGCTGCCTCAGGGGCGGAGAGCCATAGGCCTCAAGTGGGTCTTTAAGGTGAAGAAAGATGAGCATGGCGCGGTAGTCAGGCACAAAGCTCGTCTGGTTGTGAAAGGATACACACAACGTCAGTGCGTGGATTATGATGAGGTGTTTGCACCTGTAGCCCGAATGGAAGCAGTAAGGCTGCTACTGGCATTGGCAGCTCATGAAGGCTGGGAGGTGCACCACATGGATGTCAAGACGACGTTCTTGAACGGAGATCTGCAGGAGGAGGTGTTTGTACAACAGCCTCCTGGTTTTGCTCGTCCTGGAGAAGAACACAAGGTATTCAAACTCCACAAAGCCTTGTATGGTTTACATCAAGCTCCTCGTGCCTGGAATCAAAAACTAGATGAGAAGTTAGTTTCTCTTGGTTTTCTGAAATGCCCCTCAGAGCATGCTATTTATTGTCGAGGGAGTGGTGCAGATAGGCTGGTTGTGGGTGTCTATGTAGATGATTTGGTAATCACAGGCACAAGCAGTAGCTGCATAAAAGGATTTAAGGCACAGATGGCTGATGTATTCAAAATGAGTGACCTTGGCTTACTCACTTACGATCTTGGTATTGAGGTGAAGCAAAGTGCAGATGGGATTTCTCTGTCACAGGGAAGCTATGCAAGGAAGATCCTGGAGAAAGGTGAGCTGCTGGATTACAACCCATGTCAGGTGCCCATGCAGGCCAATCTGAAGCTGAGCTGGGAGAGCAGCACCCCTCATGTTGATGCAACTCAATACAGAAGCCTGGTTGGAAGCTTGAGGTATCTGGTACATACTCGGCCAGACCTTGGTTTTGCTGTTGGATATGTCAGCAGGTTCATGGAGGATCCCCATGAGGAACATCAAGCAGCAGTGAAACAAATTCTGAGGTTTATTGCTGGGACTTGTGACTGGGGTCTCATGTATAGGAGGAAAAAAAGGGGAGAAGCCTACACTTTTGGGTTTCAGTGACAGTGATCTTGCTGGGGATGTTGACAGCAGGAAAAGCACTTATGGAATCATATTTTTCCTTGGGGACAGTCCAATCAGCTGGCAATCAACAAAGCATAAGGTTGTGGCTCTTTCAAGCTGTGAGGCTGAATATATAGCTGCTGCAACAGGGGCTTGTCAGGCTGTTTGGTTGGCACGGCTGCTAGCTGAGGTGTTGGACTCAGAGGTGGGCAAGCCGGTGCTGAGGGTGGACAACAATTCCACAATTTCACTCATAAAGAATCCTGTGCATCATGATCGGAGCAAGCATATTGATACAAGATTTCATCTGATCCGTGAATATGCACACAGGGAGCAGATTGAAGTGAGGTTCATAAGAACTGACGAGCAGCTTGGGGACATTCTCATGAAACCACTCTGCAAGGTAAAGTTTCATGAGCTTTGCAACAAGATTGGTCTTTGGAAGTGTAAGTAGATCACAACACAAGATTTAGGAGGAGATTGTTGAATAATTCTTGTGTTTGTTTAGTTTGTTACCTTGTCTAAATTTAGTTAGTTGGCGCATGGCCATTTTGTTTGGGCTGTGCGCGTTCTGGGCTCCTGACTTGCGCGTCGTTCGCAAGGGGAGCGCGTCGTGCGGCATGGTAGACGCGTTTGGGATGGCAGGCGTCGATGAACGGCATGCCGCGCATGTCGGAGGTCATGGACCACGACTAGTTGTAATCGTTTTGTTTAAGGTACAGAGAGTGAAAGGGAGAGATAAGAGGGGGAGAGAGAAGAAATAATAAAAATTCTAAAAAGTGGGCTCCATCAGCTGGAGTTGGTATAGAGAGTGACATAGAGCATGAACGAGTACGGAAGATATGAATAGAGAGTGAATAATCTCGATGATCAGGGTGTAATATTTTTTTTAATGGTAAAGTAGAGTTGAACGCCTGATGCCGGCGAGAACAGTTCGAACACATGGATAGCGTGGCAACGTCCGGAGGTCTGTGTAACGTGTGGCAGGAGTGGCTTGATTTGTCCCGTCAACGTGATAGGAAAGTTCTGTCCATCTTGGGATAATGGGCCACAGTACAGGATCCGGCGCCGAAAAGTACTGTTGATAATAGTGTTCATGCCC
Source organism: Echinochloa phyllopogon (assembly GCA_033239725.1). Taxonomy (NCBI): domain Eukaryota; kingdom Viridiplantae; phylum Streptophyta; class Magnoliopsida; order Poales; family Poaceae; genus Echinochloa; species Echinochloa phyllopogon. The sequence goes on along the minus strand of BTCW01000014.1, from coordinate 6,809,390 downwards.
CCCACGACAGAAGCCCGCTAGCACTTTGACTTGTCTGAGCTTGGCTTGCCTGGCAAGGATTCGCTCGTATATCCCATGGATTTGTGGTTAGCTTTTCTCTTGGCTTTTGCTTCCACAAGAAATCGAGTACATTAGTCCAACCGGCTCATAAATCATTTTAGGCCTTGTTTAGATTCCAAATTTGAGATGTTAAATTTGAAAGTATAGTGTCACTTCGTAATCATTGTGCCACCGTAGCATTTCGTTTGTATATGTGAAAAATTATCCAAAAATTGATTAATTAGGCTTAAAATGTTCGTATCGTAGAGTGCAACAAAACTGTGCAATTAGTTTTTGATTTCATCAACATTTAGTACTCCATACATGTTATGACATTTTGATGTGATGTGAATCTTCTTTTTGCATAGTGAACTTTGGGGGTGGAATTTGGGATCTAAACAAGGCCTTAAGTCAATTAAAAATGGTAGGTACCAATGTAGCAGAGAACAAAATAGGAATGAACTGTATAAATAGTTGGCACTGAAATTATTGTCTCATAAGCTCACATCTAACTTGATCTACGAGACAAGATACAGTTGGCTATGCTAAATACCCTGTTCGCCTGGCTTATCAGCAGCCAGCCAACAGTATTTTCCTCTCTGCACAAACCAGCACTAGCCACCAGCCTGCCAACGGTATTTTTCTCTCAACACAAACCAGCACCAGCCATCTGCCACCCGCCAGCCGAACAGGGTGGTAACACAAACTTATGGAACAGTGGAGAAATAATTAACAAGACGACATGCTGTAATATATTGTCATCTCTAATGAGTTATCTCAAAGTAGTAGAGTAAGATACTGTCATTATATTCCTAATCAATTGATTGCTATCATCGTAGTACTTCTTCCATCCTAAAATAAATGCACATCTAATATGCAAATTTTGTCATATATATATATATAGTGTATTTTTAGCTTGTGCATCAATCAATCTAATTAAAGTAACAATGCATCAATAAAAAGGAACTGTGCGGAAATGCATTTATTTTAGAGTAGATGTAGAATTTACCAATGCTCCCCAAGACACGTACATGAAAACCACCCTGATATCGTAGTGCAAACATGCTGGCTTTGTATAAGTTATGTTCCCATATATGGCACTCTCATGGCTTAGTTCAACACATATGTACTCCCTCCGTCTGTTAGTGCACAGTTTTATTACACATTAATCAAGACTGTAAACTAGACAACTAAGCCATACGGTTTTATAGGGATGAAACTCTCCCCGCGTGCTATAAAACTATCTATTCTCTCTCATCTGCTACATCAATAATTTAATGTCATGAAACTATCCGTGAAACCCCATTGAGGCTGGCCTAAGGTATCCTATAAATTTTAGAACATATTAGAGAGATTACTATATACGTCTAGGTTATTTTGTTTGTTTGTTTTAGTGCCGGTTGCAGATAATAAAAAACTAGTAACTTCTACTGATGCAACAATCAACCAAACTAATTACGCTAACTTTAAAAATAACTAAATGAATAATCATTTAAATATAGTTAGTAATAGGATACCTTATATTTAGGTATAAATTTTGATCCATTAATACCTTGTATTACATCATAGAAGGAGTAGAGCATAAAAACATGTACAATATAATAATTAATTTAGTAAGTAATTTTCATGAGAAATGTCTAGCTAAACCATTTGAATCGAAATACTAAAAATCTACTCTGGCGGCCGGTCAAAATCTAAGCCACTGTTTAGTTCTCAAAAGGCAACCCCAAAGTTTACTATGCAAAAAGAAGATTTCCATCACATCAAAATGTTGACCCATACATGAAGTACTAAATATAGATGAAATCAAAAACTAACTACACAGTTTTGTTGTACTATGCGAGACGAACATTTTAAGCCTAATTAATCAATTTTTGGATAATTTTTTACATATACAAACAAAATGCTATATTGACGTAATGATTACGAAGCGACCCCAAACCTCAAATCCCCACCCCTGTTTTAGATCTAAACGAGGCCTAAACCGGTTGATTTGTACTAGTAGGTAACATGTCGCTGGCCTCTATATATAAATATATGAAGGTGGCCGCCATCATATGTCTCGATATATACGGCAGTACGGTACTAGCGCCAACACCCTTAAAAGGAAGGAAAGCTAAGTCCACGTTACAACGGAAAATGGATGAGTTCGTCTGGCCCGCCTCCTCGTGCGGCCCTCGTTTCTCGGAACGCGAATCCTATTTGGATGGATAGGGGTCTCCCGTTAGCCTTACCTTCTCATCGTCGTCAGTTTCAGATCGGACGGTCCTCCTCTGTGGGGATGTCTGGCGATTCGGGTCGAGGGAGGGACGCCAGACGCCGCGAATCTCCGGCTAGAGGCATCGCGCGCCGAGCGGAGGGGCCGTGATGCGCGGAGAGCAAGGGGAGTCAGCAAGGGAGGGAGGTCACACGCCGCGCAGCTCTTGCCGGAGGCGATGCGCGGCGAGTCCTTCTGCAGCACGCCTTCCACCACGAATCACCGGCGAGAGGCGGCGCGTGGCGAGTGCAGGGGACGCTACGCTCGGCAAACGGAGGGGGCGATGCAAGGTTCTACATCAAGCCCTGTGTCCTTAACCTCTTCTCCACTGCTCTTCAACCAGGTGCTGGCCTTCAATTAGAGGGCAACCTAAGGTCTGTCCAGACCCTTTTTATCGCGTTCACCTTGTACTTTTATATCATCAAAAATCATGCTATGACTTTTCTGCAATGTGCATTAGTACTTACTGCTTCATGATTATGTGTTGTTTATGGGACGAATCGACAACTCACAAGTCACAAGCACATTATTGTTTAACGCAAGTGGTGATCTACATGTTTTCTGAGTATTTTGTTTGTGATCTTTCCTATCTTCTACACTAGTAGAGTGCACCGCGCGTGTATTAAAAAAACACAGTGAACAATAATTTTATCTTTTCAAAATAGAGTATCTAAATTTAAATGATTTAAATTCTACATAGTTTATTAAAATTCTAACGAAAGATGATAGTAATTTAATGGATGAACAGTATGATACAAAAAAATTGTAATTGATAGATCCAATATAAAAAAATATAGGTCACAAATCACGACGGGGTGTTCGAGGTGGGGTTGGGGCTGACGGGAAAGTTTAGGTATACGGCGTGGTACATCAGGTGTAAGCTCGGTGCGACGTGCCCGCTGAAGCTGGACCACGCCGCCGCCGATGAAGATGACAGGTGCCGCCGCTACCCAACATATAAATGTAAAACCCATGTTCACATGGTAAAAGGTGGCTAGACATAATCCTTAATAAGACACATCAAATTGAGACACAAGCATGTAAATAAGTGATTAAAAATTATTAGGAAGCATATCAGATACACTTGTATTTTATTTAAATGATAGCTGGTCAGATAATCTTCGGTTATTGATCTTCAAATCTCTTAAATGACGTTATGTCTACTCGCAACAATGAACAACAAGCATCCAAGACAATCATACAAGCAAGCAAAAATAATAAATAAGAAACAATACACCAATCATCATGAACTGAACAAGAGAAGATCTAGAGTTCCATCGCATATCCTGGTGGGCGGAAGCACGCTGAGTGGAACCGTATTTCTGAAAAGAAGAGTGTTCGGTTGGCTGTATATGTGGAAGCAAGCTAAGATGAGTCTGCGATTGGTAGACCGAATCTGAGAACGCATGAGCGGACATAACATGCTGAGAAGGTGATTGGTTGCCCGTATTTGAGAAGTACAGTTACCTTACATCTAAAAAAGGTGTGCTTACCCCTTTTCTTGAGATGACTGATAGTCATCATACATGACGTGCTATGCTCATTGTTAAAAAAAAGTGGGATACTCTTAAAATTGAATCTGAACAAATAAATTATAGGATCACTATACAGGGTTGCAACATCAGCATAATATGGTAGCGAGGTGCTGAATATGCATTGGCCCTTGCATTGTGCTTCAAAAGCCAAACATAAAGTTACCGAAACACAAAGTACATACTATATTGTTTTTATTTGTCATCCTACTTATCCCTAATGCACTTTTGTCAGAACAACACAAAGCCTACACGACATGCAAGCAGGTATCGGCGGGGAGAGGGTGAACGCGAGGGAGAACGAGCACCACGCTGAGACGGGCAATGCAACATTGATGCATCCTGACGCGTGGGCCATCGCCCCATGTGCCTGCATCCGTCGGGCCTGGCCCCGGATCGAGCTACGCTCCAATTGAGTGTTTCCAAGGAATCGCGGATGCAGGTTCCCACCGTATATATGTTTGATTCCGCCTGGCCAAGACGCTACAGGAGAGCAGGGCAAGCAAGCATCCTTCTTTTACCGATATGCGGCCGCAACGGCACGCCGCCGGTAGGCTCTCACCTGTTGCGCACCGGTGACCCCAGCGCATCGCCGCCCGGCCATCGTCAATCTCTACCCTTATCACCGCTTTGCAAGTTTTGTTCGGCACCATGCCGCGCACGTTCTCGCCGCGACCGCCCGATTGGACCCACGTAGCTAGCAGAAGCCATCGAGCAAGCCCGCCGCTGATCGAGACCGCACACGTCCCCGCCTCGCTGCTGACGCGCGTAGCCGCCACCTAGCCGTTAGGAACACCAGCCAGGATGATGCGGCCACATCGTACACCATCGCCACGGCTTCCGGGAGCATATGACGTTGCGGACACAGCTCTCCCCTTTCGCGTGCTCGGTCGGGATTGTTTTTTTTCACACTATTTGATGGGTGGGTATACGGGCTGGGTAAAGAAATTTTATGGTGAGAAAAGTAATCTATAAAACGACAAAAACTCTCTAGAAAGGCCGTTTTTGAGAAATTTTCCACGTCGTTTCCATCGTTGGACCTGACATGTGGGTCCTCCGTGAGGGGTGGGTAGGAATTATTTAGGTGAGAAACGTTTTCAATTCTACTGGATCCTTATAGTATAGATAGATAGATTAGTGTTAGGATATGAGTTAACCGATCTACAGTTTACATAGTGTTTTTTTGAGATGTCTCTAGCTACATTTGCGTTAGGATATGATTAAGATAACCGATTTTCTGTAGGTCAGCATATGTCAGTTAATTAGTGCATCTCATGTCCATGACCCATGCAGAACAGTTCAGTAGCAAGCACGAACTACACGTGTTAGGTTCTGTGATAGCGAAAACGAACTAACACCTTTTGTAATTTTTCAGCGGAATAAGTGATCAATTAGGATATGTTGTCCAAGTAAAGGATTGACAGTGAAAACAAACTAACACTACTTCAAATCTATTGATAATGTTGTTCCAGCTAAGGATTTTTTTAGTGTTCGGAAACTTGTTGAACTGAAACTCTTAAGTCAGTGATACCCGTTTCCTAGCCAGCGAACCTAACAATTGTTGAACTAATTAGGTATTCAGTACTATTTCACCAGCATTGTTCAACTTTTTTTAATAAAATATTCTTGAAACAATTATTCACATTTCTTTAGTATGCCTGTGAGCTGAAACTCTACATTTTTTGAACAATCTCCGAAACTAAAACTTAGGGTTAGAATATGATGTTATTAATTAACCAGTAGTTCAGCATCTTCCAAGATAGCATACATCCCACCGAAATATCCATGCCTTTATGACTTTTTTCTGGATCTTGATCTTGTGTTAGTTTGTTGCACTGATATTTTTTAATGTGACTACATCAATTTTTCATCTTTCTAAAAGTGGATATTGCAAATATTTTTTAACAGTCAGTCAGAGATCGTTTGATGGTTCAGTGATTTTTTCCATTAGCTTTATAGTTTTATCAGTCTAATTTAGTGAAACCTGTTTTCCTTGCATTGATTTTTTCCTTGTGCTAGTGAAACCTATTTTTAGTAAAGTACTACATATCTAGGTGGTACCGGTAGGTTTATCATTTGACTTTCATACTCATATTTTTGTGATTTTTTTCTCTGAATATACATACGAAGTAACTTCATTTCTTCATTCTTTTTTCCCTTCCTGCAGGAAGTAACATGTTATAATGTATCTGTCCTAGGAAGTAACTAATTATTACTTTACATCATACCAGAAGTAACTAACCACCCATCCACTTGAATTAGAAACTAACTTATGATTTTCTAAAGTATAAAAATAATATCCTTTTATAATAATAAAGAAACTCATAACTGGTTTACATGATATTAGAAGTAACTAAGGTTTAACTGACAAGATATAGGATGTAATTTTACATATATTTCAGTACCATAAGAAGTAATTAATTTTGTGTTTTATAAGATAGAATGTAACTTAATACATAATTAGTTCCATATGAGGTAACTAGAATATTTAAATGAGTTCTATTTACCCACCTGCACTATGTTTCAAGCTCTGAGCCATGAGAAATTTCTTATTTAGTTTACTATTTGTGTTAGTTAGCTATGATTCTTGAAGTTTAATATCATCTTAAACTTTTGGCTTGCTGTTCATTCACTTCAAGTGAGATTTATTTATTTATTTATTTGTCATTCAACTTTGATAATTTCAATCCTTTTAGTATTGTCTGTTTATTGTTCTATTAGATCATGTTCATTAGTGTCTAGCATATTAATTTTTGGGTCGAAATCTTAGGATTTCTGGTTTTTTTGCTATCAGGTCCTATTTCTGGGGAAATTTAAAATTGCCTCAGTTATCTTGTCTGTTGTTGGTGCACCCAATCAAACTGGTTTTCTGGTGATCAACTTAGCTTACCATAGGAAATAACCATACCTCATATGCAGTTTCATAAGATGTAACTAATTCTTTACTTATATTCCGTTCAAAGTAACTAACCATTTTTTTTTGACCGGAACTAACCATATATTCATTGACACAAGAAGTAACTAGTTCTTAATTTTTATTTGGTTGGATGTAACACATGTTCCTATGGCCATCTTTATGCGATCATATTAACAGCATGCTTATAGCACAATGTAGTTCTATGTTTTCACATTACTATCTAGCTACATGGTTTCATGATGTAACTCATAGCTTTTTTCGATGTACCATATGTCTGCACATTATCAGAACAACTCATAGCTTTTTTCCATATTTCTTACTACTATTTGTTCATTTTGCTTTATTAGTTAGTCCTTATCAACAGCTCCCCCTGATATGAACATATATAGGAAATAACTAGGCCAATTGCTCATATTCCGTGGGAACTTTAGTAGCTAATCATCCGAATTTTTTGTCCTAATCATACATTATTTATGTATGTGTACCATGATGTCAACTTGTGATAATGAATGGTTATAGTTTGCTGGATTGCATTGAGGAGTTGATAGAGTCCTTTCCTTGCTGCAGGTGGTCTGAATTTTTAAAACATTTTGTTTTTGTGCTATTCGCAATAGGGTATACTCACAATTTGGGTCATTTTAGACAACTCCTTTTTTATTTGTGATTAGAAATTAATTTATAGCATTTGAATTCTATTTTCTGTGTTTATTTTAGTGCTGCTTGTTTTATATAGGTAGTAACCAGCAATGTATTTAAAATACATAGCAAGTAACTAGCCATCTGTTCACACTTTATAGGCAGTAACTATCTTTTGGTTCAATACAATTAGGAAGTACCTACTTTACCTTTTTGCGCTTCTTACTATTTTTTTCTATGCTTCACTAGTTGTAGTTTTTATGGTGCGTTGATCATTAGTTTCAGGTTGATCAAGTTAATTATGTCACAAGTCCTGATCTTTAGTACATAGAGTCAGTCATAGTCAATCATTTCTAACAGATCATGTATTGTTCCTTAGGGACATGATGCCCATTAGTTTTACCTTTTAAAAAAAGATGATATGAATAAAAAAGATGCATTTGCAACACAAAATACCCACCTTTGACAGCTTGCGATTAGGTGCTCAATGTATTTTTTCATTTATTGTGTGTCACTTTTTTCATGGAATTTTTAAAAAAGTTAGTAGTAGTGCTTTACCTGAAACACATAGAAAGTACTTCTTTGTTGTGAGTTATTTTATTGAATAATATTGAGTAATATACTGAGAACTAATGTGTTAAATTCAAAGACTCGGTCTTAGTAGTCTATACTTTCAGGAAGTAACTTTTCATATACCATAATTACATTAGAAGTAACTACCTATATTTTTCCTTTTGATAGGATGTAACAAACCTTGCATTATATTATGTTGTAACTTTTCCGTCTAGGTTATCTTATATAAGTAAAAGTATGCTTATTTTGCGTCAGGGGCTGTTTGGATCCATGGGCAAATGGCAAATGGCATCCATTTTGCCATTTTTTTGTCATTTGCCTCCAAACACCCCCATGGCAAAAGGGCAAATAAAAAATGAGATGGAAAAAATGTTGAGGCTCAATATTGTGGCAAAATTAGGCAAAACTTTTGTCATTTGCCTCCAAACACCCCATGGTAAAAGGAGGGAGAATGGGGTTTAAATGGGTTTTTGCCAAAAGTTTTGCCATTGGATCCAAACACCCCTAATGGCAAAACTTTTGCCATCTTTTCTTGAGGGAAAAAGTTTTGCTATTTTTTGCTCTTGCCATGTGGATCCAAACAGCCCCTCAATATCATTTAATGTTTTTAGTAGGTAACTCGTCATATTTTTCTAGTCCATGGGAAGTAGCTTCCTATAGTTTGGGGGCAAATAGGAAGTAATTGTTCCCATCATTATTGTACTTTCTGTTGAGAATGTAGTTGTGTGAAGTAACCTCTGATCATTAGCTTCAGCTTGCAACTGAGTTTGTTTCATCTCGTCCAACAGCCTGTACTATCCAATCAACATCTGGAGCTGCTTCATTTAGGTCAAACAACACCCCCACCTAAAACTGTACAGATTGAATAGCAATCATAAACTTGTTACATTTTTCTTAGATTTTCATTAGTTACTTTAGCCAAATGATATGCATGCAGCAGGTAACATTGAATTTGATGTTATTTTTTTAATCCTTTGTTGTTAGCTTTTTTTATGCCAAACTATATACCAAATTTTTATGACAACATATTCATATTGTTATCCTCATTGTTAGCTTTTTTCCGAGTTATTTTACAGTTCATATGATGATAATGGGATATTAACTATGAACATGTTTCTTTTTTCTTTCAGGTAAAGAGATGTAAATCCAAAGATCACGGACTCACATGTTCATGGATGTAGGGTTTGTCTTCTTCTTTTTGGTTACATAATGCAACAGGATGCAAGTGCTCCATGTTTAAGGAAGCAAGACAGGATGTTAGGGCATGTTTGGATCGCTTGCAACAGAAGCCTGACCAATTATGTTATCAGCAGCCAGCCAGCAGTATTTTTTGGCTGCCACCAGTCAACCAGCTCTCAGCACAAACCAGCACCAGCCGAATAGGGCTGAGTCCAAACTAGGGTCAGGAGTTGGAGTAATATCTCGGTACAAATTGGTATGTGTTTAGGATGTAAATTTTGTGTACCCAGTTTGAATAGGAAGAATCTTCCATCTGCTTATTACTTCCCTCTCTATTTTCCATCTAATTTGCCCATTTTTCATCCTGATTTATGTCTGGATCTGGCTATGTTTCATGGGGCTTAACTTTTATTACTTCACGTGGGCGGCTGGCATGTTTTTTTTCGCGAGTTCTCTTTCCCTCCCTTTTCTGGCACAGTAATGCTTAGCTGAAGATGTCCGATAAAATTCAGCCTCCGAACGCTACGTGGCATCTCCCTGTCCACATACTCCATCCCTTTTATGTCCACATCTTTCTATTATTGCACAGCACGCAACGGTCTTATCCTTTCACGGAGAGAAATCACCTGCACCACCCACCAGACGGAGACAGTGAGCACACAACTAGCGATGGCAAGCTTGTGCGCGTAGCGAGGTCAGGGAACAGCATGCATCGGCCGTCGCTCTGCCGCGGCCAGGTACGCTGGGGCCGAAGGAGCTACTCCGCCTGCCGAGCTCGAGCTTCGGGTGCCCGTGAAGGAGGGCCGAGGTGGTGGTCATGGCGGAGAAGGGCCGGGCGACCTTGAAGGGGCGTGGATTGCCGCTTCCCGCAGCCTGGGGCACCACGCCGGCCGCCGCTCCCTCCACGATCGGGTGCGGGGTAGCCGAGCTCATCGGCCGCGCGCTCGGCCGCCGGAGGAGCTCCGGGCGACGGTGATGGCCGGCAGCAGGCGGGTCAAACGCGGCTGAGGCTTCCCCTGTGCCTTGTTGCATTAGGCATCCCGCGGTGTTGCAGCAGATTTTTTTGATGTTGCAAATTTGTAAGGACGTTGCAGTGGTTGGTTTTTTACGTTTCATATGTTAATTTTTCATGTTGCAACCTCCGTGTTTCTGTGTTCCTTCTGTGTTTCATCGTGCTATAGATGTTGCAACAATTGTTTTTTTCCTGTTTCATCTGCTACTTTCTCGTGTTGCAACATCAATGTTCAATGTTTCATCATGGTTGACAAATGTTGCAAGAAATATGCGTTTCAAGTTGTGGCGGGTTTGTTTGACTCGTTGATGTTGTGATGAGATTTTTTTCTAACTTCTATTTTTAATGTTGCATGCAACATGGTATGAATGTTGCGGTGGGATTTTTACCAGTGAAACTAACCGTCCGATACTAGGCTCGAACGTCCGGATGCTAGTAAGACTGTTTCTGGCACAATGGCACCTTTTCCCGCCGCGCGCACTGCGTCGTCTGCTGCCCCGTGGGGAGGCTCTTTCCACAAATGGAAACAATGCCAAAAATGGGGGGCTTACCACCTAAGACTAAATGGAGAGGGGCTCTCTCTATAGTCGCATTCTTCTCAGAATCCTTCCTCTCCACCGTCAGCCACCAGCAGCAGCACCCCAAGCTCGAGTTCATGTCGTGTGATGATATCCGGCCCAGAGCAATGGCTGCTGGGCGACGACGTGCCAGACAAGCATGATGGTGAGGAGGAGCGCCTCAGGATGGCCGTGCCATCCGGCAGCCACCGCCGGCACCGGCACCACTACTCGTGGGGAAGAGACGACGGGGAGGAGCTCGGAAGCCCGGGCCCCGCACCAATGCCCCCGCCATCAGCCACGTTGAGGCCGAGCGGAAGCAACGGGACAGGCTCAAGCGCCGGTTCTGTGACCTGCACGCCTCCGTGCCCAGGGTGTCCCGGATGGACAAGGCGTCCATCCTCCAAGATGTCGTCGCCTACATCGCCGAGCTCCACGGCCGCGGCGGAAGCGGCCAGGCGCACGACGGCGGCCTCGCTCCCCCAGAACTCCTTGTTTGGCGGCGAGAACATTGCATTGGATCAAGGCACGGATGATCGGGCCAGAGGTGGCGACGCTGCAGCTGACGGCAGTGGCGGCGGTGCGCCACGCCACGCCATGCCCCGGCGGGCCTCATGGCGGCGCTCCGCGCGCTGGACCTGCCGGTGTGGCACGCATACGTGTGCCGCGTGGGCGGCATCACCATAAAGGACGTCGTCGTGGACGTTACGGTGGAAGGGCTGCGGGGAGAAGGCCGGCTCCGCGTGGCGCTCCACGGATTACTCAAGCAGACCTGCTGCTAGCTCGGCCGGCATGCATGTCATTACGACATACTTGATCTTACGCCAAACAAATGACGAGACCGGTTATATTGCTTGTCTCGTTCTGGCTAGTATAATGGTAACATATACTATGCAAACCAGCTTCAGGCGTAAACTATACAAACTCCCACCACAGCCGCTGGATCCCCATCCGATGACCACATAGAGAGGTGAGAAATTTTAACACTTAAACCCTCTCATCCGTAGCTTTCCTAATCACAATTTGTATAAAAACCCCCTAACCCTACCGCACGCCGTTGGTCTCCCATCGTCGCGGCTCGTTCGTCTTCTCGCCGCGCCGCACTACTGTTTGCCATGGCCAGCTACACGACGGCGGCGCAGGTCTCGGCCACGACGTTCATCGTTTGCGATGATCAGGGCTGGACGATGGGCGTCGACTACATCGCCTGGGCCAAAGGATCAGAGTAGTACATGAGGTGAGGGACACCGTGCAGCTTCCGACAGCATTCATTGATGGGCGCCATAAGTACGGCGCTCGCCTCTGAAAAACGGCCAGCCGGCACAGCCTGCGGCAGCATCACAGTCGCAACGAGCACTCTCACGGCGGGGAAGAGAAAAAAAACTGCTGATGGGAAGTGCGTGTGCCCCCCGTCCCGAGTCGCAAAGGCACCTTAAATGCCATGCTGGATCTGGGTTCCAGAACGACCCCGCGGGCCGGTCGGCCGGCGGCAGGCGATCTCGCCCGGAGGACGGGAGGACGGAGGAGGCCAGCTCCAGCCAGGCCAACACGACACATCCGCGACACCACAGCAAGACGCTCGCGGCCGTGGCGAACAGTAGCACAGCACGGCGAGAAGACGAACGAGTCGCGACAATGGGAGACGAACGCCGCGCGGTAGGGTTAGGAGTGGGTTTTAGAAAAATCGTGGTTAGAAAAATTGTGGTTAGAAAAGCTAACAGTGGGAGGATTTAAGTGCTAAAATTTCCCACCACCTCTATGTGGTTATCAGATGGGGATCCAACGGCTGTGGTGGAAGTTTACATAGTTTGCATACGAAGCTTATTTGCATAGGATATGTTGTACCGCGTGCATATTATTCATTCTCACTACTTATGATGCTGTAACCTATTCCATAGTTTATTAGTAGGTTCACTTATGATGCTGTAACCTATGCTATAGTTTATTAGTAGGTTCATCATTAAATAAACTAGCAAATATGACCATGCAAAGGTTGAGGGTTATTTTAGTTTATTTGGTTGGTGAGTACGTTGATGGATAAAGAAATTTTATGATGAGAAAAGTAATGTCAAAACGACATAAACTATCTAAAATATTGTTTTTTCTTGTTTGTGAAAACTTTCCACGTCTTTTCTACCGCTAGACCTGATATGTGGGTCCTCCGTGATGGGGGTAGGAATTATTTAGGAGAGAAATATTTTTTAAAGAACTGGATACTTATCATGTGGGATATGGGTACTACTGAGCCCATTACCAGAGGGGATGACAGCCGACTTGGGTCAACATCTGACAAGGGTGTGGGCCGACTCAGAGGAATCCCTGACTTGGCGAATAAGTTTGATCAGGGCGCATCTAGCTCGATTCCGGATATCCCGAGATATCCGTACAATGAGTCACGAAGCTGCTGTAAAAAATTGAGCCAAAACGGAGCACCGAGCGAAAAGTTATGCCTGTTTTACGGAAGGTACCTCAAGTTATGGTTTTCGGGAGGCACACGATATGGTTCTCTGGAGGCTCAATTCGGCAGGATGCGCGGCGGTGGTTAGGGTATGCAAGATGAACTAAGAAGGACTGTGATGCAAGGCGATGAACACACGGCGGCTCGTAACCTATCTAGGGCTTGCACGGCAGGAGTTCACGCAAGGCGGCTAGCGAGGGCAAGTCGAGTTATGGGGTGGCACGACTTGTAATCTGGACATGGTGGAAGGGATAGCGGTGGAAACAAAACAAATCACGCAACGGGTGATTGAACTAAAACCAGCAACCACGAACACAAACTCAACCAAGCGAATCTGAAACGAAATTGCAAAGGCTAGAAAGGTACTAGGACAGCGGAATACGATGAACAAACCAATTTTTTTGTAGGACAATTTTCTGGACTATAGGATGAAGGCGAAATGATGGATATACCTGACGGTGAATCTAGTCTTTTAGAGAGATTGTGCCTTTCCTTGAGTGGGTGTCTAAGAATCGTTGAGAGCCGGGCAACCTTAATTTGTTGGGCCTCGGCCAACCCCACGCCTGGGCCGGATGCATCATTTGGTATCAAAGCTGGGCCTTCGTTTAAGGGGGTGGGATTGATGAGGACATCCTAGGGCACGATTTGGCCAGACACACGACAGTGTAGGCGGCAACCGTGCAGCAGTTTGGCCAGGCGCACGATAGTATAGGCGGCAGTTGTGGCCCAGCGGGAGCACGGTTTGGCCAGACGCACGACAGTGTAGGCGGCAGCCGCGTGCACGCGGTTTGGCCTGGCGCACAACAATGTAGGCGGCAGTCGTGCACGTCTGAATTATCCCACCTCACTTAGTGAAGGAGGAGGAAACCACTTATAAAGGGAGAGTCACACTTCCCCTATCGGACTAGTCTTTTAGAGAAATTGGGTCTTTCCTTGAGTGGGTGTGTCTAAGAACTGTTGGGGGCCAGGCAACCTTAATCGGGGGTCGGGCAACCTTAATTTGTTGGGCCTCGGCCAACCCCACGCCTGGACCGGATGCATCAGACACATAAAACATTCAGATGCAAAAGGTGGGCTTGTTAGACCAACGTGATCCGGTTGACCTATTGTCCACTTGATGAATAAGCTTGGGCAGCTAGAGATGTCAACATCTCGTTATGGCATATAAACAAAATCGTGTTACTTTTCCTATATGTACATCATTCTGTCCGGTTATATTCCAAATCATATTCAAGCAAAATGATGTCACGAAAACAAAATCGTTACTTTTCCTCATTATGTATCACTATGACCAGTTGTACTCATTCATTTTGCTCCAATTGTTTATCCCCCTCTCTCCAATCTGAGATAGACTACAAAATCCAAGTTTGCAAGCTAGTACAAAGTACAGAATTACAAGCTACCTCCATTTTCACATGTTACTTGTCAGCATTGTAGGACATATTTTTTGAGTACTAATTGGCATACAAGACATCCTGGGAATATACCCTCCTAACATATGCGCACCACACAAATAAACATTTTTAGCAAGATTCTTCTCCCCTGGGACTATAAAAAAGACTCAAAGATGAGCTGTCAACCATATGACGATTAAATAAAAATCACGTTCTCATATACAAGCATTCTGTAAATAATAACTTCAGCATTTAGTGCATTCCGTAAATTATTTCCTTCAGCTTTTCTTTCGCAGTCACCTTCCATTGTTGTGCATCCTTGGTTGATGCAGTGCCAGGATCAATCCTAATAATTCAAGAAGTTTTGTGGTGTTTAATTTTCAACGTAGAGATATGTAGGCGCAGATCAAATCGAGAATTAACTACTTATTTATCTCTATTCTGATTCTCTTTTTTTAGGATATAGATTACCTATCTAACCTTCTTTTTAGTTTCACCATACTCGTAATCTCCTTTTTTAAAAAAAAATACATTATGTTTTGTTATATCATATTGCAGATACGAAATATGAATCTATTGACAAAGGTACTTTAAGCTTTACATATTATTTTGCATATTTGTATAAATTTTTTGAATAAAATGAATGGTAAAAAAATTAACGGTGAATAGTACCTTATAGCAAAACCATTGGATCACTGCCAATGTACAGTTCTCGCAGCTTTTAAAACACGGTAAAACTTCTCTTATTATTCCGTAAATCTAACCTCTCATCATATCTTTTGTTGAGTTCTTACATCTCTTGTTGCATTGTTTTTTCATTTCAGATTAAACATATTTTTCTCTACCAAAATTCACTGGCAGCGTCACATTTGCATCACATGCTATTGCATACTAGTAGTGGACTGGCCTTGTCTTTCTGTTATTCCTAATAGCTCAAGAATTTGCCCAAAAGTGAGGCACTCCAATTCCTATACCAGGCACAAACTCAGCTGCACACTTGCCCATCACTTAAGATTGTGTACTCCTATGGAAGAGCTCAAAGATCCCCTGATCCGGGAAACCACTCGCTCATCAAGGCGATGATATCTTGCAGCAGAAAGCATATGCCTCGCCCAAGTTCCCAGCCCAGCCGGTTCCCTCCAATATTCCCCTCCGCCGATGGAATATCCCCGCAATTCCAACCCAGACCCGTCTTCTTCGTCTTCAGTCCTTCTCCCGCCTATATACGCAACGGCGAGCTCGCCTTCTCCCACCATACGCAGCTGGGAGCGCGAGAACAGAGGCGCCGTGCACGCTTGCGCAAACCCAAGGATTGCCGCTCTGTTCTTGGTCTCCTCCTCGGGTGGCGGCGGCAATGGCGATTGGCGGGAAGGAGATAAAGGAGGACACGGAGGATGCGCCGCCGCTGCTCCTGGAAGAGACCGCTCGCCCGCGCCGCGTCGCGCTCTTCGTCGAGCCATCGCCGTTCGCGTAAGTCCCCCACTCGCCGGACCCTGCTCTGTTCTTTGCTTTTCTTGGTTGGGTTATACCATATCTTTATGTGGGGGTTGGTTCTTGACCTTGCGCGCATTCTTGTCTGGATCCATGAGATTGTCTCCTAAAACGGTGAAAGATTTCACTTTGAGTAAGTTCTGACGCTATGTCCTTCGGCTTCTAGTTCTAGCTATGTTGGTTTGTGGAAAAAGTCAGGATCTTTCTTGGGGTTCGTGAAGGCAGGATTTTAGTGGATTAAAATTTCAGATAATTTAATGTAACGATTAAGAAAGGAATTAGTTGAGCTTAGTGGGATTCATGAGGAACAGCGAAGGAAACCTCAGTGAATTGCAATGATCGGTTATAAGCCTGTCAGAGAAGGAATTTGCGCTTTTGCTAAATACTCCAGTTAGAAGTTTAGACCGATTTTTTCAAAAAAAGGTTCTCACTATTGGTACTAACTCTACATCTTTCTTGTCTGCAGCTATATCTCCGGGTATAAGAACCGGTTCCAGAATTTCATTAAGCACTTGCGTGAAATGGGGGATGAAGTATGGTTTTGTTTTTCCATGTCTTTTGGTTTAGTAAAACTGAAGTAGTAATGGTGGTTTTAGGACAAAATTAGAAGGGTTAACAGATTAGTATGTGTAGCTTAATTTAGTTTTTTATGCATTGCGCAGGTCATTGTTGTGACCAACCATGAAGGAGTTCCGGAAGAGTTTCATGGTGCCAAGGTTATCGGTTCATGGAGGTAAGTTTCACAGAATGCTTGTGCAAATGTCTACATATCAGTAGCAATTTTAGGTATGGATTACAAAGGTCTGAGTTTTCTTGCTGCTGTTCAAAGAATGGAACAAGAACACCTGCTCAGTACAAAATCTACACAATGAAACATTTGCAACTAGCATGTATGAAGTAAAGAGTTAGTCCAAATCATGACGGCTGTCTTTCCTAAAAAAAAATGCTATGCCTTGAACCATTTATTGTCTACTGCATTCAGGTTGTGTGGGTTTTGGACATATTCTGTTAGTTGTAACTGTATCAATAAATGTGCACAAATAAAGTAGCTCATTACATGAGTACACAATTAATTATTTAAAATTGACTGAACTTGCTGAGTTATTGAACAATGATATGCAATCATGCTGCTTTGCTGCCATGCTGGTTGTGCACCAAACTGTAGTACCTTTTCTTAGCAGAACCTTATGCTTACAGCTGTTTCTCATCCTTTTACAGCTTCCCATGTCCCATGTATGGAAAAGTCCCTCTTTCGCTGGCACTCAGCCCTAGGATCATTTCAGAGGTTGCAAAGTTCAAACCTGACATTATTCATGCATCTTCACCTGGAATTATGGTAACTTTATTTTGAGACTCAAATCAATAATGATCAAACCCTTCCAATTATCTGTAGATGAATACGACTAAAGCCATTGCTCTTTCAGGTTTTTGGGGCTCTTGCTATTGCTAAGCTGCTCAGTGTACCTCTAGTCATGTCCTACCACACCCATGTCCCAGTGTAAGCTAACTATAAACTTTACTGTATGTACAGGCAAAGGTCCAGATTATTCATTGCCGCTGAATCATAGTTATGTTTTTTGCCTGCAGATACATACCAAGATATACATTTAGCTGGCTTGTAGAGCCAATGTGGCAAGTCATAAGTAAGCATTCTAGTCCCATGTCACATCTGCTTTCCTGAGTAGGCAGTTGATGTCACTATGCGAGAAGAACACTGATTTGGTCCTCTTATTCCCAAACAGGATTCCTTCACAGAGCTGCTGATTTAACCCTGGTGCCATCTGCTGCTATCAGCAAGGATTTTGAAACTGCACAGGTTATATCAGGTTGGTCGCTGTCTGTACACATCATGTTTGTTGTTCATATGCTTATATTCCTTCTCATGTTATGTCGTTAACAATGTGATTTCCCTACAAATCCAGCTAACAGGATACGCCTTTGGAACAAAGGTGTTGATTCTGCAAGCTTCCATCCCAGATTTCGCAGTCATGAGATGCGGGTTAGGCTAAGGTGATCCCCCTGTTTCATTTCTTCCTGAACTTTCTTTGATGCGAACATTTCTTCCTAAATGTTCTATATGCAGCAGCTCAATGTAAATTGTTGATGCTTATGTTTATATGATGCATCCTTTCAGTGATGGTGAAACTGAAAAACCACTGATAATTCATGTTGGACGTTTTGGGCGTGAGAAAAATTTGGATTTTCTGAAGATGTAAGCTATATTCTTACTTTGCTTATTTTTGTTGCTTTCATATTTGGTTGTTGACAAAAATGATGCGTCTGAGTTAATTAACCGATAAAATTTGCACATTTATTCCTTTTTTGCCTCACGTCGTGTTCATTGGCTACTACTAGGAAAACTAATTTTGTTTTATGTTTTATCAGGGTGATGGACAGGTTACCTGGAGTAAGAATTGCATTTATCGGAGATGGGCCATACAGGTACAGCCAATGTGACGGCTTGTTGATTTTGTTCCATGTATCTCAACGGCAGTCAGCATGTGTGCTACTCATGCTATAATAGGCTCTGAACCTCACTCGTTAAGGTAATTGACATTGGTGAGCTTTTAAGGCAAGTTTGTTGATCTTTTTTCTGCAATTAATTACTCAACAGGGCGGAGCTGGAGAAGATGTTTGAGGGAATGCCAGCAGTGTTCACCGGAATGATGCAAGGCGAGGAGCTCTCCCAGGCATACGCCAGCGGTGACGTTTTCGTCATGCCGTCAGAGTCGGAAACGCTCGGCCAGGTGGTCCTTGAGTCCATGTCATCAGGAGTCCCCGTCGTCGCAGCACGCGCCGGTGGGATCCCAGACATAATCCCAGAGGACCAGGAGGGCAAGACCAGCTTCCTCTTCACCCCCGGCAACCTGGACGACTGTGTCGGCAAGGTCCAGCTGCTGCTGACGAACAGGGAGTTCAGAGACAACATGGGGCGGACGGCCAGGGCCGAGATGGAGAAGTGCGACTGGCGGGCGGCGTCGAAGACGATCCGCAACGAGTTCTACAACGCCGCCATCTGGTACTGGAGGAAGAAGCGCGCTGAGCTTGTGCAGCCGCTGCAGTGGCTGGCGCAGATGTTCCTGCCGGCGCCGGAGGCCCGCAGCATCACGAAGTGCTGATCCAGCCTCCTCTTGGAGGATGCTTTCAGCCATGATCCAGAAAAGTGATGGATGGATGGATGGATGGACAGATGCCTATGCATTCCTTGTAAATTTCTGATAACTAGTGCAGTGTCGATAGGTTAGATATATAGCTCCTCGTTTTTTGTATGGAAATTGGAGTTGGGTTGTGATTGGTGTGACAAGGCCATCGATTGCTAGTGTGCTGTGTAATAGCAAAACAAAAATCAGGAAATGTGTCCATCAGTGATGGAGAACACTGTACCGTACATGTATATATCATAATGATCACGAAATCAATGCGTGAAGATGCTGTAATGTGTTTCGAGTCGCACGGACGTGTTTATCTGCTCGTGGCTGTATATCAGCTGGCTGTGTTTTGTCGAATGCATTTCATCTACGAGATGAAAGCACAGCAACAAACTATAACATGCATAGGCACTTGCACGGTTGCACCTCTGTCAGGCTTTGATTCCGAGGAGCTCCGGCATGTTGTCTGTTGTCACTGTCAGTCCTGCAGCTGGATCAGCTCGTCTTCAGCTCGAATGGCATGATGTTTTGCTTTAAAGAACTAGCTGCTATTTGATCCGGTAAAAAAAATATATTGGCCCCATTCTGTCGGGGTGAACCGCAATTGGATGGACATGGACGAGCCATCGATCGGTGATCGCAAGTCGCATTGGCCAAATCAGGCAGATTTTAATAAGGGTTAGGAAAGGTCACCCTTCAAATTAGATTTAGTAGTAGCTGTGGGATAAGCATCTCCCTGTACATGCTGGCTCGTTGGGTGGGTTGCTAAGTAAACCAATAAGCAAACAACAATTAATGTAAAACTGTGCAGTTATCAGCGAAGTCGTTGTAGTATAGTGGTGAGTATTTCCGCCTGTCACATGGGTGACCCGGGTTCGATCCCCGGCAACGGCGTTTTTTTATTATTATACCCCCGAACTCACTAAACTGTCGAGGTCCATTTTTTTTTAATAAATAAGTCACCGGAACCGGACACCACTGGACCGTGGAGGCCCAACCTTGTTTGACCCAAGTGGCAAGATGTCGAGGCCTTTCATGTATCTACCACTGCACAGAACTGTTCATATGGGCCATGGTACTGTGAATGCGGCCTGTGGTGCTGTTCAAGTGGGCCTATGGCACATTCAGCGGGCCTCACTGTACTGTTCATTCCTTTTTTTTCTTAAAAAGGGAAATCAACGTCATTTTTTTTACAAAGTATTATACTTCGAGTTTTGTAGGCTCTGGACTTTGCTCCTTCCAATAGTCACAAAGTTGTAAAATATAGTTGAATCATTTACCTCCAATTTCGTCTTTTATTTTTATCGAAACCACAAACTAGTGTAGCATAGCGCGTCAATCGACTAGCCATATCAATTGATTTACATATACAAAAATGAAAATCAATTAATTCCTAGGCAAAAAAGAGGATCAGTACGACCCTCGGAGGATTAGTACGATATAAAAAAATATTTAAATTTAAGATTGGATGTGGTCAATTCAATTTTAAGTTATGTTTTATTTTTTATTTAATTAGATCCATATAAACGGCGCTACTTTGAGCATAGTGGATAACAAACTTACTCCCTGCGTATTATAGTTTATTTTAGTTTTTGTAGGCCTAAAGATATATTGGTTTGAACTTAATATTGCCACGCCGAAGCTCTAGTTGGGCCACAATTAATCTATCATATGCACGCCACACTCTTCCTAAACTTAGTTATACCAAAGTTAATGACCAAATTTAGCAACGAACCGAAACTTTGGACCGCAAGTCATATACAGGAAGCTTCAATTTCCGTTGGTACGACAAAGGTTACTTTACATGGCATACTTTTGCAAACCTTAACTTGTGAGCCTGCCCGTTCGCTGTCGTTGTTTGGAATTCCAACCAAAGGGTCTTCAACTGCCACCCCCTTTGGCACGTCCTCGGCTACTCCGCTCATCTGATGACGACGAGAACTCACTCGGCTTCTAAGGGAGTTTGGTTCCCTCGACTAAAGTTTAGTCATATCACGTCAAATGTAAAAACGTTAATTAGAAGTATTAAATATAAATTAATTAAAAATTCATTACATAAACACGGGCTAATTTGAGTGACGAATCTATCAAGTCTAATTACACCATAATTAGATAATGTAATGCTACAGTAAACATATGATAATTATGTATTAATTAGACGGGATAGATTCGTCTCGCCAAGTAGCAATGATTTATGAAATTAGTTTTATAATTAGTTTATATTTAATTTTCTAATTTTTAATTATTTAAAAAACTAAACTTTAGCCTCGGATCAAAGACCCCTGATGCACTTTTCTTTTCTCGACGATTCCAGCTTTCTTCCACACGCAAAAGTTGACCCGCACATGACGTGTTGCGCTTTAGACTTACTTATAATCTTATATGATGCATCAATTTTCCTTTACCAAAAAAATAATAAATCCTACTCTCTACTCAATCACAATCAGCTCCAAGTGCTTATGCCTGACACTTGCAAAAGCTTCACTAGCTAGGCTATGTGCTCTGTTGCTTGATTTTGCCTCCCAGTTCAATAAGGCAACAGTGCTGGCTGGTGTGAACTCGCCCTTTGGCCAATCTGGCCTTTCCCGATAGGGTTAACAACCGTGAGAAGAACCAAATCCAATTTTTGGCCTTCCAAGTTGCCCCTCCCATTTCCTGGCCATAGGAGCATGTGACGTCAGCCAAGGAGAGAGCAAACCCATCTGCTAGCTTTGCTCAATCATGCGTCGCCACTACATGGTATTAAAAATTATCAGCTCTGTCACTTCGTCTCTCTTATCTCTCTCTTTCTCCTTTGTGTACTTGGTTGATGCTGAAATCAATCTAGCCCTTGTTTAGATCCTAAATTTTACTCTCAAATTTCACTATACAAAAAGAAGATTCCCATCACATCAAAATATCGCCACATGAATGGAGTACTAAATATAGATAAAATCAAAAACTAATTATACGGTTTTATTGTACTTTGCGAGACGAACATTTTGAGCCTAATTAATCAATGTTTGGACAATTTTTCATAAATACAAACGAAATGCTACAGTGGCGCATTTATTACGGACAACAAACTTTGGATCCAAAATTTAGATCTAAACGAGGCCCTACATAGATGGACGGCAAAGAGGAATCACCACATCAGTGTCTCTGTGTGATGGGGCTTTGGACGTGGAATTGCTTTCTCCGTGCTGTAGATCGTGTCAGTGTCTGTTCAGCAATAACTGTCGAGGGCCATGGGGAAAAAAAAGAAAGGTTGCCCTGAATCATGGAAGCAAACGGCGAGAGCTTTTAACATCTACAGATGATGTTCTGAATTGTGGCTCGATGCAGAGTCTTGAGAAACTACTGTAATTGTAGTTGTAGAGCAACCTACTCCAATTGCTGTTAAATTAAATACAGTACTATCCAACTCTCTTACATTTCAATGCTTGAATCGGTTAAGAGAAAAAAAATGTTGTTTTCGTCACGTAAAGATGTTTCACTGACGCTTTCACGACGCAGCCGAGAAAATTAACCGACTCCAGAACAGCTCCTTATAAGCGGCCAAGACTGCGACGGCTGAAAACAACCTGAAACTTAAAGATTAAGAGTCTGCGAAAAACAGAAAAAAAAGAGATGTGACTTTTAAGCCCCTTCCAACTGAATCAACACCGAGGGATGTTGAGCACGGCGTCTTCCAATGTGCTCCCTCTTCTTGGTTTCGTAACAATCAGGCTACCCATAAACGACAAATTACATCGCCGGAAAACACTTGCTAATACGGTCGACACATCGCCGTCAAAAGATTATTCCGTCGACGAAGAAAAATGCCATTTCGGCTGTTCACATCGATAAACTGGATTGTTCACCGAATCAGGTGGGGTGAGCCATCAGAAGGCCTGAAAGTGACATGGAGTGGCAAGTAGCCTGAAGTTCAGACTTGAAGTTCAGCAAGCCACCCAGCAATAGCCACATCACACCAGAAGCTTCTGTGCAACAGTGCCTCCATCATCAGTGAGTGCCCTCTGTTCTGCAACTTGCAAAGGGCGGAGGCACCAGGGCACAGAAAAGCACAGGCACCCACAGAAGCTGCACGCATTTGGCTTGGCTTCTGAGAGCAATGCTGTCAAGGATCTGCCTCATATCTATGGATGCCTTTCTGAACAAGGGAAACAACAGGGCCAAAAAGAATTGCGAAAGCTAATGCAAAAGATGGGACGGGAAAAGCATGAGATGCCAAGGTAGTGGAACTCTGACTCATTGCCAATCTCATACCGGCGTTTGGTGGAGCTAGCATCATCGATAGAAAATGCCACATGGGACTGAATTGCACACAAACAATGCTGGGTCAATCAACAGACTTAAAAAAAGGGTTAGTTTATAAAAAATAATGAATCGGCCAAGCAAAAGTTGACTAGATGAGCAGAACAACTAGTAATGCTGAATGACTCATTGCAAACTCAGTTTGGTTTATCCAAGAAACAAAACTCATCCAAATCCAAACACAAATTTGGGCGGAACCAATAGGTAAATTTGATTACTGTGGACAAATATGTCAGGAGTACAGCATGATCTGAATCCCCAAACCCTCAATATAAGGCATCATTCTCAGAGATTTAGAATCAGATGATTATGAAGGTTACCGATACATCAGCTGACCAGAAGAATCTAGAATTCGGTTCTGCTCATCCATCTCAAGCAAAAGTAGGATCCATGATTGAATGCAAGTCCACTTCATAGGATGCATGATCTGTGCTCAGCAGTCAGCACTACCACTCAAGTAACCGTCTGAAAATACCAAGGCATCAAATTCTTTCTTGAAGTGCTTTTCGTTACATTCTCAGTATCACCAACAATTGTGGACCACCATGGCACGAAGATCCCCATTCTGTTATGCTCCGAACAATTCCCACGACTAATTACTTCAATACAGGTACTGAAGCTACAGCAAGACCGTATTATACACTAGACATCTGATCCATGGTGCAGGGTTGATTGCGCCTAAAACAGCATGCTCTGGTTGCCAACCAGCTGATCATGTAGAGGGCCACACTGCAGACCTTGATCTTGCAAACCCATCCCATAAGCTGGCATCCCAGGAGTCCGGCTTGGTGAATTGAAGGGCAAATTCGCAGTGCCGTGTTGCTTGGCATCCGCTGTCAATGAGAACTGGCCTACCGCTGTGGTCGGAGCCGATGCGTTGGACTGGCTGGTGATCAGCGATGACTGTGATGGCGAGGGAGGCTGGTCATCCGTCAGGTTAACCGTGGTGATGTCGTGAATGCTTGATCTCCTCTTATCCTTGCCTCCGGAGTTGAGCCTGATGAAGTACTTCTGTGCATGACTGGCCACTTGAGTAGGCGTCCTCGTCTGAACGAAGTTGCGGGATATGTTCCTCCAATCTCCTTTGCCATACTTCTTCAGGCCTAAGAGAAACAACCTGACCAAAGAACAAAACACGATCTTGTTCAGTAAATTCTGATTGGTTCTTGCCTCATCTAGTTTGAACTATACTAGCTACTGGTAGGGCCTAAGGCTATATCACACATCAAGCTACATGACATAAGAGTCAGATCCTACTGGACAGAGAAAATTCCCCGGATTAAATGCAATTAATTGTTGATAGTTGAATAATTGCAAGTTGCAAATCTACCATGACCATCCAATGATGTAAACCCTATTGAATGATGGTGAAGAATTCAACTACTATACAAGAAAGGGTAATCAATCTCGCTAGTCTTCGGCATGACGCAGAGCAATCGCTCTCAGAAAGAAGTCGTCTGCATACTCACTTGTGCTCCTCTTCGGTCCATGGCACGCCCTTCTTCCTCTCCTGCTCCGGCGTGCGGCCGGGGTGCCGCTTCCCGCAGGCTCCGACGAACCGGTACCCGTGCCTGAAGTCTCCGGGGCCGCCGCCGCCATTGCTGTTCCACTGCAGGGTGAACGAGCCGGCGGCGCCACCGCCGCCGCCGTAGAACGGGAAGGGCACCATGCCGTTCTCGATCTGCTGGACATCGACCTCGAGGCTCTTGAAGTGGTGTACGACCTCGCGCACCGTTCTGCCGGGGATGGCCCGCGCCACCTGCTCCCAGTCCGGGCAGCGCAGGTCGAGCCCGGCGAGCGCCCGCTCGAACTGCTTGTTCTCCTCCGCCGTCCAGCTGCGCACCGCCGGCGGATACCAGCTGTTCCGGGCTAAGTGGTCCATCGGCGGCAGCACCTCCATATACGTCTCGCGCATCATCTCTTCTTCAACTTCTTCTTGTTGCCCGCAGCTCAGCTCAGATCACTGTAGGAATCACAGGACTCAAAGGTGAGTTTTTTTTTGCATCTCGGAAAAAGATAAAGATTCCAAGAACACTAACAATTAAAGGATTTCTTTTTCTCTCTCTGAAGTCTGAACGACGATTCTTGTCGATGCAAATCAAATAAGATGAGCATGGGATTCGAGGAGATATTGGGGGTAAAAAGTGAATCTTTATGAAAAAATTGGAATCAATTGCAAATAGTTTGATTCTCGGCCTGGAAAGGAAGCGCCTTTAAGAACAAATTAGATTGGA
Organism: Echinochloa phyllopogon; assembly: GCA_033239725.1. Classification (NCBI taxonomy): domain Eukaryota; kingdom Viridiplantae; phylum Streptophyta; class Magnoliopsida; order Poales; family Poaceae; genus Echinochloa; species Echinochloa phyllopogon. The sequence goes on along the minus strand of BTCW01000014.1, from coordinate 6,783,666 downwards.
CTCAAGAACACCTCTGAACTGACCCCCAAACACAGTCAGAATCGTGAATCCTGTGACCCCAAATCACATGTCCCTGAACAATTGGACCATCGCAGCCAAAAATTAACGAAACCCTCGCACCAAACCCAACCAAAACAGCTAATTTCCTACAAATCCCACACCAAACTGCATCATCAGATGCCCCAAGAAAACTCCAGACGCCACCCAAAAGAAGCAAAATTTCACCTGAATACCGCCTCTTCTTGATCTCTCGCCGTAGGCTAGTCCGCTGCAGGAGGACAAAAGGCGATCCGCCTCGGTTCTTGCTCAACCTCTCTGAGGATTTGTTTTTCTCCTCTCAGCTCTTGAGAGTGTCAACTAGCTTTCCCTGAGCACTAGAAAAGGGATAGCGATCCAGAGGGGGAGGCAGGTTCTTGAGAGTGTCAGCCGGCGATTGGGCCGTGTTTTGGAGCTTGTGGCCGACTTTTGCAGTATTTATATACCACCAGATACCCCGTGTAGCTAGGCCGCATATATGTGCGTGCGCCCATACACGCATGCACACTTGGAGTTGTTCTTGGCTTCCCTCTCCTTTTACCTCCACTACTGTCTACTTGTCCCAAAGTTTTTCCCTCTAATTGGACCTCTTTTGTTACATATTTCATACGCTTTTGCTCGTGATAAAAAGCATAAAAGGATTTGCACAACGATCGACGCCAAATGGTAAATGAAAACACAAAAAGCTCAAGGTGAGTTGCTATGCATATGTCGGCCCGGTGTGTCAGTGAGACAGTGACTTTCCACTAGTGTTCTTTCAGAGCCATTTTTTAATCTAACAGCAGCTGTTTGTTCAGCTAAAAAATTGCAGATAACTATTAGTTCATTGCTGTGCGCCTCAGTTGCTTGTGCAATTTCGATTAGTTGGGGCCGTGGAAGTGGTCGAGTTGTGGCATTAGAATTTGTTTGTGCAGAAGGAGATGGGGATGATCGTTCGCCGTTGACAAGTAGCCTTGGCTTTCAGTTCAGTGTTTCATTCACCTGTTGCCATCAGCCGTTTGGTAACGCCCACGCATGATTTGCTGGCCAGGGATTGGGCGGTCATTGTTTTATTGCAGAGGCGAAAGCACCGCCCGTGCCGCTGGCAGCTGGTGTGAGCTTCTGCTTGGTTTATCTGAATTTCGGCAGGCTCGAAACATTGACCTGAATGATTGGTGCTGCACGCCACACCACAACCATCTCACCTGACCGTCTCGCGCATGACATCTGCTCCATGATGAGACCATATTGCATCGTTCAAATAAAGTTCATAAAATACATCAAAGGCATTTGGCCCTGAGATGCACAGAACTAATCGAGTTCATCGAGGCGGGTTTACGAAATTGTGCAAAAATTTGAAGCAACGGTGGTGGTTGCGGAGCAGCGTGTCTCGCAAACTAGGGGGCTCAAATTGCTTTAGGAATTGTGCTTTTTCATTTTTGGTATAGCACTTCGCATCTCCTTTGGCTAAATATCACCACCCTACGTCACTAAGTGGGTTCATTTCAAATTACCCCTTTTGCTTTCATGCATACTCAATACATGAGGAATGAACTTCTTTTAACTCTCTTATTGGATTCCATTCTTAGAGTTAACTAGCTAATGCTTTTGTAGCCTTCTAAATGAATTTTTGGAGGAATGGTACCGCTAGTCTACTATTCTACTCATCCTTCTAAATTCAACATGTCTCTAAACGAGGTAACCTTCTTCCTTCTTTTCATAGGGTGTATTAGGATTCTAAAAGCCTTTAAAGGTATTCTTGGACTATTAATCCCTTTTTAAAATATATTATGAGTTTCTACAAGGTCAATAACACATTAAAAGAATTGAAAATACTAGCGTAATGGTACAACTTTCATATACTAAACATGCGATAATTTGACTATTGTTGTTCAAAATGTACAAAATTTGGTGTTTTCAAATCCTAATGTATCCTGTGAAAAGAAAAGGAGGAAGAATTGCTTTACAAAAAACTTTGTACTGGATGCTGATGTGTCGCTTGCTTTTGCTTTCTCAATGACAAAAATCTGAATTACGGCACCCTCCTGCTGTAGACTTGACTGAAGAATCTCTTCAAGTGGCATCTTTCTTGAAAGCAAGAGAAGAAGAGAACGAAGTGAAGAAAAGTTGTGCTCCACTGTTCTGACAAGCTATTTTCATTGGATTCTACATCAGGGGCAAAAGGGGAAAACCCAGATGAGAGCTTCTCTTGACTAGCCATAATAAAACCCTGGTAATTTATTCATATTTCCAATTCAATTTGCATCAGAAGAGAGCTTACTACTTTTATATTTCTTCCATATGTTATTTTGTGGCACATGGTTGTTGCTTGACTGAGATCGCCACAAAAGCAGGAACAGAGAACCATAAAAAAGACCGCCAAAGTACAGCAGAAGCAGGGGAGCTTTCTGCATCTGATGAACAAGCCCTCATCAGGCAGGTCCAGCCGTCCAGGTCTGAACTGCCTCGCTTGGAATTCAAGCAAGGCTGTCAGGAAGCTACTAGCAATGCAAAGTTTAATAGCGGTCACCTGAGAGACGTCTGACCAATCATGCATACACGCAGCATGGCCAGGAGACTCCAGTTTTATCGGATGCATAAGAGACTAATATATTAAATTGCAGGTTTGTAATTAGCTTCGCAATATTCATATGTTTTGTTTTCTTTCTTTATCCTAGAGAGAGTTAGTTCTCGCTTCTCATGAACAAAATATTATTGCATCATCTGCTCTCCGTGACTTCTGGTTGATTATTTTTGATCTCATCGTTCACTAAGAAATTCTTGTGACCGTAAAGGAAACTTGAATTTATATAAACCATATATAATCTTATAAGAGAGATTTTATTATGTGAAATATATGCATGAATAATCAGGTGCAACCATTCAAAATGTACGGACCTTTTTATTGCACTGGACTTAATCTAAGAGAAAAACAGTTTCGCTTGACTCTCAAACTTAATTTACCTTAAGTCAACTGTACGAGCATATACTATTATTAGAATTATTTATAAATTGCAATTGTATATTCATCCATAAATTAGGGGTAGTTATGTTGGTATGACTTGGGGTCTGAACACACATGCAGTGTTTAGGGGTCAGAGAAACAACATAGCTAGGGGCGTTTTGAGCTAGCTAGCATTGGAGTTGGGAGGAATCAACAAGGAATGTAATGGCTCTTCCTTGCGCCATGACCCACTGTATGTATGTTGGCTGTTGAACGCTTGAATTAGCAGGGTTTCCTTGCTCTCATCATCATCAGATCATCTCATGCTTGTCTTGCACACAGCTGCACATGTTGACGACTCCTTCTGGGCCACCGTGTCCACCATTTGTTTATGCGCTTCTGCACTCCCTTGTGCTCCAAGAACGCGGCAAGGGCTATTTGTTTTAGCGTCGGTTGCTGCTTCGCTGCATCGTCAAGGTCCATGTATTCGTTGTTACGTCCAATTAACATACTCTTGGAGTCTTGGTATTGTATTGTATTGCTTTTCTGCACTTTGAACAAAGGTTTGCTAGCTTGTTGGTCACCTTTGACCAATCTGTGTAAGTGTTTATTGGGAGAGGGAGGAGGAGGGGGAGGGGGACTCAACGCAACGCAACACAACACAACACGAGTTTGCGTGATTTGACATATGGATCGATACTCTGTGCATATACCATTTCTGCCCGACGCATGGGATTAAGACAAAACTGTTTGAGGAAAAAGAAAAAGAGAGGAGGAGAGAGCCAGCCAGCCATTGAGTTTAATGCTTCCTTTCGACAGCCAAATTACTATTTATTGTGAATTTTTTATCACAATATTTAACAATTCAACTTATTAAAAGTATATATAAATATTATTTAAGGGAGTTGTCTCAATTTTTAGTTCATGTTGTTTTGTGAAATAAAGTGCTTCTGACCTTCCTCTCTCTCCTCCGCATCTCAAAATGGCTGACGTGTGGTACTACACGAAACGGCTAACATGTAGAATAATGTATGTACGTAATTAGCAGGTACAGTAAGTACGATCGATGCATGTGCCAAGCTTGGCGTGGCGGTCTATGGGCAAACACGTCCTTTTCGTAGTGCTACCGGCTTACAAACAGCACGTGGTGGGAATGAAATGGGACAATGGTTTCCACTCAATTTGATTTGGATTAAATACAAGTACAACTAGCGGTCCGGTCTAGAGAACCCTATCAGCTAGCATTAATTACGTGAAGCTGTTCCGTTCGAGCCAACAGTATTTTTTTTTCAGCATAAATTAACATCAGCCACGTGGCATCGGCCAGCACAACACAAACCACGAACAGCGACCTGCACCCGGTCGTATTTCTTAGATGGACCGGCCGGCGTTGGCCCTCCGTAAATCGTCGGAACGGGGGATTCACATTCACCGCGGCTGTGGACTGTGGAGGGGGTGGGGTATATTCCTTGTGGTTGGGTTGGTCACCCGTAGCAGCAGCGGCGGCGGTCTCAGAGAGAGAATCCGCATCGCATCCCATCCCTATCCCTGGAGGCGGTGGGGGAAGTTGCTGAGCCAGGGCGGGCACCTGCGGCTGGGCCCGGCCTCATGTGCCCGATCGGGCAGGCAGTGGGCCCGGGAGAGCCAACCAGGAGGCGCCGCGCACCCACGGGCCTCACGGGAGGGAGAGTGACGTGTCGGCTGGTGCGCGGGCCACTGTGGGCCGCCGCAACTGCAAGCGCGCTGGCCCGTGTCCGCCGTGGTCCTGTCTGTCTGTGGGTCGCCGCCGCCGTCGCTCCGCGGCCTCCTCTGTTGCTCTTCTTACCTGGGACTTGTTTAGTTCCAAATACAGGAGCAAAGTTTCGGTCTTTTGAAGTGCACGTGTCACTGTATCATTTCGTTTGTACGCGTGAAAAATTATTTAAAAATTGATTAATTAGGCTTAAAATGTTTGTCTTGTAGAGTACAACAAAACTGTACAATTAGATTTCATCTATATTTAGTACACCATGCATGTTATGACATTTTAATGTGACGTAAAAAATCTTCTTTTTGCATAGTAAAATTTGAAGATGAAATTTGAGAACGCCCGTAACACAAATTCGGCTGTTGGCCCGCTGCTGCCATTAAAAAAAAAAGGAAGATGTGAGAGATCAACCTGATAAACATTTGGGGACTTCTGGGCTTGCTTGCTTGGGTCGGCCGCGCGGCCCGAGTTGTTACAGTCGTTGGGGATGAAGCGCGCCATACGGCCCACAGCGTAATTCTCTCAGCTGCTGCTGGGTCTTTTGATGGGCTTCCTCGGTGTCCACCGCGTAGGCCCATGTGATTCCTTTTGGGAAATAGCAAACCCATCGTGAAAAAAACACGCCTCATCAATCAAGCTAGTATTAAAAAAGTGGACGTGCACGTAGACGAGGGCATGCATCCACGCTCGATGAGTCCAAAATTCGCTCTGGTCGTCAGAGAGAAAAGGAATGCTAATAACGTACTCGAAACGCTTCGCGAAGCTGCAGATCGACCATGCTCGTCGTGTTTCCTAATGGAGAGCACGGCGTACTGATGCGATCGATGAGGTGCATGGTCAGTCTGATTTGACGGATCGGACGACGATATGCATGCATGTACGCGCGCAATTGTGTGCGTGAGAAGGCGTGCCACGAGCTAGCTGTAATTGACGGCGCGCGATAACGTTAGGGCCCTTTATTAATCTGCGCCCCACATCCCAACGAGATCGAGGATTAATACTAGCAACGGCGGCGGCGTAGCGGCCTATACACCATCCACACCGCGGTCGTCTACCAACCGAGATCGATCGCCAGCAGTCGCCATCGCATCGGACGGAGGAGCTCGCGGGTCTCTCCTATAAAATCGGCCTCGTCTCGTCTCCTCTCCACCCCGCACGGGAAGAGGACCAACAGACAGACAGGGCCTCCTGCTGCTCCACTCCGTCCCCTCCTCCGGCCAGGTACGCCCACCCGGCCCTGCTCCGATCCGTCCGTTTGTCACACGCACACGCACCCCCAATCTCATGGTGCTCAGACAGATTCTACTAGTCTACGTACTGGAATCAATCATGCGTATCGCTGTTTCTCTTGCTCTCCTCCGCGCGCGCCCCCGAAACATCCATCATCTACTGTATACATATGAACTATACATCTACGTACTGTACTGTATTGATTTGATCCTACACTGAAAGATTCCCTCCGTCATCAGCACGCACACGCACACCGGTACACTAGCAAGTTTCTTTATTTTACATAAAAATATATTTGTTTATTTACACTTTTGTATTTTCAAATTATGCTGGTAGGTTGCTTTCTTGGAAGGCCCACCTTCTAATCTCATAGGTCAGTTGCGTCGACGACCAATGTAACAGCTTTTACTACTGTCCCTGGCTTATCAGCACCCATCAACAATATTTTTCTCCATGGTGTGTGAGTCCCCGTTTGATGTTGATCCGGATCCGGCGTGGCGTCAGGTTGTTTGGATGTTACCATACAACGGCAAGAATTTTCCAGTCAAGGATTCCGGGAGTTTGCTACCTAGTCCCAACTCGCAACAAGTCCATCGTTTTCTGCAAGGGCACGACACAACGTCAAAACCTGTCATCCTCACCGTGGGAACGATTAGCTGCGCGCCGCGTTGCTCTCCCTGGCCGTCCTTGTCGCGTAATCGTTCCGCGTACTGCCGTTCTGTACCCATCGGCACATACAAGTAGTTGACCGCTCCTTGGATAAGAAATCCAACCATGCTACTCATAGACGTCTCCCGGTTGCATATGATTTGATTTCTCACATTTGAAAAAATGGGAAACAAGTGATTTTTCTATTAGCATTCACAGTCTGATACTCTTCTCTATCTTTTTCTTTTTTTTCGATACAGTCTGATACTCTGATTCTCTGAAAGTCTGAAGGCACAGTACCAAAAGTATGTCTCCCCCAAGGGATTAGGCTCCCAATTCACATGCATGCGGCAGCTTGTTAGGACACATATTTTTTTTTTGCTGTCATACGAGTAAAATGAGCTGATGTGACCATCATTTAATTATGAAAGATAGCGTTGTTGTTTACTATCTCGTCTATTGGCCGTACTCCATGTAAAACAACAGTAATCAGAGTATGAGTATGTATTAATTATCACATAGACAGCTAAACAGATAACTGTCTATTTAGCTGTCTCTGTGTCAAATAGACTCTAGCTGCCACTGTTATAAGTGCCCTTAGAACCGTAAAAAAAAAGATTCAGAGGATGCAGATGCTGTGCTGTTCCACGTGCCTCATAGGAGGCCAACCAATCCTTTCACTCCTTTTCCCCTCCCGTGAGTCCGAGCTATAAAAGCAGCCCGGAATCTGAAGCAAGTCATTAACCTTGAGCCCGTGACAGAAACAAGAGGACGTGGATTCCAAAGACCCCACGCCCCAGCGACAGCGAGCGCCACGCCTCCCGGTCCTTCTACGCCACCACCAAAAGAGTCCATCACACGTGCTCGCTGATTTCGGCCACAATTCGACGAGCCACACCACACACCATGACACCACTCGCCATAGCCGCAGCTGTACTGTACTGAGGAAGAAGGCCCCCCCTCGAGGCCTGCGCGGCGAAAGCCATGATTGCTCATCCTCCTCTTTAGATTAGTGGGACTGGGAAAAGTAGGAAGGGGGCTATCAAAAGACTCCCTTTGCGTTTGGGGGCTTTGGCCTCCCCAAAGTTCTTGGTGGCCTAGCTGGATTGGTTGGATATTTTGGCTGTATGAGTCTTCGTCTTGGCCGCCTGCCTCGTCCTCCCTCTTGGCTGGGCACTCTCTAGGAGACAATAAAATAAGCCGCGTGCTTCTTTGGCGTAGCCCTTCCTGCAGGTACGAGTAGCTTCCCTGTCTTGATTCCGTCGAGTAGCTTCCCTGTCTTGATTCCGTCATGGCATCTGCGGCGGTAGCTGGGCGGAGATTCCAGTGGTTCTGAATCTTTTGCTTTCTGTGCTTTGTGAAATTTGGTTTTCACTTGGCCATGGCGTCCAGTTGCCCTTGGCATGCGCTAGACCGCTAGTCAGCTTTAGTTTCCTCGCTGCGCTTGGCTCTAGTGGCTCGAATGATCGATCAATTTGCTGGGCGAGTTGTGGCGCTGTTGATTTTCTTGGCAGTTCTGCTTGCTAGTGGGCAAGTAGTATTCTGTTCATAGCTCGATGACTGGTTCCTCTAGGAGGTAGGTTTGGTTCAAATTCAGAGCTTCCCCGTTGTTTGTGTAGATTTCCGAACCGGCCAATAACTTGTGCCAACAAAAGATGAATTTTCTCGATGAGATTTTATGCCTGTACTGAAATGTTTGCACTTGAGTTGTTAAACATTTATATCCATTGGTCTAATCATACAGGGTAACTAGAATTATGTCTGATAATCCAAGGCTTCTTATGCCCACTTGCTCCATTTATCAACATATAGGACTATCTCACTGAATCTTCAGTAACAGAATCATTGTACACTTGCAGGCAGGACACGGGTCACTCACTCTCTGAGCTGTGCATCATCGGAGTGACGCCATGGGAGAGGTTGCAGACATGTACACTCAGGACGGGACTGTCGACATGAAGGGGAACCCCGCTGTGAAGAAGGGCACCGGCAACTGGCGCGCCTGCCCCTACATCCTTGGTCAGTATACAATACACTCCTCTGTTGCATTTTCTCTGCTTGCTCTGCCTCTCGTCCACTGATGATGGTGGCGACTGATCTGATGAACGCATGGTTTTTCAGCAAACGAGTGCTGCGAGAGGCTGGCCTACTATGGCATGAGCACCAACTTGGTGAACTACATGAAGACCCGCCTCGGCCAGGGGAATTCTGTTGCCGCCAACAATGTCACCAACTGGAGCGGGACGTGCTACATCACGCCGCTCATCGGCGCGTTCTTGGCTGACGCCTACATGGGGAGATACTGGACCATCGCCAGCTTCATGATCATCTACATCATCGTAAGCTCCATGCCTGAATGATTCATTCATCCATTCCTTTCTCAATTACCACAATACTTCCAGCAAGAAGAGCATTTATTTATGTATGATTGATTGAAATAACAGGGCTTGGCGCTGCTGACAATGGCGTCGTCTGTGAAAGGGCTGGTGCCGTCGTGCGATCCCAGTGGGACATGCCACCCGACGGAGCCACAAACGGCGGCGGTGTTCGTGGCGCTGTACCTCATCGCGCTTGGCACCGGTGGCATCAAGCCCTGCGTGTCGTCCTTCGGCGCCGACCAGTTCGACGAGAACGACACGAGGGAGCAGAAGAGCAAGAGCTCCTTCTTCAACTGGTTCTACTTCTCCATCAACATCGGCGCGCTGGTGGCGTCGACGGTGCTGGTGTACGTGCAGACGCACGTCGGCTGGGGCTGGGGCTTCGGCATCCCCGCCGTCGTCATGGCCATCGCCGTCGTCAGCTTCTTCATCGGCACGCCGCTGTACAGGCACCAGCGCCCAGGAGGCAGCCCGCTCACGCGCATCGCGCAGGTGCTCGTCGCGTCGGCGCGCAAGTGGGGCGTGGCCGTGCCCGCCGACAAGTCGCAGCTGCACGAGACGCTGGACAAGGAATCCGGCATCGAAGGGAGCCGCAAGCTCGAGCACACGGAGCAGTTCGGGTGCCTCGACAGGGCGGCCGTGGTGACGGCCGAGGACAGGGCGGCGGCGAGCCCGTGGCGGCTGTGCACGGTGACCCAGGTGGAGGAGCTCAAGAGCGTGGTGCGGCTGCTGCCGATCTGGGCCACCGGGATCGTGTTCGCGACGGTGTACGGGCAGATGAGCACCATGTTCGTGCTGCAGGGCAACACGCTGGACCAGCGCATGGGGCCCAAGTTCAGCATCCCGTCGGCGACGCTCTCCATGGTGGACACCATCAGCGTCATCATCTGGGTCCCCGTCTACGACCGCATCATCGTGCCCGTCGTGCGCTCCATCACCGGCCGGCCACGCGGGTTCACGCAGCTGCAGCGCATGGGCATCGGCCTCGTCATCTCCATCTTCTCCATGGTCGCCGCCGGCGTGCTGGACATTGTGCGGCTGAACGCCATCGCGCGGCACGGGCTGTACGGCGACAAGGACGTGGTGCCCATCTCCATCTTCTGGCAGATCCCGCAGTACTTCATCATCGGGTGCGCGGAGGTGTTCACCTTCGTGGGGCAGCTGGAGTTCTTCTACGACCAGGCGCCCGACGCCATGAGGAGCCTGTGCTCGGCGCTGTCGCTCACCACCGTCGCGCTCGGCAGCTACCTCAGCACGGTGCTGGTGACCATCGTGACGCGCATCACCACCAGGGACGGCAAGCTCGGGTGGATCCCGGACAACCTCAACCACGGGCACCTCGACTACTTCTTCTGGCTGCTCGCCGTGCTCAGCCTCATCAACTTCCTCGTGTACCTGGTCATCGCAAGCTGGTACAAGTACAAGAAGACGGCGGATTACCCGGACGCCAAAGGGGAGCACAATACAGAGCACTGAAATGGCGAAGGCGTAGGGAAGTGATTCCTGTGTGTGTGTGGCTGGCTATGGTTCACTTTGTGTCAAGTTTGTGTGGTCAGAAGTGAAACGACGAAAATATATGGAAGCGGATAATTCAGATAGGGGGATGGTGTCATTTGTCACATTGAAGAATGTTCTATCAATGTTTAATGTAGGTGCCTGTGTGAAGGTAATATTTTAGACGCAGTGTTAGTTGAAGCGCAATGCTTGATCAAAGCATCAATGCCTAAGAAATACTACCTCCGTATCGAAATATTTGTCGCCGTTGACTTTTTCTTACAACTTTGACCATTCGTCTTATTTAAAAAATTATCACAAATATGTAAAAGGGTAAGTCAAGCTTAAAATAGCTACAATAGTAAAGCATGTGGCAAACAAAATGGATGGTACTTGCATAATATTTTGAATAAGACGAATGGTCAAAGTTGTAGAAAAAAGTCAACGGCGACAAATATTTCGATACGGAGGGAGTAATACATATAGTATAATGCTATGAGAAGTTTGACGATCCTTCAAACCGAGCTTCTCAGACTTAGATTCATCTGCACTTTGTCTCATGGGAGGAATTTGCGCTCTTCATGTCGTGAGGTCCTCCTCGTAAATGAATACCATTCACCGTGTTTTGAGCCGACAAAACCAGGATTCATCTCGAGTTTCACCAAACATTATGCAAAAATTGCTGCCGCCAATTTCTTCTCTAATTGTTTTCTGAACTTTTCAAGCAACTATACTTACAATTTCCTTTCAAATCAGATGAAGTGTTTGGTAGAGCTTCATCTAATCCTGATTCTTTGGGAGAAGTGATGGCATAAACTCTGCCAAACAGGGTCGTACTTTGCATTCTATTAAGCATTTTCTAACACTTCACATCCTTTGTTATATGAAACTAAAAGCTTGACCACCATTTCATAAAAATTACACCAATTTAAGGAGTCTAGATTCATCGTGACCTCTAAAGGAGTACATTTGGAATACTAATAACCACTTCTTAATGACATATATTTGCAGCGTACTTCATGTAATATTCTGATCGTAGAAAAGGAGACAAAACTCAATATAACCTAATGGTATCAATTGTAGTCATAAGCGTTAGTCTTGCATCCGCGACACTCTTGTCTTGTTTAACCATCACCGTGTCAATATGATCCATACTGTTTTGAAGATTTTCAAGGCACCGAATTGAAATTATGACTTGAGGCGGCGTCTCTGCCAGTGTATTTAAGAAAAGCACATCCATCTCTATCATTAACATCTGTCCAATTCTACATATTAGCTAGGTTACTACGGGGTGCTTTGGAATCACGTTATTGGGCACGGCATGAAGCAACACAACTGATTTTTCGTCACTAGCAAGGCTATTCCCAGTGGGGATTTTATTTTTGTGTTTCCAAGAATGCCACGTAAGCAAGAAGACAATTAATTCATAGATGAAATGATTCATACAATGCATTGTTTCATTATGATGTTTCATAGGCAATACATGCAAGACACAAACGTGTTGGAAAGTTTATACAAAGTTTCATCCAGATGAAACCCATTTCATCTCTCTCCTCATTAACTCTTTGCCACATCATCTAAAATACTGATTTGGCACTCTATTTAATGGGCATGAAACTCTATGAAACCTTGCACTGAAACTGGCCTAAGGAAGCTCTATTTTCGGTTTTAGATGTTTCATTCATTTTTTATTTGTAGTTTCTTTCCATGTTGGCAGACGTGTACGGTGTTGGGGTCCGGCTGCCCAGGCCAATGGCGCGTCATGCTCTGCGCCGCTGCGTCGAGGTGATGGCCGGGCCGGAGGCGGCGGCGATGCGGGAGAGGGCCGGGAAATGGAAGGCCGAGGCGAGCGCCGCGGTGGCCGCCGGCGGGTCGTCGGACAGGGGTATCCAGGACTTCGTTGACGCCGTACTGTCACTGGAAGCTGGTAACGATTAGCATTTGTTTAGTCCATTATTGGTTCGCAAGACTCCGTTGACGAGGTAGTGTGACGACCAGCATCGTTTAATCCAATGGTTCGCAGCTTGTCATGTAACAATAGTAAGTGCCATGGTAGGCCTGCTTAAGGAAACTTGGTCCTGATATTTGCGCACCTTGACCTCGACTTCTACTGAAACTTGGTCCGCACAATTGCTTGGCTAAATCTACTCCCTCCGTTTATATTTCTAAGGCATCTATAAATATTAAAATTTAAAGTTTTATAATCTTTGACTAATAATTTAGTTAATAATTTTAATTTTTATAATACAAACTTGATAGTGTTGGATTTGTAATAAAATATACTCTTTAATGATTATAAGTTTATAACCGAAAATGATATAATATAAAATAAATAAATAATAAAGTATAATTCAGAAGATCTCAAATCACGCCTTATAAAATCATCTTTTTTAGGAAAAAAATATATCAAGATCCTAATATGTGACTTGTGGTGGTCACGGAAGCTGGCTGTTGACAAAGAGGTCATTGTTGGTTCTTTGCAACTTTTTGTCCCTATCCCTTTCAAGTTGATTTATATGAAATATAAGCATGATTCGGCTATCTGTGTCCTACATCCTTAGTATTGACCTTTATATATATATATATATATATATATATATATATATATACACACACACACACACACACATCTTTTGGTCACATTCTTCATTCCATTGTTGGTAAATGGGCTTAATTTAGCTGTCTGCATCCTTATCGGATCTTACTTAAATTAGCTTTAGGCAAATGATCTTCACAATCCTATATTTTGGTCGAAGTCAGCAGGGGAAACCCCTATCTATTTTTATTTTTTTATTCCAAACCCAGTTAATTCGCTCCCACAATGAGTCGAACCTGGGTCTGTTGGTGCTATTGAGGTGCTCAAACCACTAGACTAGAGGCCCTTTCACCCAGAATCCTATATTATTAAGGGGGTGTTCGGATCCAATGGGCTAAAGTTTAGTCTCTTAAATAAATAACGATTAGAAGGATTAAAAAATAAATTAATTGTAAAACTAATTGCATAAATCATGACTATTCCGCGAGATAAACCTACATATTTACTGTGACATTACACTATCTAATCTTGCACTAGTTAGACTTAATAGATTCGTCTCGTAAATTAGCCTGATTTATATAATTGTTTTTTATTAATATATATTTAATACTTCTAATTAAATCCTTACGTTTGATGTGACAGGACTAAAATTTAGTCTAGGAATCCAAACACTCCCTAAGTTGGATGAAGCCTGTTTCGTGATCTATTTGTTGTGATTCCTTATTAATACGACCCAGCCCATCAAAACCGAGATTTTTTGTGTGCCACACACCAGGGCCTACTTGATCGGGTGCCACAGGTTCAAATTCCGCCAAACCTAGTGCCCTTTCCAAATCTGTCAAGCAGCTTCCATTCACATCTTTGAAAGTGTAAATAATTTCTTCATCTCTGAGAAATTTGAGGTTAAATTATTTCTGATTTTTTTTTGTGTGTGCTTCGATACTGAGAAGCAGCCAATTGAAGATATGGCCGGCCCTGCTGATTTCACAGTGCCAGTTGACGAGTTGTCTGTATCTGGCCGCGTCCTTCAGCAACTTCGTGCGAGGGATGAACAACATGATTGCAATGTGGTCGCATACGTGATGACGAGTCATTTTGATGCCTTTGTGACCTCAAGCATCTGCATCACGAAGAAGCTAGGCCACTATGGGGCATGCCAACGAGCTGAGGATTCTGGATTCATACCGCCGTCAGTTGATTTATAATAATCGTATTTCTTATGTTTTTATTTGATGTCAGGTGGGTAAAGCCGTAAAGGGGTGGCAGATGGGTAGAGGGGTGGCAGGAAGAACTAATGTTTATGTATTTATTGGTGCTTGGATTCTTACGATATATAATTTTATTTTCTTTCAAATAGTTATATAAACGTAGCAGTAAAATTTAGCATCAATATAATGCACATAAATTGTTGGGGTAAAATCCGTAAATTTTTTTTTTGAGTAAGACCAGTACGCATGTACCAATGAAGTTAATTCCTGAATCCTGAAGCGACTAAATATTCCTAAAAAATTCTTTGAGATTTGTGGGATTCAAACTCAAAACCTCTTGCCTCACGCATAACGCCCTTATCACCCCACCTACAGAATACATGTGACTATGTGGGATGTTTTCCATTTATTATAGACCGTACCCTAGCTTTAGTCCCGGGTTGGTAACTTCAACCGGGACTAAAGGGCCTTTTATCCCGGGACTAGATGACCCTTTTAGTCCCGATGGGTGTTACCAACCGGGGTTAATGCATCAAGGCTTTTAGTCTTGGTTGGTAACACCAATTGGAAACCAGAACAAAAGGGTCTCTCATCCCCATAAAAGTTAGAACTGGGACTAATGTTATGTTATTATTAGCCTCGATTCTCTTGTCTACCGAGACAAACGAAAGGGATGGAAAGTTCTTTATCTACCCAAAATAGAGTCAACAAGGACAACATGTTAATCTAACTGCCCCTTGTATAGGGCTCTCCTCTTCATTCCTATATCACGTCCTGCTACCCCTTGTCCATGGTCTCTCCTCGCTACACCACTCGTATATGATGGTGCCTACAACAGAAGACGAGGCAAAGGCTACCACGGTCATAGACGCCATGGTGATGGGCCTCGCTTTGGCCGTGGGCCGCATGGTGGGTGCCGCAGCACCGAGGGAGGCGGTCCTACTCTTCTTGGCAGGGGCCGCTTCATGGTTCATCGCCATCTTGACCAGCCTCCACACTTACCGTGGCAAATGCGGCAATGGCGGTCATGGTCATTCAGGCTGCACTAGAGTCCAGGTCAGATCCACCGTGGTGGCGGCGTTCTCGACTGCGTTAACGGCTGACGACGATGTGATAGAATGGATTGCCCTTTTGCTTAGTTTGCACTTTATTATTCTGAATAAGTATTGTTTTAAACTACAATGATGGTGAACTGCTTAGTAGTAGTTACCTGCTCTATGTTTATATATGTTGATGTTGGCACGTGTGCTGTTATGTTGAACCGATAAATATGTTTAGACTTTATCTATTTTTAATTGAACTGTATAAACTGATGAAATGAACGGGTTCAAGTACTTTTTCATGTCCAAATGACATGATGTCTATATTATGTTAAATGTGCATTTTTTTTGTGTGTAATTCGTTCATAACAATGTGTGTGATTCTGACAAACCGTTAGTATCAATGTAGTTCATGTCCGCTGAAAACCATGAGGCCTTAAGCTTAGCGTCTACCTAGGCAAAAGGTTGCCTTGGTCGCCAAACCATTAGTATCAATGTAGGCCATGTCCGCTCAAAACCATTAGGCCTTGATGAATATAAGCTTAGCGTCTACCTCACGCTTACGTGACGTGCCGATGTGTCCATGTCCCGAACCCCCGATTACCGAGAGAGAATGGGGAAAATGTTAGGAGATGACATGTGGGCCATAGCGGAACTTTTAGTTTTTTTCCTATTAGTTATTGTAATGTGGAGATGAACAGCAATATAAAGGATGGGTTGAGGAAAAAATGTGTGACATAAATGCCAAGTAGTCAGATCAACCTAAAGTTTCCATCACATAACATTCCAAAGCATGCATGTAGTGCTAGTATTTTAAGCTGAAGTTCATTTAGTAATAACAATTTACTGTACATGTAGAGTAAAAGGAGCTTTACAGGCGAAAACAAAGTAGTATGATATATGT
This sequence comes from Echinochloa phyllopogon, assembly GCA_033239725.1. Taxonomy (NCBI): domain Eukaryota; kingdom Viridiplantae; phylum Streptophyta; class Magnoliopsida; order Poales; family Poaceae; genus Echinochloa; species Echinochloa phyllopogon. The sequence continues at coordinate 6,767,522 of BTCW01000014.1, read as the reverse complement.
AGGCAGCACGAACTGAAATTGCTTGTATGGGAGGATTGCATCAACGACGGCGTCGATGTCGGCGACCTTGCAGGCAGCAGGCCGGAGACCGGGATCCTTCTCGTCAGCGGCGCCGTTCTTGCATTTCTTGCCTAGCTTGATGTGGAATTGTGGTTGCACATGCTGTATCTGTATGCGAGGAGACTGGATCGATCTCGAGCGGTCAAAGGGCATCTCTGGCAGTGCTGCAACTGTACAGGTAGGCAGCATCGATCCGGTATTTTTGTTAGCTAACTGACTAAACTGTATCTGTATAGGTCATGTGATGAGAACAAGATCTATCTTGAGGCGTAGCTGCTTACCTAACAATTTAATCTTGAATAGTACGATTAGGGCCTGCATGCATCTGATGATCAGCTAGAAGAGTCCTTTCAGTCACTAGTTTAATCCAGTGCATCTGAAGTAATTATATAAATATGTAGGTATGCTCTACACTATGAATAAATAAATTAAATACGACAGATTAATTGAAGGATATAGTATGTCGTTAAATCTAGCACAACACATGGGAAGTTGTCAATTGCTAATTAGCCTGCTTTCTCGCAAACAAGTGATCCTTCGGATGCCCTTTATTAATTCGTCCCTTAAAATGCACTATTTGATCGGTAATTCCACTGGTAACATATACTGTATGGAACATACTTAAATTAGTATGAAAAAAAACTTAGAGATGCAAATGATTCACCATGTATATATAGTATCCATTTGTACAATCTGCGTTAATTAAAGACTACTGATAGCAAATATTTGTAATGTTTGCCTAAAGTAATATTTGGAAGGTGTTTTTTACCCGTGCACCAGACCTTAGCATCCAAAAATAATATGCTTTACCTAGCAAATCTGTCAATAACTTGCAGAAGACAAGAATGCACATGTACACCAGGTGGTGCAGCCTCCACGGCTTCTGTATTACCTGTTGATCTCCATTATGCATGTACTATACCCGAAGCGCTGATCATGTTATTTTCTTGCGAGAACAAGCAAAACGTAATCACAAAGAAAGAAAGAAATGAAGGAAGATTCATAACAACCAAGAAATCGTCAAACTAGCCACCATCCCACTAAGAACAGACTGCAAATTAAAAGAGCAATTATAACTGCATACCTTCTTCTGATGATGGCTGCATATGAAAGAGTCAAAGGAGAGGGGCAGGATGTAGCTGTTGATCATCATCCGGCCGGGATGAAGCAAATCAATCAAGCAGTAGCGAACGAGTACCAAGATGGAGTAATGGCTAGAGGAAGCCTCCAAAAGGATCGCATGATCCGTCATCGAGCCGTGCTTGTAGACTACCGCCACCATGGAAGAATGGAAGGAATGATGGATCAATGCGATCCCTTTGGATGCTTCCCCCAGGCATTGTTGTTGCTCTCTCTCTCTCTCTCTCTCTCTCTCTCTCTCTCTATCTCTCTCTCTCTCTCTCTCCCTCCCTCCCTCCCTCCCTCCCTTAAAAGAGGCATGAGAGAGGTGTTGTGCAAGAAAGCTCCAGTTGAGGTCCTTATATAGATACGCAACCATCCTTTGCCCATCATTATGGCTGCTTTTATCTTCTCCCAAAATGGATCGGTAGTTTATCTTTTTTTGCAATGTTGCCCATTCTTGATTAATTTTTCAAGGCATGCATGGTAGACAAACTTATTGGCACCTATGTTAATGATTCCACTCCTCCAAAAACTGATAATTTTGATCTAAAAATCTTGTGCCCACATTACAAATAATCACAGTGATATAATATAAAATTTTCTCAAACAGTGGTAGATCATTAGTCATTACTGATGGTACGGTGTTCAGCTTTGTGGACATTGAGAAATCTGCTAGCACTAGCATTTTATATCGAACTCGCGCACTTTCTGGAGGGCGCATAAGCATTTGCTCGATAACATTGTTAACTAGCATATATGTTAATGGTTTCTTTACGCTTTAATCAATTATGGTTGCATCATGAGAAGAAGCGTAAACTGGGGCTTCTTCTCCCCAGATGCCCTCATCTTTCCTCAATTTTAATGTACTAGCTTGCAAAATCGGCTTTACAAGCAACACTCACATGATTGATTATGGATGCTAGGGGAGCTGGATGACTGTATCAGCACCCTGCAAGATCGTCTGGTGATTGGGGACTCAATTTTCTAGGGTAGATTAGAGATGCATGTGGGCCTGGGAACAACTAATTGCAGCCATTCAATCATTAAAACGCATCCATTACTGTGATTCCCCCTAACCGCTTTCTAGCAGCTATGCTTTCAGCAGTTGGGAGGCTGCTTAAGCATCTTTGCCTCTATCTTAATGACAAGTGCTTAGTAGTCTTTTGCAATGTAGGTAGGGTTGATAAAATAATCAAAAGTCCTAGATTTTGCAAGTAGCAGGACAAATGTCCTGCAGATCTGAGTGCCAATCAAGCCATATATATCAATTGCAGTACATTCTTCTTTTGCAATGTTACCAAGGTTGATACAGTGTTGTAACATGCTTCAACAATATCCCTCTGTCCTGCTGCTGCTTTGCTGGCTTTGCTGCAGTTCTGTAACATGCATCCATGCTCCACATAATCTAGCTGACAGTGAAGTTGAAGACCAACATTCAGACCTAGGAGCTAGCCATATGCATTTGCCTTTTGTTGGCGTATTTACAACCTTAATTAGAGTGTTATTGGTATATGCATAATATATAATTCTGTAGTAAATACAGATGAAAACTTTCATACTATTTGATTTAAGCACCCATCTACAGCTTGGTGTAACAGAGAATTGTTCATGAAGAAAGGCTTATGTTAGCGATCACCAAATTAATTTGGGCCAACAGATACAGTGCTAACCATGCATGTAGACACTGTTGTAATGGATGCGCTTCTTCTGTAGAAGATCAGGATGTATGTAGCCTTGTCTCACGACGGAGGGAGCCTATAGCAATCAAGTCCGGCCTTCTTAATACTGCTTTACTGACATGTCTGCGAGGTACATGGCAGTAGTCATATGCATTATCAGGAGGCATACGTACACATAATTATTCCCAAGTGCAACTTAGTTAGCTGTCTTGTTAATAAGTGGAAAAGTTCATCTCAATGCAAGAGGAGAAAGAACTATATATATGCTTATTCGGAAGATATCATGCCACGATTAGACCGGTACTTAGCTTTTGGTCTCCCAGTGACACTGCTGGTGCGTACATGTTGCCGGAAGGTGCCGATGAATCTGGGCAGTAACTAAAGGTGTTTGCCGCGTGTGTGGTCTTCACGGCATCTAGCTAGCGCTGCTGATTTGCAGGCTCTTTTTTTCGCCGATGCCGAAAGATAGAACAAGCAGAGATATGAACACATGATCGATCTGCCATGTGCATCCCTATGATTCCTCTCCTGACAGAGCCCAAACATTCTTTTTGCGGCCGCGATCACGGTCAGTTTCATCTTCCCCCAGATGCAATCTTATCGTAGCTGCTAGTAGCTCATCAGATCAGCAGTATCTTCTAGGACAGCTCCTTCTAGGACGATGCTCACATGTCCGCAATCCAAGCAAGCAAGGTTCTTCGTATTCGTCTCCTACTGATCGATGGTCCTCCTCGCCGCTCATCCACCCAACACAGAGATGAATTTTCAATGCTGCCGCCTGCTTCGGCATGTATCATGTATGCAAGCCATGCCATGCATGCGCTCACATGTGTAAAGATCCGTACACACTCGCATCACATGCGAGGCATCATACACGCCCATGTTGTTGCGGTTTCTTCCTCTTCTTCACCCATCATGCTTCCTTTGCTGTATGCATGTGTGAACCGTGAGCGCCGTCGTTGCGTGGAAGAAAGATGGAGGATATATATCGCCGTCGCCGTTGCTGTATGTCCTCGACGCAACAATGATTGGACAAGTTCAGGTGAAGTGTCAAACGGGGATATACACACAGTAGTGCACTGGTCCTCAAAGTCTGAAGAGCACTGTTCATTCTGAATCGAAGGCCATCATATTCCCTTTGTTTTTTTATGAATGTGCAGTAAATCAATCAAGATGTTGCATTGTCACTGATCCTTGATTATGATCAAGACCAGTAAACCACCATTAGCCAAACTGAGGAAGCCACCTCTGCAGATGCCTCCAAGAAACCGATGGGAGGATCCCGTTGGCCGTTTGGGAAAACAAAGATTTGGCTCACCTAAAAGGCCGCGCCCCCCAGATGATTGCCGGAACGCCACCGTCCTCACATGCACCACCCGTCCGGCGAGCTGCACTGCACTGCACTACGCTCTCCTCGCCTGCCCTGCCGTTTGCTTCCTGGCCGGGCACATGCCATTGGAGCTGAGGGACCGGCCGGCCGGAGCACCACCCTTTCTTCTTCCCCAATGATTCAAGAGTGCACGCCACAGCAAGATCCATCGACTGAAATTGATTTGGTTGGTTGGGTTCAGGGATTGTACGCATAATTTCTTGCTTGAATTGTTGGAGCAGTCAAGCAAGGTGATGAGCTTTAAGCAACAGAGAACCAAGTAAAGACGGTATAGCGGGAGCGGCGGCCCAATCATTTGCGATATGTGCCAATCATTAGTAGGTGCTGGTCCCACGATCGTGTCATGTGCCTCTCTGCGTGCCCCAAGTGGGCAACTAGCCATGTAACATGTAATGCAAGCACGAGGGCTTCTGTTTTCTCATTAATCTTTGAGTTTTTTTTTGCGAGGATCATTATTATTCTTCTTTCGTGTTGATTCTCTGCTAGCAGCTCTGATTTTGTGACGATTAATTGAGCTGTTTAGTTTGTTCGCTTCTGTAGGCTTATTACAAGAGGCGGTTCTTGGAAAAAAAACGAGGAGGAGGAGGAGGTGGGATCCGGTGTTGGTGCCAGCTTTAGGAAGGTGTAGGAATGGGGGAATTTTGGAGGTAAAAATCTTTGTTTAAGTATTACCGGGCCTTGATGAGGTCGTTTTGGGCCTCCCATCCCCATCAGCAGTACTCTTTTTACCGGGCAGAGATAGAAAGCCCGTTACGGCCCACATGACCCGCCACTTCTTGAATATACCAAACTGGGCTGATATTAATTGGCCAGCCTGACGAAACGAAGCCTGTAATTGTTGTTCAGGCCAACCAACATTTGTCGCCCTGCAGAAATGAACTGGGGTGTATGGTTAATTTCGACGATTGAGTCTTGCTGGTAGGAGTTTTTTGTTTTGTTTCACCGTACAAGTTGGGTCATGCAGCAGCAATGTAAGGCACTTGGAGCATTCTTCGAAAGATGATGTTTTGTGCTATGAAACTCCAACTGAAATAAGAAAGGGGTCAAGAGTACGTCGATCTGATAGTATGAACTTGAGTCGATGAGTGCAGGACTGCAGGGACTGGACTGGAGTATGGCCTAATGGCATCACCAACACAAACGCAACATCATCCTACATCCCAGCACCTGAGTAGTCAGTCAGTGGCGGAGCCACCGATCTGGCAAGTCATAGCGGCCGTCATGCCTCCCACCGGCAAAATCCTTCTTAGACACGTGACGATGATAGATGACAAGCAGGGTTAATGGGGTCTTGAGTGTATTTTTATGGTAGGTAGATTTCAAACCTACCTCCACCACTGTGAGTAGTTGAGATCAGAGCTTTCTCTCATCCTCGGAGAGGGAGGTGTCTGACGAGGTGAAAGGAAGCCGTGCACGCTACCACTGACGAGGAGCCGAATCCTGCTTCATGCCGCGTTCCTCTTGGCCTCAAGTTTCATGATGTCTTCCAAGCCTATCTGTCTTTTTTTTTGAGGAAACTATCTGTCTATAGTTGAACTGCCATTATATTTTCCTCGCTTGCCGCGTGTAGCTTGCGTATTAGTATGTATGTCCTTGTTGTATCATGGGTGCTTCTATATGCATTTTCAAGGTTGCAGGCTTACAGCCAGCCAGCCACGGGAGTGATACAGTCGAGGATATTTATAAAGAGCTCTGATTTACTGCTACAAAAAACTTAACAAAAAACCTATAACGTGTTTTATGCACGCGATGTTCAGGAACATATTGGTTCAGATTATGGAAGCTATTGTAAAAGGAGGTGGAAAGAGACGATATCCAATTTGCTTGTCACGCTGTGGAAGTGGTGGCAATGGAGATCTTCGCAAAGAACGGCTGGCGATCTCATTTTAGATTATGTGATTGATATGTGTTATCGTGTAGTCTAGAATTTTTACTACTATTATTTTTCAAACATGATGATGTAATAATCAATAATGGCTGTATGCATAGGATGATGCAAAAGGTCGGTTTTTTATCTTTTTTTTAATTTACCGCTACATGCCTTGCGTGTAGCTGCGCCCTGTTCCGCCTGTCTCAGGTTTTGTTTAGTTGCCAGATTTTGGGTCCAAATTTACTATGCAAAAAGAAGATTCTCTATCACATCAAAATACCGGCATATGCATGGAGTACTAAATGTAGATGAAATTAAAAACTAATTGCACGGTTTAGTTGTACTTTGCGAGACGAATGTTTTGAGCCTAATTAGTCAATGTTTGGATAATTTTTACCAAATACAAATGAATGTTCGGTGACGCTACCGTGCATTTTGCCAACTTTGCACTCTCCAAGTTGGGGACGAACTAAACAAGCCCTCAGATTGTTCTGATCAAGAGTCAAGACTGTACCTTCAGTAATGGTGAGAAAATGCTTTCAATACTTTCTCTAGTACTCACATGCCTTCTGTACTTGGTTGGGAATTGGGATGAAGTTCATTTTCTTGTTTCGTCAAAAAATTAATTTGTTGCCAATGTTTTTTTACGGAGCACTAATGCAAACGCAATCACTGCACATGCACACTCATCCCTGTAAACGCAATCACAAAAGGTTCATTTTCAAGGAATTTTGGACAAGCAATATCACCAAAGGTTCATTTTTTTGCATTTCAAAGAGAGGGCCCTTGCTACTACGGTACGAATCAGATAGAAAGTCTGACTTGATGATGGACTTATAAGAGCTACACTAAGCATAAAGTGAACCAGCCCCTCAGTCTTGACAACAGGACAAAATTGCACGAGATATGATAAGCAGCAATTGAACCAGTTTGAGATAACGAAGAGCAAGGCCCTGTTGATTTCCACGCGCTAAACTTTAGCGCCGTCACATCGGATATAAATATGTTAATTATGAGTATTAAATGTTGATTAATTTAAAAACCCATTACATAAACGAGGAGTAATTTACGAGACAAATCTATTAAGCCTAATCACACCATGATTAGACAATATAATGCTACAGTAAACGTATGGTAATTGTATTAATTATAGCGAATCTAGGCTTGTTAGGTTCGTCTCGCGAAATAGACCTGATTTATATAATTAGTTTTATAATTAGTTTATGTTTAATACATCTAATTATCACTTATTTAAAGCTTAAACTTTAGCACCTGGATTCAAACACCACGACTCGAGTGAACCCGAATCACGAATTCAGGATGATCTTGCCGACATAAACAGGCAACAGTTGAGGAACCAAGGACCACACAGTGGTTTGTCGTCATTACCGAAGTGCACCGGCGAACAGTGCTTGATGGAAATTCGATCAGAGTGCAGTGACTTGTTGCCTACTGGCGTCATGAGCTCACACGTAACATTCCTCATTGCGGTAGTGGAGCAATACATATCAGCGCCATTTTTCTTCCCGGGAGAGGATGGTGTCCGATCAGTTGAATGGGTTCGGGGCGCCCTAGCACTAGCACTGACGCGAAGGCGAATCCTGCTCTATCCCGCGTTCCTCGTAGCCTCTAGTTTCACGATGTCTTCCAAGCCTATGTCTAAAAATTGTTGAACTGTCACCATGTCTATAAGCATCAAAACTAAAATAAAAAAAGAAAAGAAACAAAAAAAGAAAAATAAAACATGTTAGTACGTCGGTACCAAACTGCGCGCCCTGCGCTTCTGTGCGGACCGCAGTTTAGTTTCCAACCGGTACTAAACTCCACTTTTAGTACCGGGTGCAGCGCCCGATACTAAATGGTAAAGTGCGAGTCAGCTTGTACCGGTGAGGAAACTGGTACTAACAGGGTCTCTAACCTGGGTTTTTTTTAGTCGTGTTTCTTCGGTTGCTGCGTGTAGTAGCTTGCATTATTATGTCCTTGTTGGACGATGCTGGCACCATTCTAGCTACTACGCATCCTGCAGGTTGCAGCCACGGGAGTGACACTCGTGGATATATAGAGAGAGCTCAGCTCTTATTGAGGCGTTGCGTCCCGTTTGGCCGTTCCCTTCTCAGATTGTTGAGATTAAGACCGTCCTTCTGTAATCTTGAGACAGTGCTTTCAATACTTGTCTAGTACTCACATGGCTTCTGTACTTAATTGGTCGGGATGGAGTTCCCTTTTCTTTTGGTCTTAAAACTAATTTGTTGCGAGTTGTACTAGTGTCTGACCGCAAATAAGCAGCAAATGTTTCACACAACCTATACTGCGTCCTGCATGTACTGATGATTGCATGCACCGCCTAGTATTCATGAACAAATACTATATCTCCGTCCGTATTAAAATGGATGCTTCCGACTAGAAATTTGTACTGGCCGGACTCGCCCGGTCTGAACTTCAGCCTGAATTTCTTGCACTAGTTCATTCATCATTAATAGTATGTACAGATACAATCATCCATGACACTAGTCCTAATAAGTCGTACACATATTTAGTACCACTTTGCTAGCTGAGTAAATGCGGAACCAACTTATTAAGTCTTTATTCTCTAGCTAGTATCTTCGGGTTAACGCTTTTAGACAAGCGAGAAAAAGATATAAATAGAATGCTATATATATGAAATTAGGCCTGCATATGATAGGCAGTGTGACTTTGGATTAGAGGACGGGGTGTTAAAAGACTCGACCAGGGGGCAGACGTCCCCCCTAATTTTAACCTTAAAAGAAGCTTGTGCCACAACTTGAACCCGGGCTGACTGAGCGAGCCGCTTATTTGGCATGCTCAGCTGACCAATTACACCGCGAGAGTGTTGGCGAGGACGGGGGTGTTACACCGTCCTTTTCTCTACAGATATTTTAATTTCAAAAACATAATAGAGAATGTGATTTATGAATAGTTCTAAAGAACTCATTGTGTCCCTACAAGTGTGTTATTATTTTTTTTTTGAGAAAGTGCTCCACATTTTTTCATCAGCAAGAAGTAATGTAGTGTGGCAATACAGAATGGGACAGTCCTTTCCAAGAACAATTTCCAAGTTTGAACATAATAAACACAAGGAAAACATTTACAAAAACAATTAGTGATAGTTTTGGCTAAAAACAAGGTAGTGGTGCTTATTTTCTCTAGCTAATGTTAAAATATACCAATACCAGCATTTTATTAGTCCACTAATTCCATTCATACCAGCAGTATTGCTCCCCAGAGGCTGTAATACACTACCATGTACTTGATTCCTGGCGGTTTTTTCTAAGACGGCCACAAGGAGTACAGTAGCTAATTAATCACGTCAGGAGTCAGGGCTACTTTATGTGCAATCATCATCAGTTTACGGCCATCCCCGACTACTTTTGCAGCCTATATAAGATCTCCGCATGTTACAGCATTGCATCTCCTGCCGGATCCCATCATTTCTTGATTCCATTACCGCCATAGAGTACAGATACGAAACATGCATGGTATCGATCTTGTAAGCATATCTCGTACTTGTATATATGATTTTCCGATAGCAGGGTGTCGGAGGCATTAGGAATGGACGATCAAGGAACAAGGTATTATATATAGACTGAATCCTAGCTCACATATGTGAAGACTAGCAAACAACTCTTTGTCATCCTATTCCTCACCCCCTTGCTTGTTGTGACGAGCGAAACTGGGCACGTTTGAAACTGGGTGTAGACGCAATTCTGTCTCAGGTAGGAGGTGTGATTCCACTAGAGCTTGGGGCTGGTATAGTGATGTGTTGCCTCTGGCGCTAGATCGTCGTAAAGCGATCCATTACAGCCAAGGGATGCCGCAGCTCAACTAATGGTTTATTTGACGCATCTCAGCTTATATCCTTGTGGTTTCATCCACCGATTTATATTATTTTCTAAATTAAGGATATAATTCTTATCTTTTGCATCATCCGATGCATACAACCTCACTACTTTGTACGATGAAGAGGAAATGCTCCATTACTAGTTACAGACTTGCGAGTATGGAAAAGAATCCTCTGCATTAGAAGCAGATCCTGCAGAAACATATTTGAACCGTTCAACTCCGATTGTTCCGAGACCCTCCGCATCGCCTCTCTGGACGGACGGGTGGGGTGACTCCGCCGCCGCCAAAAAACCCACCCCCAAGCTCCCTTCCCCGGGCGCTGCCTGCACGCGCGGTGGCGGCGACCCATGGTGTGCTGAAGCCGGCGTCCGTCTGCAGCACCCTCCCTCCCCACCTCCCCTCCATTATCTTCTTCTTCTTGAGCGTGATGCTCCAACGGTGGTTTGTGGCCAAGGCGCATAGCTGTCCCTCTGGAGCGGATCTGAGGCCTCCTATGCTGGATCTGGTCCTATTCCCGTCGGATCTGGTATTTCCTCACTCGACGACGGCGGGGCTGCACCTTGCTGTTCGTGCCGGGCGAGCAAGGAGGCTGCAAGGGGGTCTGGTGGTGGCCGCGTGTGGGTGATGAGGCGGCGCAAGTGTGTGGACGCAGATGCGGCGGCCGGCCACAGCAGCAGGAGTGAGCGGAAGCGGAGGCGCCCGGCTCGAGTGGTGTTGGAGGCCGGCAGAGGGGGCATGTTCGGCCGTCGGCGGCCATGGCCGTTTCCACCTCCCCCCAAGTCCGGATCCATGCCTTGCCGGCCGGTCTTCGTCCGCGTTGTCTCGGAAGTGCTTACTGGCAGCGACTCTGGTTGGGCTCCTGGCAGGTCTTTTAGGCGAAAGCTCTACTCGACTTTGTTGTGATCGACGACGGTGGTAGCGACACATCGGAAGGCGTCGTTGGAAGGACCTTGTTGTCTTCTTCTCCGGGTGAAAACCATCAAACCACCATGTTGGTTCTAGCGGCGGTCATTTTGACGTCGCTTCCCCCTTGGGGCGCCGCTTTGGAGGGGTTGAGCCCTACGGTACCGTTGGCAAGACCGCTACTTTTGATCAGGTTTGGCGTCGCAGTCAGGATCGACAATTATGTTATCAAATGTTTCTAAGTAGATAAGAGATGCGAATGATTATTACTCCGTGCGGACAACTCAAGTTTGAAGTGAAGACATGAAAAAAGATCCAAGTTCAGTATTTGTTTCTCGTTTAGTTTTTAGCTTTTCTTTCCTGATGTTTTGAGTTCGTGTGTGTTGATGATTGGAGTCTAAGTCCTCATGTTCTTTTTGGCTGCATCTTACTATTACTAATTGGGGGCTCTTTTTGGAGCCTCCACGTTAATCCTCACCATACGCGCTAGAAAAAAGATAAATTCTAGAAATTCTTACAATAATCAGAAACATCCGACCATCAAATCAGTATTCTCTAATCATCATCGGCAACAGTAGCCATTGGATCTATTATATTTTGTACAAATATTACCCACCAATGCCATTATGAAGATATGTTAAAATAACCCCCTAAATCTAAATTACCCACCTTTGCCATTACTAATTAAAGAATATTCCAAATTCTCTATTTTAACCGCTCCCTTGATCTCCCTCTCGCTCCTGACGTAACCCTCACCCATCCCACACGGAAGATCTTCAGGAGACGTCGACTCCTATTCCACGTGTTACGATAACCATCAAGGTAACTTCCTCTATCTTCCTCCCACCGCTTCTCTTCCAAGGACAGAGAAAAAAGGATCAATCGATCGATCTTTTCTTTCCTATGTTCTCTTCCATGGGACATAGGAGGAAAAAGTATCAATCTGATCTGGAATGAGTTGTGGCCAGAGATGGGTTCGGGGTTCATACAAGCATGATGCTGTGCATGCTCACATATGATCGTGGCCGCTGTCTCAAGGTTCGCGGCTGCCCAGTTCATCTTGCATTACTTACCAATTACCATGCTGATCGATTAAAGAATTTTAGATTCTTGGTTGTTCTAATAGCTGCTAATAATCTGTATGCAGATGAGCGCTACTAGCACATGAACACAAATACATGATACATGAAAAATATCAATATGAGTGGGAGGCACAAAATATGAAATTTCGATATGGGGCCATATTTATATATAAATTTTCAACAATTAATTATGTCTTCTAAAATTACTAGCCGTGCAGGAGCACGGGTTGATGGACTAGTATATCTAATTATGGATATAAAGGCTGGATTTATATCCTTTATCTAAAAAACTCTCATGGTCCAAATAAATCAATTCCTACAATATCTATGCCACATTATAGAACTGCAGAAGGTATCTGTTCCGTCCGTTAAGAAAATACACCGTATGCAAGAATCAATATTACCTTAGCGGCATGGCTCTCTCTGCAGTAGCATCAGTTGGATCTGTGCTAAGCCGATCTATCACTATGCTTCAAGGTGCAGCGGCAGGCACAACGGTCGCTTCTCGGTTCCGAAGACATTACTGCCTTATCCCTTAACGGCTTCTACTCTCATCCATGAGCAGCGCCGGCCCTGGGGCAGGGCGAGCGGGGCGACCGCCCCGGGCCCCCCAAAAACAAGGGCCCCGGTATACGTATGTATACTAGACACACATAGGTGTAATGCGCGAGGACCAGGCCCGATATTCATCTCCTTGTGAGTGAAAACTAGTCAGCGGCCATGTTTTATTCGATGAGCCTCCGCGTGAGGCCATCTCGTGTCTGCTGCACGGCTTCTCCCATGAAAAAATATGACAGCGGCGACACTGCTTCGTGGACACAGAAACTTGAGGACCTGCCAAAAGCTTTTGCAGGAGCCGAACAATGCCTTAGCATGATTTTAATGCTGCTTGTTAAGTACGTGTACTCGAGTCTCTAGATTCATTTATACCAACATCAAAGCCGATAATCAATTAACACACAAAAAAATGATGAAAATCAATTGATTGGACATTTAGTTAAAGCTATATATTACTATGATTTATAAATTCTCGTTGATAGTCGGCAAGGTTTTTTAAAATTTATTTAGCTTTACATGAGTTTTTATTTAGCTCTAAAAGCTCTTGCAAGCATCTACTAGTGACAAAAAGTTTTAAAAAAGGGAAACAACATATATTAATTGGCAGAAAACATTTTGACATAAATATGGTTTTATTGATAAAAAATAATTATCAATGACTAGCATCTAATTGTTAGAATAAAACTATAAAGGCAATTTGTATAGACATGTGTTTATTTATATTTTTTTTGAGAATTATGTGTTTATTTATATGAATATCACTTTTACATGTAAAAAGGGCCCAATTATTTAGATTTCGCCTCGGGCCCCCAAAATCTCAGGACCGACCCTGTCCATGAGCAGGTGGAAGTTGGTGTAAATTTTACTTCACTGACGGCACAAGTGTATGGGTGTGTGTGTGTGTGTGACACGAAATTTTGATGGTGCCATAGACGTTCTACTCCCATCCGGGATAATTGAGTTTATTTGCACCCAGTCTCTGTTTCAGCCTATAAAAGTTACCATGAATCTTCTCCCCCCGTGCTCACTCATTCACTGCCCCTTCTCAAGTTCGTTTCAATTCCCATCTAGTTTTGAATACACTAGTGGCTTATGCACACTCCCTTGAGGCCTTGAGCATGTATGTAGAAATTGTCTTCTAGGTTTGTACCCCATCCGGCTTGGGAAGCACTAGGAAGTAACAATTCAGAATGTCCATCAGCGTATCCAGAGCTCCCCATTGTGGTAGTTGCTGATGGGAAAGAGATAGCAGTTTGGAATGATGATATATCACGATGCCTCGTCCAAAGTCTTCACCTGACAGAGAATGTCGTGATCCATCTCCCGATTCCTCCTTTACAAGATTATTTGTTAGGAACCACAGGGTATATGGTTACACCAATGCAGAGATTAAAGTTACCTACGATGAGCCTCTCACGAATGCAATGGAACTAGAAATCAATCAGCATCATGCTGGCTGGTCGCCATAGCTATTGTGTTCTCTCTAGTCCCAAAAAAAAGCTATTGTGTTCTCGCGCGCTGACGCATACGCAAAAGGTTGTGAGTAACGCAACCATTGGTTCTTGGGCTTCTGTCAAATGGGTGAGACAATACTGCATGATTGACAAAATATATATGTGCGCAACTTTTTCTCAACGCAAATTCATTTGAAACAAGCTAAGTAAGTTGTGCAATGAGAATAACATTATTCACGCAAAAAAATCTTAAAAACAAAATCAACAAATCTTATAGAAACAAAAACGATGAGCAAGATTATCATCCTCTAGACTCGCTTGCAATTACATTAAAAGCTAGTATGCTCATATCCTGTCCAAAATCTGCTTACGGCATGGCCCTTTCGAGGGGCGAGCCCGCATATGCATGACTCATCTCTTGCACTTTCGTCCTTACTTCGTGTAAAAGGGTTAACCTAGAGAGGCTACGTTTGGAACGATAAAGATTATAAAATGACACAAACCTATTTAGACTACTAAGATGGGACTAATTCCTACAAAATAGGACATATGGGCCAAGAACAGAAAACACTATGGGCCGGGGTATTACACCTACCCGGGAATGTAAGCATTTCATGCTCAGTTATGCTTGAAAGAACTCCTTGTGTTCACCCTTTTGTGAAATTATGCACTTCGTGGTCTTTCTCTATCATATTAAATGCTGGGTCGAGATCAAGCTCCTTAACACATCCCATCTTCAGTTATCACCAACCACGCAAGTAAAACATCTCTGGGAATTTATCTGTTTCATTTTCTTTTCTTTCCAGTACTGCATACAAAAATGCATAACGCAGAAGTATACACTATGTGAAGTAAACAGAATGTCCTGACTCCAGTTGTCTTTGAGAGATGCAAATTTATTTATTTTTGAAAAAGTGTCGCACGTGAATGCTGTGGCATATCAGAACAATTGAGTCCTCTATCATAGCATATATATATATATATATATATATATATATATATATATATATATAGCTAGGGCCTATTGTCTCTGCTACCAAATCCCAATTTTTTCTATCCTCGTAATTCCATTCCACTTCGTAGATGTGAACATTAACATTTAAAAATTCCTCAAATTTCGAAGGTCAAAGTACCCGGAGGGCTCCTCTTCTAGGTTCTTTTTTTTTTCCATTAGGAGGTTAATATATACTATATGTCATGTTATTTGGTCGATGTCGGAATGACTTGACTTTTAAAAACAAACAATCTAATTTTTTTTGCAGGTCATCTTCTCAATTGTACATTGGCTGCATAAATAGTCTATCCTTCGGAAAGCATCTACACAATTTAGTTGCAGAGGCCTTTTAGTACTAGTTTGGGGGCAGACGACTAAGGACTATTTTACCCGGACATATGGGTGGCGGTTTAGTCTCTTGATTGGTAATCATTATGTGCTGGCCTTATTTCTTTTATTATTATTATTTTTAAAGACTGTGTGCCGGAAGACAGAGATCGAGAGACTTTCAAATCCGATTGTATCATCTTGATATAACATTCTTAAAATTAATAATAACTTCCCAGTTTTTTTTAAAAAATATTATGTTATTTCGTAGCTCTCTATCAGCTTTAGCTTGGTCGTTACTATAGAAAAAGATGTGCCTCCGCTCAGCTTACAAACATCATATCCTCATTTGGTTCAAGTTTCTTTTAGTGGGCTTAATTTCTTGCCGGCTACTCCCAAGAACACTATTTTAAAGTCGCACACTGAATTCAGTACACTTAGTAATATCTAATTATGTCATTTTTTGCATCATCAACTATACAACATACAGAGATCGAGCATACGAAACTCATCGTCGATCCCCGAGCTTGCAGATAATAAGATAATAATAAGACAGAGATCCATACAGACATGCATGCGCTTAGCCTAATAAGGCTCAAGGTAATGGAGTGAGCGCCGAATCGCTAAACATCCACCTTCCAGTTCCCGGGTAGATCGAAGCTCGCCGTTCCAAAAAAGCTGCGGCAGTCATTCACACCGAAGACAGAGGTTTGAGACTTGGAAAAACACCGGACGCCCCTCCATCAACGCAGGCCATGGATGGTAGAATGCTCATCTTGATCTGATGTTTGGTGGATCATCGGAGAGTTGAAGCGAGAGTTCGTTAGGCTTCAAAAATCAACGATTAACCTGGTGAAATTATGGAATATCTGTTTAACCTTGAGCTTCTGGACGCCTTCCAAGCCTAGCTATTGCCGAGTTGTAGTGCGTAGCTCCGATCCAATTTTTGTGTCTGTATTGGATCGATGCTGCTAGCACCATTCTATTCATGTTACATGTTGCAAGATTGCAGCAAGCAAAGATACAATCAAGGGTAATGTTTATAATCGATCCCGCCATGTGTGTTTGACATGTACTATTTATATTGTTGAAACCTTAGGTTTGCCTATATATTTGACATGAAAATGAGATGCTCATGGCTTGCTGCATGTATATATAGGAGTACGTGGGTGATCTCTATATATTTTGTGTATTATCTATATCAATTAGTTTATTAACATAGTGTGGGTGTGGGTGTGGGCGTGCAATACTTCTGCTCCATTCGTGTTTCATTTACAACTTATTGTGTAAAGAAATTAATATACATATAAAAAATTAATGGATAACAAGGACCGTCGAAGATTTATCTCAAGCGTGTCTGTCTAGGGGTATCCCAAAGAGTAGATTCGTGGGGATTGCTGAACCTGGAACTTGATGGTTAACGCGAAGACACAACACACAAGGATTTAGACAGGTTCGGGTCGCCAGTGTAGCGTAATACCCTACGTCCTGTATGAGAGATGTATATTGTATTCTTCTAGTTGGGTATTCTGTAGAACTTAGTCTTACCGAGCTAGGAACTCCTGCCCTCCTTTATATATCCTAGGGGGCAAGGTTACATAGAAAGTCTCCTAGTCGGTTACAATATAGGAGTCATAGTAGGAGTACACGAGTAATTCTCCGAGTAATTCTACTAGGACTCGGTCTTCTTTCTTGAGGGTAACCGGGGATGCATATCCCACAAGGACCCATATAAATAAGAGCGTTAGACCATATATACATAATGAAGGGATTAATATACATAAAAAATCCTCGTATTATCATTGTTTCCTGAATAATTAGCATGCCCATGAACATGTTGGGTCGATTGTACCAGACATAAGGGTATTCCATTCACTCTATATATATGGCCTACATAAAATTAGCACGAATATCCTCCATATGTTCACTATCCCTGTTGTAGCTCATTTCCTTCTTAGTTTTACATTTAGAAATCAAATGAACCTGCATATATGTTCATTCGGTCTCTCAGTGTTGGTATATGATAATAAAAGTATTAGACTTGGTACACCATAAATCAAAATCAAATGACAAACATGCGCACTTCTCGAGGGTCATAAAAGTTGCAGTTGTTTGCTTCGGAAAAAAAAAGTTGCAGTTGTGGATGGGCTAGGAATGGTTAAGGGTAACACATTGACTTGCTTTGTCCTCGTCCCTGGTTACACGGACAAAGATGTTCTTGAGGTCCACCTTTCCGGCCAGTCCATCTGTCACACCCGACCTGGTTTGTATGGCTCAGTAGTGACCAATGAGTACAGGAAGCACGTGTTTAGTGCCATATTGCTAGTTTATCAAGGGTGGAGACAACTTATAAACCCTTGTCTTCTAGCTATAGGACTTTTGGGTTAATCCTTTTACACGAAGCGATGACGAAAGTGTAAGTAGGATGCTATGCGTACGCGTGACGGCTTTGGAGGGCGGGTGTTACGTCACATCATGACTATCAAATTAACTAAATTACTAATGAGAAAGGAGAATGTTTATAAGCGCATCACTTCTGTGTAACGCCGTAAGTTTTTAGTTGCAACAAATATAATTGTTCAAAAACGAACAAAAATAAAAATAATGCATATATATATATAGATCAGAAAAAATGAGTAAAATTATTGACACCTTTAATTTAGAGATATCCCTCTCTTTGTAATTCATCACAAATAAATGATCTTACCACACAAAGAACACTGCCTGGAATCTAAGAACTTTTTCGCAGTCAATTATGTCTGAAGGAACTCATCATTACTTTCACCCGCTGCGAATTGGAAGGCATAACCACTCTGATCATCCACTTGAATGCTAGATGAAGAAGTTATTCAGTATCTCCATCTTCGGTTGTCACAAACCATGCAATCAGAATGGCTCGTGGCATATGCTTTCTTTTCTTCCTTTTCTAATCTATACAACCTATATAGATGCACCCCACTAAAAGTCATTAACTTCATTTATTTTAACATGCACTACCAGAATAACTCACATCCGCACCCCTCATATGCCTCGGTGCACTTAAGATCCGGTGCTAATGTAACGTTAGCACCGGGTGCGAAATTGGGGCACCCTCGGGAACCCTTTAGCACCGGGTTGTAACACCAACCGGTGCTAAAAGTCCCCTTTAGCACCGGTTGGTGTTACAACCCGGTGCTAAAGGGTCCCCCTCCTTTAGCACCGGTTCGTAAATACGATCCGGTGCTAATGTAGGTGTCACATGCTACTTCAAAAGGAGCGCATCTTTAATCCTATCACATGCGCTGTGTAGGTGAGATGGTTAGGTGGGTGCACGCGCGCGAGCCAAGAGGTCTTGAGTTCGAATCCCGCAACACGCAAATATGCAAATATTTTTGGCTAGTGCCCCCACCTAACCGGTGCTAAAGGTGGCACCCTTTAGCACCTTTAGCACCGGAAGATTGGCACCGGGTGGGAAACCCGGTGCTAAAGGGCTTTCCCACCCGGTGCCAATGTGCATGATTCTGGTAGTGATGCAAGCTATCCACGTCACGCCACGTCACCATCACTACCATCTATTTATGTCTTCCACCGATTTTCTGTGGCTAATAGCATTCATGCATGTAATTTATTAGTCTTTGCGAGTACAATACTATAAAATTCTCACAGAAAAAATACATGGATGATCAATTATTCAAGAGTCGTCCTCTCTCAACAAAATGAACGTGTTTTCATCTACAATGTCATTTGCAAAGGAATGTTGCCATGTAATCACCTTAGTGTTTTGGTTTTTTACTTTCAAATTCCACCTTAAAATTAAGTATAATATCGTTGCAAAAGAATATTTCCATACAATCACATTAGTGTTTTTATTCTCCAATTTCACTTTAAAGTTTCGTTTAAATAATTTTCGCAGCATTGCGCGGGGTATCACCCAGTACTATTAGAAACCAACCACCTAGAGCAGAAGGCTACACATGCATATCACAGAAAAAATATTTATGCAGTATACCTGTGCATGGATACTTGGGTTCTCATGCAGACCTGTTCGGCTGGCTGGTGGCTGGTGCTGGTTTGTGCTGAGAGAAAAATACCGCTGGCTGGCTGGTGGCTGGTGCTGGTTTATATTGAGGGAAAAATACTGCTGGCTGATTGCTGAAAAGCCAGACGAACAGGTAAAGTGCATGTGAATACGCTGAGTGGCTCATGTCAGAACTTCGGACAGTTTGAGGAAGTCCAGTCAAGTGCATCAAGCCATTGACAACTCACTCGATGCGATTCCTTTGTTGCGGCCAATATATAATTAAGGTCTCCCATGTCTCTACTCCAGATTCATATGTTGCAGTTTCATCTAATTGAGGTCTTGCATAGGCGTGAAATATTAGGATCGCCTTTGATCATGGATATGATTATGACAAGGCTTAGGAGGCACGGGGAATGTTGAGTTCACGGCAAGCATATGTTGTGCTGTAGAACGTGGGGTGCAACACTGAGTCAAGCTAAATAGAGGTGAAACTAAGCTCAGCTAGCGCGCCGCCAAGTTTATTCATACCATCTCGCACGGAATTGAGAGTCACACAGCGTTGCAAAATTAAGATGCGCTAAGCTTACTGGATGTGGTCATGCAACTGCGGCCCATGAGCAGTGTATCTGCTCCAATGGCTTCACTGGTGGCATGGATATCCAGTAAATTTCATTCTCCTTCTCCACTTGGGGGTAAACGTGGTTAGATTACCTTGGTTGAAGGCTTTTCTTGAGCTTGCGCGCGCATTGCGGTGGCGGCGGCTTCCAATGGTATTGTACACTTGTACTTCTACTTCAATTGCTCCTAAAAAGGAAAGGTGAATCTAATGGCCCTACCTTGCCTGTGGAGGAAATCTCTGTTCAGCTCCTTCGATCAGCCGGCGGTGGCAGTAGGAGATGAAGCCTGGGTGTTGACGAGCAAGAACTTCATGCTGCAATTTTTTTTCTTTCTTTTTTACAGGTTCTTGTGTGTAACTTGTATTAACTTTGTATGAGCTTATGAATAAAGGCATCCCCTTCTGAAAAAATATACAAGCCCACACTATCATATTATGATGATACGAAGCCCAATAGCCTATCCATATTGGCTGTATTTAGATCCGTGAAAATGGGTGCAAATGGTCACATCAGACATTGTAGCGTACTGTAGCACTTTTCGTTTGTTTGTGGTGATTGTGGTAATCCGAAGGGCAAATGAAGCAGTCATATTTTGCGGCATTGAAACCTTAGAGCAGGATGCTGCATTGCGTCCACAAATTTGTCGATAATACCCAAATAATCAGAAACATCAACTGCAGCGAGCATGCCTGCAGTTAGGTCCCATGCAACTGTTACAGGAGAAATATAAGCCGCTCAGGGACATTTAATTTGTCTACCTGAATTTTCATAAGAGATCAAAAAGGCTCTTGAATCAGTAAATAGATTGTTAACCAACAGGGTTAATTTTTTAGAAAGGGCTGAAAGCAGAGTGAAAAATGCTTATGATATTCACTGTTGCCACTTAGTGTAAAACGGACTTGGTGTACTCCATAAGGAATGCAACGAACTTTTTCATACAAAATAAACCACCACATGTAGATCCCCTAATGAAGGGCCCTGCAGGTTACTTTTTTTCGAGGAACGAGCTCTGGAGGGGCTTGCATTAATATGATATAATAAATTCAAATATTGACGTATCAGCTTGTTGTTGAGAAAATACTCATATTGTTAATTATTTCACACATATTTGGGCACAGGGGGTGGTTAAGGATGCGTTTGGTTTATGGGATGGCTCCGGTCAGGACGGAGCGGCTCCATTCCTCGTAGCGTTTGGTTGCAGAACGGGTAGAATGGAACGGCTCCTGAGAGGAATATTCTCATAAGATTCGGGACCGAGCCATCCCAAAAATTATCTGGAACGCACTCATCCCATGTAGACGGTGATACAATATCAAAGCTCTCTCTCCATTTACCAGCATCATCCCTCCAACCAAACATAAATATGGAATGATTCTATCCCTTCAACCAAACATTAGCATGGAACCATTCCATTCTTAAAACTAGAATAGAACCATTCCATTCTAGCTCGGTCTCGAACCAAACACACCGTAATATTTTTGTGCACCAACTCTGTTGATTTCAGCCTATATAAAGTTGGAACAATCTTCTCCTGCATGGTTGCATTTTCAGATTATTTTACTAGCCGTGCTCAAGCGCTCTAGTTTCATCATCTGTTTAGCTTTGTGTATACACAATGGGCGCGTAAGGATAATGTCATCCATTGAGCATGTATATGTAGAAATCGGACGCCCCAGATTTCTCCTAGTTAGTATATGATGACAGTATTAGGCTTGGAAGGTACTAGGAAGTCACAATTTAGAATGTCCACGAGTATTTTTGCAACACCGATCAGTTGTTGTCGTTGCGCGTACCAGGCATAGAGGAGGAATGGTTCAGGATGGCATGCTGCGTCGGCTTAGACCACAAGATTAATTTTCGGGCAGCAGCATACAGCGCTCGATTCCACATTTCCATCAGTGATGGCTCACGTACACGTTAATGAGTTCTTGTAAGGGAACAGTCCGGCTTGCTGTTGTAAGGCCGACTCCAACGGCTCGGCGAAATCGCCGGCTGACATGGAGATTGAAAGAAATACGTGTTTCATTGAAAAGCGGAAATATTTTTTCAAATCTAATGAGCCTAATTAGTCCATAATTTACTACAGTAATGCTACAGTAACCATCCTCTAATCGTGCGGTTAAAAGTCTCATTAGATTTGTCTCATGAATTAATCCGGGATTATGAAGATAGTTTTGTAAACTAACTTTATTTAATACCCTTAATTATTGGTCAAACAGTGGTGGAAATATTTTTCCAACCCAAAGAAACACAGCCAAAATAAAGCGGTCCGGCGGAGGAAGCAGGTGGGGTCAGAGAGCAAGAGAGAGTAGCCTTCATTGGTAAATGTGCTAGCTCATTCTTTCCGTGGAATCTCTTTCTTCTGCATTGGCTGAGGAACCTGCTGTCGACTTCGACGGCCTTTTGGAGAAGGGCTAATGTGCTACACTGATACGCAATACGAGCTTCGTCATTTACAAACTGTGCAAAGAAATTAATGATACAAACAAAACTAATGGGTGAGGACAGAGGAGGACCCCTGCATGTACGAAGAGCTTTAGATGCTTTCGCCCGCATATTAGACATTAATATACATATTAATTTGCCGTAACATTTCATTCGTGAGAAAAATAGGTCCATGGAAATTACAACAGGCACATGCATGGCAATTCAGGTTCTGTGCATTCGCTATATTTTGGCATCTATAAAGTTCAAATGAATCACTCCTCCATATTCACATTTTTATTGTCCCTGCTCAAGTTCATTTCCTAGCTAGTTTTAAATTTACAAGGGGCGTATGCGGCATCTTGAGCATGCATGTAGGAATTGGGTCGTTTGGTTTTCTGCTCGTCAGTATCTTGAGTGTGCAGTATGTTAAGCTTGGGAGGTACTGGGATGTTACCGTTTAGCATGTTTATAAATGACGTGTCGGCAGCTCATGGTCAATTAGGTTGTGGATGTGGATAGCAGTGGTTAAGAGCTAAGACGCATCACTTCATGTTGTCCTCTGGGCCAGTCCACCGTAACAAGCCTAGCCGTCACACAGCACATATCGCGCCTTCTTCAAGCCAGCCCTTCTGTAACTATATATCTAACAGATGAAGAGCGAGAGGTGGGGTATGGAACAAATTTTGAAGGTGTGAACTATGGTAATCGCTCAAAATAGTCTTCAAATAAATGAAGAAAGCTCGTTTTAACAGAAAAGATGAGTAGGAAATTGGCCTTTCATTTAGATCTGTCAATCTCTTCGCAACCCATCACATGTAAGATGTTATATATCCTATCTTATCTTACTATTACTAATTGGAGGCTCCTTTTGGAGCCTTCACATTAATCCTTACGAGACGCGCTAAAAAATAGATAAATTCTAAAAATTCTCACAAAAAACAGAAACATCCGGACATTGATTTGGTAGGATCTAATAATATCTCACAGCAACAACCGTTAGATCTTTTTTTGTTTTCTGAAAAATTACCCACATTTGCCATTATAAAAATAGTTTAACATAACCCCCTAAATATATCTCTAAATTACCCACATCTGCCATTAGAAAAAAATAATATCTTGATGTAACTGGCTAAATCTATTCTAAATTATTCATGTTTGCTATTACGAAAAAAAAAGTCAAAACCTACGTAGGTTATCAGCAGCACGCCTATTCTTCCAATCGAGAGGGAAAAAACTAACGGAGTAAGTCTTGGTATTGCAACCCTAGCCCTCAAACTAGGTTGTTCCCTGCGTCTAATTCATTGTCACCGATGACCAGGTGCCAGAATAATCAACGCTCAAGGAGGCTGCATACGTTAGATCTCATTATCGATACGATGATGATCCATGTCGGACGGGATCCTGGCTATACCTACAGTTCATCTTTGTGTAGATGGAGCACCACATGGAGCCCAAGCGCGAGAAACCCATCCTGGTCTCCATCAACAAGAACAATGTCGTCAGACGATAGGGAGGAGTAACGTTCACCATCGAGCTGCAGCCTGCAGGTACGCTATCCATCTGTACTCAACAATTGCCTGCAGCTTACTAGCAAGAGAGCCCGCTTGATACAGCACCATGCATACTGCAGCGTGGGTGGGCATGTCATCGTCCACTGTCCACGACCATGACCGGCCATGACACTGCCAGAAAACGTGACTTTCGCACCGGTTGGGAACGGGCTTTAGCACCGGGTATCCCAACCGG
This sequence comes from Echinochloa phyllopogon, assembly GCA_033239725.1. Lineage (NCBI taxonomy): Eukaryota > Viridiplantae > Streptophyta > Magnoliopsida > Poales > Poaceae > Echinochloa > Echinochloa phyllopogon. The sequence continues at coordinate 6,743,432 of BTCW01000014.1, read as the reverse complement.
TGCTAAATTTTCGAGGCTAAAGATGCTCCTCTTTAGCACCGGGTATTGACCCGGTGCTAAAGGTATTCTTTAGCACCGGGTCCAAATATGACCTGGTGCTAATTAAAGATTTTTGCCCGAAAAAAATACTCATCATCCATTCCTCTCCGCCCTCTCTCTCCTGCTCTTGTTCAAGAACCAGGAGAACACTTCAAGAACCAGAAGAACAAGGAGATTCATAACCCATATATTTATGTTTTGCATATGCATAGTTTAAAACTTAACATTAGTACACCATATCATCTTACAGAATCCATTCAAACACACCTCGCATACATATGGAGCGAAGCACAACAGAACCAAAATAGCAGAATAAATCTACAGTACATACGTGGACTAGCTTGACTTCCCCAGGAATCCAATCCAGCGCACGGACACCACGAATCCGTGGGAAGGAAGCTTGGTTCTTGGTTCTTGGGCCACCCACAGCTGCTTGCTTCTTGGGCCACCAGCCTGCTTCTTGCTTCTTGCGCCAGCTGCCTGCTTCCTTCTTGCGTCACCAGCTGCTGCTTGCTTCTTGCGCAGCTGCTGCTTCTTGGTTCTTGCGCTAGCTGCCTGCTTCTTGCGCGCCACCCGCTTGCTGCTTGCGCCGCCCGGCCGCCGGCCCCGACTTGACTCGCACACCACCCTGGAGAGAAGGAGAGAGATGTGAGAATGAGGAGAAAGAGATAAGGAGAGAGGAAGAAAGAGATAGCCGGTTAGTGGAGAAGAAGAGATAAAAAGGAGCTGTCGGTGGCTGCTCATTTAGCACCGGGTGGAGGCTGCACCCGGTGCTAATAGGGGACCTTTAGCACCGGGTTTTGCTACAACCCGGTGCTAATGAGCTCCCCATATCGTATATGCGCATCGTTCCACTCCTAGCTATTGAACCCGGTGTTGATACACCATTAGCACCGGGTCTAAAAAGTGCGAGTCCTATGACGGGTGCGGATGTGAGTTTTTCTGGTAGTGTGAACATCCAGGGACGAAGACATGTGTGTACGCAATAAAGTAATTTCATCCAAGTGCAATGCGAATAAAAAATAAAGAACAAATATATCCATCTTCATACATACATAAACATATCCATGGCTCAAGAGACCCATGTTTATTGTAAGCACCGGCCAGAATCATAATACACACGTGAAAACATTGATCGGAAGCTGGAACCCATATCCACTCTTAATCTCCAGCTGTAACAACTTCTAGGAAGAGAAAAGAACCATCCATGGCTAATCCCAACATATATTCATAACATTTTCCACCTTAATTAAGTTTGGCGATTTGTACACAAATTTTCCAATAATTATGAACAGTTCAAAAACAATAAAGAAAATAGATTATCCTATCGACTCAACCATCCACGTACACTCCATCATGCAAATATATTGATGAATTAATTTATTGAAAAGGTATAATAGACACACTAAATAAAATGCAAAATCATTACATCGTTATCTTAATAATAAAAGCATAAATTACTAGTCGTGCAGGCGCACGGGTTGATGGGCTAGTGAGCACAGAGAGAACATTGCTTGGAATGTAAGCAATTTCTTGCGGTCAATTATCTCTACGCTCAGTACATTTTGAGAAATAATGGAAGACATAATCTCCCATCAGTCATCACTATGTAAGATGTTATCATAGTGGCATAGTCTCGTCGCTACGTAGACATGCTTAGCGCTGGGCCAAAAAGTAATGGAGTGGCCGCTGAATTGCTTGACGCACCCAAGTTCCAGGTTGTGGCATTCCTCCACTAGGAAGACAGAAGTGTGAAACTTGGCAAGACTTGGAGCCTGGGTGCCCTTGCATCCATCCATGGTATGAATGACGTATCATGGTTTTTAAGGCGTCGCCTAGACGCTAAAAAAGTCTGGGCGTCCTGGTTGCCTAACCATCCCCCCTCCCTCCTTGCCGTCGAATCCAGTGTTGCACCGCTGGGGACGAAGCCGCATGGCCGCCTCCTGCTCTTCCTCCTCCTGCTATGGCAGCCCTTCACCGGATGGAGCGGGAGAGAGGTTGGGACGTCGGTTGGAACCGCTACGCAGACAGGATCCCGCGGTGGAGCAGGCAGGGATAGGCAGCAAAGGTAGGCGCTAGAGGAGCAGGAGGCAGGGCGGGCGACGGAGGGGGCAGGGGCGAGAGTAGAAGGGGGCAGGGGCAGGGGCAGGCGGCGGAGGTAGGTGCCAAAGGAGGAGGAGGATGCAGAGGCGGGGCTGGCAGCATTGCCGAGGCGTGGGGTGAATGAACTGTAGTGAGGAGGGAGTGGATAAGGTGGGAAGGCTGAGAGCCTAGGGAAAAGGTTGGGAAGTTAGGCTGACTTAGGTTGGGCTGATTTGATGAGCCTTCTTTCCATCTTTAGGCCCGTTGCTCCTCTGTTTTTCAATTCTTATACAGGCCTCTCCTGTTTTTTCAATTCTTATATAGGTATATATATATATATGTATATAGCAGGATATATATGCATGTGAGGCGTGACTCGCCTCACGTCTTAAGCGCATTGGTGGCTGAGCGGTGATGTATCACCTCATCTTGCCTTACCACTTTTAAAACATAGGGTGTAATACTCCTCTCAACCTGATGTTTGATGGATCATCATGAAGAGTAGAAGCCAGAGTTTATTGATTAGGCATGAAAATCAACGACCAAACAACCACGTGAAATAAGAAACTATCTGATTAACCTTGAGCTTCCAGACGCCTTCCAAGCCGAACTTGCTGAGTTGCTGCCTTCCAAGGAGAAAATGTTTACAATAGATCACTCTTGTGCAACACAAGTGTCATTTGCAACAAATTGCGCATAGGAAGACACAAACAAATAAAAATAACTCATATCTATATAGTTAGATCCATGTCATTATTGATCAAAGTCAGCAGGGGAAGCCCCGACCTATTTTTTAATATTTTTATTCGAAACTCAATTAATTGGCTCTCACAGGGAGTGGAACCTAAGTCTGCTGGGTGCTGCTCAGGTGCTCTACAATTAGGCGAGGCCCTTTCACATATCCATGCCATTATAATTTTCACAGTTTGAAATATGTCATCGGTGTGTCACTGATAGGTGGGGACTACCTCAGTCACTGACAGTTGCATTTTTCTAATTTTTAAAAATTATAATGGCACGAGATGAATTAATCCTATATATATATATATGATATTGATAACAAACATATTAATTCATTTTTAAACTAAATCATTTGTCCTAAATGTCATATGTTCGAAAACAGTGAAACCACTTTGCAAGTTTACCCTCCTTTTCGAATTTGAACCCACTCTGGCCCTTGTTTTGCCACGCTACTGTACTTGACGCAGCAGCTGTTTAGTAATAAGCTGTTAAAAACAAAATAAGAAATCGAATGGCAAGGAACCAGAGGTAGGAAAGGACAAAAATGGAATGGCACGAAACCGGTCTTGCCTGGCACGGTCAGCTCGTGTGGACGGCAGGCGTGCGTGGGCGGATTGGGAAGCAGCAAAGAGCATGAAGCCATGGAAGCAAGGGGTTAAGCTCGGCTAGTTGTGCCTTGTGTTCCAATTTCTGTTCATGCCCTGTTCGGCCATGAAGCGGGCGATCTATGCAAAACTCATGTTATTATTGCCCTTTGATCGGCTATACGGCAGGCGACAGATGAAACTAGGAGGTGGGGTTTCTGTACATATGGAAGGATATGAGATGAGCTATGTTATAGGATCATTTATAGCAAGAACGTAATGAGTTTCTTCAAGCATAATCGATCATGAATAAGTGCTTATAGTCTAGGCAGAAGGCAGTGCTCGCTCTCTGCTGGTAGCATATGTAATGGAATTGCAAAGAGATGGATAGGTCTAATTTAAATTTAAAGGCCAATGGTTTTACTCATTATATATAGCCCTATATAGAAATAGAGGTGGTGAAAAAAAGATAAACATACCGTTAGAGATTAAAATAAGTACAGTTATGGTGCAATTGACCCTAGAAAGATACCTTAGCTACATCGCTCTCTGCAGTAACAGTTGGATTTGGGTGAACCGGATCATGGCACCTCCACCGTGCTTCAATGTTCACCTTTTTTTTTGAACGAACGGGCACAAGATAGTGTCTATTCCATTGATATAGAAGAGAAGTTACAGATCGGCGAACCGGTTAGGAATATACTTGCAAAATTTTTTTTACAGAAAACTAGTTATGCACAAGAAGGCTCGCGAGGTCTTTTGCCCCCGCCGCTATCCAAAGTGAAGCCTCATCCTTAATTCGGGCAACAAGGGTCGGGACCGAGGATTCCTGAGTCCTGAAAACTCTGGCGTTGCGCTCTTTCCAAACTCCCCAGCTCACAAGCAGCGTGAGGGTTCGGATACCCTTTTGCGGTGTGCCGGGGATCGTCGTAACATTGGACCACCATCGAAGAGTCGTCCTAATCTGAGCTCATTCCGTCGGTTGCAGCGGCGACTGTCCTACCCAGACGACTATTAGCGACCATACTCTCCTTGCGTAGCGGCAGCCAGCGAGGAGGTGATGGGCCGATTCCATTACTTGCCGACACAGCGGACAAGTTGGGCTATGATCCCACCCGCGTCGCGCAAGTCTGTCGGAAGTCCAAACCCAATTCTGAAGAATTAGCTATGCAAAGAATTTACATTTAGGTGGCGCCCACGTTTTCCATATCGTTACGCTCTGGGGCGTCTTTGTGCAGCCGGAATTGGGCCTTGTGCGCAGATGATGTTGTGTATTGGCCGTGCGCGGTCAGCTTCCATGTGAGGCTATCTTCAAGGTGTGGTTGTAGATGGATGTCGCCGACCAATGTCCATAAGGTGACAAACTCACTCAGGTGCGCAATGGTGAAGCCGTTCCTGTGGTCGAGGTCTCAGATCCAGTTTTCATGTTGTAGCGTATCCACCACCGTTCGATTTTTCATCTTGGACTTAGCGAATAGGTGCGGGGCAATGTCCTTCGGGCGGCGTCCTTGAATGCACGATGTGAAATTAATGTTTGTTTTGCAGCGCACGTAGTGGTTCGGAGGACATTATTATTATCTATCCCTCAACTAAAATTCTACTCACATCAATGAGCAGGTGGCCAGTAGATGTAAATTTTAATTAACCGACGGCACAGGCACAAGGTTATTATGGGTATGTGACACAAAATGTGATGACACCATAGACGTTCTACTCATCCCATGGGGAGTAATTCTGGTTCTTTGCACTCACTCTGTTTCAGCCTATATAAATTGCCATGAATCTTCTCCCCCGTGCTCACTCATTCACTGCCCCTTGTCAAGTTCGTCTCTCATCTAGTTTTGAGTGCTACACTAGTAGCTTATGCACAGTCCCTTGAGCATGTTTGTAGGAATTATTAGTAGCTGGGTTTCTCCTCGTTGGCATAAGATGACGGTGTTATGCTTGGGAGGCACTGGGAAGCAACAATTTAGAATGTCCATCATCGTATCCACATCTCCTGGTTATAGCATTTGCAGGTGGTTAAGGACGAGCGGTAATCAACGATTATGTACCATGTTTCCTTGTCCAAAGTCTTGACCAAACCAAGAGTGTCACGATCCATCTCCCCAATCCTCATTGACAAGATCATTCATCAGGCAGAACAAGGAGCCTCCTGGCACTAGCCTTGAGTTTCAACCTATGGTTAGCCCCTTGTGAAGGCTATGGGACCAGACATCAGCCTCAAATGCTGGGTTTCTCACAGACGGCATAGGCAAAAGATTGTGAGTAATGCTTCCGTTGGTAATTTGGTATTTATTATGCTTGTCAAATATAATCTTGCGCGATGTACGTGGACAAAATTGTATATGTGTGCCACTTTTTCTCAACACAAATTTCAATTGCAACATCTCTAGGAATTTATTTTGTTTATTGCTAAATACTCTCATGAAAATAGCACCTCTCTCACAAAATCTCCGTTTTGTGGTAGTGATTTTTCCTTTGTTATATACCATCACATGCAAATGCATATCACGGAAGTATGTTTATCCAGTATAAGAGCATCTCCAAAGACTAGCCAAATCGTTTTCTAAAGTTAAATTTAGAGCCTGATTGGTTCGCAACCAAAATATTGGCATGCCCAACTTTTGGCTTGCCAAAACTTGGGCAAAAAAGTTGCCAGTATTTTGTCAAGTCAAATGTGAGACGTGGGCAACTTTTGGCTTGAAACCAATTGGCGGCCAAAATATTGGCTTGCCAAAGTTTTGGCATCAAACCAAGCAGGCTCTTAGCTATTGTTAGAGAAAAAATGTTTCTAACAGACTATGTAAATGACCATCTAAATTTAATGGCTCTCCCTCTCACCTCATTTGCTAGCTATTTTTAGCTAGCCTACCTCACTAGCCATCTTTACAGAATCTATTATATTATTCTGTTATTTGTTAGTCAAATCTATTTTTAAGAGTAGCTAAATCAGTAAATTTGACTAGTTTTTTAGCTAATCTCCTGCAGATGCTCTAACAGCGCGTACTTTCCAGACCTCGATCAGTTCTCGTTGAGATATGCATTGCTTTCAAAAAATAAAGGCCACTTGAGAATACTGACGGATGCCAGAACAATTTTGAGTTGTTGTCAATACAGTCATGTACTCATGTGCCTAGTGCCTCTGCTACCAAATCCCAGTTTTGTTTGTCGTTGTCTAAGTTCATTCCTTGGTTCTGTTCAACTTGGTAGATGTGAGCATTAACATTATTTTGTACTATTTAACTTTTGATCACTTTTATGTACGTGACTATCATGATACAATAGGCCTTAGGAACATACGATTGATGCCAAAAATACCAACTAGCGATCACCTCAGGCGAGAACTCTAAGAAATAATTCTCTGGCGAGTGGCGAAGATTTCGAAGCACCGCTAGTTTTGGTCATCTGTCAAGTTACTGGATAACTCAGCTTCCGGTCGCCTTTGTACTCGAAAAAGATGTGTCTCTCAGCCTCTCGGCTCAGATTACAAATATTCTTGTAGTTGCATTGGTACAAGTTTCTTTCACTGAACTTTATTACTTTCCGGCCGGTTACTCCCTGAAAACTCTAGTTTAGTGTATGTACAGTGACGTCTGATTATGCCAGTTCTTGCATGATCAACAACTCAACATGCGGATTATATGAAACTCTTTTCGATCAACGTAGAAGAGCTGCGTGTCATTTCATTAAGATAGGAAGAAACAAGTATGGGTTCACGAAAGCAGAACGCTACACACAGACACCCTCTCTAAAACCGACGCATCTAAATGCTCCAGGTCAGCGATCTTAACAAAATCCAAAGCTCCGGTACTGCACCAGAGGTTACCTTCGTTACGAACGGTCAAACTCCTGAATACGAGGCCTGACACTGTCAAAAACACAGGAGTTGTTTCATCCGATAGAATTAACTAATTCTAGCATAAACATGATTGACTCATAATAGGATCTTAGCTAAGCCTAATCATGATCGCTAACTTAATAAACTAGAGTTGATGTTGTTGTACTTATGATGATCTCCACTGGTTAAGAGCTTTGGAGCTCTCTGTTGATCGAGATTAGATGAGCAACAACCTTCGAGATGTCACCTCCGATGAACTCAACAAGAAGTTGTAGTAGTCGAGCTTTCAACCCCCGCACTGCCCTAATTATAATTAATCGGTGTTTTAGCTAATGACGAGATTAGATTTATGTACGAGGCACCCCTCCTGTGATTATATATATATAGTATACTATATAAGCACTGCAGGGCCGGGACCGACTCCTAATTGATTACGCTTCCGTCACCATGAAGCGCGAGGGAAGCATTAAAAACATCGTTCCCTTCCCAACAGATGATCCATCTCATTTTCTTTTGTCAAATGATTCGATCAAACCATTGCCACCAGGTTCAGAAATTATAAAAAGATAGACGGAGGAAGGCACATCTCATTGCACAGTTTCACTACACGGTTACCTAGACCAGAAACTGGTAACGGTACCAAAGAAGTTTCATGCTCACGTACCATGAAATTCTACCTTCTCTCCTATACCACGTCAGCCCATTTGATGTCATGAAACTTCCCGTGAAACCCCGTTGAGACTGACCGGCAAAAACAACAAGCAAGAGCAGCTCAGTTGCGTCAGGTAGAACCCCAAGAAGTGGAACCTGAAGGGCAAATGAACCCATCATATTAGGCATGGAACTCTTAGAGCAAGATCCTGCATCATGTTCACAAATTTGGCGATACCTAAATAATCAGAGAGATCAGTATTGCTCTTCAAACGAAAAGAGAGGTATATCTTCCTTAAGACCGTAAGTATAGTGTACAATTGATGGTACAAAGGAGTAAGAACTGGCTTCCAATATCTTTGTGACACCCTCAGGGACGTCTAATTTGTTTAGCTGAATTTGCTCAAGAGACCTATCGGCTCTTGAACCAGTAGATAGAGTATGAACAAAGATGGCCATCTAGCTGGCTAGGCTATTTTTTTTCTACAAAGGGCTGAAAGAGGAGTTCAAAATGTTTGAGATGTTCACTGCTGCCAATTAATGTAAAACAAACTTAATTGGCATACTCCAGAAGGAATGAAAAGTTTTTTTCATTTAAGAAACACCACCTTTAGATCATGGGAGGTAACCTTTTTTTCCTGAGTAACGAACTCTTTAGGTACTTGCATTAACATGCATATAAATTCCAATGCCGACATTGCTGAGAAATTACCCATATTGTACTGTTGTCTGCGTATTGAGCACAGGGGTACTGAAGGTTCCGTGGACCAACTCTATTAACTTTAGCCTATATAAAGTTGAAACAATATCCTCCTGCATGTTCACATTATTCAACAAGCCGTGCGATGTAAAGGTAGACTTAAACATACAAAGCAGCTCCCCTCTAGGGTTAGCGCCGCCACCCCTCCCTCCCCCCTCCTCTCCTCCCCCCGCCCCGCCGCCACCGGAGCTGCCCCCCAGAAGCCCGGGGGACAGCTATGAGGGCGGCGGCGTGGTCAACTCGCCGGATCTAGGGAAGGCCCACCCGGATCTGGACGGCGGTGGGTGGCGTGAGCGGACCGGCGGCGGCCGAGGACGGCACGCGCGACCGGCGGCCGGTGCTCGACGCGCAGCCGGCGACGACGCGCGACCGGCGGCGTGTGCTCGGCCCGTAGACCACGGTGGCTTGAGAGTAAGCGGAGCGCGCCGGCGGCGTGCGACGACCGGGCGTGTAGCGCGCGGCGGCCCGAGAAGAAGCGGCGCGCGGCGGCTGGGAGTGTGGCCCGCGACGGCGGCGTGTGGAGGCCGGGAGTGCGGCCCCCGACGGCGGCGTGTGGCGGCCGGGCTTGTGGCCAGCGCCGGTGGCGCGTGATGGCAAGCGAAGGCCGGGCATGCAGCCCGCGGCGTCGGCGGCCGGGCGTGCGGCCGGAGCGGGTGCGCGGCCGGCAAGCCTGGGTTTAGGTGACCGTGCGGCCTTCCCCTGATGGAACTCCGAGCGCCCACTGCCCTTTCCCTCTGCTCTTCGCCGCGCCGCCGTAGGTGGCCGGTGTGGCAGTGGCGGTCGCCATGTCCATGTTGCTGCCTGCTCCTTGTAATCGTGTGTGTAGGTACTCGGTGAAAACCTAGCTCGATCCTTGATCGTTGCCGGTGACGGCGGTGCTGTTGCATCGTTTTCCTTGATGAAGGCGTCATCGTATGGACCTCACCATCCAAAGATGTATCCGGTGAAAACCGAAGAACTGACCCGCTGGTTCAGACGGCGGCGGCAGCTGATGTCGTTTTCTTTCTTGGAGGTGTCGTCTTGTAATCCTTGGATTGACGGTACTGGTTTGGCAGCAGGTTATTTGATGTTGTGGGCGAGATCGACTAAGTGCGGTAGCTACATGACGGAGACTATCAAGCGGCTTATTCTGTCATCAAAGTTTCTAAGTAAACTAGCAATGTGAAGAAGAGCACCGTTAGAGAAAGGTGGAGCAAGTTTGTAAGGACTTAGAAGTTATGAAACTTAGTTTTTCTAGCTTTTTTAGTCCTTTAGCTTTCTTTTTGTCCTTTTTGTTCCTCAATTTTGAGGTATTGAGTCTAAAAACTCCTGTAATTTTTGGCCGTACATATCCACATGTGATATCCACATGTGGATATAGAGGCCGGATTATTTCCAATATCTAAAAAAAATTCAACAAGCCGTGCTCAAGTTCATCATGAGTTTTGCTCCGTGTACACAAGTGACCACAGGATATATAGTCGTCCCTTGAGCATATATGCATGTAGAAATCGGCCCTCGAAATTGCTCCTAGTTTGTATATGTTGACAATATTAGGCATGGAAGGTGCTAGGAAGTTACTCCGTACAATCTAGAGGGTCGGCACCTATTTGCGCCGTTACCAATTCGTGTGATTTCTGACGGTGACCAGGGAGACATTGGGAAGCAATGCTTCAGGATGGCATGTTGCGCCGCATTTCAGGAAACAAGACCCATTCAGAGTTCCAGTTCGCGAGTCCTCCCTCCATCCACAAGAACAATTTTCGGGAAGCACACAGCGCCCGATCACACCGTCCACCGATTGATTGACAATGGAACTCAAGATCAAATTCAAGATCGGTCCGGAGCTATGGTCTCTCAGATGGCTCAGGTACAAGTTCTTCAGTTCTGCATTAGGTTCTTCAGTAGTGCGTTAGGTCTATCCACCTAGAGGATGTATGGAGAAAATTGATATAACGAGTGCATCACTTTGTGCGCAATATACAAGAAATAACAAGTTTCATTTACAAGACATTAATTTACATAGAAAATACCAATGGATGAGGACCATATATGAGGCACTTGCCCGCATACACATTAATATATGTCCAAATTCAGGGTATCATCTATTTTGTGAGAAAAGTAGGTCCAGGGTAATTGCACCAGGCACATTGTAATTCAGGTTCTGTGCATTCACTCCATTTTAGCCTATATAAACTTCACACGGATCTTCTCCACCATGTTCCCATTTCCACAAGCTCATTTCCTACCTAGTTTCACATTTACAGGGGGCATATGCATATGCAATCTCTTAACTCTTGAGCATGTATGTAGGAATTTGTTCGTTTGAATTATGTTCATCAGTATATGATGATGATTGATGAAGTTAGTATATTATTAGGCTTGGAAGGTACTGGGAAGTTACAAATTAGCATGTCCATAAGTAGCGTGTCCGTAGCTCGAGGTCGATCAGATTACTGATTTGGATGCTGGGCTTGACAACCTTCAGATTTCGTGTAGTCGTCAGCCATGGTCACACCAAGACGATTGCGAGGACCACCTCTTCGTCCAGCCCAGGTTACAAGACTTACGGTTAGGCAGCACATATCGCATTCATGATGTCGGTCTTTTCTACGACTGTCTAACGGATTAGATGAGCAAGGGGAAGCGCTGTCTAGTGCATCAAATCTGTGCATCACAAGTTTCTTATGCAATAAATTATGCAAAGGAATGAAGGATGGCAATCACTCACAACGGTGTTTAAATCAGTGGAGAAAGTTCATTTCAACAGAAAAGATGAGTAAGATCAATTGGCCTTCAATTTAGACCTATCGATCTCTTTGCAATTCATCCCATGTAACTTGTTATCCTTTCAGCACAGAGAGCAGATTCACCCGCTTTGCTGAATGAGACACGTAATCTCGCAAACCGTTTGAATGCTGGATGAAGATCAGCAAGTTATTCAATATCACACAACCAACTACACAGATGTATAGCAGCAGAATTATGTGTGCATTTACCTGTATAGTGTATGTGTATTCGGTTCTGTTCTAGATTTGCATGGTTTAAAGGATTGGTGCGTGTGAATGTTGAGTTGTCGACGCAGAACACAGAACAACTTCAAGAGTTTAAATGCAGTCATATCAATCAATCAGCTCATGGCCATCCTCAATTCATTCACAACTCACTCAGTGACATCCCTCTGCTTCGGCCTATATAAAGGTCTCACCAGTGTTTGTAGTTTCATCCAATTCCATTATTGCATAAATTTGAACCTGTGTTTGTAGTTTCATGACTTTCATCCAATTTCGTTCTTGCATAAATTTGAATTGATTGGCTACGACCATAGCTCTCAGATATATATGATGATGATACGGCTTAGGACTTAGGATGTATCGGGAATGTAGAAGTAAGACAAATAATGCTAATGCCAAACACGTTCTGATCTCTGAGTAGCCCACTCCGTTGTGCCATACCCCTGAAAGCATTCAAGATCAGTTAACTAGTTAAGCCTATCCCGACTTTTTTAAAGTACAACAAATCTTGCATGATAATAGTTTATCAACAATTTGTTACGTGCATCAGCTTTGAATTCACTGAAGATAGTCTTGAGCTCTAAATAAATCAGTATATAACTATAGAAATACATTATTCACTCTGTACCGCAAATGTTTCGACGAAATCTCAGTTGCAAGTTCTTATGAAGTCTTCCTGTAGAAAAACAGAAGTGAATAATGTAAATCACTTTTCTTTTGACACATTTGCTGCAAACGAAAAACATAATTTGTAAAATCATTTGACCATCGCTTTTCTTTTCCTTCTTGCAAGGGCGTTACATTTCATGACACAAAACTGGAACATAATGCTCCGATGAAGCCAAAGATAAGTGCTCATTTCCTCTTCTTAGCCTATGGTACAACATAAGACTGAAAGTTTATTTGTACACATCTCAGGTAAGCTTTATCCTACCAACAACTACAAAACTGCCACACTGCCGGGTCATGCAACCACTCTGTTTCTGACAGTAACCTATGGCTAAAATCTCACTGAAGTTTAACCTCTTTGTAAAATGTAAAACCTCAGCTCGCATCATCCGTGTCCATGCTGGAGAGCAAGCTCTTCAATGTCTCGTATGTCATGAAAGCAATTCCAACACTAGGAACAACCTTGAGGTACTCAGGGGCGATACCTCTGTAAAACCCACGAGGGCCTTCCCTCTGCAAAATCTCACGAACAGTTCCAGTTATGGTTGATTTGTGGGCAGAAGCTGTCCCAGCTGCTCCTTGTAGTTGCATCCGCCGTTTTACAAGATCAAGAGGAAATGTGGCTGCAATAATGGATGTGACATTTAACATCCAAATTGTTGAAAATCATTACTTTTATGACGTTGATATACAATTTAGTAATGCAAATGGATAAATTTATGTCTGTTTATCTGCTGCCTAAAAAGTAAAAACACAATAAGAGTACAGCTAGCTCCTCAAGAAGAGGCCATACTTATTGTGCAAGTGCTAAATACTGCAATGTGTGTCATGGTTTTGTTTATTTAGTCAAGAAAATTCAACAATTAAGGGAGAATTTTGGACAGATAGACTTACCTGTAGATGATGCAATGCCAGATAGACTCCCAGAAAACAAGCTAACAACAGCAGTAGAGTCATGGGGCCTGATGCACAGATGTCCATAGCCATCAGTTAGAATTTACAACAACAATTCAAGAGATTGTTATAATATCAAATAAAGAGTAACAGTGATAAGCACCTTTCCATTTGCCAATGGGACCTCAGTGATTCATATACAGAAAAGCTGATTGCTATACTAGGTCCAACTCCCTGTAATTTCTAAAAATTACTTGCAACCCAACATAAATAAAAATGGCAATATGACACTAAAAGGTTCGTGGCCTACCAATAATGTAGCCCCAATGCCTTTGTACAATCCTTTGACACCCTCGTCTCTACAAATTGTAGACACCGAATGGAAGATGCCCTTGTAATACCTAGTAGTTTTCTGCAGAAATTCAGACGAAAGGAATAACATAAAGCTTTGGTACATAAAGCAACACCATGCTTGAAGGAGGATACAAAATTGACCAGTTGTTATTTTTTATTCAGTAAAAGAAAAAATATTACCTGTGTTGCCAAACGAGTACGGACAACATCCAATGGGTATGTTACAGATGCAGCTGTTATTCCCGCCAAACCACCACCAAGCAAACGTACAACACCAATATTATTTGAGCTATCCAAGCCAGGAACCATTTGGAGAAGCTGAAATACTTATTTCAAATTAGCTCACTAAAATAATATTGAATGCCGAAGGTAATGTTTTATTTAAGTTTTAAGGCACAGAATCTTGGTGCTTACATTTTTGTAGCGGTCATATGAATAGAAGCTGATGGCAGAATAAGGTAAGCGATGTACAATTGTCACTAGGTTTCCTTTCCAAAAGGCTCGAAAGCCTTCTTCTCGAACAATTCGTGAAGCCTCATGCCATATGCTATACTTCTTTAGAGCTGCAACATCTGAATGCATACCCGCCACCTGTCGAATCAGTATGTCACAAGCTCGTTTAAGAAATCTTAAGGTCAAAAAAGGTGTTGACTATTTCTTATGGTCTTATGGATCAATCCAAGATTAGACATGTACAGAGCATCAACTAGTAACAGTGACAGGAGTTGAATATTTTCAAGCACGGAATAAGAGTTCAGAACAGTCATTAAGCACCAGAATGGACCACAGTTACGTGGAGGGTGGTAAATGCAAAACTGCAACTGATACAACATGATGTTATTAACGTGCAGCTGGCCAGATTATATACTGTGTCCAGCTACAAAGTGAGTTGAGATTCCGTATTTGATAGATGGAAATAATATGTGTGTCAATCAGGATGTAGAACATAGAAACTACCTCTAGACATTTTTTACCACAATTCTAGTAGCAAATGAAGTATTCATATGCACTCTAAAGGAATGTCTTGTAACATGCTTGCTCATTTGCATTCATGATATGCACATAACAATCATAACTTGCAAACTCACTAGCTACTAACACATGAGAAACCTAATGTTTCTTTTAGCTCACACATTATGAGAGTTCTTGTTAACTATCAGTGCCAAACCAGAAATCCTATAACAGAGCAAAATGCAATGTTCTGAAAGGCCGATAGACTTATAGATGCATAAACAAAGGCATTTATTCTAAGCGCTACATGAGCATCCGGAATTCGATAAGCCTTCTAACTAGTGTAAGATATTGAGATGAAAAATGAATTTAGACAAATGTTTTAATCCACTATCTCTTTTGTCAAGAAGCTATATCCTACAAATACTAATTAATACTCTGACAATTGCACTTGCAAAACTAACAGCTAGAAAGAGTAAAATGCTCCCATCCCTTATTATTAGCTTCAGATTCCTTTCAAGAATCATATATTGAAAGGGAACAATATATATATATATATATATATATATATATATATATATATATATCCAGAATAGAAGACAGGCTTCCAGTGTCGGTATCTCATCAGATAAGTTGCTACTACATTCCCTTTTAGAGCACATAGAATCTCAAAACAACAGATGGTATTCCTTTCGCCAACCGATAATGAAGCCAAGCCACAGAAAAGGGAGATTGCTTTCTTTTTCTGTACAGAATCCCCTCCTAAACAGCCCTCAAAACACTACCGAATCAACTAAAAGCAATCAAGCATACTACATATCCTCCTTAATTAGCTCAGTGTGGCTGCTGCCTGCTAGTGTCCGCCAATAAGTTAGAACATAAAACAGGGAAAGAACATTATCACCCATGACTGATTCCCCCTCTCAGAGGAAACCAAAAAAAAAATCCCATGACCAAGAGAAGGACGCCTCTCTATTCTGCTGTAAGCGCCCCCGCAATCCCCACCCCGCCGCTCGTCGATTCCAATCCGTACCACCACCACAGCTCAAGCATAAAAACGTCGAAAGTTATCCCTACGAAATCAGAGGAAACAAAAGGGTTTACCTGGAAGAGGATGGTGAGCCGCGCGAGCGGGGCGGTGCACGACTTGCTGACGGCGCCCGCGAACCCTCCGGCGGCGAGGTGCGCCGCCGTGCCGATGTGGCGCTGCTCCTGCCGCCGGCCGACGGCGGCGCGGCCGTCCACGACGACGCCCACGCGCGCCTCCGTCTGCATCCCCTCCGGATAAGGGGGGGTGTCTAGGGTTCGCCGGTGTGAACGCGCCTCGCGGGTTGCGGCGCCGACCGAGGCCGGAGAGGAGAGGGGAGGGGAGGGGGACGGAATTCGAAGCTGCGAGGGTGGGCGCGTTGTGCCTTCCACCTCCTCACGTTCCTCTCTCTCTCTTGCTCTTCTGCCCAATTGCCCATGATACTTCTAGGTCTTTTTTTTTTGTTTAAGAAGAAAGAAATTTCGCAGGGCCCGGCACAAATCCGACTCGAATTCCGAATTCGTGTATGGTTTCGACCACGTGCATTCGAACTAAATCTTTTGAATTGGACAAGCGTTATCGGAATCGAACTCAGTTTCGCATTTGCAGTCGAAATTTGTTTGGTGCATTCTGAGTATGTAGCATCGAAGAAATTAGGCATTTTCTGACGAAATTGGTTGGGAAAAAATGGTGGTGTGAAGAATAATCGCCGCTTGATGGTGGTGACAAGTTGGCCATAATCCAAAGCCAGAGCTTTTCGATATTAGTATTGGTCACGTGGATCGCAATGGACCCGACAGGCCAAGGATCTTTGTCATCGAAATGCACCGTAGAGCAGCATGAGCTGTATATTGCTGTCAGGAGTTCCTGCGCTGATTTTCCTTTCTTTTGTCCTTTTTATTCATTTGTTATTTAAATATATGCATATATCGTGCAGCTTGCTCATTTTCCTCCGATTTGCCACGTCACGGGCTCATCGATAATTAGCCTCGTTTAGTTCTCAAATTTGGAGGCAAACTTTGGCCTTTTGGGGTGCGTGCGTCACTGTAGCATTTTGTTTGTATGTGTAAAAAATTATCCAAAAATTGATTAATTAGGCTCAAAATATTCGTCTCGTATAGTACAACAAAACTGTGCAATTAGTTTTTGATTTTATCTATATTTAGTACTTCATGCATGCTATGACATTTTGATGTGATGTGAATTTTTTTTATAGTAAACTTTAGGATAAAATTTGGGATCTAAACAACACCAAGGCGGCCATGATATCATTGTGCGAGTTGTTCCAAGTTTTCAATGCGAAAAACGGATAGGGCAGCGCGCGGCAGGAAACCATGGACCAACGGAGGCCGCCCCTAGTTTCTGCAGAAAACCAGAGTTCCAAAGCATATCACTTCACTCGTCAGTGTCCATGCGGGCAAAGGCTCCCAAATTTGGGGGTCAAATTTGGAGTATAACATCACTTCATAATCATTGCGTTACTGTAGCATTTCGTTTCTATGTGTGAAAAATTATCCAAAAATTGATTAATTAGCTCAAAATGTTCGTCTCGCAAAGTATAACAAAACTGTGCAATTAGTTTTTTATTTCATCTACATTTAGTACTCCATGCATGTTATGACATTTTGATGTGATGAGAATCTTCTTTTTGCATAGTGAACTTTGGAGGTAGAATTTGGAATGGGCAAAGATTCTCGAGGAAACAAAAAGGGAAGGTTGTCAGCTCCACAAGCTACAGAGATGAGATGAGATCATGAGGAGAGAGAACATGATTAGCAGCGTAACTGCACGCGATTAGCACTGATCAAAGTAGTCTCTCCGTCTCACTCACTCGGAACAAGGGAACATGGTTTGCTTTCTACGGCCCACCAGAACAACTCTATTGGGCCGCCGGGTGTCCTAAAAAAACTATTTTGGGCCGGGGAACCATTCGACTTGGGCCACCTAAGCAGATGCTCAAAAGCCCACAAGACTGAGTCGTGCTCATGTTTACACATACTGACATAGCCCTCCCCAGAAAGATGCTTTAGCTCAGACTACCAGCACAAGATAGATATAATTGACGTGACTTTGATATAATAATAACAAGCACTGTCAATGAGATTTACACTGAATCATGTGACAGAAGCACTGGTCCGGTTCCAGCTTTGCAGTTTCTGACAGGCTAGCCGTGCTATTTGCAGGAGATAGTGCTACATTAGTGTCCAGATAGGTATTGGGAGGAATATTTACAGGGTAAAGCAGGTATAATTCACAAAGATTATACTATGACTACCGCAGAGAGCTATTTGACGATCTATTAAACCATGTACACAACTTAATATTCTGAGATGATAAGTTGGCTGGAGAATGCGATCATTCTGAATCTGTCTGCTCAGCTAGTGGGCTTCATTGCCTCTGGAAGTCTTGTGTTTCTTTGGCTCCCTCTCTTCTTTCATGGACACCTCCTCCTAACATCAATGGGCATATTAGAAACCAACTTGATCAGCAAACTCGGATTTTTTTTTCTCGAGTGCAATTCACTATCAAAAAATTGGATGCAACTTTCTTCTAAAGATCCATTACATCCTTTAAACTGTGTGTCATTTCATTTCAGAAGGAAAATAAAAAAACAAGAGATATGATATTTTACCTTCTTAACCTTTTTCAAGTGACTGGAGATGTAGGATGAAGAAGAGCCCTTATCCTGTGTCAACTCACCACCACCTCCTTCTTCCCTCTCTTCTTTAATCACCTTCTTCTCCTAACACCAATGAGAAAAATTAAAAACCAACTTGACTGGCAGACTAAGAGCTTTTCTATAGGTCAACCGACTTTCAGAAAACTAGATGCACTCGTGTAAATTGCGTGTTACAGTGTTTCAAAATGGTAAAAAAATAATAATGGAACACCTCAGCTTGTGGGTGGGGGCTGTAGGATGCAGAAGAACCCAAACCCACATCCTGTGACCAATCACGATGCTTCCATGTGAACTGAACCACAAAACAGCTTCTGCAGCACCTCCTCGTTCAGGATGCACTTCACCACGAAGCACCCGTTGTCATGGGTCACTACAAATGGGCGCCTCTGTTGCGAACTGATGACAGCTGAAACTTCCTCGCCCGTGGCCTCCTCAACAAGCTCCTCTGCTGTGACACCGACGAGCTCTTGTGCTGGTTCATCAAAGATCATGACGTTCATCAATGCATCCAGCTTGTACCTTACTCAGCAACACCAACATGGCAAGAACATATAAATGAAAATATAACATGATGTACATAAGAAAACTATGAATTGAGCAGCCATGAAGGAAAAGGCAGCAGGAGTCTTTCAGATTCTCACCGTTGAACAGGTAACTCGTTATTCGGACAACCTCGGGGGAAAAAGTATTTGGTTCCGTCTCGACGGATCGACTGCTTGCAGTGGAAGCATGACAGGTAGGACCAACCTTTAGTGAAGTCTATGCCTCCCAAGGTGGCTCTGCATAAAAACCAGGTGCTATGCTATATAGGGGACAGATAAGTGAGCGAAATAAGGTTTGAATCTGATCAAAGGGCACTAATTTACCTGCAATTCATGTGGATTCAATCTTGTTAGCTGTTTGATTGTTCGCCAACTATTACCCAACTCAGATGGATTCACAGGGTTTTGTAGCTGACACGGGATGTTACCAATTGGTTTACACGGACCAGCCAAACTGCATACACACACAACAGTTAACCCTGGACTAATGTATCCTTGATTGGTATTTCTGCTCAAGTATAAATCATTATTGAGTTAAATCAGTCCAAGGTTCAACACCTTGAGCGGAACTCTTGCACCTCTGGTATATCCAAATCCAGGTAGTACTTTGAAGCTGAAGCTGAGTAAACAGTAAATCCTATGCCTAAATAGCATGATGGTGAGATAAGATCTGGGAAACGAGGACAGGAGGACACAATGCAGGTGAACAAATAGCTGAGAGTGTAGATCAGACCAGTGTATAGTTGAACAAGCATTCCTGCAAAAACAGCAACAATTGGGACTTCTCGGCCTTGCTTGATAACCTGCTCTGCATCAAAATTTCGACCGAGATCCCCATACAGCGCAACTTTCTGTTGCCTTCCCCTGAAAATGGTAATGCATAAACTAAGGTACTGCCAAAAACGAAAATTATGATTTGGAAGGAAGATTAGTAACTCATCACCTCAAATCGCGCAAATGTACGTTGCGAAAGGATATGTTACGCAAAGCATCCCACTTCCAAGCCTGCCCCTCTTCCTCAATGGATACTATCTGACCAATGACATCTGCCAACAAGGTCAATTCAGACATGTGCAAGCAACAAAGATACGTAGTAGTAGATTGCAATAATACTATCAGATCCTCCAAAACATCTACCTGTAAACACGCTCCTGTCTTCGTTCCTCGAAGGAACATCACCAAAATCAGCAAACTCGAAACTATGGAGAGGTATCGGAGAACTTGTATCGTCGCTTATCTCATTCACAACTGTCTGTTCCCCCATGTAAATCATTAGGCCATTCCTGCAGGCCATGTAGCTCTGCATTTTTTGACATACAATTAAATTCGACAATGCGTAAACCTTCCCTTCAACTAGCTGGTGTTTGAACCGCTTCATGTCGCTGGGTACTACTCGCGCTTGCATAGTTACACCCTACAGATCATTAGCGGGGAAAAAGAAACAAAAAAAACAATTGAGTCGAGAACCATGAGAAATTTTTTGCTTCGTCAACAATCAGTTTGGCACGGACTACGGAAGTTCAGTGGGGGAATGGATTGAATCACCTCGTCGTCGATCAGAAGGCTGTCGAGACCAAACTCCGTGCCAGTAATTGGATTGAGGGCCACCCAAATCCTGGAGATGCGCACACGGATTGTGCTGAATCTGTGATTTCCGAGGGTTAGCTGAGACAATGGGGTGAACCCACCCTGTGATGAACCCATTTTGACCTGGCGGCTCAAGCTTGTCCCTCGTCCCTAACCCTAAGCTGCAGCAGAAACACAGAACGGAACAGAGAACCCAGAGACCCCAGACAATTTTTTGTATGTTTACTCCCTCAATCAATAAAAAAAATCAAACCTAGGAGTAGGATACTATGCCAACTGATTGAGATGGTTTCCTTCAAATTATACATAGTACTAGTCATTTAATTGAGGTAGAGAATTCCTAAAATTATGCATGAACGGTTAATTAGATGTGGGTCCCATACTTATTTGCATGCGCATGCACAGGCGTGTGTGTCCAAAAAAAAAATAGAGGCATGTGTATGTAAGTTATTTTGCTTCAAGATTAATTTGTCTAACATTTTCTAGGGTTGTATTTTTTGGGCCAAACGACCATGCAATAGATATACGAGGACTTGGCCGGGACAAGCCCCTCTTATGCGCTGTGCCTTTATACCCACTACTACAGAACTCCTTATCACAGACGGTTCTGGGAGGCTATCACAAACGGTTTTCTGGGGCGTTTGTGATATGTCGTTTGTGATGCCTGAAACATCACAAATGGTTTATACTATGAACCGTTTGTGATGCGGAGGGCATCACAAACAGTTTTCAAAAATCGTTTGTAATTTGTTTTTACAATTTTTTATATACAATATATACACAACACATATAACAACACATATACACTTCACCACGCACATATATAGCCCAAATACACATCAGAAGCGCATATATAGCACAAGCACAAACTTACAACATCACAAGCACAACTCAAGAATATTTGACAAGTTTCAAACTAATTAAGTCTAACGAATCTTACAAGTTCTAAACCGTTACAACTCTTACATCTTCATAATGTTAAACTCGCCATCTACGCTCACAACTTGTTCCAGAATGAAGCCAGCGAGTTGTTCTTGGAGTGCCAGTACCTTAGCTGCGATCATCTCGGTGGCATCTACTTCACGTTCCTGTACGTACGGTGTGGAAAACAATGCAATGCATTAGCATATGGTTTCAAAAATATATTAAGAAAGCAAAAGACATGATTAGATTGCTAGATTAGTACAAACCGTTTGTTCTAAAGCGGTAAAGTCATCTCCACTGAAGCGGTGGATGTAGTCCATTACATAGAACCCGCAAAGATTGTTACCCGGTGGCTGTCTTTTAATCCACTTGGCATCCTCTACGCTGAACTTTTTGTAAAAATGTCTATGTTGCCTCGGGTGTGCTTTACAGTACATTGCGAAAATTCTATACAACATTAAACATTAATTGTAATTGGATTGATGAGATAAAACATAATACGACTAGATAGAATGAACCAACGCAACATTAAATACTTACTTGTTTAGCACCTCAAGGAGTGGCTCGATGAGTGATCGAGGCCTTATTCTTGAGTCGAGAACCCTTATGCTGCTAGAGAGAAGGCAGATATCCAAGAGAACATAATGCTGATTGTAAACATTTCACACATGTTAAAAAATAGATAAATGATTTGTTAGTGTATAGATGCATGTAACTAGGAACACACTTACGAGCAGTTGTACGGTAGAAGTATGTGATCATTCTTTCTCAACGCGCAAAAAGCAGTGAACAAATAACGGCCGGTGTCAGGGTTTCCCAACACCTTTTCATTTACAGCAACCGGGTCCAAGAAGGCTACACCTTGAATCCCTCTCTGTCTAAAAGTTTGGGTCTCCATCCTACAGAAAGAAAGATCAAGTTATAAGTTCACATTGCTTCATCAAAAAGAACAGAAGAGATTTAGTTACAATACTTACAAGCACCAAAGGAACAGGATCTTGACATCGAGGGAATCTTGTTGGTAGAAATCGTATAGAGCACGTAATTCAATCCACAATATGGTATGATTGTTTTTGTCGTCCTTCTTGCCGAAATATTCGATTGGGTATCTGACCCCAAACATCTCTGAACCCCCTTGAGATTTGTACCATTGATGCAATTGCCTCAATCTCATCGGTAGGTTATGGATATCATCTGGGCAAACTAGATCCTTCCCCAACGCAAACTGCCATCTTATTGGCGCGAGTGGCAAATCCACGGCATCGGTGTCTTCTTGCAACTTGCGGAGTTCTTGTGATGACAGATTAGCTGATTCGCAAAATTGCTTCTTAAGTGCTTCCTCCCTTTCTGCAGTGGATTGTCTGAGCACTTCCTCGCTGAAGGAACACATCGCCCTTTTGGATGTGATACGCTCAAAGTCTGTCTTCCAAGGTTTGTTACTCCCTGTCTGCTTTACCAATGCCAACTTGGTAAAATGATCAATTGCATCTTTGGGTATCACGAAATCCTCCTTAGCAGGGAACAGGGATGTTATGCTTCCACTCACCGGTTTTTTCTTCAACTTTCTCTAAGGCGGGCTAGAAGCAGTTTGTCGCCGCTTCTGAGACTTCACCGGGCTTATAGGGGTACTTGGTTCCCTAGGAGGGAAACTTGGTTCCCTAGGAGCCGGACTTGGTTGCCTAGGAGCCGGACTTGGTTGCCTAGGAGCCAGACTTGGTTCTCTAGGTGCTGGCACATTGATGGCATCGTCGCCCTCTGAATCCGAATCAGAATCGCTAAAGGATATATAGCGTTTGCGCCACGCGACAATGCAACGAAGGTTATCCCTTAACCGGACCTTGTCATCCTGCTCCGCAATTTCCAACTCCACTATGCCGTACCGCTTTCTCACAAGTGCATCAAGTGTGACTCTTGCAAAGCCAGCGGGTAATTCACGACAATGCAACAACTATCGTTCCTTTGTAGGCAGAGCCCGACCAATGGCCACCTTGGTCTTAATTAACCTCTCCATCACATATAGCTTGCAAGCTCTTGGTTCCGTGATCTCATCCACAGGATATCTCATGTTGGGATCTTCTACGATGGGATGCACGTTACTCCCGCAGCTGCTACGAGGCACCATTGGGCTAGTGAGAGCTGGGGCGCCATCTTCTTGAACAACAGGCGGACGCTGGCTCAATGTTTGTTGAAGCTCTTCATGCAGCTTATCATGTGAAGCCTGCATTTCGTCACGGACCTGTTGTAAAAGATGGTCATAGACTGTCTGTTGCTGAGCTCTGGACCGAGAACGACTTCTGTACGAGCCCGAATATGACTCAAAGCCAAGGTCCCATGGAACTTAGTTGGGAGCACACCCCTAAGTGCAGCTGGAAGCAGTTGGGTCATGATAACATGACAGTCGTGGGCCTTCAAGCAGCTCATGTTGAATTTTGTCTCTTTTCTGTTCACTAGCCTTCTAATGTTGGAGGAGTAGCCGGTTGGCACTTTAAGTTCATCGAAGAATTTACAAATCTTCTTTTTCTCTTTGTCACCCAGTGTCCATGCAGCAACCGGTAGTTTCTTCTTCCCATCAGGTTGTATAATAGGGTGTAGTTCTGGCCGTACACCCATCTCTTCTAGGTCCTGTCGAGCTTCCAATGAGTCTTTTCCTTTCCACTTCGTGTCCATTAACGTGTCAAGTGTGCTCTCAGCCACGTTTTTAGTTAGGTGCATGCCATCCAATGTGTGGCGGACATGCAGGATTTTCCAATAAGGAAGCCTCCAAAACAAAGAGTTCTTTTTCCATATGGAACCGTTTGGTGCGTGTACACTTCCTTTGCCCTTTCCAAAAACCACTTCAACTTTGCTTACTATTTTGTATATCTCACTCCCATTGCAGTACTTCGGAGGCAAGCGGTTATCAATTGATCCATCAAAGAATTTCTTGTTCCGACGATACGGGTGGTCTCGATGAAGGAACATACGATGCCCCATGTAGACCATCTTCTTGCTTTTGTTCAACCATCTAGCGTCTGTGTCATCCACACAAACCACACAACCATTATAGACCTTTGTAACCTGGCCTGATAAGCAACCAAGGCCGGGTAGGTCAGTTATTGTTACAAACAACAATCATTTTAATGTGAAGTGTTCTCGCTTGTATTCATCCCAAACCTGCACACCTTCATTCCACAACAAAAGTAGATCATCCACCAATGGCTCCAGATACACATCAATATCATTGCCAGGCTGCTTTGGCCCTTGTATCAGCAAAGGCATCATAATGTAAGTCCGCTTCATACACAACCAAGGGGGAATGTTGTATATGCAAAGAGAGACAGGCCAGGTGCTGTGTTTGCTGCTCACCATGTTAAAAGGATTCATCTCATCCGTACTCAAACCGAACCTTACGTTCCTGATCTCCTTTGTGAATGTTTTCTTGAAATGATAATCAATAGCCCTCCACTGTGAACCATCTGCCGGGTGCCTAATCGTTCCGTCTTTCAAACGCTCTTCTTCATGCCAACGCATAAGCTTTGCTGTCTTTGGGTTAGCAAATAACCGCTTCAACTGAGGAATTATGGGGAAATACCAGACGACCTTGGCGGGTGGCCTTTTATTCCTGTCACAGGTCATATGTATAGCTGACGCAGACTTGTACCTCAGAGTTTCGCACACTGGGCATGCATCCAAATCTTCATAGTCATCACGATACAATATGCAATCTTTGGGACATGCATGGATTTTCTGTACCTCGAGCCCCATTGGACATATCATTTGCTTCGCCTCGTACGTGTTCTTAGGCAACCCATTCGGGCTTGGAAGCATCTTCTGCATAAGATCCAACAAACTGTCAAATCCTTTGTCCGACAGGCCATTAGATGACTTCAACTCCAATAGCAAGAGGTCAGTCTCAAGCTTGGACATGCTACATCCATGGTACAAAGGAGTTTTGACATCCTTCCTCATCTGATCTAGCTTCTTCAAATTCTTCGCATCAAGGCATTCTAGCTCACCATCACGTATCATCTGGTCAATGTCGTCCACCACATCATCATCTAGTAATGTATCTGCAAAGTTATCCATGAATGATCTATGGACATTTCTCGTATCATCCCGTGTGGCCACCTGGAACGTTTTCCGCAATTTCTGAACCACATTTGGTTGTGTGGTTTCATTCTCACCTTCCTCCCCATGCTTGTTCCAAATCTTATAGTTTGCCATGAAACCCCTACACAACAAGTGACGTCGGATCTGCTCGACGTTTCGAAATTGCTTCTGGTTTTTGCAATCAATGCACGGACAATATATATATCCATCGCTTGTTTGGTACACCCTCGCAACATTAACAAAGGAGTCAACCCCGTTGACAAAGGAGTCATCTCCACTGGCACCGTACATCCAACCTCGTTCATCCATCTATTACAAACAAAACGGGTTTGTTCTTAAACCAATATTCTAATAAAACAATAATGCCAAGTTATTTGCAAATCAATTGCACGAAGTGTTGCTAGATACAAACCTTGAGACAAGGGAGTGGATACTTGGACATATATCTTCTTAAATCCGGAACAAGAGCCCTCTACCAAATTGATGCCAAATTTCAAAACCTTGTTGCAATAGAACGAGACTTACACATTTGGATAATCCATGAAGAAATTGGTGACAAACGCTCTAGAGGCAAAAAAAAGAGACTTCCCATCACATTCTGCGTGATTTTGATAAGCATTCTAGAAAGTAAGCAAAGCATGCTAGATACTAACCTTGTTGCAATGGAATGAGAGTTACACATTTGTATAATCCATGAAGATCAAATTGATGAAAAATGGCCTAGAGGCAAAAAAAGAGACTTTCCATCACATTTTTCTCAATTTTGCAACAATCAAACTAAAGAATTATGGAAGGATGTCTATATACTAATCTTCAAGCAAGTAATTGATGATCAACCTATGAAATTACAATTGCTCCTTTGATTTTCAAGACAAATGAGCTCTAGAGAGTATGAAAGAGCCCCTCCATCAAATTCATGGCAAATTTCAAAATCTAGTGGTTGAAACAAGCTACAAATTGAAAGAGTTGATTGTTACCAACCTCAAAAAAAAGTTGATGGAGAGCTTTCTTCAAAAAATGTGACATTTCTTGAGCATTTTGATGAAAATGGCCGCAACAATGGTGAAAACAATGGTGGGCGTCGGGTTGGAGAAGAAGAGTGGGAGGGGGAGAAGGGGTTTTGTACTGTAGCAGCCATCACAAACGGTTTGTAAGAAGAACCGTTTGTGATGGCCTCGGGGGCATCACAAACGGTTTTTTACAAGAACCATTTGTGATGCCCCACATCACAAACGGTTCCAACGGCTACCACGCTTAGCTGCCTTGGAACCGTTTGTGATGTGTGCATTACAAATGGTTTTGGCTGGGCGTTTGTGATGTCCGATTTTGTAGTAGTGACCGTCCGCATAGTCAAAGTATCCACGTCTCATAGACTCATACCACGACGTTCAGTCAGCTCATGGCTCAGCTCTCGGTCTCGGATTGATGATATGGTGCCATCTGCCATGTTGGGGGAAAATGATCCTTTAATTGCTTGACTAAAAAACCATATGATTCCAACTTCCAATAGTTGACGAGGACTAATTTCTGATTGGAAAAACCAAATTAGTACCATTGTGCCAATTGAGGTTTTAGTATTTGATATTGCTTTTGTAATATTTAGGCCTTGTTTAGTTCCCCAAATCTGGCCCCAAATTCCACTATACAAAAAGAAGATTTCTAACACATCAAAATGTCGACACATGTATGAAGTACTAAATGTAGATGAAATCAAAAACTAATTGCACAGTTTTGTTGTACTTTGCGAGACGAACATTTTGAGCCTAATTAATCAATGTTTGGACAATTATTCACAGATACAAACGAAATGCTACAGTGACACATTAATAATTGCCAAACTTCGAAACTAGGCCTTAAACTCTTTGCTTACTATTGCATTGTTTCATTTACGCCACCAGTATTAGGGTCAAAATTAAAACTTGTTCGGTTCATGCCGCCTGAAACTAGAAATTTGTTCAACCATACCACAACAAACTATTAGAAACTTAGACATTTTTTGGTATGTTTTAATTCTAGAAATTAACAGTAAATTCATGATGGCAGTTAGTAATCTTGTGATAACAGAGCATGTGCATGTGTTCATGTTACCGATGGGGTGGACCAGTACCGGAGGCACTGGGTGCGCCGTAACCGATATGGGCGAGACCAGTACCAGAGGCACCAGGTGCGCCGTCACCAACTGGAGTATTGATGTTAGTCATACTTGACTGGCCTGGCTTGGACTAGTCGATTTTAGGCGGTGCAGTGACGAGTTGTTGCAGTGCAGTCCCTCGGACGGCCTTCTGGCTACCAGGAAGTAGGCGTTGATGCGAGCGAGAGGTTTAGCAAACATTGAGGGAGAAAGAGAGGTGTGAGAGATATGTTTGTCAGTCCTTATATAAGCGCATAGGAGGAGAGGGGGATGAAATGACAACATGTCGTGTCTCGGCCACTAGCCACGGCGAGGCGAGCGAGCGCGTGTGACATGCCCCACTCCTATAGCCAACTTCACAAGCGGTCCACGAACTGGTCCACCACTTAAGTTGGTCCACCACTTAAGTTGGTGGAAAATGATCCTTGAAATTGCTTGACTAAAAAACCATATGATTCCAACTTCCAATAGTTGACGAGGACTAATTTCTGATTGAAAAAAACAAATTAGTACCATTGTGCCAATTGAGGTTTTAGTATTTGATATTGCTTTTGTAATATTTAGACTCTTTGCTTACTGTTGCATTATTTCATTTACGCCACCAGTATTAGCGTCAAAATTAAAACTTGTTCGGTTCATGCCACCTGAAACTAGAAATCTGTTCAACCATGCCACAATAAACTATTAGAAACTTAGACATTTTTTGATATATTTTAATTCTAAAAATTAACAGTAAATTCATGATGGCAGTTAATAATCTTGTGATAACAAAGCATGTGCACATGTTCATGTTACCGATGGGTGGGACCCGTACCGGAGGCACCGGGTACGCCGTCACCAATATGGGCGGGACCAATACCGGAGGCACCGGCTACGCCGGTCAACAACTGGACTATTGGTGTTAGCCATACTCGACTGGCCTGGCTTGAACTAGTCGATTTTAGGTGGTGCAGTGACGAGTTGTTGCAGTGCAGTCCCTCGGACGGCCTTCTGGCTGCCAGGAAGTAGACGTTGGAGCGAGCGAGAGGTTCAGCAAACATTGAGGGAGAAAGAGGTGCGAGAGATATGTTTGTCGGTCCTTATATAAGCGCATAGGAGGAGAGGGGGATGAAACGACAACACGCCGTGTCTCGGCCACTAGTCACGGTGACGCGAACGAGCGTGTGGCTGGTGCTGATTTGTGCTGAGAGAAAAATATTGCTGGCTCGTTTGGTACAAATGGCTAGTGCTTATTTGTGCTGAGAGAAAAATACCGCTGGCTGACGTTGATAAGCCAAGCTAGCGGTGCGTCATTTTTTAGCCCAACTTTACCAAACTTGCGGCTTTTGTTTTCTTCACCAAAGTTTCTTTGATGCGCCACACTTTGCCGAACTTAGGCATGGCAAGGTATGAACCAAACAGGCCCGAATGCATCATATGCAAACAGATGTTACAACACATAAGCATCACAGCATCGTTCGGAAAAAAAAATACATATGCATCACAGTATCAGATCCTCTCCAAAAAAAAAGGTGCTTCATAGTTCATAGTTTCACACAGTATCAGATCCTCTCCAAAAAAAAAGGTGCTTCATAGTTCATAGTTTCACACAGTATCAGATCCTCTCCAAAAAAAAGGTGCTTCATAGTTCATAGTTTCAGACTACTAGCATTAGATAATTAACTGACTTCGATACGATGGGTGTGTTTATATCCGCAAAAAGTTGGGTAAAAAGTCACATCGGATACTGTAGCAATTTTCATTTGTTTGTGATTATCGTTGTCCTGCCATGACCTAACTAGGCTCAAAAGATTCGTTTCGTCATGTACATCAAAACTATGCAATTAGTTTTTTTATTTATCCACGTTTAGTGTTCCATGCATGCGTCATTTGATATATTTAATGTTTCGATGGGATGTCGATGTGATGTGGATGTGATAGAAAGTTTGGGTTTTTGAGGTATCTAAACACCCTCGATGGCACATGATTAGCAACAAGATTTACACTGAACCATGCGACAAAAGGATATGATTGATCCAGCCCAGCTCTGCCTTATCTGGCTAGCAGTGCTTTTTGCAGGAGATATTGCTACCTTAGGTTCTAGATTGGCATTTCAAGGAATATGTACATGGTAGAACAGTTCTAAATTCACAAAGGATACTTCTATGACTACGGCAGATGCGTTGTACTTCGACGACCTGACTAACAATGTACCGTCTTATTCTCCTGAGACGATATGCTGTTGATGACTGCAGAAAGGGGGTCATTCTGCATCTGTCTGCTCAGCTTCATTGCTTATCTTCTGCCTTTTTGGCTCCCTCTCTTCTATAATCGCCATCTTCTCCTAATGTCAATCCGGGGAAAAAAAGAATTGGTCACCCGACTAGCTGTTTTTTATAAGTTCAATCCAGTTTTCCAAAATCAAATGCAACCTTTTACATATCACTTATACATAATTGAATCGGGCGATATTTAGTTTCAAAAGTTTTTCAAAAAATATTTAGTTTCAAAAGGAAATAGAAGAATAAAGGAGTCTCACATCATATTCTACCTTTTTCAGTGGTGAACGGGAGCTGCAGGATGCAGGGGAGCCCACGTCCTGTGGCAATTCATAACCACCTGCTTCATCCTCTTCTTTAACCACCATCTTCTCCTAACATCAATGGACAAATTAAAAACCAGCTTGATCAGCCAGATCTGAGTTTTTCTGGAGGTCAACCCACTCACAGAAAATATGATGCAACTTTCTTCTTCACATCACTTTACATCCGCATGTCATTTTGATTTCTAAAAGGAATAAAGAAAAACAAAGGGATATATTATCTTCTACCTTCTTAACATTTTTTATGGGACTGGAGTCGCAGGTTACAGAAGAGCCCTCTTCCTCCGACAGGAGAGGGTTACCTCTTGCAGCCACCTGAGCTGAACCAATGAGCTGCAGCTCATCCTCGTCCAGGATGTGCTCCACAACAAAGCACCCGTTGGCAGCAGAAATTACGAAGGCGTGGCTCTGGTGGGAACAAAGAACAGCTGAAATCTTTTCACCTGTTACCCCTCCAACTAGATCCTCTGCTGCAGCACCAACAAGCTCCCGTGCCTGATCATCAAAAATCAGGACATCCATAGCGCCTGTTGCATCTTCCATCATTGCATTCAGCTTGTACCTTGCTTACCAATAACATCAACATGATTAACAACTTTCAGAAGGAAAACATAACAGGGTTCTGTGTATGGAACTCTGAATTGAGCAGCCATGAGGGAATGGCAGCCAGGGCCTTTCAGGTTCTTACCGTGGAACAAGCGGTGGATTTTTTGGGCAACCTTGGATGCACGAGGAATTGATTCCATCCCCACCGATTGACCGTTTGCAGTGGAAGCATGACTGATAAAACCAACCTTTGGTGCAATCTATGCCTTTCAAGGTGGCTCTGCACAAAAATGTGGTGCCTGACTACAGAGGAGAAAGAACAGATAAGTGACCGAAACATAGATTTGAATCTGATCACAATGCAGCAACTTACATGTAATTCATGTGGGCTCAGGCTTTTCAGCTGCTTGATTGTTCTCCAGCATTTAACTAAGTCAGCTGGATTTATAGGATTTTGTACCTGACACGGGAGGAGTTTGATCGGTATATGTGGACCTGTCAGACTCTATACACATAAAACAGTTAGCACTGGACTAATGTATTTCTCCACAAGTATAAATCATTGAATTCACTCAGACTGAACCTTGCGCGGAACAATTGCACCTCTGGTATATCCAAATCCAAATAGTATTTTGAAGCTGATGTTGAGCGAACTGTAAATCCTTTGTCTAAATAACATGACAGTGTTATGAGATCTGCAACACAAGGAAATAGGAAAGTGCAATATAGTGCGGCTTAACAAATAATTGAGTGGAGATCAGACCAGGGTATCGTTGAACCACCATCCCTGCAAAAACAGCAACAACTGGGACTTTTTGGCCTTGCGCAGAAACGTGCTCTGCATCAAAATTTCGACCAAGATCTCCGTACCAGTGCAACATTCAATTCCCTTCCCCTGAAAACGGTCACGTATAAACTAAAGCGCTCTCAACAAAAATAAAAAAATGATGATTCAGAAAGAATACAGGTAACTATCACCTTAAATCGCGTAAACGGATGTTGCTAAAAGATACGTTGCGCCAAATTTTCCACTTCCACTTCTGCCCCACATCTTCAACAGATACTATCTGGCCAATCACATCTACAAACAAGTGAAAGGGTCAGATTAGAGTCTTACTTCAGAACAGTGTCAAACAGGAAAACTTCCATTGCAAATGCACTGTCAGCTCCCCAAACCATGTACCTGTAAACAAGCATTTATCGCCATTCCTAGAAGGAACATCATCGAAATCAACAAACTGAAAGCTATGTGAAGCGTCCCTCGAGAGAGAACTTAATGTGATACAAATACCAGTCCCAGGATGCTGGTTCACATTATTACAACAGTTGGATCAGTACAAAAACAACATTACGGGTAACGGTGGCATTGCAGGGCCACGACAAACAGAACTAACACTAAGCTCCAGATAAAAAGGTTAAAAACATAGAGGTCTTCATCAGAGTGGCAACGCATGCGGCTTCCAGCGGGTACCCCTAATTCACAGGCAAAGGTTGGGTGCAGAACGAACCCTTCTAAACGACGTCCTCAGGCACAAAGTCCGGGTCTGCCTCTGCAACAGATTAAGCAAGGGTGAGTACATACGTACTCAGCAAGCGCAACCACAACCACGCGGGGGGGGGGGGGTATAACAGAAGTATGCAAGTATTGAAACAAGGATGGCTCATGGTTTATTTGGCAGCAAGGCAAATTTTTATTACACATGCCAGGGGTTAGTTTTTGCAAAGGGTTTTCACAATTATTTCTTTTGATAGTAAATATAATACTTTTTCCTATAAGATTTTGGTGCTACCAGATTTCCCATCTATCGTAGCCCATGTCAGAACATTTCTCAGTTCAACCAAACACCAAAACTTTCTTACATTAAAACAGGGGACTAGTGAAGTGACCAAGCCGTAACTCGCCCAATACCGTGGACACGGCTATCCGGATAGGTTTAACTCTGCAGAGGTGTACACAACCACAAGTAGGCTGCCACCACATGAACACCTTAGTGCCAGCGCAGCTCCTAACAAAGCCATTACCCACCATAGCTAGACTGACCAGTTATCACAGACGCGACCAGGGGGTAAGCAACCTACCAACGAGGTTCTACCCAGGGGCATACATCACATAGATCGTATCCCCGGCTCCATGGCCCTCTGTTGCTCACCAGCACACCACATAACCAGCAGCTCAACTAGTGGGATTTATGCTAGGCCGTTGCCACATACAACGGTCGAGTGGTGGTACAATAAAATGGGTTAGGCTAGATGACACATCAACATCATCCCAAAACTTGTGATAGGATAGACAACTCCCACCATGCTCAACCACACCGGTTCGAGCTCCCCTCGGTATTTCACACGGAAATACCGTCTGTCTCATCCCACACGGGTACTCATTTACACAAATCATCTCTTTTATTTTAAGGCACGCACACCGTTGCTTTTGTAAACACCTACGTGATTGTCATGGGGTATAATGGTAAGATGTTCCTAAGCATTTCTAGCAGTGACTAATATTCAAATAGAGCATGGTCACATTTAAATATTAATCTAGGTTGTCAAGGAAATAGTCATAGCAATCAAGGCATGGCTATCCAACCAGGTTTAGCGGAAAAATTATGCAAGTTTTATAAATCAGGCCATGGGTTGTGTTTATAAATACTGGGACAAAGTATGCATCAAAGGGTGGGATTGCACTTGCCGTTCTCCCAACCCTCGGGGGATTCCTGCCCGGGGTCTTGGTCTCCAAGCTCCTGCTCGTAGCACTGCTCTTCCTCAAGTCCTTCCTCGTTCCCAGCGGAGTCTACGGCACACACAAACAAACACCCAATAAATGAAAGAAAAACTTTTATTGAGCTCCGAAAGAAAGAACGGAAAATGAGAGCGAATGATAATGACATGATTAATTTTGAGAATGGACTGGATGGGTTGGTGGGAATATACTGGTGATTATTGTGGTGGAGTTTGGGGTCAAACGGGATTAAATTGGCGCATGAAATGACGAATTTGGTGGAGGTTTAGGGGCTGTTTAAAAAGAAAAGGACCTTTCTGTAATTATGGAAAAGTTCAGGGGCCTCTCGCAAATATAACAGAGAGAGGGGGAATAGTGCAACGGACTGCGGGTTAATTCATTTAAAGCACAGGGGGTCATGCGTAAACGTGCAAGAGAGAGGGGGCCTATGCACATTGGACTGCGGGTTCGAATAGGTGAAGGGGCAGGGGGTTATGGGCAAAATGCCCATCTTCTTTTTCGCGAAACAGTGCCAGGGGGGAGCGACGGCGGCGATGATGTCCGGCCAAATCGCCGGCGATTGGGGCGGCGGCGGTGGACGGGAACAGGGGGAAAAGATCGTGCGGGACATGACGAGTCCACACGTGGTCCTACCTCGGGCGGAGGTGGTCAGCGGCGAGCTGCCCACGAGAGCAGGCGGCGGCGGCGGCTCTGGAGGTGGTGGCGGCGGCGCTGCAGTGGTGGGGAGGGTGAATTGAGGGGCGCTCGAGCTGGTGGAGGTGGAGGGGATGCGGGTGAGCCAATTTATAGGCGCGGAGGTGGTTCGGGTAGGCGGGACGACGAGAGGCCGGTCGGGCGGCAATGGTGGTGGCCGGCGGGCGGGATTTAAGACGGCCGGCGTGGTGGGTTGCACGGGAATCGAGGGCAGTTCTGTGGCGGGGCAGTGTGATGCGGTGCTTGTCGTGTTGTGGCGTGAGCGCGGTGTGGTGGCGACAGGACGGCGGCGGGGCCGGCGGTGGCGTGGTCGGCGCGGGAGTTGCGTACGGCGGTCGGAGCGGCGGGCCGGGGTGTGGTGTGCTCGATGGGTGGAGTGGCTCAACGGTGGCGTGCTCGCGTAGACGCCGTGGTCCGGCGACGACGGTGGCGGGGTCACGGTGGTGGGCGGCACGGCGGTGGTGTACGGCAGTCGGGCGATCACGACGAGCAGAGCGGGTGATGGCGCGCGGGCAGAGCGTGCTCGGCTCTGGTGAGCAGAGCGGTGGCGTGCGGCGATGGCAGCGGTGTACGGCGGCCGGGGTCCGGTGGCCGACGGGCACGTGGGGCGGTGCGGTTCCGTGTGCGCCGGAGGTGTTCGTCGACGGGAGGGCGGAGTCGGCGTGCACGGCAGCGCCGAGCCGGAGTGCAGCGGTGGAGGGGCGGAGCGGCGATGGCCGGGTGGCGAGGGGACAGCCGGCGGCGTGCACGGCGTCGGGATGGGGAGCAGAGAGGTGAGCGGAGGTGGGGCCGGCGGGAAGGAGGTAGTCGGCGGCGAGCGGAGCAGGGCAGAGGCGTCGGCAGAGGAAACAGAGGAGGGGGAAAAATGAGGAGAAAAGGGAAAAAAGAAAAATGGAGAAGAAAGGAAGAAAAGGGAAAACGAAAGAAAAGAAAAGGAGAGGGGAAAAAGGGGAGGGAAGCGGCGGGATTCGCGGCGGAAGGACGACGGGTGGTCGACGACGGTCGGCCAGTGGTGGACGGGTCCGGCGGGCGACCCGAGAGTGTTCGACACGAGGCGGGACGGAAAAAGAGGGGGCGGTGACAACGAAGCGAACAGGAAAGGAGGGGGGGAAAACGGTGGTAACAAGAAGGACAAGGTTTTGGCGGAAGCGGGAGCTCGGGCGGTAAAGATTTTGAAAGATTTTTTTTAGCGGCGATTTATTTAGGTGTTTTTCCAGAGATTAAAACGCGGGCGTTACAAACCTACCCCACTTAAAAGGAATCTCGTCCTCGAGATTCGGCTGGCTCCTAAAAAGGTGGGGGAACTCTTTCTTCAAGGCATCTTCTCTTTCCCACGTAGCTTCCTTTACACTGTGTCTGCTCCACTGTACTCTGCATATTCGCGCTTCGGAGTTTCTGGTTCTCTTGGTGACGGTGTCCAAAATTTGACCGGTACCTCCTGATAACGCAGATCCGTCTGTAGGTCTATTTCTTCTTCCGGTATGTGTTCTTCCTCAGGTACCCTCAGGCATTTTCTTAACTGTGAGATATGGAATACTGGGTGTATATCTGACATTGCTTCGGGTAATTCCAATCGGTAGGCCACCTTTCCAACTTTCTTTTACACCGGGTATGGTCCGATGTACCGAGGGGCCAACTTTCCATGGGCTTGAAATCTACGGGTTCCCCAGATGGGTGAAACTTTGAGATAAACAAAATCTCCTGGATTAAATTCCAGTTCTCGTCTCTTCTTGTCTGCGTAGCTTTTCTGTCTGGACTGAGCTGCTCTCAACCTCTCCCTAATTTCAGCTACTTTTTCTTCGGCTTCTTTTATGAGTGCGGGTCCCACTAGTGTACGCTCTCCTACTTCTGACCACATTAAAGGAGTTCTGCACTTTCTCCCGTAGAGAGCTTCAAACGGTGACATACCCAAACTTGCCTGATAACCATTGTTGTAGGAGAACTCTGCATAAGGTAAACTCTGTTCCCAATCTTTACCATAGGTAAGGACACATGCTCTCAGCATATCTTCCATAATTTGATTTACTCGTTCTGTCTGGCCATCGGTCTGAGGGTGATACGCGGAGCTAAAGTCCAACTTGGTGCCCATAGCTTTATGCAAACTTTTCCAAAATCTAGAGGTGAACTGGGTCCCTCGGTCCGAAACAATTCTACTGGGCACCCCATGCAACTTTACTATGCTTTCCACGTAGAGCTTGGCTAGTTTCCCTCCACCATAATTCGTCCGTACAGGTAAAAAGTGAGCGACTTTAGTGAGTCGGTCCACTATTACCCATATAGAATCATGTCCCTTCTGTGTTCTGGGTAACCCTACTACGAAGTCCATTCCTATCTCATCCCATTTCCAAACTGGAATAGGCAAGGGTTGTAATAAACCTGCGGGTTTCTGGTGTTCGGCCTTAATTCTTTGGCAGGTGTCACAATGGGCGACAAATTGAGCTATGTCAGCTTTCATTCCTTTCCACCAATAGTTCTGCTTTAAGTCCAAATACATTTTGGTGGATCCTGGGTGAATGGAATATTGCGAGTTGTGAGCCTCGTCCATGATTAACTGTCTAAAGCCTCCTTCCTTAGGCACACAAATCCTATCCTGGAACCACAGCGTTCCTTTGCTGTCGACTCTAAAGTCTGGTGCCTTATTTTCTCCGGTGTGCTTGCAGATCTGCACTAAATCCTTGTCTGTTCCCTGGGCTTCTCTGATCCGATCCTCCAGAGTGGACTGGATCGTCAGTTGATGGCTATTATTCCGAGGGACGATGTACACATTTAGTCGTGCCATTTCTTCTTGTAGGTGGGCACTTTTGGGTCTGTAGGATTTTCGGCTCAGGGCATCCGCCACTACATTAGCCTTGCCAGGGTGGTAATGAATTTCCACATTATAATCTTTAACCAATTCTAACCATCTTCTCTGCCTGAGGTTTAGATCTGGTTGGGTGAAAATATACTTTAAGCTCTTATGATCCGTGTATATTTCACACTTGTTCCCGATTAGGTAATGTCTCCAGATTTTGAGTGCGTGCACCACGACTGCAAACTCTAAGTCATGCGTTGGGTAATTCTGCTCGTGAGGTCTAAGTTGTCGGGAGGCATATGCCACAACCTTCCCATCTTGCATGAGGACACACCCTAATCCTTGGCGGGACGCGTCACAGTAAACGACGAAATCCCTGTGAATGTCTGGTAGGGTTAAAACTGGGGCAGCGGTCAGCTTTTTCTTCAGCTCTTGGAAACTCTTTTCGCACGACTCGGTCCAAACAAATTTCTTTTCTTCTTTAAGCAATTCTGTCATGGGTCTGGCTATCTTGGAAAATCCTTCAATAAACCTCCGGTAATACCCAGCTAAACCCAGAAAACTTCTGATCTCACTCACATTGGTTGGTTGCTGCCAGTTCGAGACTGCTTCTACCTTCTCAGGGTCTACTGCTACCCCTTCTACGGTCAAATTATGACCAAGGAAAGCTACTTTTTCCAGCCAAAATTCACACTTGCTGAATTTGGCATAGAGTTGATGCGCCCTCAACTTTTCTAACACTACTCGTAAGTGCTGTTCATGCTCTTCGGCACTCTTGGAGTAGATGAGTATGTCGTCAATAAAGACTACGACAAACTTGTCTAACTCATCCATAAATACTTTGTTCATGAGATTCATGAAGTAAGATGGTGCATTGGTGAGCCCAAATGGCATCACTGTGAACTCATACTGCCCGTAACGGGTGACAAATGCGGTCTTTGAGGTGTCACTCCCCTTAATCTTCAGTTGGTGATACCCAGTCTTTAAGTCAATCTTGGAAAAGTACTTGGCTCCTTTCAACTGATCAAAGAGGTCATCAATTCTAGGGAGTGGGTATTTATTCTTGATAGTGACATCATTTAGTGCACGATAGTCGATGCACAACCTCATGCTCCCATCTTTCTTCCTTACAAAGAGTACTGGGGCTCCCCAAGGGGACGTACTGGGCCTGATAAATCACATCTGTTGCAACTCTTCTAGTTGTTTCTTTAACTCTGCTAACTCTGAGGCTGCCATCCTATAGGGTCTCTTGGCTATAGGAGAGGTTCCAGGGACAAGTTCAATAGCAAATTCTATGTCCCTGTCTGGTGGCATTCCAGGCAAAACTTCGGGAAACACATCAGGATACTCTCTGATTACCGGGAGTTCTTCTATGGTTTTTGTCTCCATACTAAAGATCATAGGGTCTGGTCCACTTCCTTTGGTGTGGCAGGTCACTTGTATTCCATCTGGGTTGGTCAGGTGCACTACCTTGTCAGCACAATCTATGAGACCATTGTGCTTACCTAACCAGTCCATTCCAAGGATCACATCTATTCCTTTGGACTCTAGTACTACTAGGTCTGCTAGAAACTCTACCCCACTTAAAAGAATCCGTACCCGTGAACAACCTAGTTGGCATTTGATATCACCTCTAGGCGTCCGGGTTACTAGGGGTGTTTTTAGTAGTACTGTAGGTATTTTGTGCTTTTCCACAAAACTTGATGATATGAAAGAATGCGATGCTCCAGAATCAAATAATATTGTTGCCAAAACTGAACTGACTAGGTACTCACCGAGTACTACTCCTTGTGCTCCTTGAGCTTCCTGCGCGTCGATGTGGTTGACACGTGCTCGTCCATACGACTGCTGGGTGTTGTTGTTGTTGTGGCTGCCGGTGTTGGTGCTGCGGACGGGCACACGGTTGGCTCCAGATACTGGCGGTTTGGGCCCATTCACCGAGTTGGAGTAGACTGATATCGCAGGCTTGTTCCTAGGGTATGGGCAATCCGCGATGTAATGTCCGGTCTCACGGCAGTTGAAGCAGGCTCTCGCATTGCTGTTGCTGGCTGTGACTTGACTGACCTTGCTCTGTGGTGGCTTTGAGGTGTTCTGGCTCTTGTACTGGTTGTTGGGAGTCTGGGTGCTTGTAGTCTGAAATTGGGTCCTGTACTGTATGGGAGCCTGGGTCCTAGGTGCAGCATAACCGGAGCTTCTGGGCTTCTATGAGCGGTCCATCTGGCGGTTCTTGCTTTCCAAGAACTTGCGCTTGTTCTCTTGCCTGGCATCCATTCTGGCCTTTTCTGTGACAATGGCCTTCTTCATCAGTGTGTTGAAGTCAGGGAAACTGCGGGAGACTAACAGGGCTCGAAGGTCTGGGTGTAGACCTTTGATGAAAGCGTCCTGCCGCTTTGCATCTGTCTTCACTTCATCCGGTGCATAACGGGCCAGTTCAGTAAACTCGTGGGTGTATTCCTCCACGGTCTTGTTCCCTTGCCTTAGCGCGCGGAACTCATCTGCCTTGCGCCTCATGGTGGCGTCGGGGATGTGGTAGCGACGGAACTGTTCTTCAAACTCCTTCCGGGTGATTGCAGACTCGTCTGGGAAGCCGCACAGTAAGCGTCCCACCATGCTAAGGCAGTTCCAGTGAGTTGGTGAGAGGTCAGAAGAACTTTGTCACGGTCTTCACATCCAAACGGTTCCAGCTTTCTCTTAATAGTTCTCAGCCAATCATCTGCTTCTAGGGGGTTGCTGGATCCTCCAAAGGTGGGTGGTCGGGTTCTCAGGAAGTTGGTCAACTTGTCACCCGCATTGGGCCTACGGGTTGTTTCCTGACGGCGGCTGGCATTCCACACATTCTGCATGAACATGGTGTGGTGGTACAAAGCTTGTGCCAAGTTGAAGTCTGGCGGAAGCGGGGGTACAACAAACGATCCTTCATTCTGACTCCCTGGATGACTCGCTTCTGGCCTACCTCCTACCGGTGCCTGTCCTCCAGGTTGGTTTTCTCCCATAGGATCCTGCTGATCCACTTCCTGGTTCTTCGGGTTCTCTCTTCTCCCTTCTGGTGGCTCTCCTCTAGCTGGGGGGCGCGTCTCTGAGGGGCGCTTGTACGTGTGTTCACCATCTGCAGGTTGAGCAAGGCCTTCGTGAGATTGAGTTAAGATGATATTTAATTTATTAGTTCGCATTTTTGAAAAGGCAGAAACACTTCTGCCGAGGCACAAACATCACACAAGCTAACTAGCAAGCGCACAAGGTTCCATTCCAACAGCTGAGGGGTTACAACACTTTGGGGGGGGGTCCACAAGACTAGCACTACAAGGCGGGATACAGGACATGGTAAGGAAACTACTGCTAGGGATACAAAGGTTCTGCGGACCAAGCTGGCTTCATTCCCATCTGCACGCTTGATACTGGACCTACTCGCGGGGCGAGTCTTCTTCTGGGTTAGTGCGCTCTTCTGGCGGTGCAAGTCATGCTTGTTCAGCCTCGGTCAAAGTTCCATTCTCCCGGGGCGGCCCAGATGGTCCTTCCTCAGCGGGCGGTGGTCCTGCGGGAGTTCCCGGCAGTGCTTGAGGGTTCCCCACAACCTCGCCCCATGCCATGACAGGTGTTCCAAGTAGGACATGGGGTTCTCCAATTGCCGGGACGGGCGTTCCACTCTGGGTCCAGTCCTGGATACGCAGGTCCCGAGCCTGCCTGAGGCTTTCTTGGGCAACTGCCTCACTGCTGATGGCGGCAGCAGCTCTTGCTTCAGCTTGGGCCACCTGGACTTGGTGCATGCGGACCGAGAACTCTGCTTGTTCGGCCCGGGAGATTTGTTCCCTCAGGAGCCCGGCTTGCTCGTCAAAGAGTTGGTCCAGGGAGTTGAGGTAGGTGACCACTTGGTACAAAATGGGTTCCTCTTGACGGCGTTGCTCCAAGTTCCTCATGCGGGCCCGCCAGACTGCACTTCTGACGACCGGAGGGAAGTACCTCATTGGGGTGGGGACCAAGTGTCTTTCAAAGATTCCGCACATGAAGCGGAGGGCTTTCCTGAGAGCCAAGGGATAGGTGTCCTGGTGCCTGAATCCTGTGGCGGTCGTACGCCATGCTTCGATGGGGTGGAGGTCACTCTTGGCGACAACT
This sequence comes from Echinochloa phyllopogon, assembly GCA_033239725.1. Lineage (NCBI taxonomy): Eukaryota > Viridiplantae > Streptophyta > Magnoliopsida > Poales > Poaceae > Echinochloa > Echinochloa phyllopogon. The sequence goes on along the minus strand of BTCW01000014.1, from coordinate 6,702,435 downwards.
ATGACCACCCTGCAGCGCTGGGTCCCATGGTGCTCATACTCCCTGCTGTAGTACCTCGGGCGTTCAGGTACACCGAGGCGTTCCAGCGCGGGGATCAACAGGCTAGCGAAGCCCGGTGTGACTGGGCAAACTCCCTGGGTCCATCCTTGTTCCGCCATCTGAAACCAGGGGAAAACAAAAATTGAACAGATGCAGGATAAAAGGTGACATTTATTGCATAACATGGTGGGGTACAAAGATCATGGGTACATCGATGCTAAGCTGGTAGCGCTAACTAGGTACAACAGACTCTACTCAAGGAGGAGCTAGACTAAGTGCTAGTCTAAACTAGGACTCTACTCCAGACAGACTCGACGTTTCTTCAGAGGGAGCTGATACTCTGGTACTGCTTCTTCCGTCTGTGTGCTTGCGTCCACGTGGGTCATCTCGGGTTCTTCTTCCATCAACTCATTCTCCCTCCTGTAGGCTTCAAGTCTATCCATGTACTCAGAGTAAGCCTGGCATCTGGCCTGGTGGGCGGCTAGGGAGCTGACAGCCTGAGTAGCTGTCACCTTCTGTATCTCCAGTTCTCCCGTCACTTCTTCTAGCTCCTTTTCCGCCTTCTCGGCCCTGCGGATCTGGTGCCTCAGCTGTCCCGATGTCTCTCGGTACAGCCTGTCTAAGCCAGTGAGGTAAATGGACAAGTGTGACACAGTGTCCTCCATATCTTCATCTCTCCCAAGGTTCCTCATCTGGGCTATCCACTCACGCCCTCCACTCTCCAGGGGTGGGGTAAATCCTAATGCTGTCCCCACGAGGTACTGCCTGTAGAGTACGCGGAGGCACATCAGGGCTCTTCTTGCGGCTTTGCGGTAGGCGTTGGGGCGATCGTAGCCGGTGGCGTGGACAAACCAAGGTGCCACTTCCTTGTAAAGTGAGCTCCTCTCCACAAAGATGAACATCCGGCACCGACGGGTATCATTGGTGGTGAACTCCCGGTAAAAGTACTCGGGGGTCTCTGTGACTCCAACGTGCTCCAGGCTGAGCAGCAGCAACTTGGGGAGGCCAGGTTCTGCGGGGCAGACTCCCTCGCCCCAACCCTCGTCAACCAGCTGGGCCATCTGGAACAAGTCAAAAAGCCGTCGGTGAGTACTTGTGTGGGGAAAGGATTTAGACGAGAGCAAACTAGTGAGAGGAGACTAGAAAAGGGTCGTGATCCTAGGGGTATGTCCTACGGCCAACCTATCTGAAAGTGCATCTAGGCATTTAATCTATTTTGGTGATTAATGGCAATAGAAATTTGGATATGATGCTTTGCATGAGTTGTGCAGGAATAAAATGAAATAAAAAGGAGAAAATGCTAAAGGAAGGACCCCAACGCTCATTCATATGGTGGAGGACTCAATTGGTGGATTTAAATTTAATTTTCCGTTTGAAATTGAGTATAGGACCACCATACTATCAAGGGGGACGTAGTTGATAAATTCTAGATGCTAAAAGTGCTTTGCTCGAGATGACAAAATCTTAAGAGACACAAAAATCTTCACAAATACCTTTTTCTGCTCGGCCGGAACTTGGGCCGGAAGTTCCGGGCAGCTCGGTCTTGAATTTTCCCTGGCCGGAAGATCCGGCCGTGGCATCGAAAGATGCCTGACTTAGCCATTTTTCGAGCTCACGAGTGTCCTGTTGCAAGTTCCGACCCTAGCCCGGAAGATCCGACCGGAAGTTCCGGCCGGCTCTGTCTTGGTTTTCTCCGGGCCGGAAGTTCCGGGGTCCCCCGGAAGATCCGACATACAGTCGGAAGATCCGGCCCCTGGAACTTTTCTGGAGTTTTGCTAACACGTATCTGTTGTTTGTCGGAAGATCCGACTAAGTGTCGGAAGATCCGGTACCTCTTCGCAGAGCACATAACGGTCATATTTTGGGGGGTTGGTATAAATACCCCACACCCCCCCTCATTCATGAGTGGCTGCACACATGACCTAACACAAGACAAGAGCATTCACTCTCCTCCTCAAATCCCCTCCCAAGCTTGATTCTTGCCAAGATTCACCTAGGGTTTGAGTGAGAGAGAAGACTAGAAGTGAGAACTCCCCTTGTTCATCTCGTGAAGCACTTCGAGCAACTTGAGTTCATTGATTCACGTTTGTTACTCTTGGAGCTTGCTCCTAGACGGTTAGAGGTGCCGGTGAACTCCCATTCTCTTGTGGTTTGAGTCCCGGAAGTTTGTATTACCCTCTCTCTTCGTGGGAGCACATAGTAAATAACTCAATCCTCCTTTGTGGTTGATTGGGAGAGACTTGAGGTTAGTGTGACAGCCCGGCTCTTTGTGAGCATCTCAACGGAGACGTAGCTCCTTTGTGGAGTGAACTTCGGTAGAAAATCCTTTGTCTCCACATTTGCTCTTGATCTTATTGTTTCCATAACTTGATTTGTCCCGATCTACTTATTTGTGGCTATACTCTGTTATTGATCATATATAGAAGGTTCCTTACTTCATTTGTGAGCTTTGTATTCAAGTGGAATTGTCAAAAGGTCATTAGATTTCAAATCTCGAAGTACACTTGAATTGCCTGTCGGAAGATCCGGCTCTTCATCGGATCTTTCGGTATTCTGTTCCAGTCGGAAGATCCTGTACAGTGTCGGATCTTCCTGGCCGGAAGATCCGAGACTGTGTCGGATCATCTGACTTACGGACAGTTTTCGGAGGATTTTGCAGGAATTTTTTAAACAGGCCTATTCACCCCCCCTCTAGGCCTAGTGTTGGTCCTTTCAATTGGTATCAGAGCCTAATCCCTTGTTTAGGCTTAACCGCTAAGGGAAAAACACTATGGCCGGTACGGGAGATGGATCCGAGATGGCTTCCGCTCACAAAGATAAACATCCGACGCCCGTTGAGTCAAGCTCAAGCGATGATGAATTCAACATTAGCGATGCTGATGAGAGCTTGGATGAACAAGAAAAGAAGAAGCAAAGAAGGGAGAAGATAAGGAAGAAGATTAAGGAGAAGGCCGAAAGAAAGGTGCAAAAGCTTCTCAAGAAGAAGATACGAGAAAGAGACGCTCTCGACGGACTTCACTCGGTGTCTTATCGATATGAGACATCTTCTTCTAACAAATCTTTCGACCCTTCTAGTCTTAATTTCTCATCCGTTCCAATGGGCAAAGTCCCCAAATTCAATGGGATTGACTATGCCCGGTGGAGCGATGATATGAAAGTTTACTTGCATGGTCTTCATCCATCTCTTTGGACTATTATGAAAATAGGTGTCGACAAGAGTGCAACGCCAAGTCGAGAACAAGAGTATGACATCTTCCGCAACTCTCAAGCCGTGACCGTGCTTAGGAGTGCTCTAAGCTCCTATGAGTACAACAAGATTAGAGGAATCGATAGTGCCAAGGAGCTATGGGACACTCTTCAAATGGCGCATGAAGGATCGGATGAAGTCAAGGAAGGCAAGGTAGATCTTTTACAAGGAGAACTAGAAGCTTTTGTCATGAAGAAGGATGAGACTTTGCAAGAGATGTATGATCGATTGAAGCTCCTTGTCACCGAAATTAGAATGCTTGGAAGCAATGATTGGGGCGAGAGCAAGGTCACAAAGAAATTGCTTAGAGCATACGCACCCAAGAACCCAATGCTTGCCACAATGATTAGAGAAAGTGACAAGTTCAAGACAATGGTGCCAATGGAGCTATTCAACAAGTTGCAATATCATGAGATGAATAGCTTGGATGTGACAAGGTCAATCCAACAAACCGAAGTCAAGACCATAGCTCTCAAGGCCGAACCAAGCAAGAAATTTGAGTCAAATGAGAAGACCTCAACTTCCAAGAAGAATGAAGACTCAAACGACCATGAGAGCACCGATGAAGAAACCGCTATGATGGTTAGGAACTTCAAGAGATTCATGAAGACAAACAAACACACAAGGTTCCATTCCAACAGCTGAGGGCTACAACACTTGGGGGGGTTACAACAAGGCTCGCACTTCAGGGTGGGGTACAGGACATGGTAGGGAAAGCTACTGCTAGGGATACAAGAGTTCTTCGGACCAAGCTGGCTTCATTCCCATCTGAGTGCTTGACTCTGGGCCTACTCGCGAGGCGAGCTCTCCTCTGGGTTGGTGTGCTCTTCTGGCGGTGCAAGTCGTGCCTGCTCAGCCTCAGTCAAGGTTCCATTCTCTCGAGGCGGCTCAGACGGTCCCTCTTCAATGGGCGGTGATCCTGCTGAAGTTCCTGACAGTGCCTGTGGGTTTCCCACAATTTCTCCCCATGCCATGATCGGTGTCCCAAGTAGGACATGGGGTTCTCCAATTGCCGGAACAGGCGTTCCACTTCTGGTCCAATCCTGGATACGCAGGTCCCGAGCCTGTCTGAGGCTTTCTTGGGCGACTTCCTCATTGCTGATGGCAGCAGCAGCTCTTGCTTCAGCTTGGGCCACCTGGACTTGGTGCATGCGGACCGAGAATTTTGCTTGTTCAGCCCGGGAGGTTTGTTCCCTCAGGCGTTCAGTCTGCTCGTCAAAGAGTTGGTCCAAGAAATTGAGGTAGGTGACCACTTGGTACAAAATGGGTTCCTCTTGACGGCGCTGCTCCAAGTTCCTTATGCGGGCTCGCCAGACTGCACTTCTGACGACCGGTGGGAAGTACCTCATTGGAGTGGGGACCAGGTGCCTTTCAAAGATTCCGCACATGAAGCGGAGGGCTTTCCTGAGAGCCAAGGGGTAGGTGTCCTGGTGCCTGAATCCTGTGGCGGTTGTACGCCATGCTTCGATAGGGTGGAGGTCACTCTTGGCGACAACTATGACCACTCTGCAGCGTTGGGTCCCATGGTGCTCATACTCCCTGCTGTAGTACCTCGGGCGTTCAGGTACACCGAGGCGTTCCAGCGCGGGGATCAACAGGCTAGCAAAGCCCGGTGTGACTGGGCAAACTCCCTGGGTCCATCCTTGTTCCGCCATCTGAAACCAGGGGAAAACAAAAATTGAACAGATGCAGGATAAAAGGTGACATTTATTGCATAACATGGTGGGGTACAAAGATCATGGGTACATCGATGCTAAGCTGGTAGCGCTAACTAGGTACAACAGACTCTACTCAAGGAGGAGCTAGACTAAGTGCTAGTCTAAACTAGGACTCTACTCTAGGCAGACTCGACGCTTCTTCAGAGGGAGCTGATACTCTGGCACTTCATCTTCGGTCTGTGTGCCTGCATCCATGTGGGTCATTTCTGGTTCTCCTTCCATCAACCCGTTCTCCCTCCTGTAGGCTTCAAGTCTATCCATATACTCGGAGTAAGCCTGGCATCTGGCGTGTTGAGCAGCTAGGGAGCTGACAGCCTGAGTGGCTGTCACCTTCTGAATCTCCAGCTCTCTCTTTACTTCTTCCAGCTCCTTTTCTGCCTTCTCGGCTCTGTGGATCTGGTGCCTCAGCTGTCCAGATGTCTCTCGGTACAGCCTGTCCAAGCCAGTGAGGTAGATGGACAAGTGTGACACGGTGTCCTCTATATCTTCATCTCTCCCAAGGTTTCTCATCTGAGCAATCCACTCACGTCCTCCACTCACCAGGGGTGGGGTGAAACCTAGTGCTGTTCCCACGAGGTACTGTCTGTAGAGTGTGCGGAGGCACATCAGGGCTCTTCTTGCGGCTTTACGGTAGGCATTGGGGCGGTCGTAGCCGGTGGCGTGGACAAACCAAGGTGCCACCTCCTTGTAAAGTGAGCTTTTCCCCACAAAGATGAACATCCGGCACCGACGGGTACCATTGGTGGTGAACTCCCGGCAAAAGTACTCGGGGGTCTCTGTGACTCCAACGTGCTCCAGGCTGAGCAGCAGCAACTTTGGGAGGCCAGGTTCTGTGGGGCAGACTCCTTCACCCCAACCCTCGTCAACTGGCTGGGCCATCTGGAACAAGTCAAAAGCTGTCGGTGAGTACTTGTTGTGGAGAAAAGATTTAGACAAGAGTAAACTAGTGAGAGGGGACCAGAAACGGGGTTAAGATCCTAGGGGTACGTCCTACGGCCAACATATCGGCTCTGATACCACCTGAAGCGTCCCCTTGAGAGAGAGAACTTAATGTGATACAAATACCAGTCCCAGGATGCTGGTTCACATTATTACAACAGTTGGATCAGTACAAAAACAACATTACGGGTAACGGTGGTATTGCAGGGCCACGACAAACAGAACTAACACTAAGCTCCAAATAAAAAGGTTGAAAACATAGAGGTCTTCATCAGAGTGGCAACGCATGCGGCTTCCAGCGGGTACCCCTAATTCACAGGCAAAGGTTGGGTGCAGAACGAACCCTTCTAAACGACGTCCTCAGGCACAAAGTCCGGGTCTGCCTCTGCAACAGATTAAGTAAGGGTGAGTACATACGTACTCAGCAAGCGCAACCACAACCACGGGGGGGGGGGGGGTATAACAGAAGTATGCAAGTATTGAAACAAGGATGGCTCATGGTTTATTTGGCAGCAAGGCAAATTTTTATTACACATGCCAGGGGTTAGTTTTCGCAAAGGGTTTTCACAATTATTTCTTTTGATAGTAAATATAATACTTTTTCCTATAAGATTTTGGTGCTACCAGATTTCCCATCTGTCGTAGCCCATGTCAGAACATTTCTCAGTTCAACCAAACACCAACACTTTCTTACATTAAAACAGGGGACTAGTGAAGTGACCAAGCCGTAACTCGCCCAATACCGTGGACACGGCTATCCGGATAGGTTTAACTCTGCAGAGGTGTACACAACCACAAGTAGGCTGCCACCACATGAACACATTAGTGCCAGCGCAGCTCCTAACAAAGCCATTACCCACCATAGCTAGACTGACCAGTTATCACAGACGCGACCAGGGGGTAAGCAACCTACCAACGAGGTTCTACCCAGGGGCATACATCACATAGATCGTATCCCCGGCTCCATGGCCCTCTGTTGCTCACCAGCACACCACATAACCAGCAGCTCAACTAGTGGGATTTATGCTAGGCCGTTGCCACATACAACGGTCGAGTGGTGGTACAATAAAATGGGTTAGGCTAGATGACACATCAACATCATCCCAAAACTTGTGATAGGATAGACAACTCTCACCATGCTCAACCACACCGGTTCGAGCTCCCCTCGGTATTTCACACGGAAATACCGTCTGTCTCATCCCACACGGGTACTCATTTACACAAATCATCTCTTTTATTTTAAGGCACGCACACCGTTGCTTTTGTAAACACCTACGTGATTGTCATGGGGTATAATGGTAAAATGTTCCTAAGCATTTCTAGCAGTGACTAATATTCAAATAGAGCATGGTCATATTTAAATATTAATCTAGGTTGTCAAGGAAATAGTCATAGCAATCAAGGCATGGCTATCCAACCGGGTTTAGCGGAAAAATTATGCAAGTTTTATAAATCAGGCCATGGGTTGTGTTTATAAATACTGGGACAAAGTATGCATCAAAGGGTGGGATTGCACTTGCCGTTCTCCCAACCCTCGGGGGATTCCTGCCCGGGGTCTTGGTCTCCAAGCTCCTGCTCGTAGCACTGCTCTTCCTCAAGTCCTTCCTCGTTCCCAGCGGAGTCTACGGCACACACAAACAAACACCCAATAAATGAAAGAAAAACTTTTATTGAGCTCCGAAAGAAAGAACGGAAAATGAGAGCGAATGATAATGACATGATTAATTTTGAGAATGGACTGGATAGGTTGGTGGGAATATACTGGTGATTATTGTGGTGGAGTTTGGGGTCAAACGGGATTAAATTGGCGCATGAAATGACGAATTTGGTGGAGGTTTAGGGGCTGTTTAAAAAGAAAAGGACCTTTCTGTAATTATGGAAAAGTTCAGGGGCCTCTCGCGAATATAACAGAGAGAGGGGGAATAGTGCAACGGACTGCGGGTTAATTCATTTAAAGCACAGGGGGTCATGCGTAAACGTGCAAGAGAGAGGGGGCCTATGCACATTGGACTGCGGGTTCGAATAGGTGAAGGGGCAGGGGGTTATGGGCAAAATGCCCATCTTCTTTTTCGCGAAACAGTGCCAGGGGGGAGCGACGGCGGCGATGATGTCCGGCCAAATCGCCGGCGATTGGGGCGGCGGCGGTGGACGGGAACAGGGGGAAAAGATCGTGCGGGACATGACGAGTCCACACGTGGTCCTACCTCGGGCGGAGGTGGTCAGCGGCGAGCTGCCCACGAGAGCAGGCGGCGGCGGCGGCTCTGGAGGTGGTGGCGGCGGCGCTGCAGTGGTGGGGAGGGTGAATTGAGGGGCGCTCGAGCTGGTGGAGGTGGAGGGGATGCGGGTGAGCCAATTTATAGGCGCGGAGGTGGTTCGGGTAGGCGGGACGACGAGAGGTCGGTCGGGCGGCAATGGTGGTGGCCGGCGGGCGGGATTTAAGACGGCCGGCGTGGTGGGTTGCACGGGAATCGAGGGCGGTTCTGTGGCGGGGCAGTGTGATGCGGTGCTTGTCGTGTTGTGGCGTGAGCGTGGTGTGGTGGCGACAGGACGGCGGCGGGGCCGGCGGTGGCGTGGTCGGCGCGGGAGTTGCGTACGGCGGTCGGAGCGGCGGGCCGGGGTGTGGTGTGCTCGATGGGTGGAGTGGCTCAACGGTGGCGTGCTCGCGTAGACGACGTGGTCCGGCGACGACGGTGGCGGGGTCACGGTGGTGGGCGGCACGGCGGTGGTGTACGGCGGTCGGGCGATCGCGACGAGCAGAGCGGGTGATGGCACGCGGGCAGAGCGTGCTCGGCTCTGGTGAGCAGAGCGGTGGCGTGCGGCGATGGCAGCGTTGTACGGCGGCCGGGGTCCGGTGGCCGATGGGCACGTGGGGCGGTGCGGTTCCGTGTGCGCCGGAGGTGTTCGTCGACGGGAGGGCGGAGTCGGCGTGCACGGCAGCGCCGAGCCGGAGTGCAGCGGTGGAGGGGCGGAGCGGCGATGGCCGGGTGGCGAGGGGACAGCCGGCGGCGTGCACGGCGTCGGGATGGGGAGCAGAGAGGTGAGCGGAGGTGGGGCCGGCGGGAAGGAGGTAGTCGGCGGCGAGCGGAGCAGGGCAGAGGCGTCGGCAGAGGAAACAGAGGAGGGGGAAAAAGGAGGAGAAAAGGGAAAAAAGAAAAAGGGAGAAGAAAGGAAGAAAAGGGAAAAAGAAAGAAAAGAAAAGGAGAGGGGAAAAAGGGGAGGGAAGCGGCGGAAGGACGACGGGTGGTCGACGACGGTCGGCCAGTGGTGGACGGGTCCGGCGGGCGACCCGAGAGTGTTCGACACGAGGCGGGACGGAAAAAGAGGGGGCGGTGACAACGAAGCGAACAGGAAAGGAGGGGGGAAACGGTGGTAACAAGAAGGACAAGGTTTTGGCGGAAGCGGGAGCTCGGGCGGTAAAGATTTTGAAAGATTTTTTTTTAGCGGCGATTTATTTAGGTGTTTTTCCAGAGATTAAAACGCGGGCGTTACACTATGGCGAGGTATCGAAAAACACGTGTTTTCATCAATCTCATCCACCACTGTACATTCCCCCATGTAAATCATCAAGTCATTCGTACAGGCCATGTAGTCTTTCAGTTTTCGGCCTACTGCAACACCCGACAAGGCGTAGACCTTCCCTTCAACCAACTGGGGTTTGAACCGATTAATGTGCTCACGGGGTGCACGGGCTTGCATAGTTATACCCTGCAAATCAGTAAAAGGGGAAAAAAAACAACAACGAAAGAATCAGTGTGCTGAGACTCCAAAAATGCTAATCAGGCACTATACATAACTTCAATCAGTCAGTTGGTATGGACAATGGAACTTCAGTTGGGGGAACGGATTGAATCACCTCATCGTCGATCAGGAGGCTGTCGAGACCAAACTCCGTGCCAGTAATTGGATTGAGGGCCACCCAAATCCTGGACACGCGCACCCGGACTCTGATCCATACGTCTCCGAGCTTTAGCCGAGACAAAGGGGTGAACCCACCTTGTGATGAACCCTTTTTGCTCTGGGGGCTCAAGCTTGTCCTCATCCCTAACCCTAAGCTGCAGTAGAACACAAGAACAGGACAGAGATCAGTACAGGTAGAGGTAGAGAAAAGACACCAAACAAAGCGGCGGATTTTTCGATGCCATCTTGGTTGACCCCAAATTCCGAATTATCTATACTTCACTAGAATCCGCTAATGTGGCCCTGCTCAGGAACATGCGGCTATTTCTCCGCCAGGTTAATCCGTTAATGTTACCGACGAAAGAGGGGGGAAATGCAGCATGATTAGCAAGTGCGTAAAGTTTCAAAAACAAGAAGCATCGAACTCATCACCATTCACCAACTTGCTACTTGCAGATATCACGAACAAACGAGCAAGAACCAAAGATAAACAACATTGAAACTGTGCCGAACAGTGGAGGTGTTCGCGCAAAACTACTACTGGGCAGCTGAACTGCTGACCCACCTGCCGTATTTCTTTGGAGTTGGAAATATTTTTCTACCTTTTTGACCAATAATTAAGGGTATTAAATAAAGTCAGTTTATAAAACTATCTTCACAACTTTAGACTAATTCACGAGACAAATTTAATGAGGCCTTTGACCGCACGATCAGAGAATGGTTACTGTAGCATTATTATAGTAAATCATAGACTAATTAGACTCGTTAGATTTCTCGCGCAAAGTTAAACTCATCTCTAAAAAGATTTTGAAAATAGACTTCATTTAGTACTTCATACAAAATTCCCTTTGAAAATTTATTTCCAAAAAGCCGAAGAAGTAAAGGAGACGTGGATCGTACGTGGAGGGAATGGGAAGGGACTAGCGTAAAGTGCTATTGACGGGACACGACAGTCAGCGTCACCGAGTCTGGCCGCCCTCGTTTACGTCCCAAATTCCACCTAAGATGCACGGTGTAAAAAGAAGATTCTCATCACATCAAAATGTCATACCATACATGAAGTACTAAATATAGATGAAATCACAAACTAATTACACAGTTTTGTTGTACTCTGCGAGACGAACATTTTGAGCCTAATTAATCAAATTTTAGATAATTTTTCACACATACAAATAAAATGCTACAGCAACGCACGCACCTCAAAAGAACAAAATTTGGCTCCCAAATTCCGAAAGCCAAGCGAACGACCAACAGTACCAGCAGTACTGTGCCCTTGTTTAGTAACAAGGCGTCGTTTAGTTTCCAACTTTAGAGGGTTGTTTAGTTTCCAACTTTAGACGAACTAATGTGACCGTAGCATTTCGTTTGTATCGGTAAATAATTGTCCAAATATTGATTAATTAGACTTAAAATATTCGTCTCGCTTCGCTAATTGCACGGTTTTATTGTACTTTACGAGACGAATATTTTAAGCCTAATTAATTAATGTTTAGACAATTATTCACAGACAAACGAAATGATACAATGTCGTATTTATGATACTTTCTAAACTTTAGCATTTTAAAGTTTGGAACCAAAGAAGGGCTATATAGAAATTTAGCAGGGTCTATTTGTCTTGGCTAAGAGATTCTTGGTAGTCTCACAAAGATTTTATTTTGTTGTTTCTAACTGTTCCAAACCATTTGAAATGTTCTGACTTAATTAGTATTATTTTATATGCTAAACATTGCATTTAATTATAGCGCAAAGGATTGGAGCCGCACTCCAAATGAAATGAGACAGTTTCAAGTTGCGCCTTATTTGCAATGAAAGAAACGAAACACCTTTGCTCTCTCTTAGTATAACTCTGTATATTATGGCATGCCCCTTTCTTTATACGTGGCACCTTCTTTATGAGAATGGAACTAGCATGATGTATATTTGGACTAAAAAGTAATGGCAAATGCTACATCAATTATAGAGTAGCTGGCTGCTGCAGCGCAGCCGTAATAAGCACAACGACCGTGCAGAACGAAGTTATCGACAACGAACTAAAGATTATTAAAAGCTGAAAGTCTAAATCACCACAGCCAACAACAAAATAACACACTGTATATGCAGCACGTGCATGTGTTTGATCACAGGTAACGTGTAAATTATCTCGATCGATAAAAAGCAACCTGGACACTCATTGTTTATATTCACATGGCAATAATTTAAACTCCAGGGTATAGTTGGACGACCTATGCGATAGACGCCTCGGCAAAAAAAAAAAAAAAACGCCTCGGCCGAACGGACGCCGCCCGCGCAGCTGCTTTTGCGTGCGCTCTTCTCCCTCCCCGCCGCCGGAGCAGCTCGACGGAAGCCCATCCGGCTACAAAGAAGGTGGCGGTGGGATCTTTTTTTATTGTCTCTCGTCTCTTTCGCATCGCATCGGTGAGATCTGTGGCTGCGGTGATTGGCGTCCAGATCTGATTTAGATCCGCTATTCCATCGGTATGGTATATCACTGAAGGAGGAGTTCGGATGGGTGGTAAGCATGGGCGTCGTGACGAGGCCGCTGCCGCCGACGCATCCTCGCAGGCTGCCTGATTTTCAAGGAAGTTCACGTGCATGGTCTAGATTGGATCTCTTCTTCACGGTAAGGCATGACGGCGGTCGGCCGGATCTAGGGCGATGAATCCAATTGGAGTGACTCGTCTTGGTCGGATTCGGTCGTCAGCAGGTTTTCACAAGCTTGGGAGACCAGATGTGGGTCGTTGCACATGGGTTGCTCATGACGTGTGCATACGGTGCGCACATGATCGGATCTGCTCGTTGGTCGGCAGCTTCCTTATTGACTGACGTAACTATGTAAATCCCTTTGGCCAATGGACGGTGGATTTGGAACAGCTGTGGTATGCTCCGTTGCTTGTCGCCGCTGCTCGACGACTGTGACGCCTGTGGACACCACTTCTCCTCATTGGAGGCATCGTTGCATCCTGCAAGTCCGGATTTATTTCTCCCGGGCGAAAGCCGAAGATTGGTTTATCCAGTCGTGTGATGATAGCGTCGTTTGACGTTGTTTTCTTCCTGGAGACCTCGCATTGGGAGTATCACTACGTGCCGGCTGCAGGAGATCAGTGTTTTCAACGTTGATTGCTGCACTTTAGGACTTGGTTGTCACTTCAGTATCCGGTTTCTCCAACGACGGGAATCACTTTTCCCGGTGGGAGGTGAGACCGTTACGGCGGTATATTCTCGGCTTGGTGATCAAAGTTCATTTGGTGGTTGAAGTTATTATTTCATCTTTGTTGGATTTGGCTATAATTCCGGTTCTACAGTTTACCTGCATGTGGCGAAGCTAGTTCTTTTGAAGTTGACATCACGTAACAAGCCGGAATGCTGCAGAACGACTACATGATCTGTCTGTTAGAGTTTTTTTATCAGCGATTATAGGATGTCACTGATGTATTCTCAACTGAGGATGACTAAAACCGGAAATAAACTTTTTATTATCTATAAAATAATCTAAACTTCAGAATTGACCATGTCTGTTTTTCGGAGGAAAATGTCCACTGCTGCGTACCTGTTGTATTATTTTCTCGCTCTGTGGTTAGAAGAGAGAAAGTACTTACCCACACAGGCCGGCCACAGCCGCGCGGTTCGCAACAGAAAGGAGAGCTCCTGGCCTCGCCGCGTGGTTGCCGCCGGCGACCTTGGACCAACACGGCAACACCGCCGCAGCGCGCGGCAGAGATTATGTGTGTATATACGTATACTAGCAAAATATCCGTACGTTGCTATGGTTAATTGTGCTATTTTATTTTGAAATGAGTAAATTTTATTGTAGCTCCATGAACTTTTATTAACATCTCATCAAACTAATAAACGGTCATCTAGGTCCATAAACTTTTAAAAGTGGTCATCTAGTTCCATGAACTTTTAAAGAGCGGTCGTCAAGGTCAGGCTCGTCGCCACCGTCTTGGACCTAGACGACAGCTCTTTAAAAGTTCATAGACCTAGATGACCACTTATTTAGTTTGCGGACCTATACGAGACCTCAGAAAAAGTTGATGGACCTAGATGACCGTTTTTTTAATTTACGGACGATCTTGGAAAAAGTTCATGGATCTACAACGAAATTCACTCTTTTGAAATCATAAAGTTTTTTTGTTTCTCTCATTATATTTTTTTATTGCAGTCAATGCTTATGACTTCTTAATATTTTTTATTTCAAATGCACGTGATGCTCTTAATAGGCTTACGACGATATGAGGTGCATGTGCATGATTATATTTTAGGAAAAAATATTTACACCGGAGTAGATGTCATGTCATCGTAATAGGCAAGTATATCTCTCCTAAATGCCGAGAAGCCAATTGCCATGATTTCATCTTGGCAAACACCGTAATGCAAAGATTTCAAGACCAAATAAAGGTAACCAAAATTTAGCTCAGAGCATAATATAGCAAAAAAAACATAACTTAATAGTAAAAGAAAATGCGGGTTGGAAATTGGGATCATCTATTGACCACAGCGAGTCAGCGACCATATAATCTCGCTCCACTGTTTTTTCTTCTGCTCCTTTCTAGAGTTCTGCGCAAAGAAAATGGAGGCGGTGAGCAACTTGACAATGTTTGTACCCTACATAGTGCACTCCAAATAGACAAGACACCAGAAATGTCATTGCACGACGATGTTTGTTTGCTTTTGTGGTGCATTTTTTCCATTAGTATGAACTGATTACTGCAAGTAAGAATAAGAGAAAGGGGCCATCAAGAAAGGGAAATGAGTTACAGAAGAATTAGGTAACTAATAACCGGTCACTTCGCAAAATTTGCAGAAGATGAGTTATAGAAAACATCGAGCCCACCTTTCTTGGGCAGGGCCTAACTACTCCATGGACAGAAAACAAAGTGTACACCACTACAAGAAAACTCATAATTGAACATTTTCATCTCTCTGTACAATAACTTTCTGACCTTTCATGAGCAACCTTATGATGGGTTTGCCATGTACAATTACTATGATTTGTTTGATCTTCATTGATGTCAGGTATATAATATAGTATATGAAAGATGCCGCTCAATCTAACAATAGACACTAACAGGTGATGAGCAGCATATCTAGCTCATCACAAACAAGAAAACAGAAAAGAAAAATTGCCTCATATAGCCACGAACATTCAGAGAAGCCAATGAACGCAATTTCCAAATCAAATTAGTTAGGAACCGTTATATAGCAAAAGAAAATTGCAGAAAAGGACACTGGGCTCACGTATTGCAGTCATTGATTGTTGTGATTTGTCACTGTCCCGATGCATACTGGTGTACTAAAACTATCTAGAACCTTGAGCAAGCCAAATAGGAATAACATGACCTTTGAAGGTGCCAGGTTCAGCAATAGATGCACACCCCATTGCAGACGTCTGACTGCTTGCTAGTTCAATTCTAAAACTGAATTTTCTACATACTGATCTATGAATTGAAGGAGCCAAATAGACACAAAGGTAATAGTTGGACAGTACGTAGCAAGAACACTGAAGTGGTCAAATGACAAGAAGCTATACACACTCGATGCCGTTGCACCATGACCCTCTAGCTCGCTCCGCTTCCTTTCGGCTCATAGATTGGCACCGCTCCTCTGTATAATCATCTTTGATGACCTCCCCTCCGCCTCCTGCCTTACTGTCGCTGCCACTCGGTGCGGGAGCTCCATCACAATTATCCATGGATCTCTTCCCCCAGCTCTTGGATCCGTTTTCTTCTAGTTCTATGGGGCATGCCTTGTGCGGCAAATCGGCAAGGCGAGCGCTCGCGGGGGTGGTGCCCGGGGGCGACACCGTGTGGGAGCTGCTGCGTAGGGCTGCGGGGGCATGACCCAGGGCGAGCTCTGGCAGGCTGCAGGGCACCAGACATTGAGCTGGTGACTGGTGAATGGGGCTGAGTTGCAAGCTGAGCTACGCGCTGGGGGTTGCTGTGGAGGTGGGAGCAACACGGACCGCTGCCGAAGAAAACGAGACGGGTGCTAGCGGGACTGCCAACGGAAGGCGGAGCAGGACCGTTGGTTGATTAATTAAAACTCCGGGAGGTTTACCAAATTTTTGTTACATGGCCCACAAAGACTGCGGGTTGATTCCAAGAATACGAGGGGGTTATTTGTAAAATTATGCTGAATCAATCATTGATTTAGTATTAGAAAATACGTACTTATACTTATAAGCCGCAGATTTATCGTATCCGTGGATGCCCTTACCTAGCTAGCTAGACACGCTGGTAATCAACTCGATCTCGGTGTCCGAGACTTGGATCGACACATGTATACGGGATCATACGTGAAGATTAATCCGAATCGGAGGAGGATGTACTTGGCTTTGATCGTCATACACGAAGATTAATTTTTAGAATGACAGATACGTAATTACGATATATCTTTAATTTTATTATTTATATCTCTCCTACTTTACCTTATTTTACCCTAAGAAAAAATAATTTTTTATATTACCATAATACTCATACTAATATCTAGTTTATACTACGTACTACCACGTAGCACCGTAAAAGAGCTCTGGATTGGATCACGTGTTCATGTCCGACTTGAACGGATTACGTTGATGAAGCCGGCAACGAGCTGCTCGACCGAGCCGCCGCCGCGGGGCACAAGGTGGCGGCGTACGTGCTCGCGCTCCTCCTCTACAGGACCGGCGGTGCCGCCGACAGCGACGCCGCGAGGCGGTTGCTGAGGGAGGTCGAGGGCGAGGGCGAAGCGGCGGCGGCTGGTGCAAGACGATGACACCGAGACGGAGCAACGCGGGGTGCATGCGGTGCCGTGCGGAGGCCGTGGAGGCGGTCCTGCAGGCGACGTGGAGGATGGCCGAGCTGCCTGCCTCGGACGTGCCGGTGACGGCGGCGCCGCCGCCGCCGGAGGATGGCGGCCATCGGTGCGCGGTGAGCGGCTGCGGCAAGCCGGAAGAAGGATGGTGCGACTGGGCCATGTTCTGTAGCGAGGAGTGTAGGATTAAGAACGAGTGCACTGTGTTCTTTTCGCAGCTGCCACTGACGATCGCGAATTTGGTGGCATAGACAGGGCCGGGCGAAATATAGCAGGTGATGAGATGCTGCCTGCGATAACAAATCGTTTTTACATTAGTGAGATCATTGGAGACTCTCCTAAGAGACACATTACACCTTCATGTTCATGCTGATTTTGCTTTTTATCATCGTACTACTATATGCAATAATTGATTTTCCTAAAAGATCTATGCAATTCGAAACTGTAAAGCCGGTATCAGTATCATCACTGTTAACGAACAAAAGAAAGATATTTGTCAAAACGCGTTTCATACTTTCGTCATACACGCGTTTCAGTCAAGTATTTTTTTTCTTTTTTTATATACTTCATCCGTCTCAAAATAATTGTTCATTTAGCTTGTAAGGACGCACGCATTAATACAAAAGTGTACGGAGAAACACACAGAGCAATCAAATAGTTAATTAATGCTATTTTTCTAACTCTAATAAAAGTTAACATGGTCATTTGTCATGACTACTAATTTATCTTGAATTTTCTAAATAAACACTTATTTTGGAACGGATGGAGGAACTTATAACAGTAGAAAAGAAAAAGAAGGAGAACTCGAACTCTATTTAAAGCCTTTCCACCAATTCACAAGATTCAGATTCAAAATCTCCATAGGTTATTAAATGGGACCACAAAATACTGATATGTTGTAATGGTTGGGCCGTTGAGGATGTCGTCGATGCACGTCTAGACCACCAATTTCGAGTTCGCTTCGACACGACTTTTTACACGTCAAGTATTATCTTTGTTCTAAATTAGTTTGACTTTTTTACCCCAAATTTAACCGCTCATCTTATTTAAAAAATTTATATAAATATAGTCAAATTTAACTTATTTTTTAAGAATATTTATTAATAAAACAAGCCACCACAAAAAATATAATAATTTACATAAAATTTTGAATAAGACGAGCAGTTAAAGTTATGATGAAAAAAATCAAATGAACTACAATTTAGAACGGAGGGATTTTTGCTACAAAAAGTCAAAGTAGCAAACAGTAAATTAAAAAACACCCTACAAGAGCAAAAGCACAGGAGCAGGATTTTTGTTGTTCTTGAAGAGATGCAAAATATACATTTTGGATCCCATGCTGACCCAAATTTTTTGTAAGATGAATTAGAGCAGCCTTCCGTGTAACTAATTTTGGAGAACAAAAATAAATTTAGAGTTATGTATCATGGTAAACTAATTCAGGAAACACTATCTGACTATCGGTATAATATGGAGGGCTCCTATGCGTCTTGCAGGAGATGGTTAAGAGCGTCTCCAAGAGATTAGCTAAAAAGACTAGTCAAATTTATTGATTTAGCTACTCTCTAAAATAGATTTGACTAACAAATAACAGAGTAATCCAACAGATTCTGTAAAGATGGCTAGTGAGGTAGGCTAGCTAAAAATAGTTAGCGAATGAGGTGGGATAGAGAGCCACTAAATTTGGAGAGTCGTTTACAGAGTCTGTTGAAAACTTTTTTCTTGAATAATAGCTAAATTTAATTTTAGAAAACGATTTGGCTAGTCTCTTGGAGATGCTCTAAGAGCCCTTACTTTAAAACACACAAAATCCAACTCAACCATTGCAGCCCACCAAACATCTATCAGTATTCTTCAACATTTTTCTTACACTTGGTTCAACAATTTGCAAACTCTATTTTAACATTTCGGATATATATTAGTTCAACATTTTTAAATGGGATGAGGTGCATTGCAATGCGCCAATGCTTTCATAGTTTCATTGGGGTTGGGGCCGATCCATCTTCATTTTAAATGGACTACCAATGGCCTTTCTTGGGTTGGGCTGAAATCTAAGTTCTCTCTCTAACCTTTCGCCCCCGTAGTCCCCATCCGGTGCGCTGCCCATACATTTTACATTTGGCCTTTAAAAAAAATCACGTTTAGATATTTGGAGGAACAAGTCACGTTTTTGACCCGCAGGGTCGACGTCACGGTCCACGACACCGAGATAACACGTCTCAGCGCGCCGAGGTAACACATATTAATCATCTAATAACTCATCTTTTCATGCTATCACCTCGGCGCCATGATTCGACGTGCTACCTCGGCGCTGTGAACCGTGGCGCCGATCTCTGAGGTCCAAAAACGTAATTCGTTCCTCTAAAGATCTAAACGTGAGATTAAAAAAAGACTAAAATGCAAAAAAAAAGTTTCGGTGCGCGGCTCACTTCTCCCAATCCCCAAACTCCTTGCATTGATATTCTGATAATGCTGTCCTTCATTACTTCTGTGTTGGATTCTGATTAGAGCAATCTAGAAAGCAAACAAAATTGTCCACCTGGCATTTGAAACAATGAGTTCTGAGATATACTCGGCCTCCTCCTGTACAGCGTCAACGAGTCCCGCGACCCAAGCAGTTCATCTGGCTGGCCAGGGGCAAAGCCACGGCCGGCCGTTGCGGTGTTTGGGAAGGCAGGACCGAGTGCGCAGTCTTTTGTAGCTACGGATGTCGCCACGTTCATTTGACTTATCAGTAGCCAGTCAGTAGTATTTTTCTCTCTGTATAAACCAGCACCAACCACCAACTAGTCAGCAGTATTTTTCTCTCAGCACAAACCAGCAGCAGCCACCAGCCAGCCGAACAGGGCGGGCGTGAGTATGTTCATGTGCCTAGTTGTTTTGGCGGGTGTGGGTAACACTAGGAGCCTCATCAGATCAGTGGTTGTACAAAATGGATGCTGCAAGAACTAACTTTGTTTAGAACCTGCTTGTTCTTCTGTTTAAATAACAATGCCAAAAAAGGTTGGTGTATGATATTTACTATTCAAATTGAGGATGTAAAGCTGTTTTTATTAGTATTACGGTTACTAAACGAAATAACATTAAATAAATTTTATAGGTATATAAAAACGTGTCATACTTTCGTACGCATGTTTCAATCAGTGAATTGTATCCGAAGCCTTTCCACAATTTAACTTGTTTCAGCTTCCAAAGCGGTAAGTTGTTATGTTACCACCAAATATTTGTACTAGGTTGTAATGGTTGAGGTTGCCGATGCATGTGTGGACTCAGAGACAATTAATTTTGAGATATACTCGATACGGAATTAGGTGTCTATCGTTCTACTAATTACTGTGTTAGGTATGAGCACAATCCAGGTACTCCGTGTTCAACTGCAATTCCCATCGGCAAATGCATCTTCTCATTTTGTATGAGTTCAACTTTGGGCCACCAAAGCGCTTTGTTGGGCTGGGCTGAAGTCCACCAACAGAATAGAGAGAGAGAGAGAGAGAGAGACCTCCCCGACGCGCAGATCGGATGGATGGCGAGGAGGTCCAAGAAGAAGCAGCGCGCCTCCCCGACGACCTCGCCGTTGAGATCCTCTCGCGGGTGCCCTACAGGTCGCTGTGCCGCTTCAGGCGCGCGTCTCCAGATCCTGGCGCGCGTTCTGCTCCGACCCCGACCTCCGCGAGAAATTGCCCCAGACCCTCTCCGGCTTCTTCTGCTACTCGCGCCACCAAGCAAACAAACACGCGTCATTTAGAACTATGTTTTCAGATATACAGACTGAATTCCTTTGCTCAATGCTATAAGCAATTTCTAGACAGTGGTTCTACCTCTGTGATGCTCAATGGGATACCTGGAAAACAATTTCAGTGCAAAAGGGGAGTTAGGCAAGGGGATCCCCTATCCCCGCTTCTATTTGTTTTGTCAGCTGATCTAATTCAACTATCCTAAAGAAAGCTCACAGTCAAGGGGTTTTTTCTCTTCCCATCAATGCTGATCCTAGCAATAATTTCCCCATTATTCAATATGCAGATGACACCATCTTGATAATGAAAGCCTCACAAAGAGAACTCTTCTGCTTCAAAGGGCTTCTGCAATTCTTCTCTGACTCAACTGGCCTCAAAGTTAACTATGCAAAATCACAAATGATCCCACTGAATTTGACACGAGCAAGCTATGAATCTTACAAATACATTTGGATGTCAGCTTGGATCCCTCCCTTTCACATATCTTGGGCTTCTCCTTGGTACAACTAAGCCCAGAGTTGATGATTACATGCCCCTCGTGGACAAAACTGAAAAGAGACTCACATCAATTTCTTCTTTCCTCACTCAAGCTGGGAGACTTCAACTTACCAATTCTGTCTTATCTTCCCTCCCAACCTATGCAATGTGTAGTTTAAAAATTCCAATTGCAGTTTTAGAGTTCATTGATAGAGCTAGAAGACATTGCTTGTGGAGAGGATTTGATGTTAATGCAAAGAACAAATCTCTGGTTGCATGGCCAAAAGTTACAAAACCCAAGAATAAAGGTGGCTTGGGAGTTATTGAACTCATGACCCAAAATGAAGCCCTCCTCCTCAAGCACCTTGATAAATTCTATAACAGAATGGACATTCCCTGGTAAACATGATTTGGCACTCATACTACTCTCACTCTCAGGGGCAAATACCTCATGCCACGGCTGACAGAGGCTCATTTTGGTGGAAAGATTTACTACATCTCTGTGATAAGTTCAGAGGAGTGACAGCTTGTAGAGTAGGTTGTGGCACAACTGTCTTGTTTTGGCTTGATGTTTGGAATGGTCATTGCTTGCAAGAAAAATTACCAAGATTATTCACATTTGCTTGGAATCAAAAAATCTCAGTTGCTGCTTTTCTTACAGCAACTGATTTGACAGAACACTTTCATCTTCCTCTCTCAGACCAGGCATTCCAAGAATTCCAGGAACTTAATGAAATTTTGCAAAGCATTCAAGTGAGGATGAAGGAAAAGATCAATGGCATTATATTTTGGGTTCTCATAAATACACATCTAGAAATTTCTACAATCACATTTACAAAAATTTCCAGCCACCAGGGCCTTTTCTTTGGATCTGGAACTCAAGATGCTGCAATAAGCTAAGAGTTTTCTCTTGGCTCTTGCTAATGGATAGATTAAATACTAGAAACCTACTAAAACGGAAAAACTTCAAGATTGAAGGAGAGGATTACAGCTGTGTCCTATGTGCATCCAATAGAGAAGAAACCGCATTCCACTTGTTCTTCACTTGTCCTTTTGCAAATAGTTGTTGGCAGCTGATTGGTATTCAGTGGCAAATTGGATCACCTTTCTTTCAGATGCTTGAATTGGCTAGAAGAGATTTCAATCGTAGCTTCTTCATGGAAATCTTCATAAATGCAACATGGCGGATATGGAAGCAAAGGAATGGACTGATCTTTGAAAATTGCCTAGCAAATTCTAACATGTGGAAAAGAAATTTCAAGAATGAATGCTACAATCAAGCTCTTAGGATGAAAGGCTCCTTAAAAACTCATTTTCTTGTTTGGGTCAACAACTCTGTATAGCTCTCAGTTTTACCTCCTTTAACCTCTTATCTCTTGTGCAGCTCCCCCTCTGTTTTCTGTTAGGTTTAGTGATTGTTTGTTTGTAAGTATTTCTTTCCATCTCTATCTTTTTTTAATAAAATTTGCAGCGGGGCCTCCCTCGCTGTTTTCGGTTCAAAAAAAATGCTATAAGCAGTACCAAGTGTCTTCTTTAAAATGAGTCATTGAACAAAGCTGAAAGCTCTGGAATCAAATGTTCGAAATGACATATTGATCACAGAAACAATTAACTCTCGCGTATCAGTTTTCGCTCCGATCACTTTGTTCACGATGATCTCCTAGCTCTCGGTAAAGCATGGGGAATCATCATATATTTCTTGCTGGTGGGAAAGGTGCTGGTATCTGAATGTTAAGTTCAGAACAAGTTCAGAACTTTACCTATGACGGGAACGCCAATGAAAATGGAGTTTGCTCAGGCCACTTGTTGAATTTGTTATGTGGTTTTAGCCCCAGCTAACTACAAACAAGCTGAGTGTTATGGATTAGCTAAGTAGCGGAGATGCTGGAATCCTAGTGGGTCATTGGGTTCATTGTTTTGACTATATAATTTAATTTCCCCCCGTGTATATGTTTCATGTTAGTTCTGTGGTGATCCCTTACGTCAGCATATTATGAAGGCCTTATAAAAAAAAACAGTACGATTACGAACTTTGCACAAATTCAAGAAGAATTCCACTGGACTTAGAATTTTCGCCTAGCAGCACAAAAGACTGCCCAGCCAGACTCTTTTCGCATCTTAATTCATAAGGTTGCACTGGAACAACGTAGGTCAAGCATTCCTTTTTTGTGCAAAAGATACTTCTGTGCAAACAAGAAATCATCGGATCTCATACGAGCGCGCTCAACTTACAAACACCTAGGCTAAGCACTAAGCATTTGCCTATCACTATCTAGTAAGATCCAAGATATGAACCCCCACTAACATGAAAATCAACCAACGCAATAATCAAAGAAATAATCAGTCCGTCAAGCGGTGTCAAAATGAAGATCAGATCAACGCAATAACAGGGCAAATTCCTCTCAAATGTTTTATTGGGGCAAGAAATTCTGCCATTAGAGAAGCGGCAGAGCAATAGTAAGTTGAATCCTACTTAAACCTTTCCAAAATATCACTAATACCAACTTCCAGAACTAGTTGATATCACACCACCATACTTGTCTAAGATGAGAAGTTCGGAGCTCTAAGTTCTCAATGTGCAACGAACATTGGCTATCTTATGCCTGGGAAGTGATAACGATGCTGTTGATCTCTACTGCTTGAAGTAGTCCTTCATCTTCCTCAGCCAGAGGAGGTACTCACGGCTGTCCTTGTTGATCATGTACACGTGCAAGAAGTTTGTGGTCATGGGTGAGATGCCACGCAGCTCCAGATACTTGTGAAATGCCCTCTGCAGGTTCTCATCAAGGTCACTGCAGCAAACAAGCCAGTGTTGATTGTCAGCACTAGGCAGGGATAGATTGTAGCACTTGTATGCTCAAAAAACAGAAAAAGTTAGTTTAGTTATGGTTTCTTACTTGAAATCAGGACCCTCATATGCAATCAAGTCATTCTCATCATCCCCTGACGGCTGCTCAATGGACAAGGAGTCAATGAGCACCTCATCAGGATAGGCAGTGCAGGTGAATAGAAGGACAGGGCCATCACCCTTGGTGATAGTGACCGTGAGAGGGACGCTCGACTGGGGGGGCTTCTCCCCTTGATCTTCATCGCTGGCATCCTCCTTGTCCTCGTCTTCGTTATCCCGGTCATGATCAGGCTCATCTCCAGTGACTAGGCTGGGCATGTGAGCCACAACCTCAATCTGCTCACCCTGATATGTTCTGGTAAGTTTAACTGCATTTGTCCCCTTCTCATCACTGATTTTGAAAGGGAAGTTATCTGGAATCTCCTCAACCTGTTTTGAAACAAACAAATGAGAACCCAACAACAAAACAAAACTACTGAAATGAACAAAGTCTTTCTACAGGCTACAGCATGCACAAAACTAAAAGGCAAAGTTCTCTGCATAAGATCCCCACAATAGCTGACATCAGAACTAACACGCACAGCGAGTCACATATATCAATCTCAATTTCTCATCATTGCACCAAAAATCGCTGAGCGGAACTGCTAAAGCATGGATTCCCAGACTGACTCTCTTCTATCCTATAGCAAGTGCAACTTAAACAGGATTAAGTCATCTGTTTCCCTGCTCCCTTCCAATCATATATACTACTCAAATATGTATGCTTTAAATTGGAACCACAATGCTGATATCACACTGCTCATACTAATAGACAAGATCACCGAGCAGCAGCAAATATCCATCAGCTTCCATAAATAAAACCACAGCACAACAACCAACTGTACTAAAGAACAGGCACATGAATCAAAAGATATAAAGCTGTCGGGGGCTCAGGCAGTGAAGCCACAAGAAAATCTTCGTGTTAAAATGAAGAACTAAGTGACACATTGCTTGATCAGAACAGTTATACAAACTGACAACTGACAAAACAAAGACACCAAATCGATTAAAATCATGAGAAGAGTGGCAATTAAAAACAGATGCATAAAACATGGCAATTTGGTGCAGGAAACCGGCGAATAACTATTTATATTCTGGCTCAATGCAGAAGAACTAATTGTTTGGAAAAAAAATTGCAGAAGAGCACTAGGTAAACTGCAAACAACGCTACCATTCACATATTGAGCATATAGATTGGACATTTGGACCAAAATATAAACACAACAGTTCGATTCGCCGTATCCCTAACATCATATCCCAATTCGATTCGCAGCTATTACAAGAGACTACATGAGACAAATAATCAGATAATCCATCTAGCAGGCCATAAATTTGCTCGCTCGCGTTACTGGACTTCTCAGGGTGCAACAAAAAAGGATCGATTATCGGGCTATTACGCTTAGATCCGAACTAGATACATTATTCACAGGGGCAATGGCCGAATCGGGTCACTTACCCTGTCGTGGTTGTCGCAGTCCTCGGCGTACTTGATCTCGGACTCGATGACGCTGAGGAGCTCGGCGTCGGAGCTGGGCCTCGTCGCGGGCGCCGACGAGAACGGCATCGCTCGGGGCTGCGGCCGCGCCGCGGCTGCGGCGAGGGGGCGGAGCAGGGCAGCGCCGCGGTGGGCCCCCGAGGAGGCGGAGGCGGAGACGCGGAGGAGGAGGGGCACGGAGGAGGCCGCGGCGCGGCGGGCGGCGGCGAAGAGGGCCATGGCGAGAGGAGCGGCGGCGTGTGCTAGGGTTTTTGGGGTTTAGGGGTTG
This sequence comes from Echinochloa phyllopogon, assembly GCA_033239725.1. NCBI lineage: Eukaryota > Viridiplantae > Streptophyta > Magnoliopsida > Poales > Poaceae > Echinochloa > Echinochloa phyllopogon. Next base: position 6,676,942 of record BTCW01000014.1, on the reverse strand, counting down.
GGATTTCTGGAGGGGGTGGGGACTGGGGGAGGCTTAAGATTAAGGGTACAGACGCCGAATCCGGCTGCCCGGTTTGGGCCAGCGGGACACTGCGCCGACTGACACGCGTCAGTTAGCCTGTAGCGTTTCGTTTGCATGTGCGAAAAATTGTTCAAAAATTGATTAATTAGGCTCAAAATGTTCGTCTCGTAGAGCACAACAAAACCGTGCAATTAGTTTTTGATTTCATCAACATTTAGTACTCCATACATGTTATGACATTTTGATGTGATGGGAAATCTTCTTTTTGCATAGTAAATTTGGGAGGTGAATTTGAGATCTAAACAAGGCCTAAGAAGAAGGCGGTGGTGGGACCCATCTGTCAGGTTGATCTCTAGCCTGTTCTGTTCCATCATTTCCACGCGCCAGGATGTGCTTCTTGCGGAAGAAGAAAGGAATTGTTTTTTTAATTTTTGTAAATACCTACAACTACAATCTACTAAGAACGAAATGCATTTTCAGAGCTCAAATGAAAAGTACCTTACAATTCACAGTGTTTTCTTGTGCTCAGTATTGACTAAACAACCGATCAATTTATCTTTTTGAAAACATGGATTTTTGTTAAATATTGACTTCCAAGAACGCTGAGGAGTCTGCTACAAAGAAGTAACAGAGCAACATGAGGCCAGTAAAGGTACAGGCCCAAAGCTGATTGTCTATCCCTCACTATTTCAAACGAAACAGATATCTTAGCAAGCAGATGCAGATGCGCTGCTTTCAGCACAATACAAGGTCATACCATAAGAGTTACGCAAACATATATCCAGACTTCCAGAGAAGCAGTAACCGGTAATTCTTAATTTTCTTGAAAAATAGCTGGAAATCTACCTGTTCTTGTTTCGCTAGCTGATACAGATCCATTCAGGCAGATACACGTCTCTCCTTTAGAGAGTGCAACAAACTTTGCGTGATTGTAATATTCCTGTAACACATACTAAGGCTAGGCTACCCAAAAAAATGTTGCAAATCACGTTGCTGTTCCTCATTGCTGGACGAAATCCTTCAGCTTTGTCATCCACCGGATGTACTCCTTGGCCTGCTTCGTCACCATATAATCGTGCATGTAGTTGGTAGCTGACAGCGTGATCCCCCGTTGCTCCAGGTACTTGAACAGGCCTTTCTGCACATTCACCGGGAGCTCCCTGCAATATAAATGAACCAGTATTGAGTGGATTAGCAGCTAGTATTTCATTATCATAGAACCCAAATCTGAATGCAGAAACTGTTATTGCTTACGTGAATTCAGGGCCCTCGTATGGGAACTTCTCTTCTCCATCATCATTTATTTTCTCTACTATTAGCATGTCATCAATGGTGATCTCCTCACGGAAGGCTGTGCAGGTGAACTCAAGCTTCGGGCCAGAGGCTTTGGAGACTACAACCTTTAGAGACACACTGCTATCTCCGGCACTCTCATCATCATCTTCTTCTTCTTCATTGTCCTTGCCAGCACTCTCACCATCACCCTCACCATCCTCATCATCAAACTCAGGGCCCCCTTCTAAATTAGGAATGCTGACAATAACCTCAATCTTCTCATCCTTGTAGTCCCTTTTCAAAATAACCACGCTCATACCCTCTTCGTCAAGTATCTCAAAAGGGAAGTTGTCTGGAACAGGTTCCTGTCATAAGAAAGATAAATGAATACAAGCATACAGCTAAAAAGCTTGAACATTTGCAAAACCAAGTACTGGTGTGGAACAAGAATTTATCCCAAATGATAAATCTTGCAGAAAGTAGTATCTTGCCAAAGTCTTTTCAAGAGTGTGCATGGCCAGATTATCAGTCAACCTCAATGTCAGTTTGAACATTGCTCTCATGTGGAGCCTCAAGGTAGTTCAAAACTTGAAACCAAATAAACCCTCAACAAACTCAATCATTGGTCCCTGTCATATAAATACATACTCCCCTAAAATCATTAGAATGATTGGATGATTTGACATCAGCTGAATTATTGCAGCTGGTCAGAAGAAAAGGGATCCAAGTATTCTTACTTCTTTGGGATATTATTATAAAAAGTGGCAACATTGAACCGAGTTAAGCTGTAATTCATACGAAAGGTTATTGCACAACATACATGCAAAGAAGTATCACCAGCATGCTTTATTGTTCATATGTATATATGTATAATGTATGAAGCAGGAAGCAAACAAGAAAAGAGAACACCTAAGACATGGTTTATGTAACTAGACTCTTCAACATTTATTAAGGGGAACATCCAAGAAAAAACAAAATCAAGGAAGTCCAAAATATGGATCCAACGAGACAGTGAATAGCAGATGCAAAGAACAAAACAGCTCTCTGAATGACAACTCATATGGCAAACTCTTTAGTATGATCTCTCACAGAATATAGAAAACATGACTGCAGAAATTTGATGCCAAGTTGTGCAGAAGGAATGATACCCATGTAGAACATGAACTGGTTCAATTCACTACCATCAAGTGCACTCGAGTACTAAAAATACCCTTTTCGGGAGATAAGCCAGCTCCATTTCTAATATAATTAAGCGGTCAGCAAATTCTGTGTAAAGCAAATCCTTTATGCACCCGCAAAAAAGAACGCAAATCCTTTATGCACCCGCAAAAAAGAACGCAAATCCTTTATGCACCCGCAAAAAAGAACGCAAATCCTTTATGCGAGGCGTAAGTGGTCCAAAACAATGGTAATCATTTTTCAGTTTTCACTGAGTGTGAATTAAGCTCTTCCTCCTAACATGCCAAGTTATCGACATATCTACAACCTAGTGGATATTCAGCAACTAACAAGAGTATTGAACTCGGTTAGCAGTAAACTCCTACCTATCATTAACAAATACAGCACTAGCACTTGACTATATTCCAGTAAAACTGTCTCCATCACAAAGGAACCGAATAGAGGCGCTTATTTAGTCGCGAAATATCACTATTTCTACGAGTTTAAACACACGCTATCCCTAAATATTCCACGCAATTCGACCGGAACCGAATGATTCGGCTGTCAATTGTGCGGACCACGAGGGAGTCACCACCTGCTCGTCGCTGTCGAGGTACTCCTGGGCCTCCCTGATCTCGACGTCGAGGGCTCCGGGGAGGTTCCCGGCGCCGGACCCCTTCTTCTTCTTGCCCTTGACCTTGCTGTCTAGCACCACCTCCACCGGCACCGACTTAGCGCCCTTCGCCGCGTGGAGCGGAGCCAAGAGGAGCCGCCGGGGCTGCGGGCAGGCGCATGCGCGTGCGGCGGACGGGACGGAGATGAAGATGGAGGCGGAAGCGGAGGCGGCGGCGGTCGCGGAGACGAAGGCCATCGCTGTGTCGAGGTGAGCGACGGAGGAGAGGGGGAGGGGATAAGGCGACTAGGCGAGGAAGAGAGGGGTTTGCTTGGGTTTTGGATTAGGCGGCCGGTGTGCGTGGGCCCACATGTCAATCGTGGTAGGCCGTCTCGTGCAGTACCAAGTAGGATTTTTGCTGACGTGGAGAAGAGAGAACGAGACAAGGAAAACGAGGCAGCATGAGCTGACTATGAGACAACTCATCCACCATTGTACGAGTTTTGTTGCTATGCAACCAATAATATTTCTTTATTTTTTTATAAATTAAGGGATTTTATATTGCTACGAGACAACTAAAACAACAGATTATTGTATAACTTATCTGATAATTCGTCTTAAGATTACGTATCGTTGTATGTCAAGATGGCAACGGGTACGTCGGGTAGTGCTATTCCATACCCGCACCCGCGAACTATACTCGTACCCGCGAAAAAAACCCATACCTGCATGCGGGTATAAGTTCTTGCCCATACCCGCACCCGCGCGGGTTTTTTTACCCGTCGGGTAACCCGTACCCGCTATCATACCCTCTGTAAATTACTAGAATTGTAAATGTGACATATGAGAAAGTTCATACACCAATAAATTTGAGTAAATAAAAATAATAATTGATAATTCTTAACCCACCAATAGTATAACAAATCATAAAATTATTAGTTAGTTACCAATATTAAGTCACCATTTATTAACAATGTGTAAGTTTATCACACATTATAGGCGGGTATATTTTACCCGCGGGTATGGGTAGTATGTACCCGCACCCGCTTACCCGATGGGTAGAAGATGTTGCCCATTAATATACCCGCGGGTAGAGATATGTTTCCATACCCGCGCTCTAATCGGGTAAAACCCATCGGGTACGCGAGTTTCGGGTACCCATTGCCATCTTGAGTTGTATGAGACCGTCTATTAGATGACGTACTTACCTTGAGCCGTTTCTTGGGCTGCATTTTGCGTTTGTCCAATTATTCATTTATTTACTGCTTTTGCGCCGAGGAATTATGGAAAGGAAACTTTGCTGTGAAATTTTTAAGAAACTGAATGATTTCCACATAAGCATAGTGAAAATTCGCGGTTTCAAGTTGAGATTTTTCGGTTGTAAAAGAAAATGATTTGGGTGCCCAAAAGTTTTTAGGCGTGCCATACAATGGCAGTTGGAAAAGACGGCACGTTTCGTTCTCCGGTTCCCCGTGTTCCTAACAGCTTCCGTGATTCGATCAAGCACAATACATGCACCTTTCCTATTTCAAATGCCATGTTCTGAACTTCTGATCAAGCCGCACATAGGGCATACTGATTTGCAAAGGAAGTAAACAGAAATTGAGCTAAAAAAAAGACTAGGCCTGACTGCCTGAGATTGAAAAAGTCCAAGGAGCAGCAAGGGATCATGAACAACTGGACAAGAACATCACAGAGGCTTGACTAATCAACCTGGTATTGCAATCACAAACATGTGTATATCAGTAGCAGCTTCATATTCGCCGTTTTCTGGGAGCCTGCAATTTGGCAAGCACACCAACCCGTATGTACAACACTACAAGTCTACAGCGGCAGAGGCAGAGGCAGAGGAGGAGCCCCCTTGACAGGGCCCCCTGGATTCATCCATCCATCCCTGCCCTTTATTCCAAGAAGCCAAGGAAAGGCAGAACCAAAGCTATTCCAAGAACGCCAAGGGGGAGAGAGAGAGGAGGACGAGGAGGAGGAGGAGGAGGAGAATTAACGAAGACTCACAAAACTCAACACACAAGAATTCTTCTTCAGTTCTTGTTCGCACGCCTCGTATCGTATCCTGTGGTATATGCTGGGGTGGCCAAGCGACGGAGAGCCGGAGACCCGCCGGCCGGCTCAGCCGCGATCGTAGTAGCCGCGGCCCGCGGAGGAGAGGAAGGCCGGCGCGTCGGGGGCGCCGGCGCCGGCGAGGCGGACGTAGTAGGGCGCGAGGGGCGACTCCGACGGCGACTCGTCGTTGCGGAAGGGGTTGCCGAGCGGCGTCTCCCCGCCGCTGGCGAGGTGGAGGATGGCCCGGTACAGGAACGGCAGCAGGCCCTCCATGACGACGGCGACGCTCCCGGGGCGGGCTGCTCTCACCAAACAAAAGGCACAGCTCCAAAAGGCAAACCAAACCAACAGCTCCTCCTGCTCTCTGTCTCTCTCCTTCTGTCTGAATTCTGAAAGAAGAAGTGCAAGAGAGGGGTTTATAAAGGCGATTAGCGAGACAAAGGTGTGCTGCCAAGCTTTGACTAATCAATTCGACCGGGGGCGCGGCTTAGCGGGGAACAACTGGATTAGCTGCGCCTTGCAAGCTGGGCTGGGGAAATGAAATGGTCAATGGGGATGGCTGCCACATCAACTGGACGAGGAGAGGATAATGTCCTGGACTAGATGACGAAGGTGCATAGTCGCATGGGCCCTGGGGTGTGGAGGTCACAGACTCACAGGGCAGGAAAACTGATATTTATCAGGAGGGAAGAAGATGCCAGGATGGACGGAGTAGTTTATGCAGCAGCTTGGAATATTGGTTGGGGGAAAGTCATTGGTTGGGTCAGGTGGCAATGATTTCTCTGGTGTGTCTGCTGGTGGAAACCTGATGTGCTCTGGATTTCTGATTCTGGTTTGGGGGAGGGAGGGGAGGAAAGAACAACCCACCAGTTTCCCCATATAAAAGATGACCTCAACGGGCTTGTGCCTGAAGAAATTGAAGCAGGGCCACAAGAAAGATGCACATACATGTAGGTTGGGGACATGGGACAAGTTACCTGACGTTAGGACAAATTCTAGTGATGTTTGTTATGCCTTCCGGTACTTGTTTGGTGAAGCTTGCGATTGGGACTTCAACTACTAAAACCTTACAATTGGATTGAATAAATGAATTGAGGTTTGATCGTAAAGTTTGGTGGGCCATCTTTCTCAAGTATCCGAACAGGAAGAATGGGTCGGCTTGAAGCATCATCCAACTTACTGAAAATGACATGCGAAGACAAAAGGGCAAGGAGGTATCAAATTGCTTCTCTTGGATCATAAGCTTACATTTGAATCCGTCCAGATAACTGACACACCAAGAATAACAGTACAACAGTGTGAAGTCCTTACGTATATATCATCGACGCTTCGATTTCGGATCCTCAATAACACATAATTTAATTCCCAGAATGAATTTCTAGTATCAAGTGGTAAAGCCTCTCTCTACATAAAGCTACCTATAGCTGAAGGCTGGCTCTTTTGTGCGGACTGATTCCTCCAACGTGAACAATGAGCAAGTCAACGAGGGTAAGCAAAGATGTTGCTTACAAAACTGGAGCGGCAATGATCCATGGTGCTCTGGATGAGCATCACCTTGACGTGCACAATCCTAAGAACTAAGGTGGAAGATCTGGCAATCTGGTTTGTATTTGTCCTTGGATGTAGCCTCTTCAAACTTCTTCAATGGTCCTTCGTTCTCTGTCAAGCCAGTCTGGACAAAGTATCTAGTCCACCATGAATTACTCCGCAATTTTGCCTGTGATTAGACCAGATAGATTCTGTCAGTAAAGGAATATACTCTGATAGTCACGGCAAATCTTCACCAAGTAATTTTCCTTCAGTAAAGAACAGAATATTCCATTATCAATGTGGAACAAATAAATACTTGATTAGACAGCAAAACAGCAAAATCAACAGTTTCAAACAAGACTGACCATCAATAGCACTAACAGGATACCCTATTATGATGTAGGACAAAAGAAATGTACTCACAGAACACAACAAAATGGCCAAACCGACAGGTTCTGAACAACCAACCATCAATATTCAGAAACAGTATTCGAGAAAATATTCGGAAACAGTAATGGGTCAATGGACTTGGCTAGCCGTCTCAAATTACATCATAACACAACCTTGACCAAGTGACACATCAAACATCCACACAAATATGCCCACACAAGCAATACAGAGCTAGTAACCAAGTGAACAAGTAATTTTCTCAACCATCAGTAAGACAGTAACTCTGTCTAGTGTTTGCGTCATGAAAAGGAATCATGCATAATAATAGGTTCACTCAGTTAAATCATATGCACAGAGAATTTGCACACTGTCAACAGAAGTCATAAGTCCATACCGGTCTTCCAAATTTTGGTAGTTCTGAAACCTTAGCTTTCTGCTGACCTGGATTTCCTGAAATGAAGGAATGAAATGAACATTACTCAGACAATATGTGCTATCCACTTTAGCAAAACATGCAATACCAGGTATACCACAAAAGCTATGTTTAATAAATTATGCAAGATACTGCAGGTATTGAACGTTCAGGGGCCTAGGTGGACATCACTAGCAAATGGCCAACCTTGAATGACCCAATATTAAAAAGGAGTGAGACTAGAGCTGTTTGAACAGCAAAGTTTCAGCTCCAGTACCAACCCCAAGAGTTCAATCATGTACCTGCTCTAGAGACCTAGCATTGAACCTTAATAGTTTATACCACTTTGATCTACAAGATGTTAGTATTTCTGGTGTTGCACTAGCACCAGATTTTAATTTGGTCATATTAAGATAGAAACACAGTGTTTTTAAGGTTCATCCTTTGAATTTCTTTTTGTTGTGTCTATTTCGTAAAGAAAACCTAACTAACCAAAGACACACAAGATACATGCAGTTCTTGATAGAAAGATGTCGAAAAAAATGGCAGTCCAAAGATTATTCTACAAGAAAATTTCAGGTAAAAGTCGCTTCTCTTCAAAGTAAGAAGGCATGTGCATATCAAATATAGGATAGAAAATATTTCAAGAAAAAAGCACATACCAGCAAAGATGACAAGGCCATCAGTGGAAACCCTTGCTAAATCCGGAAGTGTTTTGTTCAGATACCTTGGGGTCAGATAATCTAAAGCATCTGACACGACAACAAGATTAAAAGAATCTGGGCGGTATGGAAGGGGAAACTTAATATCAGACATGCGGACAAAGCCCTTGCGCACAAGGCTTTTGCAACTACTGTCAGTATCCTCCAATTCATAAGGTTCCACTCCCCAAGCTTCAACCTTTCCTTCTTTCAACAAGTTAGAAACTACTGTACAACTATCTGGGCCTACATGGAGGACCTTTTGCATTGCATTGCCATATGCCTTTTTAAGATAAGGAAGCGCCCGCATAACTTCTGATGTGCAAGAACCTGGATGCAGACATAAACAATAAGTTTGAGAAAAAATAGGAGTATAATTCCATCTTAGTACTATGGGAAAGTAAAGTGTAAAGAAGATGAGTAAGGCAACCAAACAATTATAATTCAATTGTTCACTGTGATAATGGCAAATTTAATATATCTAGCTTGGCTTGTATCAATAGCATAATGATTAATGCCATAAATCATGAAACCTAATTTACAGGATTAGCTACTAGCCTATGAGTCTGACCAGTGGCAGACCCAGATATTTATTAGAGGCTGGGCACATGCTGCAGTGTGAAGATGTGCTGTGGTGCCTGTTCTTGCTGTGTGCCTTGCCCAGTTGCATATGACCATGCTAAACTTATTTTCTTCCGTGGCTTGACTGTGCATGCAATGCACTTTCAGTCTTTCACTCACTGGAGCCTGGGCAGGCGCCCAGGGTCACCAAGCCGTGGCTCTGCCCCTGAGTCTGACTAAACGGTAGTAAATTAACCAACAACAGAAAAATGTTTTCCTGTCCTACCAAGAATCAGATGACCTCATGACCAACTTACAATGGCATGGTATAGTTTCAGTGTTCAAAGGGAAAATCGTATTTATCATGTGCACAATAATTGGTCATCAGTTCCTAGCATTTGAATACTCTATGTCATTGCCTAGTGAAGAACAGCACCAAACATGGAGGCAGTAAGATCTTAATGCAGGGTCTACCTAGGAAAATGCTTCTAAGGAATCAGCATAGGAATGTGTGTGAGATTTTGAGGTTACTGCAACACTAGACAATGATAAGCTTACAAGACCATAGGCAAATAGAAGGCAATGTGAGACTGCTGAAGCAAAATCAGTTTTTTTAGAGCAAAGCAAAAATTAGTTGAACGCATGAAGTGCACATTACAACAGCAGGCATAGCTTGAATTCAGAGAGAACAAAATTACTTCCAAGCTGCAACTCTAGTGCTAGTGACATATCACAAGAGTAAATTTAAGGAGAAACCATAATTTTGGATTAAGAGACTCTGAAATGGCAGAGACGCTAAAGATAAATATACCTTCAGACCTGCTCACAGCTTCTCTGCTTGTAACAGTTACACCTGGACATTGGAGAAAGAGTCAGACAAGTATCAGTAAACAATGGTTAATTTTACTCTGATCTTTCAGAACAAAACCACAACACATGCCCATAAGATTAAAATCACAATTCCCATGTGCCAACTGAAGGACATAAGATTAAAATAAGAATTCCCATGTGCCAACTGAAGGACGTGTTGACTTAGTTACTTTGCTTTCTACATTGTGCTATAATACATACTCCCTCTGTTCTTAAATATATGACATTTAGAACAAGAAAATTAGTTCATTTTTGAACTAAATAGCTTGTCCTAAAATGACACATATTTGGGAACAGAGGTAGTATGTACTTACTTTTCACAAACAATTAGCAACAGTGCATTGTAGGTGTGTCCTCAATTTCAAATAAAATGCTGACTTAGAAGACAGTTGACGAATTTAATTTGAAAAGTCAGAGGCCATGCTTTTTCGCTAGTCTACAAATTAAACAGGTGGAGAATTTGATTTGCACACGTCACAAGTCATGCTCTCTTACTAATTAACAATTATAAACTTTCCATATCCAACATGAATTAGGAAATAAGTTAGCGAGCCTAACCCAGAGTCTTTAACCGACCTGAGCCACTGTTGAAGTAGGCGATGAGAAGAATGACGCCCTGCAAACATGAACAGCTAAACCGTCAGCGTCGAAGGAAATTCCAAACGGCAGCATCAGCGTCCTGGAAACACAGAACAAAGAGGAAATACCAGGACGACGAGGGCAATGGTGAGCACGGGCGGCGAGCGTGACTTGTGGTGGAACAGGCTGCCGACGGACGGCAGGCCCCCGTCCGACACCCGCCGGCTCGGGTTCACCGACCTCCTAGACATCCTCCTGTCCTCCCTCCCGAATCCGGCCAGCCAACCTCTCTCTCCCCCTCGATCACCTGCTCGCGCACGAACACACCACCGCTCAGATTAGCCGAAAATCCGGACCCAAACGACGCACAATGCCGCGGACAAAAAAAATCCACGCACGCGGATGCATCCGCAAAGCCGGACCCCGCGTCGGCCGCAGATCGGAACCCCTCGTACCGCGAGGAGGCGGTGGTACCTCTGGCAATGGCGGCGGCGGCGGGCGGGCGGGCGGGCGGGGACGCGGGGGAGGAATCCGGCGCTAGGGTTGCCGGATTGGGGGACGGATCTGAGGCCGGGGCAGGCGGGGGTGCGGAGTGGGGTGGGGGGAGGGGGCAGCGAGTGGGTGGCGATCCGGCGCGATAGGGACGGGCACAGCACGAGCAGAGCACGGGAAAGGAAATTATACTTCGCTGAAGCTATTGGGGGGAGGGAATAGCGAGCGTGTTATATACGACGACGGCGGATTAGCACGCCATTGGCGACCGGGATGGGGGATTAGTGGAGCGCGGCCCGAATTCCGAGGACGGGGCGGGGAGATTTATTTTGTGCGGGGATGTCGGTCGCCAGACGCGTCGCGTGGCCTGGAGGACGCTGGCAGGTGGGGGCCGTCTGGTCTTTGCTATTTCTTTTTTTTTGGTGGTTTGGTTGCTGAGCGAGCGGCTGGATGGCCTGGCCCGGGTGGGTTCCGGCCCAACCCATCATCGTGCTCTCGTTACACTAGTCGTCCTTAGTCAACGCTCAAATGGACGCTTACCTGACGTGGCATCATCGATCCAGAATTCAGTGTACCGAACACTAACGGTCTCACAAACAAAAAGTAATCTATACTATTCTATACTATACTATAAAGAGATACTATACTATAAAGAGAATTAGATTTGAAAACACCTCTCACCAAGATTAGGCCCACCCCCACCTCATAGAGGACCCATCTGTCATGAAAAAATGACTACGAAAGGGGAGGGGGAGACCCATTTTGTCGTCCTTCGAAAGATAATTCCCCCAAAAACACATAACTTTTTTCACCTAAATCGGGTCCACCAAAATCTACCCACACGCCCATTATGTTGCCATATTTAATATGTATAATCTTAGCAAGTTTTCAAATAGATGGTAGTTGATTATTATGTTTGGATTTAAGTCCAATCTGTTACCATAATTAATATGTATAATTTGAGTATGTTTTTAAACAGACGATAGATTTCCATATTTAATATATATAATCTGAGCAAGTTTTCAGATATATGATAGTTGATGATTACGTTTGGATTTAAGTCTAATGTGTTGCCATAGTTAATATGTACAATCTGAGCAAGTTTTCAAACATATAATAGGTTTTCTTAGTTGATGATTGTGTCTGGATTGAAATCTAATAATTACCATACTAGACTATCCAAATTTAATATATACAATCTGAGGAGGTTTTCAAACATATGATAGGTTTCCTTAGTTGATGATTGTGTCCAAATTGAAGTCATAATTACCATACTAGACTAGCTAGGACTTATATAAATCACGTCAACCAGCCGTCACTTCTCATTATCCCCCTCGACATGTGGTTGTTCCACAAATCCTCCAGCAGAGAGATCCGCCACTCCGCCATCACCCGCGACCGTCGGCTCAACACGTATGTGCACCTGCACGTCGGAGCGTCTCCAGCGTCGGAGGCCGTACTACAGGGCGTCGTGCATGATGGGCAGAGGCAAGAACGCCGGCGCCGTCGACAACGATACGACAACGTCGGACGAGGAGGACGACGAGGTCAGAACCAGCAGCTTCGCCATGTCCAACGTGATGAAGAGCCATGCGGCGGCGGCGTTGAGCCGGCGCGAGAGGTACTACCTGGTGGCGTGCGAGCAGATGGTGGGGTTATTTGCGATGGTATGGGTGAGTCGAAGTTGGTGCCGCACGTTGGCCATGTCAGGTTCTCCTGCGTCGGCCACGGTACCATGGGATACTAGACTAGATAGTTTGATGAACTTGTTGATAGGATGAACTTATTGCGTCGACCGCGACACATGCAACTATCGAATTGATTTAATTAGTTGTTAGATCCGCATGTTTACGTGATTTGCGGCACTGTTTAGATGTGTTTTTTCGGCAGCTCATACTTCATTTCTGAACATATATACAGTATGTATGCTGTCATATATACATCATGGTCAAAAGGAATTTACCAGTATACTTGCAAAACTGGCGTATATGATTACGTTTTGATTAAAGTCCAATAATTTTATATTTTCTTTTATTTTTGTAGTGTACAATACGGTAAGTTCTGCTTGCGACGTCGCGCCCTTTATGTTGCCATATTTAATATGTATAATCTGACCAAGTTTTCAAATAAATGATAGTTGATGATTATGTTCGGATTTAAATCCAATAATTTTACATTTCCTTTTCATTTTTTGCAGTGTACAATATAGTAAGTTCTGCTTGCAACGTTGCTCCCTTTATGTTGCCATATTTAATATGTATAATCTGAGCAATTTTTTAAATAGATGGTAGTTGATGATTACATTTGGATTTAAGTCCAATAATTTTACATTTCCTTTTCATTTTTGCAGTGTACAATATGGTAAGTTCTGCTTACGATGTCGCGTCCTTTATATTTTCATATTTAATATATATATAGTCTAAACAAATTTTCAAATAGATTGTAGTTAGTGATTACGTTTGGATTTAAATCCAATAATTTATATTTTCTATCTATTTTTGCAGTGTACAATATGGTAAGTTCTGCTTTGCGATGCTGCGCATTTTATGTTGCCATATTTAATATATATAATGAGCAAGTTTTCAAATATATGGTAGTTGATTATTAGGTTTAGATTTAAATCCAATAATTTTACATTTCCTTTCTATTTTTACAGTGTACAATATGGTAAGTTCTTCTTGCAATGCCACTCCCTTATGTTGCCATATTTAATATATATAATCTGAGCTAGTTTTCAAATAGATAATAGTTAATTATTATATTTAGATTTAAGTCCAATAATTTTACATTTTCTTTCTATTTTTGCAGTGTAAAATATGGTAAGTTCTGCTTGCGGGCCGCGCCTATTATATTACCATATATAATATGTATAATATGAGCAAGTTTTTAAATATATGATAGTTGATGATTACCTTTGGATTTAGTCCAATAATTTTACATTTTTTTATTTTTGCGGTGTACAATATGGTAAGTTCAACAAGCAATGTCGCGCCCTTTATGTTGCCATATTTAATATGCATTATCTAAGCAAGTTTTCAAATAGACGATAGTTGATGATTACGTCCGGATTTAAGTCCAATAATTTTACATTTCCTTTCCATTATTGCAGTGTACAATATGGTAAGTTCTGCTTGCGATGTCGCACCCTTTACGTTGTCATATTTAATATGTATAATCTGAGCAATTTTTTAAATAGATGGTAGTTGATGATTATGTTTGGATTTAACTCCAATAATTTTATATTTCCTTTCCATTTTTGCAGTGTACAATATGGTAAGTTCTCATTGCAATGCCGCTCCCTTTATGTTGTCATATTTGATATGTATAATCTGAGCAAGTTTTTAAATAGATAGTGGTTGATGATTATATTTTGGATTTAAGTCCAATAATTTTATATTTTCTTTCCATTTTTGCAGTGTAAAATATAGTAAGTTCTGCTTGCGATGTCACGCCTTTTATATTACCATATATAATATGTATAATATGAGCAAGTTTTAAAATATATGGTAGTTGATGATTACGTTTGGATTTAGTTCAATAATTTTACTTTTTTTTCATTTTTGCAGTGTACAATATGGTAAGTTCAGCTTGCAATGCCGCGCCATTTATGTTGACATATTTAATATGCATTATCTAAGCAAGTTTTCAAATAGACGGTAATTGATGATTATGTTTGGATTTAAGTCCAATAATTTTACATTTCCTTTTCATTATTGCAGTGTACAATATGATAAGTTCTGCTTGCGATGCTGCACCCTTTACGTTGCTATATTTAATATGTATAATTTGAGAAATTTTTCGAATAAATGGTAGTTGATGATTATGTTTGGATTTAACTCTAATAATTTTAAATTTCCTTTCCATTTTTGCAGTGTAAAATATGGTAAATTCTACTTGCAATGTCGTATCCTTAATATTGCCATGTTTAGTATATATAGCCTAAGCAAGTCTTCAAATAGATGGTAGTTAATGATTACGTTTGGATTTAAGTCTAATAATTTTACATTTCCTTTCCATTTTTGCAGTGTACAATATGGTAAGTTCTGTAGATATGACTATTTTCACTGCTTCCAAATAGTTATTTGGATCTTCATCACACAATGGTACCTCCTCCTGCGGAAGCCTATGAGTTAGAGTAGATGTGCCAATTGCACGTTTAGTCTCTATTTTATATTGTCGTTTGGAACATTTCGGTCTTGAATATTTACTTATTTGCCTTTGCAATATTTACTTATATTTATATATTATAGTATACACTTGAGTTCGATATTTTGTCGATTATTCTCTCTTTTCGGTTTCTCTGATTTGACGTAGTGTACTGAGCCACTGAAAGGTGAGCTCCAAGCGAATGTCTGTGAGTTTGTGATTCCAATTTGTGAATTCGCAAAAAGAGAAGAAGCGTTGAGCATAAAGTTTATAGAACTCGTACCGTGTGTCTTGCAAATTGAACATTTTCTTTAAATTACAATCAATTTTCTATTGAATTCAAGATTTTTCCCGTACCCTTTTTAAAACACGTGCCCGTGCATACCAACTAGTAAAAACAAAAAACAAAGATCGCTTCTGCGTCAGCATAGCAATGTATAAAGTTTCAGAAATATGCGTGGTCGCGTCAATCCATGCAACTCCACGGTCACTTGCACACAGTTGCATCGAGGGTAACGCGTACTTTTTATCGAAGTTGATTTACATGTAATTACCAGTAAATTACTTAACAGCATCCTCTCTTCTCTCTATAACTCAATTTACAATCCTCACGTGTATGCGGCAACAGATTACCCCGTACGATTCGATCGCTAAATCAGTTGCATATAAGCCGTGTTTAGCCCAGTAGCCTCATCGATCATCTGCAGAACAGAGTCTCCTTTGTGTCGTTCCCAGTGGTTGCATTCACTCTGTTGGGCAAAGTGATTACACATTAGTAGGCACCATTAGTCAGTCCATGCATATGTCAACTGTCAATGCACTGCATTCTTACCCATCAGCGATTTTGCAGAGGTATTCCCGTTGATCGTCTCGCAGCGGGACGTCAGTAAAATCTGCATGTTGAAGAAACGAGTGCAAGGTGGCATCGACATTATTGATCATGTCAAGACAAGAACCAGCTCTATCAGTCGATCTAGCACAATGCTACTCCTAACCAGTTACTAATTTGGTGTAACTTCATTTATATTGGGAATCCCGTATGAAAATTTTTGGATCGGTAAAACTCCTATGAGACTATGAGTTGTGCAAATCATATTGCAATAATCCGAATAAGTGCAAATAGCACTACCAGAATTCAGAAAGATACGCAAAGAGCACTTGCCTGCCCCAGTTATGTTGGCACCTTTGAAAGAGGTATTTCCTGTGACAAGTGCTCCTTCCAAGTTGGCATTTGTCAAGTTTGTCTGCAGGTTGGAACAAGACAAACCAATCACAAGATTGCTGTGCAAAGTAAAATCAACTAAGGCCTTGTTTAGTTCCCAAATTTCACTATGCAAAAAGAAGATTCCCATCACATCAAAATGTCGGCACATGTATGGAGTACTAAATATAGATGAAATCAAAAACTAATTGTACGGTTTTGTTGTACTTTGCGAAACGGATATTTTGAGCCTATTAATCAATGTTTGGATAATTATTCACTAATACAAACGAAATGCTACAGTGTCAAAGTTTAAACTTTGCCATGCCAAAGTTGACATCTAAACAAGTCCTAATATAAGGTTAGCAGTTATCGGTACTGAAAACCAAGTGACTGACTGTTGCACTGAATGTCCCATGCTGATGTCAATCAGTATTTGTCAGGCGTTTTCAACCGAATCTGGGCCTTGTTTAGATCCCAAATTTGGGAAGTAAAATTTGGGAGTATGATGTCACTTCATAATCATTGCGTCACTGTAGCATTTCGTTTATATTTGTAAAAAATTGTCTAAACATTGATTAATTAGGCTCAAAATGTTCGTCTCGCAAAGTACAACAAAACTGTGCAATTAGTTTTTTTATTTCATCTACATTTAGTACTCAATGCATGTTATGACATTTTGATGTGATGTGAATCTTCTTTTTACATAGTGAAATTTGGGGTGGAATTTGGGATCGAGAGGCCTGGCCGCGTACCCAACCATGATTGATGAAAGTACGAAACTGAACCAAAATGATGTGATTCTTGCTGAAGATTGTACCTTTGTCAAATTCGCCAGGGAGAAATCGGCCCCTCTAAGATCAGCATCAGAGAGATCGGCACCTGAATTCATCGGCAAACATATCCAGTAAGTCACCAAATCATCAGCTTTCCATGGGGAAGAACTGGAATCCTCGATGATAACAAGAAAATGCAGTACTACTTGTGAGGTCTGCATCGAAGAAGCTTGCGCCGAGCAGGTTGGCGCCTTTGAAGTTCGCCTGCCTCAGTATAGACTGCAGCAACAGAAGGTTCACGGTTCACCGATCACCAAGCGTTCACAAGACTCCGGGAAAGAAAAAAAAAATCCCATTCTTTGTCTACGCATAGAAAGCTCGAAGCTTTCATGGATTTCTCCTAGCATGTGTGATCTTACCAACAAAAATGTAAGGAAAAAACTAGCACAAGGCAAGGTCAGATAGATGTGCAATCGCCGTACCGTCTTGAAGTCCTGCTTGACAAGGGTCTGGCCGCTGAAGTCCTTGCCGGTGAGGTCCTGCCCCCGTGTCACCTGCTTCCCGTACGGGCCTCCTCCCTGCGGCAACAACCACACGCGCGCGCGCGCCGTCGTCAACACCCCCAAAATTCTTGCGAGAATTCGAGCCAGACAGAGCGGGGTAGATGGCTGACTATGAACGCCAGGGACGGGTCAGCGACGAGGAGCGAGGCGGCGACGAGCGCGGCGGCGCCGGCATTGGCGAGGTGGTGGAAGTGCACGGAGGAGCGCGCTGGCGGCGCGACGCCGGCGAGGGCGGGTGGAGACGGGGCGAGCTTGAGAGCACGCTGCAGGATGTCCATGGCCGCCCGCCTGTTTCAATTTCCTTACGTGGCTGTGTGTTTATCCGTCTTATCTGCTTGGTATTGGTGGTGGCGCTTGGCCGGTCAGCCAATCGCCAGTTCGCCACGATGGCTATGAGGGCACAGCCATGGCGCACACGCCATTTCTTTCTGTGTTGAAAAGATGATTAGGATCAAAATCCCCCGAATTTAATTTGAATTTAAATTAAACTAAGGCCATGTTTGGTTATAGGGACTAAAATTTTAATCCCGTCACAGTGAATGGAAGAAGGTTAATTAGAAGTATTCAATATAGATTAATTAAAAATGCATTACATAGGCGAGAACTAATTTACGATACGAATCTATTAAGCCTAATTAGTCTATGATTAAACAATATAATGCTGCAGTAATAATTTGATAATTATGTATCAATTATAGGTTAATTAGACTTGTTAGGTTCGTCTCGCGGAGTAGGTATGACTTGTGCAATTAGTTTATAATTAGTTTATGTTTAATACTTCTAATTGTCACTTATTTGAGGGACTAAACTTTAGTCCCTAGAATCCAAACACACCCTAAGTGTAAATTTAACCGTCGGTACTTAAACTTGTCCCGGTTCTCATTCCAGTGTCGTACTCTCAAATTACATAAAGTCAATGCTTAAACTTATCCTGAGTTCTCATCTCAGTTCCATAATAATGTCTTTAAACTTGTCCCACGTTCTCATCCAGGTCCTGCACTCTAAAAACGCATTCATTTTTTTAGAAAATTTTTTATGATTTATTTCAAACTTTTAAAATGTCAAACTAAATTTGAATGCCATTCAAACTTGATCCAAAAGTTTTTTTGTTTTTTCTCAAAAAATGGAACAAAGGTTAAATTATTTTAAGATCCCTTCACAATCTCGTAAGTAATACCAAGAACCAAATGAATATTTAAATATCGACTATGGCTATCTTGATTTCACGACCTTGCATTATAGATTGCGGCTATCTTGATTTCACAACCTTGCATTATAGACTGCGGCTACTGTATCAACTTCACACGTGTTGACTATCGACTTCAACAATTTAATCGATGAAAAATTACGTTGTCACAATAAAACATAGAAACATATCGGTCCAATTCTTCACCGGCAGAATATACAATTAATTTTATTGGTTTTAAACTGGACCAATATGTTTATTTTAACGTACTGGTGTAGCGTACCTTACGGTGTAATATTCATCAGATGAATCTATCGGTGCAAATGCATTTAACACACCGATGCACTTTAGATCGGCACATAGAACCGATACGTATGAGTGTCTCTGTAGCTACACAAATAAAAGATCCTTAGTTATAAGGGGGAGTATTTACATGTGAAAATAGAAAAAGGAAAAAAAAGTAACCCTTGGTCTACTGGGGGAGCTTGAAATTCCACCGCATGTAAAAGGACGCTTAGAAGAGCTCATCAGACGTCTCTGAGCAGGAGTCTGATTAGATTATCAGAATGGTCTAAAGAACCCTGGAAAAAAATCAAATCAAAGAGCATGCGAATGCATAGCACGAAGAAATTCAAAATAATAGTCGTATGTTTATGAACTTATTCTAATATTTAACCGATGCTATTTTTTCACTGATATACAACCATCACGTCTACGCTGATGTGTTTGGATTGATTTTGTTTATCTTAAAATCTGCTGGCTCAGTCTCTTCTCTCTTTGAGTGTGCTCATATGGTAGGATTATATACGTGTATTTATATAGTTGAATGTGCATATGTGTATGTTACCATCTGCGTGTGTGGTGTGTTTTGCAAAAAAGAAAAAAAATCAAAGAACATACGAATGCGTAGCAAATAATCCATAACAATGGTCGCGCGTGGTACCTTCACTCGCTAAGGAAAATTGCATTTGCATTAGCCTAGTTCGAAGAAACATCGGAAATGGCTTGAGAATGGAGCCTTTTTGACGAAAGAGTGAGGCCTTGTTTAGATCAAAAAGCAACTCTCAAATTCACTATGTAAAAAGAAGATTCCGTGGTTATTTTCATAGATTTGAAACATTTAATATGAAATTTATGCTAAGGATACAAACTTGTATGCAAAGAAATCATGAAAAATTCTAAATATATTTTTTAATATAGAACAACATGTTATAAGTCATCTTACCAAATTTGGACTTAAAATTTGACTAGTGTAGGAGAAACATAAAAGACAAATCTCATTAAAGTATAGATTTAACCAACTAAAATAATTTGGGGGAGTAAAATGAACATATCTTTTGTTCAGAGATTGATCGGATAAAATGAATTGGTAAAGGTAATAAGATAGGCCTATTGCTGTAAGTAATAAAGAGTAAAAATACTCATTTAAGCATTAGTAATAATAGATGTATGTACTTCATCCGTATCATATTTAGAAGTCTGCATGCGTCCCCTCGCCTCCCCGCGCCGGCGTCGCCTGCCTTTCCGTCCCTCTCACCCCATCCATCCGCGCCCGTATCTGCTCTGCAATTGTTACTTTCTTTATTTTCCAAAAACATTTAAGTAGTAGCCTAGCCGAGCTGCTCTGGCTGTGATTAGTGGATGTAGGAAGCAGCGGTCGATGGGGATTGGGATTTGGGAGAGAGCGGAGACAGGCATGCGGCGAAGGGACAGCAGAAAGGATAAATAATTAGTATTTGGTTCGGGTTTATAATTTATAAGTCATTTAAAATAATTTTTTAATAAAATAGGAGGGGTTTATACGGGATTATTTTCATAAGCTCTTTATAAGTCTATAAGTCTTTAGAGAGATGCTTTTAAGACTTATTTTGAATAAGCTCCACAAAAATCACCTCACTTTTCACTACATAAGGCTAAAGAATTAAACACTTCTTAAGGCTTATTATAAGCCTCTCTATACGAGGAGCTTATGATAACCCCCAAACCAAACAGGGCCTAAATAGAGCAGCGATTTTTTTGTTGATAATTGAGTGGTATAGAATTAAGGGCTTGAAATATGGATGTCATAGTGTATATTTTTTTTGTTTTTCTTGTAACAAATGGATGCTCGCCTATTTCTACATTTTATTACTATAAACGAGCTTTATGCATTCCTTTTATGTGTCATGTAGAAAACCGGGCAAATGATTGTAGTAGCGAGACAACAGTTGTTACTTTCTTTATTTTCCAAAAAAAATTGTTAGTATAATGTCATTAATATATATTTGCTTCACCCGCAACATCGCACGGATCTATTTGCTAGTCTTATAAAAGAGTGATTTCTGTGCAATTAACAGACCAGCTAGGAATGGAACCCACCTCAATCGTATTTTTTTTATTTATGGACGCACCGACACAGATCTTGATTTGCAACGTACAGTGCAGCTTATTGAAGTTAATATAGTGTGTTTATATAGATTGCAAGTTGGTACAAATAAATTGATATACAACACCTCTACATAAATTTATAATAGAATATATGTCACTTGCCAGTGCCGCTATATATAATTTTGATAGTACGAATAAAATGACTTCAAAGTATATACAGTGTGAATACATCTATTTTTGTAGATTCCATCATAATGAACACAATAATACAAACCAAAAATCAAAATCAGACCATATATGTGAGAGATATATTCATTTAAAGGTGACAGTTAAGTACACCCAAACCACAACATGCTAGCATCTACTTGCTTCCCATACTTGACCCATCCATTTCACGTAAATCTCAAACTTGATTGCTGTGCATATGCATGTGCCGCTGCTTTCTCCTCCATTTCCATATCCTTCAGCTTTGTTGTTGTTGTTGTTGTTACGCGCGGTTGTTAGTTTGCCAGCAAAAGTATATCCTCTTACTCGTGTGAGACGACGTGGTGGTCTGTCATCTTCCCCACATTTTTTGTTTGGTTGTGGAAGGGATGGGTTGACACATCAGATCACCAAATCGTTTTTCACAAACTAATATTGAGTATAAACTGAAAAAGGGGATCATTAAGATCAAAAATCATAAGATAAATTGGTGATGAACCATGTCATCCAGATGAATGAGACGCTTTCTCAAATCAAACACCATATTAGCCAACCTAGCCTATCTATCTTGGATTAAACAAACACTCCTAGAACCTTTCCTCAAGAACTTCATAGTGAACACGTAAGGCAGCTTGATAATTGCCATTTTCCTTCCAAATAACGGCCTTGCCAATTGCGCAAAAGTCCTAACCAAAATCTTTCCTATCATAGTTCTATCATAGTACGCCAATGATCCATTTAGTTTTTTTGTTTCAAATGGCAGCACATTTTAGATTTGTTATAAACCAAATTTTTAATTGTTCAAATTTATTAAAAATATAATAACATCCGCAATAATATTACGCAGAGACATATTTTATGGTGGATAAACTAATTGTAGGGCATATTAGTTATTAATTATTTGTTTTAATAAATTTAGTTAGATCTAGAAAAGTAATAATTCACCGTTCAAGGACAAGTATGAAATGAATCCCATGCAGGCACAAATTTGAAAGAGAAAAATGTGGGTTTATACTTTACATAAGGGCATTTACGCAATTTTCCCTAACAAAATTGACAAATTGCCCCCATCCTGCAGACAAGAGGCAGATTCTCGCAGGGCAGCCTACTTCCTCGTCGCCGGCGACCTCGCCCGCCGCCGCTACCGAGATGCCGGTGAGGGTGGTCGACACCGCGACTCCGTCATCCCAGCCCTCCTCAGGTTACCCTATGGCCTTCCCCTCCCCCATCTCTTCTTCCCACATATACGCTATGTGCGCATCAGGTCTGCTATGTACACCCAGGTTTAGATCTTACCGGAGTCTAATCTCTTAGTTACCTGGGGTTGATCAATCATGCGATCCGATTTCGTATGATTCTAATCCGAGGTTTATTTTCTGATCTAGATTGGTCTAAGTTAGCTGGGGTTTGTGTGGCCGCAGTTTGGTACCGATTTAGGCGGTTTGATACTTTCGACCGCGTAAATTATTGATTTGGTGAATTTAGACCCTGCGAAAATTTGAGTGTCATCTGGGGTAGTGGCTATGATGGATGATGGTTTTGAATTTTGAGCCTTGGAAATGTTTGGAATTTGGTTCCGATTTCACGGGGAAGCTTCCCCTAATAATCCAGTGTTGCTAATATTTCATATTTGCTTGGGTTTGATCATTCTTTATTGTGTTAGGCGTTCCGAAGTTATGGACATTATTCATATAACACTGTGCCCAGAACATGAGGACATGCCTGAATGCTATATTGATCGCTGGTTGTCAGAATACCAATTGACGCCGTGTTTCTGGAAGAACTAGCTAATCTAAAATTATGTTGGCAATATCTCCTTTTGGGTGTCTAACAAATCTAGTACAATTGATGTGCCTTTTTTTATTTGCTCTGCAGTTTGAAACCTTAACTACCTCTGTGATGCTATTCTGAGTTCCATAGTTTAACTTGCCATACTTATTAAAATACTAATTGCAGGACAAGACACAAATGCTGGGCAACCATCTCCTCCTAGCTGTTCACTCTTAAGTGCTGGAAGAGTAAGTGTTTTGGTTCCGTTAATTGAATAGTTGACTTTTCTTTTACAATTAATCGTGCGAATGGCATTTGTATTGCTGCATACCACTCAAGTACTGCTTATCAGCATCGCTTGAGCTTTATCTTCGAGCCTCAAGAGTGTCTACTGACCAAATCTACTTGTATTTATCTTTCAGTGTTTTGCTGGAACTCAGAATGTTTCAAGTCTGCAGAAGGATGAAGCATGGAAAGTTAATGTGCGCATCCATGGTTGTGATCTGGAACAGGGCTATTTATGTGGAACAATGGAAGCGCTTAATGTTCCATTAGCAGATACACCTGTGAGTAACTCATCTGTTCTTCCGCTTAGACTCTGAAATCTAATGTTATGCGTACAAGACAAAGATTAATTAGGTTTACTCAATAAAACATTGTGCACCATAGACTTTACAAACTAGCCAGGGAATTAAATGTGTTGCCGGAGTTTAAGATTGGATCTTTAAGAAATTTTATACAAAAATCTGTGATGTTGTTAAGGATTACTATAAGAAATTTCTCACTTTATACGGTCGACACGCCTGTTTTTTAGTCTGTTATTCATGAATTTTAACTTCATGTATTGGCTCTATGTCCACAGGTAGTAACATTCTGGGAGGGGGAGATAGTAGATGCTAAAAATTACACCTTTTTCACTGGCAAGTGGGAAGCATCGTGAGTGTTTATGGTTTATTTTGATACCATCCCTTTATATGTCCTGGTGTCTCACAGCATTCCAATCTTACTTGCAAAAACATGTTTCTTCTACTATATTGCAGACCAGAGGATGATATAAGACACTGGTCCAAGTTCCCATCATTTACGCCTCTTCTGGTAATTGGCTACCTAACTTGGTATTGTCCATGATTAAGAATCTTTTGATGATTTGTTTCTCATTATTCAGTATGCCCTTCCTGCAGAATCAGATTGAGACAGATGGTGGCAAATCATTAGACCTTAGCAACTATCCTCATATATTTATGGTATGGCATTACCTGACCTGTTCATCTATTTATTTATTTGTAAAGATTTTTATTTACCATTTCGCTGATGTTGCATGTAGAGATGGAAAGAGCAATACTTTGTCAATGTTGGGGTTGACTGTGGGTTAACCATCGCTGGTTTCTACTACGTCTGTTTTTCTTGTAGTGATGGCTCCATTAGTGGCTTTTATTATGATCCAAACAGCAGGTAATAAATATTTTTCTGCAATTTATTTGTTGCAAATTACAATGGCATGGGATCAAATTCATTAATGGAGAAGGTGGGCTGGTGTAAACACTTCTGTTCTCTTCATGTGCAGTCCATTTCAGAAGCTTGAACTGAAGTGTACCAACGAGAAAAATTCTGGATTCACCTTTTCGTCCTATGAGCTACAGTGACAAGCTTGATGCATCCGATGGCCGGCTTTCTGTTAGCATATACAGTGTGTACTGAACTCATGGCTCCTAATGTTGTTGTATTAAAAGAAATGAGAGGGTGTGTATGTAAATCTTCTCTAGCAAGACTAAGCAACCTGTAACTTTGTAATCTTAAAGGAAGCAGGCGTCTTTTCTTGTCTGAAATCCACTTTTTTGTATTATGTTTACGTTAACCATGATATGATGTGTCTGAATTCAGTTG
This sequence comes from Echinochloa phyllopogon, assembly GCA_033239725.1. Taxonomy (NCBI): domain Eukaryota; kingdom Viridiplantae; phylum Streptophyta; class Magnoliopsida; order Poales; family Poaceae; genus Echinochloa; species Echinochloa phyllopogon. Next base: position 6,652,182 of record BTCW01000014.1, on the reverse strand, counting down.
GATAGGGAATGTGAGGAATAAATGCTGATCCAGTGAAATGTTATGTACCTCTTCCCATAAATGCTATTTCAACATGTCTATGCTATACACATTGGTAATTCCTAATTATATGCATTGGGAATACAATTTCTGATACAATCATGATGTCAAGCTTTACTGAAGAGAAACTTCATCAAGATTGCTGATTGTATTCTCTCACTCAAGTTTCTGGTACAAAGCTGCGGAGACCTCCTTTAGGTTTCACTTGCAGCTTTTGTATATTTTCACTGTGACAATTCTATGAACAAAGTAAACTTGGGGCATGCTTTCAATCTTTGCCTTAAGTTTCCTGACATTGTTAGGTAAACAAACTCCAACAATGTTGTTTCATAATGTCTTCGATCTCATGCTTCAAGCTGTTGTTCACTCTAGGGAATAAAATTCTTCTGCATCTGCATGGCATTAAATTTATAGTCATTGCTGATCCAATTTAATGTTTTGCTTATAGATAGAATTACTCTGGCCATAATCTTACCTTCAAACGCACAAGGATTTGTAGACAGTGGAACAGGAGGTGTTTCTTCTCTTCCTTCCTGCAGAAACCAAGAAGAGATTTCCTTTGCCCTTTGCACCAAAGGCTGCTCAACACTCTCGCTCCATGTGTCGAACAGATTGAGGATAGCATCAGTAATTACTTCCGATAGTACTTTATCATCTTGTCCAGGTTGCAGCTTCAACATCAGGTATCTATTGATTGATATTAACTTCTCTATCATGTGCCTTCTATCAATATTATACACTACCATCGTGTCTTGGATTTTAGCAATCATCTTGAGCACCACCTGATAGGCTGTAGCAAATGCATTTCGGAATACTTCGGTTGTTGTTTCAGACAGTTCCTTGTCGTTCCAGCAACTCTTTTCATTCCCCAACTCACGTTCTATTTTTGGCGCGAATGTTACAGTCTTGGGCTTGGTTGTGTTGACACGGAGCTGCTTTGATTCCATCAGCATCTCATTGGCTTCCTTCATTTCTGACTCAAATCTGCTGCTGACCTTGAAGTATGGCTGTTCCCTGTGTGCAGTGGGGCTTGGGAGTGGCGAATTCTGTCTTGGTGATGCTTCCATGAACACCTCGGATGCCCTCTCCGCGTCACCCACTGCAATACACACGGTAAAACATTTATCATAGTGCAGAGGCATACTATAGTTGATGATTCGACTGAATTCAACTGAAGATGCACAGGTGACAGACTGACAGATAGATCCTTCATTTCAAAGCAACTGATTCAGTGACATGTGTGAGCTTGTGACTAACATACAGTAAGAAGGTGGATGTTGCGCTTTCTTGGGGGTTCCACGGTACTCGGCAGCTCGTCGTTCCTCCATGGCCCTGATTATGATGTCTTCTGCGCTGGGTCCAGCCCTAGGCGTCCACATCATCTCCTCCTGTGCTGGTTTCTTCTTGTGATGCAGCATGTGCATCCATTTCTTAGCCTTGCTCTTCACCTTGCCCAGCACCGCCTTCTTGTGGCTCCCGCCTGGGGTCCGAGGCGACTCTGTCGGGCTAGCTGGTGGCGCCCGTGGTGAAGGCCAATATCGTTGTTGCTCCTCCCATTCATCATATGGATTTTTTCCTGCAAATGTGTGGTTTCTTCGAGTAAGCTACAAGAGATGACAAGGAGAATGGTATCATACATGATTCATCAGCTTCTGCTTCTCAACAGGTAAGTGCAGAATCGCCAGCGTACATACTTTTACAAGAGATCGAAAATACATTGATGAAGATAAGAATTTCTTAACTTCAAACTGTTATGAAATATGTGAAAACAACAACACATTGAAACGGGGCTGGAAAAGAACAGCTATGAAAATATCTCTTACCATATTGTTGGACGAGGTTGTCTCCTCGTTTGGTGCTGATCCCGCGCTTCATCTTTCTGATGTTGCTCACAATTATTGTGCAGGAACAACACACAATCCAGGTCCAAATCCAAAAAAAAACTTGGGAGGAGCTAAGCTGTGCAAGGCAAGAAATGGATTTGCTCGGCCTATCCTAAAGTTGGCAAACTTGAAGGAAACTTTTCTGAGTTATAGCTGTTGCAAGGGTGAATTTTGGGGGAGTTGTTGCGCTGTGCCCCGCTATTCTTGGGGAGTGTTTGGTGGTCGGAGGGAGGCGAGGTTTTTTTGCCGCATCCTCTGGACCCTCCAATGTAGGGATGAGATCTACCAAACGAGATCCATACCTTTGACGTGGTAGAAGCACAATGCTTTTCTTGTTTCTTATTTTTGATCGCAGAAGAGTGCAAAGTTTACAGCATGTCGCTGCTCACCCTCAGTTTCCCCTAAAACTAAAACTAATGATTAATGTCAAGAAGGGTACATTTCGTAGAAAACAAAAGGATAAAAGAAACAAACTAAAAAGATATATAAAAATATAATGTCAACAGGGTATGTTTAGTAGGAAACAAAAGGAGAAGAGAATGTTTAGTACAAAACAAAAGGAGAAAATAAACAAAATAGATTTGTTTTGGGAAAATATAGAATATGTTAAATAAAAAAAGATAAAAATATAGTGTCAAAATAGATTGGTATGTTTAGTAGGAAACAAAAGGAGAAGAGAATGTTTAGTACAAAACAAAAGGAGAAAATAAACAAAAAAGATTTGTTTTGGGAAAATATAGAATATGTTAAATAAAAAAAGATAAAAATATAGTGTCAAGAATGGGATTCGAACCCATGCCCTTTCGGACCAGTACCTGAAACTGGCACTTTAGACCAACTCGGCCATCTAATTAATATTTATGTTAAACATGTCAGCAGCTAGCATCCACATCAATTAGTTGACTTCCCACATGCGTTTTAACCGACGCATCAGCTATTTTGAAAGCTGAATCGACTGAATACATATGAGGTCAATTGATGAATGCCCTGGTGATTGGTAAGAATTCACAACCTCAGCGTCTTCCTATGATACTACCTTAACTCCTGGGATTTCTTTGGTCACTTTTATGGACATATATATTGAAGATTTGTTGCGTGTATAAATGTAAACTCTTTGAACACCTGTGATACGCGCAGCTATGGACGAATAAAGGTGCTGTACACTACTGCTATGAGAGCAGAGAATACAATGTTCCCATGCAGTCACAATAGACATTGCAACTTATGCACGACCTCGCTGGCTTTTCAGCAGCTAGCCAACAGAATTTTTTCTCTACACACAGACCAGCACCAGCCACCAACCAGCGTTATTTTTTTCTCAGCAACGACAGCCAGCCGAACGGGTTGGCAGTCGCTAGAGCAGAGGGGAAACACTTTATCACTGTTTATTGTTTACCACAGCCTATTTTGTAGTACTAGATCTGGTCCATTGACGAAGAAAATGGATGGCTAAAATCACATGCAGTTCTTAGCTTGCGGTCGTAGTAGCAACTGCACCTGATCCCGGTACACGGAAAGACAGAAATCTGAAAGCCTGACCGGTGGCATTCATCTTACTTGCTCTTAAGTAAAATCGTGCCTCCGGGAGGCTAGAAAAAGGCATGCATATTCGAAGTTTCTGAGATTTCCTTCACCATGTCAAAAATAGCCACACTGGCACTCCAATTCCTATCCTATAATACACAATTCATTGGAACGAACAATGCAGCATAGTGAAGAACATTAATTGCACTTTCGACGGAAACTGTTGCTACATCGACTCGTATTAACTGTCAAATCAATAGCCTGACTGAGGCCTCGGTTTGCTGACTAATGACACGTTATCTTCTGTAGTAAGTTACAGGGTGTAGACAATGTTGTACCGATGAAACAGGTTCTCGCCATGCTCTCTGTAATCTGCTAGGGTGAAAGTTTGTTTCCCAAACTTGCTGGACGCAGCAAAGGCAGCAGCACCCCTCCACGCGTCCAGAATGGGGTCAGCTGCTCTGACAAGCTTCATCCGAGAGAGGTAGGGCCGATACTGCCGGATCCCAGACTCCAGCCGTGGGATCATGCCTGGGAACAGGGAGCTCCCGCCAGTGACCAGAATGGACTGGCAGAGGCGCTCCTTGACAGATTCGTCCTCCATTAGTCTCCTGAGCGAGATGCTGACCATCTCATCGATGCCAGCCTGGTCAATGCCTATCATACCAGGCTGGAAGAGCACTTCAGGGCAGCGGAACCGCTCGATCCCAATGGCAATTCTGTAATCCTCCACGGTGAGAGGCCGGACTTTGGGAGGCTCTGGGGTCAGTTGAGCAGCTTCCGGTTTGGACACAAATGTAGGGTCGATCTCCTGCACAAGGAAAGGAAAGATCAAATGACTTCTGGCCTGTTGGTTTTTGGAAGCAAAATAAGATCCGCATAACATGGTCACCGGCAGAAGAAAAGCTTGAAACTGAGACTTTACCTGGAGCTTTGATGCAATCCGAACAAGTTCTGATTCGTCGTCATCATTCCCATCATCATCGTTGTCTTTACTCATCTTGTTGTACACTAACCAATCTTCATCTCTCATTCCAAAAGTGTCCTCACCTTTGCCCCGATCAAATGCAGCAGAGGCTAGCAGCCGCATCCTTTCTTTCTGAGCTGCATTTAGCCGTTCACCACGGCCTACACCACCCGACGAACCATGGTTTCCATTTGTCTGGCCGCCATTTACTTTCTGTCGCTTTCTCTGCTCAAATTTCTCAGAAAGTTCTGAATACCGGGCACGAAGCTCTTCAAGATATAGTTCGGGGTTCTCCCTATACAGTAGAATTAAACAAATTATGACATCAGCATAGAATGTCTGGAAAATATTTATAATAAAAAAATTAAGATAATTTATCTATATTAACCAGAATGAAGTTCTTATCTCAATATGATGAATTATTGATATCTAACAAAAGCTTCTCAAGACGCAACATTAGAGCAATGAATTCCAGGGGTCGATGAAACCCCTGTAACCGGTCCGGATTCTTGAAGACAAAATCAGAGGGATGTCCCTCCCTCTGGTCAAGTTTGTTTATTATTTCTATTACAGGAGGTAGACAATTCATACTGAATTCTAGACATGTATATTTAATGATGCATAATCATGAAATGGTAATGGTAATAATACATAGTGCACTGCCACATTTTGTTTTCCTGTTCAAGCAAACAAGCAACAAGGCTTGGTCCTTCCCTCTTAAACACACAGGATCTTACCTTGTCCAGGATTGAAAACATGCTCAGTAATGCAGTTTCTAAAGGGTAATCACTTTTCCCTCCATTACAAATTACAATTCGTTTTGGCTTTTCTACATACATAGTTTTTACTATGTATCTGGACATAGCGTATATCTAGATGCATAGCAAAATCTACGCATCTTAAAAAGTCAAAATGAATTGTAATTTGGAACGGACAGGAGTATTAAGTATGACAAAATCACATAATCTAGTTTTGTCCAATATTTGGAATATTGAACACTGAAGCACAAGGGGTGATATCTGGAGAATAAAGAAACCGTTGACGTTGACATTAAAAGAATTATTGAAAATTACCAAGAGACAGCACCGATTTCATATAGGAGGATCTTATCACTGGATGCAAAAAAGCATAGGTAAGATAAATTTTATACTGGTGATATCGCAACTTACGCACGCCTCTGCTCTTCTTGTTTCTCCCGCAATGCCTCTTCTTCAGCACGTCTTTGCTTGGCACGCAATTTACCCTCAGTTGTGGTTTTAAGTAATATCTGTTTCTTCTTTTCTTTTAACTGGTAAAATATACAAAAGTGGAATGCAACAATGGTCAGTGGTTGGAGGGCATGCACACTAATTAGAATACATATATGCAGTATGCACACAACAACCAGATGCCTGATGCTCCTAGAAGCACATGAACAAAGTTCTGTTACCTGCTCTGGTGTTAATTCCTCATCAGGGATAGACACAAGTGGATATTTATCAGCTGCTGAGGCATCTGCCTTTTCCTCATTGCCATTTGTCTCCCCTTTTGCTTTCCTTAGGGACTGTGTTGTTTTTACAATAGCAGATTTGACTTCCTGGTGCGACAGATATTTAGATCCACGTAGAATACCCGGTGCTTCTGATTCATCGGCATCATCAAGTCGCTCCATTAGTTCCTCCAAATAATAAAGTTGATTTTCTAGTTCCACTATCTTCAGAGATCTCTTTTGAGCAGCCATTTCCCGCAAACGTTGACCAGCCTTTTCCCTCAAAGCTGCTTTCCTTGCAAGTTCTTCCTCAGATGGCGGTTCTTCCTTTGGTGGGGGAACCCATGGTAGTTGCCAATACCTCGTTTTCTCTTCAGCTTCTTCCTTGTTGTTCTGCAAAGTGAAGTGATCAATCCGTGGTGTTCCAAGAGTGTTCAAATAACTAGAGAACATATAACAAGTATAATTTTGGAAGAAAAAAATCATCATAAAAAACTAGAAGTAGAAGCACAAGGAATCCTATAGGTCCCATGCATTCTACGCAAATGCATTCAAAATAGGAATTCAGTAATTCCAAGCTTTATACGAGAACAGAAAAATATATACAAGTTTCTAACCTTAAATGCCTGCAACTCTGACATATAATCAAGAGCTATATAGCAATGCTCCTTCTTCAGCTCTTCAGCCTTGTCCCATGTAAAATTTGCCCTATTAAATAAATGGTACTGTTAAGTGGTAGGAAAAAACGAATATCATGAAGTAGTTCAGAAATATACTTCTATCACTTACATGTGATACGGATACTTTAGAGAGAGAAGCTGCCTCAGAAAATCAGTAATGTGGAATCCACCAACATTGGTTCTGCAGCATGCCCCCAATACAGGTTGTCCTTTCAAAAACTGAAAAACAGATCCACGAAGGCTTTTAGCTCATGTAGCAGCAATTTAATTTGAAATATAGAAAATGCATTTTCAGGTTCAGGTGATATATTATTTAACAGAGATACTTTAATTAATACAGAAAATATACTTTAAAGCCCGGGTTCGAATCTTGGTACCAACTTCTTTAAGACAACATCAGAGGGATGTCTCTCCCTCTGGCCGAGTTTTTTTTTTTTGAGGGGGGGGGGGTGTGGGGGGTCTTGAATACTCCAGGGACCATGGACAAGGAGCAAAATCCATGTTGCCACAATTAATAAACCCAAGGATAGACCTAACATGGTAGGTTTGATAGCTTCCTGGAGCTACGCACTAAATTAAGGCAAGCTTGACCAAGTCTTTTGGGCTGGGAGTGTCCATGGACAATTTCCCATAAAATGTTAAGGAAAATGAGAGTGCCTCTGGGTATAAACAAAAATGCATCCTGCCCTGTAGCTCCGTGGGCAAATAGTCTTAGCAGTGGCAGTTTCTCATCTTTTACAACACATTTATCAATATAATACAGTTGTAATGGTTAGATATCATTCAACCTGAGTTGCCAATATTGTAATGTGTGATATCTCCTACACACGCACCACACTATTTGCCTGGAGATTAGGCAAAATCAGGCAAACATGCTAAAATGATTTATGTATGATGACTATTGGAGAAAGGTGTATCTTGGGACAAGAACTTACTGGAACAACATGGCATGTTCCATGTTCACATGAAATAGCCAACCCATCTTCGCCGCAGTTCCCAAGTTTCTGATTGTACTTGTAACTAAACGCATTGTCGATGCCAAATGCTACAATGCACATAGGAAGAAACAGCATAAGCATTACCAGCCTTATCAGAAGGTTATCAGTAACATAAAGCTAGCTGCAGCTCATGAGAACACACATCAAGATCATAGGAACTATTACCAACGGATGGCACACCATATGTCTCGAAAAGTAGTTCTGCCATTCGGGCTCGAGAAAAGGACGGATTGCATTCACATTCTGTCATAAGGATTGGATGCCCCACCTGTTGAGAATCATTATTAGCTTTCAATTGTACCCAATCAAATAATAGTTTGGTTGAGGAAAAGCGCGCAAATTTCTGGGGTTCAGAGAATATATACAGACAGATTATATTGGAAGGAATCGCAAGCATTCTAACCATTCGAACTTAATAAGTGTATGCACGTCTGATAAGGAGTATGTCACGTACAGAGATCCAATTGATCCTGAACCCTAGCAGTCCGACCTCGCCGACGGCGGCAGCCAGGCCACAAGGGCAGGAATAGAAGGGGCTAACCCTAATAGACTGATATTCTCATTGCTTACCTTCAATTGGTACATCTCCCCTCATTATATAGAGAGGTTTACTTGGCATCTAAGAAAGAGATCTGATCTTAACCCTAACCTAATCCTAATGGGCTTGGCCCAATAGACCCCATCAGCCCAGTTGACTGCCCATGACAGAGTAACATAACTGAAGCAATGTGCAGTGGTTACATTACATTATGAGAACATGAAAGTGCTGATTCAGTAAGCCAACTCTTCCTAAGTTGTTATCACAGAAATAAAACTTGATACCCCGTCCTCATTTTGTAGGTTAAATAAAGTAGCTCAACATCACTCATTTCTGATCATTTGCCCTACCTGTTACGGCAAGCTGAGGCTCAAGTTCCTCATGAAACAATTAAGATTTAAGACACTATACATGAGTTGAAAAAAATCCACTGACTAACTCTGTATCAACTAGAACATAAGAACCTTCCATTCTAAAATCTGGATCTAGTGAAAAATCTCTATCACCAGATTACACACTGTGCTCATAGTTTATTGCATCATACATAAACAACCCATAGACTAGCTGAATTGGCAGTTTTCTTATTCTCAAATGCAATGTAAATCAAATTAACAAATACAGAAAAGTTCAATGGCAACACAAAAAGAAATAGAAAATATTTTGAAGAGAAGCCAGGACACAGCAAATTTACCTCCGAATTGGCACCTAATCGATCAAAGCCATAGTCGAGAATCTGCAGCACAAAAATAATACTGTATCAGAATACAGCCTAGAGTAAACATCATGATCCAGAAAATTAAGAAGTTGCATGCTGTTCTTTATGTCTTTGGGTTGTAAGATTGCAATTGCCATTAGTGCTATTATACGGGACCATATGGATTATGACAGAGATAATCACTCAGCTAAAGAATGCAGAGAATACTCAATATCAACACGTTTAAACCGCTGCATAAAACTTATCTTTACTCCAACATGTATTTATAATAATTACACCTTCCTTCCCAAAAAGAATGGCATTCTAGTTTTATCCTAAGTCAAACCATCTTTTTTTTTTGCGATCAAGTCGAGTAAGTGCTTTTGACCCAAAAGAAATTTATATTAACAGACTGATCACTGGTTTGTCTGTCTCAAAATCAAATACAAATATCTATATATCTTCTGAGAATTAAAAAAAACGGTGGATGATGCTAGAGAAGCAACGAACATATTCCATGTACTCGAACTGATAGACGACATCATCGTCAAATGGAGAGCGAACTGCCGATCTTGTGCAATCAAAGAACTTCATTAGAGCTGGATCAGTGTCCCCAACAATTGAGACAGTTTCACCTGTAGCGTGGAAAGTAAATTACAGTAAGTTGAATTATGTAACTTTCGTGAATCCACATGCAAGTCTATTGATTGACACAGAAATAAAATGTTTTCAGAATCACTTGGAGTACATGTACAGGAAATGAACCATTAGTAACATGAGATCATAAAGAACAGTACTATCGAGTCTATTCAATCGACCAAAATTTGATGCTGTTGCCAATTCCCGTGCACTACAACTGAATTAGTTCCTGTAGACAGATGGGGCAGAACCCAACAACACCTAAGCAGCAAACTAGTTGGAATCAGCTTTTGTGGTGTTGGAATCAAGCAAACAAGAGAAAAGAAAAATCGACACTTCCACACAGCTTTCAACCACCAAACCAACACGAATTAAGTTTCCACGAAGCGTGATGCGGAGTACCCGTGCTACGGTGCCGCGGCCTCTGCACGACGTTCCGGAATGTGGCGCGCGGCTCCGCCTCGCCCGCCCACCTGCACGGAGGCAAAACCCGCGTTACGGGAATACTCGGAAGCCTGCTAGGGTTAGGGTTTGGGGCCGTCGAGGCGCGGCGGGGCGTCGTACCCGATGCGGAAGGTGGAGGCGCCGTTGTCGATGACGATGGGGGTGGACGAGGGGAAGCGAGCGAAGTCGGACTCCCGCCGCGGGCGGGTAACCGATGACATCTCGCCGGCGGCGGCGACAGGGCTCGCCGGCGGCGGGGGAAGAGAGGGGTTTGGGGCTTTTCGTGGCTTTCGTCCTTTTGCTTCGTCGTCCTCTTCGCGACTCGCGAGCTCGAGTCTAGCTGGCGATTGACACTATGGAGTATGGAGGAGGGGAACATTAGCAAAAAAACCCCGTCTTCTCACGTAATTCGTAATAGGTATGCACATCAGGAAGATGTACAGATCAATATATTCCGTATGTGAGTGGGACTGATTAAGTCATTTTCGAAAAAGTTAGTCTATACGTTTCTCAAAAAAAGAAGAATAAAAAGTCAGTCTACAGAATTTTTACTAAAAGTTAATGTGCACATTGTACAAAAATTACATCAATAAACTCATCTTGAATTAATTTCAGATATCATGGATTTATAATAATTAACAATATAGTATAGGGAAAACAATGGTCAAAACTATACAAACCTATATTTGAAGACTCTTCTTTTCGGAATGAAAAGCATTTGATGAATGTAAAGTGTATTTGACTTGTTATATGAGTATTCGGGAAGCAACAACCATGATAGTTGCCTTTTTGTCTAGTTTTCGTGGGGCTTTATCAAAGTATATTTAATAAAAGGAAAGATATGTTTCATTTGAATAAAATTGGAGTGTATACCTCCTTCAAATATAAGAGCATCTTCAAGAGACTAGCCAAATCATTTTCTAAAGTTAAATTTAGCTATTGTTAGAGAAAAAACGTTTCCAACAGACTCTGTAAATGACCCTCCAAATTTAGTACCTCTCCATCTCACCTCATTCACTAGCTATTTTTAGCTAGCCTACATCACTAGCCATCTTTACATAATCTGTTGGATTACCCCCATTGAATTAGATGACTTTCTATTTTTACAAAGGGGCTATAATCTCCATATTTAGCTAACACAATATAGAGTCTCTTGGAGATGCTCTAATACTACAAAATATGTTGAAACTGTCATTGGGGGTGATTTTTATTTCATCTTATTTGTGTCAGATTAGATGTGCTGCAAATAAATCAGTTTACTCGATGTGCCGCTCTTGAAAACCTTCCAATCAAACTCCCCATGAAGAATAGCTTTGCATATGATAATTTTACAATGTTATGAAGTATGGTAAGATAAACATGTACCCTTATCTACTGCCTATACTAAAGTGCCTGGAATCGGTGCAAATTTGAGGCACAGTGGTATGTTTGCAGGTCCCATAGCTTCAATAGAGAAAAGAAGAAACTGTTTTTTTTCTTTTCTTTGACGAAGTTTGCGGATGATTTGATGTCATCCTGAGTTTTCTTTACAATATGCTATTATACCGTGATATTCTATCTACCTTTTTGTTTTGCTTTCTTCAAATGATCATAATCTTGCGAGATTTGCTCTAGTTGTTTATAACTAATTCTATTTTCCATTTTTTTCCCAACCGAACCATGAACCGATGCTAAACATCTAAAAAAACATGAATTCTCAAGCGAAAGAAATTATTATACAACACTCAAGAAAGTACTGTGACGTAAAGTTTAGCTAATTTGGAGCGCATGTAGGTTCAAAATATTGATCAATTGATATTTTTTTGTTGCTTTCCTAAATTGATTCAATACATTGATATGGTGCTATTTTTAACACAGAAAAGAACACTTGTTTTTTTTTCATTTTTGTTTCAGATCATCATCTTTGATAAGGGCACGCATGGCGCTTCATTCTGACTAGTTTTGTTCTTCGTTGATTCTTATGTTGGTCATGCATTATTCATCAGTTTGCTCTTTTGATAATATTTACCTCAAATTGCATAAGAATAGCAGTACACTAAACATTTCCCATATACTAATAATCAGATAAGAATACTCAAAATTTTGTGGAACATTTACTCATCTCTACCCAATAATAAAGAGAGTAACGTTTGGTACGTCGCTGACGTCATCAACACCCTCGCTGACGTCATCATCACTCCCCACAGATGTATTCGTTTCTTCTCCCAACCGGTTCCTCCTCCGCATCCTCCTTCAACTCCTCCTCCGAGTCAGAGTTGCCCACCGGTTACTCCTGCTTCGCTCCTCCTCCCCAAGTTGGAGGTGGTTCCTCTTCCCCTCGTTTTCCATCTGCGCCCTTGCTTCCCGAGTTGGAGTCGAGTCCTGCGGCGGCGCAGTCTGATTCCAATGTTGAAGAGCAGGCAACGAGGCGGTGCAGCAGGGGCACGCAGGCAGGGGGAGGCGGGGAGGCGGTTCAGCAAGGTCAGGCAGCCAGGGCATCAGAGTCGGAGGCGGAATTGCAGTCAAAGATTCGAATCAGAGAAAAGGTGGAGTTCTTGTTCAAAGTTGCAGACGGTGGCGGATTCGAATCGAATCAGAGAAAAGGTGCAGTTCTTGTCCCTATTAATATAAGAAAGCATCGTTCCCTGTTATTGCGCTCCTCTACATTGCGAACTGCTCGGCTCTGCACCTACCATAACCTGCTAATCGACACTTCGATTTGACCTCATAGAGCCCCATCGTCATCGCATATTCACAAGGTTTGTTTGATGCTTTTCGGTTTGCCCTGTTCTCATTAGGCTGATCTTTTTAATGATGCTACGATGTACTATTAACATGCTGATTATGATGCTACGATGTACTATTAACATGATGATTTTGCTGTAGACAAAACACTCAGGTCTGAGCCCTCTCTTGTGCCAGCATTGCCATCAGCAGCAACATGGAGATACCCTCCACCGATGCCTTGCTGGACAACATTGATGATTTAGATGTCCGACCCTTAAAGAAAGCAAAATGTTCTGGATCAAGTGATTTTGAGTCAAATAAACAGAGGAATGAATGTGACTCATCACAGTTGCCTCTGTCACCAACCATCCCAGCATCATCTCCGGTTAGTTCTTTTCTTAATCATTCAATTTAGCCAATAGTTATGGGTTTGACAATTTTTACATTTTGTTTTTTTAAGAAAAAGGAGTCTTACAATGTTAATTCGAGCGAATGTTCTGAATCAAGTGATTTTGAGTAAAATAAACAGATGAATGAATGTGACTCATCACCGTTGCCTTCATCACCAACCATCCCAGCACCATCTCTGGTTAGTTCTTTTCTTAATAATCATTTAATTTAGCCAATATAGAGGTCTGACAATTTTATGTTTTTTTAGAAAATAGAGTCTTACAGGGTGAATTCGAGCCACGTTGAGAAAGGAAACTGTTATGGATTGAGTGATTTTGAAACAGATAAAATCATGAATGACAAAAGAGTTCTATTATTAGATGATGATAAGAAAATAGAGAAACATGAACAATTCAAGGTTGATGAAACATATGATTATCTTCCACAAGGTATATTCTTATATATTTTCCTTTCAATATGTTGTTTATTTTTTACATTACGATGAAGTATTTGAATATTTGCAGATTATGCAATGACCGACCGAGATTATTGTGCTCAAATAGCAATAGAATCCTCTTTGGAAACTGATATACTGGTGAAGATAGATGACATATATGTCACACAACCTCAATTGTTGTGCCTACTAGATCCAGAAATATTCCTGAATGACGATGTAAGCACACCTACTGATGTTCAATGTCTATGAGATCATCAATATTTTTCTTATGTTTAAATTTTGATACACGAATCTTTACAGGTCATCAGCGCGTATATATGCTGTATGAAAGATCAAGCACATCTACAGATTAGGAATGGTGTGAAAATTTACTTTGAGAATCCCTTTATTTCTGAAATGCTAAAAAGGGATGGCAATCTTGGTATAAAGGAAGATGGTAACTGGATTACAAAGATAGTGAAAAACTATGTAAATCATGATATGGTAAAACCGATCTCTATACTTGACATCTTCTAAGTTTGATAGAGATTTTGATGTTTCTTACTAACTCAATGTCTTGATTAGGTTCTAATTCCAATAAATATCAAAAAAACACATTGGTATTTGGCTGTTATTAACACGCAAAAGTGTGAGAACTGAGATACAAGTATTAGACTCATTATGTTGGGAGTTCAACCGAGTTGACCTCACTGATATGGTTAGTTTCTATATATAGCATTATCACACCCCTTTTAATTGACAATTCACCTATATATGCATTATTCTTTCACTGTATACAGCTACAAGGACTACAATATCATTTGAACATTATTGGAAGGCAACAACCCCTGATTAATAATAATTGGAAAGACCTTGAGGTTACTACATGGCCAATCACAGAACAACTACAAGAGCCATTACAAAAAGACGGGTATATTCCAAATAAATATGTTATTATGTGTAAGATTATTTATTTTCTTATTCAAATTATTCATTGTTCTAACCGTGCATAACCGTGCAGCTCATCTTGTGGTCTGTTCATGCTCAAGTTCATGGAATACTGGACCGGAGATGCACTATCCCATCCTATATCACAGGTTTATATTTCTCATACTAGGGAAAAAATATGGCTGCTAATTTTTTATATGTACTAATGTTGATTATTACCATGCAGAAAGATATCAGCGATTTTAGGTATAAGTTAGCTGGTATCCTGTTATGTTGGAAAGCAAACACAGCAGGAATGATTTCCCATTCTGAACATATTCATGCCACTGAAGCTAACTCCGATGATATTTTGATGTTGGGAAGTGCATATAGACAAAAGGAACCCAAAACATCAGAATCATTATCAGAGGAAACAAAATACCAGTCACTAATGTCTGTTCTTTCCAAGATGAGTGTACAGGAATTAGTTGGTGGCCTTTGCAACTACATCAAGTCAATTAATTGTGCAGAGACCTTGGAGTAAGCACCTTTAAATACTGCTGCCTATTTTTTTGTTATTTGTACAATACAATCCATAATGTAAAGTATTCTATTGTCTTAATGATTTACAGGAAAGTATGGGTGCAAAACTCCAAACCATATACCATTAGCTTGACACTCAGGAAACTGCAAGAAATACTAAAGGAAGATATGAAAATGGATTGTGATTGTTTCAATTTGGCCATTCGAAAATTTATATGTGACGACATACAAAAGATGAAAAAAGTCAAAGGAACAATATCAAAACATTATCTAGACACGCAGTTTTGGGTATGTTCTTATATACAATCATAATTCATAATATTCATTTGTTTACATTGCTTCCTAAAAAAATATTTATCTTCCTAGATGATTACTGATTTTGGCCGACACCCAAACTTTCGTAAAAAGTTAGATGTGGAACGACTAGCAAAGTCCATTTGCAACTGGCCTGGTATTAACTATAGTGTTTCAAGATGCAAATTGGTAAGATCACTTCCCTGTGCCTATACGAATTATTATTCTTTACCACCATTATTTTTCCACCATTGTTCCTGTTGTTCTAACAATTAATCTTCTGCAGATTCTTATACCAATAGTAGAATTTAGCGGAACCTTCATTCTCGTCATATTGAACCAAGACACAAGAACTGTTTATGTTTTAGACCCTACTCCGCTTGATCCAATTTACCAATACAACCCAAATGCAAAATATGTGAAGAAACTTTTATGGATGGCTGAATACTTACAAAAAGCCATGGCAAAAGCATGTCCGGGGTCTAGATGGACAGAGGATATTTTCCTATGGCGTCAGATAATCTTACCTTGTGTTCCAATTCTAAACAGGTAAATTCTCTTTTAAAGTATCACTCAAACCAAATTTATTTACTTCTGAAAACACAGAAGCTATATTAACTCTTTTGTTTACTGTATAATTTCTAAATACCATGATAAATATGATCATTTCTATCTTATCAGGGAACTATCTGGTTATCTCGTTTCCCTCTTCATGTGCAAATGGAAAGATGATGACATACATTTGCCAACTTTAAAGGTCAATACCATAAGCATTAAAATACTATTCTTTATTATTTATGAACATATAATAATGTATCATATTAATCATACACTTAAATTTCTGATGTACAGGATGGCTACCAAATAAGGAAACATTTTATGGCACAACTATTAGCGTTCAAGGATAATGAATGTGAAGACAACATGCCTGCCGGTGTTTGAGACTTCATTAGGTGTATCAATGCTACTCAAAGTTAGAAATAGTTAAGCAAAATGGGGAACATATTAGATCATGTTGAAACACTCCAGTAGATTAGTTAAGTTAATGTTCTCTTTTGTTCAGAGCTCCACAGAGCTCTGTACAACTCCAACAGCTGAATTTGTATCAATGCCAGGTTCAGAGCTGTGTACACTTCCAACAATTGAATTTGTATCAATGTTAAGTTTGCAAAAAGAAATGAATATTGTGTCTTAATCATACCAAATTCTGTGCATGGCGAAATAGCCCTCCAAAGCATCAGACTTTGAGATAGCTAATTAGATGAGTCTGTGCATAACGAGAAAAGAAATTCCGCTTTCCGAATCAAATCAGATTCTTCAGATGAAAACTGCAAGCTTGTAATTGCTCGTCTGTACTTCAATTTGCACAGAAATTCCCTCATGTTTTTTTAAAAAGAATTGCCCAGAAATTATAACACCTTCTGGCGCAGTGAGGTCTCAACTTCAGAAGAACGCAGCTGTTTTTTCAGTCAGGTTGTAGGGTCGACCTGGTCATGTTCTTTAGTTTCCTCCAGTGACGCTGTCCAAGAAGCCGACGATGCAGTGCTGCTCTTTCAGAAAAACTCTTCACTCGGTTTCACAGACCAGAGCCACACCCACCAGAGGACATGGCCACGACCGTGCGTCTGTGCAGCGGGCGTGTCCTGATGAAGACGCAGCACGCATCGACAGACAGGGCGTGGAATCTTCAGCGACATGCCAACGAAGGGTGAGACAAAGCGGAATGAGCCGTTGTAATCAGAATAGCAGTCCAGCTGAGAGCAACCTGGGAGGAAGACGGAGAGGTTTTATCATCGAAAGACCAGTCCAGGTTACTTACTGGATGGATGGAAAACAGGCAGCAGCGAGAGCGAACACACAAGCAGTTCAGGGTTAACTTGCACGCATGAAGCCAGACAGCCTTTGGTAACTGCATGATCTTTCTTCAGATACGATAAACCTTGCAGTAATTCATTTGGAGTAACACAGTAAGAACCAAAGAGCAAAGCACCTGCCAATGGCGTCAATTTTCCGTTGCTGGAGGCTTGCACGAAACATGCATTAAGTATATATGTACATGCGGCCCATGGGCCGGCAGCACGGCCCGCGGCACGGCCCATGGGCGGCACGGCACGCCTGCCGTCGTGCCCGTGCCGGCACGGCCCGAAGGCCCGTGCGGGCCATGGGCCGCCGGCTTGGCCCATGGCACGGCCTTGGACCGCACGGCCGGCACGGCCCGAAGTCCCCAACGGCTAATTTGGCCTAGCCCACTGCACCCCGCGTCCCCGGCCGGGCGGGCGGCCATATAAAGGCCAGCCGCGGCTCGCCCCGCCCAAACCCTAGCCTCATTTCCCCCCACCGCGCCGCACCGAGCCTCTCTCCTCTCTGCTCTCTCGCTCTCGATCTGGATATCGATCCGAATCCGATCCGCCGCCGCCGTTCGCCTTGAGCTCGCCGGGCGCCGATCCTGCTCCGGTGACCTCGACACCGTGCCGGGCGCCGGCCACACCGCGCCGCAGCTCTCTGCCTCTCCCTCTCTCGCTCTCGATCTGATCCGCCGCCGCCGCTCGCCTTGAGCTTGCCAGCCCTGCTCGGCTGCTCCGGTGACCTCGACACCTCGCCGGCCACTCCTTCTCCTCCTTCTCCTCCTCCTTTCCGGCCTTCTCTCCTCCTCCGGTGTACCCTCCTGCGGCCGCGGCCGACGGCGAGCACCGCGAGGATGAGGAGCCCGTGGAGTATCCGGCGCCGTGCCATGGGTCGGCACGGCACGGCGGAAATGGCCGTGGCCCATGGGCGGCACGGCACGGCTAAACAGCCCATGTGCCGTGTCATGGGCCGAAGGCCTGGCCCATAGCACGGTCTGGCACGGCACGGCCGGCACGCCTCGGCACGTCGCCGTGCCGGCACGGCACGGCCGTGCCGCGTGTCGTGCCGGCACGGCACGGTGGCCATCTATAGCATTAAGTGAATCATAAATTGCTTCACGCGAGCGGTATGGGCCGAACGGAACACAACCACCATCCACAATCCTGTACTTGAAGCTACAGCGATCTTTTGAACACAGTACAATATCTCATTATTAGGATACAGGTGGCACAAAACTGCTTACAAATCCTATTAGGATACGAGTCCAAAATATATACCAAACCTGTTTGCATATTGATCAAGCATGGCCCAGTGTTAATAATACACTTGTGACAAACTGGCACAAAAAATAGTTACAAATCCTATTAGGATACAGGTGGCACAAAACTGCTTACAAATCCTATTAGGATACAAGTCCAAAATGAATACCAAACCTGTTTGCATACTGATCATTATATATAATAATACGCAAGGTTCCTGTTTACATCAAATTCAGTTCCAACATAATCATATTTTCAGTTCTAACACAAGCAACATCAATAGACCTTTTTACAATCAAGAAGAAAAGTATTCACCGGTGCCTCTTCGGTAATCGCCATGCCAGCAAAGACAGGAACAGATCCCTCCACGACTATGCCAACTACAGGTAAACAACAATCGATTTTATGAAACAAATGTATTGTCATTATAATTATTTAGCGCAAACTGAAATAACACATGCAAATTCTCTAATTGGCTGCGCATCCTATATTTTGTTTCAGGCAATCCATTAGAAACGTCATCACCACTTTTGGATCCAAATGAACGACGAAGGAAAAGAGACAGAGAGCGGTATGCAGGGATGTCTGAACAAGAAAGGCAGGAAAAACTAAAAAAGCGCCGTGAAGCCTATGCAAATTTGCAACCACAACAAAAGAAAGCCAGAATAAAAGAAGCTACTACTAACCGTGAATTGCGGTGCAACACTCCAAGCAAAGATTCAATCGCAATGGAGAATCCTGCATATATTACTACAGAAATGTCACCTAATGTTAGTCCATCTTCCAAAAATACAAAACACAAGAAACATGTAACACTAGGTGAAAGACAAGCATTGCTACCAGGTGAAAGATTCACAGTCGGACAAATAAAAAAGATTTCTTCCTCACCAGAAAAAGAAGTTCCATTGAGCACAACAATCATCAATGAAGTACAACATTTGAAGCAATCAGAAGACAACCATATTGGTAATAATCTATTGAATATTTATATTTCCCAAAATTACTTCCAACCATATATGACGAAAAAACATGTTTCATGGACAGACATCAACTCTACAATTTGTCCAACAACAAAGGAACCATTGACCGCAACACACTCAGTCATCGATCATAATGACAACGATGACGATGGTAAGGTTATCAACAAGAATTATATTCTCACTTGCATTACATACGTAACCAACTTATACATTAAGAATTCTCTTTGTATTTGACGACGGAATCATATTTGAACAAGACATCGATGAGGAGGACCACATGTTTTCCGCTCAAGGTATGCTACACTTCCTTTAAATACCATTCAAACATCATGTTAACACTGTTCTATTTTTTTTCATACAAATCAAAACAGATTGGGAAGATGTGGAGGTAGAAATCAAGGAAGGAGTTACAACCATTATCGATGATTTAGACATCAATGATCCATATGACCTCATCTATAGCAACATACCAGACAACACAAACAAGTTGAAACCTGTCAAAAACTGCACATTTTGCAATGCTAAAAAATTTCAACGCGAATCAGAGGGGCTATGCTGTCGAAAAGGACAGATCAGACTTGCTAATCAAGAGACACCACCTTAACTCATGAGACTATGGACGAGCAGTGATTCTGATGCTGTACATTTTCGGAACAATATAAGATTTTTCAACGGACACTTCTCATTTACTTCTCTATACTGTCGCCTCGACAGAGATACAACAACAATGAAAAAGATTGGTATTTACACCTTCCGAGCACATGGTCAAATCTATCACAACATACGCTTATTTGGAAAAGATGGTTCAGAACCAAAGCATCTGGAACTCTACTTCTACGATGATGATCCAAGCCTAGAGCATCGGTACCGCCACTGCCGCAAGGAAATGTACGAGCAAGACAAACATGTAGTAGGCATTATAACAGAAACTCTACATGACAATAATCCATACTCTCAGCAGTTTCGGAGTTTGGGACAGGAAGAAAACCTTGAGGACTACCGAGTGATGTTGAATCTTGACCAAAGATTGGACCAAAGGACATACAATGCACCAATCACATCAGAGGTAGCTGCAGTTTGGGTTGAAGGAAATGAACGGAGGAATACTTTTGACAAGAATGTAATACTACATGGGAAGAACAACGAAATACAAGGCATCCGATCATACCATGCGTGCTACGATCCGTTATCTTATCCTCTATTCTTTCCAAGAGGTGAATTGGGTTGGCAGGCCGCGAAATTAATCATCTGGGACGAAGCATCTATGACTAAGAGACAAGCAGTAGAAGCATTGGACAAAAGTATACGGGACATAATGGACAAACCAAACCTACCATTTGGTGGAAAAACGGTAGTCTTTGGGGGAGATTTTAGACAAGTTCTACCGGTTGTCCGAAAGGGTACAAGATCACAAATAGTAGATGCCTCACTACGTAGGTCTGAACTCTGGGATTGCATGCATCACTTGAAGCTTGTGCAAAACATGAGGGTGCAAAAAGACCCGTGGTTCGCGGAATACCTACTACGCATCGGCAACGATACCGAGGAGACCAACGATAATGGCGAGATACGTCTTCCCAAAAATATATGTGTTCCACAAATGGAAGATCATTGTGGACTAGATAGACTGATCGACAACGTCTTCAAATGGATAAAACTTGCCTAGCAGATCCAAATTACATCACGTCAAGAGCCATCTTATCCACATGAAATGACTGCGTAGACTGCATCAATCTAAAAATGATTGATCGATTCGAGGGACTGGAGATGGTCTACCACAACTTCGATTCTGCAGAAGATGACCCGCATAACTACTATCCCCCAGAATTCCTAAACACACTTACCCCAAACGGACTGCCTCCACATATGTTGAAGCTCAAAATTAACTGTCCAATCATACTGCTTAGGAATATCGATCCAGCAAATGGACTATGCAACGACACAAGGTTGGTGGTACGGGGATTCCAAAAAAACGCAGTAGATGCAGAGATTGTGGTAGGACAACATTCTGGGACACGAGTTTTCTTGCCTCGGATCCCATTGTGCCCCTCTGACGATGAGATGTTCCCGTTCCGTTTCAAGAGAAAACAGTTTCCTGTCAGGCTAAGTTTCGCCATGACCATAAACAAAGCGTAAGGACAGACAATACCAAATGTAGGAGTCTACCTGCCTGAACCTGTTTTCTCTCACGGACAGCTATATGTTGCTCTTTCTAGAGCCACAACGGCAAATAACACAAAGGTACTAACGGCTGAAAATGCTGATGAGGAGGAGGAGCAAAACGATGACGACAAAAGGGAAACAATAGCAAAGAATAAGAAGAAAAGGAAAAATAACAGCGAAAGCAAAAGCAAAAGCGAGAAATCCAACACAAATAAGAAGAAAAAGGAAAAATAACAGCACAAGCGATACATCCAAGAAGAATGAGACGAATCAAAAGGATACAAGCGAGATATACACGAAGAATATTGTGTACACAGAGGTCCTCACCAAATAGGTGATGTATATTCATTCAAGCGAGACATACACCAAGAATATTGCATAAACAAAGACCTCAAAAAATAGATGATGTATATTCATTAAAAAAAGTTACATGTAGGCGAATGTCTATATCTATAATTTTTAAATTTCAATAATGTTTACTTAAGTTACTAAACAGCACTACATTAATCGAATAAAAATTGGCTGCTACGTGAAAGATAAAATAACTAAAAAACTAAAACTACTTAACGGAGAATAAATAAAAATTATATATAACAAAAGGAGAATAAGAATTGATAAAAGTATATCAAACATACCCAGGTTGGTAGAAATTATTACTTCAGTTTATGATGCTTTCTTGTTTCGGCTCACAAGATGACAAACTCTGCCATGGTACGCAAATATAACTCCGCCCTACGGCATATTTGCGACAAGGCTGGAAATGCCTCCGCCTCCTGAGCGGCAAGCTAGCGCCGTAGGGTTCCGACAGTCAAACCGCCGCCGCGCTGGGATCCGCCTCCAAAGTGCAGGACCGCCCCCATGCTGCTCGCCATCGATAATGATTGGCTACAAAGTGTGGAGGAGGATGACGTACAGCCGATGCGACGCCGTATCCAAATTGGGCATGGGCAATTCTTGTTGTGTCCGCCGGCGGCACAACATAAGGAAGAAGACGACGGCGGGAGGAAGGAGCTGTTGAAAGCAACAATTGGACGTGGACCTGTTCAAGCAACCGGGCCACGTGGGCTCAACATCACTCGTGGGCCAACAGCTAATGAGGCTGATCTGCTGGGCTATTCTCAAATCGTATATCTCCCAATCCCAGTCAAACTACATATGAGAACAACAACATAAAAACCTACGAGTTTTTTAACAAATGCAATTCATTGTAATGAGGAGGAAAGGAGCTGCATATGTGGGCTATGAACGAGATGATATCTGTGAGTTAGATTGCTGGGTAACGGAAAAAAAGATAAACATATGAATTTGAAGTGATTATATTCGTTCGGCATTTCAGCATAGGAAAGGTGTTTGAATAGATCATTTTTCTCTGAAAGCATATCCCGCATTGCGCACAGCTCGACGAAGAAAGAAAATGAGCAGCGCCCTTTTACAGTGCAGAGAACCAGCAGGATCAAAATTTACATGGTGCCTCTAACGTACATAGTTACCAAACAAAACAAATTTTACATCGGCCGTTCTTCAAGTTTGCTAGGGACAAGATAATGCACTGGAGCTTGACCATCAGTCTACACAGAAAGGCAGAAAGCAAATTCGAAAAGCCTCGAAACGTCCGATCAAATTTTCATTCAAATTGCGCCCCCAAAAAATCTCAGTCCTTCAAGGAATATTGAGGCCCGGTAAACCGCTTCTCCTTCACGCCACTGCCAGCCGCCGTGGGGAGTCGAAACTTTCTCCTCGCTACACCCGGAGACGGCGTAGGCGGCGGCAGCTCCACCGGCTTGCCGTCCATCCTCACCGCGACGCCGGTGAACTGGGCCGGCTTCCGCTGCTGGTGGCCACCCTGTCCGCCCACGGTGGGCACCGGCGCGGGCGGCGGCTGCTCCACCGGCTTGCCGTCCATCCGCGCCGCGACGCCGGTGAACCGGGGCGGCTCCTGCGGCGCTTGTTGGCTGGCGACGGGCTCCGGCGCCGGCGCGAGCGGGGGCTCCACGTAGTCGAGCGGCGGCGCGAATTCCACGGCGCAGTCGGTGTCGATGGAGCAGACCGCGTCGGCCGGCCGCGCCTCCAGCACGTCCAGGTAATACCGCCGCTCGCCCTCCGCCACGGCGATCGTCTCGCCGGCGGTCAGGCACGGGAACTTGCGGAAGTTGTACTCCAGCAGCTCCTTGTGGTCGGGGACGTTGAGGAACTCCGTGCTGTGCGGCTGCAGCTTGATGAACGTGGCCGTCGGCAGCGAGGCGATCCGCACCAGCACGATCTCGTTCTCCTCCACACCCAGGTGCGCCATCAACTGAAGAAAGAAAATATAGAAAGAACAAGCAATGCCAGTTAAATTCCATGGCGACCGGAGATTGCATATCTTCTTAGCTTCTGCAGGCCTGCAACCCTGCAGCAGTCAGCAGAGATTGTTTTCTGAATTCTGAAGGGAGATAGATAGTTTAATTTACCCTGCTCGGCATGTGGATGAACCCCTCATCGGCGACGAACTCGAGCACGCTGCAGTGCGTGACGCGCTCCGTGCTGAGGTTGATGATCTGGAACATCATCGGGTACTGGACGTCGAGGCGGCCAAGGCGATCAAGGGCAGATGCCGGCAAGAACACTGCATGATCACGATGCAAACAACAGAGGGTTTTAAAGCTAGCTCGATCACGTCTCGACGTTCTGCAGGGAAGAAGAAATTGGAGGGGAAACAGATGGTTTTAAAGCGAAGGGGCTTACTCCTGGTCCCGTCCTCATCGACATTCTCCCTGTTCAGGAGAGAGATCGACAGGCAGCGGTAGTACTGCACGAACGTCCGCGACTGCAGATCAAGATACTCCTCGAAATCCTGCACATGCGCGCGTCAACATCACGGTTAGAATATTCACGCAATCCACGATTAGTAATCATCATTGAAACATAATACGAACTTGACAAAGGCAAAAGATAGATAAAAGCGTACTAAATTTATGCAATTATTAAAATCTTTTTTTGTTCTCTTTCTTTTGATCCGGGCAAATTGCTGTGTGTGCTTTGTCAGACAAGTTCATGCTCCCTGAATCGATGGACTACCGACAGTAGGTTCATCTTGGATACACCACAGCATGAGCCCAATCAATCAATTTATCTGATCTCTTCCCGAAACGAGCAAGAAATCAGATCAACCAAGAACGCATCACAGATCGATCAATCAAACTCTGAAAAACCGATAAAAAAAAGACTGACCGGAAACAAAGGAAATTTGAGAGAGGAGTTCTGAACATACATACCATCAGGGACGCGGGGTGGACACTTTTCCTCCGGTGAAATTCTTTCTCTCTACGAACTTCGCAAGGGCATCGAGAACAAAATCTAGTCGAATACAAACAAAGCCTACGTGAAGGCTCATATTTATGGCTAGTGCTCCCGACGCACGGGCAAGATCAGTATCGGCGGCGGAATCCGATTCACAACCGACTCGCCCACGGCACAGGACACCAACCCGGGCCCCACATGTCGGTGAACCCGCAGGGAAAACACACACGCGGGCTTCGTGCCTCTGGTTTGTGGGTCCCACACGTCATTCTCTGCTGTCGAAAATAACGGGTTCGGCGTCCGGCCCCGCATCCCCCTCTGTTCTTTTTTTTCTTCTCGTGCTCATCCTCGCCGCCGGCTCCGCAACGCCGCGAACCCAGTAAACCCTAACCCTAGATTAAGGGGACTCAATCACTCAAAGAGAGGCGGGAGGAATCGAACCGGAGGCTTGCAGCGGCGGCGGCGCGATGGCGGCTAAGCGGGAGATCTCGAGTACTCTAAGGAACTTGAAGGTGAGGAACCCCTATCCGATGCGCCCTCTGTTCTTCCGTCGCGATGGTTCGGCATCTCACTGGGTTGTTGTGTGTGTTTGTGTGGTGGTGGTGCAGTTTATGCAGCGCGGTGCGGCTGCGCAGAAGGTCGAGGAGAAGGCCAAGGTGGAGGTGCAGGAGGAGGTGGTGGCGGCGCCGAGTGGAGGCTTCGGCTCGTCGGCTCAGGTCACCAGGAAGTGGTACGGGGATTTGAAGCTTCGTTTCTATTCGTTCCTGCTTCCGTAGTTGTGACCGACATGGTTTGGGTGGAGAGTTCATTTTAGGCTAGTATTTGAAGACTTATGGTACAGGGAAATTGTGCATTTTTTGTTTTGTTTTGAGTATGCCTTTAATTTCGATCCAATTAAATTGTACTTCGTATGGGGAATTTGATGAATATTGCACCCTTTTTGGCCACAATGTTAATAACTCTATTAAATGGATAGAGAATTGCTTATGCACCTATATGTAGTCACAGCGGCATTTGAAGTGCATTGACAAAGTGCATACTGTGTGGCTGCTGTACATAGTTCGCCTTGTAAATTGAATTATAACTACTTGGGTTATGCGGAAACACTTGACCAACTACAGCTGGTGCTGATTAACCTGGTTCTGTTTCTCTACGCAGCATAGTTATCATGGAGGGCAATCCACATCCAGGAGCTGTAAAGGGTCGAATGTCATTCCAAAATTTCAACCCATCCATTGATGTGAGTCTTGAAGGTTGTTTTGTTACATGCCATTCTGGCTATTGTGTCCGTGTAGATCTGTGTTTCCTTACACAAGCCTAGATATGTAGAAATTAAATGAAGAGGCAAGAGGTGACCGTGAAACAGGATCAGCTTCACCTAGTAATCATCAAGACAGTGCAAACTCCAGCAGGTTGGCTATTTCTCTGTTATGTTGCTTTAATTAATAAACGATACGCTATGATTGTCCAAAACATAGTCAGAAGCTCTTAAATTAATCACTTAACAGTAAGCATCAGGTGTGTCAGGGTCACGGTAAGAAACAAGTTCAATTTGTTGGAGCATATGGTCTCCTAGGACATTCGCAATGAACACCGTTATTGGGATCAGAATACTCAGGGAACCTGTGAAATTCATTTCTTGAGCTCTGCACATGCTATTTGGACTACCCAGATGCAAGCTTTGTTTAACATACTTATGTCGGATCATATTAATGGGATGGGATTATGAAAATTGCAAGGTAATTTAATTCTAGAATGTTTTGCATGTATGCTACAAAAGCTTCATGATTTCCGTGATGCTTACAGAACCTCATTCTTTATCATAGTACATATGGCGAGTCAAAATCAGATTCAATGTTATCAGTAAGTTATACACCTCTACGCCATAGAAAGGGCTGTGGCAGGGTAGTGACCATAAGAGCAACTTGCATCTGTACCTCTATAGTAGTATACTGTTAGTCTCTCTATATCTGTAAAAATTTACATATATATGGATGCATCTTTTATGTTTGGTATATGGAAGAAATGAATTCACATGTGATATATTTTGCAATGGAAATGCAGAGGGGATGAAGTTCCAGCATCAAGATTTAGAGGTTTTGGCATTGACAGTTCAGAAAGCATATCTTTGAATGAACTAAAGAGGAAAGAGCCTGAACTTGAGATGGAAACACCACAATCTCATAACCCACAGAAGACCAATGTTGATGGCAGGTCATCTTCGCAAAGTAATGGTCGTGGATCACACAAGTCAAACAAGCGCGAAAAGCTTGACTTCAATCATTTGAGACAAGAGAAATAGAATGAGGTTCAAGTTACCTCCATGACTAGCTCTTGTACTCCATTTGTAGTTGTACCAGGTTGGCCATTTGCCCTGTTTTGTTGATTATCTAGAGAGCTGGTAACCATGTGGTGGCGCACCTGTTCTTAGCTAGGGAGGTCTGAGATGCTTATCATTATCTTTCTGGTGATGTATTGTTTTACTCCACTACTCTGTTGTAAGATGAGTTCTGCAGCAGCAGCAGCAAGGAATACAATTTTCCGTATGCTTTATGTCAGCGTACATGCTTTATTATTAAAGCGGCGATGTTAAAAATTGAACTGCATCATGATTTGATTATTTGCCTTTGCTCTGTGGTGAATGGACACCTTGCCTCATCTTTCATCTCTTTTGCTGTTCGCGCGGGATAAAGAAATGGGCGTATTTTGGGACATCCTTCTTTTCACCTAACCTGAAATTCGTAGGAAGTGAAACCTAACCTGAATTTCGTAGGAAGTGAAGTGAATTGCATTTTCGAAGATGAACAAATTAGCTTTTCCATAACATGGGAAAACAAAGATGACAATATATAACTTGATTCTACGATTCGGTCCCACCTGTCAATGGCTCAATGAGCGTCCAGATGTCAATTTGGCCCTTGTTTCTAAAAGCAACCTCAAAGTTTACTATGCAAAAAGAAGATTTCCGTCACATCAAAATGTCGACCCATATATGGAGTACTAAATTTAAATGAAATCGAAAACTAACCGTACAGTTTTGTTGTACTCTGCGAGACGAACATTTTAAGCTTAATTAATCAATTTTAAGATAATTTTTCACACGTACAAACGAAATGCTACGGTAATGCAATGATTGACCCCAACCACCAGATCCTCGCACCATATTTTGCATCTAAACGAGGCCTTGATTTCTCTCTTTGCTTTCTAGGTTGCCGTCTTGCAGTTTAAGGTTACTACCCTCTCGGAACGGAACATCTGCGTTCGGTGCTCAAAGCTAAACCCTAGCTCGAACCTCGATTGGTCGGCGCCGCGGCGGAGGTAGAGAGCGGGATACTCGGAGATGCCGGCGGCGGCTGCGGTTGCGTCGGCCGTGGAGAGGCTACAGGCGGCGGCGCAGGACGCGGCCAACTCCTCATCGCGCTCGGCCGCTGCCTTCTCCGACCAGGCGCAGCAGGCCCTCGTGCAGAGGACCGCCGGGTAAGCCGTCTCCGCCGACGCTTTCCTCCGTCTCCTCCTTGATTCGCTGCATCCTCGGACCTAATATTTATGCTTGCTCGGTTGGTTGCCCTCAGTTGGTGAGGCCATGCGGAATTTGCGATTGTACTATTTCAAATCCCCCTTGTGATTAGAGTACTTATCATCTGAGTATCGGAAATCCCTGTTGTGATTAGAGTTGTACTTCTTATCTGATCACCGGACTTAATTGAATCAGATTACTTTCAAGGACGTGAATAAAAAAGGCCAATTTGGCGCATATATGTTCTTACCTTGCACTAGTCTGAAATTGTAATGTTTACACTATGAGCATTTGTACACTACCAGGTATCATGCAATATTTTTGAGTGATTGATGTCTTGATATAGGTATATATTGGAACTGTAACTTAATATTTCTGAATGTTATATTAAGGGCGACCAGTGACACTGAGTAGTTGAAGTGTTTTCTCCCAGAGGTTTCATGTAACGGTAGGAAAATCCCCTGCTTATGAAGCTTACAATTGTTGTCAAGTTAAGTTGAAAATAGTAGCTTGATGTATTGAGGTTTACTAGGTTTTGTATCTCTACATTACCATTGAGTAGCTATGTTAGTGGTGTTAAGTTGAAAATGTAGACTTCGGTATTGAAGTTTATGACTTTTGAATCTTGATACTATCTGCTAGCTGTCTAAGTTGGCTCACAATTTAGCTGATGTGATTTTCCCCTAATTTCCAAAGTACAACAAACTATACAGAGGACACGCCACATGTTCCTCTACAGCTTTCACTGTCAACAAAGCTGAAGAACTTCAGAATAGTAGTTAGAGTAATTTTATATTTGTATGTTATACATAGATGTGGCAAAACTGAGGACTTGGATAAAGAGTACGCTTGGTTCCTGAGCAAGCATGGCCTTGCCTTGCCTTGCCTCGTTAGCGTGGGCAACGAGGTCCTTGCTAGGCTGGGCGAGCCGATTCGGCTCTCTCGCGCTAGCAAGCAAACTCTTGCCCGCACAAGCACCGAGAAAACCTTGCCGCACATCCAAATGTGTTGCCTCATTTGCTATCCTGTCCTGGCAACGTGGTACAGTACTTAGCAACAAAACCAAACACCCCCAAACTCTTAACTGCTCCAGTGAAATATGTATGGCACTATCAAACTTCTTTCTTTGTTGGTTTTGCTCAAATATTAGGTTGCCCCAAAGAAGGCCATAATGTAGTGTTGTTTGCGTTAACTATCGCTGTACTGCCTGACATCAAAAGTTGTTTTTACTATGGTTCTTCTAATGTTATAATCTGTTCCGCATTGCAGCCGGGTTGTTTCTCTGTCGACATGTACAAAGGTCAGCTTAATTAGCTTTGCAGTTGGTGTGGTGGTGGGGTTCACACTCAAGAAAAGGGTACGTCGATGGGCTGCTAGACTGTTGAAAAGAATCAAGGATGACAACTAGTGCAATCTTTTATCATTGTCTCCAGAGTTTGTTCAGAACTTCGGCATGTTCTCAGGCTTTGAGCGGTTCAGAACTAGGGCAATCTTTGAGCGATTCAATAGATTTTCTTTGAAAGTAAGTTTATGAATCACCCGCATTGCAGGAATGTGGAATGTACAAGTGGTGTTACTATGTTGCTAATAGCAGGGATATTGGTATACCATACCACACTTTGTCGTGAATCTTTGTCCACTTCTATCTTTTGGTACATGGCCAAGTTTGATGCTGGACATGATTTGGTAAGTTAGGGGCAGTTATGCAAATGACCCTTTACTAAAAGTAGTATATGTTCCATATTTTTGTATTTCAAGTAACAGCAATGGTAATGTGGTAAGTTGCTGATGATTGGTCTGATTGCTTTTACTTGTTTCGATAGCTGTGAGCTAATTCAGTAATGGCATTGTTGTGCAATATAGTATCCAGAGTAGATGATTTCATTTCTGCTGCAATCCACATGAAGGACTTTTACATTGATCTTTGTGCTTTGTACAAAGCAAGTTTGAGAGATGTTTGGTTTGAATGCCACCATGTTGATGATTTTAACGGGCCTGAGGCGGCGATAAAGGGGTGTAAAACCGTGAGGGAAAAAATAGGAAGCATTTTCTGGGCAAACTCAAGTGCGTTCAAGGCGTTTGCGCACCAGCACGCACGGACACCAAAAGGAAAGTGAATTTTGTGTGCTTGCAGGGACAAATTGTTTTTCTTTTGAAAGACCGTGTTTAGGTTTTTTTTTAGAGTGCTTTGCTCGCTGTGAGCTCCCTGCAGATTGTCTCGCTCGTGATCCGTGACGTCACGCGCGGCTTACGTTTCCATTTCCTTATTACAACGACGGATTGGCGCCTTGGCGGGAATAGAAACCCTGTACCTGATAGATCCATGTACCTGAGGTAGAGGGAGCAAAGAAACCGGAAAGCATTGGCTGGAAGCCTGGAGTGGACGACGACGGACAGCGACATGGAAGGGAAAGCAATTGAGATCACAATGGCTGGAGTGGACGACGACGGAAAGGACACAGAGCCGAGGTAAAGAAAATATGGCCGGAGAGTGGACGACGTTGGAAAGAGACATAGAGTCGAGTTGAAGAAAATATGCGCTGGCTGGAGAGTAGACGACGTCTGAAAGGGACCGGGGTGGTGAGATTGCCTTGTTCTTATGTTGTTTGTTGTTACCTTTCTTTTTTCTAATAAAAATTACGCTAAATCTCTTACCCTCCCCTTAAAAAAAGAGAAAGTAAACGAATGGAGATTAGGTGTGTTTTGGTGAGGGGAGGGCAACGGTATCAAAGCCAAATGGTGGGTCCACCTTTCATTCGCTCAGTTTTAGAATGGAAGGATATCAGATTATGGTGGTGCCAAAGACTGAAAATAATTAATAAATTTCTCACACGTTCTGCACTAGTTCGCGGGAAAGGCATGAAGCTCAAATCAGCCTATATATAAGCCCTCCCCTCCTGCTCGCTCCTTTACGCCCATGCACGATTGCCCTTGAAGGCCGAAGCTTGTTTCAGTTCCCGTTCTGGTTCTGCACCTCCCTTCCCCTAACCAAAACATAGCCAACACTTGCTTTTCTTCGTCCCGAGACCAGACCAGGCTAAGCAGCGTAGCTCAAGATGGCAGCGTCCGGCGGGAGGTGGAGGCCCCTGTCGATGTCGGTGCTGATGATGGGCTTCGTCAGGCCGGCCTACTCGGCATCATCACGTGCTCCATGGCCGTCGCCTTGGCCGTGCGCGAGCCGCCGCCGGGGCGCGACAAGAAGGCCTACTTCCTCACCCTCGCAGGCGCATTCTTTGGTGCCATGGCAGGAAAGAATTGTGTTAGTTATATCATTCTTGTTATATGATGCCTATTTCTGGTCTCACTGTGGTGTCATGGTGTGGATTGTCAATGATCACCTTGATGGTTCTTCCAACTACAAGGTAGGGGAGGGAGATCATGCCATAATTATCTGAGTAAATCTTGCAAATGATTTTTTATTCTGTTGAAGAACGACAACTAGGGGTGTGAAGAATGCTTTGCAAAATTGTATGTACGAAGTATGTATGTATGGTCACCAACAAAAAAAGCCGAGGAAAAGCAGGGGAGAAACAGAGTAAAAAGGCAAGACGAAAACCAATTTGCAATTTTGGGCCATGCGCTGCGGTTGGGTTGGGCCGTTGGGCCTATAGAGGCCCAACAACTTGGCCTTCTTCCGCCGCCTCCCGGTCTCCCTCGCTCCCGCCGCCCGCCGCCACCGGTCTTCTGCCAACGGAACCGAGGGGAGACAACAGCCGGCGCCCGGGCGCCGGGAGGAGAGAGAGCCGATGCCCAACACCACCTCCCTCCGTCCCTCCTCCAGGCGCCCAGGCGGAGTGGCGTTGGCTGTGGCCCAGATCCGGGAGAAAAGGAACGGCTGATGCTCATGCCGCGGGCCTGCGGTGGAGACGGGGAAGCATGGATGCGGCCGGTTTAAGCGTCCCTGCTCCAAGGTCACCCTTCAGCACTCCCTCAAGCCGCCACTTTTCTGAATTTCGTCTTGCTGGTGCAAGATTTCCTTTCTCTTGGCCGTTCACTTGTAGAGCAATCGACTGTAGTACATCCCGTACAAAATTCCCCAATTAGTATCTCTATAATTTCGTTAGTTGATGAACCGATTACCGATGATCAACTTACAACCGGTGCATTTTGTAGTAGGACCTCTAGAATCATAGCCGACTCGGAATGCTATTTTTGTACCAAGTTAAGTTCTCTGCTGGAAGTGCCATGAGTTACTTGTTGCTACAGCGAACCCCGTTGAGTCAAGAGAATTGATTCGTTGAAATGTAGATACGTGGCTCTGTTTTATGATGATGGAAAAGTAACCGAATTGGTGCTCTTTTGGGTGGCCATTCAGTGGATAGTGTAAATGCTGTTTCTATGATGCACGCGTTGTTCTCAAATTCGAGCACAAAACCATTCTTCCATATGTAAATGATTATTCAACTATCAGAAGGCATATCCATGTGTCATATGATGGATATAATTGTCATTAGGATTGTTGTGACTTCTAAGCTCATTTCAGATTCGTTGTGCCGCAATTGCCCTATGTCTTATTTTGCTTTTGAGCAGGGATTGCTTCCCATATTTGTCAAATCAAAAGGATGTCTATTTGTGGTCAGGTAAATTAATTGTTGGATTCGTATATCGATCGTGCTAGCATAATATTACCCCAAAAAAAATATTGCACTACTTTGATAGGCCTAAAGTGAATTGGGCGTTTATGGTACCTACAATCCAATAGTCTTGGTCCCATCTGACAATGAACGGGTCATCTAGTCTTCTATTTGTTTCTCTGCTTTCAAGTTGCTGTCTTGCAGTTTAAGGTTAGCCTCTCAGCACATTGTCATTCGACGCACAAAGCTGAAACTTAGTACAGTAAACAATAAACAGTGTTGTATACTAATTTGCAGGTGTTGACTTGAATTCTTTCTCTGCATTCATGTTGCAGAGTTGCCCTCTCTGCACATCGGAGTTAAACCCCAGCTCCAACTAGCCAGTGGTGGTGGTGGAGCACAGGACCCCTGGATATGCCACTGGCGACTGTGGTTGCATTGGTGGTGTAGAGGTTACAGGCGGCAGCGCAGGATGCTTCCAAGTTCCAACTTCTCTTCTTGCTTGGCCACCTGCTTCTTCAAGCAAGCACAACAGGTCATGCCCAGTGTTGCTGGGTAAGCCATCTCCACTGACACCCACTTCCACCTCCTGTGTTTTAATAGATCTCCCACTTATGCTCACTCGGTAGTTTGAGCTGGTTTGGTGCGACCGTGCTGAATTTGCAGTTTACTTATGTCAATTCCTCAATTGTTAATTGTTATAAGATCTATACTTCTCATCTGATAACTGTGCTTAATTGAATCAATTTCCTTCCAAGGATGTCAAAAGAGAGACCACTTTGTCATACATTTGTTCTTACCATAGTCTGATTGTTTGAAACTAATTTGCTTATATAGTAGCAAGTATGAAGTATCGTGCAATATCTTTGAGTGATTTATGCCTTGATAGGTTATCAATTATAATTATGATTCAGTACTTCCAAATGTTTGAGTTATACTAAAGGTGATTGGGAAATACTTGGAGTGTTTTCCTCGAGACCTTTCATGTAACTAAATTGCTAAAAGTGAACCATAGGAAAAATCTCCTTATGAAGCTTACAGTTGCTGTCAAGTGATGTCGGGTCGTAGTAGCTTGATGCATTGCATTTTACTAGGTTTAAGATCTCCAAATTAGTATTTGCCATTTCAAAATGGTGGCATACTGTAGCAAAGTTTATTTAAATTTGAGATTATCTGATCAGTTTCCAAGTTGGCCCACAATTTCAGCTGATTCACACAGTGGTTATACCCTAACTTCAAACACATAACAAGATATACTGCAAACTATCACGCTATTCAATCACTAACCAAACAAGGTGTATCATGAGGTTCTCTGCTGTATGGACCATGGCTGTGTGCATCGCACAGAATAGGATGGTCTACTTTTTGAACGTCTGCAAAATCTATGCTAGTACCGTGTATCGTCAGCTGCTTGAGTAGTTTAACTATGGAAAATACAAGCAACCACTTGTATTCTTTACCATATATGCAAAAAAAATCTTAATATAAAGGTCTGCGGGTGATGTATATATATAGGTGAGGCAGAACTCAGGAGTTCCGACTCCAGGAGTACAACTTAGCTGCTTAAGTGAATTGTGTATGGCACAACCAAACATGGCTTTTGTTCGTGTTGCTGTAAAATGGTGTTACCCAGAAGAAGCCAATAAAACAGTGTTGACAATGCTAGCTGTTGATGTACTCCAAGCCTGATATCAGGATTTGCTGCTACTATGGTTCTCCTAATGTTCTGATTTATTCCGCGTTGCAGCCAGGTTATTTCTCTGCTCCATAGTCCCCTACATTAAGCACCGATGGGAGGAATTGGATTTTGCTGCTGAATCAACTCAATGGTGCTGGCCGTTGTGTGTTGCAGTTCCAAAATTTGTATAATCGCATTAGCGTCCATGCTGATGCTTTTCGTTCGGGTTGAGCATCGGCCGTCTTCGAGATTGTTGCCGGTGATCCCCAGATTTCGCATTTTTCTCAAGCCTGTGAAGCGTGTATGCGTCACGGCAAGTGCCAAGATCATGATGTCATCGTCACGGTCGATCGGTGGCCTTGGCCACTGACACCGTATACCATCGATGTGGAATTCAGCTTTCAAGACTTGTTCCACCCATGGGCTTCAGTCACATCGGCAGACATTGTATGAATCTAAGACTTTGTAAAACTACTTTTGCT
Organism: Echinochloa phyllopogon; assembly: GCA_033239725.1. Classification (NCBI taxonomy): domain Eukaryota; kingdom Viridiplantae; phylum Streptophyta; class Magnoliopsida; order Poales; family Poaceae; genus Echinochloa; species Echinochloa phyllopogon. The sequence goes on along the minus strand of BTCW01000014.1, from coordinate 6,617,235 downwards.
TCCCCTTTTGTATGATATGGGAGTGCTCCTGCAATTTAAAAAAAAAAACAATTGGCAGACATCCTTCAGCTATAGAAATGGCTCATTTTCGGCAGCCAAGGACCAAGGTGTGTGTGAGCTAGGACAAGATCTCTGATCCGTACAGAAAAACGTGGGTTCTCGAGCTGCGGCATAAAAGTATAAAAAAAATATGGGTTATCAATTTTTATTTTTATTTTCTTGGGCAACCGTTGGATTCATATATGGGACGAGCACCGTTGATCTCAACCGCTGGCGCTCCGTCCAATTCCATTTTAAAGCCCAGAACACACCAAAGGCAACCCCACCCCACCCCATTCCAATACCTAATCCGAGCACAGCAGCAACTGGTCGTCGCCTGAAAGCCTTTGAAAATTCAGGCGACTGTGTAACAGCAATCAAGCTGTTACAGCATGTTTAATAGTCGAGATAAGTACTTAGCTATTAGATTATTCATGTCAGCTATAAACAAGTTTACGGCCCGATCTATACAATAACTTGCTATTTACGTACTCCTATACATAATATTTATTGTATTGCGCCTACCCTGTATGTTTGTACCTTATTCGCTCCGCTGGCGTCTCAGTCTTGGAGCTTTGTGTAGTCAACGAAATCTGTGCTAAGATTAACTAGTACTCCGTAGCTAAATAAGCACTTATCTCAACTTGCCACTACAGACAAGAGATCTCTCAAAGCACTATTCAAACCGATGGGTTAGAGCACGTCAGCAAGTCAAGCTTTGTGATGCCGTTAATTAAGTGATCTGCGTGTCATAACAGAGTACTAACAGACAAAAGGGAACATAAAAAGGGAGACTATCTTAGCAGAATATTGTAGTCTCCCAGCCCTAGTTAATCTGCACAATTGATGAGCTTAACCTTTTCCTAGCTTGCTCCTGCTTGAAAGAAGATTTCATCACATCAAAATATCGGCGCATACATGAAGTATTAAATGCAGATGAAATAAAAAACTAATTACACAGTTTGGTTGTACTCGGCGAGATGAATATTTTGAGCCTATTAATTAATTTTTAAATATTTTTTATAAATACAAACAAAATACTACAATGACGTATTTATGACGAAGTGACATCTTTTCCTCAATTTCTCACCCCTAATTTACATCGAGACAAGGCCCGGATACACGGCAGCTCTGACCGTTCTGTACTTTTAGCTTGTACTCTTCCCACTGCTTTGTTTAGCCAAACTCTGCCAGTGATCACCCACACCCACCACACCGGAGTACACGAACAAACGGCGCCTGCAGTATATTTACACGCCACCACACATGAACCGAAGCTTCGCGCACCTGTTCACTATCCTCCATAAAACCCCCGAGCACTCCCTCCCTCCTTACCAAACCCCCCGCAATCACACTCGCTTCCTCTTGCTTCGATCTCCTCTTCCCTGACCTTCAAACCGGCCTGCAGCCTTCCCAGCCCCCAATCTCCATGGCCACCCAGCGATTCCCCGCCAGCAACGACGACGTCAGCAACAACGATGTCGCCATCGACATTCCCGGGGACGAACTGCTCCATCAAGCCGCAAGCGAGCTCGGCGGCGACTCGAGGCAGCTCGCGCGGCCGCTGTTTTGGGCTGGGTCCTGCACTCTCGTGACTGTCTTCAACCGGATCATCTACAGGCTGCCCCCGGGCGCGATCTTCGTGGGTCACCAGGTCGCCTACTACCTCACCCTCTTCGCCATCTTCCTTGCCGGGGTCGCCGAGGTGTACGCCGCCACCTTGCTCGGCTCGGGCCAACGCCGCGCGTGCGCGAGGCCCCTCCTCTGCGCCGCCGTCGTGCTGCTCGCTTTCCTCATCGCCTTCGGTGGCACCCCCGTCCTCGTGATGGGCATGGGCTAACCATAGGTTCGGCTCCAAATCATCGGTGTCGCCTACTCGTCGACAACGCTCGCCGTGTTTTTATTCACATACAGTAGTAATATTTAATTAATAAAGCAAGCTTAGTTCTGGCATCGCGTGCGTGTATGTAATAGGTACTCCATTTCGTCATCGTGCCTGTTCTTCTGAATTTTAATCGATTGGGGATCTCTGTTTATTTCTGCAATGAATTTATGGAGCAATGCTGGCACCTGTGCTTCTGGGGTTATTGCTGAATCGAATCGTGACTGGGGCGATCCCTGGAGGACCGAAATGCCGACCAGAGAGGGGGAGTGAATGAGAGCCGATGAAAATTTCTTTCGAAATTCGGCCTATATCCCAAAATTCACAGCCAGGGAAATCCTCACAAACTTGTCAAGATTTCGTAGTCACAACGGACCTACCAACCTTAGGAACAAGCCTCAATCAACAACAACTAGCGGAAGCAACTCAAGACGATGGAACATACACTTGTCAGTCAGAGCGCAGCGGGCCGTCCGCACAGAACAAGCGGACTGTCCGCGGATGCGGCGGACCGTCCGTCAGGTCACGGCGGACCGTCCGTCAGGGCACGGCGGACCGTCCGAAAAACAACTCCAATTTCCAGTAGCTCCAAGCACTTCGAGCAGACAGTCCGAGCTCCTACCGCGGACCGTCCGCCAGTGTCGCGGACCGTCCGAGGTGATCACGCGGACCGTCCGTGAAAAGACTTAGCCAAATCCGATGCTCGGCAAAATCAACAGGACACACGGACCGTCCGCCAAGCAGGTGCAGACCGTCCGCGGTGACGACGGACCGTCTGACAAGATCGCGCGGACCGTCCGTAAAAGTCGTCGGACGAACAGAACGAACTGCTACAGTGAAACGCGGAATTTCCCTCCCAAATCCAACACCGGATCTCCCAAACGGCTAGAGCTCTTGAGACAAAACTTTGAGGAGATGATTAGCACCCTAAGGTGAAGATATGCCCCAAAAATCTCAGTCTCTAATGCCCTAGAAATCGAGAAATCGCGGATCACACGAACAAGGCCCCTTCCCACGAGTTCATCCCGAAAATCCCAAATCAAGACCGATTCCCGGCGTTTGAGGGGGCAAGATCATCAACAAAGAGGCGCAAGGCACTCACCCATGATCCCCTCAAACAAATCCGAAGCTAAACGGTCTAGATACGACGAATCGAGAAGAACAAGAAAGGAACCAAAAGAGCTCGGGAAGAACAAACGAGAGAATTCAAACTAGCACTTGAATTAAACAGACAGAGGTCATCATCTGTACAAGGCTAGCATCCTCCCAACATCCTCCCGCTCAGATCGACATGAAGCGCAGGCTAGCCTAGAGAAAACAGGAAGAAATGAACTAGGGTTCCGGAGAGTCACTGTGCCATCCCCTCCACCTCCTATTTATACTAAGTGACCTGGTGAGGGGAAATGACCAAACTACCCTTACAACTTAACTCTACGATACACGCCTCAAGGGCAAAACGGTAAAGTTGCAGACAAATCCTCCCGCTGGGCGCGCCGTCCATCCGACCTTTCTTCCCTCCGACGCAAGCTCCCGGATCCCGCCACGCGTCCACCGCCTCGAAGCTTCCCGAACGCGCCCGGATCACTGTCTCCGTCACGTTGGGCCTTCGGGCTCGGTTTTGAGGCCCAAACCGAGAAACCCTCCTCCGATGGTTTTGTGGCCCAACCATCAAACCCCGCGTACAAGCTTCGGCCGTCAACCGCCACCTTGCACCGGCTCCAGTCCACAACCTCGTCTTGCTCTTCTTGCACCATGTTGACTGCACTTGATCCCGTCTGGCCACCGGGTCCCTCGAACCAAGCCTACTTGTCTCTCCTAAGACCTTTCGCACTTGTTCTTCACCTGCACCAATGCAAACCAAGTCGCACCAACACCTGCAGTACTAGGCCAAGAGTCAGTCCACACCACGTTGTCAATCACTCATCACACTGAGAAGCGACCATCCACTGGTCCTCGGACACACCTGGTCCTCAATCTCCCCCTTGATGAGTGCATTGACAACACACATAATGATTCAAGAATTTGAGAAAGAGAAGCAGAAGAGAAAAGAAAAGAAACCTCAATCAAGTAACTCAAAGCAATGAACAAGCCAAGAACAAGTCACTCGAAAGAGAAAATCTCGGTCCCCTATGACAAGGGCAACGACTCAACACAACCGAGACAACAAGCTCCAGGCAAAAGAGCAAAGCACAAAACAGGCAAGGAGCTCCCCCTGCAGAAATGCATACTCCCCCTGAACAAGTGCAATCATACTCAAGTTCCCCCCCTGAACTGAGTATCACTCCTAATGCAACACTATACAAATTCTCATATCCCCCTGTTCTCATTATCCTCCCCCTTGTTGCCAATGCATGAATCAAGGTACAAATGCAACAGAAATAAACTAGAGCTTCTCAAATATACACTGAGCACTATAAAATGCTACACAAGAGACAAATGAGCAAGCAATAGTTCGAGGTTCTGTACAGGCATTGCCAACAAGATCTCAATTTCAGCAAGTTTTCAAGAATTCATCACCGTATGAGCAAAAATAGCAAACTCATGCCAAAATGAACTAGATCATGCAAAGATTGAACAAGATCATCCATTCTTAGCAAAAGATCATCATAAACACCCATATGCTAACTCATGTCATGTCAAAGCTTACCGAGCCAAGTGTCTACTTCTAAAAATAGAGACTTCTCTATAGTAGACATCTTGCAACGGTTTAGCACCCAGAGTAAATTCAAGATAGCACAATTGACATGAATAGCAAGTTTTTTTTACAAGCAAGAGCATTTCTTTTTCCGGATTTTTGCATATGGTACATGAAATGCCTTTGCGGCAGAAAGAGACTTATGTCTCTCCACAAATTAACCTATGGGCTAAACATTTACAATGATAACCGGTCTTTGACCCAAATTTGCAAGAACAAGTTACCCTAGCACAACCTAAGCATGAGAAAGTATTCAGGCTAGAGTCTACACATTTGCTCATAGGTGACATCAAGTTTAGCATTTCAAAAACAATAGCAAGCTTCATTATGAATATTCAATAAAACAATCGAGAGCTTAGCTAGTCATCACCATAAGACTATACACCTGTCCACTATCTCAAATGTAGCAAGCTATAGTGATCAATTCATATAGGAGAAGCTTCCTAGATATATCACAATGCAATCTATATGACAGATGCAAAGCATATGATACAAAATGCAAGATGTGATACAAGATTTACATATGCTACAAGGTGAGCTCCAAAACCAACTCAAAAAGGGCAACACACACCAAGCTCTCCTCGCAAGCGGGCAAAGGTGGCTTGGTCAAGTGGTTTTGTGAACAAATCGGCTAGTTGGTTTTGGGTTGGGACATAGGATAGTTCAATGTGTCCTTTCTCAACATGGTCTCTCAAGAAATGATATCTCACTTCTATATGCTTGGTTTTGGAATGAAGCACTGGATTTTTGGCAACACTATTGGCACTTGTGCTATCACATAGAAGTGGAACATGGGAAAAACTCAAGCCAAAGTCACTCAAGGTGTACATGATCCACAGGAGCTGGGAACAACAGCTAGCGGCAGCTACATACTCAGCTTCTGTGGTGGACTGTGCAACACTGGACTACTTGCGAGAAGACCAAGAGACCAAAGAAGAACCAAGAAACTGACACTAACCCGAGGTAGACTTGCGATCCAAATGACACCCAGCAAAATCAGCATCGGAATATCCGTGAAGTGTGAGTGTCGAGGAGGCAGAATGCCAAAGACCCAAATCAGGAGTGTATTTCAAATACCTGAATATCCTCTTGACAGCTTGCCGATGTAAAGTCCTCGGTGAAGCCTGAAAACGAGCGCACAGACACACACTGAATTGTATGTCCGGCCTCGTTGCCGATCATGCTCCGGTACTCCTTCTGGTCCACGGGTTCTCCGTCTTCATCAGCGTCCAAAGCCGTAGTTGTACTCATCGGTGTCGACATCGGCTTAGCGTCGCTCATGTCAAACTTCTTCAGCATGTCCTTGGTGCACTTCGCTTGATGCACGAATGTCCCGTCCTTGACTTGCTTGATTTGCAGTCCGAGAAAGAACTGCATCTCTCCCATCATTGACATCTCAAACTCCCTGCTCATATCTTCGGAAAACTTTGCAACAAGAGCATTAGAAGAGCCACCAAAGATAATATCATCCACGTAAATCTGAACGATCAAGATGTCTTTGCCAACACGAAGCAGGAACATGGTCTTATCAACGGTGCCCATCACAAACCCCTTACTCAGCAAGAACCCTCTCAGCCTACCATACCACGCTCTAGGTGCTTGCTTGAGGCCATATAGTGCTCGGTGGAGTTTGTACACTCGGTGGGGGTATCTCTCACTCTCAAACCCAGGTGGTTGCCTCACATACACTTCTTCCTCTATCACCCCATTCAAGAAGGCACTCTTCACATCCATTTGGTGCAACTTGAACCCTTTAGCAACAGCAAATGCTAGAAGGATTCGAATTGCCTCCAAACGGGCAACATGAGCAAATGTCTCCTCATAGTCAATTCCCTCTTTTTGTGAAAAGCCCTGGGCGACCAACCTCGCTTTGTTTCTCACAACCTCACCACTCTCACCCTGTTTGTTCTTCCAAACCCACTTGGTTCCAATAGGGTGGCAATTTGGTGGAGGCTCGACAAGTTCCCACACCTCATTCCTCTCAAAGTTCTCAAGCTCTTCGTGCATGGCATTGACCCAATTCGCATCAGATAAAGCGTGTCTAATATCTTTGGGCTCAAAAGACGCTACGAAAGCAGAATGAGCAAAATGAGAAGAGTTTCTTGACCTTGACCGTGTAGTACGCTCATCGATGTCTCCAATCATTCCTGAGGGTGGATGGCGAGCTTGAATGTGTCTTGGTGCCTCACATGTTGAAATCGCCTCCCCCTCAGCCGCTGCTTCCACTTGACCTTCCACTTGACCTCAATGTGCTTGGGTTGTTGTCATAGTGGTGGATGGACCATCATCAAGCGTAGTCGTCGTAGTGGAGGTAGTAGGTACAGGCGCCATCGGAGGAGCGTCATCTCCATCCTCATCTTCATCATCCGCATCCTTGTCTTCAAAGATTGGCTGTCCCATCTCTTCATCACCTGCACACTCAAAGACAACGGAGCTACACGGAATCGTCTCGCCGAATGTTACTTCGCAAGTCTCCATGATTTGGTTAGTTGCAAGATTGAGCACACGATATGCTCTAGAATGATTAGCATAACCAAAGAAGATACCATCATGAGACCGAGATTCAAACTTATCTAGATTACCCTTCTTGAGAATGAAGCACTTGCAACCAAAAACTCGAAAGTGACTCACTTTGGGAGTTCTCCCATGAAAAAGCTCGTATCAAGTCTTCTTCTTGAACGCACGAAGGAAAATCCGATTAGACACATAACACGCGGTGCTCACCGCCTTGGCCCAATACTTCCTAGGAGTCCTATGCTCATCAAGCATCGTCCTGGCCATAGTACAAATGGTCCGATTCTTTCTTTCCACAACTCCATAATGACAGGCAACATAAGGCGAAGAGAACTAATGTTCAAGACCAAGATCACGGCAAAAAGTTGCAAATTGAGCGTTCTTAAACTCCGTGCCATTGTCACTGCGTATAGCTCGTATGGCATCACCATTTCGCTCATTTTTCAACCTCAAGATCAAATCTCAAACAAAACCAAATGTTTCACCCTTAGTCGCCAAGAAATACACCCAGGTATAGTGAGAATAGTCGTCCACAATCACAAGGACATACCACTGCCTACCGACTGAGCGAACGCAAGCTGGACCAACCAAGTCCATATGTAAAAGCTCCCCAGGACGCTCAGTCATCACATCGGTCAGTGATGGGTGGGAAGTAGCGATCATCTTGTCATGCCTACAAGGTGCGCAAACCAAATCCTTCTCAAACCGAAGCTTGGGCAATCCTCGGATAAGGTCAAGACTGCTCAAACGAGAGAGCAAGTCAAAGCTCAAGTGACCCAACCTCCTATGCCACTTCCAAAGCTCGGAAGAGGAACCAACAACGAGGCAACGAGCAACACCAAAGGCTCTCGAGAAATCAGCAACGAAAACCTGACTCTCGGAAATAATCATGCAGACAAGATCACCTCGAGAATCAAGAATCCGAGAAGCACCACTAACAAAACGAACCTCAAAACCCTCATCAAGCAGTTGAGAGACCGACAACAAATTAAAACCAAGCGACTTGACGAGAGCAACACGTTTCAGCGCAAACTTCTCACTTACCTGAATATCACCTTCTGAGAGCACTCTACCCTTACCATTATCCCCAAAAGTGATGTACTCCCTTATCATCACCGGGGTGAGGCTTGAGAACCACCTTTGATCTCCGGTCATGTGTCGAGAGCAGCCGGAGTCAATCAACCACAAGTTCCTCAAGCCTCCCACCTGCAAGATCAGAAACGAGATCGAGAATGAGCAAACGACTCAACACTGGGGTTAGAACAGAAAGAGTCAAACCAGTGCTGAGCCATCTGCTCAAAAGAGGGGTTAGCAAAATCTACTCTACCAATTCTATCAAACTGTGGAAACCTCTCACTCCTAACTGGAGGAACACCACGCGGGGGAAAACGCGGTCCAAACTCCCTCCGGTATCCAAAGCCACGGTTGTCTCTCCTAGCCTCATACTGACCACGAGGAGGAGGACGCCTGGCAAAACTACCACGTCTCTAAGGAACTCTCCCATGAGGAACAAAGCCACCACCCCTAGGCAAAGGTGCGCGAGGCTCAGGTACGCTATGAGAAGAACGGTACCTGTCCCGGTTACCCATTTCCTTCTCACGCCTCATCTCTCTCTTCTTCCTGAAGCAGAACTCCTCTTGGTGACCATCCTTACCACAAAACCCGCAGTGGTAACGGACTGGTTTTGGCTTTGGATCTTCTTTTGTCCATGACTTCTCACTAGGTTTGAGACCACTCGACTCTCCCACAAACATCACTCGCTTTTGGAAATTGTTGGCTGGTGTGGTAGAAGCTGGTGGATCAAGAAGAGTGTCGAGTTTGTTTCTTAGGTGGTTGGGTTTAGGATCAAAGATGTTTTTGGCTGGGGTTTTCTGTGGAGGAAAAGGCACATCCTCACAAATCATTCCCTCATTCTTAACCACCGTCTCAGAACCAAGCCCTTGGCTATCAGCTCGCTTGAACTGAGCCATCAACATGCTCAGCTGGGGCTCTCTACCCGACAACCAACCCAAACACTGCCGCAACTCATCATTTTCTTTTTTCACACGGTTCATATGATCCTCAATTTCCATGTTCTTTAAGGCATTTTTATCACATATAGCACATGCAGGAGATTTAGCAAAACATTCAAGAAATTTGATATTAGCAAGAGCATCATCAAGTTGAGCATGCAAGGCAGGGCAAGAAGTACAAGCTCCTAGTAGAGCAGATCGAGATTTCAATTCATCACGCTCAACAACAAGTAAATCAAACTTCTCAACCAGAGACATGTGCTTCTTCTTAAGATCAACCAAATCATTCATCACAACATCACAATCAGTGCAAACATGCTCATCAGAGACAACATGAGCAATTTTCAAAGCTTCAATCTCAGATTGTGATTTAGCAAGTGATAATTCAAGTTGAGCAATTTGTTCATTAGACGCAACAAGCAGGGATTCAAGTTCAGCGACCTTCTCCTTGGACTCACCAAGCAAAGACCTAAACTCCCTCTTCTCCTTGTTAGTCTTACGAAGCACATCATCACGGTTATCAAGCAAAGCATTCAACCTAGCATTCTCCTCTAACAAGAATTTGGGATCTTGATTTACCTCATCCTCAGACTCAGACTCAGACTCGGAGTCTTCTTTTGCACTCTTCTTGTTGTCGGAGTTGTGCGCCATGGTACAGAAGCCTCGGGACGCCATGCACGCCAAGCCGTTGAAGTTCTCCTTCCTCCGGTGTCGACCTTGATCTTCATCTTCGTTGCTTGAGCTTGACGAAGAATTGCTTGAACTTGTGTCGACGTCGCTCGCCCCGGCCACCATGGCTCGTTCCTTGCGCTTGTACTTGTGCTTGTGCTTGCGGTCACCATGCTTCTTCTTGTCCTTGTCCTTATACTTGTACTTGTGGTTCTTGTGATCATCCCTCGAGCGGTGCTTGTGCTTGTGGTCCGGCTCTGCTGGCTCCGGACACTCGGCGATGAAGTGTCCCATCTTGCTGCACCTATAGCACGTACTCCCAAAGCGCCTTGTGCTCTTGCGGTTCTCGTACATGCGCCCGAACCTCTTAGTGAGCAACGCGAGATCCTCCTCGCTCAGCACCTCAAACTCCTCATCTGGCAGGGATACAAGCAAAGACAAAGCAAACTGTCGTGAAGAGTTAGCACCAGATCTAGAACTGGAACCACTCATGAGCACCAGACTATGGGAATCAGTCGGGTTCTCAAGCTTGGCTCTATCTAACCTATCAACCTCAGAGGACTTGAGCTTTGAGAACAACCCATCGACCGTGAGTGTCAAATAGCTCACCGACTCCATAATCGCCTCAACCTTAGTGCCCCATACAGACATGTCCAAGCAGTGTAAGAGCTTTAAAGCCATATCATGATCTGTATAAGGAAGGTTGGTAATGTTGGCTCTCATGTTGTTCACTATCACGGTGAACCTCTGGAACATGGCATCAATTGACTCACCGGACAAATGAGAAAAGTTCTCATATTCCCTCCGGTAAGTCGAAAAGAGCCTAGCCTTAACCTCACTATCACCTCCACGGACGATCTCCAACTTTTGCCAAATCTTCCAAGCAAGATGCTCTTCGATCACACGATTGAATTCATGCTCGTCAAGCGCTTTGAACAAGAAATCAACGGCTTTTGCATTCGCCTCAAACTTGTCCTTAGCAATTTGTGTCTCTCTCGAAGCAGGGATGATATAAGAAGTATCAAGGGTGATATCCCATATCAACTGTCCCTTGCTTCGGAGGAAAGCTCCCATGCGAACCGACCACATCCAGTAATTCTTCCCATCGAACAGAGGAGGACCCGAACCCTTTGCAGCGTACGCCATCCTTGGATCTTAAGACTGGTTAGAATCACGAAGATCCGTAACCGGCTCTGATACCAATTGAAGGACCAATATGGCGACCAGAGAGTGGGGGAGTGAATGGGAGCCGATGAAAATTTCTTTCGAAATTCGGCCTATATCCCAAAATTCACAGCCAGGAAAATCCTCACAAACTTGTCAAGATTGCGTAGTCACAACGGACCTACCAACCTTAGAAACAAGCCTCAATCAACAACAACTAGCGGAAGCAACTCAAGACGATGGAACAGACACTTGTCAGTCAGAGCGCAGCGGGCCGTCCGCACAGAACAAGCGGACTGTCCGCGGATGCGGCGGACCGTCCGTCAGGTCACGACGGACCGTCCGTCAGGGCACGACGGACCGTCCGAAAAACAACTCCAATTTCCAGTAGCTCCAAGCACTTCGAGCAGACAGTCCGAGCTCCTACCGCGGACCGTCCGCCAGTGTCGCGGACCGTCCGTGAAAAGACTTAGCCAAATCCGATGCTCGGAAAAATCAACAGGACACACGGACCGTCCGCCAAGCAGGTGCGGACCGTCCGCGGTGACGACGGACCGTCCGACAAGATCGCGCGGACCGTCCGTAAAAGTCGTCGGACGAACAGAATGAACTGCTACAGTGAAACGCGGAATTTCCCTCCCAAATCCAACACCGGATCTCCCAAACGGCTAGAGCTCTTGAGACAAAACTTTGAGGAGATGATTAGCACCCTAAGGTGAAGATATGCCCCAAAAATCTCAGTCTCTAACGCCCTAGAAATCGAGAAATCGCGGATCACACGAACAAGGCCCCTTCCCACGAGTTCATCCCGAAAATCCCAAATCAAGACCGATTCCCGGCGTTTGAGGGGGCAAGATCATCAACAAAGAGGCGCAAGGCACTCACCCATGATCCCCTCAAACAAATCCGAAGCCAAACGGTCTAGATACGACGAATCGAGAAGAACAAGAAAGGAACCAAAAGAGCTCGGGAAGAACAAACGAGAGAATTCAAACTAGCACTTGAATTAAACAGACAGAGGTCATCATCTGTACAAGGCTAGCATCCTCCCAACATCCTCCCGCTCAGATCGACATGAAGCGCAGGCTAGCCTAGAGAAAACAGGAAGAAATGAACTAGGGTTCCGGAGAGTCACTGTGCCATCCCCTCCACCTCCTATTTATACTAAGTGACATGGTGAGGGGAAATGACCAAACTACCCTTACAACTTAACTCTACGATACACGCCTCAAGGGCAAAATGGTAAAGTTGCAGACGAATCCTCCCGCTGGGCGCGCCGTCCATCCGACCTTGCTTCCCTCCGACGCAAGCTCCCGGATCCCGCCACGCGTCCACCGCCTCGAAGCTTCCCGAACGCGCCCGGATCACTGTCTCTGTCACGTTGGGCCTTCGGGCTCGGTTTTAAGGCCCAAACCGAGAAACCCTCCTCCGATGGTTTTGTGGCCCAACCATCAAACCCCGCGTACAAGCTTCGGCCGTCAACCGCCACCTTGCACCGGCTCCAGTCCACGACCTCGTCTTGCTCTTCTTGCACCATGTTGACTGCACTTGATCCCGTCTGGCCACCGGGTCCCTCGAACCAAGCCTACTTGTCTCTCCTAAGACCTTTCGCACTTGTTCTTCACCCGCACCAACGCAAACCAAGTCGCACCAACACCTGCAGTACTAGGCCAAGAGTCAGTCCACACCACGTTGTCAATCACTCATCACACTGAGAAGCGACCATCCACTGGTCCTCGGACACACCTGGTCCTCAATCCCTTCCCCACCTCCGGATCGGATCTCTCTCCCCCTCTCATCTAGGTTTGGATTCCCCTCTCGCCTGCGCCGCCGCCGTTCATCTCTTCACTCAAAGAAGGAGCGCGGCTGGGGCAGGCCACGGAGCTGGACCAATGGATGATGCGGACGCGGACCCGGAGGCTGCGGAGGTGAAGTGGGGGTGTGGCGGCGGTGAGCGCGAAGAGAGGAACCCAGGAGCTCTGGATACCGGTGACTCAGAGGTAAGACTTATGTTCTGATTCAGTTAGTTTCGTGGAATTAGGCCTCGTTAGTTCCCAACTTTGCCAGCCATGTTAAAGTTGGCATTTCGCCATTAATGCACATTTTGATTCAGTTAGTTGCTTGTTTACTGCTTGGATATGACGTCCTAGCAACGGGTACATCCCTGTCAGTTCGTTACAACCTAGAGGTCAGGAAAGTTGATAAGCGGGGTATGCACTGGAGAAACTGGCCGGATATGTGTTTACCAAAGGCTGAAGGAGGGATGGGGTTCCGGGACACTAAGCTGTTCAACATTGCAATGCTTGGGAAGCAAGGTTGGAGGCTCATGATTAATCCGGACTCGCTATGTGCGTGTGTGCTTAAAGGCAAATACTACCACACCAGTGATTTTATGTCAGCCACCAAAAAGAAGAACGCCTCTCATACATGGCGTGCTATTCTGGCCGGGAGAAGAGTCCTTCAGATAGGCTGCATTAGACGCATTGGTGATGGGCAGTCAACGAATATTTGGAATGATAAGTGGCTCCCAGGAGGAATTGGCTTGAAACCAGTGCGCCGCATGGATGGGGCAACGGCCGAGAGAGTCTGTGATTTGCTGAGTCCGGATGGATGGTCGTGGGATGAAGATGCCTTGAATCTGAATTTAGTCCCACTTGATGCAGCAGCTGCGCGGCGGATTCCCCTTGGGCGTTCATCGCCGGACACTTGGGCTTGGTCAGGAGAACGACATGGTCTCTATACTGTGAAATCTGGATACCTGAAAGGACCTTGATGTCACCTAGAGGGGGGGTGAATAGGTGAATCTGCAAATTACAAACTTTTTCACACAATCAGTACAACAGAAACTGGTCAGACCGGTTTCCAAAACCGGTCAGACCGCTTAAAGCGGTCAGACCGCTTTGGAGAAGCGGTCAGACCGGTTTTCAACAGAGAAAACCGACTATGTGAATTAACCCCCTCTACGAGTTCTAGCACAAACCAAACTTGGTGATGAGCTCTTGTAGATGATAACAAACAGGTCCACTTAGTCCCTGCACACAAGTAGAGCACAACCAAGTAGAACGATGCGGAAGCGAATGTAAATGCTAGAATTGAACTTGTGAAGATAAACAAGAGACAATGATATGTTTTCCCGAAGTTCGGAGTTCACCGCTGCCACTAAGGCTGTCACAAAGACACGATGAATCCTAGTCTCCGTTGAGGGCCTACGAAAGGCGGGCTTATCCACTCCAAGCCACTTTCCTCGATTCCACTAACTTTTGACCCTTTTCCACGAAGGAGGCAAGGCCAGCCTATACAAACAATCCGTGGCTTACCACACACGAGGTAGCTCACCGGCGACGCCTAGCCATCTAGGAGGATTCACCTCCAAGAGTAACAAATGCTCCAAATGTTGCTAGACTTCACCTAAAGTGCTCAAGACTATGGATATGCTCTCTCTAGCTGGAATCAACAATCACAAGCTATCAATTGCTCACAACACATACATCCCTCAACCCAAATCAATTGATATGATCAAAGACACTCAACTCTCACAAAGAGAGGTTTGGGGAGAGCTTGCTGGTGTTTGGGAAGGCTTGGGACGAGCCACAAAGGCACTAGAACCAGCACCCCTCAAAGGAGAGGGGTATGGGGTATAAATACCCCACACAACACAAACTAGCCGTTATAGCCGTTGGAAACCGGTCAGACCGGATTCCCAAACCGGTCAGACCGGTTTTCGAACTATACTAGCCGTTACACCTGTCAGAGCCCAAACCGGTCAGACCGGTTTCCATGGGTCGACTCAGCACCCAGAGTCCCAAAAGCGGTCAGACCGCTTTCCCAAACCGGTCGGACCGGTTTGGGTTCCTTCAGCACACTAAGTTCCCAATTGATTTCTCTCTAAAGGTTATCTCTCATGGGTTGACCTAATGAGCACTTTTTGGTGTTATCCAAGACAACTAATGTTGCATCCCTCTTGATAGTACGGCATTCCTAAACTCAAGATTAAAACAATAAATAGAATCTACCACTTGAGCTTTTGTATCTTCATTGATGCCATACTTGATCATTTTCAACTTTGAGGGCTTCAACACTTCATGTCTTGCTGAGCAAATCCATCTTGAGCTAATGACTTAGAATTTCCATTGTATGAAACAATTCATAAGTCATTTTATTTATATGATCAATAAAGATTAGATGCTTCGCATTGCTTCACTTGTTATGACTTGATCGACGTATTGAACCCAAACTATGATGCTAGACCTTTCTACCAACAAAGTACATCGGCTACAAGACCAACTTGCCCTTCTCTTTGTTAGGAACGTCACTATCATCTAGCTTGATCCCTTCCGTCCTCTCTTGCCAATTTAAGCTTAGCTTTGCATTGCATCATCATGAAATTCACATTGAAATCCTTGTCTTCAATTGATTTGAAATGTCTTCAATAATGTCTTGTATATTTTCTTTGGTAGAGAACTTGTCCATAAGCATCAATGTACTTGAGACCATATACTAACCATAGAATCATGTCTCATTTTGAATATAACCATTGCTATGGAACAAGCCCAAAGAAATCCTAATTTCTTCAAATAATTTATCCCAAAACCTTTGACATGTATCTTATCAAGTGAGACCAACTAATATGCTTAATTCCTTGTCTTACTTGTAATTTCCAATCACTTGTCATTCTATGACTTAGTTGCATGGGATGATTACCACTTGTTTGCTATCTTGTCTTTTATACCAATAATGAGCTTTCATTCTTCAACAATCATATTTCTTGAATATTCATAAGAATAGAAACCTGCTCATATGCTTAAGCAAACAAGTTAAATGACTAATCATGTTGTCATCCAAAATCACCAAAACATATAAGTGCCTAGATGCACTTTCAATCTCCCCCTTTTTGGTGATTGATGACAACATGATTAAAGCGTACAAAAGATATGAAATTTAAGCTCTAGATAACTAAGATATATAGTGAGCTCCCCTTTAATATGTGCTTTGAATGGAATTTCAAAAATCCGGCCTCAAATGCCAAATGCACATAGAATCAACAAATATGAGAGCTCCCCCTATATCTTAGCATCCATCATGTGCAAACAGGTGTGTGTGACAATATGAAACAAGGTGTGATGCATATGACATGTATATCACTCAATAAAACAAGAGAAGTACATGTTTGCTGCACGGGCCAAACCGGTCAGACCGGTTTGGGAAACCGGTCAGACCGGTTTCGCCCCGCTGTCACAGGCCAAACCGGTCAGACCGGTTTGGGAAACCGGTCAGACCGGTTTCACCTTGACAGCAAGCATGTGAAACAACATTGCATCAATCAATACATGTATATCACACTAGCAAATGGTCACTTAGAATACATAAACATGTTCAACACACTCAGTGCACACATTACAAGTTCTCAAGTTCACAAAGAGATAAAGTACGACTTATTACAACCATATGACTACAAGATCAACAAAAATAGGCTTTAATCCATTCTTCTCCCCCTTTGTCATCAATCATCCATAAAGGGCCTGGAGAAGCTTGTAGTCACTCTCCCATCATGTAACCAACCTCCTCCGTCGCTAGAATGTCGGGCTATGATCATCTGACGAAGAAGTGGTAGTCCAATGAAAACCTTCACTCAATTGAATGTGTATGTATGATAATATGGAGTGATTCTAATGTGCTAGCCATGGAACTAAGATAAAGATGTGCTTGACATACCATGACTAGGAGCAGAAGTAGGTCCAAATAGAGAAGCTGCTGCCTGTGATGCAAAATCTCCGGGAGATGGGGATGGTGCACTAGAAAACTGAACTCCCGCCATCGATGAAGATGTGCCACCATATGCATAAGACGAGGACGGGTGTGTAGCAGCTGCATACGATGGACCAGGCGGTGCAAATCCAAAAGAAGAACCAAATAAATCACCCTCTGAGGTAGGCATGAAAGGCATGGCTCCTGGAGCACCAACTGACTGTGGAGGTGGTGGCGTAGGCTGCGAGCTCGACTCGACATGTCCAAATCCAAAGATATCACCATATTCCTCAAAATATCCCGCATTCATGTGATCAGTTATGATATCTCTAAGCGGGGGTATCTCAGGCAACTCAAGAGGTGGTGAAATCGGCGATGGTGGATCATTCGGACTCAATACTGTGTGTAGTCTCTTCATTGTATCTCGAGTCTTCTTGCTATCTATTCTCTGCTGCCTTAAGTTAACTTGGACATCCCTTTGGCCTTTACAAATGCCTGTGAACATAGAAATGAATTTCTTGATGGGAGATGTCCTTCCTGCTGGCTGTGCACCGCTGCCAGACCCAAACCGGTCAGACCGGTTTGGAGAACCGGTCAGACCGGTTCTGGCCTGCAGCGGTGACTGCTGCTGTTGCTGCTGCTCATGGTCTCCTCCGGCTGCCATATCTGTGTCTGCTGGTGGAGGAGAGGGCATTCTGAACTTATGTGGCACAGGAGGCTTCAATGACTTGTGAGGGGTATCCTTCTTGATTTTCAAATTTGTTACCCTTTCGATCATAATCATGATGAATGGACTATAAGCACAAATCTTCTGAGGGCTTTCAGAGATGGTCTTGATTTCTTGCCAAATGAAATCAGCAACACTAAAATGAGGAGTCTCCTCTCCAATCCTCAAGTAATACATCAAGTTCCTCATATAGAGTGAGATGTCCGAGGTGTTGCCGTCTCTAGGGGTGAGTGTCTTGCGAAGCATCCTATAAAGTGTTCCATAATAAGTGTAGAGACCACTCACTTTCCCCCAGCTGCCATTCTGATCTCTGGGATACATGAACTTTATCTCCGATGGTTCCATAACGCCCCGGTCATGTATCCTGACTGTGTTTTCGTCCTCATTATCAACCCTCAGGAGAGTAGCAAAGGCTGTGTAAGTGATGTGATAACGCTGTCCTTCTGTCATCCAATGCATAGCTCTCTCCTGCTCGTAGTATCCAAAGTACACAGTAGCATAGAACTGAGCAATCACCTCCTTGTTCCAGCTGTGCCTGAAACCCATGAGATGTTTGACTCTCTTTGCAGAACAAACTCTGATGATCTCATTGAATATCGGGTTGTCCTGTTTGCTCATATATTCCCAGTCTATGTACTGTGCATCTGATGTGATTTTGGTCTTCTTCATAATGGCTGTGGCATAGAAATTCTGCTGAAAAAGAGTCCAAAATCTATAGTCAGTAGCTGTCCTGTCCACCTCAAGTGGACTAGTCCTCCGCAGCCTCCTGACAACATCAGTCATCCCACCAGCTAGATAATCTGTCACTCTCCTGCTAGCTGGGCCAGTGGGTCGGCAAATCTCAAGAATAAGTGGAGCATTTGCCTCTGGTGAACCATCACCTGCTGCCTCCTCTTCATCATCACCGGCTGCCATCTCCTCATCATCATTAACATCCGCCGGTTGACCATGACGGTACTCAACCCTGAAACTCTCATCCTCAACTTCATCATCAGTGGAATTTCCCACAACATCCACCTCCTCAATTTCCTGGTCTGCTGCTCTCTTTGGCTTCCTAGGCCTCAAAGCTCTACCACTCGCTGTACCCAAGCTACTGCCTCCGGGTGCATCAAACTTGCTCTTCTTGATTCTCTCGGCATGTGATCCTTTTGGCATCTTTACTGTCCTTCCTGGGTTCACAAGATGACACACAAAGTATCAATAACCAGGATATGATTGATCAAAAGGGTTTGAATACATAAAGAGCATTCAACAAGATTTGAGTCAACTCAGCACAAAACCGGTCAGTCCGGTTCTAGGAACCGGTCAGACCGCTTTTGGTCTGAGCTGAGCCAACTCGAATTGAGGATCAATTTGGACAGATAAAGATGATATAAGTGCCCAGAAACAGAATGATCAAGTATAGAATTGATAGAGAGCACCTAACAGGTTTTGGGTCAGCTCAGGGCCAAACTGGTCAGACCGGTTCTAGGAACCGGTCAGACCGCTTTTGCCTGAGCTAAGCCAAAACGAGTTGGGGATCAATCTGGACAGCTTATGATCTGAAATTTTGAAGAATATTGCAATACAAGATATCCCTAGTCCATATGTAGACAAAGACGCCGCATAACAAGGACTTGGGCCCTTACTGCCCAAACCGGTCAGACCGGTTTGCCAAACCGGTCAGACCGCTTTTGGCAGTGAGGATGCAAATCCTTGTTGCGCAAAATGTATCCAACCAAATTGAATCATCTCTTAGGGATAGGTTCCTAGACATGCCAGAAGATGTTCCACCGAAGGGTTTTGACAGATATGCATTGAGCTCATAGATCGGGCGATGGGAAGATTTGAATACCTTGAAAACCAAGAACTCGAGGGGAGATGAAGATTTGAGTGCACAACTTGATGGGGAATCAAACTAGCAGCCTTGTAGCACTCCAAATCCAACAAGAAAACACCTTTTCCTTGGTTGAATCCTCAAATCGCCTTGGGGGTCTTTTCTTGCGGTGGGGAACCGAGGAGAGAGAGAGAGAGGAGATGAGAATGAGTATGGAAAGAGAGAGATGATCACGGGAGGGCAGTAAAACAAGTGGGCCACCTCCCTGGGCCAAACCGGTTTCTCCCAGGGAGCTGAGTTCTGCCAGAAACTTCGGATCTTCCGGGCATTTGTCGGATCTTCTGATAATCTTCGGATCTTCCGAGAATCTTGTCGGATCTTCTGATGAACTTCGGATCTTCCGGGCCAGAACAAACTCGAGACAGAGCTACTCGGAACTTCCTGTCGGATCTTCCGACCAAAGGTCGGAACTTGCTTTAAAATCATTCCAAAACTTGTTCCCTTGGTCTGAGAAAATGTTGTGATGAATTTTGTTCTTCAAAGATCCAAGAATTTCCACAGAAAAGTTGACTCAGCTGCTTGGGCCCAAACCGGTTTGCCCCAGACAGCTGAGTTATGTCCAAAGGTGGAAATTGAGCTCCAAAACTTGTTCACTTGATCTGAGAGTATATATGATAGGCATGGTTTTCAACTTCTCAAGATTGTCCATGAAAAGATAAGATTTCCAATAAAACAATTTTCTTTCGTTTCTTCCGAAAGAAATGGGAAAGGATGGATAGATAAAGATTTATGGACTTCAGAGAAATCTCACTATTTGTGACTAGTCATCAATCAAGCAAGGTTAACAATAGTCACAAATAGATCGACAAGGGTCAAAAGACCAAAACTCAAATATTTTCGAAAATCACACAATCCTATCATGCTAGTTGGGTTTTTCAAACTTTATCCTATGTCACCCAAAGACATGCACATATATTGAGCACATAACGACATTAACATATTTAGCTTACACTATTCACCAAGAAAGTTGTAAACTAAACATTTAAGGAACACATATGAGCTTGATATATTTGCATGTACATGCACACTCTAGCATGACAAGGGCCTAGATGCACAAGGTAAATACTAGTTCATGGAAAACATACCTTGGCCTTTAGAAGCATGTGTTGTGCAATATTATTGATTTTGTCCATATGAATTCTCTCATGATATAAACCAATTGATCAACATAGAGAGAAAACGTTAATGTGCACAACACATGATTTCATAATCAATGACTTTTAATAAGAACATGAAAACATAGGTCATTAATTACGAAGCTACACAATATAGACCAAATCCCTTATTTTAGTGCATTTGTGGTTAGAAAGGATTTATATGCACTAATTTTGGAAAGATTAAATCTTTTTAAGGAATTTGAGCTATATTATGTTGAGTTGTCAAAGCATAAATTGGGATCAAGATTCATGATGAGAATGACTATAGTGTTACCGTCATGAATCACAAGATGAGTTGACAACTCCAATTGAGAGAAGTGTTCTCTCACCATTGAGACTACAAGTTCACTAAGAGAAATGTTAGTCTCAAGGACACAAATATTGAAATAACCTCCCCCTAAATATGTGCATCATATGTTGAAAATATGAGACATGCACTTTGTCTTGTAAATGACATGGAAGGGGATTAATTCAATATTCGGTCAAGTCACACGAAAATTACTCAAAATGAAATATGCCAAGTAATCATACCATCATGAAGAAGTAATATAGATAGCATATGCCAAGAGTGAGAAGTTCATGGAATGAATTACTTGCGTATTTATTTCTCACACAAATGGCCAAGTCCAACTCCCTGAGCCAAACCGGTCAGACCGGTTTCGCCTCAGTGTCGGATCTTGTGTGGTATGCCCTGAAAATGATAGAAATTTGCTCTACAGAAGAGCTATCAAACATACCACATGGCATATGCTTAAATCATTAATAAAAATCTTCAGTTAATATGAATGTGCCAAAATTGCATGTGTCTAGGCCAAACCGGTCAGACCGGTTTGGCAAACCGGTCAGACCGGTTTTGCCAGACACTACCTGTTCATCGGAAATTTCCGGTTCTTGTGTATATTTACGACATATGCGACGGATATTTCCGATAGGGGCGTAAATTTACGGTAGTGTACTGCCCAACACTTGCATTTTGAGTTTCTTTCATCGGAGATTGTTTTCCTACAAATTTGACACAATATTTGCTCTACTAGAGAGCCGTTAAAAGCATCACATGGCATATATGAATAGAAGTTCAATAAAGAAATCTAAGTCACTTTCAAGCTTCTCATGAGTCAAAGACTTAGAGACACTTGATCCTACCAAAGGCACTAGTGACTCAAATTTGATCAATTTAGGCACAAAGTTACCGAGATGTCATTGAGTATAGAGTGTGAAGCGAAAGCAAATTTTTCTTGGCTTGCTAGTTGATCATTGAAGTTTTTCATTCAAGCCAAGCCATCAATGCATCTCGTAGTTCCTACAATCTCATCAAGCACACTTTGGTCCCCAACTTGTGTTGGGTCCGATATTGTTAGTTCCAATATGCTTAGGGATCCAAATGGCTCTTGTGCCGCTCCTTGGAGAACAAATCACCTTGGTGGCACAAGAAGCTTTTGGAGAATCCCTAAGCTTCACATTTAATGATTGGACAATGTCGGGTTTAGTGGTTTTACCATTAGGACAATCTTTACCAAAGTGTCCTTTCTGCCGACATGTGTAGCATGTCTTGTGCTTGATGTTGGTTGCCTTCTTCTTGTGTTGCTCGGTAGCCAATTCTTCCTTGAATTTTGCTTGGGCTTTGAGAAATCCTTTGTTGAGTTTGATAAAGGGCTTCTCTTGATGAAGTCCCTCCTTGCTTGGACATGAGGCAACTTGATGCCCTTTCTCAAGACAACCAAAGCATCTTCTCTTCTCCATATTTCTTTGTCTCTTGGAGAGAGTTGGCTTGCCTTCTTTTCTTGTTAAGCACTTGATGTGAGCAAGCTTTTCATCATTGCTTTGATCTTGGCTTGTGTTGAACTTGACTTGATGAATGCAAGAGCTTTGCACGGTTGATCCCTTTTCAAGCTTCTTCACCATGGATTCACGGTTATCTTGAGAAGGTTGTGCATTGCTCTTCCCTTTGAGAGTTGTCAAGTTCTTGGTGAGTCTTTCCACCTCTTGCTTGAGTTCTTCATTTTCCTTTGCAATGAGGTCGTCACAAGACTCTACACACACTTCATCATACCAAGATCGTTTTGCTTGAGAGCAACATGGGTTAGCACAAGATAGATTATATTGAATTTGAGAGCATGTGCATATGTGAGATTGAGGTTCAATTGATTTTACTGAAGTGATTATAACCTCATGAGCAATTTCTAATGAAGCATGTGATTCTACAAGTTCTTCATAAGAACACAAGAGTTCTTTATGCTTCACTTGTAGCATCTCATGCTTGCTAGCAATTAATTCTAATTCTTGCTTGAGCACTTTGTTTTCTTTTTCTATGGAAGCCATATGAAGAGCATCACAAGCATAATTATCAACAATTGCATCATACTTACAAACCAAAGTGACGTTGGAGAATTTGACTTCCTCAAGCTCTTTGATAAGAGCTAGAATAGTCTCATCCTTTGAGTTTTCCGCCTTCTTGTCTTCTTTGGACTTGTAATGCATGAGTGCCTCATCATTGGGGAATGATATTGCTTGTGAGCTTGAAACTTTGCTTGCACGGCGTCGGCCACCCTTCTTGGAGCAAGCTGCACGCTTCCTGCCCAAACCGGTCAGACCGGTTTGGGAAACCGGTCGGACCGGTTTCTGCAGGGAAGCGGCAACTGAGCCGTCTTGCTCTTGTGGCTCCACGGTGGTTGTCACATGAGACTTGGTGCATGTATTTGCTGATGTTGTAGAGCACTCCTCATGTGACTTGGCTCTTGTTTGGTCTTGCGTGTCGCTTTTGATGTTGGCGTAAAGCTTCTCAATTCTAGCCCATATAAGATGAGCATCGAATAGAGTTGCTTCATCTTTTAGAATCAATTCTCTAACTTCATCACTTACAACATCAAATAAGAAGTTAGCGACACGAGCGTTGAGTTGAAAGCAATTCATTTCATCCTCGGTTGGATTGGAAACGCTCCAATCAACATTCGGACGATCAATGCCTTCAACTACAACCCTCTCAAGAATAGGACTCATAGTCCTAAAATCATTAAGCACATTACAAGACCAAATTGAATAGTTTGAGCCGTCACTAGCTAGTGGCTCATATGTTACCTCACAAGTGGTTGACATCTTTCCTCACGGCGGTTAAGCTTGGATGTGAGGCCAAGCTCTGATACCAATTGAAAGGACCTTGATGTCACCTAGAGGGGGGGTGAATAGGTGAATCTGCAAATTACAAACTTTTTCACACAATCAGTACAACAGAAACCGGTCAGACCGGTTTCCAAAACCGGTCAGACCGCTTAAAGCGGTCAGACCGCTTTGGAGAAGCGGTCAGACCGGTTTTCAACAGAGAAAACCGACTATGTGAATTAACCCCCTCTACGAGTTCTAGCACAAACCAAACTTGGTGATGAGCTCTTGTAGATGATAACAAACAGGTCCACTTAGTCCCTGCACACAAGTAGAGCACAACCAAGTAGAACGATGCGGAAGTGAATGTAAATGCTAGAATTGAACTTGTGAAGATAAACAAGAGACAATGATATGTTTTCCCGAAGTTCGGAGTTCACCGCTGCCACTAAGGCTGTCACAAAGACACGATGAATCCTAGTCTCCGTTGAGGGCCTACGAAAGGCGGGCTTATCCACTCCAAGCCACTTTCCTCGATTCCACTAACTTTTGACCCTTTTCCACGAAGGAGGCAAGGCCAGCCTATACAAACAATCCGTGGCTTACCACACACGAGGTAGCTCACCGGCGACGCCTAGCCGTCTAGGAGGATTCACCTCCAAGAGTAACAAATGCTCCAAATGTTGCTAGACTTCACCTAAAGTGCTCAAGACTATGGATATGCTCTCTCTAGCTGGAATCAACAATCACAAGCTATCAATTGCTCACAACACATACATCCCTCAACCCAAATCAATTGATATGATCAAAGACACTCAACTCTCACAAAGAGAGGTTTGGAGAGAGCTTGCTGGTGTTTGGGAAGGCTTGGGACGAGCCACAAAGGCACTAGAACCAGCACCCCTCAAAGGAGAGGGGTATGGGGTATAAATACCCCACACAACACAAACTAGCCGTTATAGCCGTTGGAAACCGGTCAGACCGGATTCCCAAACCGGTCAGACCGGTTTTCGAACTATACTAGCCGTTACACCTGTCAGAGCCCAAACCGGTCAGACCGGTTTCCCAAACCGGTCAGACCGGTTTGGGTCGACTCAGCACCCAGAGTCCCAAAAGCGGTCAGACCGCTTTCCCAAACCGGTCAGACCGGTTTGGGTTCCTTCAGCACACTAAGTTCCCAATTGATTTCTCTCTAAAGGTTATCTCTCATGGGTTGACCTAACGAGCACTTTTTGGTGTTATCCAAGACAACTAATGTTGCATCCCTCTTGATAGTACGGCATTCCTAAACTCAAGATTAAAACAATAAATAGAATCTACCACTTGAGCTTTTGTATCTTCATTGATGCCATACTTGATCATTTTCAACTTTGAGGGCTTCAACACTTCATGTCTTGCTGAGCAAATCCATCTTGAGCTAATGACTTAGAATTTCCATTGTATGAAACAATTCATAAGTCATTTTATTTATATGATCAATAAAGATTAGATGCTTCGCATTGCTTCAC
The DNA here is from genome assembly GCA_033239725.1 of Echinochloa phyllopogon. Taxonomy (NCBI): domain Eukaryota; kingdom Viridiplantae; phylum Streptophyta; class Magnoliopsida; order Poales; family Poaceae; genus Echinochloa; species Echinochloa phyllopogon. Next base: position 6,592,151 of record BTCW01000014.1, on the reverse strand, counting down.
TTGTTATGACTTGATCGACGTATTGAACCCAAACTATGATGCTAGACCTTTCCACCAATAAAGTACATCGGCTACAAGACCAACTTGCCCTTCTCTTTGTTAGGAACGTCACTATCATCTAGCTTGATCCCTTCCGTCCTCTCTTGCCAATTTAAGCTTAGCTTTGCATTGCATCATCATGAAATTCACATTGAAATCCTTGTCTTCAATTTATTTGAAATGTCTTCAATAATGTCTTGTATATTTTCTTTGGTAGAGAACTTGTCCATAAGCATCAATGTACTTGAGACCATATACTAACCATAGAATCATGTCTCATTTTGAATATAACCATTGCTATGGAACAAGCCCAAAGAAATCCTAATTTCTTCAAATAATTTATCCCAAAACCTTTGACAAGTATCTTATCAAGTGAGACCAACTAATATGCTTAATTCCTTGTCTCACTTGTCATTTCCAATCACTTGTCATTCTATGACTTAGTTGCATGGGATGATTACCACTTGTTTGCTATCTTGTCTTTTATACCAATAATGAGCTTTCATTCTTCAACAATCATATTTCTTGAATATTCATAAGAATAGAAACCTGCTCATATGCTTAAGCAAACAAGTTAAATGACTAATCACGTTGTCATCCAAAATCACCAAAACATATAAGTGCCTAGATGCACTTTCAATACCATATGTTGGCATCAGCTGAAGCTCAACATCGCTCGTTTATACAGGGGTCAGCGGCTCACTCTAATCTTTGTAATGATTCCTTGTGGCGGAAACTATGGAAATGCAAAGTGCCCCCAAAAGTCCGGGTGTTCTGGTGGCGCGTCCTCAATGAGTACATACCAAGCAGGGCCAACTTACACCGAAGACACATTGACCCACTCAGCATTTGTGATACGTGTGGAGCACGTGATGAAACGACCTACCATGGTCTACTCGAATGCACTTATGCAATACAGTTTTGGACTCGTCTCCGCGAGCTCACCGGTGTTAAACTCCCAACCTTGACGCCAGGATCGTAGTCATCAGCACTTCTGGAGGACAGAACTTGTGATGAGAAGGATAGAGTGATAATCTTATGTGGAATGTGGTCGGTATGGCGGTCACGGAATGATCGTCAGCATGGAAAGGCACCCATTGACATGCGGGCGGCGATCAACTGGGCTGTTGACGCTTTCAACTTGATGTCAGCAAAGGAAAATGAGGGAGCTGACAGAAGACCGACGCTAATTCAGTGCTGGCAACGTCCGGTGAGGCATACTCTGAAGGTCAATGTTGATGGGGCCTTTATAGCAGAACAAGGATCAGGTGCTGTTGGAGCAGTGGCAAGGGACGCTGAAGGTAGTTTCCTGATGGCGTCAACCAGACGCCTGCAGGATGTGCTGTCAGCTCTGGCAGCAGAAGCGGAAGCATTGCGAGACGGTGTGCGCCTGATTCAGTCGGTGACAACAGGCCCAGTGGTGATGGAAACTGACTCCCTGGAGCTAGTCAGTTTATGGTGTCAGAGGACGATCCAGCGATCAGAGCTTGCGCCAGTCTTTCGTGACATCGAAGTACTTGCTGCATCGTTTTCTTCCTTTTCTGTAAAGCATGTGAGGCGATCAGCTAACAAAGCGGCTCACACATGTGCTAAATTTGCTGCTTCTTCTGTTTTTGAGGTTTGGGCGAATGACCCTCCTAGCTTTCTAGTGCCAGTATTGCACGATGATTGTAACCATATGAATGAATGAATGAAAGCAGCTGTTCTAAAAAAAAAAGGAAAGTTGATTTTCCGTTGACTACAATAAGTTCCTTGGTTTGCTGGATTAATCTGATTTGCATAGTTTTCTAGTATAATACTCTAGCTGATAGCATCACCTGCAGTAAAATCTTTACTCCTTTTTTTGTGCCAAGATTGTAAGCACTTTGCTGCAAGTGTGGTTCTGAATTCAGATTCAATTACTAGATGAAGTGTTTACTGTGCAGGTACTTTTGTCTGATTGGTCAAGATGGAACAATAACTCAACATTATGTTCCTTTTCAGGTATCCATTCGGCCGATAGTGTAGATGCAGTTTCTCTTGATGTTCATGTAGTGGTGAGGACGGTTGCACCATAAGGTAATGTTGTTATCACTACTACTATTATTTAATTTGGAGCTATTTTGAATTTGCCATGCTGCAATATCGTGATTCTCTGTCGAATTGGAAATCTGGGATTGCTTCTTATGTCTATTGAGTCTAAAAAACAATGGATTTCTTGATAAGCAAACGAAATTGTTGGGCTGATATCATATATCAATCAGATAATCATGCAAACATCAGAAGTTCTGATTATTAAATGAAAATAAAGTCACCATTTTAAGAAGCTTGAAGTCCATTGCGTTTTGGGGATTGAAAGTGGTACAAAATGGCTACAAATTACAAGGTGCTGATACGGTTTATTTCAGAATTTGGATCGATTTGCACAAGTGATAACTGGTCTGTCTGGTTCTCAATCTCTGTCTTGGTGCGGTTATCATCATGCTGAAGATCATAATAAGATACGATTGTAGGCATCATCTTTCTCATGTGCAATTTTTTACTTAGCTACGTGTTAGTATAGCATAGAACACAACTGTGTTATTACTTCATCTACATCCTGACATTTCTAATCATTATTTTTTTTAAATATCATTTTCGTTAAACAGGCTACACTTAACAGATATTGAGATTTTACAGTAATGAACTCACAATTTTCCCTGTTTAAACATACCATTCCACGAATTTTCACTTGAAATATGTTGCCATTGTTGTCAAGACACTGCACTTGTATAGGGAAATGTTATTATCTGATCTCTGTTTATCGATTCAGTGGTGTAGCAACAAAAGTTTTGCATATACTCTAGCAAGATATTTGAGCAGCTCGGTTGGAACGGAGTTATGATTTTCTGCTATTCTTTCACTATCTGAGTAAAGTAAATCTGGTGTCTGAATACCTCTGCAGCTATGGTTAAAGGAGGCATATTAGCTTGGTGCAACTAAGTTGTAATGCCAATTATCATCCAAACTGCATGATACCTGAATCTGGGCAGTACTGTGATGCTGTTTTATTGCTGCCTCGTACCTGAATAAAATGAATCATTTACCTGAACGTCAGAACGACTCTGATTAAAGAAATGGTAATCACACTGGTTTAACTATTTTAGATAGCCCTTATTGTGCTCTGATCATATGTGGTTATTTTTTGCATTTGTTATCAGAGATAGTATTATAGTAGCACAACTACGAGTCTAACCATAAAAATAGTAGGTTTCTTCGTTTCCGAAAGAGTCGCATTGGGAGACTGACATGTTGCAGCTATTTGAAGGAAATATCATTTTCACTGCTTTCTGAAAGTAATTATATACTAATAGAACTATGACACAACAACAAAATGTTCTTTCATTTAAACAGTATTTCACATCCAAAGGATTACTGTAAATGTTGGCACTAGTTTACGCTTTGTTATTATTAAAAAGGCAAATTTGGTTTTATATATAGCACCCAAAGAACTCGAGTTTAGAAAAATAGACCGCTGCTCTTGCCTGCAATCCTTGGCAAGTTACACTGCTGCCAACACATAGCCAAATCTGAGAACTTCATCTGGCATTCCTGCTTGGTGCTTGCGTCACCTAGCAGGTCGATGCAGGTGCAAGCAGGCTCCTGCAGAGCAAGCCGCTTCTGCATGCAGGGGTTGCGCGGCTGCCTGCTCTTGCTTGAATCGAGGACTACAGGAATAACAAAAGTAATATTTTTTTCACTTTGACAGGATTTAATATAAGAAGAATGGCATTGTAAATGTTGATATGAGGATTTCACATCGTGATCTTATGCCAATCTAATGACCTTCATTGTTCAGTGTAAGCCAGCCTGAAAACGAACATATAAGATTAGTATAGGGTTCCTGTGCAAAACAACTGTGTACCAACATAATGGAGGTTTTATATATCAAGCACAGTTTTTTGTTTTGGGTCTGTAGTGACAGACGAAGCACCAAATGCAACCCATATTGTAATTAATTAGACTGTTGGTTCTATTGAGCTGCTTTTATATGTTATTGCTTCTCTGGTTCTGGGCTTCTGGCAATATGGAGGCATACCTTATTCTAGGAGTTTTCTGTGCTAGTTTCTATACATCTATAATTATTTCATGATGCTTTTTTTTGTTCATAATGCTCAGTAGTCCAGAACTTTCCCACTCTTGGCGTAGCCTGGATTTAAGATGTGTGGGTTCCTACTTTTTACATATCTCATTCAAAAGATGTCCTTTTGCAGGATATGAAGGTCGGAATTGGTATACAGTCTTATCATCCTTGAAAAGATGGTGCTCATATGCCCTTGTCTTCCTCGTTTAATGTCAATCCTGTCCTGCAGCTTGGTCGTCTAGCTTCTGATAATTCTAAATAAATGGCATCTGTATTCTGCTACCTTTTCTAGCCATGGAATTTCCTCTAAATCTAAGCAGGCTCTCTTGAAATCAGTAGTGCCTTTGCAATTTTCAAACATTTTATTTGTTCAGAATTTCCACCGGTAGCGAGAAGCATTTTTATATGCATTATTTTCACAGAAACAAAATACATGCATAGAGAAACCAACTTTTCTGAAGCTTGCATTAGGCATCATTTTGAGCTGAAGCATGTTTTTATCACTAAATTCTTGGCGTTTGTGAGTTGAAAGTTGACGATTGAGATTATTTGGTTGCAACTCAATAGTTTAGTATTCAATTTTCAGATGGCATACACGCAGACTGCCCTGACTGTAAGTATGCCACAAATAATACACGCCGAACTTACATATCTATGAATGTATATACTTCATAAACATGCAGTTAGAGTAATGAACTACTTTAGTGAAGTTTGTATGTGTGAGAACAAGCTTAACCCCATTTCTGCTGAGTCTGCTGTGGAATGCCTAATTGCCTAGGCTGCCTTTGTTCCACACAAGGAGCTGATACAGCTACTGTATTATGTTACGCAAATGCTAATCCGTGCTCTGTTGTAAACCTGACACTAACAAAATTGCAGGCATTATGCTTATAAGATCATGCTGTACGCTGTACTGCAGTCTGCAGCTGGGTTGTCGACTAGATTGTGAGAAGCAGCAAGATAAGTCCAATCAGCTTCGCCTGGCCTGTGGAAGCAGCAAGATGAGCTGCTCCTGGACTGCTGAAGAGTGAAGACGACCAAGGGCCATACTGCCATAGTTGCGCAACCTTTCCCCATTTATATGGTCTCTGGGCAGAGTATGGTTCTGGAAAAGCTCCCATGCTGGATTGATGGCAAATGTTGCAAATTGGAATCCATGATTATGTGCATTTTAGAGGGTGAAGTATTTCACCTTCAATAGTTTAAAGAGTTATATTGACTTTTTTCCTTTTTGGCCATGTTTCTTTGTGTGTTCAAATTTTTTTCCCAAAAAATCTTGCATGAAGTTTATTTACAAAATCTTATTAAGGATGGGTGTAACTGTGCGCGACGAATCCAATGAACCTAATTAATCCATAATTTACTATAATAATGTTATACTAACCATCCTCTAATTATATGGATATGAGGCCTCGTTAGATAGGTCTCGTGAATTAACCCGAGGATTTTATATATAGTTCTGTAAACTGATTTTATCAGTTGTCAAACGTGCTTAAAATTTTTCACCGGCCTTTGTGGTGGGAGAGAGAAAACGGAAATCTTCGTGCAGCTGACTCACGGGAAGCGTCTGGCGGGACAGTCGGGATTCAGAGTACGGAGCCCAGATTGCAATGCATGGCGGGGGCGAGACCCGCTAGCCGAATCCCAACATCCGGCCTGAGCCCACAGCACGCGAGGCGGAGGTGTTTTTTCGAAAATAGGCGGAAATGATTAATGTTCATTTCAGCTGTAATTTTTAAGCTTCTCGTGTTATTGAGCTCTATAACGTGATTTCGTTTTGTATGAAAACTTTGAATAATTGGTTGCTCCTTCTCGGGCTGTGTTTAGTTACTCCTAACTTTTCAAATTTTTCATCACATCGATACATTAAATATAGCAAATGACACATGCATAAAGCATTAAATGTAGGTAAATAAAAAAACTAATTGTATAGTTTTAATGTACACGACGAGACAAATCTTTTGAGCCTAGTTAGATCATGGTAGGGCAACAATTACCACAAACAAACGAAAAGTGTTACAATATGCTACAGTATCCGATGTGACCATTTTCACCCTTTTTCATGGATCCAAACACAGCCTCGAATAACTTACATTCAATGCTCCCGATATCTTTAAAAAAAACCATAGCATCTTCGAGAGACTCTTCATTTACTTTTTAACTAAAAAAATGAACCCATAGCATCTTCGAGAGACTCTTCGTTTACTTTTCTTTAACTAAAAAATGAACAAAAAAAACCTCGTCCAACAGAAGAGCTATCCGGCTCGCTATTTTTCGTCGCTCGCTATCGGCGCCTCTTCCCTCGGTGTTTTTGCCTAGTGCCTCCCGCTCGCCATCGCCTCCGTGATTCAGGTTCCCGCGGAGTCGTGCCCGCAGCACTCCTTCCCTTCTCCTTTTCCCCTGCCAAATCGCCGCACCAAATCGCCGCCAAGTTGCTTCGCGGGGGACCAAATCGGCCCAGCTGCGCTGACCGCCGTCTTCTGCGACGAATCGTAGAGGAGGTGTTGACACGAAAACGCGTCAACGGAGTCGCCGATGCCTTTGGAGCGAAACCGGTCAGACCGCTTGGTGAAACCGGTCAGACCGCTTTCCTTGAGATGAACCGGTCAGACCGCTTTTGAGACCGGTCAGACCGCTTTTGGTGTGGCGACGATAAAACCTAGAACCTCGAGCTCGGGAGGGACCCCGTCGGAGCTTGAGAGTCTAGGGTTGTTCTAGGATCGGCAGGCCACCTAGAACGCCCTCAAACGTCGTCGAGACGAGAGAAGAACAGAAGATATGGAGATCGGAAGAGCTAGAAGTTGGAGATAAAAGTAATGCAGAACATAAAAGTAAAGAAAGCGGTAAATAAGATAAAAAGATAAATAAGATAAATTCGATTGGATGTTGGATAGATAATTCTCAATCGGCCATAACCCTTTATATTTATAGGGTGGGATGGTCTTCCCCGTTGAGTTGGTTTACAATACGGGATAAAACTCTTTGAAAGTCCTAAACCTACTCCACTACGGACGAAACCGGTCAGACCGCTTTCTGAAACCGGTCAGACCGGTTTGGCGTTGCCAGATCTGCTACAGTAAAACCGGTCTGACCGCTTCCTAGAACCGGTCTGACCGGTTTCCCTCGGTCTGTCAGGAAACGGCCAATTTTGGTTGTCAACATATGCCCCCCTGTTTTTTAGCAAAGCTTGCGTGCTATAAAACAATCTTCCAAACCAAAATTAACTAAAGACGATGATGAACAATACATCGGCCATATATAAGTTCTAAGGGCGATATATAAATTATCGGCCATACCTTGCTTTTTCTCAAGTTGATGATGAAACAACTTGTTTTGGCTTCCAAACTTGCTTGATCTTCGCTGATTTTGTTGGCACCACCTTTGCAAGTTGCTTCAATGATTCTTGTTTGCTCGTTGACTGCTTCTGACATGGCTTCACACCTCTGACTTTGTTCTGAAGCTTCTTTTGTTCCTGAGCAGCTCCTATCTCTTCATATTTGGCCAAGAGCTCTTCAAAGCTCGGCCTTGACTTGTTTCTGCCTCTTCCATGTAAACCGGTCAGACCGGTTCTGGAACCGGTTAGACCGGTTTGTGCAGGACCGGCGTCTTTGCTCTTGTTTTGCCCCCCGAGTGTTTGAGTCTTTGACTTGAACCGAGGGGTCTTTTCTGATGGCATCTTTGTAGGTCTTTCTTCACCAATGATCACATTTTTCCCTTTAGCTTTTTCAGCTTGATGCGGCCGAATCAACACTTTCGGATTTACCAATTCAAGTGTGTGTATAGGAAAAGGGTTCTCATCAACCTGCATTACACCAATCATCAATCGTCCTTGATTTATGGCCGATTGTATTTGTCTACGGAAAACATTGCAATCATTGGTAGCATGAGAATAAAGATTATGAAACTTGCAATAAGCTCGCCGTTTCAACTCATCATTCGGCGGTATAGTATGAGAAAATTTCAACTTTCCGGCCTTTGCAAGCTCATCAAAGATCCTATCACACTTAGTTATATCAAAGGTAAATTTTACTTCTTCGTGCCGATTTTTCTGAATCGGCTTGAGAGAAGCACAAGTGCTAGGATTATCTTTAGATGTCCATACAAATTCAGCAGCATAAACCTCTTTACCCTCATCATCTGAAGAATCATAATTGATGGTATGTACACCAAGACGATCGGGTTTAGGCTTAGAATCCTTACTTCGGCTTTCCTGAGCCAAAGCACGTTGCATCACTTGATTAATGGTTAGAAACTCATAGCCTTCTAATCTTTCTTTGATATGAGATCTCAAACCATTAAGACATAATTCAGCAAGATCCTTTTCAGAAATAACCAAACTATAACATCGGTTTTTTGTATCTCTAAATCTTCTAATATATTCAGAAACAGGCTCATCACTCTTTTGCCTAACCGATGTTAAGTGAGAAAGTCTCAATTCATTATCACTATTATAAAAGTGTTCATGAAATTTCTTCTCTAATTGAGACCATGTATGAATGGAATTAGGGGATAATGCTGAAAACCATGAGAAAGCAGTACCAGATAATGACAAAGGGAACATTCGGATTTTTAAATGATCAAGATTTCCATGAATACCCATTTGTGCATTAAATTGGCTAACATGCTCCCATGTAGTTCTACTATCCTCCCCAGCGAATTTAACAAATTCGGGTACCTTAAAATTGTGAGGATATGGTATAGCATCAAAACTCTCAGGATATGGTTTTTGACACACTAGAGTTTTGTCTTTAAGTTCTACACCGAAAGTTTCTTTAAACATGATGGCCAAATCTTTTTTGTATTTTTCAAGCAACTGATCATGATAAGCATCATTTGGCCTTTGCATACTAGAATTATTCGGTGCATAATGTGGTACCTGGTTCGGCTGTACATACGCTACTTGTTGCGAATAAACATTGTTTGGCACTGTACCGTATGAATAACCTGAACTCTGAGGAGGCATAGGATAATATGTAGTTGCATATGGAGGAACAAAATTACCAGCAAACCCATTTGTTCGGCTAGAATCAACCTGAACATGAGGTATACTAGCAATTGGTTCAGGGGATGATTGATAAGCAACTACAGTACCAGAACCGGTCTGACCGGTTTGAACCGGTCTACCAGAACCGGTCTGACCGGTTTGTAAAACCGGTCTGACCGCATTGTATGGTTCTGGAATCGTTTGACCTTCAAAATAATTCATCGGCATGCCAAATTGAGGCGTGGGTGTTGCCGATGATCCAGGAGGCATTACATGATTTTGTGAAGTACTAGCAACATCAAACTTAGGAGCATTACTATCATTGATCAAAGGTTGCTTGCCTAACGAACTATCAATCATGTTTTGGACAGTAGCAAACATCTGTTTTTGACCATCGACTAATAATTGATTAATTTGCTCCAAAGTAACAGGTGGTGCTGTAGTACTCACAGTGTCGTTTTCTTCATGACGTTCGTCTTCGCTTGAAACGAAGACGATCTCCTTGTCCTTGGAGATGCCGCCCTTCCGATTCTTGGAGAAGTGAGACAAAAACCACTGAGTGGCTTCTTCATCTGCTGCTGCTTTGCGTTGGGCTTCCTTCTCCTCACGGTCTTTCATGAAGGCCTCGTAAGCTTGACGATCCTCAGCCGATAATTCATCAACGATCGGCTTAACAATATTAGCAGAATCAACGTCACTAGGTTTTGGTAGATTAACCATAGTAACAGATCCCTTTGCTTTCTTCCCCAGCGGAGTCGCCAAAATATGTTGACACGAAAACGCGTCAACGGAGTCGCCGATGCCTTTGGAGCGAAACCGGTCAGACCGCTTGGTGAAACCGGTCAGACCGCTTTCCTTGAGATGAACCGGTCAGACCGCTTTTGAGACCGGTCAGACCGCTTTTGGTGTGGCGACGATAAAACCTAGAACCTCGAGCTCGGGAGGGACCCCGTCGGAGCTTGAGAGTCTAGGGTTGTTCTAGGATCGGCAGGCCACCTAGAACGCCCTCAAACGTCGTCGAGACGAGAGAAGAACAGAAGATATGGAGATCGGAAGAGCTAGAAGTTGGAGATAAAAGTAATGCAGAACATAAAAGTAAAGAAAGCGGTAAATAAGATAAAAAGATAAATAAGATAAATTCGATTGGATGTTGGATAGATAATTCTCAATCGGCCATAACCCTTTATATTTATAGGGTGGGATGGTCTTCCCCGTTGAGTTGGTTTACAATACGGGATAAAACTCTTTGAAAGTCCTAAACCTACTCCACTACGGACGAAACCGGTCAGACCGCTTTCTGAAACCGGTCAGACCGGTTTGGCGTTGCCAGATCTGCTACAGTAAAACCGGTCTGACCGCTTCCTAGAACCGGTCTGACCGGTTTCCCTCGGTCTGTCAGGAAACGGCCAATTTTGGTTGTCAACAGGAGGGCAGAGAGGCTGTCGGCGCTGACAAAGTCGTAGACAAGGAGCTTCTCCTCCTTGCTGTAGAAGAAGGCGTGGAGGTTGTCGCGGTGGAGGGCGCCGAGCGCGGCGGCTATGTCCTGGAACTCGCGCTCGGGGAGGCGCACCTCGTGGATGCGCCTCACAGCGAGGACGGGCTCGCTGCCGTCGAGCGTGGCACGGTACAGGGTGTCGACGGCGCCCTTGCCGAGCACCTCCGTGGCTCCGTCGAGGCATGCAGCAACGCCTCCAGGTCGTACGGTCGCTCTGCGCACTCCCCAGGAACACCAGCTTCTTTCCCTCGTGCACGGCTGCCGCGGCATGCCTCCCGACCGGTGCCGCCCGACGGCGTATGCAGGCGACGAGCAGCACGACGAGGGAGCACGAGCGCGGCGGCGTCAGGGGAAAAGACGGATGGTGGCGGTGGCGCGGAGAAAAAAAGAAAAGGCGTCGGACGAAAATACAGGCCGTAGCCGGCTAGGGAGTCGGAGGAAAAAAAGATTGTGTACCCAGTTTTGAAGATAGAAGCCCATGTTTACCTAGTCTCTTAGACTAACCATTAAATTAGGTGATTTTTTATTTTTATAAATAGAGTATAATCTCTATATTTAGCTAATAAAATATAGAGTCTTTTAGAGATGCTATGATATAATCACTATATTTGGGATTCAGCAATAGTGGTGTGAAAAATCTTTTTTTGCCGTGGCTAGCACAGTGGCAACCAACACTTTTAGGCCTCGTTTAGTTTTTAACTTTGCCCTCAAATTTCACTGTGTAAAAAAAATCCATCACATTAAAATGCCGGTACATGTATGAAGTATTAAATGTAGATGAAATTAAAAACTGATTGCACAGTTTTGTTGTACTTTCCGAGACGAACATTTTGAGCCTAATTAATTAATGTTTGGACAATTATTTACAAATAAAAACAAAATGCTACGGTAGCGTATTAATAGTAAAATCTCAACTTTAACATGACAAAGTTGAGAACGGCCCTGCTACTGCTGCGTATCTCTAAGCCCGCCGACCATAGAGCTCTCCGGCTCTCGCCAATAACCTCGAACTCGAACCTCTCATCCTGATCTAATGATTTGTTGTTTTCCTTGGTTCTTCTTTTTTTCCGGGTAATTTGTGGTTCTGACCACCCTGTCTATTTTTCAATATGGGGATGGTGCGGAACGCTCCGTTGGTTCGTCAAATCGGTCCAACAAAATGACCCTATTAGAGCCATATGTTTGATCCACGAAATCTATTTGGATCAACGGTCGGAAGTACTCGAACCTTAGGGTCGAGTGGATGATCCACCCGATGGATCCCTTCTCTCTCGGAGCGCCGGCGGCGGGCCCTTCCTCAGCGTCAAGGGCAAGGGTGTCGGCTGGTGGTTTATCGGCAGCTAGCTCCTCGCCTCGTTGATGTGGCGAGTGCTCCCTCGCGCCTTTACTTCTGCTCCCTCGCGCCTCTACTTCTGCTCCTTGCTGGCCTCTTTTGCTCCTCTTTACATGTTTTATCTTTCCAGGACACACAGATATTGGCTTATGGGAGCCACGTAGATATTTGAGAGAGCTTAATTAATACTCACTCCTTCTCAAAAATAAGTGTCTATATAATATTCAAATTTTCTCATAAAAGTGTCTATTTAGCATTTAGGGATACACACGTTAATATTTCGTACAAAAATGCATAGAGAAACGTATAGAGCCAATCAAATAGTTAGTTAATGCTATTTTTCTAGTTTTAATGAGAAATAATATGATCGTTTGTCATAACTACTGATTTATCTTAAAATATGTTTTGAGACAGAGGAGTAGATATCTGATAGTTTGACCCACCGGAACCGTGCACCACCCAGACAGTTTCGCATGAAATGAATTGAGTGGTGCCCCTCTCTTCCTTGAATGGATTTTGGTGGACCACCCGGACAGTTTCGCAGGAAATGAATCTGAGTGGTGCCCTCTCTTCCTCGAATGGATCGATGGATAGTTCCAGGATCCATCTATGGAGCGTCTAATCCCCGTCTTGATCTCTTTTTAATCAAGAGCTCTCGGCTCTTGTTTTAGATTTTAGGATAAGAAAAACCAGAGCATGTACAAGTAGCAAACGTACACCGCTCGCGCACATATAAACAAGTGACACTGCGTGCAGCTAGCACGGTCCCCGAGGTGTGACAAGCTGGAGCGCACATACCGAGTAGTACTCCAGCCTACTCTAGGGTCATGTTTAGTTCCAAAATTCCACTCCCAAATTTACTATGCAAAAAGAAGATTTTCCATCACATCAAAATGTCATAACATGCATGAAGTGTTAAATGTAGATGAAATCAAAAACTAATTGCACAATTTTGTTGTGCTCTGCGAGACGAACATTTTGAGCCTAATTAATCAATTTTTGGACAATTTTTTACAAATACAGACGAAATGTTACAGTGACGCAATGATTACGAAGTGACATCATACTCCCAAATTCACCCACCCAAATTCAACATCTAAACAATAAACGTTCGTTGACCTTTTTCTGGAGCGCACATACCGATTCGCCGTGCACGGATACACCCACCCGGCACATACTATATATATACGTCGCGCCCCCTCTCCGTTGCAAGCGCGCCTCACGGTTTCTTCTCCTTCTCTCTAGTTCGATCAGCCCCTTCCTTGATTTCGCGCGCTGTGGGCCTGAAGATGGCAGCGAGCACGGGCAGCAACGGGCGCGAAGTGGAGGCCGGCGTCGAGGCATCAAAGCCTCACCAGGCAGCCTCTGAGAGCGGCCTGCTTGGCCTCGCCGCCGCATCCATGGCCATCACCTTGGCCGTTTACGAGCCGCCGCCGCTGGGGCTCAACAAGACCACCTACTTGCTCTCCCTCTCGGGGGTGTTCTTCGCAGGTGTCACCCAGGTGGCAGCCTCCGTCCGGGTGGCCGGCGGCCGCCCTTGTGCCGCCGGGAGGAAGCTCGTGTACGCCTGCCTCGTGGCGCCGGTCGTCGTCGCCGCCGGCCTCACGCTGGCTTCCCTTCTGCTCCAGTGAGTTCGTGACTCTGAGATCATGCCTCCAGCCGTCATGGCTGTCGGCGTCTCGGAGTCAGAGCCGTCGCCTAAGCCCAATTTGATTTGATGGGTGTCTGAATCTGAATGTTCTTTGAGTGGTTCGGTAAACAGTGTGTTTCTGCACTGATGTGTTGTTGTTCGGTTGTTCTACTTGGGTCTTTGTCGCGCGTGAGAGTTGGTTGTGTCAAGTCATGGTTTTTACTTTCGGGTAAATAAATGTGTACTGTATCATCTAACTTAATTTACCAAATTCGAAAATTTTGCATTATGTGCTGCTCTAAAATCAATAGTTGTGTTGTTGCTAGTGCGAAACATTTTCTCGACCATGCTCAGATGCTCTTCCAACTTCGCAGTATGAGATCATGAAAGAAGCGGTAAAATGTTCCCCTTGTTTACTTCTCCTCCGCCGCTAGTTTTCTCATGAACGACAACGCAGGCCTGTGAAAATGGCAAACCGAGCAAAACTGGGCAAAAGCAGAGTACGGAGTACACGACGAAACAGAGCAATCGTTTCAGACAGAAGACTGAGAATTTGCATGTTGGGCCGTGGCCCGTGGGCTCACATTCACCACCACGGGTACGTGGTGCAATTCGAGACCCAAGTACAAAAAACGAACCGGAGACCGAACCAGTGAGGCTACTGGTTCATTGGTTTAATGGTCGGACCAGTGGTTCATCGGTCGAACCAGTGGTTCACTATTTATTAATATAATATTTAGTACACATGGTTTTTGTCACGTATATATTTATTTTCATCCAAACAGTGAGTTCATGCGTGACCAGTGAGTTCGTGCGTGACTCCGAGATCACGCCTCCGGCCGTCGCGGCTGGCGGCTGGCGGTGTCACGGAGTCGGAGCCCAATTTGATTTGATGGGTGTCTGAATCTTAGCCCTCATTTACATGCAAATTAGAGGGTGAGGAATTTGGGGAAAGATGTCACTTCACCATAAACGTGTCACTGTAACATTTTCGTTCGTATTTATGAAAAATTGTTCAAAAATTGATTAATTAGGCTCAAAATGTTCGTCTCGCCGAATAAAATAAAATTGTATAATTAGTTTTTGATTACATCTACATTTAGTACTCCATATATGTGCCAACATTTTGACGTGATAGGATTTTTTTGCATAGTGAACTTTAGGGTTGTTTTTTGAAACTAAACAATGCCTTAATGTCCGTTGCATGGTTCAGTAAACAGCTTGTCAAGTCATGATTTTTACTTTCGGATAAATAAATGTGTACTCTATCATCAAACTTAATTTACCATTTTTTCAAAAAATTTGTATTATTTGCTGCTCTAAAATCAATAGTGCGGAATATTTTCTCGACCATGCTCTGCTCTTCCAACTTCGCAGGATGAGATCATGCCATCATGTGGTAAAATGTTTCCCTTGTTTACTTCTCCTTTGCCGCTGATTCTCTCTTGAACGACAACGGAAGCTGTCAAAATGACAAACAGAGCAAAAACTGGGCAAAAGCAGAGAGTACAGGACGAAACAGAGCAACTGTTTCAGACAGACTGTGTCGAAGTAGACCTTGCATGTTGGGCCGTGGCCCGTGGGCTTGGACCGCGAGGTAGCTTACCTCACACTTTGCCGCATGTGTTATATTTGAAAACTGGTAAATGTGAATTGAATTAACGGATAGAATAAGTGGTACTGTATTAGGACAAATACATTGGTGTTGTCTAATAGTCGGTCTCATGCAGTAAGACGTAATCTTAAGTCGACTTATCAGACAACTCATGCAATATATTGTTGTTTTAGTTGTCTCATAGTAATACAATATCCCTTAATTTATGGAAAAATAAAGAAATATTATTGGTTGCATGGCAACAAAACTCGTACAATGGTGGATGAGTCGGCTCATAGTTCTAAATTGTTTCGTAAAACAACGACCTTTTTCTCTCACATCACTCTCTCATCCACATCAGCAAAAATCCTACGTGACACGGCATGAGACGACCTATGAGACCGCTTACGTGTAGCAATGTACCTGCTTTATTGATCATGTGTGCCTCTTTGGCTGATCGAGATGTATGTGAAAGCTTAAACCATGTTTTTGAGGTAGCCATTTTGTAGACAGTGTGAATTAAACTATGTTACTGCTGTTGTATGCACAAATTTGAGGTGATTGAGTCATATACCAAAGCTAATACTGTATCCAGAGTAAATGTGAGCGGGGAAGCAGTGTTTTCACTTGGTCTGGTCAGTATATAATTGAATTAAACAAGGTGTCTCAGGAGGATGTTCTCTGCTGCATGGACCTTGGTTGTGTGCATCGGGCAGAATAGAATCGTCTAGTACTTTTTGAACGTCTGCAAAATCTATGCTAGAGCTGCTTGCGTAATGAAACCATGGAAAATACAAGCAATCACTTGTATTGTTTACCATATGAAAATATCTAAATCCTTATTTCAATTTTTATCTCTCTTCTTTTAGCGGAAACAAAAATGGACACGCCAAGTCAGCCATGCTGAAAATACTTTTCATCCCACAGCGTTTTGCATCGGTGACAAACTAAGTTACCTGTGCGCCAAACGTCAGAATTATCTCGCTCCCACCCACTACCGTACTGCATGTATTACTTTATTAACTTGACGACACCGATGTACTACGCGGAGTAGTTGCTTCGCAAACCGCATTTATTATTTCAGCATCCATCCTCACAGTGACGTACGGAGTACTTTATTAG
Organism: Echinochloa phyllopogon; assembly: GCA_033239725.1. Taxonomy (NCBI): domain Eukaryota; kingdom Viridiplantae; phylum Streptophyta; class Magnoliopsida; order Poales; family Poaceae; genus Echinochloa; species Echinochloa phyllopogon. The sequence continues at coordinate 6,575,852 of BTCW01000014.1, read as the reverse complement.
CTTGACGCTTGCTGTTCTCCCACGGCTCCGTTTGTCGTTATTGGCCGCGACCCCACTTGTCACTGACTCGCACGCCGCACCGCACCCTACATCAGGTCCAGGCGCCGTGAGTTTAAACTATTGGGCCTAGGCCGATTCGGTAGCCCGAATTCGGCGGTGCAGTACGCGGCAACGGAGCTTAACTTGTCGCAGTACCATTTGGTTTATTTATATAAAAATTGTATAAAAATTGACTAATTAGGCTTAAAATGTTCGTCTCGTAGAGTATAATAAAACTGTGTAATTAGTTTTTAATTTCATCTATATTTAGTACTTCATGCATGCTATGTCATTTTGACGTGACGAGAATCGTCTTTATACGTAAACTTTGGGGGTGAAATTTGGTATCTTAACAGTACCGAAACATATTTGGCCGCGTGGGAAATTGGCATCTAAACAGTACCCAAACAAAGGTTGAGCCAAAACAAAAAAGAAAGAAAATAGGAAAAGCTCCCCTGTCCGCCCTCCGCTATATATATAGAGGTGCTCTTCTCTCTCCCCTCCATCGTCCATTCCACCCCTTCCTTGATTTCCAGGACAAGAAGAGGCGGCGCCGGTACAGCAGCCTCGGCCCTCGGCTTGGAGATGGCGACCGGCACGGGCAGCGACGGCCTCCAATGGGAGGCTGCCGGCGATGGCGTGGCGTCAAAGCTTCACCAGGCAGCCTTTGAAGTCGAGCGCCGCGGCCTGCTCGGCCTCGCCGCCGCCTCCGCGGCGATCACCTTGGCCGTGAGCGAGCCGCCGCCGTGGATCGACAGGAATGCCTACTTCGTCGCCCTCTCGGCGGCGTTCTTTGCAGGGATGGCCCAGGTGGTGGCAGCCTTCGTCTCCGGCGGCCGCGGTCACGTGGCCGGAGGAAGCAGCTCGTGATGTACGCCTCGCTCGTCGTTCAGTGTGCGGGCCTCTGTTGTTCGCCAGCTGCGTGGTTCGTTCTTCTGCAGTGTCAGTGTACTCGTGTGGTTGTATGTTTTTGTCTCTTTCATTTGGGCTCTATGGTTCGTGTTGTGTGCACTTGTTTGACGTCATATGGTTTTTATCTCCGATAAATAAAGTGTTGCTTCATTGCAATCGTGAGTTTAAAGTGCTGTCAAATCCAAATTGTCTGCTCTTGGGGACAATTTTACTCAATTGCAGGATGAGATCACGCCACTCAGTATTAATTTTTTTTCTTTATTTTTTCGTTTCTTTATTTTTTCTTCCGCTAGTTTTCTCATTGTCGGTGCCGGAATTGGTCGGTCAATCCCCGACGCCTAAACAGAATGCGTTGTGTCCCGTCCCTTGACGGTTGATGCAAGAGATTAGTACAAGGAGGCGATGTTTATCCTGGTTCCGACCGTGGGGGTCGTACGTCCAGCAGTGTGCGCTCAAGGGCGCTGTACTATCTTGCACCGGGGTGCTTGCAGTAGGGGGGCTACAAGCAAGGCGGGAGAGGAGATTTCTCCAAGTCCCTGAGAGTGAGTGTTTTGGGAATGTCGAGTGTCTGGATTTCGGATGTCGGATGTCTCCTGAGGTGCGATCAGATCGGGCTCGATCAGATGAGATCAGATCCCCCTGCCCTCCTCCCTCTGTCCCCTTTTATAGGCCAAGGAGAGAGAGAGGCGAGGGTGGGGTTTTACAAATACTGGCGTGATGTGTGCTACAGGGTTGTGTACGGGCGAACGTGGCGTCGGGCGTGCCACCGTCCTTGGTCCTGGCAGGGGGAGTATGACGGCCCCTGACTTCTTCCGAGATCACGGCCGCTCTTGTACTTGTCTTCAAGTGGCCTCGAGGGGTGCCGCCGCTGTGATCCGCGTCCATCTGTCCGTTGACGGTCGATTCGAGGGCGGGGCAGGTGAGGAAGGACGGGAGTTGGCAGCACAGGGCCCGGCACGGCGGTCGTCGTCGGCCACAGCGTGCGGCGTGCTCCGTTCAGGGGATGGCCGAGAGTTGGTGGACTTGACCTGTCGCTTGCCATCACCTGACCCGGAGTTGGTGGAACAGGGGCGCGGATCGACCTCTGTGAGTCCGCACAGTGCTCCGTACCATAGCGTGTGTTCTCACAGTGGCGGTGAGGGCGGATGGTGACCGGAGCAGGTGGAACAGTGAGCGCTGTTGATGTCCGGCGCGGCATGGGGGGAAGATTGTCTTTTGACCCTAGCGCTCGGCCGATGGGGCGGGCATCAACTGCCTTTGTCGGGTGGTGCGCCGGAGCGCGCCGGGCGGAGTCGGCTCGTCCGCTCGAGGGGATTCGCTACCCTCGAGCGAGGCGGAGTTCGCTTTGCCCGCTCGGGGGGTTCGCTACCCCTCGAGCGAGGCGGAGTTCGCTTTGCTTGCTCGGGGGGTTCGCTACCCTCGAGCGAGGCGGAGTTGGGTGGTTACTCGGCCTTTTCGCTAGGTGGGTTTGGACGACCGTCTTGGGCCGTGAGTTTATGTTGGGCCGTGTTGCCATGGTAGCTTTTTCGGGCCGTCGGTGATCCGGCCTTTCGTGGTTAATGTTTTTTAAGGGTGTTTACCCCGACGGTTAGGGGACCCCCTGGGTTTGTCCCCGACAGTAGCCCCCGAGCCTCTGGCGGACTGAGGGTCAGTCGGGCAGAGGCTGATGGTTTCGCAGGGTCGTTCCCAGACCTTCTGCGGGGATTTATTCCTTCCTGATTATGCACGCTCTTCTGTGGGGACGAGACTGAGTTATGCGGAATTCGATGGGCGGACCCTGTGTGGTTTCGAAGCGTTTCGTGCATAGGAAGAGGATATGTTGCAGGGAGCCCCCGAGCTCCTGGCCCGTGCGGAGGCGATCGGAGGGGCTTCCAGTCTTTGGTTTTCGACCCTCGCTACCCCTTCGCGTGGGAGAGGGGTGAGGTCATCCGTGCAACCCTCGAACTGGGCAATCGTACACGGATACCTCGGTGAGCTGTTAACGGGTAGTTCAAGTGGACGTCCGTGCCCCGTTCGTTAGGGGTCGGCTCGTGGTCCGGAGACACGTCCATTTACGGAGCTCGCAAAGATTTGCTAGGTGGGGCTCGGTTCCTTTCGCAGGGACCGAGGGCGCGAAAGCTCTCCCTCGTTGGGATCCCCCCGACTAGCTGCCTTTGTCTAGCCTTGAACACGACAGGAGCGTCCCCAAACTTCGCGTTCGGGGTAAAGTCCGTTTGACACGCCCGAATCGTCCCTGACTCTGTTGATCTGGGGCGCCTGTCGAACCCTTTCGAGGGCCAGGCTTCGTACTCCTGATCAGTAGGGCCTTGCGTAAGGTACGGGTTACCTTCGCATGCGCCGCAAGGGGCCCCCCGAGCTCCTGGCCCGAGTGGAGTCGATCGGAGAGGCTCCTTGTCTTTGGTTTTTAACCCTCGCTACCCCTTTGCGGGGGAGAGGGGTGAGGTCATCCGTGCAACCCTCGAATTGGGCAATCGTACACGGATACCTCGGTGAGCTGTTAGCGGGTAGTTCAAGTGGACGTTTGTGCCCCGTTCGTTGGGGGGTCGGCTCGTGGTCCGGAGACACGTCCATTTACGGAGCTGGCAAAGGTTTGCTAGGTGGGGCTCGGTTCCTTTCGCAGGGACCGAGGGTGCGAAAGCTCTCCCTCGTTGGGATCCCCCCGACTAGCTGCCTTTGTCTAGCCTTGAACACGACAGGAGCGTCCCCAAACTTCGCGTTCGGGGTAAAGTCCGTTTGACACGCCCGAATCGTCCCTGACTCTGTTGATCTGGGGCGCCTGTCGAACCCTTTCGAGGGCCAGGCTTCGCACTCCTGATCAGTAGGGCCTTGCGTAAGGCGTGGTAGCTCCCGAGCGGTGGGCTCGAGGCTCGGCCGAGCGCGACCAGCGGCCTTCGTATTATTCGGTCTGGGGCGCCCTTTGAACCTTTTCGAGGTTCGGGCTTCGAATCCCCGATCAGTTGCGTCCCGAACCTCGGGAAGGAGGAGCGTCGCAGCTTTACCTGGGGAGAACCCGATGATTTGGTCGTTTCGGCTCCGCGGGCCCGCGCACGACCGCTGGCGGACGTGGTCGTGGCTGACGCGTCGCGGAGTGGGCGAGATGGGCGTAGTGGGCGCGCCTGTATAGGCGGACTCGGCGTGCGCGTGGGAGAGGCGAGGCGACGGGTAGTTGAGCGCCGTGGGCGTAGTGGGCGTAGTGGGCGCGCCGCTTCGTTTTACCGTGCCGCAGTAAATGCCGCCGCCCACGCGCGCCGGTTGCCGGTAATCCGCGTCGTGCGCCTGGCCCGGGCGTCAGTGACTCCACGTGCCTCCGCGCTTAGCGCGCGGGTTCGGTGGCGGCACGCGCGGGCCGGCGTGGCACGGCCGGGGAGAGCCGGCCCCCCTATAAAAGGGAAGCGGGGGAAGAGGGGGATTTTTACCTTTGCCATTTCTCGTTCCAGCTCTCGTCTGTGCCTAGCGCCTGCTTCCAAGCTTTGTGAGTCGTGCTCCGCTCGCCTTTCGCCACCTTCGCTCCGCGCTTCAGCTCCGCTTCTCGCCATGGTTATCCTCGAGGGCGCCACGGAGTGGACTCCATCAACCGCCACCGAGCACCTCCTGGAGGGTTTGGTGAATGGCGGGCAACTGTCGCCCCGGGGCGATTCAGCGCGGCCGGTGTGGATCGTCCCGGCGCTGGCGGCCAGGGCGCCGAATCCACTGGTGGGCTACGTGGTGAGCTTCATACGCTTCCACGAGCGGGGGTTCAACGCACCTGCCAGCCAATTCATGCGGGGGCTTTGCCACTACTACGGCGTGGAGCTCCACAACTTCTCCCCCAACGCAATCTCGCAAGCGGCGGCGTTCGTCGGCGTCTGCGAGGCCGTCCTGGGGGTGGAGGCGCACTGGGACCTATGGGTCCACCTCTTCCGCGCCGAGCTCAGCACATCCGGCGCGGGGAGGGGGGGTGCGCCGTTCATCGTGCGCGGGCGGCCTCACGCTTGCGCCGGTGGAGTCCAGGAAGCGTCTCTACCTGGGCTGCAAGATGACAACCAACAACAGCGGGTGGGCCAAAGGATGGTTCTACCTGCGTAACGACGGCCTGGGGCTGCCGGAGTACACCGGCAAGGTCCTGACGGAGAAGGCCGACTCCTGGAGCTACGGCGTCTCCGGCGACGCCCAGCGGCAGAGGCTCCGCCCGGTCGTCGACGTCCTCCGCTCCCTGGAGGGGTCAGGATTGACCGTGGCGCACGTGCTTGCGCACTGCCATCGCCGCCGCATGGTCCCCCTCATGGAGAGGCCACTCCCTCTGTTCAGGATGACGGAGGGGGCCGACCCGGCGGCGCTGGCGGCGTCGCGCATGCTGGCGGAGCCGCTCCTTGAGGAGTATGTCGTTACGCGGGTGCGGACGGCGGTCCACCCCGACACCATGCCGAGCGACCTCCGGTCGTTCCGGCTACGCCCCGACGAGGGCCACGTCCTGTCGGTGAGTCTTCCTTTCCCCTCTTTGCTGTCTTCTTTGGAACTTCTCTTTCTGATTCCGTCGTAATTTCAGGGGGTAAACTGCGGCCTCTACCGCTCCGTAGCGCCAACCCCGGAGGTGCGGGCCGCGAACCGCGCCCGTCGCGACCGCGAGAGGGAGGCGAGGGAGGCGAAGAGGGCCAGCAGTCGGAGGAGGCTGGCCCGGCGGGACGCGCATCAGGCGGCGCTTCGCCGGTGGAGGAGGGACGGCGGGGAGACGCCGTCGTTCCCCGAGGACTCTCCTAGCGAGGAGGAGGGCGAGGGGGAGAGTGAGGAGGAGATTGCCGCCGGCGGGGTGGAACCCGCCGTCGAGGCAATAGGGACGGCCGCGCCGCTGCCTGATGCGGCCCTGGCGGTCCCGAGCGACGTCGCGCCAGTAGCGGCGCTGACGACGGCCGCGCCGGCTCGGCGCGCGGCGCCGCGGGCGCGCGCAACCGCATCCTCCGTTACGGGTGCGCTGCGCCCGAGCGTCGAGGGTTCGGGGGGGTTCGCGGCCCCCGAGTGAGCCGAGGGGGTCCTCGAGTTCGAGGAGGGCTCCTTCAGCGAGCGGCTCGAAGCGGAAGCTGCAAGACCGCGTCCGGTGAGCTCTTCCTCGAATCTCTTTCGATTTCACTTTTCCATTCGATTTTTCTTTTGACCTCCGTTTCCCTTTTCTTGGTTCAGCGCTCGGGGTGTCACCAAGGCTCCCCCTAATCTTGCGCCTAGGAAGGCGCTGAAGATTGGGAGGTCGTATTCCCCTCAAGCCGGCAGGGCGCCTGTGCGCGGGACTCCGCGTCCCGTGGCGCCGCCTGCGGCGACACCGGCAGAACCAGCGCCGGAGGCGCGAGGCTCCGGGCCGGCGGAGGAGGAGAGGACGCCCCGAGTGGTGGAGCCGGGGCAAGGTGCCCCGGTGGACGAGGCGGGGCCGAGGCAGGGCGCCCTGGCGATGGAGGCAGGCGATCGCGGAGGCCACGCCGCTGCTTCTGTTCCTGCCGGTCGAGGGCAGGAGGCGGTCGCCCCGCCAACTTCGGGCGGCAGCCAGCGCGTCCCCCCACCGAGGCCTGCGTGGGGTGGGATGCCGCCGAGGCGGCGCAGCTCCAGGGTCGGGGCCGGTCGAGCGAGTGGCCGGAGGGGCCCGGCGTCCCCGCTCAGGTCTGGCGGAACACGTCCAGTGCGTCGACGTGCCGTCGGGGTCGTCGCTGTCCAGCCGCCTGAAGTCCCTGAAGGGCTGCGTGGCGGAGCGTCTCGAGCTCGCTCTTCACCTTGGGGTGAAGAAGGCACTCGGGGTGGTGTCGACGCACTACGACATCGACCTCGAGGCGGTGGGGCGCGGGTACTTTATCGACGCTGACCTGGATGATGACGCCGCCCTCGCCGCCCTCGACGAGGCCGATAACGGCGCCGACAACGCCGCGATGGCCTTGGCCGCCAAGTTCAGGCACGATCTTTTCCCCGAGGAGGAGGAAGATACGCCTGCCGACACCGAGCCCGAGGCCGCGACCGTCGCCGAAGTCGAGGCCGACCCGGAGGCTGACACCGTGGCGGCCCTCGAAAATGACATCGCTTCGGTGAGCGGCGAGGAAGGTGATCCTGGGCCGCTTTCGTCTGTCCCCTCGACCTTCGCCGTCGAGGCCACCGCACCCTCGCAGGGGATTGAGCCTGAAGAGTTCAGGCTTCAAATGTATCTTGTACATATATGAAAACTGAATTTTTAAAAGCCGATTGCTTGTTTTGCACTTGTTTGGTCGTTCTGATGTGCTACTCTTAGCTTTTGGAGAGATTGTGGCCGGGTACTTCGGATTCGTGAGTAGTTAAAGCGTGGGGTGGTGAGGGAGGCGCTGTATCCCTTCGCGGGCATAAGCGGTCTCACGACTCGACCGATTCCAGCTTTAACTAGCTTACGCCCTGCGTCTCTCTAAGCGTTTCGAGTTTTAGCACAATCTTTCGAAAAAACTGGGACGATTAGGGGGGTTAACCCCCCTGCAGCCCTCGAGGGGGGCTTGGCTTTATTGAAAAATAAAACCAAGGCCCCCTCAGTTATGTTGTTAGCAACAATGTTTCCAGATTCTTTCGTAAACTTTTCGCTATTGTTAACTAAGAATCATGGAGTATTTACGAGAAAAAATGCTAAAATATTTAGGGACAGAAATAACATGGCTGTTTGACGTTTCGGGCGCTAGCGAAGGCCTCGCCCCTTTTGTTCGCCCGCTTGCAGGCGCCGGACTCAGGGTCCTTGGCGATGATGAACGGCCTTTCTCATGGCGACGCGGATGCTTCGCGCCGGTCAAGTCCAGGGGGCGTCTGTACCTGGGCTGCAGGATGACCACCAACACAGAGATTGGGCCAAGGGAAGGTTTCGTTCGTTTGGTGTGCCGCGCCTTTCTTTTTAACTTGAGATCGGGTTTGGCAAAGGGACACCAGTAACTTTGGCACCGAGTGGTGAGGGGGATACCATAGCCCTTCGCGGGTGTAGGTGATCCCACGCCTCCGCCGCCTCTTGGCCGCAGTAGACTTGTGCCTTGCCTTCACCTTTCCGGATTTAAGGAGGAAAAGCTTGGCACCCCGTTTTCGTTTCGTTGCGCTGCTCTTGGCTTAGAGAAATTTGGCTGGGTATTTCGAATCCGCGAGCAACTAATGCGTGGAGTGGAGAGGGAGATGCCGTATCCCTTCGCGGGCGTAGGCGGTCCCACGACTCAACCGGCTCTAGCTTTAATTGGCTTGCGTCCCGCATTTTTCTCAGGTCCCTCGAGTTACAGTGCAACGGAAGCGAAAATGGGAAGATCGGGGGGTGGGGGAAAACCCCTGGGTAGCCCCCGAGGGATGTTTGGCTTTATTGAAGAATAAAGCCGAGTCTCTTCGATCATGTTTTTAGTAACAATGTTATCAAGTTTTCCGCGGACTTTTCATTATTGTTAACTAAGAACATGAAGTATTTACAGGAAATACTGAGAGTTTTAAGGATAGAAGCGATGTAGCTGTTGAATGTTCCAGGCGTTGGTGAGGAGCTCGCCCTTCTCGTTCGCCAGCTTGAAGGTGCCCGGCTTGAGGACCTTGGCGATGATGAACGGCCCTTCACACGGAGGAGTGAGCTTGTGGCGCCCTCGATTGTCCTGTCGCAGCCTTAGCACCAGGTCCCCCTCGTGGAGGTCCCGACACCGAACCTTCCGAGCTTGGTGTCGCCGGAGTGATTGTTGGTAACGCGTAGAGTGAAGCAGCGCTATGTCACGGGCCTCGTCCGCCTGGTCCAGCGAATCCTCACGATTCCTCTGGTTTTGTTCCTCTTGGTAGGCCTTGAGCCTCGGAGACCCATATTCCAAGTCAGTTGGGAGGATGGCTTCGGCGCCATAGACGAGGAAGAATGGGCTGAAGCCTGTGGCCCTGCTCGGAGTTGTCCTGAGACTCCAGATCACCGATGGTAGCTCCCCAACCCATCTCCGGCCGAACTTGTTCAGCTTGTTGAAGATCCTTGGCTTGAGGCCCTGTAGTATCATGCCGTTGGCACGTTCTACTTGGCCGTTTGTTTGCGGGTGCGCGACGGCCGACCAATCAACACGAATGTGATGGTTGTCGCAAAACTCCAAGAACTTCTTGCCGGTGAATTGGGTGCCATTGTCAATGATGATCGAGTTAGGTACCCCGAACCGGTGGATGATGTCGGTGAAGAACAAAACGGCCTGCTCAGACCTGAGGCTGGTGATGGCCCGGACCTCGATCCACTTCGAGAACTTGTCAATTGCTACCAACAAGTGGGTGAATCCTCCGGGCGCTGGGCGGAAAGGCCCTACGAGATCCAACCCCCAGACCGCGAAGGGCCATGTTATGGGGATGGTCTGTAGGGCGTGCGCCGGGAGATGCGTCTTTCGTGCATAAAACTGGCACCCTTCGCAGGTGCGCACGATCTCGTTTGCGTCGGACACGGCGGTGGGCCAGTAAAAGCCCTGCCAGAACGCGTTACCCACGAGGGTACGAGGCGCCGCGTGGTGTCCGCATGTCCCGGCGTGGATGTCGCGGATCAGCTGCCGTCCCTCGGGGATGGGGATGCACCGTTGCAAGATCCCTGAGGCGCTGCGTTTGTACAGCTGGCCGCCGATTGAGACGAAGGTTTTTGCCCTCCTGGCGATACGGCGTCCCTCGGCTCGGTCCGAGGGTAGCTCTCCGCGATCGATCCATGCGAGGTATGGATTGCGCCAGTCTTGCGGTTGTGGGTCTTCGTCGATTTCCATGGCCTCGGCTGAAGAGGTCTTGACGTCGGTTGTTTCGAGCTCCTCCCTCGAGGGGTCCTCTTCCATGGGTTCGACCCCCGCAGCCCCCGAGGGTGTTTTGAGGGTTTCGGCCCCTCGCTCGAAGTGGATAGAGGGCTGATCGAGATCGCGGGTGAAGACGTTCGGAGGAATAGCGATTCGCTCCGATGCGATCTTGGCCAGCTGATCCGCTTCCTCGTTGTATCTGCGCGCGACGTGGTTTAGCTCGAGGCCGTAGAATTTGTCCTCGAGACGGCGAACCTCGTTGCAGTAGGCTTCCATCTTTTTGTCGCGGCAGCTTGCATTCTTCATCACCTGGTCGACGACCAACTGAGAATCTCCCCGGACATCGAGGCGCTTGATGCCGAGGTCGATGGCGATGCGGAGCCCGGCGAGAAGGGCTTCGTACTCCGCCATGTTGTTCGATGCCGGAAAGTGCAAGCGAACCACGTGCCGGATATGTTCTCCGAGGGGTGAGATGAAGAGGAGACCCGCGCCTGCTCCGGTTTTCATCACCGACCCGTCGAAGTACATGGTCCAGCACTCGTCTTGAACTTGCGGAGGCGGAAGTTGGACGTCGGTCCACTCGGCGACGAAGTCAGCCAAGGTTTGCGACTTTATTGCCCTTCGCGGTGCGTAGGAGAGAGTTTCCCCTACAAGCTCCATAGACCACTTCGCTATTCTACCCGAGACGTCCGGGTTGCGGACTATCTCCCCCAAGGGGAAGGATGAGACCACGGTGACCGGGTGAGCCTCGAAGTAGTGCCGCAGCTTTCGACGCGCGAGCACTACGGCGTAGATCAGCTTCTGGATCTGTGGGTACCGCATCTTGGTTTCGGTCAGTACCTCGCTAACATAGTATACCGGCCTCTGGACCGGTAGGGCGTGCCCCTCCTCCATCCTTTCCACAACAATGATAGAGCTGACAACTTGCATTGTCGCAGCCACATAGAGGTAGAGTGGCTCGCCATTCTGTGGCGGCGTGAGTATAGGCGCGCGTGCAAGCGATGTTTTTAGCCCGTCGAGGGCTTTTTGGGCTTCAGGGGTCCACGAAAAGCGTTCGTGCTTTCTTAGGAGTCGGTACAAAGGTAAGCTCTTTTCACCTAGTCGAGAGATGAAGCGGCTGAGGGCTGCCAGGCAGCCCAGTACCCTTTGTAACCCCTTCAGGTCCCGAATCGGCCCCATTCGCTCTAGGGCCGAGACTTTTTCGGGGTTGGGCTCGATGCCCCATTGGGAGACGATGAAACCCAACAGCATGCCTCGCGGCACCCCGAAAACGCACTTTTCCGGATTCAATTTTACCCCGTTTGCCCGAAGGCAATCGAACGTGATTTGCAAATCGTTAACCAGATCGTTTGCCTTTCTGGTTTTAACAACGATATCGTCAACATATGCCTCAACGGTTCGCCCGATGTGGCTTCCGAAAATGTGTTGCATACATCGCTGGTATGTAGCTCCAGCATTTCGAAGGCCGAATGGCATAGTGACGTAGCAAAACATGCCAAATGGGGTGATGAAAGAAGTCGCGAGCTGGTCGGACTCTTTCATCTTGATTTGGTGATAACCGGAATAAGCGTCAATAAAGCATAGCAATTCACACCCAGCGGTGGAGTCTACTATTTGATCTATTCTAGGCAGAGGAAATGGAACCTTAGGGCATGCTTTATTTAAACCGGTATAGTCTACGCACATGCGCCATTTTCAATTTTTCTTCTTAACTAGAACAGGATTTGCAAGCCAGGTCGGGTGAAATACCTCTTTGATGAATCCGGCTTGCAGGAGTTTGTGCACCTCCTCCCCGATGGCGCGGCGCTTTTCTTCGTCGAACCGCCACAGTCGTTGTACCACCGGCTAGGAGTGGGGCTTGATGTCGAGGCTGTGCTCGGCGACTTCCCTTGGGATTCCCGACATGTCCGAGGGCTTCCATGCGAAGATGTCGGCATTGGCGCGGAGGAAGTCGACGAGCGCTGCTTCCTATTTGGGGTCGAGGGTGGTGCTGATCCTCAAAGCCTTGCCTTCGGGGGCACTGGGCTCGAGGGGCACTGCCTTGGTGTGCTCGGCAGCCTCGAAGGTGCCAGCGTGCCCTTTGGCGGAGTCGACGGCTTCGTTCGCCAATTTCTCCAACTCTGCCACCAGGGTCTCGCTGTAGGCGAGTGCTTCCGTGCCTTCGACGCACTCGACGTCGCATGCGTAAGCGTGCTCGTACGACGATCCCACGGTGATGACGCCCTTTGGCCCGGGCATCTTCATCTTGAGGTAGGCGTAGTTGGGGACCGCCATGAACTTGGCATAGCACGGTCGCCCGAAGATGGCGTGGTATGCCCCCGGGAATCCCACTACCTCAAAAGTGAGGGTCTCCCTCCGAAAGTTGTCAGGAGTGCCGAAGCAGACGGGCAAGTCGATCCGCCCGAGGGGCTGGATCCACTTTCCCGGCGCGATGCCGTGGAAAGGCGCCTTGCTCGGCCTCAGCTGGTTCGTGCCAATACCCATGAGCTCCAAGGTGTGGACGTAGAGGATGTTGAGGCTGCTGCCTCCGTCCATTAGCTCCTTGGAGAACCGCGTGTTGCCGATGACGGGGTCGACGACGAGCGGGTACCGTCCCGGGTTCGGGACGTAATCTGGGTGATCCTCGCGGCCGAAAGAGATGGTCTCTTCCGACCAGGCGAGGTAAGCTGGCGTCGCGGGGTGAACGGAGAAGACCTCTCGGCGTTCACGCTTCTGTTCCCGGGGCGTTGCGTTCGCCGCGGGCCCCCCTATGATGAAGAAGACGTTCTCCACATGGGGGAACTCGTTGTTGCCGCCATCGCTCGTATCCTTCTTCGGGCCGTCCTCCTTCGCGGAGGTGCGCCTGAAGTAGCCCTTGATCATCCCACACTGCTCGAGGGTGTGGGTGACAGGGCCCTTGTGGTATGGACACGGCTTCTTCAATATTTCGTCGAACAGGCCTCCCCTCCGAGGGGGGCCTCGAGGGCCTTTGCGGCCTTGCTCGACCACGAGGGCGCCGTCAGAATCCCCACCCTGCTGATGCCGGGTGGTTCGCCGAGGCTTCTTGCCTCTTGCGCCTTGCTTCTGCCATTTCGCCCTCGTCTTGGGTTTGCTGCCCTCCGCGGGCGGCTCCTCCACACGCTTTCCCTTGGCTTTGACGTCGAAGATTGCACCGACGGCCTCTTCTCCAGAGGCGAAGTTGGTGGCGATTTCGAACAGGGCGTTGACGCTGGTTGGATGGTGTCGCCCCAGCTCGCGCACCAGCCCTCGACAGGTCGTGCCTTCGAGGAAGGCGTGGATGATTTCGGAGTCACCCACGCCCGGGAGCTCGGTGCAGCGCTTGGAAAAGCGGCGGATGAAGTCCCTCAGCGGCTCGCCGGCCGCCTGCCGGCACCCACGCCGGTCCCAGGAGTTTCCGGGGCGCACGTACGTGCCTTGGAAGTTGCCCACGAACATCCTGACCAGGTCGTCCCAGTCATGGATTTGGTTTGCGGGCAGGTGTTCGAGCCATGTCCGCGCCGAATCCGCGAGATGAAGCGGAAGGTTGCGGATGATCATGGCGTCGTCGGTGGCCCCACCCAACTGGCAGGCTAGGCGATAGTCGTCGAGCCATGTCTCAGGTTTCATCTCGCCCGAGTACTTGGCGATGGTGGTCGGTTGGCGAAAGCGCGGCGGGATGGCGGCCGCGCGGATCTCCCGGCTGAATACGGGGGTTCCCGGCGGTTCCGGTGTCGGGCTCCGGTCTTCCTCGTTGTCGTAGCGGCCTCCCCGTCGGGGGTGCCTGCTGCGAGGAAGAGTCGTGTTCTGCCTTTTCTTGTTCAAGACGTTGCGCGCATCGCCGTCGTCGATGGCGCCCCGCGCATCCACGAGTCGGTACTTCGCGGACCTCCTCGTCTCCCGGTCGGCAGCCACGAGGGCCCTCCCGTCGCTTGTTGGACGGTGAGGCGTCCATGCGCCCCTGGGCGGGGTATGGACAGATCGTTCCTTATCCCACTCGCTGCCTTCGGCTCCTGGACTGGCCTGGCGGCGTATGCGGGAGGCGGAACTTTCCGCTTGTTGAATGGCCGCTTCTTCGACGAGGGCCTGCGCCTGGCGCCGCATGCTACGTGCCTTTGGCGTCGATGGTTCGGGCATGGCCCGGATCAGGGTCGCTGCGGCGATGAGCTTTTGGCTTGCTCGTGGCGGCCTGGGTGGGCCGGCGTCGTCGCCGTCACCTAGGATGCGCGCTTGAGCGATGCGCCCGGCGGCCCGTGCGTGTTCGCCCCACCTGGGCTGTCGGGCTTCCAAAGCTGTGCGCAGTTCTTGCACTTGCTGGCGCTCCTGTTGGAGCTTGGCTTCCAGCTCTTGCACTTGCGCGAGCTGCGCTTGCGCGAGAGCGGCCTCGTTCGCTGGCTCGGCGGGTGCCGGTAGTGGTTCGTCGCGTCCGGCTTCGTCGTGCGTCTCTTCGTCCTCTCCCACGGACTCTGCTTCGCCGTCTAGGACGAAGCATTCCTGCGAGGGGTCGTATTCCCCGTCGCTGGAGTCATCGGAGCAGGTGAGGCAGAAGTCCGCGACGGCCTGGAAGGCGATGAGGCCTTCACAGTTGCGCAACTCGGAGTAGTCCAGGTCCGGGTGTTCCTGGCCGTGCACATCTTCCTCGTCCATTGGCTCGGAGTGGAGCCCACTGGGCGAAGAAGTGCCGAGGTCGCGGATTGGGCCCCGCCGATGTCTTGGCGAGTCTCCACGCGCGCCCAGGATGGTGCTGAGCGCCGTGGAGTGGCTTGCGGCCGCGTTGTTCATCCCGTATGGGAGGCTTGTTAGCCCGACCACATTTTCCCGGCGCGCTCCCTCCGCGGGAGCTGCCGGTGGTTGTCCGCCCCCCTGTAATGTGGCCGCGGGCTGAAGCAACAGGTGAGCGTCCCAATCGGGGAGGACGACGCGTGGAGCGACGCGCTGCTCCGTGTGAATCTGAAGCTCGCGAAGCCTCCGCCGTCGCCTGAGCTGGACCGGCGTTGGCGATGTCGGGGTGTCGGGCGTCACGCTGGGTGGCCTGGAGGCGAGCCGCATGAGGAGGCCCTCACTGGTCGCTTCGAACTCCAGGCTCCCAAACGTGATCCGGTATCCGCGCGGAAGCGGACCGGGGGACCCCGTGGCGGATCGGGGTGACATGGTCTCGTCGTGACTTGCCGTCAAGGGAGCTGATCGGGTGTGGTCGATCACAGCGCGATCCCCTACCTGGCGCGCCACTGTCGGTGCCGGAATTGGTCGGTCAATCCCCGACGCCTAAACAGAATGCGCTGTGTCCCGTCCCTTGACGGTTGATGCAAGAGATTAGTACAAGGAGGCGGTGTTTATCCTGGTTCCGACCGTGGGGGTCGTACGTCCAGCAGGGTGCGCTCAAGGGCGCTGTAATATCTTGCACCGGGGTGCTTGCAGTAGGGGGGCTACAAGCAAGGCGGAAGAGGAGATTTCTCCAAGTCCCTGAGAGTGAGTGTTTTGGGAATGTCGAGTGTCTGGATTTCGGATGTCGGATGTCTCCTGAGGTGCGATCAGATCGGGCTCGATCAGATGAGATCAGATCCCCCTACCCTCCTCCCTCTGTCCCCTTTTATAGGCCAAGGAGAGAGAGAGGCGAGGGTGGGGTTTTACAAATACTGGCGTGATGTGTGCTACAGGGTTGTGTACGGGCGAACGTGGCGTCGGGCGTGCCACCGTCCTTGGTCCTGGCAGGGGGAGTATGACGGCCCCTGACTTCTTCCGAGATCACGACCGCTCTTGTACTTGTCTTCAAGTGGCCTCGAGGGGTGCCGCCGCTGTGATCCGCGTCCATCTGTCCGTTGACGGTCGATTCGAGGGCGGGGCAGGTGAGGAAGGACGGGAGTTGGCAGCACAGGGCCCGGCACGGCGGTCGTCGTCGGCCACAGCGTGCGGCGTGCTCCGTTCAGGGGATGGCCGAGAGTTGGTGGACTTGACCTGTCGCTTGCCATCACCTGACCCGGAGTTGGTGGAACAGGGGCGCGGATCGACCTCTGTGAGTCCGCACAGTGCTCCGTACCACCGCGTGTGTTCTCACAGTGGCGGTGAGGGCGGATGGTGACCGGAGCAGGTGGAACAGTGAGCGCTGTTGATGTCCGGCGCGGCATGGGGGGAAGATTGCCTTTTGACCCTAGCGCTCGGCCGATGGGGCGGGCATCAACTGCCTTTGTCGGGTGGTGCGCCGGAGCGCGCCGGGCGGAGTCGGCTCGTCCGCTCGAGGGGATTCGCTACCCTCGAGCGAGGCGGAGTTCGCTTTGCCCGCTCGGGGGGTTCGCTACCCCTCGAGCGAGGCGGAGTTCGCTTTGCTTGCTCGGGGGGTTCGCTACCCTCGAGCGAGGCGGAGTTGGGTGGTTACTCGGCCTTTTCGCTAGGTGGGTTTGGACGACCGTCTTGGGCCGTGAGTTTATGTTGGGCCGTGTTGCCCTGGTAGCTTTTTCGGGCCGTCGGTGATCCGGCCTTTCGTGGTTAATGTTTTTTAAGGGTGTTTACCCCGACGGTTAGGGACCCCTGGGTTTGTCCCCGACAGTAGCCCCCGAGTCTCTGGCGGACTGAGGGTCAGTCGGGCTCAGGCGGCCAGCCAGACGGGCACAGTACAAACAGACTTGGTCACACAAAATGTACACGATCTTTGAATAAACAAAACACACATGCACAGGCACTAGCCACTAGCACGACGCGGCCAACCAGCAACACACACTGCACGCCCACAAATATTTAACAGAAGCACACGTCTCCATCACACGGTTAGGAAGTTAGCCTATATTTTTTCTATTTTTTACTAATTGATCTATTACTTTTTAAGAGGTAATACGTTAATATATCAACGGTCCATATTGATTTCAGAGTACCTTAGCAACTCCCATATATTAAGTTATTTCGACGACCCTCCTGATGATATATGGGTTTATGATAGGTCACTTGTGGTTTTCCCTTTACTGTAGTTTGGTATTATGTATATCGAGTTTCATCGACCGAGATAAAATAGTATGGTCATTCATTCAGGTTCCACTTCTGCAGATATTGTTAACTGGGCATACATATTTGTCTCTGATATTCCTGGCAGTAATATTTGTCTTACCAGTTCTCAAGACAAAGTACAAACTATTTGTGAACCAGCCATCTGAGTGACATTGAAATAATATGCAAGAAGAGAACGAATGATCACTAATATTACTGCCACAACCTGCTTTCCTGGGCAAATCACCTTTGGCAGTGGCCGGGCAAATCTTCTTTGTCGAATTCGTGTATAGTAGAAACACTACATACTTTGCTGTCTTTCTGCTGATCAATTCGTGTTGGTTTTATTTGAATACGAGTTACATACGGGCTTGAAGTCGGATCAAAACCGAGGCCTACTTTGTCACTTAGAGAAGTTGGACCAAATGAAAATTAGACGGAAACCTTATCTGCTTTACAAATTGGTAATAAAGATTTAAAGTGAAGTATAATTGGAACCTACATGAAGTATGCAAGTAGATTGGTTGGATGTTTTTCTAGGAAAGAAAACAAAAAATTCATAATAAATTCTACAACTACCCAAAGGAAGCCCATGCATGATGAGCCGTTTACCGTGACGGGAAATGCCAGGGCGCCGTGCCAAAAACCACGAACACTCCGGCCTCCTGTGCATATGACCTGGCCCTTACGACGTATATGCACATAGACCGTTCGAATTCGTATTACACGCTCATATATTCCGAGGTAGACGCAAGCTCCTCACGTTCGTCGTCAACGTACGTAACAAACAGAGAAACGAGTTGTTCGATGATTGCCGTCCTGCAATAAATTAATTGCTGACCCGCCGGGGTTGTCAATGGCACCCACGCGCTGATTAATCTTTGCGATTGATTTGCTATCAAACCGTTGCTCGGAGAAAGTTTAGGGATTCAAAATCACCTTTCAAAACGAGCTGAGCAAATGAAGGCCGCTTTATGAGCTCTACGCTCTCCGTTCGATGGATTTTCAAATCCTGCATTGACGAGCGCGGTTGCGCGAAACTAGCCGCGGTACTTTCACGACCGATGCCCACATGAGTCTGTGTGCAGCAGGAGCACCGTGCTATTCTCCTTTTAAAAAAAAAACACACTCACACGCTACAATGTTATACTCCTACCGTGATTTTTTTTCTATTGGCGATCAATTTCAGCTGGTACAGTTCAGATTTGTGCCATCAGGCCGGAATCAGAGTCGAGGGGAAGTTACGCGCAACCCCACCCCGCGACGGCAAAACGCGCCAGGAGACCACGTCCCGGCACACGATCCATCAACCCATCCGCGCGCTTGGTTACACGTGCCCCTCCCCCCCGTCCCTGGCTCACTCGCCTGCTTGCCTTCCGCTCCCTTCCCTTCAAAACCCCGCACGCCCCCACGTCTCCTGCCTCTCTCTCTCTCTCTCTCAACCCGTTGGCCTTCGCCGAGCGAAAATGCAGAGCGACGCGGACGACGACGCGGGCCACTACTTCTTCTTCAGCGCGCCGGCGAGTCCCGTGCACTACATCCTCCGCTCCCCGCCCTCCTCCACCGCCGCGTCGTCACACCACCTCGCCGCCGATGATGCCGACTGCCGCGGCGCGGGGGACGACTTCGAGTTCGCCGCCGCGCGCGGCCCGACGACGGGGCCCGGCCCCGAGGGCGGCGGAGCGGCGGTGATGAGCTCCGCCGAGGAGCTCTTCGTCGCCGGCCGCATCCGCGTCGGCCGCCTCTCCCCGATCCGGCAGGAGGGTCGTCGTCACGGGGAGGGCGATGACGGAGATGAGGAGGCGGAGCAGGATCGCGGCGACGGGCGCTCGCCGCGGGCTCGTCGGGCGCGGTCGGCGTCCCCGCCACGGAGCCCGCGGGCCGCCACCGGGGGTGCGGAGCCCTCCGATCCCTTCGCGTCCTCGACATCCTCCTCGTCGTCGTCCTCGGCGAAGAAGATTCGCCGGCGGATATCGCTGCGGGACCTCCTCGCCCGCACGGGCGGCGACTGCGCGGGGGCGGCGGATCAGGCACCGGGCGCCGAGATCGGCAGGCTGGGGTTCTGGCCGTCGTCCATCTGGCCGTCGCGGTCGTCGAAGAAGGCGCTGCTGCCCTGCCCGGCCCCGGCGCCGCCGCAGCCGGGGCGCCGGTCCACGTCGTCGGACAGGAGCGCGGCGCCGGCCAATAAGAGGGCGCCGGGCGGCGGCGGTAGCGCGCGGCGCACCACGTCGCTGCCGTACCGCCAGGGGCTGGTCCTCGGGTGCCTGGGCTTCGGGGCCCGGAGCTACGGGCTCGCCAAGTCCATGCATCCCCTCTCCTCCAGATGAAAACGCAAGGAAGAAGGTGATGAGAGGTGTGTTTCGGCCAAAAGAAAAAAAAATCATGGCATGTCGCATTTCACGGCGTTTTCAAGAAATTGCAAGGGTTACATGAAAATCATGGCATGTTACAAAAAACATGTGAATTGAAATTTTGTTATTTTCCATGATATGCTATGGAGTATTGGTGATTCCGGAAAAAAAACTCTATTTGTTTATGTTTCGTTTGGTTTGATGAGCCTTGCCTTTTAACTAATTGATTGGCGGATAGCGAGACGACCTATATAACAGGATAAATAAATTATAAGTATTATCATACGATACAAATGCTACTACTAACACTTGTGCCACTATCTAATAGACTAGTACCCATCCTGCAAATGGCGAGTAGAAAGGAGTTGAAACATGGGAGAGAATAATTGAGAAACTCGTCGCGGTGCAGAGACATCTGGAGCTTGCATTGGCAGCAGAGCTAGCAGGGTGCCAGGCCAGGGTGTGTTTCAATTGGGTGCGTTACGTGTTGACGTGTTGTAGGATTATCTCTAGATTCAGTTAGACTAGTTGTAATTGCGTGGTCATGAAAAAAAATGAAGTGGAAGCCAGCCTGAACTTTGTTAAACCATTGTTATCTCCACCACCATTATTTTGCAAGTACTCTGTTGCTGAAGCAGAACTGGATAGTGACAAATGCAGGACTCCAGATGAAGCCAAAGCGTACAAACGTGACCTTTTTGTTTTTATGCCTCTTCAATAGTTTGCTGCAATCAGGTGAAAGATGGGATATCGCAGTCATAGGATTACACTTTATTGGTAAAGATAGCTACATGCCACCAATCCATCCACTCTGTTAAGGCAGGCGGTTTTGATCCTAGTGTTGAACTCTTCAAAGGTTTCTCTACAGGAATCATCATTCAGAGTAACTCGTTGGCCATATTGGCAATGTTTACTTTGCTTCAAATTGAGGAAATCTGCCCAGCAACAAACTGGGGGCGCGTCTCATCTGAAAATGTGTCAAAAAGACTCAGATAACAGGATTTGCGGAATTGCCAAAGTTTATGCATCCCAAATATGGAGAATCCAAACAGCAAGGCTCTTGCTGCAGGAGCCATTTTTTACAGTTGTTTCCACACCAAACTAGCTAACACTAACACCAAGGCTCTTGCTGCAGGAGCCATTTTTGACAGTTGTTTCCACACCAAACTAGCTAACACTAACACTAGCAGCTATGGACCTCGGCAGGGTTGTTTCCACACGACAACCCCAACGACCAACCAAAGCTTAACATCATCTTAAATGCTGCTACTGAGTAACCATCATGTACACTGGAGTAGGTTCAAGCACATATTTGCAGAATCATGTAGGCAAAAACTTAAATCACAAGCCATAAACCAAATAATTTGAACTGAAAACAGGATTTCAGGGTTGACGACACAGCACAGGTGTCACACCCGGTTTTTAAAGGCAAAACCAGGTGCATCTCATATGTGCGCCACGATCAGTTTACACACATATGGTAGACGTCACAAGTGAATAATCATAACCATGCATAACGAAAGAGTATTAAAGAGTATTTATTACAATCTCAGAGTTGACACAAAGGTCATAGCGGAAGACTTAAATAAACATTATCTAACGAAGCCGAAAGTGACTCCAACTCCACAGGCATTGACTGGGGGAGACTCGCCTAGAACTCCTCAAAATCAGCAGTGTAATCCTCAAAATTCTCCCAATCTGAGCAGCATTCCGGAGTAGTAGATGCAATAAAAGAAAGTAAAGCAACAAGTATGAGTACATACGTACTCAGCAAATGTAATATGACATACAAGGCTGAGGCAAAAAGGTTGGCTGACCATACTGCAGTAAGCACTTTTAGTTGGTCAAGTTTTATTAAGCAACTATTTACTAGCAAATAAAAGTATATACCACCCACAAATTAATGAATGTCATATTCCCAACATATTCATGTAACCACGATTTAGATCTTGTTCAAGTATGATTATCATGTAAGGGTCCAGGCCGCTCTTAACCGTGAGCACGACTGTTATAACAGTTTTACACTCTGTAGAGGTTGTACACTTTCACCATAAGCCGTGATTCCCATTGCCCGAGAGCATTGTACCCTTCCCACACCACGTGGACCGAATACTGGGTTTCACTATGAGACCTTTACAAAAGCACTCTAATAAATGATAGCCCGCTAAGGTTTCCGGTTCAGAAGCAGAGCATAACCCTCCCTAATGAGGTCTGTCTCTTACCAAAGCCCACAGCTCAAAAGGACCGAGCTATACCCCGTCAACCGCCGCCCCCCATGCCCCTTTCGGGTAAAACTACCAAAAACTAGAGCACCTAATTAGTCAGTCAAAGCCAGAGCCACATGACACTCATGGTTGTACTGTTTTCCTGGGTGGTTCTCCATGTTCCAATTAAAAGATATGATCTTGCCAATTAATTAATTAAAAGAGTATTTGGAACATAGAGCAGGGGTTCAATTAACCAATCCCAGTTGAGCAAAGTAAGCATCATCTACCATCAAAATTAATTAAGTAACCCGGTTTCAGGGACAGGAAAATATAGTGGCTAGGCAAATCCTTAAATAGGGACCCATCAAATTAAGACACATGCATGGGTGGTGAAATTAATAATTGTTAGGACATTTGTATGACATAATACACTTGCCTTCTTCCCAACTCGGTTGCTGCTCAAATCCTTCTCCAACACTTGGAT
Organism: Echinochloa phyllopogon; assembly: GCA_033239725.1. Taxonomy (NCBI): domain Eukaryota; kingdom Viridiplantae; phylum Streptophyta; class Magnoliopsida; order Poales; family Poaceae; genus Echinochloa; species Echinochloa phyllopogon. Next base: position 6,554,191 of record BTCW01000014.1, on the reverse strand, counting down.
CTTCAGAGAAATCCTCGAACTGGTCGTTTCCTAATCGCATCACACATTCACATGCAAGGAAACAATACAACAAATAAGAAACAGTACACCAAACAATTCCAACAGAAGAAAACAACAGCATAAAACTAATCTACACGTTACAACGAACGCGTGAGCGCGAGAATCACTAAAATCGGAGTTAAAACGCAAAAGATATGGCTTTTCTAAGTTTCAGGGGCTTTCTGGCAAAGTTTTAATAATTTCAGGGGCTAAAATAAAAGAAAAAGGACCTATTTGTAATTATTTTCGAATAAAATTGGACTGCGGGTTGATTTCCAAATTCCTCAGGGTCTCTTTTGCAAATCAGCCACAGTTGACCGGTAAGTAACTGTTTGACTCGGATCGGGGTCTAACGTGGACCGTTAGATCTTAATCCGACGGCCAAGATTGGATCAGGGAAAGGGTAAACGACAGCGACGGCCGGGACGGCGGCGCTGCGCGTTCCGCGGCGGAGCATCGCCGGAGGGCGACCGATTCGACGCAATGGTTCACTAAACTCGACGAAACTTGGCCGAGGAGAAAGAGGATGGCACGGCGAACTCACTGAGGGTGATCTTGACGAGAGAAGTGCGACGATGGCGGCCGACGACGAGTTCGGGCGGCGGCGGAGCTCTGTGAAATCGGCGACGAGGGGTTTAGTGCGAAGCACGGCCAAAATCAGGTCAAGATCAAGAAGGAGAGGTTCTGGCTATCGAGACAAACCTCGTGGAGTTGCTCGGGTTGAAAAAGACGCGGCGGTGGCGCGAATCGACGGCAATGGTGAGCGGCGGCAAAGGCGTCTCGGGTGCTAGGGCTTGCGAGGGCTCGTGGCTCGATCCTTTGATGGGAAAGACCGCGGCGGTGCGTGCGCTTAAATAGGCCGGAGCTTGGGCAGGCGTGCGGCGGACGGAGTCGAACTTGGAGGCGGAGGAGATTGGGACTCGGCGTCGGGGTGGAATCCCGGTCGGAGACGGGAGGAAGAAGAACGGCCTAACGGCCGGGCCCCACATGTCGGCGACGCAGGAGAGAGAGGGGCAGGACGGGCCGATAATGGGCTGGAAGAGAATCGGGCCGAGAAATAAAGGAGAAGTCGGCCCGGGAATAAAGGGAAAAGGAAGAGGGGCAATCCTGGACTGGGCCGAGAATTCGAGGGGGAAAAATGGACTTAGCAAAGAGATTTCAGAGCCCAGCTAACTCAGCCTATTTAATTTATTTTCTTTTTTTTTAAAATCAAACAAAAGCAAATCAAATTCGAATTTAAACAGAATTTAAATTCCAATTTAATTTACTAGCAACCAAAAATATATGCAACAGCATGAATGCAACAAAAACTTATTTTGACTAAAATAATTATTAAATGTGATATTTAAATTAATAAAAGGCTAGAAATTCCAATTAATTCCTAGAAAAATTTATTTAAGCCTTAATAAATCCTAGGAAAATTCTGAGGGTTGTTATAATTTAAATGTGATGAAATTTAGGGTGTTACAACAGGTAACCAAGGTGCCATGGATCTGGCAGTTTCAGTAGTGCTGAAGGACAAAACTGCTGACAGGGCTAACCTGCCTCAATTAGGTGATGGGCATAACACCAAAGCACGGAACTTTTTGGATAAGGATGCAATGATCACATTAGAATTATTTGCCCCTCACTAGGCTGCATGGCCATTACGACAACTTCTCAGGGTCCGAATGCAAGAGACAGCAACATAAAGCTTAGGTTTGCTTTGATTAGAAGCAGGAAAGGCCATAAGTTCTTCAGCTACATGATAGATTTCACATTACAACTAATAGGTGTCCAATACTGACTATAAGTAACAGAGTACTGGGGCGAATGCGGGAAGACTTAGCCAAATATTAAACCAAAAGGCATATCATCAGCTCCGAAAAGGCTTTAGTTGGTCAAAGGTCCTCCACACGATGATGACCTCTACAGGAACAGGTGCTTGAACTTGTCACTCGCAAGCTTGCACAACCCATTGAATGCCTGAGCATCTGTCAGATAAACATGGTGAAAAGATAAATGGTGTTATGATTAGGGGAATAGTGAGTATGAATGCTGGTAGAATAAGTGTTTGGTTCATTTTTAGTCCCGTCACATCGAATGAAAGAATGCTAATTAGAAGTATTAAATATAGATTAATTACAAAATGCATTACATAAGCCAGGACTAATTTACGATGCAAATCTTTTAAGCTTAATTAGTCCATGATTAGACAATATAATGCTACAATAATGATTTTGATAATTATGTACTAATTATAGGTTAATTAGGCTTGTTAGGTTCGTCTCGCGGAGTAGATATGACTTATGTAATTAGTTTTATAATTAGTTTATATTTAATGCTACTAATTGTCACTTATTTGAGGGACTAAACTTTAGTCCCTCGGATCCAAACACAGCCTGAAGCTGTTGCAGCAAGGGGCGTCATAAAAGAGAGCCTAAGTACAGATTATTTGCATTTGAAGCGCAGAACCAATACATCTACACAAACTTCACGCCATTAATAGTTGAGACAACATGATTAAATTTTCCAGCAAATAACATGATCTTCATCCTGAAATGTATTTTTAACTGATGGTTGACAGATTTAACACCATTGGGGGAAAGGACCAAAACCTTGCAAAGGCAGCTAGAACACACTAAAAGATATAACAAAGAAGATGCACATTCCATGTAACAACTGAAGTCAAGATAATAACCAAATATTGACAGAGGTTTGAATAATTGAGGGAAACACTTCTTAATTTGCACTAGTGCAGACACAAAAACCACTCAGGCTGATCTGATACTCTAAAATCAGATCAAGTTCCAGATGGAAAACAGATACTTGCTCAACCAAGCCTGGAATAACAGACCCAAACACTAACAGGTTCAAAGGAAAAAAGGGGGACAAAGGCTATTTCTTGTTCACGTGCTCTTTTATTTATTTGTGTTACGGATTACGGTGAAGCATGAAAATAGGTATGCTACAATCCTGTTATGTCATGGAATGATATAAGAGCTGGCTTGAATTTGGGAAAATTTGAACTTTGAACCATGGCAGCAAGCAGAAAATACTACCAGTTCACAGTATTATGATAAAAGGGGTAAAGACAAACACCATATGCACTTCAAATCTCACCAAAATTGGGACCAAAATCTGTGCAAACTTCAGCACGGATTGTCTGGTTGTTTTCAGCAATTCCATAAACCTCCATGAAGTGCGATACAGGGACGTCCATGGCACTTTTGATAGTCAACTGATGCCCGTCAGTGGACTGCCCGACAAGCAATCCACCTTCGCTGCGTTGGACTTGTACCACCGTGCGCACTCTTCGCCCAACGAACATGTTCAGAATCTCTGCATTGACCAATGCTGCAGGGCTTGATGTATCCATCTCTGCAGAAGTGTGGATTCAGATTTGTCAATTCAACTGGGTATAATCATCTGGTAAACAATGACAAACAAATTTCCACATCATTCAGCCATTATCACGCAAATCATATTGAAGATTACGAACGAGTATTCAAATGTTTGGAGACAAGCGGCAGCGGGACGCAGCTAGGCCCGACCATGGAGACAAAACCCCGGCAGAGATCCGAGCGCCTGGAGCGATCAGGGCCCCGATCCCGTCCCCCAAATACGTTCCCCAAATTGACACCTCGCTACCAATTACCAAGGATCAAACACGGGGCGGCTTACCTTAGGGCGGGCGAACGGACGAAGGGTACCAGTGCGCGGCGGAGCGGCGGCGGCGGCGGCGGTGCTGGGCTAGGTCTGGGATCGAGCGGGAATACGGGTGAGGAAGGAGGCGGCGCCGGTGGGGGGTTTTGCAAAGGAAACTTCCAAAATACTCTTCGCGAGTATACGGGATATTACAAGAATGCCCCTGCGAAATGTGGATGGCGCCAAAAGCACCGCAATTGCCGCGCACTGCAATGTGCCCTGCCAAAACCACCGCGTCGCAAGACGCTGATATATATGACACAGTATATACAATCGGCCATAACGGGGATATACACGTCACAAGCAAACATGCACAGTCACACAGTATGACCTGGCCCTTACGTACACGGGCTGAGTTTTCGATCGAGCTGTACAATGGAATAAGGGCGCCGTCTTTAGCCTTTGTTTAGATGCAAATTAGGAGGTGGAGAATTAGAATAAAGATGTTACTTCACCATAAATGCGTCATTGTAGTATTACATTTGTATTTGTAAAAAAATTATTCAAAAATTGATTAATTAGGCTCAAAATGTTTGTCTCACCGAGTACAAGAAAATTATGCAATTAGTTTTTTATTCCATCTATATTTAGTACTCCAGGCATATGCCGACATTTTAATGCGACGAAAATTTCTTTTTTGCACAGTAAATTTCGTGGTTACTTCTTGGGAAGGCCTTGTTTTTCTATACCCAGAACAGAAAACAATTCAGGAACATCATCGCGTGTGGCCCCACATGGCATACAGACGAACCGCCTATTACCATCGGTGCTTTGCCGACGCCCCGGCCTGTACGTGCTCTCCGGCCGTCGGTATTCTCCAGGCACAGGCAGCAATCTCTGCATCAGTCTCATCGACTCGACCACCCAAGTGCCACCGCCACGACGCCAATATAAACCCCCTTCCGCTGCGCGCTGCTATCTCCTCCTTCTCCCTAGAGGCGAATCCCCGGCCCGGTCGGAAAACATGGCACCCGGCACCTGCTGCCGGGGAGAGGAGGATGTTCATGGCGCGCCAAAGCTTCACCGGCGGCAGCAGCGTGGTGGTCTGGTCGGCGTCGCCGTAGCTTCCGCTGCCGTCGCGCTGGCCGTGTGCAAGCCGCCGCGGGGCGTCGACGACAAGACCTACTTGCTCGCCCTCTGGGGCCTCTTCCTTGCCGGGGTGGCGGAGATCATCATCACCGCCGCCGTGCGGGTCTCCGATGAACGCCACCGTCGCCCAGCCGCGGCGGCGACGACGCGCGTGTACTGCGCCTTCTTCGTTGCAGCACTAGTCGTCACCGGCAGCCTGTCGGCTGCCGCTTCACTGTTGTGGGTGAGTTCGCAATTCGCTCGCAGTCGCAGCTGGATGCATGCCTAGCTCTCCTCTATATATGTTCACGAAGCCTCGGCCTCAGCGAGGTCGGGAGCTTCACTTCACCGAGCGGAGTTCAATCTATGTTTGTGTCTTGTCTCCAGGTCAATAAGCACCAGGCATGTCAATGTCAGCACGTCCTTTCCTGTTTCTGGATTGTGTTACAGTATATTCATAAAAAAAATTGTGTTACAGTATTATACCACCTTCGTTTTAAATTACAGTTCATTTGATTATTTTTACCGCAAGTTTGACCGTTCGTCTTATTAAAAAAAGTACGCTTAAATTTAAGATATTTTTAAAGATTTATTATTAATAAAACAAGCCACCATAAAAAATATAATAATTTATACAAAAATTTGAATAAAAAGAGTGGTCAAACTTAAACTAAAACAATTAAATGAATTATATATATATATATATTTCTTTGCTGGAAAGAGAGAGGTTTCCACATCATTAAAACTACTCGGTTGTAATTGCAGTGGATCACAACTGTTTTTGCTCGTCAATTTCCACCGTCATGTTCTGCACCAGGGCCACGGAGGAAGACTATGCCATGTCGTTGTTGACTCGCGGCTAGTCAACTGAAATTCTTCAATTGTTTGTCGGTAGACACCTCGAAATATGCCGACGTTGTTGTATTATGCAACTACCGGGAGAAAAATAAAAAAAAACAAAGTAGCAGTAGAGGCAAGCGCGGAACGAAAACGAGGCCATGTCAGAAGCAAAATAACGCAAAGGAAACCACAGTAAAAGCAAGGCAAAATTTGCGAAAGAGCAAAGCCCAAAGAGAAAGGCCTGTTGGGCCAACGTGCGTTTCGGCTGGGCCGGTCGGTGTTGCGTCTCCCCAGTCTCTTGGCCCACATCCTCCACGCACACATCATCATCTCTCCCGCCTGTCGCCGCCGGCCGCCGGCCGTCAACGTTTTCCCCGGCCGGCCGTCACGTTTTCCCCGCTCCTCGCCGCCCTCACGGCCGCTGTGCCCACAAGTGTGACATGCATGTCGGATTACGGATATGATGCAGCTTGAAGATGGGCGTTGCTGCTCCCGTAGTGCTGCGCAGGCCGGCCTCCATGGAATTCTTCAACAGATACCTGGATTGCTTGCCGGCATGTCTGCGTTCTCGCATCCGTCAGGCAGCAGGCCGGCCAAACTCTCAACACGGGGGATGAACAACAGATTGACGAAATGGATCGTGAGTCCCGTTGACATTGCGTGGTCGATGAACCCTGACATATCCTGGAGGCATGGCGATGAAGCTGATCATCGACCTGTGCACCATGCTCGATCTCGATCTGCTAGCAGGCTGCGTCCCATGGGGTGGGGATGGTTTGGCCCTGTGCCATCAGTGGAACCAGCACGAAGCGTGTCCTTTCTGAGGCGTTCAGGATATCGCCAAGTGCTTGGCCGGTAGAGGCCATGGTTGTGGCTCAGGCTGTGATCGAGATGTTTCGAGTGAAGCTAGCTAGGACTGATCGATGAGATCTGCAGAAAGCATGCGCGCAAAAATTTCGGGAGAGGATGGTTATGCGTGCCTTTTGAACTGAAGGAGATAGCCGCTGAGGTTACATGTGACTCAGCCCACGTATAGTTATGCTAGGGCGTCTTCCACGTATAGGAACACTCCTGATTCTATATATGAGTTCCATGATGATTTTACATCTACTAATATATTGCTGTCAATGTATAGAACTAGGGGTAGATCCATAAACGAGACTTACAACTCTCTTTCTTCTCTTTCTCTCCCTCTTACATTATATTTATCTTTTTTCTATTTTATAGGAGTTGGTTCTATACATGGGCGCTAGTGCTTCATAGGATCTGCCTCACAATGTACAGGGGCAGGTCCTATATGAGGGAAAAACATAGGGCCGTCTTCAAAACTCTGTTTGGATTGTCTAACTCATGTATAATGAAAATGAGATTCCACCAAAGCAGGATTTTAAGTTTGACCAAACAATCCAGATCAAATATAATATATTAAATAAATAAATTCATATTCAAGAAAACTAAAACTCTAAAAGATAGCACTTCCTCGATTTCAAATTACAACCCGATTTTGGCTTTCATAGATACATAGTGTTTGCTATGTATCTAGACATAATATATATGTAGGTCCATAGAAAAATTTATATATTTAAAAAAGCCAAAATAAATTATAATTTGAAATGGAGGGGGCAATTGCTTTGTATATGAATTAGGAAGCAAAATTTCAAATAAATAAAAATTCTATATCAAATACCATTAATAGATAGTTGAATTCAAAATTTAAAAAAATTGGTAGTTCATCACATATTTCATGGGAACTGTAATTAGTCAATTTGCATGTGCATCTCACCAAAATCTGATTTAAGAACTGACGGGGAAGCGATACAAAATCGCAGTTCAGATCTACGCTCCAGCTAGCTACGTTTTGTCATTTCATAAAATGGCCATCTGATTTTTTATATAAAATAAAATAAAATTAGAGGCAAATTTTGTAAACCAGTTAATTTTGGATTTTTTTCCAAAATATATTTTATTGGTTAGTATAAGTTTATACTCCTATTGAAAGTTTTTACATTTTGAAGAGTTTTCCTTATAAATTACTTAGTGTACCTGCAGTTCAAAACGGTTGTAGTTAAAGCCATTTCCAACTGGTTAGACAGTTTTTGTAGCATTAGCTTTGGCCAATAACTTGCTTGGATTGGTTCCGATTAGAACCACCATCATGTGGTAGCATTTTCAAGTATCAATCAGCCACTGCACGCACCATAACTGGCCTCCACTACAAGTTCAGCTTTTTGCATGGCATCCGTTGTATGAACGTCCTTCTGTACCCCTCGATGGCTCGATTCAAGAGTTAACATATGTATTTTTCGAATAAGTTAATTTTTTTTAAATTTGATCAATTCATATAAATAATTTTACCAGTGCAATCTTTTGATTCATGAGTGCTGCTCACGGTGTGGCTCATCTGGAAGGAGCGCAACTCAATGACGCCCTCGTGACGGTCGAACTCCTGGTGGCCCAGATCAAGGATGAAGCGAGTATGCGGACAAGGGCAGGTTGCGCTGATCCGCTTCCTGGTCACCATGCGATGGCCGATAGTGTTAGATTTGGTCGCCAAATAGTTCGTTGTGTAATTAATTTTTTCCTCTAGCTTTCCCTCTTGGTCATTCTGTTGCTAGAGGGTATGACTCTGTAATTTTTTTAATGAAAAACGTGCTGGAGTATACTTCTCGCTCCTTTGTTGGAATGGCCTAGGAACTCGAACTGTTGCTGCGTTGTGCTGTGCTGTGCTGTCGTACTAGCTAGGTCGGTAAGCTTGAGGTCGGTTCGAGTTCGAGCAGTGCCAAAATTTAACATTCTTGTCGCGGACCGCGCAGCTCCATCGGCGCTGGGCGCTGTCTGCGTGGCTTGGGCTGCGCCGCGTGTCCAGCAGGAATCCAGGAAGATCATGTCGGCCTGTTTGGGTGGGATAGCCACGGCGGGCAGCGGCCACGCGTCGACCGGCCGGCCCGCGCTGGCCCTGCGCCCCGGTCCACCTCACGGGCCACGTGCGCCCCCGGTTTTCCGAAACTGGCAATTTTACCACGTTGTGTAGGATCCTTTTTATGTGTGGGGACAGTAATATCCATCCATCCATTCCATCGTTTAGGGGAGAAAAAAAAGCATGGAGAAATTTGCCGAATCAGGGGGGAGGAACAAGTGCACGCCGCCAAAGGAAACGATCATACAACACCGGTCAAGGGTGCTCCTCCCCTCTGGGTCACTGGTAGGCGGGCCCCACCGAGCGAGCCCGTCGCCCTCTTCCCCCCGCATCGCCATCCCGGCCCCCGGGCTCTTGTACCTCCTCCGCCGCCGCCGCCGACGAGGAGGGGAACGGGAGGATTGGCTAGCAAGGCCTCGCGAGAAGCAACAAGATGCCGCGGCGCGGGGTGGTGGAGCTGCGGCGGATCGAGGACCGGGTGAGCCGGCAGGTGCGCTTCTCCAAGCGCCGCGCGGGGCTCTTCAAGAAGGCCTTCGAGCTCACCGTCCTCTGCGACGCCGAGGTCGCGCTCCTCGTCTTCTCCCCCGCCGGCAAGCTCTACGAGTACGCCTCCGCCAGGTTCTGATTCCCTCCCTCGCTGCCACACCTCATGTATTTATCCAGCTGCTGGTATATAGAAAGCCCCGGCCGCCCAGTCTGATGCCGTTCGGCGCCGGGCGCCGGCTAGCTAGCCGAGCCGCCACTCCACGCGCCCTGAGATGCACTGCGCCGCCTTGCATGCCCACGTACGCTTGGGGGCTCGTGGCGCGCCGGCCGGCGGCGCCACGCCGCCACCAGTTCTGGATCTTCTCCTGCTCTAGGCCCGGGCGCGTGCTCTGCTCTGGCTTCCAGGTGGTGCAGAGCAGCAGCTAGGCTCTTGCTCTGTTTTCTTCTGTGGGAGGCTCGAGCTCCAGACTTGGGGAGCGCGCGCCCGTTCAAGGTTGACTCCCCTGACTGACATAGATGCTGGCTGTCCTTTGTTTGCGCTGACTCCTGACTGCGTCCTTTGTTTTTTTACTGATGATGGTGGTGCGTGAGAGGAATGTCTGTCTTCTTCGCCGCCGTGGCTGCGCTAGCAAGATCTGTACAAACTGTACTTTGTACAAAAAAAAATTAGTTTATTTTTAAATGCATGACATTTAAGACAAAAAATTAGTTTATTTTTTAACTAAATAGCTTATCATAAACAACATATATTCGAGAACGGAGGTAGTATTTTGCTCTAGCGCTCCCCTCTGGTAACTCGACTGGCCTTCAATACATGTAGTGGCCTATGACCTGCGTCCTCTCAATCGTAAGCTTGGTCACTTGCACCTTGGGCTCGTTGCTGCCAGTGGCGGAGCTCGCGGTCAATCCAGGGGGTGCTACAGTGATTAATGGCCACACCAGGATTCTGACGTCGCGTTGCGATGCCGGAATGGGCCCATGGTTGCCGCTGAGGTTGTCTATAAGTTGCTCATCATCTGACTGATTAGTTTGCGTCTAGATGGTCACTTGGCTCATGCTTTATTGGACTAATTTGTGTGTGGTCTAAATTAGCTAGCTAATTTTGATTGAATGGATTGACTGTACTGCGCACCACTGCAGCACAGGCCTTTAGAAATTGTTGCAGCCCTCTATGGCCCCAACGGCGCTCCGCCAGTGGTTGTTGCAAGAAGTTAGCTATGCGGTACTCCAGCTGTACGTTGCTTGCCTCCCGTGCCTTAGGCCTTAGCGATAGGGACATGTAGCCGGCGCACCACCGATCATGCACTTGGCCTCTTGCATCTTCCCACTTGTCATTGCACGACATATTTTTGGTCCTGGTTCACTCATCCCTAGTGCTCCATGCTCAGATCTAGTTGCATTTTGCTCTCGCTCCTTGGTGCAAATGAGACGGGAATCATGTAGAGACCGACAAAAGGAATCAAGAGGAGCCATCAAGATGTGTTGGAAGGATCGAGGCATCGATCATCCACTCACGTGAAATTAAGCCTTGGGCATAGGGATTGGGATTTTGTTTTTATTTCTTTTGGCCCTAGCGAAAACATCAAATTTCATGAAATTTTGGAAAAAATGAACCAAGAAGTGTATCAATGTAAAAAAACAAAATTTCAAGCCAACAACATTTTTTATTATGACCGGAGAAGACCAAAATTTCATAAATCTGCAAATTTCAGCCAAATTTTTGAACATGCTTGGAGCCCTTGCTCATGGGTGCACTCATGTTTGGCTAATGTCAATTATTTTAGTCCAACTACAAAGTATATATATGTATATAAATTCTATACGACTAAAATTTTGACAAAATTGATTGGTGTTCCTGACTATTTCAGGAATCTTGCTAACCCCACCCTATTCTAAGGAAAAGTAAAAATTCTCAACATCCTAATATATCATTGGTTTTAGCATAGTTTTCATATATATTTGGCAAAGGCCTTCATTGTGGTGGCAGGTGGCTCCAACGAATGAAATCGGCCCCATGTATATGATCTCAATCCTCCTCCTCTAGTAACATTTAAAACCCTGGCGATGTGTGGTTTGAAATATGTAAAAACTTTGTTAATGTGTAGCTTCTAGTAGACCTATAAATAAAGTACTTTTTGTTAGTCACTCTTATATCATTTCATTTAAGTCACATAGATCATTTTTTGTGCCCTTTTTATTTTTATTCCATGTAGTTAACAATCAAACATATATGTAATAGTACTAGGAGGATACATACCAAAGGTAGTATAAAGAAACTACAAAGAAACTTAGCATAGTGACAATCAAACATTAATATACCAAATATGTATTATATATTAGATTTATCATGGAATATAATTTCATGCATACATTTTTTATAAATGTTGATATAATTATCCATAAGGTTAGTCATACTTAAAATAATTTAACTTGGGACAACTTATATTTTTCTTAGACATGGACATTACTTATTTTCACCAATGTCATATGGAAACAAATATTAAAAGGACTTATACTTATCACATTTGCGCTACCATATTATGGTTCATATGTAATATGCTATATAAAAATGAAATTATTCAAAAAGAAATTATGCTATATATGTAATTAGCTAATGGATGGCATATTTTCCTACACGTTTTCCACAATTCATTTTAGTGTCTAAAGCCATACAATTCTCCAAATAAAGTCACAATTGAGGTACCACATAATTTTACAAATAGAGATATGAAACTAAATCAAGTTGTAGAGGGTTCCACTTGTAGGGATATGAAGAAAGAGCTATCAACATTAATGATAATTCAATATGTATCTGGTGTACATACAAGGGAGAGAAAAATATAATTTTAAAATTGTAGAGATAGGTCAGAAGGTTGTTTCCATTTCTAAATTATTTAAATGAGTTATATTTGTTACTAGATGCAATGCCTATTCACTGTTGGTGAGATCCGTCTATTTTTTTAGCACTACCCTAGAAAGTGGAGGGCATAATGTCATAATCATACGCCTATTGGACATCCATATATTAGGTCACAATGCTAGTCATTGTGATTCTATAGCAACTAAGTACTTAGTCTCATTAACTATATGATTAATTTCTTGTTGTGTCATCTAATTATTTGGGCCAAACACTTTTCCCCTAATGCATATGGATCGAGCTGCAAAAAAAAAACTTCCATATTGATCTCTCCAAATACATATGACATGGAGATGATTATTCTTTGGCTTAAAGAAGAAAAATAGATTACTAATGCTTCTAAAGATTGGTTTTAGTGAGTTTATTTATGTTATTTGAATTGCTAATATATTACTAGCTATAACTAATTTTAGTAAGTTTATATAGAAAAGTAATTCAATTTAACCATGGTTATGATCATAGGTATCAGAGTTTTTTAAATTGATTCTTGTGCGATTATTTTTGCTAGTCTATAACACAAATCTTATATACATCATATCATGTTTTATATTTTATCATTATTATATATATGATCTCAATTCATAAAGTCCTTCTAATTCCCAATGCATCATATTCGGGGCACATATAGTTATTGTTGTGTATGCTTGAAATATGGCATGTGTGTACTTTTGTCTCAAATTTTGGTCATCGTAACCAATTATATTTGCATGAACTCCCATCATATTACATGGTCTACGAACTCAGCAAAGACACATCGATTCTTTTAATTTGTTGGAGAAAATATGAGATATTTGAAGAGAATTGCAACATATAATGGTGATCATGATGAAGAAATATATTTTCGTAAATGTTATAATTATATATGAATATGTTGTAGTTTCATTTTGTTTTATAATTCACCAGTTTAAATACTGTCATTTTGAATTCACTTTTGTTGATCTTTTTATCATATTGCAGTAGTGATATATATTTGGAAAAAGAATTAGAGTATATGATCTCATTTTATACTATAGATAATTTGCTATCTAAATAGTCTATTAAACAACCTTTAAAGATTAGACTATAAAGGATAAACCTTTAAAGATAATTCTATTTTTTTACAATTAAGGCAACAATCATAATAGATTATTTTTTTAAGTTTGCGACATCAAAGACACTTTTAATACTTAACATTGGTTCTTTACCCAATGTAGTGGTAAAAGTTTTACGGTACAGTCATCTTCAAATGGTATTCACATAACTATTATAATAATTGCATGACATGGTATATGACACTAATGTAACTTAACTATCTTAATAACACATTATGAAATTATCAAGTATTACCTTAATTCTAATGATAGATTAACACTTCTTGCTTCTGTATTGAAAGTTATTTGTGTCAAAGGATAATATTGTATAACCTTATAAAATAATTTTCGGTTAAGTGCCAACAATAGATAAGTATTTTGTATGTCAAAATATGCAAAGTCGCTGTAACACTAGTGTGCTCACATTTTTCTCAAATGAAAAACCATTATTTTTCATCATCTTACCTTTTCTACTCTAGGAAGCAAGGTTGTAATGTCAGTAGAGTTTATATGATATTTTTGTGCCGATGCAGTTGTGTTTGTTGTCCCAATGGCAAAGTTATAGCTTAGAGAAGTTGCCTACCTAATGTGGACTTGTTCTATAAGAACTCACTAGATTCTTCATTGATATTTTCGTCTTGAGCACCGAGGAAACTACACAATCCTCCAAGGACTAATAACTCACAAAAATTGTACTTAGACCTTTCCTTTCCTATGGCTGATTGTAAGGTAATGCCTTTTCTCCCTAGTTTTTTTAGGTAATGAAAGAAAATTCTGACTTCAGTCAAACTCTTTCGAGAATCAGACCGTAACCATTACAGAGGAGGCACGTGTTCCAAGTGAACATATAGCTAAGACATCAAAAAATATAATGTATCAAAGAAAAACACCAAACTTAAGGAAAAAACAAGAAATTCATACTACCCAACAAGCTATACTCTAGTCTTCGCGGCATGTTTCGTAAGTCAAACTCTTTCGAGAATAGAAAAATGTGACTTCAGTCAAACTCTTTCGAGAATCAGACCGTAACCATTACAAAGGAGGCACATGTTCCAAGTGAACATATAGCTAAGACATCAAAAAATATAATGTATTAAAGAAAAACACCAAACTTAAGGAAAAAACAAGAAATTCATACTCCCCAACAAGCTATACTCCAATATTCGCGGCATGTTTCGTAGAGTTGCGTGCAAATGAACCAACTTGTCCACCTTAGGTGAGAGTAGAACTGAAACAAAAGCCAAGTCAACAATAGGAAAGATAAGCAACTTCATATGTTGATTGACTCTGACTATCAAACCAAGACCGCAACAAAATCATCCACTATTAACAGAGAGCAAAGATGAGTTGGGCAACCACATTACCCACACGAAGTACATAACCACTCAAAAGGCTCCAAAACAATGTCTCCATCGAGGAAATGACGATGGTCGCCACTGTTGCTGCCCAGAAGGGCAAAGTTTTCACTGGGATCTAGTGATAGGGTAGGGTTTGGACACAAAAGTAGCGCTGACAAGAAGGAAAACAAGACCCAAAGACATTATCGCCATGGCTTTTGCCGGTATGCCATGACCCACCACAACATAGCCCCAAGGGTCGACGAGACGTGTCCTATACCGCGCCAACACCAATCACCATAGCTAAGCGGACCTTCTCACCTTTGTCTCGTAGAAATGCTAGTGCTAATGAAAAACCTCTTCTCTCCAAACATGGTAATCTAGATATCTAAATTGGGTGCTATCAAGGATCGTTAATTGTTTCACTTTGCACATTTTTCTGTCATCCAAGAGATTTATAACCTATGAAGACCATATTTGTACTACCCATCTTTTCCCCCAATAGGATGTCCATTGCCCTTTGCCTTGAAAGCTATAGAAGCCTTTTCTTCTTCCTCAAAAGCTTTGCAACTATCTAAGCCAAACCCATACAAATTTGCTTAGATCCAACGGTCTTATAAGTAATGCCTAATTTGCTCAATAACCTATACGTAGAATATTACATATGATCTATTTAAGCATCATGGTGATTGAATAACATCGTGGCCTTCTCCTCCTTGCATTTAGTGACTAAAAGGCAAAACAATACGAAACATAAGAAGCCCACGTATATATAAAAGAAGTCCCACGGCTTTAAATCCACTAGTAAACTTATTTGACATGACATTGTCCTAAATGTGGACTTCAATAAATCTGTAATAGTTTTCTATGCTCCTAAAGCAATCACAACCTTAATTAGTTCTAGCGAAACAGTGACTCAAAAACATTCAACGACTAAGTAGAGTAAATAGTAATTCAGTAGAATAGAGATGAAACTATAAAAGATGTACTTACGTCCAATGGAATGTGATTGGCAACAGCATGAGCTCAACTTTGTTCCAGGGAATGGCCTGTATCAAAGCCTTAGACTTCAAAAGCACAAGGGAATATTTCGATAAGACATTCCACCAGAAAGTTCAGGATCTATATCATATAATAAACCCCTCCTATTAAACTGGCTCCATGGTGTTTCATGATGCCGCGCCGCTGTCGTCGGTGAGCCGGCCAGGCCCCAGAAAGGAGGGGGCAGGTGCCATTGCGCGCTTGGCTTCTCGGTGGCGCGTACAAGTGCCAGCGCGTCGACGGGTGGCGCCGCCGCCCCACGCGTCGACACGTTCTTCCTGGGCGGCGCGCGGACGAGCGGTGTCGTTTGGGTTTTTCTCGCTTTCTGATCAAAGATTTGGAGAAGAGGAACCGGCTCTGGCTGGCACGTTAACCGTTCGATGCGCCTAAGGGCAGTCCCAACCCATAGGTATGGTCAATACTGCCATGTTAACAAGACATCACTTTAGACACTACATTCTCTAACCCATGATTTCTTAGGATAGATCATTAATAAATTCATCATCTTTTCTATCTACCAATCATATTTGTTCTTTTTCTATCGTGAAGACACTGTCCTCTCTCAATGCAAACTTTGATAGTGTCCTATGCATAGGTTCTCGTGTCGACACTGGGTCTTGCATGAGACCCAGTTTCTTCCTCTTTCCACACTCTCTTATTTAATACAGTACCACACAGGCAAAAAGTCCTACGTGGCAGCCTAATTAATGCTATGAAAACCATCATACATGGAGGGTTGGGACTGGCCTAAGAAGCCTAGGAAGAAAAGGCAAGGCCTATACGTCCAAGAGCAAGGTTAATAATAGAGACAAATGATTGACTATTAGACAAGATATAAGAGCCAAGTCATACAATAGTGATTTATTACTTATTTACACATTACTAACTTTTTGTCATTTGTTATCTTCTCTTTCCTATTCACGATCACGTCCCCTCTCATATGGCCCCACCTAGCCCGTGCTCAGCTTGTTGCTGAGAGTCAAGCTCTCTTCTCTCTCCTCCTTTTTCTCTTCTACATCAGCAAAAATATTAATTTGTTTGGCTATAAGACCATTATTGTACTTGCTCTAACCCGCCTTTGCCATTGATAATCTAACATGGTTTTAAAAACCGTCAAATATTATTTTACGTTAAAATAGAAGTAACGCTCGGTGTCTTCAATCTCTACTATCTAAAAAGATATACTTAAAGTTCTACACGACCGATCTGGCTACTCTTTGCATTAGATCAATCTCAATGAAGAATTTTATTGCACTAGACCAATCAACAATGAAAACTAAGTAACTGTACCCAATGGATATTATAGAGACGTCGTTCCATTAATTTTCTCATAAAGAATTTATCAAATCAGCAAATTTAGAAATTATTGATTTAGCTAATTGTTAGAGCTTAACTTTAGCCACCTAAAGATTTAGCTAGGGATGTTTGGATCCTCCAGCTCATTGAAAAATCATATACTTTCTTTTACGTGCATCTAAAGTTTAGCTGGTTTTTAGCTGCTCCCATTTAAATCTCCGACTGTCAAAATTTTACAGCTAAAGTTAAGCTTGTAGATCTAAATGGGACTTTACTGATATGGCATAGAAATTAATGCTCATAAAACTCTCCATTAAGATTGGCCTTAACCGAGTGATCTCATCTCACCATTGTTGTGGTCCTGAGGAAGTCAACGGAGGAATATGTATGCCGTGCATATGTAAATTTTTTTGACAATTACATGTAAGTTGTTTTTAGGAAAAAGTCTAGATTACTACAGTCAAGTATGGATAAAGTCTGAATAACCCCTAAAGTATGTTTTGGTTCATTTTACACCCTAAAGTATCTCAATCGGTCCAATCTATCCCTTCAAAAGATTTGTCTTTTTTGTTTCTCCTTCTACAAGTGGTGTTTTAAGTTAAAGATTTGTTGAATGATAGAGGACCACATAAAGTATTTTTAGAAAATATAATATGAATTTTCATCATTATTTGAAAAGGCTATCATCCTACAAATTTTTAACTTAAAAACGGTTTGTGTATGGAGAAACAAAAAAAAATCAATTTTGCGAAGGTTAGATTGGATCAATTAAGATAATTATGGGTGTAAATGAACTAGAACATACTTTAGGGAATTATCTAGACTTTGTCCATACTTAGGATACTTGGGATAGTAATTTAGACTTTTTTTTCTTTTTTTTTGTAATGTATCTGCATGTAGTTGTTTTTTAATAACTATACAACTCGATCTAGTATTAACATATTATATATTAATTCATATAGCCAAAAAATAAATAGTTGGTTCAACTCTTTTCTATAAATTAATAAGATCGTAAAGTATTAATAATTTTTGAAGAGTATCCCAAAATGTGTAACTAAAACCAGGGATAAAGACACTTATTCATCCTGTATTTGATTGGCCACAAAAGATAAGAGAGTAGTGAAAAAAAAGAACAGAAAGGCAACACAAAAAGTTTGTTATCGTACAAGTATCCTGTAACTATGGTCAATCAAGTCCTCGTAAAAAAGAACTGCTTCCTCCATATTGTAATATAACACATTTAAGATTTCAAAATTTATATTCAAATATAAGATATTCTAGATACATTCAAATCATTGTTCATTTAAATCTTCATCAGAGTTAGCATAGTTTGTTTGTTGACTGGGTGCCTAGTTTCCTATTATGAGCGAGCGTTATCAGGTCAGTCTTAATGAGAATTTATGGGGAGTTTCATGATATTAAATTGTACGCCAAAGTCAATGAATTTGCTGACGTGACAGGGTTATTTTTGAATAGGTAGTTTTATTCCGATGAAACTCATCTAGCTCGGTTACCAAGTTTCCCGTCTTGATAGTTATGCCCCGAAACCATGCGCTGCGATTGGCTTTAAAACAACTAGACATTTTCGTAAAAAAAAACAACCAGACATACAATTTCTCAAGTTATAACTCAGGTTGTATACGTATTTTGCTGGTCTCACTAATCTATATATTTAGAATGCCACAACTTTCAAAGTTAAAACTTAGGGTTATATATGTCTTTTGTCAGTCTTGCTGGTCTATCGTATTCATAGTACCTTTAGGATGACTCAGGCCAGTCTCAATGCACAGTTTCACTACACGGTTACCTAGATCAGAAACTAGATAACTGTGTCAAAGAAGTTTCATGGTGATAAAAAACTCCTCTCACATCCCGTGAAACTCTTCATTTTCTCTCATATGCCACATCAGCACATTTAATACCATGAAACTCCCCATGAAACCCCCACGAAGACCGGCCTTAGGCCAGTCTCAATGAAAGTTTCGTGGACACAATTACCTAGAGTGACACATCATCTAAATGTGTTTGAAATTAGGATGAAACACATCCCTCTCAATGCATAGTTTCATCAATTATTGTTTCCTAGGTCACATGCAAGACACAAGCTGTCTAGGTAATTGTGTACATGGAGTTTCATCACCATGAAACTCATTTCACCTCTCTTAATTAATACAGTGACACATCATCAAAAATACTGACATGACAGTCAATTTATTATTCATGAAACTCCCACTGAGACTGACCTTATAATTTGAGACACAATGAGCAGTATCAATAGAGTAATTATGGTGATCAATCAAGCAATCATCACCATTAGCTTAGGCTGCAACACCTAGGCAACCCAGCCAGTCGATTTTGGTGGCTAAATATATACTCTCTCTGTTCCATAATATAAGACGTAGTCAAACTTAACACAATTCATAAGTTAAATGTTTGACTCTTGACATCTCTCAAACTATGATGTTTGTAGCATCAAAATCAGAGTTATGTATAAATACTTTAAAACACAAATCTAATGATACTATTTTTGCTAGATACTCCCTCCATTCTGAAAAAACTGACGTTTAGAATAGCGACACGGTCTCCAAAACACAACTTTGACCTCTTATTATTATAAAAATATTTATCAAAGAGTGATATATGTATACTTTTATGAAAGTATTTTTCAAGACAAATCTATTCATATAGTTTTCACGTTTGCAGACTCAACAACTTAAAAGTTATTGATGATTTATATTCCCAACGTTTGACTCAAACCTTGTCCTAAACGTCAGTTTTTTCAGAACGGATGGAGTACTTCAAAACCAGAGATACGTAAACTAGGTAGATTAATTAATTTTTAAAGTCTAAACCTCGAATTACGTGCGTGTTAAAAGTTTTTTTTCTTGGAAATTGGAGTGAAGTGAGATGCGTTGCATTGCTGCCAATAGCATTGCAAGTTGTATCCGCGTCCACGGTGTTTTGCCCGGGCAGCGCCCTATCCTAGCTGGACGCGCGGCCATGCCGACGTGGTCGACCCCCCTCCTCCTGGCCGTCGTGGCCGTGCGCAAATGGACAAGTGGGCTGCTTGCTTTACTTCCACGCTCCCTCTCCTCTGGAGAGCCCCTGCATTCCCGGCCGAATTCACGCTCGTACCGCCACCCCAGAGAAATGGACCGCCGCGGGCCCCATCTGGGCCGAGTCGAGAGGATAGGTACGAGATAGAGGAGGAGCGGCGGCGCGCGGTAAATCCATATGGCTTCGCAGAGATTTTTTACCGAACTATCTTCTTCCCGTTGGAGATTCGTGCAACGGTTACGGATTCACGGCGTGCGGGTGTCGGATTCGTAGCGCGCCGATGGAGAATTAATGAACAGGTGTCAGCGGTCGAGTGGAAGGACGAACAAGAATATAATCCGACTTCCAACATTTAAATACGATTTTCTCTTAAACCGTTAATTCTTTTTCAAATCCGTTTGAACCACCATGTTATTTAGAATTAATACAACAAAATAAGGGCATGTTTGGTTCCAGAGACTAAAATTTTAGTCCCGTCACATCGAATGGAAGAATGCTAATTTGAAGTATTAAATATACATTAATTAAAAATGCATTACATAAGCGAGGACTAATTTACGATACGAATCTATTAAACCTAATTAGTCCATGATTATCTAATATAATGCTACAGTAATAATTTGATAATTATGTACTAATTATAGGTTAATTAGGCTTGTTAGGTTCGTCCCACGAAGTATATATGACTTATACATTTAGTTTTATAATTAGTTTATATTTAATGCTTCTAATTGTCACTTATCTAAGGGACTAAACTTTAGTCCGTAGGATCCAAACACACCGTAAGATCCAATATATGTATATTTTTATTTTATATGTGTATATTTTAGAATCGATATTTCTAATATGCTATTTCAACATTTTGAATAACTATCCCAACATTTTATAAGTAGTGCTTCAATATTTCCACACAAATATTGATCTAGTTTATCCTGCATTATTTCAACACTTTAAATATATTAATTTAATTTTTATATGAAAAATGTTTACGACGTGAGGATATTTCTCTAGCCTACATCGGGTTTAACGACGCGATAATGGTAAAAGTCTGTTCGCCGCGTGCTGCTTTATTTTCTTGACGCGTATGCTCGTTGGTGAGCTTCTTTTCCTCGCGCGCGCTATAGTGGGCTTGTATACCACCATGCTTAACGGGTGAACGGAACCCGCGTAGGAGCGCGGCGGGCCCTCCTGTCGCGCATCCCTCTCGTCTCGTGACGTCCACGCCGGCCGGCCACCCGCGCCGCGGTTTCCAAATCCGGAAAGAAATTTTACGGAGTACTCCGTATATACGCACTGTATAGCGTCCAAAAGCTCGGGAACAAAATACACAGCGGTGAAGGGTGATTCGTGACAAAATGCAGGGGAGCCGTATCGGTGTAAAGGGCCCGGCGTCGCGGTCACTGAGCGGCGGGCCCCGTCCGCCGGGGCGCCCGTCCCTCTCCGGCGCTAGCGGCCCAGGCCCCCTCGCGCCGCTCCGCTTCCGAGCCACGACGAGGCCGAGAAGATTCCCGAGGGAGGGAGGGACCTCGGAGTCGGAGGCGATGCCGCGGCGCGGGCGCGTGGAGCTGCGGCGGATCGAGGACCCGGCGAGGCGGAAGGTGCGCTCCGCGCGGGGCTCCTCAAGAAGGCCTTCGAGCTCTCGCTCCTCTGCGACGCCGAGGTCGCGCTCCTCATCTTCTCCCCCGCCGGCAAGCTCTACGAGTACGCCTCCGCCAGGTTCTAATTCCATCCCTCCTCTTCTCCCCAGCCTTTGGATGAGATAAAAGTGCTCGTAGAGATTGCGCCGCCCACCAGATCGATCGAGACGCCGCGTGCTGCTCTGTTGCCTTCGATCCCGTTTCGGCGGCGGCGGCGCGAGTAACCTCGCCATGTGCTCGACACTGTCCCCGGCTCGCGTCGCCACCTTGCATGAACCGGCCCTGTGTGCGCGCCGCCTGTTCCGGATCTTGCTCTCATCCGGGGTCCGGCCGGATGTGCTCTGCTCTCGCTTCAGAGTAGCCGGAAACAGCAGCGAGCAGTTTCCTCTCGCCATGCGCATGGGCTTCGCGGGGGGCTCGAGACATGAACAGCGCGCGCTCGTGAGGTGGGCTCTTGGCACAGCGCGCGCTGACATGGAGGGAGCTCCTTCTTTTCCTTTTTTTTTTGCCTTCACTGGTGATGATAAGGATGAGATGGAGACGAAAGTGGGCTTTATTTGGGCCGATTAGTCATCAGATTTGTACTGACGGCCTCTTTGTCTCGTTGCTTTGACACCGAGAGCTCACACATCCATGATAAAAAAGAATCCATTTAAACGTTAAGTGGCATTCTCTGTTGTTTTCTGCAAACGCATGATTGTGATAGTACTATTGGTTGTACTAGCCGGACACAGTATATAGTGTGGTTGTTGGCCTCTTCTACGGGTAGAGGGACGTTTGTATGGATGGCAATTTCCCCGCGGGGATCCGACCCGAACGGGGCAAGGCCGGGGGGCAAATTTCCCCCTCAGGGAAGCCGGGGCGGGGCCCCGAAACAATAACGGGGCGGGGACGGGGAGGAGTTTTCCCCCGCGGAGCCATCACGGGCCCCGAAATACTTATGGCCCATAAGAAACGCACGGCTTAGTAGTCCAACAACTCAAGTCCCCGGTGTATATAAACAACGCTCTTCTCAAACCCTAGCCCTGCTCCCATTTCCTCTCTCTACCGCAGCCGCCACCAATCCGTCGCGCACTCTCGGTCGTTTACTCGTTCCTCGTCTCCTTACTCTCACCAGAGGGCACAAGAACGCCGGAGGTGCTGCCACAGTGCCGCGCGGACGAAGAAGGGCAAGTGGCCAAGCGATCAAGCGCCAACACGCTACTGGTTGCTCACGCTACTGGTTGCTCTGTTCACACCGTCCACGAAGACCGCCGCTCCTTCCCGAGTCCCCATGCAAGTCCTCATCCATCTAGGGGTCAATTAGTGTTAGTCTACTTTCAGTAGAAGTGCTAATATGCTCGATTTGCTAGCTTCTTAGCTTTTGCTTGTGAGCATGCAGTGGAATCTACAAATACTTGATGTACTTGGATCTGTTAGCTTGTGCATGTTCTATGCTCGCTTGGATTTGTTAGCTTCTATTGATTTTTTTTGTTTTTAAATTTCAGATTTTCACGATCTGTTTGCTGGATGGTTGTTCCCCACGGGGATCTGTCGGGGTTCGGGGACACGACGGGGACGGGGACGGGGCATGTTTTCTCCCCGATTGCAGTTTCGGGGCCGGGGCGGGGATTCAAGATCGGGGATTAGGGAGGGGACGGAGAGCGTCCCACCGGCCCTGCCCCGCCCCGTTGCCATCCATAGGCATTTTCTAGGGGTAAATTTTTTTCAATTAGAAAATTCTACTTTGGAACAATACTATTTATTTTTGTTTCTTTGTTGTACTCCCTCCGTCCCATGAAGAATGCAGTTCTGGTATTTTTCAGACATATCAGTGTTGCTGGTAAAAGACCATGCTACCCTTAATAACTGTGTTAACCCCACCAATTTAGGTATGGAGGTTGTTGGTGCATGCAAATAATTATTATTTTAAAAATAAGATAGTTAGTTATCATTAGAATTGCAGTCTTTTATGGGATTTGTTTTAATCTCAGAATTGTACTCTTCATGGGACGGAGGGAGTAGTCATTAAGAGTTCCCTGCCCGATTTCCATTATAATAGTTTCTATAAGTTGTAAAAAATGATTCTCTTAAAATTGTAAAATTGGTCCTCCTTAAAATTTTTTACTATATTATAGGAATACAAAACTTTGATACAACAAAAGCCATAAATAGAATGGGGTTATGAATTCTTTTTTTTTACATTGAGGCCAATGCTATTGCATAGTACCATGTTGCATTCGGTGCTACAAAATCATATAAGCATATCGGGGAATGTCGTATTGTTGTTCTAATGGTGATTCCCATTGGGAAATTTCGTATGGCCGTTTCCAAGAGTTCAACATATGTAAGCAAGCATTTAGGTAATGATTGGAATTGTTTGTTTCAATAATTTGTTTTATTTTTTATTGTATAAAGCCATTCTCCAACAATGACACCTTAGCTAGTTCATAGGAATCCGACTCCTCATTTTGCTTACATGGAAGAGAGAAGTCAAGGGATATCTTCTTCAAGGGTTAGCTCATTGAGAGAAAGTGGGCTCCACGCTTTATTGATGGAAGTGGTTGTAGTACCCAAGATGCTTTGAGAAATGTGCTTTTAGACAAATTATTGGAGATGCAATCTCCTGTATAAGATGAACAAGCTCAGAGCCAGTGTACTACCTTAATCATTGAGGATGGCCTATACAAAACAAGAGAACATTTATGTTGAAAATCAGGCCCTAGCGGTTTTATCTACATGAACACATTCCTTCTCTCTCTTCATTATTGCTTTACAAGCTCATAAAAAATACTAGCATAACACTATTTAATGAAAATAAAATCCCAACTGATATGCACCTTATATTAGGCTAACCCTAATGGTAGGGTTCATGTTATGTTTTCAAGAATGACACATAAGCATAAATCCTTCTTGCTGCTAGTTGATATAGCTCCATTAAATGCATTGCTTTATTTTTTTTGTTAATTGGCTATCCTTAAGAGAGGGTAAATGGGTTGGAAGAGTGCAAATGTGGAACGATTTAGATGAAACCCCTCCATTCTCTCTTTCGTCTTTCTTTGCTACATCTTACAAACACTATAATTAGGGCACATACAATGGGAGACCTTTGAGGCCATTTGCGTAGTGCCAGGTGAGCGGACGAATCTGAAGTGTGCACGAATAAATGAAGGAAGAGACCGGTCTCGTCGACAGCTTGCTAGTTGCTACCATGCCAAGTAACAACTTCAACACCCGTTTGAACAAATTGGTGCCATCCACTTTGAATAGAACGAGAAATCAGCTAACTTCCCACGTGTTCGCCTCCCATTACATTGCGTCGTCCCTTCTGCTGACTGCCATGCTGTGCTCCTCTTCATCTAGATCCACGCATATGCCATGACACCCGTGGGCTGTCTCACATGATAGGAGACTGTCTTTTTTTGGGTGGGTATAGGAGAGAGGAGATTAAATCCTTTTGAGAAAGCAATGGCAGAGTCCAAGAGATGACAGGAGAGAGACATGTTTATTTACGATTTGGCCATTGCCATTGTGCAATACAATTCTTTCAAGATATTTTTCAAAAATGAATCATTTAGAGATGCATAGAGATATAAATAAAATAAATGCATTTTAGCTCAAAAACAATGTAAACCATGCATTGTGAAATAAGCCATAAAATGTCATACAAATATCAAATTTATGCTTTATCATTATAATCTACTAGCAGAGTGCACGTGCGTCACGCACATGTACGAAAATAGGTCACACAAGGTTTGACGACTTTATACAATTATTAGGATACACAAGTTTTGTCCACTTGACATTAAAATACGAAATACAAGTTTGGTCCACTTGACAATAAACATACGTTGTTACTAATATATAAATAATATGGGATAACTTTAGAAAACAAAAATACTCATAAAAACAGAGATGGTTGCTGGTGGTGGCTAGACAACACCGGTAAGAGGATGTCAGGTGTATCTGCCTAGTTTGACGTAATCAATTTAATATATTAATTCATATATTAATAAATTTAACAAAACCATAAACATTGGAATATCTTTATTAATCACTCAAAATCAAGACTCCCTTACATGTTTTATTTATATATATAATATAAAAGGAAAGTACTATTCTTATTATACTACCATAGATCATGCATCAATCCAGGTCAATATCCAATCCGCAATGGCAGTATTTCCCAGCATCGGCAATGTCATGTTCCATACGGTTTGCATTGATCATGTAATCAAATACATACTTTATGGAACGACAACCATTTGGCCTCCTAGCACCTGGATGTAGGGTCATGATCTCATTTGGTCTTGCGGCGGCAACAGTGAAGCAGCATATTATGCAAGGAACGATACGGTAATCGCAGATTGATTTGCAACCAACATTCATGAATGTACAGTCCAATGAGAAAATTAAAAAAGGACCTACGAGGGATGTGACGCGTGCGTATCTTGAGGCCTGCGTACGTCATCCTCCGGCGCGGCGATGCGGAGCAAGAACATCCACTGTCGGCGTCGGTGGGGGAAGATAAGACAACAGTCTGTCGAGACTCAAGATACAGTGGATGGAACGGGGACGGGAGTCGAAAGAAAACCCTGGAGTTTTCTGGACAAACGTCGTGTGTACTGCTACCGCTGGAGTTTTCGTTGTGGCCATGCTGTCGGGTGGTCATCGTTGGCTTTCTAGCAGAGACCTCCCGTGCATATGCACGCGTATATGCATCTACACCAACGATGCAGCTCCATGCAACGAACCAGATCGCCTAAACAGAATAAAGAATCTCACCGTGGGCGTGAGCTGCCATGTGGACGACGGCAAAGTTGGCGAGGTTGCCGGCGGTGTCCGCGTTGCTGTTGCCGAGATCGCCGAGGCTTGATGGGGTTGCCGGCGGCGGCCGACTCACCGACGGAGATGGAGAGCTTGCGCTTGACTATCAGGTTACCCGCGTGTTATCTTTATTAATTATGGGGGTTATTTTAAACTATTTGATTGGTGGGTACACGCAGTGGGTAAAGAAATTTTATGGTGAGAAAAGTAATACAAAAACGACAGAAAACTCTTTAGAAACATCGTTTTTGAAAAACTTTCCACGTCTTTTCCACCGTTGGACCTGACATGTGGGTCCTCCGTGAGGGGTGGGTGAATTTTTTTGGTTGAGAAGTGTTTTCAATTCTACTGGATCCTTATAGTATAGATGGATCTAGGCATAGATTAATTAGTTAACAAACAGCTTCAAGTCAAGTCATCATACAAGTTATTTGTACCACCATCTCTTTGGCATTGCAAGTTCTTACAACCATCATCCATCTAAATTATTATATGTACCTTTAATAAGGACAACTTTATCAAAGAGTAGCCTTAGGAGCTATAAAATAATTAGCATCCATATAAGATAATTCTTATTTATTTTGTTAAGACAAGCCTGTGGCAAAAAATTGTCTCTATTGTTTGAGTCTATTAGATTCATATTCAAATTATTGTTACATTAATTTTTGGTCAAAAGCTTGTCCTAACAAAAAATCTAATTACGCCTTCTAAATAAAAATGAAGGTATTGATTGCTGCCGCATGTGCCTATGGAAGTGAACCAGCAAAAAACATAAACCTTTTATATCACAAAAATAGAATATAAATAATGTAAGTATTGCAAAAAACTTATCCTAGGCGAAACAAAATATGCCTTGTAAATATGTTGGTTGTTGCATTGTGTTTATGAAACTGTTCCAAAATAATTTGATTTTGTGCTAAAATACTAGAATATGCATGAGATTATTTTGCACAACAATACAATTATACTCTATCTTTCTCCTATTGAATTCTTTGTCGTTTCACAAGCAATTCTATGTTGCATATATTAATGAATATAACATTGTATCATTCACTATTTGTACCTTCAAAGGTTTCTAGTTGATTTCCACTAATAATAATTTCTCAAAGCAAATGTCAGTAAGATGATGTGTCCAAAAGTTTTTCGGTGCATTGGGATATGGTATTTAAATAAATAAAAAATTTGAATTTATATCCTACATGATCCTCATTTATTTTTCCTCTTATTTTATATCAATTACTAGGTCGACATCTAAAGAGATGATAAAGCTATATATAACATAAGAGCTTATACCGTTAGCTTCTATGAAAAGTAGGCCCTCGGTTGGCTTCCTCTTGTCTCATTTATAGGGTCATTTTAGTTGTGATTTATAGTAACTACTGATTTGATCACTAGTTATTTGATTATTTGTGTCACTTACCTGCATATGTTTTGTAGATGTCCACATGTTCGCCTAGTCAATTCATCTCTGCCTAGGCGCTTGTTGCCACCCGCTTTGCCTACTTTACACCCAACTCTTTTTTTAATACTATTACTCAGATTTTTGTTGATAGTGGTCAATGATCATACATAGCTATGGAAATCATTTAATGTTGTTTTTCCGGTCGATAATCTAGCACTAATAGCATGGAAGAAAAGAATTTATACTATGTTCTATTTCGTTGCATTTGATTTGACTTTATTATGTAATTATGCATTAATGACACACAAATGTATATTCTAGTGCAATACATGATTGCTATGTTTCATTCGAATGTGGTCGTTGTCTATTTTGCACGTATCAGTTCCAAGACAGTTATAGACCTTTCTGTTTACATGGAATCCTACATTGGTTGCATGGAACTAGGCAAAGACACATTACTTCATTTATATTTATTATAGATACAAGAATTTGGTGCAGCTATAAGGTTGTAGGATAAATTACATCAAGACAGCGGTGACGCTTATAATACCAAAGTTGCATAGTTGTTGTGAGCATATATTGACATGCTAAAACTTTATGCTCTTGTTTGAAATGTTGTATCTTCAAATTTATAGTTTTCTCATCATTTTATAGTTTATATTTGAGGGTAACTTGAACAAATGTGTCATAGGCTCTTTCTATAGTACTATAACTTATCTTTTTCTAATTTTTGTGATTGGAGTTCTCATGACTAAATATACAGTCTATTAATAACTCTTAGAGACCTTAGCATAGGAAAGAGAAAAACCTACAATAAACAAATAAATATAGGAAAAGTGATGAAAATATTGGATAGCAAAATATTATGCGGAAATAATAAGGGCACCAATAAAATGCTAGCCAAACTTATAATGGAAAAAGTTTGACCAATTGTTGAATATTTATAATTGTTTATATAAAATGATTGTTACACTAAGCCATACATTTAGCATTGGTCTTTGTTTTCGCTCAGGGCACATACTTCATTGACGCTATATCGTTGTTAGACATTAAACATTGCATGTTGCTTGAGCAATCATTGTTAACCAAGATAGATCACAAAAACACATTCTTCGTCATACTACTATATCTTTCCATTGTACAATATAGTTTAAATAAGACAAAATTCCAAAATAGAACTCAATTTCTTCCTTAACCCTGAAAGGGTTTTCCTCCTTTTATAATGAGAAATGGAGTTAAAAGTTCGTGTCAAATAAAGGAGGAAAAACTTTTTAGGGCAAAGGAAGCAATTGAGTTTTGTTTTAGTGTCAAAGAAGAAATTCTCTTTCAAGTAATTCTATTTTATAGCATTGAAACCTAGTATACTGGCTTAAACAAACGATACTATACTCCCTCTATTCTACTACATCTTTCCATAGTCTTGAAAATAACTTTTGATGATGTTTGTCTGCTTATAGTGTAGTTACTGCAAAATTTTCGATATAAATAAATTGGAATTGAAACAAAATCCTGATTATAGTGATGGGTGTGTTGAAAGAAGACTCGCTAAATTGCAATAGTTGGTCGCCCTACAATTAAATAACCTTATTATGCTCACATGATATTAAAGAAAAATGTGTTAAACCACACTAACATCTAAGTAGTGAAATAATTGTTTTTTTGTTCTATGTGCGTCGCTATTTTGCTTGAAACTTAGCTTTGGAGCCTTCTTTTCTTTAAATTATACTTAAATTTCCTAGGAAACATATGCTTTAGGTAATTAGTATTATGTTTATTTGTTGAATACTAACTTATAGATATTAAAGTCATTTATGATATACTTAACTTTCCTTAAAAATTATAATAAATCAATCCATGTGATACATAACAGACATAGTGACTAAGATATGGTTATACTTGCCTCATGTGTCAAAGCAAGAAAAGTCAAATCAACACTACAAGCGATTTCACAAGATACTTGGTGAATCACTATTTTCATTAACACACTATTCTTCCGCCTCTTAGCTAAAATTGGGGATTGCGGGCCCAACCTTGGTTTCATTTGTAGAGTTTAGATATGATTTATCTATGCACTCCTCATATTTGTTGACCTCACGTGGATTCTACATGAGAAAACTCCCTTTTCTGTGTGGATATGATACATTCTAAGAGCCTGGTTTAGGTCTTTGCTCATACTTCCCTTGGACAGTTTCATAGTTTCCTTTGTTGCCCCAAAAGTATCTAGAGGTCTTTTCGTGCCGTGAAAACTCATCATTGCAGGTAGTTCTTAGGTCATGTACGCACTCGGCTTACCATATATTTCAGATATGATTTGTCTTTTCAAGGCACTCATATTTGTTGGCCACAAATGATTCTATTGAGAAAGCTCCCTTTCCTATGTAGACATGATGGCTAAGAGCTCCTTTTAAATCTTCGCTCGTATTTTCCTTGAATTTTTTTTGGCATATTTTCCATGACCTACTAACTCGGACACATCGAGCGGAGCTCTTTTGTTTTCTTAAAAACTCATCTTTGGAAGTAGTTCTTAGGTTACATACGTACTTAGTAGCTTATGATAGAATTCATATAGGAATTGCCTTTGCAAGGCACTCCTTATATGTAGACACGATGCATAAGAGCTCACTTTTTAAAACTTTGCTCGTATTTTCCATGACTTGTTGCATACTTTCCTTTACTTGCTGCCTCGTACCATCTAGCTGACCACTTTTGTTGTCCCAAAAACTCATCATTGGAGGTAGTCCTCATGCTATGTACTTATTCGACTTACCATAGAATTCAGATGTGATTTTTCGTTGTGAGACACTCATATTTGTTAGCCCTATGCAAATTCTCTTTGCGAAAGCTCCCTTTCCTATATAGATATGATGCCTAAGAGCTCACTAGTCTTCTATCATGTTTCTCTTGACTTCTTGCCCTAAACGCATCTAACAGAGCTCTTTTGTTTTCCTAGAAACTTAGCATTGCTTGTTGTTTAGGATTGTATGTACTTGGCTTACCCCTTGTCAATGTCCTCTCATAGCTAGAGTTCTCAAGTGGCTAGAAGCTAGGACAACACCTCCTCAATTTTATATGCAATATGAGAGGAAGGGAATGAAAAACAAAATAGGAAAAATAATGTGAAAACATAGGGAAAAGATAGTGGAGCCTTCGTTTATGGACATAGCGGTACAAAGAACCTACCGTTACTTTGGAGTAGTGCAACATGGTCACGAGATTTAAACACTTATTTTGGGACGGCGGGAGTAGATGAGATGTTATCATGCTGTTACTACTGTACTTATTTGACAGGAGTAGGGTTGATTATTCACTTGCATAACTGTCTAGTAACTTCTCTTTAATTCATGACTGAAAAATATATAATGGCTCAATTTTTAATTTTTTTTCTATGCAGCATGAGAAGGGCGGGCTTGATGCAGCGGTAGAGCCTACCGTCTGTAACCGGAAGGTCCCGGGTTCAAGCCCCAGCCTCTGCATATTTATGCGGGTAAGGTTTGGGCGCTATTACAACCCTTCCCCAGACCCCGCACGGTGCGGGAAGCCTACGGCACTGGGTACGCCCTTTTTTTTCTATGCAGCATGAAGCTAGAAATGAAAACTCGTGAACTTCAAGAGAAACAGTGGCGCAAACCATTTATGAGAACTAAACAGAGTATAATAGTAATTTGGAAGAGTAGAGGTGAAACCTAAAAGTCTGGTTTGGAATGTGACGGGGACTGGGGCATTGGCTCAACTTTTTTGGCCTGTCAAAGGCCCAAACATGGAAAACCATCAGGAGAGGGAATGCTACAATAAAGTGTATTGGATTGGAAAGTTCAGTGTATAAATCATAAAAAATACCTATCCCCAACCAAACTTCTGCAATTGTGTTGCATGAGTTGAAGATAAAATGATTTTCCGAGAGGTTATTATGCATTAAGCTAATATGTATTCTTTTTGTTTTCCTTTCCAGCGTAGAAGATACATATAATCGCTATCAGGAACTTGCCGAGGCAGGAGGAAATACGAATGGAGATCGAAATAGAAATGATGTAAAGATCTCAATGTGGCTTTTCCAATGCATAACTTGCAGCCTACAACTATGCCCAGCTTTTGAACATATTCTACAAACCAGATAATGTGACACTTGCTAGTTGACAGCATGAAACAAAATGATCTGTTTGCAGGGTGCATAATGTTCTGTCTGTACAGTCTGAAAAATACCAGAAAAAAATACATTATTCACCTTTTTATAGATGTAGCTGACTTGGTTGTTTTTGGTACAGAAAAAGGATGGAGCTTATTCAGATTTGCAGTCAATGCTTACCGAGATTGCAACCTGGTACAGCACACACAGATTTCAAGATTTCTACCAACTTTACTTTTTTCTGTTAATGATAAATGATTATAATTGCATCAAACCAGCAGGTCTCCCAATAGCAATGCTGGCAAATCAGATGCCAATGAGCTAGAGAAGATGGAAAATCTTCTGACAAATGCTTTGAGGGATACACGATCCTTGAAGGTATGAATTTAAAATAGAACTGTTTTCTAGCTGCCATCTCTGTGCCTTATTCATGTTAAGATGAGTCCAAATTATGGTGCTTTTGGATAGCTAGTTTAGGATCCCGCAGCTTTGGCCTTTGGCGTTATCAATAAAAAATGAAATGACACTAGGTTGTTTTGTTATTGTTCTTTTGCGTCAAGCATGGATTCAACTAGACACATACTTCTGATGGTTTTTTAACATTGATATTGTTCCATTGTGTTCAGAAGATATTGCTAACTTCCTGTGGTGTATGATTTGACTAAGTTCTGTTTGATCACTAATATTCAGTAAGACAAGGGAGATAGCTAATGTCCAATAAAATGGACACAAATGATTATCTGACAATAAGGGAGTGCAGTGAACCACGTTTCTTTAGATGTTGTCAATTTGCTAGTTTGCCTGGAAATAGCACTGGAATGGGCAAAAACGGTATTGTTAGACATGCTGCTACTGGATAAATGTGAGCGATATAACCTCCGCTGTGCATGTCAAGCCTTGCATGAAAACCATCATCAGAGCTCGATCTGGTCACATGTGGTGTAGAAAACTAGGAACCATAGCAACATGGCCTAGATATCTTCTGCCTGTTCTGTTTTTCTTTTCTGAATAACCTTTCAGTTTGTTCGCACCTAAAATTGTCAGCTGCCTATCAGGCCGAGGGCAACCGGTCAGACCGGTTCTAAGAAGCGGTCAGACCGGTTTTACTGTAGCCGATCTGGCAACGGCCAAACCGGTTTGACCGGTTTTCCTATTCGGTCTGACCGGTTTCTCCCGTGTTGGAGTAGGTTTAGAACTTTAGAGTTTTATCCCGTATTGTAAACCGACCTAAAGGGGTACGACTTCCCCACCCTATAAATATAAAGGGTCATGGCCGATTGAGATCATCCCCAATCGAATCTATCAAATCTATCTTTTATCGTTTTGTCTTTACTTTTATCTTTTTACGTTCCGCATTACCTTTATCTCTTTACCCAACTTTACCAATCTATTATCATACTGTTCTTCCTTCGTCTCTATGTCGATTGAAGGCGTTCTAGGTGGCCTGCCGATCCTAGAACAACCCAAGGCGCGCCTGTCCTGACGGGGTCCCTCCCGGACGGGCGTTCGTTGGTCTCTCGCCGGGCACCGCCGGCGAAACCGGTCTGACCGGTTATCAAAACCGGTCTGACCGCTTTGCGCGGAAGGGCAGCAAGGAGCTACTCCGCGTGCTTGTTGTTGGCGCGGTTTCGTGTCAACATATTTTGGCGACTCCGCTGGGGACGAAGTCTCTGGTTATCATGGCTGATTTATCAAGTGATTTGATGACGTGTAAAGAGCTGATTGAAGAATATTATCAAGAATATGACAGAGCAATTGAAAGGATATTCTTGTCTTGCTTCATTAAGACAGAACAAGGTGTCATCAAGATTAAAGAGTTTCAGCCACCATCGAACATCGCCGTATTAAATGAGATACAATCTTTCGGTACTATATCTACCCATCTATCTACCTATGTTGAATTTTTGATTACTGAAGATGATAAGGTAGATTCAATTCCTGTTGATCAAGAGTTGGCTATTGAAAAGCCGACTAATGCTATTATTGATCCTTGCAACTTGCCAAATTGTGATGTTGTTGGTCAAGAAACAAATCGGCCGTCTCTAGCCGAAATTGTTGATCCAAAATCCCCTAGCATGAGCATAAAAAGTGTATCTAGTACTTCAACGCTCGGGGGGCAACAGAACAAAGGCAAAGGTGATGGTTGCAATACAACCAGTTTGGCCGGTGCCCAGACCGGTCTGACCGGTTCTCAAACCGGTCTGACCGCTTCACCTAGGGCTTCAAAAAATAAATTAAAACCAAAGATGGTTAAGCCAAAGAAGCCTGAGATTGGTGTTTGGAAAACCATTGAATCCAAAGGCCGTCATAAGCATCAAAGAGAAAAGCCGAAGTACAACAAGAAACTTCCGGCTAAGTCTCAAAGACAAAAGATTGTCAATGATGCTAGTCGGTCTAAAAATTCCAAGCAATCAAAATCTTCTCCTAGAGAGAAGTTCCATAATCGGAATCGGCAATGGAATAATTCTCACAAATCAATGTCGTTTACACCGTATGGATCACCTACACCGATGCCATGGGAGTCTTGTTTTAATATGCCTTATTATTATTCTCCTTGGTATTATAATTCATATATGCCGTCTCCTCCTAGATATTTGTGTTCAGATTATATTACCTATAGAGAGCCGGTAATTAATGAGCCATCACCTATGCATAATGACCGTTTTGATCAAAAGAATCGGTCCACATAGAAAAATAAGCGTAAGGTGATTAAACAAGTCTATCGTGTCAAAAAAGATGGAAGATTAAATAAAGATCCAGATTTGACACTAGACGTAGAAAAGCCGTGTATTGAAAAATCATCGGCTAGTTATGTTGATCAAATTGTCTCCAATAAGCATATCACAAATATTATAGCCGAGCAACAATCATGTTCGGCTGGGGGGCAATATGATCTTAGTGTGACTGGTTCTGAATGAACCGGTCTAACCGGTTCTAAAAACCGGTCTAACCGGTTTGACAAAAAAATTGATAAATCTACAAGTGTCACCTCAAAGAGCAAGGTGATGAAGAAGAAGCCAAGTTTTGCTGAATTGTTACATAAATATCAGAAGATAGCCGAGCAAAAGCAAAATAATCGGTTAGAAGATCAAAGTTGGAATTTTTCATCATCAAAAGCGAAGAAGCATCAACGGTCATCTCATTATTCTTCAACATTTATTCTGTCGATGCATGTGCCATGGAATGCGTATTCAAGTATACCTAATTACAATTCATGGTTTTGGTATAATCCTTGGTCTTCTTTTTACAATTATCGATATTATGCTTCTGATGTACCAAGGAACTATGATTGGTTGTCATGGCCATATCAAGATTTCAATTATTAGATGACCTGATCATTGAAGATTATTTTCTGGCACGCAAGCTTTGCCAGAAAACAGGGGGCATATGTTCGCACCCAAAATTGGCAGCTGCCTATCAGGCCGAGGGCAACCGGTCAGACCGGTTCTAGGAAGCGGTCAGACCGGTTTTACTGTAGCCGATCTGGCAACGGCCAAACCGGTCTGACCGGTTTCCCTATTCGGTCTGACCGGTTTCTCCCGTGTTGGAGTAGGTTTAGAACTTTAGAGTTTTATCCCGTATTGTAAACCGACCTAAAGGGGTACGACTTCCCCACCCTATAAATATAAAGGGTCATGGCCGATTGAGATCATCCCCAATCGAATCTATCAAATCTATCTTTTATCGTTTTGTCTTTACTTTTATCTTTTTACGTTCCGCATTACCTTTATCTCTTTACCCAACTTTTCCAATCTATTATCATGCTGTTCTTCCTTCGTCTCTATGTCGATTGAAGGCGTTCTAGATGGCCTGCCGATCCTAGAACAACCCAAGGCGCGCCTGTCCTGACGGGGTCCCTCCCGGACGGGCGTTCGTTGGTCTCTCGCCGGGCACCGCCGGAGAAACCGGTCTGACCGGTTATCAAAACCGGTCTGACCGCTTTGCGCGGAAGGGCAGCAAGGAGTTACTCCGCGTGCTTGTTGTTGACGCGGTTTCGTGTCAACACAGTTGTACTTTTTGTGTGAATTAGACGACAAGTGAATTATGCTGGCTTACTGGATTAGCACTGGTAATGAGGTATCCATGAGCCTTGTGCTCTTGCTTGTGTAGCCTGCAGCCTGAAATGATCAGTCGGCCAAAAACACAGGATATTAGTGCTCCTCACTCTGAATAAGAATAACTGCTAGATTAAATGCAATTAAGAACCCTTGATATGTTGGTTTCTACTTTGTTATGTTGATCAGGTGCAGATGTTGGCGAAACAAAACAGCGGAGGTAATGGAGCTAGCGGAAGTCAAGAGCAAGGAACGCCGTGAGCGTGGAGCTGGCGAATGGAACAGGGCATGCACGGATGAATACTGCCCCCGCTTCCGAACAATGCTTATACTGATTGTGGGTTTGTAGGACTGTACGATGCTCTGCTAGCTTGGATCTGGCAACCTGTGGCATCCCTTGAGGGGATTGCAGTGTCATGCTCCCCCGGTCTGCTGTGATATGCATCCTAACTAACGGCAAACCTTTGGTGCTGTAACTGATGATCAGATCCAATGCTCGACAGATCTGGCATGAATCAATAATCGTAACTGGAATTCTACAAAGCCTATGTGTGCGTGTGATGCTGCCATAACCTGGCATGAGATATCTGATGCGGATTATAGTAGCTAACAGAGTAACAGGTTGCTGTTGGGGTTGGGCAACTTTGCTGTTTAATGTTCACTGGTCATATTCTTTGCCTGAAACGAATCCAGGCCTTGTGAAAATTTACGCGATGATTACGTCTAAAAACAAAAAATGATGTCGCGAGAACAACCTATTACTGTACCGTACGGGAATCAGATGCTACTATACGTGTACGTACGAATTCGTAAACATACCTACCGGCAAAAGTATGTTGTGAATATGGCAAGAGACAACTAGATTCGATCCACTAATCTTAATGGGTCATAAATGTTGTAAAGCTCATTATCAGGGGAAAGGGTGTTTTATTTATTAGTCCTATATTGCTAGTGTGGAGAATTTTATTCAAATAAATAGAGACCAAACCCCTCCTGAGAAAGATACGAATTCTTCTGCACCAGGAGAGATGGATCGCCGGGGCGCGCGCAAATAAGATTGTGGAAATTAATGCGGTAAGAGGAGAGATCGACTCGAAAGTCAAAACCATTGGCGCGAGAGACGGGCCACCGCCTCGTCGAGGCGGCGGTCCATTTGTACGCGGCAGTCAAAGCTCCATTGGCTTGACGCTTGCTGTTCCGCCGAGTTTGGGGTGTTTGGGGGTGGAAATTGGCATCTAAACAGTACCCAAACAGAGGTTGAGCCAAAAAAAAAGAAAGAAATAAGAAAAGCTCCCCTGTCCGCCCTCTCCACACTACTGCTATATATAGAGGTTGCTCTTCTCTCTCCCCTCCATCGTCCATCCCACCCCTTCCTTGATTTCCAGGACAAGAAGAGGCGGCGCCGGTACAGCAGCCTCGGCCCTCGGCTTGGAGATGGCGACCGGCACGGGCAGCGACGGCCGCCAAGGGGAGGCTGCCGGCGATGGCGTGGCGTCAAAGCTTCACCAGGCAGCCTTTGAAGTCGAGCGCCGCGGCCTGCTCGGCCTCGCCGCCGCCTCCGCGGCGATCACCTTGGCCGTGAGCGAGCCGCCGCCGTGGATCGACAGGAATGCCTACTTCGTCGCCCTCTCGGCGGCGTTCTTTGCAGGGGTGGCCCAGGTGGTGGCAGCCTTCGTCTCCGGCGGCCGCGGTCACGTGGCCGGAGGAAGCAGCTCGTGATGTACGCCTCGCTCGTCGTTCAGTGTGCGGGCCTCTGTTGTTCGCCAGCTGCGTGGTTCGCTCTTCTGCAATGTCAGTGTACTCGTGTGGTTGTATGTTTTTGTCTCTTTCATTTGGGCTCTATGGTTCGTGTGGTGTGCACTTGTTTGACGTCATATGGTTTTTATCTCCGATAAATAAAGTGTTGCTTCATTGCAATC
This sequence comes from Echinochloa phyllopogon, assembly GCA_033239725.1. Lineage (NCBI taxonomy): Eukaryota > Viridiplantae > Streptophyta > Magnoliopsida > Poales > Poaceae > Echinochloa > Echinochloa phyllopogon. Next base: position 6,516,494 of record BTCW01000014.1, on the reverse strand, counting down.
GTGAGTCTAGTGTATCACCCAATCATGTGTTGCTCTAAAGTGCTGTCAAATCCAAATTGTCTGCTCTTGGGGACAATTTTACTCAATTGCAGGACGAGATCACGCCACTCAGTAGTAATTTTTTTCTTTATTTTTTCGTTTCTTTATTTTTTCTTCCGCTAGTTTTCTCATTAATAATACTAGATATGTATTGCGAATGTAGTTCTACATAACGAAAACGGAGGCCGTCGGAAGTACAAAAGGAAAGGAAAACAGAGCAAAAGCAGAGCGCACAGAATGAATTGCGTGTTTCCGTGTTGGGCCGTTGCCTTGGCCCGTTGGCCGTGAGGCCCGCGGCATTCTTCATCCCGTCTCTCTCTCTGCCCGGTCAGCTACACCATGGCGAGGCATTTTTTGATTTCCAGATCATGTAATTGTGAACCAAAACCACGCGTGAATCTATTGTATGCATCTGTGATGATGTATTTGTGAACCTTGATGCTAACAGAGTTACACATAAAACTGCATGAGGGGCAAAATCATCTTTTCATGTCAATTTTAGCACCGTTAGCACTTCCATCGCACGACAGTGTCAAAAAGAGAAGGAAAGTTTAGTTTGGTGTCAAATAGGGAAGAAAATTTTGTTGAGGGTCAAGAAAGGAACGAGTCATTTTTTCGGTGTCAAATAAGAAATTTTCTCCAAATAAATCTTAGCGCGGACAACATATCCATAGACGCTCACTTTCACAAATATACACAAGCATGCATATATTTGAATATTTATTAGTAAACTTTCTATTGTACGAGGCAGACGTACACACGGCCAGACAAGTAGCCAGCACGCCCAGCGACGGGCACAGTACAAACAGACTTGGTCACACAAAATGTACACGATCTTTGAATAAACAAAACACACATGCACAGGCACTAGCCACTAGCACGACGCGGCCAACCAGCAACACACACTGCACGCCCACAAATATTTAACAGAAGCACACTTCTCCATCACACGGTTAGGAAGTTAGCCTATATGTTTTTCTATTTTTTACTAATTGATCTATTACTTTTTAAGAGGTAATACGTTAATATATCAACGGTCCATATTGATTTCAGAGTACCTTAGCAACTCCCATATATTAAGTTATTTCGACGACCCTCCTGATGATATATGGGTTTATGAAAGGTCACTTGTGGTTTTCCCTTTACTGTAGTTTGGTATTATGTATATCGAGTTTCATCGACCGAGATAAAATAGTATGGTCATTCATTCAGGTTCCACTTCTGCAGATATTGTTAACTGGGCATACATATTTGTCTCTGATATTCCTGGGAGGGTGATATTCCTGGCAGTAATATTTGTCTTACCAGTTCTCAAGACAAAGTACAAACTATTTGTGAACCAGCCATCTGAGTGACATTGAAATAATATGCAAGAAGAGAACGAATGATCACTAATATTATTGCCACAACCTGCTTTCCTGGGCCGTACCAGGTTCCACTTATACAATTAGTTTTATAATTAGTTTATGTTCAATACTTCTAATTGTTATTTATTTAAGAAACTAAACTTTAACCCTTTGGATCCAAACATCCCTAGTAGCATGAATTTTAGTCAGATATGCATGTCATCCCGAGCGAGAGGCGGAATGAACGTCTATAGTTCTTTTTATATATTTGAACTTGGATGAATATCTACGGTTATAATTTGCCTCCTGGGCCATGCGCTATAGTCTATTGAGATATCCTCCAATTCATATGATAAACTCAGTGGCCTCGTGTCCCGTCGATATTAAGACATTTATAATAACTTTTTAAATTTTAAGATCGTGATCCAATCCTTGAGAGATGTAATTGGGTACGATTTGCCTATGTGGTGTCCGAGTTTAACCTAATCTTTCGCAACAAAAAAAGAAGAAAGAAAACAAATCTTGGCGACCCAAGGGGAGCAGAGAGCAAGAGATGTCAAATACTCAAATATGTTAGGTTGCTAGCTATAATTTGCCATACTTAATCTTAACTTAGTGTGACAAACTACAAAATGTGTGGCCGAACAATTTAGAACCGGCGTACGGAACCTTACCGCACTTTTTTATTCTGTGACATGCGGAGTCCAACAAATATTGCCTAACCTTAATTCCTAACCAAATATTAGCCTAAACTTGTGTGATTTGTGCTGGTGGCTGATGCTGCTTTATACTGAGAGAAAAATACTGTTGTTCGCTGATGACAGGTGGCTGGTACTGATTTGTGTTGAGAGAAAAATACTGATGACTGGTGTTGATAAGCCAAGCGAACAGGTTGGTCCTGCTAAAAGTATGACGAGGAGCCAAACACCCTCGATGGGAGATCAAAAGCAAGTTCCTAGAACAGAGGAGCGAGCAATGAAAAAAGAAGCGAGCGTTGCAAGTGTGCTTTTGAGGGGGGTGAAAAAGAAACTACGCTCGGTTTCTTTTCTGACTGATTTCACGTCTTTTCCGAGCAGAAACTACTGCATCTCATCCTTTATCAATGTTAAGATTCTTGGCGACAATGCAGTGACTCCATCAAATATTCTTCTATTTGACAGGTATTTACTCTACCCATGTTATACTCAATCCAGGGTGAGAGGTCCACCCATCCCCCACCCTCAGGTAGTATTTGGATACTGGGATAAGAAAAGTGGGAAAAAGGAAACGGGGGTACAGGGATATCTTATCTCATGTTTGAGTTTAGGGAAAGAGAAATGAAGATGGATGATATAGGGATATAGAGGTCGCGGTCCACCCATCGCACACCCTCAGATTAACACGCCTGACTGACGTGGTGTAGTAGCAGCCAGCCATGCAAAGGCCTCGAATTCGCTCGCGTGCGGCAAAGTCGACGGCGGCGAGCCCCGCCCCACCCCCACCGGCCTGACCGAGCCGGGCAGGTACGCGCGGCCACGCCTTTGTCGGGCTGCCCGCGCCGCGTCGTGTCGCGCGCGCGCAATCCCTGGCCACTCACGAGCCACGCGTGCGCTTTCCCGATATGGGAATTACGGAAACGGCGAGAGATCCATAGGAGTACATCTCATCGCCTCGCGAATGGGCACGTGCCGCAAGCCCCATCAAGGCCGCCCCCACTACTGGTCCCAGTCCCAGCAGGGCCGGCCAGCGGTCGCGGCGTGCCAATCCATACCATTCCGGCGGTAGCTAGCTAGCGGTCGCGGCCCACCACCTTCTCTCGCTAGCCGAGGCCCCCCGGGTTCCCGAGGACGGATCGGAGCAGGGGATCGTCGGAGCTGAGGAGGAGGAGGAGGAAGAAGAAGACGATGCCGCGGCAGGGGCGCGTGGAGCTGCGGCGGATCGAGGACCGGGTGAGCCGGCAGGTGCGCTTCTCCAAGCGCCGCTCGGGGCTCTTCAAGAAGGCCTTCGAGCTCTCGCTCCTCTGCGACGCCGAGGTCGCGCTCATCGTCTTCTCCCCCGCCGGCAAGCTCTACGAGTACGCCTCCGCCAGGTTCGTTCATTCCTGCCTCCATATATGCATGGTCATCAGCTTCTTACTTAGTTAGCTCCTGGCCCCAATTCGAACTGCAACTTGCTTTGCTTCTTCGTCCAATTCAGGATATCTGATTCATAATTTTTTTCCAAGAGGTCAGGCATATGCATTACACAATGAGCTAATATCCTGCTGCCATGCATTTTTTTTCTCTCCTTTTGCAGCATAGAAGATACGTACTGCCGCTACCAACAATTTGCCGGAGCCGCGAATGGATACGATGTAAAGATCTCTCGGCGTGGCTTTAATTTTCCAATGCACATACAGCTTGCTGCCTATATTTAGATCCGCAGCTTTTAATTTGGTCACATTTCACAAACCATGCATCAGTCCTAATACATAACGCAACACTTCCAGTTGACAGCACCAAACAAATGCTATCTTTGTAATAGCACGCATAATGTTCCATTTCTATAGTCTATGCAAAATACCAGAAAAATATAATGTTGAACTTTTGATTAAATCTATGTACCTGATGACTAGGGTGTTTTGGTACAGAACAAGGATGGATCTCCTTCAGATTTGCAGTCAAAGCTTAGAGAGATTGCAGCATGGTATGTATAACACTCGGTTCCATGATTTTTTTCTATCTACTTACTTTCTTGGTCAATGATAAATGGTTATAATTACATCAAACCGGCAGGTGTGTCCAGAGCAATGCTGACGAAGAATCAGATGCCGGCGAACTAGAGAAGTTGGAAAATCACCTGAGAAATGCTTTGAGGGATACGAGAACTAGGAAGGTACCCAAACTGTTTTCTAGCTGCCATTTTTGCGCCTTATATGTTAAGATCAGTCTTTCTAAAAAAGAAGAAGTTAAGATCAGTCTGAAATTGGGGTAGCTAGTTGAGCATCTCACATATCTTTGGCATTGTTGGTAAAATGACAAGACTCCCCAGTTCTTTTACGTCAAGCAAGGCATTCCAACTAGACACATTCCTAGATTGTTTCTTAACATCAATCCATTATGTTCAGTAGATATTGCTAATTTCCGCTGGTGTGTATGGTTTCGATGAAGTTTTATTAGATCACATATATACCATGGGTAAATATACGACGTTTAGAACAAGCTAATCAGTTTATTTCTAAACTAATTAACTTGCCATAAACACCAGTAAGATGATAAGATTCCCTGCACGAGACCGAGGACTCCCAGCTGTTGCTCAGGTGATCATACTTTGTGTGCACAAATGTGGTAATGTGTCTGTTCAGGTGAACTTTGTTATGTTGGTTAGGCAAGAGACCGCAACAGTGTCGGAAAAGAGAGTGTTTTGGTCAAAAAGTCTCTGCACTGGATGCTGCAGTTTTTTTTCCTTCCGATGTCTTGTTGTAATGATTTGCCAGGGTTTGATAAACTGAATATTTGTGCTAAACACTGGCCTAGGGTCCGGCCTGTTGCAAATGCATACGGACCAGGTGCATGTTGCTCCTGGAACTCTGGAAAAACAAAGGGAAAAAGTAGCTTGAATAAAATTAAATAGACTCAAATTCTGAAACTACGAGACTACGTGTAGCTCCTAAATTTTGGTCAATGATAATCCGATAATAAGGGAGCACCACTGAGCCCCGTTTGTTCGATGTGGCTAATTGTTGGTTGGTTTCTTTGAGTGTGGCCTAAGCTCTACATCTTGTATGTATGAATGGTAGCTAGTCAAGCTCTACATCTTGTTTGTATGAATGGTAGCTAGTCTGCATGGAAATTGCACTGGGATGGGCACAGCTGTATTGTTAGACATGCACATGCTGCTACTGGACAACTGTGAGCATCAAAACTCCTCACCCCTGTGAGGGACCTCTGTTGAGTACAAGTGGTGTAGGGTCCATCCTGTGAGTATATAACAACACGCGCGGCCTAGTATCTTCTGATTAATTTGTAGTGATGTTGCCTTACTGATTAGCACTGGCAATGATCTATCCACAGCGTGGGGTCATAAGAACCGGCACTTACACCATGAGCCTTGTGATTTTTGTTTGTGTAGCCTGTATTAGCCTGAAATTCTCAGTCAGCTAGAAACACAGGATATTAGTGCTCGTCTCACTCTGAATAATACTGGTAAATTAATGCAATAATCAAGTGCTAATTGGATCGACTTTCGTGTGGTGATCAGATGCACCTTTTGGCGAAACAACACAGTGGAGAGGGTACAAGCGGTCAGGGCAGCCGTGTAGCTATAAAGCAGGAGCAAGGAACAGAGTGAGCACGTAACTGGTGCAGCAGGTCGTATTGGGACTGTGCTGCTTCCCGTTACCGATTTGCACGAACTGGATGTGGGTGGGGTTGTGAGACTGTATGATGATGATGTTCTAAGCAGATTGGATATGCCAATTTGCAGTACGTGTCCCTTTCATGCTCCCCTTGTTTGTTTGGTGCTGACGTGCTGTAGCGGATCAGGTTGAATAATGCTTTTGACAGCAGATCTCTCTATATAGCCAGCTATTTGATCAGGTAACTGCCAGGCAGGCTCGCACCATTTCATTGCAGAAATGGGGCGATCGAGCAAAATGATAGTTTTGCAGGTGCCGGCTAATAGTTCCTGAGGTTTAGTAATGGTTATTAACCATAACTGGAAGATCCTTGCTGATAGATGCCTGGAAGAAATATCATGGAGGGGGTGGTGATCCTGCATGAAACTATCCATGAACTTCACGGGAAGAAAATGAATGGAGTAATTTTGAAACTTGACTTTTAGAAGGCATATGATAAAGTGAAATGGTCCTTCTTACAACAGACTTTAAGAATGAAAGGCTTCTCTGAAACATGGTGTCATTGGGTTGAACAATTTGTATCAAAAGGAAGTGTAGGGGTAAAAGTGAATGATGATATAGGCCATTATTTCCAAACTAAAAAAGATTAAGACAAGGAGACCCATTATCCCCCATCCTTTTTAATCTAATAGTAGATATGTTAGCGGTCCTAATATCAAGGGCAAAAGAGAACGGACAAATCACTGGTCTAATACCCCACCTAGTTGATAATGGTCTTTCCATCTTACAGTATGCAGATGATACTATTCTCTTTATGGAACATAATCTTGAAGAAGCTAGAAACATGAAGTTATTGTTGTGTGTTTTCGAACAACTATCAGGCTTGAAGATAAATTTCCATAAAAGTAAACTATTCTGCTACGGAGATGCAAAAGATCATGCACAAGAATATACTCGGTTGTTTGGATGTGATACGGGAGAATATCCATTCAGATATCTGTGAATCCCAATGCACTATAGGAAGATTAATATTAAAGATTGGCGGGTCATAGAGGAAAAGTTTGAAAAGAAACTGAATAATTGGAAAGGCAAACACCTATCTTATGGAGGGAGGCTAGTTCTCATCAATTCGGTTCTAAGCAGTATCTCTCTATTTATGCTATCTTTTTTGAAGTACCAAAAGAAATTCTAAAACGAATGGACTATTACAGGTCTAGGTTCTTTTGGCAAGGTGATGGCCACAAAAAGAAATATAGATTGGTAAGATGGAATATACTGTGTAGACCGAAAGAACAAGGGGGTTTAGGAATTCTAGACCTTGATATACAAAATAGATGTTTACTTAGCAAATGGCTTTTTAAGCTACTAAACGAGGATGGTCTATGGCAACAGGTATTGTGAAATAAATACTTAAATAGTAAGACTCTTACCCAAGTGGAAAAGAAACCTGGTGATTTATAATTTTGGTCTGGCTTAATGAGTGTCAAAGATCAATTCCTAAACCTAGGAAATTTCAGATTACAAAATGGCACTCAAGTTAGATTTTGGGAGGACAAATGGCTAGGAAATACCACTTTAAGAGAACAGTACCCTATTTTGTACAATATTGTTAGGAGAAAGCATGATACTGTCTCTACTGTGCTTAGTACAACCCTTTAAACATCTCGTTTCGGCGAGCTCTTGTAGGAGAAAAGTTAGTTGCTTGGCAAGACTTAGTTTCAAAAATTGCAGACATAGAGTTAACAGATGAAAATGATGCCTTCAGATGGTCCTTACATCAAAAAGGAATTTTTTCAGTACACTCGATGTATGATGCAATTTTGAAGAGAGACATCATTGCTACAAATGCATACTTGTGGAGACTAAAAATACCCCTAAAGATTAAAATATTTCTTTGGTTCTTACGTAAAGAGGCAATTTTGACCAAGGACAACTTAGTAAAAAGAAATTGGCATGAAAATGAAAAGTGTTACTTCTGTAATCATAATGAAACAATTCAACACTTATTTCTTGATTGTATCTTCTCTAAGTTAATTTGGCGAATAGTACACAGTACCTTTGGTTTGGTCCCTCCCAATAATGTTTCTCATCTATTTAACTCATGGCTGGATAAGTTTGATCATGAATCCAAGAAACTTATTATGATCGGGGTTGGCGCCATATGCTGGGCAATATGGTTAAGCCGCAATGATATAATTTTTAACAGAACACAAACTTTTTCTCCTATGCAGGTGATTTACAGGTGTACGCATTGGACAAGAATGTGGTCTTTGCTAAAAAAAATGCGGGTCGCACACATTTGATAAAGGCATGCCAGCTTTTGGAGATGTCGACTATGGCCATCTTCGTCAAGAATGGATGGAGATTTAGTAATAGATTGGTTTAGAACTTTACTTTTCTCGGCCATTTTAATTTGGTTCGCTGGTGTGCTTCTTTGCGGTAGACAGAATATATGCCATAGTGAAACTTTCTTTTTCTTATGAGGAGAAGTATTCCACCTCATAGTGAAACCATGTAATAATTTAACGGTCGTACTCATTGAAAAATGTGGAGACCGGGATGCCTTCTCATTTACTTGATGAAATAGAATTTCCCTTTTATCTAACAAAAAAAGATGCCGACCCTTGCTGGAGGATCCTTTGTGCGTCAGTGAGTGCGTAGTTGACATGTTGGTGTCGTGCAGCAGACTAGCAGCTGGCCACTTTACTGTTTTGTTTGGACTTTGGATGTCCGTTAACTATCTCAATTTTTACTATCTAGCTTTTAAACTATCCAATAGGATCTGTGAACAGGGCCTTAGTTTCCCAAAATTACTGTTGCTCGTGTACGTGGTTCTCTAACAAGCAGAGCCCTAAAATGTGTGCCAACGATCACAAAGAACAACCTGATGATCATTGGCAACCACAGCCAGTCGCCTTCCAGCTGCCGCTGCTACCGCCGCCGCCGCCTCGTGGCCTGAGATAGGAAAAAGTCTGGATAACACCCTCACCTATGGATTGGACTATATAACCCTCAAATCTATGAACTTTCCAAAACTGATCCAATTACCCTCTAAAGAAAATTTGAAAAATCATAGTAAATCACGAAAAAATCATAAAATGAAAAATCCAATTGTGTTGGACTCCAAATGAGTATATCTACATAGTGAACATATAATATGGTATGGCTGTAAAAAAATATACCGAAGCATATCATATTATATGTTCACCATGTAGATATACTCATTTGAATTGCAACACAATTGAATTTTTCATTTTATGATTTTTTTTATTTACTATGATTTTTCAAAAAAAAAATAGAGATAATTTGGCTGGTTTTGTAAAGTTTAAGGGTGATATAGTGTTAGATTAATTGGGCCTTGGCCCATTTAAGTCTCAATTAATCAAAGAATTAAAGGTCCACTAATAAATGCTAGGGAATTAAATCCCGGATGGAGAGTCTACGGGAATACTAACCAACTTAAATAGTGGACCAACTGTGGACCACTTGTGGAGTTGGTAAAAGGAGATGGGCGTGCCACACACGCGCGCGCTCGCTCGCCTCGTCGTGCCGTGACGAGCCGCGTGTGCTGTGTGATGAACCTTTTGCCACAAATGACATTGATTGAGTCTTAAACGTTACCAGTAACTGCCGATTTGATGGCTGAGAGTAACTGATGACGTTTAATGGCATTATTGGGCTGACCAATAACTGACGTCATTATGACCATTGCTGCCTCATGGAGTGTCCAGGTTCATCCCCCCTCCTCCTCTGGTCGCCTATATAAGAGGGGCTCCCTCCCATAGCCAGACACAGAAGCACTCTCCCTTACAGGTACTCCTTTTAGGAGACCTCTCTCTTCTCCCTGTTTTTGCTGCTCTCTTGCATTCCCAACGCAAGCCTTGCGCGCACACAGCTTGCGTGAGCAGTTGCCTCCGAACCTCCCTGTCTAGTGATCCTACTCGGGATAGACAGGCAATAAGGTTTTTGGGGAGCGTACGAGTACGCGCCTGCTCGCTGCTGTGAACGACTACTTCCTGGTGGCCAGCTTCAACAACCCGAACGACTACTTCCTGGTGGCCAACTTCGTCAACCCGAACGACTACTTCCTGGTGGTCAACTTCAACAACCCGAACGACTACTTCCTGGTGGCCGTCTTCCTCACGTGAACGACTACTTCCCGGTGACCGTTCGAGGGACTCCACTGCACCAACTCGTCACTGCACCGAATTAGATCGACTACTTCGAGCAAGGCCAGTCGAGGATGGTTAACACTATTCCTCCACTGGTGACGGCGCATCCGGTGCCTCCGGTACCGGCCCCGCCTTTGGGTACATCCTGAACATCCTCTTGTTCTTGTTTCGGTTTCTCATGTTGTTCATGTTATTTAGGAGAATTAACTTGAACACTGGCACATGTTATATTACCACCGGATCACTCACTGCTATCGTGAATTTGTTGCTAATTTCTGAAATTAAAATATACCGAATGATGCCTATATTTCTAACATATAGATCATTTGATAAGTTAAGGGTTACGTAGTCTAGACCCCACGAGTGAGGGATTTAGACCTTTTCCCCTGACATGGCACAGTCCAGCACAGAGCCCCGGCCCTCGCGCGCGTACGGCCGCGGTAGCCGGCGCAGCGCGGCCATCGAGGCCCGGCGACACGTCGCTCCTGCTCGGCCGCCGCTTCGGCAGCCACGTCTCCCCTCGGTCTCGAATTCTACAACGTACCGCGGCGTCGTTTCGCATCACCAGCTATTCTCGTCAGGGGAACGAGCCGCAGCTCGGATGGCATGCGCTCCGGTCGTGAGAGCGCTCGATTCCCACCGGGTTTTCCCCATTTCTTTCTCCTGCGGGGGTATGCAGCTGCCTCGCGCGTGGATACACCACAACGGTCAGGATGACGGGACGTGTCCGTCACGTGCGAAGCCTGATGATGATTCACATATTTCTCAGCCACGTAAAGTTTCCTCTGTATAGATTATAGGTGTGCTTGCGCATAGCGTGTTCCTTAGTATAGGTTACAGGTGTGCTTGCGTACACCGTGTGTGTGCGCGCGTGTGGTGGTATGTGCTGGTGCGTATGTGCTGGTGCGTGAGTTCGGATAGTACCGTTTCTATTCGAAGGATTGAGCATAAAAAAAAGCTATTCTCGTCAGCGAATTACTACAGGTCAGTGCGGCGGCCAATACGAGAAGATACAAGACAAGTGTGATCTAATTCAAAAACAAAACAAGAGAAGACAAGTGTGTGACGTTGCTGAGAGTGTTCATGAGGGAAATTAACGAATTTCAGGAGGGGAGGGAGGAGGTGGAGCACAACCACTGCTCTCTGACCGGCGAGGCGAGCAATTGGCTGAGGCAGGCCAGGATTCCCGTCCCATGGCGCCGCGCGGCCGCGTGCAGCTGCGGCGGATCGAGGACCGGGTGAGCCGGCAGGTGCGCTTCTCCAAGCGCCGCTCGGGGCTCTTCAAGAAGGCCGTCGAGCTCAGCGTTCCTCTGCGACGCCGACGTCGCGCTCCTCGTCTTCTCCCCCGCCGGCAGGCTCTACAAGTACGCCTCCGCCAGGTTCGTTCCATTCCATCCAGCAGCCTCCGTCTCCCCCCTCTGAATTGCTTGCTTTTGCTCGTCCGCCCCGGCCCAATCGAGACGTACGTCGGCTCTGCTCGCCGGCGAGCCACCCGGCCCCGTGCAGGCGATGTGAGCTCGAGGCTATCCCGGAGCTACTGCGCCACCCTGCATGGCCGTGTCCTATACTCTTGGCACCCGCCGTCTGTTCCGGAGCTCGTCCTGCTCCGATCGATCTCCGGCCGGCCGGGGTTGCTCTGCCCTGCCCCGCTGCTCTTGCTTCCAAATGGCGTGGAGCAGCAGGAATTTCTTCCTGCTTCCCGCGCACGTGGGAGTGCTGCTCCAGACAATCTTTTCCTTTACTGACTGATGATGGTGGCCATGGCAATGGGCGAGGAGAAATTTCTGTTCTGTCGGCACTGCGCAAGCAAGCAGGAAACGATGGGTTGGGCCCCCGATGATTAGTCATCAAGATTCGTATACTAACCTGACCGCCTAGTTTTAATTTGATATTGGCCCCCTTTCCCTCTCTTCCCCTAATGATTAGTCCATAGAGAAATTGAAAGAACTCAGTTTAGCCGTTAACGTAGCTCTCGTGTAATAGTGACATCACTATTCTAAGCAAAATCGTGGGGCTTTTTAGTAGCTAGTTCGGCACCTCACAGCTTTGGCCTCATTGATTGAATGACGTATGATACCCGGTCGGTTTTGTATTGAGTTTTATTAAAAAAATAAAATACACGGGTGGTCGCTAAGTTTGTATCGAGTTGTCATCTAAGTCTCTGAACTCTTAAAATGCATTTTCATGTCACTGAATTTGTCCCAATATGTCATTTGGGTCCCTAAACTATCAAAACATATTTTTTGATCCTCAAACTTTGTACAAAGGTCATCCAGATCCGTAAATTTCCAAAAATATTTTTTCATAAAATCATCATGGCCTTATGAATATCATCACTAGTTCAAACACACGATAATATGAAGACTTCTTCTTATTCTCATACTAGATCTCTCCATTTTTCCGCCGCATTCTAAGAATTTAGGGACTTAGATGACACGTTGGGACAAGTTTGGTGACTTAAAAATATATTTTGAAAGATTGGGGACCTAGAGGGCACATATGGACAAGTTTGGGGATCCAAAAATTCATTTTGAAAGTTTGGAGACCTAAATAACATCGCATGACAAGTTTAAGGATCGTCGGTGTATTTTACTCTATTAAAAAAATCTCAAGATGGGCATAAGTTTCTTAACATCATTATTTTTTTCCCTGGGCATACCAGTGTTTTATGGTTTTATAAAAGTCTCATTCGATCACTGATATTCAGTATGACAAGGGCCGCGAATTCATATATGAGACAAAATTGCATCCTGAGACTAGGTGCATTGATTCTTAAATTTAGATCAATGGTAAGCAGATAATAAGGGAACACCAGTCATGTTTCTTTGGATTGTTAGTTACTCCGTATTTCTTTAAGTTTGTCCCGTTAAGCGTCCCCTCGAAAGAGAGAACTTAATGTGATGCAAATATCAGTCCCAGGATGCTGGTTCACATTATTACAACAGATAGTTCAGTACATAGATAACATTACGGGAGACGGTGGCATTGCAAGGCCACAACAAACAGAACTAACACTAGGCTCCAGATAAAAAGGTTGATAACATAGAGGTCTTCATCAGAGTGGCAACGCATGCGGCTTCCAGCGGGTGACCCTAACACACAGGCAAAGGTTGGGTGCAGAACGAACCCCTCTACACGACGTCCTCAGGCACAAAGTCCGGGTCTGCCTCTGTAACAAGATAAGCAAGGGTGAGTACACACGTACTCAGCAAGCGCAACCACAACCAAGGAGGGGTACAACAGAAGTATGCAAAGGATAGTAACAAGGATGGCTCATGGTTTATTTAGCAGCAAGGCAAATTTTAATACACATGCAAGAGGGTGGTTTTCGCAAAGGTTTTCACTTTTAGAAGGAACAATAAGTGTAATACTTTTTCATACGAGATCTTGTTGCTACCAGATTTCCCATCTGTCGTAGCCCATATCAACACTTTTCTCAGCTCAAAATTACACCACACACTTTCTTACACCAAAACAGGGGACTAGTGAAGTGACCAAGCCGTAACTCGTCCAATGTCGTGGACACGGCTATCCGGATAGGTTTTAACTCTGCAGAGGTGTACACAACCACAAGTAGGCTACCACAGCATGAACACCTTAGTGCCAGTGCAGCTCCTAACAAAGCCATTACCCACCATAGCTAAACTGACAAGTTATCACAGACGCGACCAGGGGTTAGCAACCTACCAACGAGGTTCTAACCAGGGGCATACCTCACATAGATCGTATCCCCGGCTCCATGGCCCTTTGTTGCTCACCAGCACACCACATAACCAACAGCTTAACTAGTGGGATTTATGCTAGGCCGTTGCCACATACAACGGTCGAGTGATGGTACAATAAAATGGGTTAGGCTAGATGACACATCAACATCATCCCAAAAGTTGTGATAGGATAGACAACTCCCACCATGCTCAACCACACCGGGTCGAGCTCACCTCGGCATTCCGTACAGAAATACCGTTTGTCTCATCCCACACGGATACTCCTTTTATTCACAAAGTCCATCCCTTTTTATTTCAAAGCACGCATACGGTTGCTTTTGTAAACACCAAGTGATTGTAATGGGGTGTATAACGGTAAAATATTCCTAAGCATTTCTAGCAGTGACTAACATTCAAACAGAGCATTGTCATATTCAAACATTAATCTAGGTTGTCAAGGAAACAGTCATAGTAATTAAGGAATGGCTATCCAACCGGGTTTAGCAGTAAAACATGCAAGTTTTATAAAATAGGCCATGGGTTGTGTTTATAAAAAAAACTAGGACAAAAGTATGCATCAAAGGATGGGATTGCACTTGCCGTTCTCCCAACCCTCGGGGGATTCCTGCCCGGGGTCTTGGTCTCCAAGCTCCTGCTCGTAAACCTGCTCCTCCTCGAGTCCTTCCTCGTTCACAGCGGAGTCTACGGCACACACAGACAAACACCCAATAAATAAAAGGAAAAGCTTTTGCTGAGCTCCGAAAGAGAGAACAGAGAATGAGAGAGTAGTGGTGGTGATATAATTATTTTTGGATAAGGACTGAATAAATTGGTGGAGATATAATGGTGTTTATTGTGGTGGAGTTTGGGGTCAAACGGGATTAATTTGGCGCATGAAATGACGAGTTTAATGGGGTTTTAGGGCTGTTTTTAAAAGAAAAGGACCTTTCTGCAAATACCGAAAAGTCCAGGGGCCTCAGGCGAAAAAGACAGAGAGAGAGAGAATAGTGTTGGATGGACTGCGGGTTCGATTATGAATAATGGTAGGGGGTTATGGGCAAAAACACCCTTCTTCTTTATCGCGAAACAGTGTCGGGGGGGGGGGGGGGAGAGCGACGGCGGCCGGCGGCGGCGAAATCGCCGGCGAGCTAGGGCAGCTCGGGTGGAATTGGTCGGGGGAAAAGGGAGAGGAGGGTACGGCAAGTTCACCCATGTCCTTACCCTAGGCAGAGGTGGGGAGTGGAGGGCTTCTCACGAGCGCAAGCAGCGGCGGCGGCACTGGAGGTGGCGGCGGCGGTGTTGCGGCGGTGGGGGAGGCGAACTGGGTGGCGCTCGAGCTGGTGGAGGTGGAGGGGATGCGGGTGAGCCTATTTATAGGCGCGGAGGAGGGCTGGAGTGGCGGGCCGACGAGAGGGTGGAGAGGAGGTGCTTGGCGGCGGCAATGGGGCCGGTGGTTCGAATTGAAGACGGTCGGCGGGTTGGCGGTACGGGCGGCCCTATGGTGGTGCTGTGTCTGTCGTGGCGTCGCGTGTGTTCGCGTGGTTGCGGCCTCGTCGGGCGGCGTGGTGACGGTATCGCGGCGAGGTCGGTGGCGTGGTCGGCGCGTATGGCGGTCGGCTGTCGCGGTGATGGTGTTCGTGGGGCCTGTAACAACCCTGAAATTCCTATAGGTTTTGTTGAGTGCAAAAATTCGAATTTAAAAAAATTTTGGTGGAATTGTGTGCATGCGAACCAACATATAAGAGTGTCTTCTTTTTGCTCCCTAAATTCTTAGGCAATTTAAATTCAAAATTAAAATCAATTTGAAGTGCTAAGGATGAAATAGTGTGATTTGGATTTATTTGGATTTATTTGGATTTTTGGTTGGTTTGAATTCAAATTCTAGATTTGAATTCAAACTCTAATTGACTAAACTAATTTCCAAATCCTATTCCTGTTCGTGGGCCCGCGCACGCGCACCCCTGCAACGCCCGTGACGTCGCGCATCTACTCGCGTTGGTGTCGCGCGTGCGAAACCCAGCCGAACCAAGTCGAACCCAAGCCGTTTCTGCCCGCGCGTCGCCGGCCGCCGTCGCGCCATAGTCGCGTCGTCGCCGTCCGCGTCGGGAAGCTCGACCCAGAGCCCAGCCATAGCCTTTTTCCCCTCGAGCGTGTTCGCCTAACCCTAGCGAAGCTGTTCCAGCCATCCTAGGCCCGAGCCGAGCCTTCTCCGGCGAGAACCGCCGCCAACCGTCGCCGCCGGTCGCGCTCCGGTGCGCGTCGCGCGCGCGTCGCGTCGCGTCGTGGCCATGCCACACGCAGGACCACACCAAGTCGCCACACAGCCGTGCACAGACGATCCCAATTCGGCCACACCCAGATCCCATGCACCCGGCTCACGTGGACCACACTCACGGTGCACCGTGGACTCAGTCCACCAGGCCAGATCCAGCAGCCGCCCCTTCGTGGGCCGAAAGCTCGCGTTTAAGTCTGTTTAACATCCTTGAACTCTTCCGGCCCAATCACTTTCGGCCCAATTTCAGCCCAGCCATCGTTTATTCCTTTTTCTTTTTCTTTTAACAGCGCTGACGTATGGGACCCACCTGTCATACTCTGCGAGTCACTGGCACATGGGGCCCACTGACCAGAGTTGACCCGCTGACCGTTGACCCCCGTTGACCGTTGACCGTTGACGCTGACGTCAGCAGCGCCCACTGCTGACGTCATCCTAGGCGGACCCCACTGCTGACGTCAGCATGGCGTCATGCTGACGTCAGCAGGCTAATTTTTGTCTGTTTTCTTTTTCGGAAATTATTTAATATTTTCAGAAAATGATTTAAACTTCGAAAATTAATAATAAATCAACCGTAGCTCAGAAAAATATGAAACCAGTTTCTATATTTTTCTAAAATCATGATCTACGCGTTAGTATAGAGTTTGGTGTTATTTGGGTCTTCTTTCGTCGCTGTCTTAGTGTTTCTTTGCTTGTAGCCGCGTCTTATTTTCTTTCCGCGCCCCTAGGAGCTCCGGAGAGTCAGGAGGAGCCGGACCACTACAACAACTGCTTCGACGAGGACGAAGACCTTTGCCCAGGTTCACGCCCGACCATCTCTGAAATACCTATTAGACATGCAACTAGTATGCTAGCACTTTACTTTACTCGCATGATAAACCTGCACTGCCTTTGATATTATCCTGTTACCTTGCTACCTACTACTCACTTTATAAATATGCTATGCTATGCATGTGTTGGGATGGTTGTGATTGATCCTCTTGGCGTGTGTTGTGGGTGGTTTGGGAGGAGTAGTGCAGCTAGGCGGTGTAAGCGAGTAATAACAACTCGATCGTTGATCGAGGTGCTGAGGGGCTGCACTCGGGCAGTCCCTATGGGGTACCTGTTGCGGGTACATGGTTACTGGTTACTTGGGGATTGGTACTCGGTGAGTACCTGAGGAGTTTGGGCGGCAATACCTGTTATGGGTGCCGATTGCGGACCGTTGCGGCGGATCGCTTGTGATGCAGATACTCGCTTTACCGAACAATTAAGGACCGAGTCGTGCCCCCACTTTGGACTTGGGAAATACCGTGCTCACCATCTACCCAGTATGGGGAGGGTTCCAGCAAGCCTACTCTAGTGCGGCGCCGAGACTGTAGGAGAATCGAGTTTGATATGTGTAGGGGGGATTCGTTGCGGCGTAATCTCCCTGATTTACCACGGCCCCCGACTGGCCCCGGTGGGAAGGTTTCACGACCCTGGGGCAGATGTTAGATCGGATGTTTCCCGAGCCCAGGGAGACAGGATTGGCGCCGCTACTGTTTAGGGTCTTTGCTGTGGGCTGTGTCTCAGGTTGGTTGCGGACTAGCCTTGCAGCCCGGATGGATTCCTGGAGTGCCACCTCTGCAGAGTGTAAACTATACGTATAGCCGTGTCCACGGTTACGGACGACCCATTTCTGAGAAGCCCCGGCTAGCATGGGAAACTGCTTTCTTACCTCATCCTTGATTCGGGTTATGAGAGATTGGTCCAGCTGAGGCTGTTGAGACGAGGTGGGGAGGGAGCTCACCGAGCCGACTAGTGAGTGAAAGGTGTTGGTGGATAATGATTTGCAGGAACCTGCCGTGGCAGGACGAGCCCGATGGGAAAATGTGAGGCTGACGGTTGGTTTTGGGGAGTGGATGTGTGTGTGAGCAGGAGTTGGTGATGAGATGAAACTGGGTTATTGTTGCTGCTTGCATAAGAAAACCCTGGCTTAAACCTTGATTATTTCTATATCCTTAGAATAGGCCACTTTAAAGCTTGCACCATATTATGGTTGGTGACGTGGACCTGTCCCATTTCCTTGGGGACAGACTTTGGGTTCTCAGGTGAAGACCCCGACCACGAGTTCAACCAGGACGGGTGGTACGACTGAAGGGTGTGCGCTTCGCTCAAGGATGCCTGTGGAGGAGTGGACCCCTGTTGTTCTAGCTACCGCTGCGCAGAGGTTTCTTATTGTCGATTTAGTCCAGAGGGCTTGTATCTGACGCTTTGTCTTTATATGAGTCATGTATTGAATCTTTTATCGTTGTATGGATGTGATATTTGACTGAGATGAGTTCTGTACGAGATAGCTGTTATTCCTGGGACTATCCCAAGGGTACAGGGAGTCGGGTTCTCGTCGGTGAGAATCCGGTTCGTCATAGTTGGTATCAGAGCCATACTTGACCGTAGCGCGTAACCCTTAGAACGGAAACTTAGGACAGAAGCTCTAACTGAGTCCTCTATTTTATATGAAACCCCTTGGACTATTTGAAAACTATATATAAGTACATCTCAACTGTTTACAAAACTTTTACCCTTACCTTACCTTACTAACTTGCTAACTTACTAACAACCCACTAACTGTCTGGCAGATGGAAGGAAGATCAGCAGATGAACGACGAGAGATCAGGACCACAGGAGCAGACTGTGGAGGTTTGGCAGTACTACTGAGGGAGGTGCTGCGTACAGTGGGAATAGATGTGGACAACGTCTTCTACGAGGGATGGACCTACGGACCTGGTGAGGGAGTACACACCCGGTTGCAGATGGTTGTACCCAATATCCCTGGACGACCAAGGTCACTGATGCTACGGGCAGCTACCAGCGAGAGCACTTTCAGTCGGGCAGTGCAGACTATAGCTATGAGGATACTCCGACTTGCCACACTTGTGTACCAGAGTCAGCTCAGCCACACTCGTTTCCGGTACCTACCGCGGGCTCTTGAAGATCCGACGGATAGAGACGCAGTCAGCTTGCAGGCTCACGCAGCAGACCGAGAGCGGAACGTGACTCTGCGGACCTCAGTTCAGTGCATGATAGAGCAGGAGTACTTGAACATTGGCTTAGAAGAGAAAGTTGCCAAGCTGAAAGAGAAGGTATGGAAGCAAGACCTCCAGGTGATGGAGAAGGACAACAGGATCGCCTTACTTGAGGAGCAACTCAGAGCTAAAACAAGGGAAGTCAGGAACTTGGAGTACGAAGCTCGCAACAACAGGCAGTTGGCAGGACTGATCCGAGCAACTCACCATGCTCGAGATGTCCGTCTGGAAGATCAACTCGCAAAAAAAGACAAAGAACTGGCAGCCAAGGAAGAAGAGATAGAAGGTCTGAGGGAAGAAGTATACTGGTTGGACAGTCTCAACTCAGAACTTCAAGAAGAGGTGGATAGCTACAAGGAGAAGAGTGGACGAAACTACCAGCTGATGAAGTACCTGAGTCTTCAACAGATTATGGCAAAGGATGAAGCTCGAAGGACCCTTAGTAGTTGGGTAAGATCAGACAGGAAAAGGGTAGCAGAAATGATCGCAGTGAACCAAGGACTACCAGAAGAACGCAGAGTTGAACCCAGGACAGAGAACTACAGAGTTTCACCAAGCCGAGTTGAGCCGATACCACTACCTGAGGCTCGAACCCTTACTCCCGAGATGACAAGACTGAGACAAGAACTGGCACACTTAGAGAAGCAATTGACAGAACCTGAGACGGACATAGTGAGGTTGGCAGCGCGCCTCACGGACACCCACCTAGACAACAGGCAGTGATCAAGCAGCAAGACAGAGACTGAGGCTGTGAGGTTGGCAGCGCGCCTCACAGGCACTTTCAGCAGTATGAGACAGATGCAGTAGACGGTATCAACAGATGTCAGTAGATGATGAGACTTGTATCTATCATCATGAGCAGCTGTTGAGACTTAGTAGATCATGACCACCTTTTGGCTCAGCCACGATGTAGCATTCGCTTAGATGTACTAATCCTTAAGGTTCCAGGAGCTGGCCTCGGGATAGTACACATGTCTAGGGTGTAATGCTGTAATGAGTGATCGATCTTTTTGGCTGTTCTTGCAGTTTTATTGATGTTCATCTTGAGTGTACTTTAGTGTTGAGTCTATTTCTTGTGTGCAGCTCCTACTCTAGTTACGCTAACCTAACCATTACCGACCGCCACTAAATCTGCTTTATGAAAAACACAGCGAGATGTCGATCCGAAGATCCAACCGACTGCTTGCACGTTTTGAGGAAGCTGAGCAAGAAGAGGCAGCAATGGCAGCTAGAGGCAGAGGACGTGTCAGAGGTCGTGGTCGCGGAAGAGCAGCAGATGCAGTTAGAGGCAGGGGTCGTGGACGCGCAGCAGGCGTGCTCCAGCCCGAGAACAACGCACCAGGAGAAGAACAGGAAGTGGAAATACAAGAACCAGCAGTGGAACCTCAGCAGAACCAGCAGAACAACCAGCAACCACCGCCACCGCCTAACTTGGCAGAAGTGATGACTACTCAGACACAGCTGATGCAACAGATGGCACAGGCCAACACCCAGATGATGCAAGCTATGCAACAGAAGCAGGGAAATCAGAACCAGAACCGTCAGGGACACCGTGAGGAAGACCTACAAAGGAAAATTGAAAGGTTCATTAGGCTGAAAGCACCCACCTTCGACTACTCGGACGAACCACTCGATGCACACGACTGGTTACGTACCATCGAGACGAAGCTGGACCTGACAGACTACACTGAAGAGGAATGCGTGGCCCTTGCGGCGCACCAACTTGAAGGAGCAGCAAAAGCGTGGTGGGAGAGCTACTGTGACTCTCACGCGAACCCAGCTCAGATCACCTGGCTAGAGTTTTGTGAAGCTTTCAAAGAATACCACATTCTAGAACAAGTCATGGTGCATAAAGCAATGGAATTCAGAACAATGACCCAAGGAAGTTTGTCTGTAGCTGAGTACGCTCGACACTTTGCTAAGATGTCAAGGTACGCTCCTGAAGACGTCAACACTGAGAAGAAGAAACAGTTTTGGTTCCAGTGTGGTTTACACAGAGGTCTGAGGACAGCACTCGCAGCAAGTTCACACAGGTCACTCAGAGAGCTGATTGACAGAGCTATCGCAGTTGAAAAGGAAAGAATGGGACTTGAAGATACCTGGCGAGAGAAGAAAAGGAAGGCTGAACAGTTGCACAACCACAGACTAAGTCAGAAGCCGAGGAGTGGCCAAAGCAACATGCTCAGGAGAAGCTTTCAGCAGAGCAACAGTCAAGGAAGCTCAGGGTTCAACAGAAATAGCTACCAGGGTAACCGAGGCAGTAACAGCAACAGTTTTGGCAGCAGAGGTAACAACTACAACAGCTTTGGTAACAGAAACAACAGCTACTCAAGTCAGGGAAACCCCAACTAGAAGCCGAACAACACACCCAGAATTGGTGGAGGGACCACAGTGGTCTGTTTTGCTTGTGGGAAGCCCGGTCACAAGTCCTTTGACTGTCCGGAGAAGAGGAACAAACAAACCCCAGCCAAGGCACCGGCACCTGGAGGGCAAGACAGGCAGCCAACTTCAGTGCAGAGGGGACGCCTCAACCACTTGACAGAGGAAGAAGCCGAGGACGCTCCCGACGTTGTGCTCGGTGAGTTTTTAGTAAATGGCATTCCAGCTTTGATATTGTTTGACTCTGGAGCAACTGGATCTTATATCTCGACAAAGTTTGTGAGAGAGCAGTCACCCCCGACAATACCTAAAGCTAGACCTATAGTCACTACTTCTCCCTTAGGAGAGCTTAGGTGCACTTTAGAGTGCCCCGCAGTTAGACTGATGATAGGAGGCCAGGAGTTCGAAGGAAACCTGACAGTCCTGGAATCGGATGGAATTGACGTGATACTAGGAATGGATTGGCTTACAGAGCACAAGGGAATAATCAGTTGCTCACCCAGAACAGTTGAGTTGACACATCCTAGCGGAGTCAAAGTAACAGCAGAGCCACAAAGAAGAACAGGGAAGAGATCCAGAACATGTATTCTGAGACAGTTGGTATACTCCATTGAGAAACAGACGATCGAAGAAGTACCTGTAGTATGTGAGTACCCGGACGTGTTTCCCGAAGAACTACCAGGACTACCGCCAGACCGAGACGTAGAATTCATAATCGAACTACAACCAGGCACAGGGCCTATTGCCAAGAGACCGTACAAAATGTCAGTGGAAGAGCTAGAGGAACTCAAGAAGCAGCTGAAAGAGATGCTTGAAAGCGGTGTGATTCGACCAAGTGCATCCCCATGGGGATCGCCAGTGTTGTTTGTGAAGAAGAAAGATGGATCAATGCGCATGTGCGTAGACTATCGATCCCTGAACGCAGTGACGATCAAGAACAAGTACCCATTACCTCGAATTGATGATTTGCTAGATCAGTTGAAGAAAGCCAAATACTTCAGTAAGATTGATCTGAGATCGGGATACCACCAGATGAAGATTAGAGAAGGTGACATTCCCAAGACAGCTTTTGTGACTCGGTACGGACAGTACGAGTTCACCGTTGTGTCTTTCGGATTGACCAACGCACCTGCTTACTTCATGAACATGATGAACAAGGTATTCATGGAGGAACTAGAAAAGTTCATAGTGGTGTTCATTGACGACATACTAGTTTACTCAGAAACAGCCGAAGAACATGAGAAGCATCTGAGGATTGTACTGGAGAGGCTGAGGCAGCATCAACTCTACGGAAAGTTCAGCAAGTGTGAATTTTGGTTAGAGAAAGTAGCCTTTTTGGGTCACGTGTTGACAGCTGAGGGCGTAGCAGTCGACCCAGAAAAGATTGAGGCAGTAGCAGAATGGAAGCAGCCGAAGAGTGTCACGGAGATCAGAAGCTTTCTGGGATTGGCAGGATACTATCGAAGATTCATTGAGAACTTCTCCAAGATTGCCAAGCCAATGATTGAACTACTCAAGAACAATGTCCCATTTGAGTGGACGGACAAATGTGAAAGAAGTTTCCAAGAACTCAAGCACAAACTCACTACAACTCCAGTATTGACCCTGCCAGATATTCGCAAAGATTTCGTAGTCTACTGCGATGCTTCAAGACAAGGTTTGGGATGTGTCCTGATGCAAGAGGGCAAGGTTGTTGCATATGCATCGAGGCAGCTGAGGAAACATGAGGAAAACTATCCCACGCACGACTTGGAACTGGCAGCAGTGGTACATGCATTGAAGATCTGGAGGCACTACCTGATTGGCAACAAGTGCTATATCTACACAGATCACAAAAGTTTGAAGTATTTCTTCACCCAATCCGAACTGAACATGAGGCAAAGAAGATGGTTAGAACTGATCAAAGATTATGATTTGGAGATACACTACCATCCTGGCAAAGCTAATGTCGTGGCAGATGCCTTAAGTCGAAAGAGTTATTGCAACAACATGATGATTGAAGAAAGTCAGCCAGAACTAGCGAAAGAGTTGTACATGCTGAAACTCGAGCTAGTAGAAGAAGGAAAACCCCAGGAAATGAGAGTAGAATACAACCTGGAAGACCGAATCAAAGAAGCTCAAGGGAAGTGTCCAGAAATCCAAGAAGTAAAAGAGGATATTCAACGGGGAGTAGCACCTGACTTCCGGATTGATGAAGCAGGGACAGTATGGCTGAAAGACCGTATCTGTGTACCACAGGACGAGGAAAACAGGAGAACAATTCTCACAGAAGCTCACGAGTCCAAGTACTTGATACACCCAGGATGCACTAAGATGTATCAGGATCTGAAGGATAAGTTCTGGTGGAAGAAAATGAGAGAGGACATAGCAGAGTGTGTAGCCAAGTGCGACTCTTGTCGAAGAATCAAAGCAGAACATCAAAGACCAGCAGGACTGCTGAAACCACTGGAAATTCCGATGTGGAAGTGGGAAGGTATCAGCATGGACTTCGTAGTTGGCCTACCCCGCACTCAGAAAGGAAATGATGCCATTTGGGTCATAGTTGATAGATTGACGAAGGTAGCTCACTTCATACCAGTCAAAAGCACACACTGGGTAAGCAAACTAGCAGAGCTATACATAGACAACATTCTCAAGCTGCATGGGGCACCAAAAAGCATTGTGTCAGACAGAGGACCCCAATTCACAGCTCAATTCTGGCAAAGCCTACATCAAGCCATCGGGACAACCTTGGAGTATAGCACAGCTTACCACCCTCAGACAGATGGGCAGACTGAAAGAGTGAACCAAGTTCTGGAAGATTTGTTAAGGGCTTGTGTTCTAGCATACAGCACAGACTGGGAGAAGAGTCTATCTTACGCAGAATTCTCCTACAACAACAGTTACCAGGCCAGCCTACAGATGTCACCCTTTGAGGCACTTTATGGCAGAAAATGCAGAACACCTCTAATGTGGTCAGAGGTGGGAGAACGAACATTCTTTGGGCCTGACATGATTGTAGAGGCAGAGGAAAATGTGGCCAAGATCCGAGAGCACCTGAAGGCAGCTCAAAGCCGACAAAAGAGCTATGCAGATAAAAGGAGACGAGATCTGGAGTTCGAAGTAGGAGACTTCGTCTACCTGAAAGTGTCACCCCTCAGAGGGCATAAGAGATTCCAAGTGAAAGGAAAGCTAGCACCCCGTTTTGTTGGACCATACCGGATACTGGAGAGAGTAGGAAAGCTAGCCTACAAGCTAGACCTACCAGAGGAACTAGCGGGGGTACACCCAGTGTTCCATGTATCTCAGCTGAGAAAGTGTCTGAGAGTACCAGAACATGAGATCAAGACTGAGGCATTAGATCTACAAGACACCTTGGAGTACCTGGAGTACCCAGAGAGGATACTAGACAGAGCAGTCAAAGAGACCAGAAGCACAGCTATCCCGTTTTGCAAAGTACAGTGGAGCAATCACTCAGAAAGGGAAGCTACTTGGGAAAAGGAGTCAGTGCTAAAGGAGAAATACCCCCACTTGTTCAAACCGTAGGTATTCACAAATCTCGAGGACGAGATTCTTGTGAGGGGGGAGACTGTAACAACCCTGAAATTCCTATAGGTTTTGTTGAGTGCAAAAATTCGAATTTAAAAAAATTTTGGTGGAATTGTGTGCATGCGAACCAACATATAAGAGTGTCTTCTTTTTGCTCCCTAAATTCTTAGGCAATTTAAATTCAAAATTAAAATCAATTTGAAGTGCTAAGGATGAAATAGTGTGATTTGGATTTATTTGGATTTATTTGGATTTTTGGTTGGTTTGAATTCAAATTTTAGATTTGAATTCAAACTCTAATTGACTAAACTAATTTCCAAATCCTATTCCTGTTCGTGGGCCAATTTCCCGCAGCTCAAGTCCAAGAAACCCCCTCCAACTCTTCTACCCGAGCCAGCAAACCAAGCAGCCCGCTCGGCCTTTCGGCCCAGCTCGGCCCAGCTCTTCGCCGCGTCCCCGCCGCGTCGCCATCTCTTCCACTGACAGGCGGACCCCGCCTGTCAACCTTCTTCTCCCCGCGTCATCTTCCTCGCGACGCCGCTCTCTCTCTCCCGAGCGCGCCGCCCGTGACCCCCCTCAACCACCCGAGCTCCGTGCGGCCCGACGCGATTGCGCCGCGTGTCCGCAAGCGCTCAAGCCTTCCCATCCAGCCGTTCGAGCCCTGGAACCCTAGCCCAGCGCCTATAAAACCCGCCGCCGGCCATCTTCTTCCCCAAGCCGCGCCGCCCCTTTGGGGTTCCTTCCAGATCCAATTCGCGTGGGTGTGAGGTGCAAGGAGTGGTGGGGAAGGTCTAGGAGCTGTCGGAGCAAGGAGGAGTGGAGCCGGTCATCTTCCCCGCGTCGACACCGAGCACCGGAGCGCCGCCGTCCGTGGACTCGCCGAAGGGGAGCCGGACCAGGGACGTGAGGAAGCGCACGAGCACCACCGGACTGCGTCGAGCCTTTCCCGAGCTGCAGCGATCGACTACTAGCCCTAGGTGAGCTAACCGCGATTCGCCCCCTTCTTCTCTGTCTCCGGCCGAATTCCGCCGCCGTCGTCGTGCAAGCCTTCTGTGTGCCAGCCTTCGTGCTGTGCAGTCTCCTGTGCAGGACCTCGAGCCGCTAACCGTGCGCAAACCGCCGTCGCTTTGTTCCCCGCAGCCGAGGCCCGCCACGGCCGAGCTCTGCTCGCCGTGCGCGCGGACGCCGAGGCCGTGTCGCGGCCACGGGCAGCCGTGGACCCGCGCACGCGCACCCCAGCAACGCCCGTGACGCCTCGCATCTACTCGCGTTGGTGTCGCGCGTGCGAAACCCAGCCGAACCAAGTCGAACCCAAGCCGTTTCTGCCCGCGCGTCGCCGTCCGCGTCGGGAAGCTCGACCCAGAGCCCAGCCATGGCCTTTTTCCCCTCGAGCGTGTTCGCCTAACCCTAGCGAAGCTGTTCCAGCCATCCTAGGCCCGAGCCGAGCGTTCTCCGGCGAGAACCGCCGCCGACCGTCGCCGCCGGTCGCGCTCCGGTGCGCGTCGCGCGCGCGTCGCGTCGCGTCGTGGCCATGCCACACGCAGGACCACACCAAGTCGCCACACAGCCGTGCACAGACGATCCCAATTCGGCCACACCCAGATCCCATGCACCCGGCTCACGTGGACCACACTCACGGTGCACCGTGGACTCAGTCCACCAGGCCAGATCCAGCAGCCGCCCCTTCGTGGGCCGAAAGCTCGCGTTTAACTCTGTTTAACATCCTTGAACTCTTCCGGCCCAATCACTTTCGGCCCAATTTCAGCCCAGCCATCGTTTATTCCTTTTTCTTTTTCTTTTAACAGCGCTGACGTATGGGACCCACTTGTCATACTCTGCGAGTCACTGGCACATGGGGCCCACTGACCAGAGTTGACCCGCTGACCGTTGACCCCCGTTGACCGTTGACCGTTGACGCTGACGTCAGCAGGGCCCACTGCTGACGTCATCCTAGGCGGACCCCACTGCTGACGTCAGCAGGCTAATTTTTTTTCTGTTTTCTTTTTCGGAAATTATTTAATATTTTCAGAAAATGATTTAAACTTCGAAAATTAATAATAAATCAACCGTAGCTCAGAAAAATATGAAACCAGTTTCTATATTTTTCTAAAATCATGATCTACGCGTTAGTATAGAGTTTGGTGTTATTTGGGTCTTCTTTCGTCGCTGTCTTAGTGTTTCTTTGCTTGTAGCCGCGTCTTATTTTCTTTCCGCGCCCCTAGGAGCTCCGGAGAGTCAGGAGGAGCCGGACCACTACAACAACTGCTTCGACGAGGACGAAGACCTTTGCCCAGGTTCACGCTCGACCATCTCTGAAATACCTATTAGACATGCAACTAGTATGCTAGCGCTTTACTTTACTCGCATGATAAACCTGCACTGCCTTTGATATTATCCTGTTACCTTGCTACCTACTACTCACTTTATAAATATGCTATGCTATGCATGTGTTGGGATGGTTGTGATTGATCCTCTTGGCGTGTGTTGTGGGTGGTTTGGGAGGAGTAGTGCAGCTAGGCGGTGTAAGCGAGTAATAACAACTCGATCGTTGATCGAGGTGCTGAGGGGCTGCACTCGGGCAGTCCCTATGGGGTACCTGTTGCGGGTACATGGTTACTGGTTACTTGGGGATTGGTACTCGGTGAGTACCTGAGGAGTTTGGGCGGCAATACCTGTTATGGGTGCCGATTGCGGACCGTTGCAGCGGATCGCTTGTGATGCAGATACTCGCTTTACCGAACAATTAAGGACCGAGTCGTGCCCCCACTTTGGACTTGGGAAATACCGTGCTCACCATCTACCCAGTATGGGGAGGGTTCCAGCAAGCCTACTCTAGTGCGGCGCCGAGACTGTAGGAGAATCGAGTTTGATATGTGTAGGGGGGATTCGTTGCGGCGTAATCTCCCTGATTTACCACGGCCCCCGACTGGCCCCGGTGGGAAGGTTTCACGACCCTGGGGCAGATGTTAGATCGGATGTTTCCCGAGCCCAGGGAGACAGGATTGGCGCCGCTACTGTTTAGGGTCTTTGCTGTGGGCTGTGTCTCAGGTTGGTTGCGGACTAGCCTTGCAGCCCGGATGGATTCCTGGAGTGCCACCTCTGCAGAGTGTAAACTATACGTATAGTCGTGTCCACGGTTACGGACGACCCATTTCTGAGAAGCCCCGACTAGCATGGGAAACTGCTTTCTTACCTCATCCTTGATTCGGGTTATGAGAGATTGGTCTAGCTGAGGCTGTTGAGACGAGGTGGGGAGGGAGCTCACCGAGTCGACTAGTGAGTGAAAGGTGTTGGTGGATAATGATTTGCAGGAACCTGCCGTGGCAGGACGAGCCCGATGGGAAAATGTGAGGCTGACGGTTGGTTTTGGGGAGTGGATGTGTGTGTGAGCAGGAGTTGGTGATGAGATGAAACTGGGTTATTGTTGCTGCTTGCATAAGAAAACCCTGGCTTAAACCTTGATTATTTCTATATCCTTAGAATAGGCCACTTTAAAGCTTGCACCATATTATGGTTGGTGACGTGGACCTGTCCCATTTCCTTGGGGACAGACTTTGGGTTCTCCGGTGAAGACCCCGACCACGAGTTCAACCAGGACGGGTGGTACGACTGAAGGGTGTGCGCTTCGCTCAAGGATGCCTGTGGAGGAGTGGACCCCTGTTGTTCTAGCTACCGCTGCGCAGAGGTTTCTTATTGTCGATTTAGCCCAGAGGGCTTGTATCTGACGCTTTGTCTTTATATGAGTCATGTATTGAATCTTTTATCGTTGTATGGATGTGATATTCGACTGAGATGAGTTCTGTACGAGATAGCTGTTATTCCTGGGACTATCTCAAGGGTACAGGGAGTCGGGTTCTCGTCGGTGAGAATCCGGTTCGTCACAGGGCCGGTGTGGCGACAACAGCGCTGAGCAGTGTGGTGGTGGTGGGTACGGTGGTGGCGTGCGAGCAGCACGGCTGCGGCAACGCGGCGGTGGGCGGCACGGCAGCCGCGGCGCGTCGGTCGAGGAGCTCGGGCGCGCGGCGAGCACGTGGGGTGGCGCCGAGCAGGGTGATGGCCGGCGGCGTGTGGTAGGGGTTCCAGAGCGTGGAGCAGGGAATGGGGCCGGCCGGAGGTGGCGTGGTGAAGGAGCGAGGGTCGGCGGCGAGCAAGGCGGAGGGCGAGCAGAGTAGAGCGCTCGGGACAAAGAAAAACAGGGTAGGGGGAGGGAGAAGGAAAGAAAGAAGGGAAGGGAAGAAAAGAAAAGAAGGGAGAAAAAGGAGAAAGGGAAAAAAAAGGGAAAAGGGGAGAGGAGGACGGCGGGATTCGCGGCGGGGAACGACAAGCGTCGACGGCGGTCGGTCAGTGAGATACGGGCCCGGCGGTCGACCCGAGAGCGGGGAACGCGGGATGGGACGAAAAAGGAGGGGCGATGACAACGAGGCGAACAGGAAGAAGAGGGCGGTGATAACAAGGCGGGGCTTGGCGGCGACGGGAGCTCGGGCGGGAAAAGGTTTTGAAAACGTTTTTACCGGATGATTTATTTAGTGATTTTCCGGAGATTAGAAACGCGGGCGTTACATCCCAAGAGCATAGAGCAATATTTTTTGGTTATGTGCTGATTTGCACTGAATGGGCGAAAGTTCATTCTTTGACATATTACTACTAGACAACCATATGCAATGAACAATAGCCTCAATGCTGTGATGGCAGGCCTTCCATCAGATGCCTTGTCAGAGAACTCTGTTGGGCACAGCTTGTGTAGGAACCATCCCAAGTCATCAAAAAAAAAGATAACGGGAATACGGGATAGCACTGGCAATTCCTTCGTATCACTAGGATGACAAGTGGATTACGATGCCATTCTGATTTAGCATTGGTATAACCTAGTCACAGGATAGGGGTTTAAGACACCAGCATGCACTTTACCATGGAGTCCTGTTTGTATAGCCTGTAACCTGAAATGGATGTCAGTCAACTGAATAATGAAACTAGTGCTTGTTGTTATGCATAAATGCCAAATGCAATTAAGTCCCGCTAAAATGCTAACTTATGTTTTGCTATATGATTATGCAATTGGCAAAACAAACTAGCGGAGGGAGCACAAACGCCACCCCGAAACTGCGATGGAGCTAGCAATGCAAGCAAGGAAAGGAGTGAGCCCGTAACAAGGTTTCCCTTCTTGCATTGTGCTAGTGATGAATAAATTGGTGGTGCGCTTACTGTTGTTAGTTCATAAATAGGACTGTGCCCTTTGCTGATTGATGCCTACACTGAATGTGAGTTTGTATGATGTCCTGCATGGACGGGTTGGATCTGTCAATCTGCAGTGCCCCTTGAGCCTGAGAGGATTGTGGTCCACTAAATCTATTGTAATAGGCAGCCAATCTGATGGCAAAAGTTTGGTGCTGTGACTGATCAGGTTGAGTGCATGAAAGCACTGTTTATGCAGAAGCTACTTATTTGAGCTCCTATCAACAGTCTAACATGGATTTTGTCTCCAAAAATAGGTCTGTGCGTTTCATCTGGCGGCATGATTTTTTGGCATTTGTGGACATGGAAATAATATGTGGTGCCAGTGCTAGTTACGGGTTGCTGGGGTTTACTTATGCCATTAATCGTGATCGGCATGTTACCATGAACCATGATTGGAATTGTGCCTATCACCTATGTTTATGATTATAAGTTGATACATACCCTGCTAGTGCTGGAGCTCCAGCATGTGGTGTTGACACAGGGATGTTGCAGGCCTGGGCCAATTTGGTTGTTGGGCTGGGCCACCGTAGCATCCTTGTCGTGGTTTGGATGTCCGTCCATACCGATCGATGCTGTTATACTGTTCTATGCCTGAACAATTTCCGATTTTGTTGTGAAGAAAAAAAAGAAGAATGTGTTCGAACATACTCCCTCTGTCCCTTTTTATAGGTCGACGTTGGTTTCCGTGCCATGATTTAAATTTGATTTATAGAAAATATGTGTAATATTTTAATCTCAAAAAAATTGTTAAAAAACTAGATTCAAATATCTATCTAATGATATTTATTATGTACTATAAATATTAATATATATATTTTTATATTCAGTCAAAGTTGTTTCTCGGGAACCGTAAACGATAGATAAAAAGGATGGAGGGGGTAGCAATCACACGGCTCCGTACGGGAACCAGCATTCTGTTGCATAAGAGAAGAATAGAGTTCATCAGTCCAATTGTTCTAACCCACCAACAGTTGGCCCTAAAAACACACAGATATAACTAATCATATTTATTGGATTATGATTTTGTACATTTGCACATGCTTCAACAACTTTTTAAAACTTGATTCAAAAATATGGAAAAAAAACTCTAAGCTAACATTTTGAATATTGAAGTATTTCTTGAACATGTACATTCAAATGTTGAAATAATGCACTCCGGGTATTGATTTGTTTGTAAAAGTATAGAAATAAGTAAAACATAAATATATTTGACCTTGACCTCATTTTGTTGTGTTTATTCTAAACAACATGGTGGTTCAAATGGAATCGGAAATTGACTCACGGTTTGGGAGAAAAAAAAATATATTTCAAGGTATGCATATGACTAGCTAATCATCCACTCATGCCCTCCAACCAAATTGTACTTCATGGTATGCATATGACTAGCTGGCTTGTTCTTGTCCCACCTAATCTCGACCATTTATCTAATTTAACACTAATTGATACAATATTCAGAGCATCTCCAAGAGACTAGCCAAATCGTTTTTTAAAGTTAAATTTAGCTATTGTTAGAGAAAAAACGTTTCCAACAGGCTCTATAAATGACTCTCCAAATTTAGTATCTCTCTATCCCACCTCATTCACTGGCCATTTTTAGCTAGCCTACCTCACTAGCCATCTTTACAGAATCTGTTGGATTACTCTTTTATTTGTTAGTCAAATCTATTTTTAAGAGTAGCTAAATCAGTACATTTGACTAGTTTTTTTATCTAATCTCTTGGAGATGCTCTCGGATATGTATTTGTAGATCTGAACGTTGTAACAACTAACAACTATTATGGCCGATGGCTTGAAAAACACACACGATAAATCTAAGCTCGTTGAGCTCTACGATTTTCGAATAACTTTTATCTCAAGCATCCGAGAACATTTAAACAGTTGAAAAGCGCTTCATCTACTAAACTCAGAGCATTTAAGCTCTTCGCCCCATTGATGTGTATTCATGCTCAATGATAGTGGATATACGGGTTTACGAAATTTCATGCCTTTTTTACCCTCCGACATATGATTTTTTTTCTATCTCAACTGCATGTAGTTTATATAATAAAAATACAACATTTTATGTAATTCGGGAGCATTGTTCCTGTAAAATGTAATTAGAACGTAATTAGTGCACATAATTTATTTTACCTGGAATACAAGCACTATTTGTGTCACCAATGAACAATATGTAGGTCTCTCATGTGATGCTTAACAATTCCCGATGATAAACCGTTAACGCCACGTAATTCTGCGTGAACCAGCAGTACAGCTTGTGGAGCATATATTAGTATTTTTTATTGGTGGGTGTACGTCGGCTGCATTCAGCACGTACTGCTCCGTTGATTAGCATGACTTAACACTAGTTTATCACTGATTTTGAGTAGTACGACGAACATGCCTAGATCTGCCGCAGCTTGGCAAGACCTCGATCTTTCTGGTATCTTGAGCGTCTCAACTGATGAACTGGTATCGTGTTGTTTCTTTGACAACGCCATGTGGAGCTAGCGTCTGAGAATCTCATTCCGCGTATTACGTACTGTCCGGGTCCAAAAGAATCTCATTCCGTATTGTCAAACATAACTTCTGCGCGCAAAGCACCACTGCGTCGTATGCGTATATATGCAGGCTCCCTGTTCTCCACAAGACCACCAGTCTTCCTCCCACGACTTGCCGGCCACCGCCTCGCTCATCGATCTGCAGCGGCCTCCAGTCCGGGTCCTTACGCGATGCCTCTGCCGCTCGAGCTCGAGAACAGCAACATGCATGTTGGGGCAGCCATGGCCGGCGAATTCGTGGGCGCAGCGGCTGCTGCCGGCTCCGGCGACGCCGCAGCAGCCTCCCGCCACGTCGCGCAGCTGCTCTTCTGGGTGGGATTCACCACCATGCTCCTGGACCTCTTCACCGTGTTCTACAAGGCGCCCGGCGGGGTGGTGTTCAAGAGCCACAAGCTGGCTTACTACCTCACGCTCGCAGCCATTTTCGCCTGTGGCATGGCCGAGATCATCGCTGCGTTCTGTCTGTGCCGCTACGGCAGCAGCGAGCGCGTCCGCACGTCGGCGAGGGCCGTCGTCTTCGTCTCCGTCCTGCCCCTCGTCGGCGTCATCGCACTCGGCGGGTTCGCCTTCGTCAAGAGCTAGCTAACCAATTATATTATATTCTGCACCGGGATCGCTCTCTGATTCGTCCTTGGCACTAGCTAGTTGGCTCATTGTATTTCCCATGCATCCCCTGTTTTTCATATGCCTTCTTGTTTTGAAAACTCCATTTTTATAGCTCCATGCTTATTATTTTGAAAATTCCACTTCTATAACTCCATGCGGATATGTGTCCATTGGGTTGCTATCTCTGGAAGACAATTAATTAGTCCGCTTCCCTTCCAACGTACTAAGCTGCAGCATGACAATTCTGGAGAATATACCAACACATTATATATTGCAATGTGATAAAATTCTGTAGAATATAAACAACAGAATCTCAGAACGGATTGATGTTTGATCTCCAAGCAATTCGTGGATATCTTGACATGATTTAT
Organism: Echinochloa phyllopogon; assembly: GCA_033239725.1. Classification (NCBI taxonomy): domain Eukaryota; kingdom Viridiplantae; phylum Streptophyta; class Magnoliopsida; order Poales; family Poaceae; genus Echinochloa; species Echinochloa phyllopogon. The sequence goes on along the minus strand of BTCW01000014.1, from coordinate 6,482,943 downwards.
GAATTACGATAGTAGCAACACCAATCTAGTCACAACATGGCAGAGCATTCATGTTCGTTCACAGTACCACAGGATACGAATTATTACCTCGGTGGGCTCTGTTATTCTGGCGGTCAAAATTTAGTACAGCGTTATATCTGGAGAAGGAAAATTTTGCGTCTAAACTCCAAGTTAGAAATTGCTGCGTAAATCTACATTGTTCAGCAGCAGCCCCTCTAAAATTGGAGTCAGAAATAGCTAAGCTTTTTTTTAAGAAAGAGCGGTACAGGCGGGAACCACATGCACGTATACCCACCCCTAATAACAATATAGGTACCTAACCTTACATGAAACTCGCCGTTGAGGGGACGTCACCTACCACACAAAGAATACCGCAGTAAAAAAAATACAATACGGTGGACATGTTTCAGAACCTTACCAAGTTTTTTTTAGATTACACAGTACACTCACCCCTATGAATACACGTACGCAAATCCTACCTCTATGGAGATTTTCGAAGTCATCATTGACACCTCGTTGTCGATGTCGAGGGAACGTCGCTTACCACTTAACGGATAACGCCGGTAAATCCTGAAAAAATCTCAGAAAAAGTGCGAGTACCAGGATTTGAACCCTGATGGGTAGCGTCCCACTATACCGTACTACCGTTGGACTACATGGCCAATCGCATAACATTACCAAGTGACTATGATCAATTCAAGCTAAGTAAATAATTTTTTTACGACCCAAAAAGCCTTTTGTGCTTTCCGTGACTATAATGGGCCGGGACAGTCTGTCTGTCTGTCACCCTACCATCCGGCTCAGGCCCTTCGTCACAATCGTTGCCTCCGTGTCCGAAAAGCCCAACAATTCAGCCCATCGTTCTTCGCCGCCATCCCGTCGGATTCCCAATCCTTTTCCTCCCCATCGCCGAAGCCGAATCGATCTCTCCTTGCCCCGAGCCTCGACGACTCCTCTTCTTCCTCGGCTCCATCCAGCTCGTCCCACCCACCTCACCTAGGGTTTCGCTTCCCGTCTCGCCGCCGTCGCCATGGACCAGTAAGTACCCCTCCAGCTCCGCCCCTCTCATCTCTATCTCCCTAGGGTTTCGTTTCGTCGCCTCACCTTGATTCCCCTCCTCGATCCGCTCCCGCAGCTTCTTCGACGAGGACGGCGAGGCGCTCATGGACCCCGATGCGCGGGATCCGTCCCCCGAGCCGCAGCCCTACGAAGGCCTAGACGACGACCTGGGCGACGGCGACTGGGCCCGCGAGCGCTCCCCGACCCCTGTCCACGGCGACGACGGCGGGGCGGGGTCATCCAAGCCACGGAAGCGCCTCCTCAAGAAGGGCGGCGGCGGCGGAGGCATGCCCGGCGACGACGGGCTAGAGGATTTTGGGTTGGAGGACGCGGACGCGGACCACCCTGGTGCAGATGCCAAGAAGAGGAAGGGTTCGTCGGCGCTGAGGGACCTCGCGAGGGGTGGGGCCAGCAAGGAGAAGAAGGAGAAAAAGAGGAGGAGGGAGGACGACGGGAGGGGAAGGGACAGTGGGATGGCGAGGGAGAAGCGGGGGTCAGGAGGAGGGAGGGGCTCTGGCGGCCGGGAGGACCAGGATGATGGGGAGAGGGAGATCCAGGAGCTCTGGGATACCATTGCCGGTGGCGACTCAGAGGTAATTATGATCGCCTGCTGTGTCTCAATTTCATTCAGCTATTTTTCTCTTCTAGTTAGTTGACTCTTACCTCTTGGGTGCCCTTTCTGTTATTAGCTCGTTAGAACTACTCTGTGAGCTTAATGTGAAAGGTTATTGGAAAATTGAAGTTCTGTGACAATCTAAGTGATCACCCGTGTCTGTTGAAGGAGATCATAATGCTTTGCAATGTTCTCTGGAATATACTAGCTATTTTTTTATCTGTCAATTGACTTTGGAATTCTTGCTTGTGGTGATTTGCTGAGCTTTTTATTGACAGTGAAGCAACCATTGCTTTAGTTTGTTATCAGTGCTGTTGGTTCATCATGATGCTTTTGGTTTCCTAGGGAATTCAGATTGTTCTAAGTGTTGGTAATGTTTGTAGCCACCCCTCTGTGATCAGGATGTATTGTAGATATCATCTTTCTTTTTCAAAGAGAAAATTCCTTCCTCAGGATAGTTTTGCTTAAACATGTTAGGTGCATTCCAAGTCAGATCATTGTAACTTGTTAGCTGCAATACTGCTTTATCAGTTTTTAATTCCTTTTAGCCTACTACTTTCATTGTCTTGGACAAACTAACACTCGCCACTGCCATTTTAAACTGATGGAGCAGGATGACCAAGAAGGTGTTAGAACTGTAGATGATGATAACTTCATTGATGACACTGGGGTTGATCCAGCTGATCGTTATGGCAGTGATAATGAGCGGCATTCTCCTGGACGTTATGCGCAGGTATTTGTTCTTAATTGCTCATGTTCCCCCAGAGCATTAATTTTTTGCACTCTATGAAGACAAATTGCCACACATGTGACTGCTAACCAAAAGAATTGACTGCAATTCACTAACTAAAGTGTGGTGTTAAAATCTGCCTGATAGTTTTGCAGGATTTCATAGAAGGTTTAGAAATTTAGTCCATGATACAGCTAAAACCATGGTCGCATTGGCCCCTTGTGGGGTTTGACTAGGTCCACTAGTTTCTAGGTCATGACACCATGCCACCTTATGAGTTCTCCAAATCAATACATTTACTATACAGAAAAGTAACAGATGGTTATGTTATCTTTTTTTTCTTTTTCTGTCATCACTGATAATATGGATTGGTTCTTTACTATAGGCTGAGGAGGGTGAGGAGGATGATGAAATTGAGCGACTCTTCAAGGGTGGTAAAAAGAAGAAGAAGAATGACCGCCCACGTGCAGATATTGGTCTTATAGTGGAACAGTTCATTGCTGAGTTCGAGGTAGCAGCTGAAGAAGATGCGAACTTGAATAGGCAATCAAAACCAGCCATTAACAAACTTATGAAGCTTCCTCTGCTCATAGATGTTCTATCCAAGTAAGATATCTGGAGCCTTACCTTACCTGCATTGCTAGTGCATATTGCCATCTGTTTATAGCTAACAATAATATTTTCTTGTTCATCTCTCTTTGACAGGAAGAATCTTCAGCAGGAATTTCTTGATCATGGAGTTCTCACTCTTCTAAAAAATTGGCTTGAGCCATTGCCTGATGGAAGCATGCCAAACATGAATATTCGATCTGCTGTGCTGAAATTATTAACTGATGTAGGCACCTTTATTTCCTTCTCCTTTTTTGCATTGTAGAACTCTGTTCTTGCACATCAACCTAGTTGTTTGTGGTTTATGTTTTAATGGCTCCTAAAAATTTAATTGCTAATGAAAGTTTTATGCCTCTTGCAGTTTCCAATTGACTTGGAACAATATGACAGAAGAGAGCAACTTAAGAAAAGTGGTCTGGGAAAGGTACACTTCTATTTGGCTCGTGCAGTTGCTCTTACATACTGTTTTGCAGATTATGTATTATGTGCTAAATCTATCCAATGATGCATGTTAAGGTCATTATGTTTTTATCTAAATCCGATGAGGAGACTACTGCAAATAGGAAACTGGCTAAGGAACTGGTTGACAAATGGGTAAGTCTGTGTTCATAATAAACATTTGTACTACCAAAGGTTCTTTAGTTTGTACTTATATCGTTGTAAAATTCAGAGTCGACCAATATTCAACAAGAGCACGAGATTTGAGGATATGAGGAGATATGACGATGAAAGAGCGCCTTACAGGAGACCACAAATGAAGAAGTAAGTGCATGCATTCCATTTGAAGACTATTGTTATCCTGGATGCTATGGCTGTATGTTGTATTCTTATTGGTTATCCTTTGCTGTAATGAAGGCCTTCATCAAGTAGCTCTGGAATGGAATCTAGAGATGATGATATTGATGCTGACTTCTCACAGTAAGTCTGATACATCATTATGTTTGTTTGACCTTGGATACAGGTTTGTCACCATTTTTGCTAATTATTCGATTAATCTATTTTATGCTTTGTATTTAGACGCAAGTCTGGGCAAAGTAGTTCAAGGCAGCATGCCTCGAGGCCAGAAGCCTCGCCTTTGGACTTTGTCATTCGTCCACAGTCCAAAATTGATCCTGAGCAGATACGGGCTCGTGCTAAGCAGGCTGTCCAAGACCAGCGCAGGCTGAAGGTTACCCTTCTATCCTTAAAGCACTTTAGTTTTATTATTCATAAGATGGTTTAGCTTCCGTCATCCTTGTTCTGTTGAAAGGATCAACTGATCAACAATTGATTCTTCTTGTTGGACATGCAGATGAACAAGAAATTGCAGCAGCTGAAAGCGCCCAAGAAGAAAAACCTTCAGGCGTCCAAGCTCAGTGTGGAAGGCCGTGGGATGATCAAGTACCTGTAGACCGTCCACTCTGGCATCTGCAGGCAGAAACCAAGAAATGCACCTGCACGTGATGATTGTGCCTGCACGGCATCACTGGGCTAGTATGAGCACCCTACCACCAGCCAGGGGCCAATTGTTTGGCATTCAATAATTGCTTGGATCTTTTATCCAAGTATTTTTCTTGCCTGGTAGGGTGCAGAAGACGGGCTTCATAAACTTGATGATCTGGGCACTATTCCAGTATCCATTGTGGAGGTTTATACTATGCGTGAGCATGAATATAGTGATTTGCAAGCAGAGTGGTGCCTTTATAGTGTATACATGTTTTGTCGTGCTTATAAGTTAACTGGATCCGATCCAGATGTATGTTGAGTTGGGTTGAAGTTTCATTTGTTTGTACTTGAAGAAACATTGTCTTATGAAATCAAAATATAGCGCGATAACTGAATGAATTGATTAATTGTGCTTATAATGGCTATGGCATAGCAGACTGTAACTCAATTTTAACAAGTGGTAATGCCTTTCGTCTTGCTGTGCGACTGGAAGGTGAAGTGCCCATGTAGAGTAGCTTCTATTGTAGATTTGTAGTGCTAGACTGCTTAGCCGAGTGGCATTTGGATGTCGTCAGTCATGACAGGGGTTTTATTCTTTGTGGTAACGTGGATTACTTTGCCTTATTTGTGCTAATCCTAGCAGCAAGAAGATATTGACGGCATTCCGAATTGAAAGCTCAAATTTTGCTCCAGTTGTCAAAATAAGGATCAATAATGTTGTGCTGATGAACCATGGCCTGGCAGTCTTTTTCAGGCTGTACCAAATGCAGGTGTGATGCGGACAGGCAAATCTATCTGATCTGGATATTCTCTCAAGCGTACGTCAAGGAAGGGGATTTCACGGACCAAGTCGTTCACGGATAGCCACATGGTGGTCTGGCCATCTTTATTTGTGTTTCGTAGCGGTTAATGGAGTTGATAGTAGGTAGTGACCTCGTAGTACACGAAGATTTGTCAATTGAAAGCTCAGATCATATCACCCAAATTTTTTTGAAAGGAAGTCGCCCAAATTTTATGCGCTTACTTTTTTTTTGTATGCACCGAGGGTAAGAATGAAATGAGCGCCGTCAAAACGTTGGGATTCAGGAGCATTGATTTTCCGAGTAGAAATTCATCTGAAACATGCACGAATATCTTTTCAAAACAAGTCAATTTGGAGTTAAACTACCTGCAACAGGATATGATCACAGTTACCATTTCCCCGCCCGCTGAGGAAAAAAAAAACTAAAAATAGAGATCATTCTTCTTCTCCGTCCTTTCCATCCCAGGTCGGCACCGCGTCTCCGTCTCCGCACCTCCGCGCACGAGGCAACACGCGCCAACGACCACCCTCCCGAGCCGCAGAATCCCGCCCCGCGCGCCGCATTCCGCGCGCCGCCACCCGGGTTGTTCCAGCCGGCCGCGCGCCCGCGCCCCCCGCCGCCGGTCGCGCGATGCCGCGGCGGGGCGAGACGGCGGTGGTCCCCATTGACGCGGCCAGCGGCGAGCGAGGAGGCCAGGAGCGGCCCAAGGGAGAGCGTCACCACCGGAGCCACGGCCCGGGCCACCACGGCCACCACGGCCCGCACCGGAGCCGCCCGCCGCCGCCGCCGCCGCCCGCGTTCCGCCCGTTCCGGCGGTGGTTCCCGTTCCTCGTGCCGCTCTTCATCGTCGCCAACATCGTGCTCTTCATCCTCACCATGTACGTCAACGACTGCCCCGCGCACGCCCAGGCCACGGGCGACGCGATAGGGGGATCCGTCGGCGAGACCGCCACCTCGCAGGGCTGCTGGATGGCGCCGGAGCTCGGCAGGTTCGCGTTCCAGTCGTTCAAGGAGAACCCACTCGTCGGCCCTTCCTCCGCCACGTAATGCACTATCCAAATCTGCCCACATTTTGGATCTTTCTGCTGTTCGCTCGGTTTAGGTTATTGACCTAGATGTATGCAGAGTTAGGGATTGTACAGATTTTATGAAATGTGCTTCCGTTTTAAGAGTCGGCATATTTTATGAAATTGCTTATATTAAAGTCTTTTCAGACAGGAATTTCTGTCACTATTCTTGTTTGCTTCTAGCGACAATCCTTCTTTGTTTTTTTAAAAAAAATGATCCTCTCAGTTTATTCGTATCGAATTAAACATTAAAATTTGAAATTTTGAATCAAATGAGGTTGGAGATTTTGGAATGTGATGTTTCTGATATCACTTGATGCTCTAAACAAGTCCAGATGCAATGCTCTAAACAGGATTGGATTAAATTACTAAAGTTGGTCTAAGTGGATGATCTTAGTAGTCAGCTACCTGTTTACCATCCTGTTCTTATTAAAGAAAGAAATGTCTTTGTTTTACTTTTATCTGGTTACATTTGAATTTCTTGCTATTGGAAGCATGGTATTAGCCCTTTTTGTGTATCATGGATGATTCTTCTTTAAACAAAATGATTGGTTATATCCAAATCTTAGACCTGTGAGGAAGGTTGCAGTGATACAAAGATAACATTGTGTACCGTTCTATGATTTTGTTAAACCTTTTTGCTTGATAATGTATTTAGGGTTGCTTTTGCCTATTGAGGTTTTCTTCTTCTTCTTATTATTATGCCCTCAGGTGGCAGTACATGGATTTATTCTCCTGCTTATTGATAAAATCTTGATAAATTTGATGTTCAACTAACATATGTTTCAATTCCCCAGGCTGTTGAAAATGGGGGCACTGGAAACCAGTAAAGTTACCAAAGATCACGAAGGTTGGCGCCTCATTACATGCATTTGGTTGCATGCTGGGGTTATCCACATACTCGCTAATATGTTGAGTCTCGTATTGATCGGAATCAGACTCGAAAAGGAATTCGGCTTCAGTAAGTATCATCTTCTTTTTTGAGGAAAACAGATTCTTAATTTTGATGCCTATACACTACATTATTATTATCTGGAGTTCATTTTGATGCCCGTACATTGCACCTTCTTTTATCTGTAGTCTGATGGTTCCTTCAAGGCCTGATGATCATATAACTTGACCATTGATTAATGTTTGTCTATGCAGTGAGGATTGGTACACTCTATGTTATCTCTGGTGTTGGTGGCAGCTTGCTGTCATCTTTATTTATGGTGTCAAATATATCTGTTGGCGCTTCAGGTGCACTATTTGGACTATTGGGCTCCATGTTGTCAGAGCTCATAACAAATTGGACAATATATGAGAACAAGGTTGATTCTAAAATATATGCAATCTTTTCATAAATTATTCCATTTTCCATGTTTCTAAACTCTGTTCTTGTTTTTTAAAATTTAGATTGCAGCACTCTTGACTCTAGTTATGATCATTGTCATCAACTTAGCTGTTGGGATCCTTCCACATGTTGACAACTTCGCTCACCTTGGAGGATTTACATCAGGGTTCTGTCTTGGTTTTGTGCTTCTAATGCGACCGCAGTATGGATATATTAACCAAAAGAACTCCCCTCTTGGATATCCCATGGGTGTAACTAAGCGGAAATTCAAGATATATCAAATCATACTTTTTGTATTTGCTACAGTGATATTAATTTCTGGGTAAATGTCTTACTGATCAGAAGAACAATAATGGTCTAATCATTATCAGCCTCTACATTTCAACTGTTTTTTGCTAAACATTATTGTTGGCAGGTTCACTGTTGGCTTGGTGTTGCTTTTTCAAGGGTTCGATGCCAGTAAGCACTGCTCGTGGTGCCATTATTTGAGCTGCGTGCCAACTTCAAAGTGGAGCTGCAAAGCAACAAACAACTATTGCATGGTAAGCCTTTTCTGTACATACGAGTCTGATGTGGCAATCACCTTCTGATATTTTTTTAACCTGTTAGTTGGGATAAATTGTGTTTACTAGAAAATTTAATATACACAGGATATGCACGAATCCCTACTCTTGAGTAAATCATGAAAATAATCAGAATTCCAATGATAGAGCAAATCTTGCCTTGATTGGTTTTCAACTAATACGCTGTTAGTAGTTTTGTTCTTTCTTTCCGTTAAGCGTAATGAGAACTTCCTTAGGGAGATTATTTAATTTCAATATTATCGGCATGCTACCATTGCAGCCATTAAGTGATTAATTTCACGTTTCGTTTTTTATTTTTGGCTTCACTGTAAATTTACTAATATAAGCTTCTTCTGCAGTTGTCACAGCTTGGAAATCAATTAAATCTGACATGCGGAACCACTGGAAAGAGTGCAGCATATGTTCTCAACAATCCAAACAGCACGGAAGCAATTAGAAATCTTTGTGTTCACCTTTGCAGTTAATGGTGTCTGTATGTAAGTTCTAACGAGGAATGGATGCCAGCATATCTGTGGAAAAGATAAATAGAAGCTGTTATTGATATTGAGATTCTCGGGTAATGCTTTTATGGCTTCTATGGTTTTTTTTCTTGTGCATGCTATGCTGTGTTATGCATGTCAGTTCAGTTGGCAATTATAAAAGAGGGACGATTTGAGGCATGCTACAAAGATAGAGTTCTTGAACCCTTTCATTTCTCAAAAAGAAAAAAAAAGAAAAGAACAGTAGATGGAATATGTGTACATATCTAGATTGTTATCCCAAATATTAGCTACAGAGAGGGAGATGGGGTCAACCATGGCAAGCATAGTAGGAATTAGGAGTTGTCCTGGTTAAGATAAAATTGTTGCATCACATGTACTGAAGATGCTTATACAAGATCCAAACCAAGCATCAAGAGTCAAGACATGCATGCTCTCTAGCTCCTATGCTGTGCCATTTCTTCCCAGGTTAGCATTCCTCTTCATTCTTTCCTTCCAGTTTTGAAATGGATATATTAGTGTCTTATTAGCAGAACTTTTATGTTTGTTTTGTGCTACTTTGGATGGTTAAAGGTTGTAAATGTTACAGAAGTTGATGGAATGATACAAGTAAAGCAAACACAAATAAATAGACTGAAACTTGAATGCTAAATCTGGATCCATTTTGTATCCGTGGTTCCCCTGCTCTTGCCAATGGTTGTTATCAGAGATGTATTCTTGCACTTGGATTTTATTCTCCTGATCCATAAGATACTAAGTATTCAACTCCATGACAGTGTTTGCACCTGTTACTTGATATAGACTACTCATGTGTCATGTTTACAATTTTCTGCATCATTTATATAGCAAAACTATCTACGGGCTGTTGTCACTATATGCTTATGGAGTCAAGAGATTAACCACTAGTTCCGTAGTGAAATAAGTTATGACATGGGTCCAACTTTTGGAATGATTATAAGGAAATCTCCTTTGAGGCTGCTACTAACACTGGGCTAGAAAAGTTAGCTAGTGTAAACTAGCCAAATTGCACATGGCTAATAGTATAAAAATGGGAACATGATACGGAGTTCCATGAAACTATAATGCTGCAGCCTACACTAGTATGGCTTTACATAACATATCAGATTGGTACCTGTCACAAATATGCAATAGCAGAACTGACAAACCCTACAGGATATTTACATCGAGACCTCTAGAAGTGAGACATGCCATGGCTTCAACCTGTATTCTGTCACAAACTGCTTGGTTTTAGCTGCTCGAAAATATACTTCACCACCTCTGCCATTGTTGCCTTCCTCCCTTCCCTGAAGTTCCAGAGCTCATTCACAGCTGCATTGCAGACGTCATCACCATACTTGATCCATAAATGTCTCAATTTTGGATCTTCATTCAGAAAGTCCTGAAACTTATCATTATGAAAGGCTTTTAATTGATGACTCTTCAAACAAATTTGAGAACATCCAACAGCAGATGTCAACGTACATAAATTGGACAGGTACCTTTTCTTCATCGACCAAAATGGTTGAAAAGGGATTCCAGGATTTGTTCTTGAGTTCATTTTGCCAACTTGATTCCAAACTTGCTGCTTTGCCCTCTGGTTTGCCATCCCTATACTTCCCCTTGCACGCATGAAAGGGCTTTTCATCAAGTTCTCCCATCCTTTTGATCCCTATAATTGGGCAATCGCCAATCATCATGCTCTCCACACACTGGGCATTGTGATCATTCCATGCAGGAAACTTTTTATACATGTGCGTTACTGATACTGATGGAATTGAAAGTGTAAAAAGCAACATTTTGTTTACCTTAATCACTTCTTGGCGGGTCTCTTGAAGCTCATCTCTGTTCAGCTTATATCGTTTTGTTAGGTCAAGATATGCATTTTCAAGCCTTACAAGTTTTTGCTCCAGACACTCTTTCGAAATTGTCATTAATATATAAAGATGTTCATATTCTTCCATCTTTAAATTTTCCCCTGCCTGTAGTTTCGTGTTCAACAGACATATTGCAGATTCTTGTGCTTCCTTTTGCTCCAGCTGCTTCTCAAGTTGAATTACTTTAGTATTGATGGCTTGCATATCTTCCTAAGAATCATACATGTAAACACATTCCTAAGAATCATATCGTGTCTAACTGTTATATCCAAATAGAAAGAAACCTTATGTTTATCACGAAGCATTTGACTCGCCTTGGGCTTCATATCTGCCATGTCCAATGAATTGACCTCGATAACTAGCTGATTGGATCATCATATCAGAAAAAAGCATAATCTAAAATTTTGTATAGAGAAGGTTAGACAGAGGTGGAAAAAACATATAAAATGGAGCAGATTGCGTGACTACTAGTGTTATGATATAATTCTGCCCAATATTGGCCTTGGGTGACTACTTGTGGTGTAATGCTAACACAAACAAAAAAAATGCTACTGCTATAGCCTAACACATGGGGGCAATAAAGGTGATATTAACTGCTATTTTTGTTTCCAGCTGCTTGAAAATTTAATTACAGCAGGGAACCCCTGTTAGCATGACAATGAGTAAACCACAAAATTTTGTTTTGAAGGAGAGGTGGTACTATCATATGGAATAGTAAAATGTCTTCTTTCAGGCTTCTGCAGCTGAAGATTGAGTGATACTTTTCATGAACTGCTGATACAGACATACAGTGACTCTGGGTTGCAAGGCAAACCGATGCTTCTGTAGCAAACAACGCGCTTGACAGCATCCCTCACCGCAGCACTGAGTCCAGATATATAGAACAAGTATACCTTCTCCACTTTGCTGCAGTGCAGTTCGGTTCTGCGTTCCTTCAGCTCCTGGATTCTTTCCACCGTCAAGTTGATCTCCCCCTTGATCGCATCCAGCTCTGCCCTCAGCTTCTCGTTCTCCAAATCGGCGCCATGGTTCATCTCTGGCAGGCTATTGTCAGCTATAGCATTTAGCTCTGTCAACAATTACAGGAACATTAAGCAATCAGGTTCTGGCAGAAATCTTGGATCATAGTTCTATGCAGTTGCCCTAAAGTGGTGTCATTAACGCGGTCAGGTTATACACTTTTGGAAATGGTATGCGATAATCTATTTTTTAAAGAAAAATGTAGTTTAGCTAATAGCGAAAGGTGGACAATTCACTTATATTTTTTTAAAACACTCTTATCTTTTTCTTAGTGTACACTCTTAGGTACCTTGCACAGATTCTACTTAGTAAGTTACTCCAGTATAAAATATAAACAGGACCCATGGATTAACCTTTGATGGCTTTGAGTTCGACGTGGCGCAAACAGCTCTCCTCCTCCATCCTCTGGAGCACCCTGACCATCTCCTCGTTCTTGGCTTCCAACAACCTCTCCCTCCTCTCGTACTCGCCGGCCACCGCGCCAAGCGTGACGGCGACGCTCGCCTCGTCCTTCTCGACGTCCTCCACGCTCCTCGCCGCCGCGCCGGACTCCCTCAGGAACCTCCCGACCGCGCCGTCGGCGAGCAGGTCCTCCTCCGCGGCCGCCCAGCCGAACACGACGCCGGCGGCGCCGTCGTCATCGCCTTCGCCGCGCCGCCGCCACTCCCTCCTCCCGGCGCCGGCGAAGTGGAGGCCCAGCGACATGGCGTCCCGGAGGCCCGCCCAGCTCTTGCCGAAGTGGAGCAGCAGGAAGCGTTGCCGCCGGCGATGGTTGTGGTCTGTTGGCTCATCCTGGAGCGCGGTGGTTGCGACGCCGGCGAAGCGCCGGTGAGCATGGACGGCGAGAGTGGTGGCGGCGGCATCAGCGTCCTCATCGGAGGCGGTCGTCGTGGCGAGAATGCCGGTCCACGGCCAGACGAGGAGCTCGCCGGCGTCGTCTGCTTCGGCATCAGCCATTGGTACGTCGTCAGTCGACATGGAAGTGTTTTGGGTGCAGAGGCTGCAACGCAATACGGTTGGGTGGGTGGGGTGTGGCTCTGCTCTGAAATTCTGAATGGCATGGCCTCTGTTTATTTACCGTGTCATGTGTTCATGGATTGTGCATGCATGCTGTGTGATGGCGATATTTTTGTGCTATCTCGATGGCTAGATACTTTTAGGATTATGGGATTTTGCTTATATCAAAACAGCAACGAGGGATGAAGGGTTATTTATTTTAGGTTCTGAATTTTATTCAGAAAAAAATGGGTGCAAGTAATTTTCACCCCGTGAAAATTCTTTCTGCATGGAAGCACAACTTGCTAGTAAATTAGATAACGGAGTTGTCATCACATATAAGTATTTCTTACACATCATGCAAAACAACGCAACTTGTGATCACATAAGTATTTCTTACACATCAAGCAAAAGCAAAACACAACTTTCTGTTGGCTGAGCCACAGGACTAAACCAGAAAGTTCAGGGCATAACAGGACTTAGATAACCATAGTTCATAAACATATATAACATATGCTAACATAAAAGGCGACTAATTAGATGCATACATCTTCATATTCTGTGGCAAATCCACTAGTTATACTGCTACCTGACACTACCAAGACCCTTAAAAGCTCCAACTTCACTATAAGGAACAAAAGAGACCTCCTAGGTATCCACAGATCGATGCCTGGATGCAAAACGGATGTGTCGAACAGGCTGCGAGCTAGCAGTGTTAGTAAGAGTCCTCTTCTTCATGGGATCTAGCAGCTTTTCGCCTCTCAGGGCAGTTGCGGTAGTCATGAAAGTCACGTGTATTACAGAACCTGCATAACCTTTTGACTCTTTCTGGCTTTGCCTGTTCACACACAATAAAAGAACTAATAAACAAGCCCATAGGTATAACTGAGTGAGAGCTGAAAGCCTGAAAGAAAACAGAAAAAAGGGGTATATAGAAGGAGCAATGGGTGACTTACTGATCAAGAAGATATATGTAGTCAAGAATTTACATTCTACAGACGTTTTTTTTTCGGTTCATAGTAGGTGCTAATTACATCAAAGTTTTGGGATAGATCAATCAGAATCAGACTGGACTCGGATCCTAAGTATCATGCTAAGTTCTGTCAACAGCCAAACAAGTTTTGTGCTCTCAGTTCATTCGTTAACCAAAAGAACTCAAAGAATCAATTCAGTACTGGAATAATCCACCAAGTAAAATTTTATCATCTAGCTTGATTGGCAGAAGAGAGAACCTTTAGGCACTAATAGTAGATGATGCTAACAATGAGTCGGAAATATGCAAAACAACTGCAGGCTGCTATTGGACCAAGAAAAAGACGAGACCATAGAAGCAATACTGTTTGAAGCATGTATGGCCAGTGTTCCTGTGATGCTAGTAACCTAGACAGTGATTTAAACAAACAGATTTGTGGGTTTAGGAAGCTTACATTCTTTCTGAGTTGCTCATTCTCAGTTTTCAGCTCTTCATTCTGCTTCCGCAGGGAATCAATCTCCTTTGCCTTCAGAATCAACTCTAACTTGATCCTACGGTTCTCTTCTTCCTTGAGCTCATTTGTCTTCAGAGCCAGCTGCAACCTCAGATTCTCATTCTCGTCATAAACTTGTTCAGGGCCCTTAAGCACGGCACACGGACTCTGAGCTGAACATAGAGAAATTTCAGAAACTGCATCACAGAAAGTTCACCTGCCTTGCTGTTTGAGGAACAATTTTTTGGTACCTTGACTCATGTCATTCTGGAACTCAACTCCATCAACATTCGGTTTCCTGCGCTTCGCGATTGCTTTCTTCTTTCGTGGAAGCTCCCCAGGCAGAACATAGTTGCCTCCCGAAATCTCCTCTGTATTTCAACATAATCAATCAAAATGCAAGGATACAAAACGAAATGGAAAATTCTCTCCATCTCTATAGTACCGAAACATAACAGGAGACAACCAAGGTTCTCTGTTACATTCATCCATGTCTCACAAACCAACGCAAACACAAAAATGTGGCAGTGTAAATTATTGCAGTTCAAGGATGTAGTACTTCATGAAAATGCCCTGTGCAGATAAGCTAATAGCCACCGCGCTTCAGTAGTTCCTTGCCGAGAAAACCCTACACAGTTTCTACGAACTTTTGCAAATGGTCGAGATCGCTCTGCTCTCAAAATCCCCTTTTCGTCAGCACAATTCGCTTTCGCCATCGACGATGCATCTACGAACTTGCGATGAGAACACATTTGCCGATCTCAACTTTTTTGCCCAAATGATGAGACGATCCAAGTAAATAGAAAACCCCAAGCGCGATTAGAAGTACTGGCAGATTAATGGAGTGCGAATTAATCCAGCGAACGAGGTCACCCTTACCATCGAGGCCGGCGCGATCAGCGAACCGCGGGCTGCTCCGCCTCATGCCGCCGGCGCCCGCCTCCACCTCCGCCTCCGCCTTCCCGCCGGCGCGCCCGACCATCTCCGCCCTCACGCCGCTCGCCACGGCCGCCGCCCTCACGTCCCCGGACCCCAGCATCATCTCCGCCTCCTCCTCGTCCCCGGCCACGGCGCGCGCCGCCCTCCCACCGCTCGGCGCCATCTCCGCCTTGCCTTCGCCACCGTCGTCTCCCTCCACCTCGTCCCCGTCGTCAGCGGGGACGCCGTTGTTGAAGCGCAGCCACCACTCCGCCTTGGCCTCCTCCGTGACGCCGGCGCGGCAACTGGCGGTGGCGGTGGCGGTGGAGGCCATTTCGGCTGTCGCCGGAGCCGCGAGGAATCAGGAGGTTATGGCGAGTTTTGCGAAAGGTGAGTAGCGGTTTTCTCTGCTGATTTTCACGCCCACGTACTAATAAATTGATTTCCCCCCTTTTTCATTCGCGAAAAAAACATTTGTTTTCCCGCTCTGGTCTTTAACTTCCCCGCCCAAATATTTTCTTCAGCGCAAAAGGGTAAAATGGAACCGAAGGTAATAGTATACATATGTGGTTTGCAAATAAATAAATGTGTTAATTCACCATTTATACCCTATCAGTTATCGTGTGGCTGTTGAAACGTTGTAGAAGCACTGATAAAGAACAACACACCTATATGAGCATAGATATGATATATCAATGGCGTAGATTTCATGTATACGATAAAGAACTCATGCAATAGCATAGATATGATATATAAACGGTATAGATTTCGTGTGTACTCACTATATCAGTTATTATCAGTTCACTTTTATAAAATTTACTTTCGGAGCACATTCTTTCAGTGGTTACTTTAAAAAAAACAAAATGTTTCTAGA
Organism: Echinochloa phyllopogon; assembly: GCA_033239725.1. Lineage (NCBI taxonomy): Eukaryota > Viridiplantae > Streptophyta > Magnoliopsida > Poales > Poaceae > Echinochloa > Echinochloa phyllopogon. The sequence continues at coordinate 6,467,093 of BTCW01000014.1, read as the reverse complement.
AAAACAAGATGCCGACCAGAGATAATTTGAGAAAAAAAAGATTGGACATAAGTACATGCTCGCGCATACAGTACACCACATTTAATGTCTGCTTGCCCATCATCCATCCTCCTCCCTAATATCCAGGCGCTGTCTGGGTAGTGCAAGGCGTCGCTGGCGCCATCGCCGGCCTCCTGGACGATGACCTCATGCGCGCGCTCCGCCGCCTCGTGGCCTCGGGCCTCCTGGACCTTGCTCGAGAGCGCGGTGGCGATGCGGTCCGGCACGGCATCCCCCGCGCGGCGCACGGCTTCCCATCTCCGCCTCGATCGTTCGTCATGCCCGCCGCCGCCGCTTGCTCGCTTCCACCACCTCCTTTGGATGAGCTCGTCGGGCGGCGCAGCACTCCGCGGGAGCCGGAATGCCGGATTCGGGAGCGCGCGCGGCCAGCGAGGGCGAACCACCGGCTGAGTGGCAGGAGAGCGCTGCCGCCGGTGCTCAGCTCAACGTGTCGTCGAGCACCATGAGCGAGGAAGAGAACCACCCTTAACAATTTCCGAGGCTAATCCGAGCCGCAGAAACCCGATCCGACGGATATGAGGTACACCGGTGGACGGTATTTCATTTACCGACCGCCCTAGTCCGCGCGCCGTCCGTATAGATGGCCAAATGGACCGAGTTAAATGGGCGGTCCGAGGCCCGACACTAAACGGTCCGACCATAGCACGGTCCGGCTCATAATGCATAGTGCCTAGGCTGGCACGACACTATGCATCGTGTAGTGCTGGGCCACCATTCTCGGTCCATAGTGCCGGTCTAGGCACGGCACGAAAAATGGGCCGGCACGATGGCGGCCCGACCAAACATCCCTACCAGCCCATAAAAACTATATAAATAGGCAAACCCTAGGTCACTCACCGTATGTTGTTGAATTTCATGTGTTGAATTTGTTATGGATGTATATTTTTGTGTGGATTCAAGAACTATTGTGATTGTGTGACGAATTTTTTTGATTCTCTATAACTTTTGTTCTTGATTTGGTTACTCTATTTTACTTATAGTGCGTGGGTAGCACGATCGTGCCATAGTGCCGGCACGACACTATCAAAAAGGCTTAATTAGTGCCGTGCTTGGGCCGGCGGTTCGGCACGACGTGTAGTGCCCGATAGTGCCAGGCCGAATAGTGGCGGGACGGATAGTGTTAGTGACGTGTTAGTGCCGGGCCGTCCATCTGACCATCTATGGCCCTGTTTGGAGCAGCTTTTTGCTGCCGATTCTGGCCAAAAAAATCATGAAGCGCCCCCAAACGCGTAGATTCTCCGTCAACTTCCTCCGCCCGTGATTTTTCTCCCCGCACCGTTTCAACGTGAATGGAGAAGTGGCAGGCAACCTGCATGTCACACCCGACCCAGTTTGTATGGCCCAGTAGTGGCCCGTGAGTGCGGGATGCACGTGTTTAGTGCCACATTGCTAGTTTAGCAAGGGTGAAGGCAACTTATAAGCCATTGTCTTCCAGCCATAGCACCTTCGGGTTAACCCTTTTACACGAAGCGAGGACGAAAATATAAGAAGGGTGCTATGTGTACGCGTGCACGCCCCTCGGAAGGGCTGTGCGGGGCGGCTTTGGAGGGCGGGGTGTTACAAATGGTATCAGAGCCAACCCTCGCGTTTGCGCGTACAGGTCAGTGTGCGGGCATAGGGCGCATGACGCGTGTGGCCCGGGTAGCGCATATGGCATGGACTATGGCACCGGCACTGGACGTACGGTCGTGCGCTAAGGGGGAACGTTCCTGGACATTTACCCGTGCACTTGTGCCGACGAGGACGTCGGGTTCTTTGAGGGGGGTGTATGTCACACCCGGCCCAGTTTGTATGTCCCAGTAATGGCCCGTGAGTGCAGGATGCACGTGTTTAGTGCCACATTGCTAGTTTAGCAAGGGTGGAGGCAACTTATAAGCCCCTGTCTTCCAGCCATAGCACCTTCGGGTTAACCCTTTTACACGAAGCGAGGACGAAAGTGTAAGAAGGGTGCTATGTGTACGCGTGCACGCCCCACGGAAGGGCTGTGCGGGGCGGCTTTGGAGGGTGGGGTGTTACACTGCAGTGAGAAAAATCCCACCGATTCTGAGATCCTCATTACGAAACTACCCTTCAAGTTCAATCAAAACTACCCACCAAATGCCATCCGGTAAATACCTGTTCGCTCGGCAGTCAACTTGCTCGCCTTGGCGCCGCAGCAGGAGCGGAGGGGGAAGGCGACGGGCGACTAGGGTTACGCCGCTCTCCGCCGCCGAAGTTCGTGCACCTCCGCTGGATCCATTCCTCCTATGCCATATCCTGTGCTCCCAACCAGATCCGTCCGTAGTCGCCTGGCCCAAACGGTATCCTCCATCGCCTAGTGAAGGTACTTGCTCTATCCCCTTGCTTGACTGCCATTTTTTTATTTCTTTGAACAAATGAGTTGTTGCTAGAGTCGATTGAGGGATTGAAAAATACAATGACAAGCTTTGTGTGGTCTGATGTGTAGCATGTCTCCTTCGTGGAGTTGATTGATGCATAATTTTTCTTTTTTGTATCTTTGTGTAGACTTGCTGCTAGATGTGTATCAATTGGCCTGTTTCCCTCTCTTTGTTCTGCAGTATTGTTTCGTGATGGATAGATAGGTATTGTGTGCATCTATATTGCAACTGGATGGTGGTGTGTGTGCAGAGAAATCATCGGCATGGTAACACAAAAATAGGATGTAATTTGGCTGCGATTAATAAATCAATTTTTGTGGAAATCATAGATGGAAAAGCCTACCAAGAACATTGCCAAGTGGGATGTCAGAGCTGCCAAGGTTTACAATGAAATTTGTGTAGAAGAAGTTGAAGCACACAATAGGCCACAACAATGCTTGAATGCTGTAGGCTATGCCAATCTGATGAAGAAGTTCAAACAACGCACGGGAAGGGATTACAGTCGTGATCAAATGAAAAATAGATGGGACACCTTAAAAAGAATGTATACCCAATGGAAAACTTTGAATGATAGAGCCACTGGTTTGGGAAGAGATCCATTGACTGGATGCATAACCGCAGAAGATGACCGGTGGGCTGAGCAAAATGTGGTGAGTTGATGGTTTTGTTCCTGTAAATATGATTTCTTTGTGGTTTTGTCCTTGCAATTCTGATTTCCTTGAGTATAATTTATGCTATTTTCTCCTTTCAGGCTATGCCAGGTTGTATCATGTTTAGAACTACACCACTTGAGAATGAGGAAGACCTAAGGAGAATGTTTGCAACTATTGTGTGCACAAATGAGAGTTCAGTAGTTCCTGGGGTTGGTGATGGGTTGGGAGATGGTTGTAAGTGTGATGGCAAGGATGAGAATGTCTCACCCACTGTTGCTAAGCGTTCCAAAAGGCCGGCTCACCATGATTCACCTAAAGGGAAAAAGAAGAAAAAGTTTAGAGACCAGTGTATGAAGCGCCTTGTGGATGCGTATGAGTTGAAGGCCCAAAGCAGTACAAATTCAGCAACGTCAGTGGCAGTTGATCATGTTAGAGATGAGATTGCTAAATTGTTGGAGTTAGTACTCGAGTATGGGTGTGAAGAGGGGAGCGATGAACATTATTACGCCACACAACTACTTAAGAAAAAGGAAAATCAGGATGTGTTCATCACTTTTAAAACACCATCTGGAAGGTTGAATTGGCTGAGGAGGCATGGCAGGATAAGGACAAGTGTTAGCGAGCTTTAGTGTGGAATAATTAAATGCTTGCGTGTGTGCAGGCTCAAATTTTCATCATGTTATTTTCTTATGTAGTATGAATTTAGTATCCCTGTGTGAGCACTTTTATTTCTGTAATATGACATTGACTTTGATTGCTATCTTGTTTATTATGCATGCTTGGTGTTTGCTATTTTTCTTCATCGGGTGTACAGTTGACTTGCACTCATCTTTGAAATTTTATTCATTATGTGAACATATGAGTTCTTCAAGTCAGATTCAAGAACCAGTTGATGATGATGATTTCATGATTGCATATGTTGCTCTGAAATTATGCTCTAACTCTAGCTCAAACAAGAAGTCCAGGAAGGTACTGGTAGAAAGTGGAATTCAATGGGTTGAAAGACAGTTGCAGGACAGCGGTGACTTCTGCGACATGTTCAGAATGAGGAGGACTGTTTTCAGACGACTTCATGAAACTTTGGTAAATTCTTATGGACTGAAACCAAGTAGAGAGTTTTGTACAAAGGAAGCATTGGCAATGTTTTTATGGGCATGTGGTGGCCCTCAATCTTTTAGGCAACTTAAAAATAAGTTTGAACATTCCTTGGAAACGGTTAGTAGAAAGTTTTCAGAGGTATTAGAGAGTATTAATCGAATGGCCGCCGACATTATAAAGCCTAAAGACCCTCTGTTCAATGACGTGCATTCTAGGCTCCAAGAACCACATTTTTGGCCTCATTTCAAGGATTGCATTGGTGCAATTGATGGAACCCACATTCCTGTAACTGTGCCATTAAGTGAGCAACCGAAATATTTTGGTCGACATGGATATGCTTCGCAAAATGTCCTGGCAGTTTGTGACTTTGATATGAGGTTTACATTTGTGGTGACTGGTTGGCCGGGATCTGTTCATGATACCCGTGTATTATTGGATAGTTTGGTGACATACAAGGAACAATTTCCACATCCACCGGAAGGTATACTAACATGCATATGTTGATTCTCACACCCACATGGCACCATATGATACACTAACACTTTGTTATGTAGGGAAGTATTATCTTGTTGATTCCGGATATCCCAATAGAAAGGGATTTCTAGCACCTTACAAGGGTCAACGGTATCATATTAGTGAATGACAACATGGTCATCACCCGGTGGGAGCGAAGGAGGTGTTCAACCATGCACATTCATCCCTTCGAAATGTAATTGAGCGTTGTTTTGGAGTTTTGAAGATGAAATGGCGTATTCTTTTAAATCTGCCTGGTTACCCAATAGAGAAACAAGCAAAAAATATAATTGCTTGTATGGCTCTTCACAATTTTATTAGAGACAGTGCCATACACGATGCGGATTTTGAAAACTATATCGAAGATGATGCTCAAGTTGACCAACAAGCTACACCAGATGCTGCCACTGGTTCATCGGATGACTTGAATATGGCAGCTTTGCGTGATTCTATTGCGGAAGCTTTGGTAGCATAAGTATGTTTTATTCTTGTAGACCATCTTATTTTGTACACCGATGTGTGAGAATGGTCAACTAGGATAATTACTGAAGGATGCATATTGATTTAGTAGCCTTGCATCATCACAGATCGGACGTAAATTTAATTTGAGTGTTGCTAGCATGGCAAACTAATTATTATCTATTTTTTCTCAAATATTAATAGTATTGTTAGAATAATGCATACAAGTTTCAGCAAACAAATAAGACATCATGAGCTCAAGGGGTATTTAGGTCATTTCATACTTAGGACAGACAATCTCCTCGCATCTAATCAGGATTGCCAAACAATCTGATTCTCTAGCCAGCCGATTCTACAGACAGCTAGATTCCGTAGACAACCGGATTCTCAGAAAAGCTCTACAGAAATTGCCCCAAACAGGGCCTTTAGCCGCCCGAGCACCGCCGCGTTCCAGCCGTTCCCTGCGTTCTCCCATCTCGCCCACCTTCCTGGGAGGCTCCGGGAGTTCCGGCCGGCACCGGCATTGATCCGCGCGCTCCGTAGGCCAGTCTCCTCGAGTCTCTCCGCGTCGGCCGCCGCCATGGGGGACAAGTCCCACGCTCCTGGAGCAGAACCCACAGATGAATCCAGGGTGCGGGGGGCATCGCGCGGCGGCGGCTTCGTCTCCCTCGCGAGCACCACCTCCATGCGGCGGCGCCTCGAAGCAGTTGACGAGGATGCCGCGGGTTTCCGGCATCCGGGAAACCACGCGGAGGACGGGCACGCTCGCCGTGCCGTGGGGCAGCTCCAAGGCTTTGACCGGTTGGCGCTAGCGAACGACGGACGGCGTCGCCGAGCTCGTCCACGGCGCGGTCATGGCACGGAGGAAGCGGAGCAGCCCGGCCACCGGGTGCTGGTCATCGTCCTCCTGCTCGCCGTTGCGGGGGCGGAGAGCTAGGCCAGGAGGGCGGCGGAGGTGGTGGCGAAGAGCGGCGCCGTGACGCGGTACGCGGCGTCCAGGAGCGCGACGCGGGGGCGGTGGTGGGCCGGCTCAGCGTCTGGGCGGGAAAGGAAGGCGCCGTACGCGGCGTCGACGAACCCGCCGTAGCAGACGAGCTCGCGGCGGAGGTCGGGGTGAGCGGATCGAGCAGGCCGCGCCTGCCGTCCTCGCCGTGGGCCGCTGCACTCCGCCTCTGCACCGGCGGTCGCTCGCATCACCCGCCCGTACGCGGCCCCTCGATGCACGCCGGTCGTCCACGACATTCCCTCCCCCTCGGATCTGCCTCCACCACCGCCGACCTACCATCCCCTGCATCGCCGATGCGCCACCGCCCGCGGCTGCGGCCCACGACGCTCGTGGATGCGGCACGATAGGGAAAGGGCGGCGTCCACAGCTGCTGCGGAAGGGGCCCGTGCATGGCCGGCGGCGGTTGGAGGTGGCCTCCTGTGCCTGCACCAGTGAGAGGAGAGCCGCCGGGGGAGGAGCGCCGGCGCCGGTTCGGGGATGATTGGCAGAAGAAACAGATAAAAGAATCTAGAGCGAAATATTCTTTTGGAGGAGGATACATCGAGAACACCATTGCAGTGAAATAAGATTTAGTGGATCAAATTTTTTAAAAGATCCTACAAATAGTCTTTTAGGGGTGATTTTTAGAGGACACCGTTGGAAACAGTCTTATTCTCTGATAACTTGATCGACGTGAGAGAGGGATAGCATTTCATCCCTATCAGATGCTGTAAACCCACCGATCCAAAACGGTAATTTGCTTTGGCTTAAGGCGGAGGTTTTAAACCCTTCGACTCTAAAAAAACAGCATATATCAGCACGTCAAACACAGTACAACTAGAACAAAACATATCACGTGACATGTTATAATCTTCGCATCACAACTTAGTCTACATACATCACAAAGTTACCCAATCATGTCTAAGGCAAACACCGGCTAGAAATGATAAGGAAATATATTAAGGTTTATCTGTGGGCAGCTCATGAACGAATTCAGCCATTAGTACGTCATCAGTCGACATGGAAGTCTTTTAGGGAAGTATCTTCATGTTCTGCAGCAAATCCACTAGTTATACTCTACCCGACACTAGACTAACAACCATAAAGCTCCACTTTCACTACAAGGAACAAAAGACAGAGAATTCCTAAGTATCAACAGATCGATGCTTGGATGCAAAAGGGATGCGTTGAACAGGCTGCCGCCTAGCAGTGTTAGTAAGAGTCCTCTCCGTCCTCTTCTTCAGGGGAACTAGAAGCTTCTTTCCTCTTTGGGCAGTTGCGGTAGTCATGAAAGACGTGCATCACATGACCTGCATCTCCTTGGGACTCTTGGTAGCTTTGCCTGTAGTTGACATACACAAAAATAGGTCTGAGAAGGACATGATGTAACTGACTCAGAGTGGAAACTGGAAAAGACAATACAAAAGGGTATAAATCCTGAAGAAAGTATAGCAAAAATTATGCATGATTTGTAGATTGTAAAGATTGTTCTGTTACAAGTAGGTACCAATTACATCAAATATTTGAGATAAATCAATCAGAATTAGACTGGACTTGGATCCTATACTATCATACTACTAAGGTTCTGTCTATAAGACTATAATCGATCTGAGGTTAGTAAAAAAGTTGTGACAGGTTGATGGAGTGAAGCTTATTGCATCCTCTGCAATGTGTTTCTGCTATCAGCTTATTTCTCATGAGTTTTTCAGACACAAAAAAAATCAATTCATTAATGGATTCGTCTTGGCTTGATCAGCACTAGTCTTTGCTTAATGTCAATAACCTAAACATCGTGGCTAGTACAAACATAACTGTTGGTGTAGGAAGCTTACATTCTTTCTGAGTTGCTCGTTCTCAGCTTTCAGCTCTTCATTCTGCTTCCGCAGGGACTCAATCTCCTTTGCCTTCAGAATCAACTCTAACTTGATCCTACGGTTCTCTTCTTGCTTGAGCTCATTTGTCATCAGAGCCAGCTGCAACCTCAGATTCTCATTTTCGTCATAGACTTGTTCAGGGCCCTTATGCACCGCACACGGACTCTGAGCTGAACATAGAGAAATTTCAGAAACTGCATCACAGAAAGTTCACCTGCCTTACTGTTTGAGAAACAATTTCTTGGTACCTTGACTCATGTCATTCTGTACCTCAACTGCATCCTTTTGTTTGCTGTGCTTCTCAATTACCTTCCTCTTCCTTCGTGGCAGCTCCCCAGCCAATCCCGATATCTCCTCTGCATTTAAGAATAGTCAATCAAAATGTAAGGACACAAAAGGAAATGGAAATTTCTATCCTGCTCTACAGTACCAAACTGCTAACCCGCAACAGGGGAGAGCAAAGGTTTTCTTTAACATTGTTCCATCATTCCAGCATCCATGTCTCACAAACCAACATGAATGCAAAAATGCCTTCAGGGAACTAGTCTTCCATCAAAAAAATGCTCATTGCAGGTAGTTAATAGCCGCCGCTTCAGTAGTTCCCTTGCCGAGAAAACCCTATACAGTTTCTACTGTCAACGAGCACACAGTAGTCGAGATAGCTCTGCTAATAAAAATCCCCTTTCAGTTAAAAAAAATCCCCCTTTCGTCGGCACACTTCGCTTTCGCCATGGATGCATATGCAAACTTGCGATGAGAATTCATTTGCCGATCCCAACCTTAGGGCAACAACAATGAGATCGTCCGAGCAAATAAAAAATCCCAAGCGCGATGACAAGTACTAGCAGATAAACGTGGTGCGAATTAATCCCGCGAACTAGGTTTCCCTTACCATCAAGGCCGGCGCGATTAGCGAACTGCGGGCTGCTCCGCCTCTTGCCGCCGGCGCTCGACTCCGCCTTCCCGCCGCCGCGCCCGACCATCTCCGCCTTCACGCCCCTCGCCACGGCCGCCGCTCCCCCGTCCCCGGACCCCATCTCCGCCTCCTCGACCCCGGCCACGGCGCGCGCCGCCCTCCGACCGGTGGCGGTGGCGGGGGAGGCCATGTCGGCTGTCGTTGGAGCCGGGAGGAACGAGGAAGTTACTGCGAGTGGTGAATGCGAGAGTTTCTCTGCTGATTTTCCCCCACGTAATGAATTGATTTCCCGGGATGACGGGTGGGGCCCACGTGCAAGGAAGGGGGTAAAATGATCATCTCACGTGGGCTAGAATAGGAAAAGAAAACAGAAAATAGATAAAAAGATGAAAATATGTTAAAAATCCATGAAACGAAAGAATTCGTATGTACATGGTTAAATTTTAGAAGGCTTACGAATTGAGTCCCTTATTACGAAAGGAGTAGTATTGGATCTCAAATTATGAAATTTCTCCTTTTCTTACCCGCTCTGGCATTTTGACTCCCTGCCCAAATACTTTCCTCAGGGCAAAAGGGTAAAATGGAACTAATAAAGGTAATAATGTAAATATGTATTTCTACAAATAATGTAAATATGTGAATTCACCGTCACTAACCCTATCAGTTATTGCGTGGCTGTAAAACGTGTACAGCCTCAAAGCTTCATGAGCATAGATATGATATATGTATTACGTAGATTTCATGTTATCAATCACGCCCTGTGAAAAACAGGCCTCATGAGCACAGATATAATATATGTATAGAGTAAATTTCACGTTATCAATCACCACATGGTTGTAACTGTAACCTGGAATCTCAAGTTCCCAATTGATTTCATCTTGAACACGCCGAGCAATATATTATGATATATCACATGATATGGTAGGTAATGTTCAAATATTTTGATTGTATGTTGGGGTTTCTAACTGTGTTTTTTATTAAAGAAGAAAGGGGTATTGAATAGTGGGGTTTGGATTCAACCAGTATTGTAGGGTTGGTGACTTGTGTGTATTAATCTAATGCAATTTAATTAGAAGATATATATGCTTGAAGAGTTGATGGCCACCTCATGGCCTATTCCTATGCTTTAATTTGAAATCTAAAACGACGTTGATGGAGTGTAATAAACTACTCTATCCAGTCATAAATGTGACACTTTGAACAAAATTCAATCAAACTTGTATATTAATAGCTTGCCTGTGTGCAGGCTCAAATTAAATGCTTGCGTGATATCTCCATGGATTCGCACGAAACTTGAGCAGAATGTTCACAACCCCAAGGGCTAATAGATCCACGAGATAGATCGGAAAAAGCTCAAGTATTCGCGATGGATTTTGAATCGAACCGAAGAACTACCACCAAGAACACAAACGGAAAAACTTTGAATTCAAGCCTAATCCATGAGAGATTTGTAGGAGATCACCACGAAATTTCTCACAAAGGTCCTAGTGATAAATTCCCCAAACAAATCTCACGGATTTCGCATTCAAACGCGAACAACAATAAATCACCAAAAAAAGCTCCGAAATTCACATAAAAGAAAAAGGGAGACACAAGCCATGAATCAACCAAGAATGATTAACACGAAATAATCTCAACAAGATCCAAGGCTAAGTGCCACCCTTCATCCTCGCTCTAATGATTTCGAGGCTAAACCTAGAGTAATCACCCTCTAAGCCTAATCCCCTCACAATTAAGCAAACCCTAGCCTTCTTAGGAAATAAGCAAATAATGGGGGTGGGAGGGATAGCTGAAAATTTCAGCCCTCCTCCTATATATAGGCCTTGGCCAAATGACCAAAGTGCCCCTAAGTCTTAATACAACGATACAACCCACGCAGGGGCATTTTAGTCTAGATTTTTTCTCGGGCATCGGACGGCCGCGGCGCCTTTGCGACTTCGCTTCGCCTCGGCGCAAGCTTCGCGATGGCGCCACGCATCCTCCGATCCGCGTCATCCTTCCCCGGTTTTGCGGCGAAACCGGGAAACCTCCGAACTCTTCTAGAAGCCCTTTTGCGTGAGCTCCACGCCAGTCTCCATGCACCCTTGCTCTTCAACTGCCCGGTGGGACCACCCGTGGCCCCGCGCGTACTCCTGGGTCCCTCGGTCCAAGCCTCGCTTGACCTTCACCTCCTTTCGTCAGCTGCCACATCGCATCCAACACCTGCACTTCACAAGACAAGAGTTGCATCAATCCACACCACGGTTGTCAATCACTCATCATCCAAGGGTGACCACCATTGGTCTCTCACCTTCCACCACGCCATAGAGTCTGTTGTGACTATATGAAGCATGTTATACTTTGCATTAACATGAAAAAGATTTCTAAGGGTGGGTCGCCATATGAACCACCAGAAGAAATCATTTCCATGAGCGGGTGATGCCATCACCCACCCTTATAATTATTTTTATATTTTTTTGGTTTTCCTTTGTTGTTTCAAAATATTGGAAAACTGGTTTAATCTTGGTCCAGTGAAGGTAATCTTGGCCCATTGAAATGAAAGAAGATCAAAGTTTCGTCTAAAGGGCTTAAGAGCAACTCCACTAAGACCCCTACTCAAAAAGTAGGGGCCGAGGTCCAAAATACGCACTTCCTCAAAACCCCTATTTAGATCCCTACTCTATGGAGGCCGCTTCTTCACTCTCTCTGGGCCCATCTATTCTCTGCTCCCACGCTCGCTCTCCAGCCTCTTTCCCACTGCCCTGTTATTGCCCGATGGCCACCCTCCCGCCCGCTCCTCCCTTCTACAAGATGGCCAACTCGCCAAGCTTGGTCCCACTGTCGCTTCCCCAAGCACAGATGGATCCAGGAATGTCTACCTCGTGCAGTTGCCAGTACTGCCCAGTCTGATCCGGCCAAGACAGGGCATGTAGGACTTCGGCCCGTTGCCAAGAGCTCAACCGTGGGGAGAGCGGCGGGTCTTCCCGAGCACCACCTCGAGCTCCGATCATGGCCACACAACCTTGTGGCCTCTATTCCATGTGCACGGAGCTTTGAGCCCAGGCGAGTGCTGAGCCCAAGCAGATTCCCCACCGCTGCACCGAACTCAATCTCATCCACCGGCCCCGCGCAAGGTTGGAGCTCAACGCCAAGCCCCTTCGCATGACGGCCTCCACACGTGCTGGCCATGTGAGAGCATAGGCACCGACACTGAGGAACCACACCGAGGGGAGCACTGGCTCAGTGCCAAAGAAGTTATGATGAGCGGGGGCGGAGGCACGGGGCACCAGCGAGTCATGCCACCTACGGTGCCAATGCGTGGAGTAGAGAAAGGACGAAGAAAGAAAAGAAATGAGAGACTGACAAGCCGGACCGATCTGTCATAAGAAGAGTACGTGATGAAACTGCAAGAAGTGAAGAAATATGATGACCTATCACACCCCAAAATTTTTGGATTTTGGGATGTGATTTGTCAGTATAATTAATACAATGATTTTCTCAATTTTTAAAAATTTTCCAAGCTTTATATAATTAATAGGGAATTTAGTACAGAAAAATAATTCAAAATAAAATAACATAGGTTATAATATTGAGTGCTTTTCATTCACGCTGGTTGCATTTAGTGGTTTTCTGTGTGTAAATTTTTCTAAAATGCGTTTAGTAATGGTAATTTTCCAAAACATTTTGGGATTTATTTCTATTTTTCTATAGCTAATTCCAATTTATGGAAGGTTCTAAAATATTTTTCATGAGCTCCAAATATTTTATTTGGGTTCCTCATGTCCAACTCTATCTCTAGAATTTTTCCTAGGATTTTTAGAATTTTCATAATATTTTTCCTGGTTTTAATATCAATTCTGGACTTATCTGAAATTATTTTATAACCAGGAAAATAATTATTCTAAAAATTAAAATCACCATAAATCTTAGTAGACCAGCATTGGCACAAAGTTGACCTAATTTTAAGCTAAATCCATCCCATCACTTTATTGGCCAAATTTCAAAGCCCATTCGCATTGGAATGGGGCAAACCATCTTTAGTCTCATATTGCTAATGAACCTGGAAGTGAGAAGTTTTCTCCCTATATATATGAATCACCTCTCCTTTGGAAAAACACCATCGACTCCTTTAAAGGGAGACCCCTTTGTTTGGGATTCCCTAAGGTAGTCTTCTTCCACCATATCTTCCACTACTGTCGATTCTTCGTCTCGTCGTCGCGCCGAGCCTTGCGTCGTTTTTGGCCTCAAGATTTTCAGTAAGACCCTCAGTGAATCTTGTAATTTTCTACCATATTCGTTTAGTCTATACTCTTTCGTAGAAAAGCCCCTGCTAGTTTTAACTGTCAGAAATCTTGTTTAGTCCATAGTTTCCACGTTTTAGATTCGTTTTAATCCGTTTTCGTTGCAATAGACTCATATCGACATGAATTACGATTAGAAGTATTATTTAACTTGTTGTAGGATTAAAACCCTCTAATATAATCTATCAGAGGGAGGTGAAGGATAGCAATAAGTCACAGCGGAGATTTTCACCCTCAAAAACAGATTCTGAAAGGTGCACTAAATCTTGTGTCGTTTCTAGACAATAGCTCCTAAAATCGTGATATGTTTCCAGAAGATAGATTATTAAATTATGAAGCTAACCCAATTGGAATCACATTAATCGGATGTCTAGAACTCGAGATATAAAATAAACAAGCAGACTATATCAGATGGTGACGAGAATTGATCAAGCCCTATCCTTTAGTGCATTCTTTTAAAGCATTTTCTTTTGATTAGTGTAGTGTTCTTAGTTATTATTGTTTGTTTGCTTGTTTAGCTACTTATGTGCTCGACTAGAAGGAACACGTTTCGAGTGCTATCGAGGAGAAGATCTTGAAGATCAAGAGCTGAAGACTATGAGTGATTATATTGTATTTAAGGCAAGTTATAACACAGATAATCCCTGCTACCTACACACTTTATAATAAATTATTTCATACATGCATGTGTCTAAATTCATGTACCTTTAAGGTTGTACCTAGTTTTGATTATCATGTTCTTTGATTACCTTGGGTTTATGCATATGGGTAGATCTTTGCTATGCGCGGCTACTATCACCATTATTTAACCGTTAATTTTGACTTAATGGTTCACTTCAACAGTAATGATAAAACTTGCTTTTTAGCAACTTGGTTTACGGAGCTAGAGCATGTGCTTCATGCTTTGCTCTAGTGTCTCTCCGTAATGTTCGGTTCTTAAAGCGGCAACCCAGGAGCCTGTCGCCACCGCTAGAACTACTATGGCTCTGGTCTTGGTCAAGTAGCATGTACGTCTCTAGCTTGTCAGTGGTTACCGGAGTGGCCGACGGCGTTATGGGAAACATGGGTGAGAGTATGTCTTGATCCACCAAGGACGGATGATCTGTCGGCTATGCCCTCCGTGAGGCACAGTCCCGTACTGGGAGTCCCTGCGATGGGGAACTCCACACGTTGCGCATTGTTGGGTGTGATGCCCGCGCTCTGGACGCCATTGACCCCCCTATGGTGTGACTCCATAGGCGTACATCAATCTCGGTGCCTGAGCCATGCTGCCTGCCATAATCGGTCACTGTCTTGTTAGGGTGTCTTGCGAAAAACCTCGTAGCGTCCCTATGCGGTCACACCTCAGAAGTGTGATTTGTAAGGTCTGATCCACCTCCGCGTGGTTGAGTTTAAAGTTCTTTTGAGCTTTTACGCGACTGGTGGGTAAAGGGCGAAACCTCTGCATAGTGTAAAATCTATCGTAATAGCCTTGCTCAAGGTCACGAGCGGCATGGATCCTTTTTTATTAGAAGATGATGTTTATTTATGCTTAATGACACTTATACTTTATTAATTGGGTTGCAACTGGGTTCCTTTTACTCGTAGTAACTTGGACAATGTTAAAACGAATCAACTAAAAATGCTAACACAGTTCAGCCGTGTCTAGCCTTACTTTGAGCCTTCATACACCCGTGCTATACTTGCTAAGTAAATGTTTTACTTACACTTGTCATTATTCAACAAAATCCCAGATGGATAACAGATGGAGTAAATGAGTCTGCTGCTACTGAGTTTCTTGAGGATCTTCTATACTTCTAAGCTGTTGTCAACCAGTCGGTGTCCCTGTGGACTTGTGGCTCTACCTGTCGAGAGAGTTAGACTTCCGCTGTGTTTTATTTAGGTAAACTCTGATATAAACTATTTTATTTGCGCATATGTACTCTGATTTCCATATTTGTAAGCTGTATCTGTTCTGTGGACATCCTGGACACACATATGGCAACATTCGGGTTTCTGTGTAAATCCGGGTGTGACACGACCTCATGTGTCTCCTACCTGAGGATGTACTCGCTCAGGTCATCTCTCACCTCGCGCGGTATGATCTCGCAGGGTCAAGATTGCATCAGCACCGAGTGGAACGACACCATCGACGGCCACCGCCTACTGCACACTAGCTTCCTACAGATTTTTGACGTGGGAAGGCCGATGGGGCCATTGCAGACTTTCGATTGGGTGAACGCTTCTACAACGCATACCTTGTTTTGTTGCCTACTAGAAACAAGCACTCTATGTGCATTGCCGCTATTAGAATACGCAGCGGATTCTGGCCCGGCCCCGCTATACCCATGAACCGGCGCCCCAACAGGTCTAGATCCACTGGAGCCCAATCAACCAAGACATTGGGCTTAACTCAACCTAAAAGATCGCAATCATAGGTGAGGGCTGCCCTGTTTTATATGTTGTGCTCCCCAAACCATCAATTTTTGATGGGACTAAACCTAAACAATGTCCTCTAGCACACATCAGGTCCAACTCTTTCACATGCTCCCCGGCACCACCATGTGACCCTAGAGATGTTCTAGGTTTCCTGACATTTGGCTCTGATACCCATGAGCCGGCGCGCCAGTAGGTCTAGGTCCACCGGAGCCCAACCATCCAAGGTCTTAAGTCTAACTCAACCCAAAAGATTATAGTCTCATAGGTGAGGGTTGCCCCCGCCTTATATGTTGTGCTCCCCCATTAATTTTTGATGTGGTACTAAACCTAACAGCCGTGATGATGGCATTTGAATAGTCTTCATGCACCGTATATGTTCATTCATTGATGACATACGATGTAGTTGACAACCAATTTGCTCGTAGAGCGACCATCAAAGCAAAGTATGTCAGATTGTGGAAACACCGTGCAGATCTGGGCGTTATCCGCTTCGTATGCATCGTTGTTGCCCAGACATGTGGCGGGTACTGCTTCTGGCGTGCCTCACTGGCAGCTTGGGAGAGCGCTGCATTAGCCCTGAAGTGAATCCGTGCGGAGGTGGATCGTCGTGCCCTGTTAGCCGCGCGAGATGGCGTGCTTTTACCACACAATTGATTCTGACATGGATTGGCACGGGTGAGGACATCGCCTTGCACGCCCGCGTGATATCGCAAGGAGGGAGGAATTCGGCATTGCGTAAGTGCATCGCGCGGTGGCGGTGGATTGCAAAGCTTGGGCTCATGCGGCGGCTTCCGGAGCAAGTAGCAAAAGCGTGGTCAAAGGCACCACGGTCAACATGTAACGTTTAGTGGTTACATGTAATGTAATGACTACTATTATTTTTTTGAGAAATGTTTACTATTTTGGTGGTGTTATGCAATGAACTATGTAATGAGTTTAGTTATTTATTTAAAGGTTTGTTGCACTGAAGTCTACAAGTGATATTTAAAATAAATTAATGGCCGAATCTGACATGTGGGCCCTGCAAGTTAGAGGCTTAGAGGCTTATAGTCATCCAAGATGGCACCCTGTTATTAGCTAGTGGATGACTGATTGTGAGAGAATTCACACAAGCACTCCTACTACGCCGTTATTAATTAGGTAGATCCAAGTACGTTTGTCCAAAAATTAATTAATCCATGCCATGATAACAACTTGCACACATAAGTCTTACTCTCTCTCTCTCTCTCACTCTGTGTGTGTGTGTGGACTACACATATGTTTCTTAATCTTACAAGCAAACTATTCGCTATAACATAAAGGCCCCTTGCAAAATATTAACAATTTGTTTTTGTTCATGTACAGATCTAGCGTTTGTAATACGAGTGCAACTTGAAAGTTAAAATCTTACATTGTTTTGGAGGGCCACATTCAGGGCTTTCGGCTCCTCATATTCCTTGATTAGACGATCCATATATTTTGCCTTCAGGGTTCAGAGCCAGCCCAGCCCTCAGCTTCTTGTTCTCCTAAGAGTACCGGAGCTCTTTCTTTTTCATAGCAAAATGAGAACTTAAGTTCTCAATCTCCTTGGAAATTCTACAAGGGTCGTCCTTGCCCTCGAACGAGACATCTCCTATCTTTTTAATGTTGACGTGAAATGTTAATGGAGCAACAAATTGGTATTATTTGAAATGCACCACACATAGATTGACTACTATTGCAAGAAAATAGGTACTAATAACAATATGTGGCAATGTAAAATTTGAAAAGTTCATGCAATCCCTTACCATTCCCATCAGCTGCTCCACCGATGCCACTAAGCATGACCCATCTACAAGAATGATAGAAACGCAATGTGTGTCTAACACACACGATGCAATGGGTGACACACACATGCGCGTACTGCAATGCGTGACAAAGTCCTATATATGTTCTGGAGGATGTTAATTATAAGGGCCTTCCAACACTTTACTAATTAAGAAGGACTGCAACATGCATGTTCCCATCCATAACCCAGGTGGCCATTGGATTTTACTGGTGGTAGTCTTTCCAAGGTGGAGTAAGGTATTGTACTTCCATTCAATCAAGTCCAAAAGTGCATGATCATAGCTTGCTGAAAGAGTTCGTTGATGAGTGAGTTAGATCCTAACCTTCCTTTGATTCCTAAACAAAAGTTGCCCAGTAGTATAAAAGATAGTCATCCATGTTTAGTCATCCAGACATGTCGAGGTTGCCGTGCTTCTACGTCATGCCTCGCAAAGCGGGCTGTACAAAAAATGCAAGCACCACTGACCCCCCAACTGTATGCGCCAGCCTGATCCCAGTCCAGAAGGCTGGGAATGTACATCTATGAAGTTATTTCTGTCTTGGGAAAGCACAAACCCAAACATATATGCAGCATCCATGCCCTTGCATAGAATGTACGTTTGGCAGCATCGGCGCCGCATCAGATGGGCAAGGAGAAAGTTGCAGCGTAGCCAACTGAGGAGAATCCCACTGTTGTGCATCTTCGAATCGTGTGCATCCAACGATCTCCCTAAGAAATCATCTGCTCGTTGCTGCCACCCCTCAGCCATGACCCTTCCCCTGAGAGGTTTTTTTATGGGTAATGCAATGCAAGGACCATGGCAACATCTTGCAGTGCCACTGTCATCTGGCCGCATGGTAAGTGAAATGTGTGTGTCTCCAATCTCCACCTGTCCACTAATTCTGTGAGAGCTGCACAGTCGAAAGGAGGCATTTCACGGAGTACAACATTATTTGTGATGCCAGCAAGGTTGGCCAGAGGGAGCAGACACTACGGAAAACCAGCTTTTTACCGAGTGGCCGGGGCACTCAGCAAAGAAACAAAAACACTAGGCAAAGTCTTTGCCGAGTGTAACATTCGGCAAAGATCTCACGGTAAATTAGGTGACGGCAAAGGCGGCCTTTGCCGAGTGTTTTTTATCGGGCAGTTGGCAAAGTCTTTGCCGAGTGCCAGACGAGACACTCGGCAAAATAAAACACTAACAAACGGCCACAGACGACGCGACGGCGTCCGTGGCCGTCTGCTAGGTTTGTAGGGAACCTTTGCCGAGTGTTGACTCCCGGCTTTGCCGAGTGTCAGAGGCCCACACTCGGCAAACAAGTGGGTTTGCTACGGGCTGCCCACTTGTTTGCCGAGTGCTTTGGCTTTAACACTCGGCAAAGCCTCAATGTTTGCCGAGTGTTAAGGCAAAAACACTCGGCAAACAGTCCACACTCGGCAATGGCTGTTCCATAAATGATAGAAACTGCATGTTTGTCGAGTATTAATGCCAAAACACTCGGCAAACACGCCCTTTGCCGAGTGTAACACTCGGCAAAGCGGCCAATCTACCCCTATTTTTATTCATTTTTCGCGTTAAAAGGACCCCTCAAAACAAACATTACAGGCAGTTCATATATATTATAATAAGCATCACAGACAGTTCATATATATATATATATATAACCTTCCACAACCATAAATCTGCAGTAAACATCACAGGCAGTTCGACAAACATATATAAGTCACTAAACCATCAAAACGTTCGAGGTACACCATCTGTAACGACACAAAACCATCAATATTCACAAACGTTCACATTTTGCACCAACTCACTGAGGAGGGGGTCCGAACAGCGATCTAACCGTCCGCGTCGCAATGTCTTCATCTTGAGGGCCGTCATTTGACGCCGCCGAACCAGGAGCCTGCCCAAAAGAGATTATAAGGGTGTGATACAAGATTTATGATAGGAATGAGTTGTGAAATGAAATTATAAGGTTCTCAAGTGACTCACAGGAGAAATGAGAACACGTGGTGGAGGCGGGGGTGGCATCACCGGCGGCGGACCTCCACCCACCCGCGCATGTAGGCATACATCTACTGCTGCCACTGCTCCATCTCCTCAATCTTCCTCTGTTTCTCAGCCTCCACCTCCTGCATCCGCTGCACCTGCAACTCCAGGTGCTCCCTTCTTTGCCTCTCTTCATCCAACCGAGTCTGCAATATTCAATTAGAATGTTACAATACATTACAAACGTAAGTAAACTGCACGTACGATGAACAAAACAGAAATAACCTGTAGTGCTTGCATCCTGAAGTGTGAACCGGGAAGAGGTTGGCGGATGGCCGGGGAAGAGCCCGTGCTCCTGGCTCGAATCTGGGAGAGTGTGGGGGTAGCGGCCGTGTCGATGGTGCTGTCGCCGATCAAGTACCGCCCATGCTTCTTGCCTCCTCCCGCCCTCATGACTACTTCTCCATCAATGTCGTGGGCGGTCGGATCGAAGTCTTGCCCATGGACCTCCCTCGCCACCTCTGTGTATGCAGTGAGCCGACTGTGGACAATGGCGTTGTTGTATGCCGAGGGCGGGTCCTCCGGGTTGTACTGGACGTCGGAGGTCGCCTTGCCCTTCTGGGCCAAAGCAAACGCCATGAACTGGTTGCAAGGCGCACCACCATGTGACGACGACTGGGAAAATAAACAATAAGAGTAAGATTATTAATTATACAGAATTGAGTGAGCAAATTTAGAAATGACGAGGCGTACCCATTTTGCACGATACTCGTCGAGGCTAAGGCTGCCCTGATGGTGTGGTACACCTGGCATCAGCAAACGCCGCTCCTGGCAAAGGGTGTGCTGCTCCTCCCACTCGGGGCTAACCCACTTGTCCACTATCACCTCCCAACACCGGGGATGCGTGGCGCACCACCACAGAATCGCCTACAAGACATATAACAAAATTGAATTCAAGATTGTATCGACATATAACAAGATTTAATTCAAAGTACTTAAAATATAATCGATTTTCATACCGCCATGTATTGCTCCCGGGTCAACCTCATTTGTCTTGCGGGGTGTTTCTCCACGGATATTTTGAGTGCATCATAATAATCAATGACGGCCTGGACGCACGACTCGTAGTGCAAGTCCTTCACGAGCTTCACACAGGCTGTATGTGCCACAACAGTCGCCCTCGCCTCCTCTCCCGGCGCGCATGTGTAAAAGTCCTGCATATATATGAAAGGACCTTGATGTCACCTAGAGGGGGGGGGTGAATAGGTGAATCTGCAATTTAAACAACTTTTTCGCACAGTTAGCACTGAAACCGGTCAGACCGGTTCTCAAAACCGGTCAGACCGCTTTGGTAAAGCGGTCAGACCGGTTTTGCACAGAGAAAACCGACTATGCAAAATGACCCCCTCTACGAGTTCTAGCACAAACCAAACTTGATGATGGGCTCTTGTAGATGATTTCAAGCAGGTCCACTAAGTCCATGCACACAATTAGAGCACACCCAAGTAGATCGAAGCGGAAGCGAATATAAATGCTAGAATTGAACTTGTGAAGGTAAACAAGGAGACAATGATATGTTTTCCCGAAGTTCGGAGTTCACCGCTGCCACTAAGGCTGTCACAAAGACACGATGAATCCTAGTCTCCGTTGAGGGCCTACAAAAGGCGGGCTTATCCACTCCAAGCCACTTTCCTCGGTTCCACTAACTTCTGACCCTTTTCCACGAAGGAGGCAAGGCCAGCCTTTACAACCAATCCGTGGCTTACCACACACGAAGGTAGCTCACCGGCGACACCTAGCCGTCTAGGAGGATCACCTCCAAGAGTAACAAATGCTCCAATGGATGCTTGGCTTCACCGGAAGTGCTCAACACTAAGGATATGCTCACTATAGCTGATATGAACTATCAATTGCTATCAATTGCTCATAACACATACATCCCTCAACCCAAATCCAATGATATGATCAAAATCAATCAACTCTCACAAAGAGAGGTTTGGGGAGAGCTTGCTGGTGCTTGGGAAGAGCTTGGACGAGCCACAAAGGCACTACAACCAGCACCCCTCAAAAGAGAGGGGTATGGGGTATAAATACCCCACACAACCAAAACTAGCCGTTATAACCGTTGGAAACCGGTCAAACCGGATTCCCAAACCGGTCAGACCGGTTTACGAACTATACTAGCCGTTACACCTGTCAGAGCCCCAAACTGGTCAGACCGGTTTCCCAAACCGGTCAGACCGGTTTGGGTCCACTCAGCACCACAAACCCAAAAGCGGTCAGACCGCTTTCCCAAACCGGTCAGACCGGTTTGGGTCCTTCAGCACACTAAATTTCCAAATGAATTTCTCTCAAGGCTATCTCACATGGGTTGATCTATTGAGCACTTTTTGGTGTATGCCAAGACAACTAATGTTGCATCCCTCTTGATAGTACGGCATTCCTAAACTCAAGATCAAAACAATAAATAGAGTCTACCACTTGAGCTTTGATATCTTCATTGATGCCATACTTGGTCATTTTTCAACTTGAGGGCTTCAACACTTCATGTCTTGATGAGCAAATCCAATGTTGAGCTAATGACTTAGAATTTCCATTGCATGGATCAATTCATAAGTCATTCCAATATATATGATCAAACAAAGATAAGATGCTTCGCATTGCTTCACTTGATATGACTTGATTGACGTATAGAAACCCAAACTATAATGCTAGACCTTTCCACCAAACAAAGTACCTCGGCTACAAAACCAATTTGCCCTTCACCTTGCTAGGAACGTCACTCGCATCTAGCTTGATCCCTTCCATCCTCTCTTGCCAACTTAAGCTTTGCTTTGCATTGCATCATCATGAAATCCACATTGAAATCCATGTCTTGAATGTTGTTCTTTGGTAGATAACTTGTCCATAAACATCAATGCACTTGAGACCATATACTATCCATAGAATCATGTCTCATTTTGAATGTATCCATTGCTATGGAACAAGCCCAAAGAAACTTCCAATTTCTTCAAATGTTCTATCCCAAAACCTTTGACAAGTATCTTATTTATGAGACCAACCAATTTACTTATGTCCATGTCTCATTTTTCACTATCACACACTTGTCATTTGTATTGCTTACATGGGATGATCAACACTTGTTTGCTTTCTTGTTATTTATACCAATAACGAGCTTTCATTCTTCAACAATCATATTCTTTGAATATCCATAAGAATAGAAACCTGCTCATATGCTTAAGCAAACAAGTTAAATGACTAATCATGTTGTCATCCAAAATCACCAAAACATATAAGTGCCTAGATGCACTTTCAATCTCCCCCTTTTTGGTGATTGATGACAACATGATTAAAGCTTACAAAAAGATATTTAATTTAAGCTCTAGATGACTAAGATATATGATGAGCTCCCCCTCAATATGTGCATTGAATAGAATTTCAAAAATTCGGCCTCAAATGCCAAATTCACATATAATCAATAAAAATGAGAGCTCCCCCTATATTTTAGCATCCAACATGTGCAACAAGTGTGTGTGACAATATAAAACAATGTGTGATGCATATGACATGTATAGCACTCAATAAAACAAGAGAATCACATTCTTGCTGTCACGGGCCAAACCGGTCAGACCGGTTTGGGAAACCGGTCAGACCAGTTTCACCCCGCTGCCATGGGCCAAACCGGTCAGACCGGTTTGGGAAACCGGTCAGACCGGTTTCACCCCAGACAGCAAACATGAAGAAACAACATTGCATCAACCAATACATGCAACACACTATCAAATGGTCACTTAGAATACATAAATAAGTTCAACACACGTAGTAGCACACATTACAAGTTCTCAAGTCCACAAAGAGATAAAGTACGAAATTATTACAACCATTACATGACTACAAGATCAACTAGATAAGCTTTAATCCATTCTTCTCCCCCTTTGTCATCAATCATCCATAAAGGGCCTGGAGAAGCTTGTAGTCTTGCTCCCATCATGCATCAACTCCTCGCCACTAGAATGTCGGGCTATGATCATCTGACGAAGAAGTTGTAGTCCAATGAAAACCTTCACTCAAGTGAATATGTAGATATGATAGAATGGAGTGCTAGTCAAGATCTAAGATAAAGATGTGCTAGACATACCATGACTAGGAGCAGAAGAGGGTCCAAAAAGAGAAGCTGCTGCCTGTGATGCAAAATCTCCGGGAGATGGAGATGGTGCACTCGAAAACTGTACTCCCGCCATAGAAGAACCGGTGCCACCATATGCATAAGATGAAGATGGAAGTGTAGCTGCTGCATAGGATGGACCTGGCGGTGAAAATCCAAATGATGAACCAAATAGATCGCCTTCTGATGTAGGCATGAATGGCATAGCTCCAGAAGCACCAAACGACTGTGGAGGTGGTGGAGTAGGCTGTGAACTTGATCCAACATGTCCATATCCAAAGATATCACCATATTCTTCAAAGTAACCCGCATTCATGTGATCAGTCATGATGTCGCGAAACGGGGGAATCTCTGGTAGCTCAAGTGGTGGAGAAATAGGTGATGGAGGATCGTTCGGACTCAATGCAATGTGTAATCTCTTCATTGCATCTCGAGTCTTCTTGCTATCTATCCTCTGCTGCCTCAAACTGACTTGAACATCTCTTTGGCCTTTACAAATGCCTGTGAACATAGAAATGAATTTCTTTATTGGAGATGTCCGTCCTTCTGGCTGAGTGCTGCTGCCAGGCCCAAACCGGTCAGACCGGTTTGCAGAACCGGTCAGACCGGTTCTGGCCTGCAGCGGTGCCTGCTGCTGCTGCTGAATCTGAGTGTCTTGAGCTGCCATTTCTGCATCTGATGGTGGAGGAGAGGGTACTTGTGACGAACCGGATTCTCACCGACGAGAACGCGACTCCCTGTACCCTTGAGATAGTCCCAGGAATAGCAGCTATCTCGTACAGAACTCATCTCAGTCGAATATCACATCCATACAACGATAAAAGATTCATTACATGACTCATATAAAGACAAAGCGTCTGATACAAGCCCTCTGGGCTAAAACGACAATAGGAAACATCTGCGCAGCGGTAGCTAGAAAAACAGGGACCACTCCTCCATAGGCACCCTTGAGCGTAGCGCACACCCTTCAATCGTACCACCCGTCCTGGTTGAACTCGTGGTCGGGGTCTTCACCTGAGAACCCAAAGTCTGTCCCCAAGGAAGTGGGACAGGTCCACGTCACCAACCATAATATGATGCAAGCTTTAAAGGTGGCCTATTCTAAGGATATAGAAATAAACAAGGTTTAAGCCAGGGTTTCTTAATGCAAGCAGCAGCAGCAACCCAATTTCATCTCATCACCAACTCCTGCTCACACCCACACATCCACACTCCAAAAACCAACCGTCAACCTCACATTTCCCATCGGGCTCGTCCTGCCACGGCAGGTTCCCGCAAAACATTAACCACCAACACCTTTCACTCACTAGTCGACTTGGTGAGCTCCCTCCCCACCTCGTCTCAACAGCCTCAGCTGGACCAATCTCTCATAACCCGATTCAAGGATGAGGTAAGAAAGCAGATTCCCATGCTAGCCGGGGCTTCTCAGAAATGGGTCGTCCGTAACCGTGGACACGGCTATATGTATAGTTTACACTCTGCAGAGGTGGCACTCCAGGAATCCATCCGGGCTGCAAGGCTAGTCCGCAACCAACCTGAGACGCAGCCCACAGCAAAGACCCTAAACAGTAGCGGCGCCAATCCTGTCTCCCTGGGCTCGGGAAACATCCGATCTAACATCTGCCCCAGGGTCGTGAAACCTTCCCACCGGGGCCAGTCGGGGGCCGTGGTAAATCAGGGAGATTACGCCGCAACGAATCCCCCCTACACATATCAAACTCGATTCTCCTACAGTCTCGGCGCCGCACTAGAATAGGCTTGCTGGAACCCTCCCCATACTGGGTAGATGGTGAGCACGGTATTTCCCAAGTCCAAAGTGGGGGCACGACTCGGTCCTTAATTGTTCGGTAAAGCGAGTATCTGCATCACAAGCGATCCGCCGCAACGGTCCGCAATCGGCACCCATAACAGGTATTGCCGCCCAAACACCTCAGGTACTCACCGAGTACCAATCCCCAAGTAACCAGTAACCATGTACCCGCAACAGGTACCCCATAGGGACTGCCCGAGTGCAGCCCCTCAGCACCTCGATCAACGATCGAGTTGTTATTACTCGCTTACACCGCCTAGCTGCACTACTCCTCCCAAACCACCCACAACTCACGCCAAGAGGATCAATCACAACCATCCCAACACATGCATAGCATAGCATACTTATAAAGTGAGTAGTAGGTAGCAAGGTAACAGGATAATAACAAAGGCAGTGCAGGTTTATCATGCGAGTAAAGTAAAGCGCTAGCATACTAGTTTGCATGTCTATTAGGTATTTCAGAGATGGTCGGGCGTGAACCTGGGCAAGGGTCTTCGTCCTCGTCGAAGCAGTTGTTGCAGTAGTCCGGCTCCTCCTGACTCTCCGGAGCTCCTAGGGTTGCGCGAGAAATAAAATAAGACGTGGCTACTAGCAAAGAAACACTAAGACAGCGACGAAAGAAGACCCAAATAACACCAAACTCTACACTAACGCGTAGATCATGATTTTAGAAAAATATAGAAACTGGTTTCATATTTTTCTGAGCTACGGTTAATTTATTATTAATTTTCGAAGTTTAAATCATTTTCTGAAAATATTAAATAATTTCCGAAAAAGAAAACAGACAGAAATTAGCCTGCTGACGTCAGCATGACGTCATGCTGACGTCAGCAGTGGGGTCCGCCTAGGATGACGTCAGCAGTGGGCCCTGCTGACGTCAGCGTTGACCGGTCAACGGTCAACGGGGTCAACGGTCAACGGTCAGCGGGTCAACTCTGGTCAGTGGGCCCCATGTGTCAGTGACTCACAGAGTATGACAGGTGGGTCCCATACGACAGCGCCGTTAAAAAGAAAAGAAAAAAAATAAACGATGGCTGGGCTGGAATTGGGCCGAAAGCGAATGGGCCGGAAGAGTTCAAGGGTGTAAACCAGACTTAAACGCGGGAATTAGGCCCACGAAGGGGTGGCTGTTGGATTTGCACTGGTGGACTGAGTCCACGGTGAACCGTGAGATAGGTCCACGTGAGCCGGGTGCATGGGATCTAGGTGTGGCCGAACTGGGATCTTCTGTGCGTGCGCGTGTGGCGACTTGGTGTGGTCTACGGTGTGGCTTCGCCACGGCGCGACGCGACGCGCGCGCGACGCGCTCTGGAGCACGCCGGCGGCGACGGTCCGCGGCGGAACTGGCCGGAGAAGGCTCGGCTCGGGGCTAGATCGACCGGGTTAGCTTCACTAGGGCTCGGTGGTCACGGATAGGATGAAAAGGGCTCGGATTAGGGTTTGGCTTGGGCTCCCGACGTGCGACGGCGATGGCACGGCCATGAACGCCGGCGAGCACGACGGCGGCTCGGGTTTTGGTTCAAAGGCGCTCGGAAAGGGGTTAAGCGAGTGCGCGTGCGGCTCCAGCAGCGGCTGGGACGCACCTGGGTGCACACGCGCGGGCACGTGGTCACCCACGGCCGCGCGTGGCCTCGGCGTTCGCGCGCGCGGCGAGCAGAGCTCGGCCGCGGCGGGCCTCGGCTGCGGGGAACAAGCGACGGCGGGTTGCAAAGGGTTTAGCGGCTTAGGATCCTGCAGAAGACATGCACAGCTCGAAGGCTGGCTCACAGAGAAAGGCTAGGCTCAACGAGCTCGCACGGCAGCGGAAATCGGCCGGAGTTGGGGATGAAGGAGGGCTCCGCGGTTAGCTCACCTCGGGTCTCGTCGAGGTACGCTGCAGCTCGGGGTAGGCTCGGCGCAGTCTGGCGGTCCTCGTGCTCCTCCTCTCGCTCCTTGGTTCGGCCTGGAGATGGCGGTCCACGAGCGGCGGCGGCGACTTCGGCGGCGGCGCTGCGGGGACGGAGCCTCGGCTTCTCTTCCCTCCCTCTTCTCCTCCTCGGACCCTCCTCTGGTTCTCCTCCTCCCTCTCCCCCACTCGAATTGGATCTAGGAAACCCCAATGGGGCGGCGCGGCTTGGAGAAGAAGACGGCCGGCGGCGGGTTAAATAGGCGATAGGCGCTAGGGTTTCCCGGGGTTCGACGGACGGATGGGGAGCTCGAGCGCTAGCGGACACGCGGCGCAATCGCGTCGGGCCGCACGGAGCTCGGGCAGTTGGGAGTCACGGGCGCGCGCGGAAGAGAGAGAGAGAGCGGCGCGCGGGAGGAAGACGATGACGCGGGGGAGACGAAAAGGCTGACAGGTGGGGTCCCGGCGTCAGTGAGAGAGAGAGAGCGACGCGGCGGGGAGAAGTGTTGGGCCGCTGACGGGCCGAATGGCCGGCTGGGCTGTTCGGGTTGCTGGCTCGGGAAAGAGTTGAAGGGGGTTTGATGGACTTGAGCTCGAGAATTCGGCCCACGAACAGTTAGAAGGATTGGAAATTAGTTTAGTCAATTAGAGTTTGAATTCAAATCTAGAATTTGAATTCAAACCAACCAAAAATCCAAATAAAACCAAATAAATCCAAATCACACTATTTCATCCTTAGCACTTCAAATTGATTTTAAATTTGAATTTAAATTTCCTAAGAATTTAGGGAGCAAAATAGAAGACACTCTTATATGTTTGTTTGCATGCACACAATTCACCAAAAAATTTTAAATTCGAATTTTTGCACTCAACAAAACCTATAGGAAATTTTGGGTTGTTACAGTACTCTGAACTTGTGGGGCACAGGAGGGCGAAGAGGCTTGTGTGGGGTGTCCTTTTGAATCTTCAAATTTGTGACTTTCTCAATGATGATCATGATAAAAGGACTGTAGGCACAAATCTTCTGAGGACTCTCAGAAATAGCCTTGATCTCGTGCCAAATGAAGTCAGCAACACTGAATGGAGGAGTCTCCTCACCAATCCTCAGATAGTACATCAAGTTTCTCATATAAAGTGAAATATCTGATGTGTTGCCTTCTCTAGGAGTGAGTGTCTTTCTAAGCAATCTGTAGAGAATCCCATAGAAGGTATATAGACCACTCACTTTTCCCCAACTTCCACGCTGATCATGGGGATACATGAACTTAATCTCAGATGGCTCCATAACCCCCCTGTCATGTATCCTGACGGTGTCAGCACTCTCATGTCCAACTCTAAGAATGGATGCAAAGTCAGAATATGTGACATGGAAGTGCTGTCCCTCAGTCATCCAGTGCATGGCTCTCTCTCGCCGGCCATTCTCCTCAAAGTATCCAAAGAACACAGTAGCATAAAATTGAGCTATGACCTCCTTGTTCCAACTGTGCTTGAAGCTCATGAGGTGTTTGATTCTCTTCTCAGAACACACTCTGATGATCTCGTTGAAAACTGGGTTGTCATGCTTACTCATATATTCCCAATCCACATACTGTGCTTCGGCGGTGATCTTGGTCTTTTTCATGATTGCTGTGGCATAGAAGTCCTGCTGAAAAAGAGTCCAAAACCGATAGTCGGTGGCTGTCCTGTCCACTTCAAGAGGGCTACTCCTCCTCAATCTCCTCACCGTGTCAGTCATCCCACTAGCTAAATAATCAGTCACTCTCCTGCTAGCTGGGCCAGTAGGTCTGCAGATCTCAAGAACAAGTGGGGCATTTGTCTCAGCAGTATCATCATAATCTGCCCCCTCATTCACATCAACATCGTCAGCCATTTCCTCATCAACATCATCATCCGCCTGCTGACCATGACGGTACTCAACTCTGAAACTCTCATCTTCTACCTCATCATCAGTAGAATTTCCTACAACATCCACTTCCTCAATTTCCTGATCTGCTGCTGCTGCCCTCTTTGGCCTCCTAGGCCTCAAATCTCTTCCCGAGCTACTTCCTCCGGGTGCATCAAACTTGCTCTTTTTAATTCTCTCGGCATGAGAACCTTTCGGCATCTTTTCTGTCTTTCCTGGGTTCACAAAATGACACACAAAGTATCAAGAACCAGAAGATGATTGATCAAAAAGATTTGACTTGATAGAGTACATTCAACAAGATTTGAATCAACTCAGCACAAAACCGGTCAGACCGGTTCTAGGAACCGGTCAGACCGCTTTTGGTCTGAGTGGAGCCAACTCGAGTTGAGGATCAAATTTGACAGATAAAGATGATATAAGTGCCCAGAGATGGATTGGTAAAGAATTGATCAACTAATGATCATCAAACAAGTTTTGAGTCAGCTCAGAGCCAAACCGGTCAGACCGGTTACCCAAACCGGTCAGACCGCTTTTGCCTGAGCTGAGCCAAAACAAATTTGAGGCCAATCCGGGCAGAATTTGATCTAGATATTGAAATGATATTTGCAATTCAAGCTATCCCTAATCCACCTGTAGCAAACACGGTGCAAAACAAGGACTTGGGCCCTCACTGCCCAAACCGGTCAGACCGGTTTGCCAAACCGGTCAGACCGCTTTTGGCAGTGAGGATGCAAATCCTTGTTGCGCAAAATGTAGCCAACCAAATTGAATCATCTCTTAGGGATAGGTTCCTAGACATGCCAGAAGATGTTCTACCAAAGGATTTTGCAAGATATGCATTGAGCTCATAGATCGGGCGATGGAAAGATTTGAATACCTTGAGAACCAAGAACTCGAGAGAGAAGATGATTTGAGTGCACAACTTGATGGGGAATCCAATCAACAGCCTTGGGGCACTCCAAATCCGAAGAGAGAACACATTTTTCTTGGTTGAAACTCCAAATCGCCAAAGAGGGGCTTTCTCACGGGGTAGAACAGGAGAGAGAGAGGAGAAGAGTTGAATGAGTATGGTAGGAGAGAGAGGGAATCACGGGTGGCCATAAAACGCATGGCCCACCTCCCTGGGCCAAACCGGTCAGACCGGTTTGGGAAACCGGTCAGACCGGTTTCACCCAGGGAGCTGGGTTCTGCCAGGAACACCGGATCTTCCGGAAAATTTGTCGGATCTTCTGATAAACTTCGGATCTTCCGGGCCAGAGCCAACTCGAGACAGAGCTACTCGGAACTTCAGGTCGGATCTTCCGATCCAAGGTCGGATCTTGCTTAAAACTGTTCCAAGACATGTCTCCTTGACCTTAAAAGATATAAAATTGATATTTGGCTTTCAAAAGTTCAAGAATTTCCATAGAAAGCTTCACCCAGCTGCTTGGGCCCAAACCGGTCAGACCGGTTTGGGGAACCGGTCAGACCGGTTTGCCCCAGGCAGCTAAGCCTAGTCCAAAATGGTGGAAATGAGATCCAAAACTTGTTCACTTGATCTGAGAGTGTATGTGATATGAATGTTCTTCAACTACTCAAGATTGTCCATAGAAAAGATAAGATTTCCAATAAATCAAATTTCTTTCGTTTCTTCCGAAAGAAATGGGAGACAAAAGATAGATAAAGGATTTTATGGACTTGAGAGAAATCTCACTATTTGTGACTAGCCATCAATCAAGCAATTTTAACAATAGTCACAAATAGATCGACAAAGGTCAACGACCAAAGACACAAAGATTTTCAAAATCACACAACCTAGCATGCTAGTTGGATTTTTCAAAAACTATCCTATGTCACACAAGCACATGCACGTATATTAAGCACACAACGACATTAACATACTTAGCTCACACCATTCACCAAGAAGATGTTAACTAAATATATAATGGACGCATGAGAGCTTAATACATTTGCATGTACATGCACACACTAGCATGACAAGGGCCTAGATGCACAAGGTAAAAACTAGTTTATGGAAAACATACCTTGGCCTCTAGTAGCATGTGTTGTACAATATTTGTCAATTTTGAGCTCTCTCATGATATAAGCAAATTGATCAACTTAGAGAGAAAACGTTAATGTGCACAACACACGATTTCATAATCAATGACTTTAAACAAAACGAGAAAGCATAGGTCATTAATTACGAAGTTACACAATATAGATCAATTTCCTTATTTTAGTGCATTTGTAGATAGAAAGGATTCATGTGCACTAATATCGAAAAATTAAACCATTTTAAGAAATTTAATGCTATATTATGTTGAGTTGACAAAACATGAAATTGAAATTAAGATTCATGATGAGAATTACTATCGTGTTACCGTCATGAATCACTAGATGAGTTGACAACTCCAATTGAGAGATGTATTCTCTCACCATTGAGACTACAAATTCACTAAAAGAAAATGTTAGTCTCAAGGACACAAATATTGAAATAATCTCCCCCTAGATATGTGCATCATATGTAGACAATATGAGATATGCACTTTGTCTTATGAATGATAAGGAAGGGATTAAATCAATATTCAGTCAAATTGCATGAAAATTACTCAAAATGAAATATGCCAAGTAATCATACCAAAATGAAGTATTAATATGGACAACATATACCAAGAATGAGAAATTTATGAAATGAAATACTTGAATCTTCATTTCCCATTCGAATGGCCAAGTCCCAACACCCTGAGCCAAACCGGTCAGACCGGTTTGGGAAACTGGTTAGACCGGTTTCACTCAGGCAGAGGCGACCAAACCGGTCAGACCGGTTTGGCAAACCGGTCAGACCGGTTTTGCCTCGGATCTTCCGATAGATCATCCGGCCTGTTGGAGTGCAACACAGAGCTGCCCGGATCATCTGGTCGGATCTTCCGGCCTTAGTGTCAGATCTTGTGTGGTATGCCCTGAAAATGATAGAAATTTGCTCCACAGAAGAGCTATCAAACATACCACATTTCATATGCTTAAAATATTAATTAAACACTTCATTTAACAAGAATATGCTAAAGTTGCAAGTGCCTGGGCCAAACCGGTCAGACCGGTTTGGCAAACCGGTCAGACCGGTTTTGCCAGACTTGTACCGAATGGCGTGGACTTCCGATGTTTGATTTGAATTTCGTCGGAACATGATCCACTGCAATTTTAACATAATATTGCTCTACTAGAGAGCCATTAAAAGCATCACATGGCATACATGAGTAAAGATTCAAAAAGTAGTCCAAGTCACTATCAAGTGTCACAAGTTCAATACTTAGCAACACTTGATCCTACAAAAGGTACTAGTGACTAGAACTTAATCAATTTAAAGCACAAAGTTACCGAGAAGACATATGGTGTAGAGTATGGAGCGGAAGCAATTTTTCTTGGCTTGCTAGTTGATCATGAAGATTGTAATTCAAGCCAAGCCACCAATGCATCTCGTAATTCCTACAATCTCATCAAGCACACTTTGGTACCCAACTCGTGTTGGGTCCGATGTTGTTAGTCCCAATATGCTTAGGGACCCAAACTCCTCTTGTGCCACTCTTTGGAGAACAAATCACCTTGGAGACACAAGTGGTATTTGGAGAATTCCCAAGCTTTTCATTTATAGTATGGACAATGTCGGGTTTAGAAGTTTTACCATTGGGACAATCATTACCAAGATGTCCCTTTTCCCGACATGTGTAGCATGTCTTATGCTTGATGTTGATTGCTTTCTTCTTTTGTTGCTCGGTAGCCAAATCTTCCTTGAATTTTGCTTGGGCCTTG
This sequence comes from Echinochloa phyllopogon, assembly GCA_033239725.1. Lineage (NCBI taxonomy): Eukaryota > Viridiplantae > Streptophyta > Magnoliopsida > Poales > Poaceae > Echinochloa > Echinochloa phyllopogon. Next base: position 6,434,128 of record BTCW01000014.1, on the reverse strand, counting down.
AGAAATCCTTTGTTGAGCTTTATTTGGGGCTTCTCTTGTTGTAGCCCCTCCTTGTTTGGACAAGAAGCAATTTGATGCCCTTTCTCAAAGCAACCATAGCATCTTCTCTTCTCCATATTTCTTTGCCTTTTGGAGAGAGTTGGCTTGCTTTCTTTTCTTTGATCTTGGCTTGTGTTGAGCTTGACATGATGGATGCAAGAGCTTTGCACGGTTGATCCCTTCTCAAGCTTCTTCACCATGGATTCACGGTTATCTTGAGAAGGTTGTGCATTGCTCTCTTTTTCAAGTGTTGTCAAGCTTTTTGAGAGTCTTTCCACCTCTTGCTTGAGTTCTTCATTTTCTTAAGCAATGAGGTCTTCACAAGACTCTACACACACTTTATCATACCAAGATTGTTTTGCTTGAGAGCAACAAGGGTTAGCACATGATAAATTATATTGAATTGAAGAGCATGTGCAAATATGTGTTTGAGATTCAATAGATTTTAACGAGGAAATCATAATCTCATGAGCAATATCTAATGAGGCATATGATTCTACAAGTTCTTCATGAGAACACAAGAGTTCATCATGCTTCACTTGTAGCATCTCATGCTTGCTAGCAATTAAATCCATATTTTGTTTGAGCACTTTATTTTCTTTTTCTATGGAAGCCAAATGAAGTGCATCACAAGCATAAGCATCAACAATTGCATCATACTTACAAACCAAATCGGCGTTAGAGAGTTTGACTTCCTCAAGCTCTTTGATAAGAGCTAGAATAGTCTCATCCTTTGAATTTTCCGCTTTCTCATCTTTGGACTTGTAAAGCATGAGTGCCTCATCATTGAGTGATGATTTTGCTTGTGAGCTTGAAACTTTGCTTGCACGGCGTCGGCCTCCCTTCTTGTGGCCAGCTGCGCGCTTCCTGCCCAAACCGGTCACACCGGTTTGGGAAACCGGTCGGACCGGTTTCTGCAGAGAAGTGGCAGCTGAGCCTTCTTGGTCTTGTGGCTCCTCGGGGGTCGTCACATGAGGCTTGGTGCATGTTTTTGTTGTTTTAGAGCACTCCTCATGTGACTTGGCTCTTGTTTGGTCTTGCGTGTCGCTTTTGATGTTGGAGTAAAGCTTCTCAATTCTAGCCCAAATGAGATGAGCATCGAATAGAGTTGCTTCATCTTCTAGAATCTTTTCTCTAACTTCATCACTCACAACATCAAATAAGAAGTTAGCGACATGAGCGTTGAGTTGAAAGCAATTCATTTCATCCTCGGTTGGATTGGAAACGCTCCAATCAACATTCGGACGATCAATGCCTTCAACTACAACTCTCTCAAGAATAGGACTCATAGTCCTAAGATCATTACGCACATGACAAGACCAATTTGAATAATTTGAGCCGTCACTAGCTAGTGGCTCATATGTTACCTCACAAGTGGTCGACATCTTTCCTCACGGCGGTTAAGCTTGGATGTGAGGCCAAGCTCTGATACCAATTGAAAGGACCTTGATGTCACCTAGAGGGGGGGTGAATAGGTGAATCTGCAATTTAAACAACTTTTTCGCACAGTTAGCACTGAAACCGGTCAGACCGGTTCTCAAAACCGGTCAGACCGCTTTAAGCGGTCAGACCGCTTTGGTAAAGCGGTCAGACCGGTTTTGGTAAAGCGGTCAGACCGGTTTTGCACAGAGAAAACCGACTATGCAAAATGACCCCCTCTACGAGTTCTAGCACAAACCAAACTTGATGATGGGCTCTTGTAGATGATTTCAAGCAGGTCCACTAAGTCCCTGCACACAATTAGAGCACACCCAAGTAGATCGAAGCGGAAGCGAATATAAATGCTAGAATTGAACTTGTGAAGGTAAACAAGGAGACAATGATATGTTTTCCTGAAGTTCAGAGTTCACCGCTGCCACTAAGGCTGTCACAAAGACACGATGAATCCTAGTCTCCGTTGAGGGCCTACGAAAGGCGGGCTTATCCACTCCAAGCCACTTTCCTCGGTTCCACTAACTTCTGACCCTTTTCCACGAAGGAGGCAAGGCCAGCCTTTACAACCAATCCGTGGCTTACCACATACGAAGGTAGCTCACCGGCGACACCTAGCCGTCTAGGAGGATCACCTCCAAGAGTAACAAATGCTCCAATGGATGCTTGGCTTCACCGGAAGTGCTCAACACTAAGGATATGCTCACTATAGCTGATATGAACTATCAATTGCTATCAATTGCTCATAACACATACATCCCTCAACCCAAATCCAATGATATGATCAAAATCAATCAACTCTCACAAAGAGAGGTTTGGGGAGAGCTTGCTGGTGCTTGGGAAGAGCTTGGACGAGCCACAAAGGCACTACAACCAGCACCCCTCAAAAGAGAGGGGTATGGGGTATAAATACCCCACACAACCAAAACTAGCCGTTATAGCCGTTGGAAACCGGTCAGACCGGATTCCCAAACCGGTCAGACCGGTTTACGAACTATACTAGCCGTTACACCTGTTAGAGCCCCAAACCGGTCAGACCAATTTCCCAAACCGGTCAGACCGATTTCCCAAACCGGTCAGACCGGTTTGGGTCCACTCAGCACCACAAACCCAAAAGCGGTCAGACCGCTTTCCCAAACCGGTCAGACCGGTTTGGGTCCTTCAGCACACTAAATTTCCAAATGAATTTCTCTCAAGGCTATCTCACATGGGTTGATCTATTGAGCACTTTTTGGTGTATGCCAAGACAACTAATGTTGCATCCCTCTTGATAGTACGGCATTCCTAAACACAAGATCAAAACAATAAATAGAGTCTACCACTTGAGCTTTGATATCTTCATTGATGCCATACTTGATATCTTCATACAGGGCGTTGCTCCATGGGTATCGGTCGCTTCGGGAGTTGTGAGGGACCTCGCTGCCAAAGGGCCGACAGCTCAGAGGAGGTGGACCCCTCTGTTGCCTCCCCGTCCTCAGCCCCATGCTCCTCAGCCTTGTGCTGCTCGTCCTCGGCCCCGTGCTCCTCAACCCCGTGCTCCTCGGCCCCGCGCTGCTCGTCCTCGCGCTCGTCTTCCCCCGCGGCCCGTCGGTCCTCCGCCGAAGGAACAAACTCTTCCTCGGACGAAGACAACGAAGGTACAGGGGTCCGCTGTCGCCTATTGCCTCGCCCCCTGCCTCGGCCCTTCTTTCGCCCCCTGCCCTGGCCACCAGACGACTTAGCTGCATCGGACCCTCCATCTTTGAGCCTGCGGTAGAGCGACATGACGTTCCTCATTGCACCGCCCCCACCCACCATCTTGGTTAAATCATCTGCAATCAACAAAAAACATACATTTATTATAAAGAGATGTAATATATAAAAAATATGAAGCAACATAAATTATTAGAAAGAGATGTAATATATAAAAAATATGAACCAACATAAATTATTAGAAAGAGATGTAGTATATAAAAAATATGAACCAACACAATATATAAAAAAGCTCGTACATTTATTAGAAATAATCATCTGGATCAGGATTATCTGGATCAACGGCTGCATCATCACTATCGTACATTTCGAGATGTTCATGCTCATCCTCCAAAGGAGGAGGAATGTCATCGTCATTGTCATTGCCTAATTGTAATCGCTCTAGTAACTCCAAGTCCTTGGCATTCTGAACCACATCTCCAGTGTCCTCGTCAACAAACATTTCTGAGTCTAAATCCATTAAGACCGCTTGGGTTAAGTCTATCTCAAAAGACCCTTCTAGCCCATTTTCTTGGAAGAACTCTCCATCATAGGTGTTTGGATCTATGTTATAATCTTCATTGTTTGGGACTGGAAGTTTACCGCGAGGCGACACTTTGTATACAACATCCCAACCCTCAAGTCTTTTGTCCTTTTTGCACGGGTATGACAAATAATAAACTTGGGTGGCATGTTGAGCCACAATATAGACATCGTATCCGGGTAAGACAGATGACTGTCTAATTTCAACTAGCCCCAGAGCACCACGGAGGGATCAAACCAATGACATTTGAAGATAACAGGATTAAGAGGTTTGATTCCACCGAAATTAAGCTCGTATATTTCTTCAAGTCTCCCATAGTAATCGACCCCATCAAGGCCTGGAGTATAGACTCCGGTATTTGTGGTCCTTCGATTAGGCATCCTCTGCTCATGACTTGTTGTGCGAAAACGATAACCATTCACGTCATATGCGGTAAAAGAGCTGACTTTGTACGCACAACCATCGGCAACCTGTCTCAACTCGGCACTCATAGACCCATCGGATTGACCCTTCCGTTTGAACCAAGAAATGAAATCAGGGTTGGAATTTCCCGCGCCCTGTCTAAGAAGGTTATCAACTTCATGCGGGGTAGGATCCCTCCTATTACGCCAGAATCGCTGAAGAAATTCCCTGTATGAACGACAAACAAGAGTGTTGGATGCAGAATAGTGACTAGGTACTCGAGAACAGGTTTGTTGTGAACTTACCGCATGTACGGCTCAACTTCGGATAGGTTGGTGAGCACATATAGCATGACAGCCCGCCACTCTGCATTTGTCAAGTTTTTGTTGGTGCCTTCACTTGCACTTCCGAGTTGCCCTCGGAAAAGGCTGAGGTTCGATTCAAATTCACCAACATTGTAACGAGGCGGTGGATTGTGCATACTAGGAAGGTTGTCAGCATATTATTTTGTTGTGAAGTTTGACACCTCCTCTAGAATGTATGCCTCTGCAATAGAAGCTTCAATTTTGCATTTATTTTTGCATTTAGTTCGAAGAACCTTTTGACATCTCTCAATTGGATAGCACCAACGGTTCTGCACAGGCCCCCCCATTCGTGCCTCATACGGAAGGTGCAAAATCATATGCTGCATCGGGTTGAAAAAACCCGGTGGAAATATCTTCTCCAACTTGCATAGCAACATGGGTGCAAGCTTTTCCATTTCTGCAATCACAGTCTTGGAGACCTCCTTAGCACAAAGCTGGCGGATGAAATTGCTCAACTCTGCCAGCACTAGCCAGATATGCTCGGGGACATAGCCTCGAACCATGACCGGAAGAAGCCGCTCAAGCCATATGTGGTAGTCATGACTCTTGAGCCTGTTGATTCGCAGAGTAGATAAGTTCACCCCCCTCTTCAAATTCGCTGCGTACCCATCAGGGAACTTTAACTTTTCGAACCAACGTAGCACTTCCTTCCTTTAGTCCCTCGTGAGGACGAAATCAGCCTTAGGTTTTTTCCATGTTTTGCCGTCCCTGGGAGGCGGTATCTCTAGCTTCGGTCGATTGCATATCCGCTTCTGATCCACTCTAGCCTTGACATTGTCTTTGGTTTTATCAGGAATTTCCATGATTGTACCCCAAAGTGCCTCGGCAAGATTTTTTTCGGTGTGCATTACATCAATGTTGTGTGGAAGCAAGAGATCTTGCATGTACGAGAGCTTCCACAAGCCCAACTTATGAGTCCAGGCATGTTGCTCACCATATCCCACAAAAGCACCATCCTCCCCGACCTCAATAGCGTCTAACTGTGCACGAACCTCCGCACCTGTCATCAGCTCTGGTGCAGGGTCTTCAACCCTGACACCTTTCGTGAAGTTCTTGATATCTCATCTGAATGAGTGGTCAAGAGGGAGAAATTGACGATGTTTGTCGAAGCATGAATATTTGCCACCCTTCGTCAACCAGATAAACTTCAGAGATGCCTTACATATTGGACATGGGAACTTCCCGTGAACACACCAGCCGCAGAATATCCAATACGCCGGCATGTCGTGCAGGGAGTACTGATAAAAGACATGCATTTTGAAGTTTGTTTTTGTATCTCGGTCGTATGTCCATACACCTTCCTTCCAAGCATGGTCCAAATCATCAATGAGAGGCTCCATATACACACTTATCTTTTTCCCCGGGTAATTTGGAATAATTAACGACAAAAATATGTTCTGCCGATGAAAGAGGACGCCGGGGGGGGGGGGAGATTGAGAGGGATCACGAACATGGGCCAACAAGAGTATGGGGCAGCCGTCATTCCATAAGGATTGAACCCATCTGTTGCCAATGCAACACGTACATTCCGAGCCTCTAGAGCCATGTCACGATGAATCGCATCAAAGTGTTTCCATGCTTCACCATCGGATGGATGTACGAGCTTATCAGGATTGTATCGACGTCCACTCTTGTGCCATGTCATCTGTTTCGCGGAGTCCTCGGTCATGTAAAGCCATTGGATCCTCGGTATAGGTGGAAGGTACCATAGGATATTCTTAGGGATTGTACTTTGGTTCTTTTTCCCATCACCACCGACTACCTCCATGAATCTAGACGCCTCGCACTTTGGACAGTGCTTTGCTTCCGCATATTCTTTCCTATATAAGATGCAGCCATTCGGACATGCATGTATCTTCTAATATGGCATTTTAAGTGCATTAAGAAGTTTTTGTGCTGTGTACATGTTCTTTGGCAGAATGTGACCTTCCGGAAGCAGGCCGCCACAAACTGTCAGGATGACATCAAAGGCGTCTCGACCCAAGCTAAACTGCGACTTAACGGCCAACAGACGTGCAACGGCATCCAATTGAGAAATCGTAGTATGTGAGTGAAGAGGTTGTTGTGCCGCTGACAACATGTCATAGTAAGCCTTTGCAGTGGCCTCCGGCTCCTCCTCCCTAGGTACATCGTTGAAGTGTGCTTCGCCATAGTCATCTAACATGTCCCCTACCCCGGCATCATCATCAAAAGCCTGGATACGCTGCCTCACGACCTCGTCTCTCACACGATCCACGGCCTCACCATGACGCGTCCATCAGGTATAGTTCTCCGTAAATCCATTCCTGACGAGATGTTTACCCATGACCTCTTGTGTTTGGCGCTTACGGTTCTCACAAACCGCACATGGACAGAAAGTGGAAGGCGCCCCTTTCGCATTGGCAAAAGCTTGCTTCAAGAACGCATCAGTGTTGACAATCCATTCATCTATACACTCACCTTTACTTGAGCGTCCAGTGTACATCCACTCACGATCATCCATCCCTTTACATATCATGGGTAATAAATTATAATAATGAAATGCATCTACTGGATGCCTATATGTCTAATAGGTCGAGATAGGTCCTAATCCCACCCGAGAATGTGTAGACGGGTTAGTTTCCATGCTCTACTCATATCCGAGACAGAATTTCGGCAGCACCTCCACGTTGTTCTCCAAATACACGTCCAATTATGGAGATTGTGTATTCGGAGAACAACAGGGAGATGATGCCGAAACTCAGCCTCGGATACAAGTAGAGCATGGAAACTACCCATCTACACATCCTCGAGCTGTCCAAAAAACGTGGACAATTCGAAACAGATACGGTTAGACATATGCAAAGATTCACATATTCACAACCGTATCTCTTTCGAACGGGAGACGTCTAACTAGGTTACGTGACCTACGAACACGATATGAAAAGATCTTTGACGTGCTCACCTACGGGCTCGACGACGGGCGAGTCGTGGACGCTCGTGTCGGTGCAGGCGGCGGAGAACGGCGTGCGGCAGATCTACAAGCCGAAGAAGGTGCTACACTCTCCCTAAAATAAAAACAAAATTTTGTCAAATAAAAATTTCGGCAGCACCTCCCCTGCACGGGGAGGTTACTGAAACCCCATCCTGCAAAAAACAACGGCACGAAGGCCGACTACCACATGCATTGTCCAAATTTTTGACCAAGATTGAAAATATGCTAGCATTCCTTGATAAATCAAAATTCAATCATACATTCCTATATATATATAAGCATCAGTGTATTCAGCACTACAAGTAGGAGGGGGAGCGGGACGTGACGGACCTGCTGGAGGACGACGTCGCCGGGAAGACGGGAGGGTGTCGGGCTCCTCGGGGCTGGAGGGCGACCGGGGCGGAGGCCGGCGTTGGCGTCAGGCTCGTCGGGGCCGCAGGGTGGAGGCCGGCCGGGGCGGGGGTGGCGGTGCCAGGGCGACCTCGGGCTCGTCGGGGCTGGAGGCCGGCCGGGGCGGGAACGGCCGGGGGCGCGCCGGCAGGGCGAGGCGGCGCCAACGGCAGCGGGCCAGGGCGGCAGTGCCGGGCGGCCGGGGGCGCCGGGCGGGCCGGGGCGGCGAAGCCGGGCGGCGGAGCCGGGCGGCCGGGGGGGCGAGGGCGCGGCCGCAACGGGCGGGGCGGGGGGCGCGCAGGCGGGGCCGGGGGCGCGCGGGCGGGGCCGTGGGCGCGCCAGGCGGGGCGGGGGCGCGCGGACGAGGACACGCCGGGCGGGCCGGGGCGGCGGAGCCGGGCGGCCGGGGGCGCGGGAAGGGCGGGGGCGCGCGGGCAGGGCGGGCGAGGCGGCGGTGGCAGCGGGCGGGGCGGTGGCGCGCGGGCGGCGGTGGCAGTGGGCGGGGCGGGGACGGCGATGGCGGCGGCGTGTGTGCGTGTGCGGCGTGTGTGCGACGTGTGTAGGGTTGGTGCCGCGGGCGGCAGTTAAGTCCCCCGGCCCCCTGTTTGCCGAGTGCCCTTGATCTGGCACTCGGCAAACAGATCTGCCCCGCCCCCGCCCCCTGTTTGCCGAGTGTCGTGGATCTTGCACTCGGCAAACAGTGACCAATAAGGTGGCCAGTCAGTTACGTGGCCCCCAGCCACGCGGCCCTTTGCCGAGTGCCTGGCTGTAGGCACTCAGCAAACGTCATCTTTGCCGAGTGTCTCAATAAAAACACTTGGTAAATGCCTTGTTTGCCGAGTGTAGCACTCGGCAAAAAAATTCCACACCCATAATTTTATGTAATTTTTTTAAAATTTTTTCAAATACAAATCAAAGTATCTTATGAAATACATTTAGCAATGCACATGTTATGCTTCTATGAATTGTTTTCATTATTTCATGCATATATACCTCATTGTTCCTTCGGATCTTTCATTATTTCATGCAGAGATAGTCGCAAAAAATAATTAAAAATTATCAAATGGGTCCAAAAAATTATGATAACTTCACATGAAGTAATCTATGTTGTCTACTGCCTATGAAAAAGTTATGAGCTCAAACTCCAATTCAACTTTCACTTCGACTCGAAAGCCAGCCGTATCCTTCTCAACTCTATGAAACTTCTTCGGATATGTTCCGATTTGTAAGGGTCGTGCATGAAAATCTTTTCATAAACGTCTCAACTTTTTACCACAGCCTCCACATAAGATATTATGAGGTTTTGCCAAATCTTATGGAGAGAAGAAAAATTTTGGAGCCAAAATCTTTTTGCGAAAAGAAACAGTCTAGGCTTTGCCGAGTGTTTCAAGGAAAACACTCGGCAAAGTGGTGCTTTGCCGAGTGTATCTGTAGAAACACTCGGCAAAGCCTGTGTTTGCCGAGTGCTAAGGCCAAGCACTCGGCAAAGCCACCAGCCAAAAACTCTCAAACTCATAATTTTTAAATGTTTTGAGTACGAATTTCAAGTTTTTCTAAAGTTTGTTTAAATTTTCAAAAATTTTGCCGAGTGTCACAGTGATACACTCGGCAAAGAGGCATGTGCCAAACGGCCGCCAACGGCCGTTGGCGGCCGTGGCACGTGTTGGGCACGTGACACGTCTTTGCCGAGTGTCAGGTGTTAGACACTCGGTAAAGAGCAAACGTCCCTAACGACTTCGAACCGCCGTTGGCGGCCATGGCACGTGTAGCACACATGCATGGGCTTTGCCGAGTTTCTTGGTCCAGACACTCGGCAAAACCGTGGATGTGACAAGTGTGTCCTCTTTGCCGAGTGGATTCATCTGTCACACTCGGCAAACACTTGATGTAGCCGAGTGTCTTATGTTTGCCGAGTGTCTCTTTGCTGACACTCGGCAAAGCTTGTCTTTGCCGAGTGCCCGATGAATTGCACTCGGCAAAGACTTTGACACTCGGCATATACGGGTTTCCCGTAGTTTGAGGTAATGTCTGTCGTACGGCATTAAAGAGTTGGCTTCATGAGTGCGAATGAGAAGGACCTGAAGCATCTGATAGAAGAGAGCAAAGCTATACAGGGCCGTACATTGCCCAGCTCAAGTGGGCCGACCGCACCGGCCCCGAAATTTTGGGGCCCTCACCGGAGTTTGGTTTCTTGCCACTTGATTGAGTCTTGAACTGGAAATATATAGTTGAGATTTTTGGGATTCAATTCTACTAACTCCACATCATTGATCATGGTTGATCACAAGCAGATTTTCCCTCTTTTTTGTTACCTTGAAAGTCATCTTCAATTCTTCATGGGCCATCAGCATTTTTTTAATTTAGCTTTGCTCTGTTTATAGTTCATGAAACATAAAGGTTTTTATTCGTTTCAGAAAATATACACCGGTGATATTTTTCATTTTTGATAGAAGTTAAGAAGATATAAGTATGGAATATTCATCTTTTACTTCTTTAACCCAAATGCTTATGGTAGTTCTTAATATTGCAAAATACATGAAATTATAAAATTAAATCTATGTACCGTTATGGTTATTTTTGTATTTCCTAAATATAGGGTCTCAATTTGCATTTTGCACCCGGGCCCCAAAAACCTAGGTACGACACTGGCTAAATAATATGGATAAAGATAAAACAAAATGAAAAAGCATTGCATTACCAAATATGGATGTCACATTTGTAACTTTACAACTCGCCGGCCTCAATCTTGGGTGCCTAATGCAGCTTCTCGTAGTTTGCATCCACAAGACGGTATCTCACCATTCAGCAAAAGGAAAGTGCATATAAATGCAAGCATATAATAAAAGTATTAAGGAGCAAAAGTATTCAAATACAAACAATCATTTATTTAGAATCTGACACCTTAGTTCCTCTACACCTGGCAAAACTCGAGACACACCCTCTTGCCGTTCTAATGACATTTTTTTTAATGTTGATACAGTAATACTTATAACGATAAACAACCTAGATTCGCATCCTTATCTAGCCTGTTGAAACCATAAAAGTTCCATTGCAATACTAGGACCCATGATTTTTTTTACTGATAGGATCCATGATTTAGCATAGAGATTTTAAAATAATACCCGACTTGGGATGGGTCTTGTATCAAGATCGAGACAGCTTAAACATCAGCTTCTTGTTCGCCTGAGATCGAGTCTTTCTTTTTCAGAGATAATTGAAACTTTAAGTTCTGAATATCCTTGGAATTCCTACAAGATTCCTCGTCCTCAAAAAAGACATCTAACTCTTGTAAAGACGTATATGTTTTGTGTATGGATTTGATAAATACACAATGCATATCCGTCCTGTACCTCATCCGGCAAACAAACGTTGACAGGCTCTCCAGATTTGTATATAGATTTCATACAGGTAGTTGTAGCACTAACAACATGAATGTATCTAGCAGTGATTCTGTTGTAACTCAGGATGTACGTGTATTATCTACTGATCAATGAGAAGAGAAAAGGTTATCGCGTGCATTCTTCTCTCTGTGTTCACGCTTTCACAAAGTGGCTTTTACTTCATTCCCCATCAAGTCATCAAACTCGGTACACATCACTGCTGCTTCTCTCTTTCTACATCCTGATTCTCTCCCAAGAGTCCAACAGGCATCTGCAGGAATACCTTTTTTTTAGGGCACTTGGCAGGTGCTCTGCCTTTTCATTATAGAAGAGAGAAAAACAATATTTACAAGACTTTTTTGAACAGCTAACTAACAGAAAAAAGGAGAAAAGAATAAAACACAACACTAACAAGGTTTGATTACAACAAATCTTCATATGCCTTCCGCATTGCTCCAATGTCATGGTGGATACAACCAATCAGTTGTTCGATCTAGTGTACAGCCTTTGTTGTCAAACACCCGCCTGCATCTTTCTTTCCATAAATTCCAAGCCATGTAGATAACCACTTGCACCCTGAATTCTTCAGGTTCTCCCCCCTGAATATTGAGAGTAGTTGTCCACCAGTGCTTGATGTTTGTTGTGCCCTCAGGAATACTTATGCAATCTGCAGGTATTAGATACCCGGACACAAGCCTAATGGAGTGAAGCTTACTCAACAAGGTGACAGAAACAAAATGCATCTGAAAAGTGCAAAATGCATGCATGCATACTTAAGTAGGTGCGGTCTTATGTTATCAGCTGAAGCAAGTTGATCATGGTGTGATACAGTTGGTCAATCACAAAACAAGATAAAATTGGCGGTAAAGATGTTGATGCCCAAGTATTAGCTCTGTCTGATCCATTCTAGTGCTAGAACGTTGTAGCATACTAGCATGTAAACCACATAGATTAAAAGCAGAGGTTGGGCACATATATTAATATATAAGAGCTTATACATAAAAGGACTTGTAACATGAGCAGATAAACTTTTTTTTAGGAAAAGCAGATAAGCTTGTAAGCTTCAGTGCGTGGCACTCATATTGGATTCAAGCTTTAATTTTATATTCTTCTACTTTTAGTATCCAACATCACCAACAACTGATCAACTGGATTTTTTTAGATAAAGCGAGTTTTATTTCATCAAGCAAATAAAAAAATTATGGCTGCTGCAAACAAAGCTGCATTGCATTAGGCCATATTATTACAAGTTTTGCTATATCAGACTCAGTCTCCCATAGCACACCCACACATCACAGCATACAAGCTGGCAAATAAAGAGAAGGCAAATCATAACTTAATAGCCTAATCTAATGCTAAACTTCCACTCGTGCCTGGCAAAGATCTTCATGTGGCCATCGTCTCCAATTGACGGCATGCCATTTTTATGGAGCTTCTTTCTTCCTCCTTTTGGAGAATCTCTCGTGTTCCCATCCAGTGAGTGCCTCTGAAAAGTACCTACAATAGAAAGTGCATACATAAGTTATTAAAAATTGCATCATTTCGACTTAACCACATGGCCCAGCACATGATGTCTGCAGCGACCGGACGTTTTTCCTTCCCTTTCCTTCCTAGACCATTTAGCCATTGGTCGAACATATGTTGAGTATTGCATGGTGCCATGAGACCAACCGAAATCTCCACTGGTCACCAAATAAATATAGCTATAGAACAGTCAAAGAAGAGGTGTTGTATAGTTTCATTGCATCCACAAAAACAAGATTTTTCATTTCCTTTCCAATTTCTTCTTACTAGATTATCTTTAGTGAGAACTACTCTTTTCTTTAGAAACCAAAGAAATATTTTAATTATCAATGGTATTTTTAGCTTCCACAAAGCTCTATTTTAAGGCATTATGGTTCTAATTTAATGTGGTTATACATTGACTGAACCGTGAATGTTCCATGCCTAAATATAAAAACATCAGGTTCACTCGTTAAATGTATATTTGATACTCTCTGAACCAACTCGTTCCATGCTACCAATTTTGCACCTATCAAAGATCGGAGGAAAGAAACATTTAGCGGCATAAAATTTAGCACCTCAGCTACTGCATGGTGTTTGTTTCTTACTATATTGTAAAGGTTGGGGTACTGGTCCTTTAATTTTGTATTTCCTAACCATATATCTTCCCAAAAATGAATCTGATTGCCATCATTTAATCTGAACCGTCCTATTGCTAGGAATTGGGAGTTTCCTGGTTTTCTTTTGACTTGTGTAACCGTTTGATTGGCCAAATACTTGTTGCCATAAGGGTATTAAAGGGCCCTATATTTTATACTAGAAATTTTAATAATCGGGCTCAATTAGTGTCGGGTCAAAATACTACTGGCTTTTGAGTTAATATTAACTAGGGCCAAGTTGGATTGTGAAGAAGGCATAAGGGTCGTGATTCATTCCCACCCCTAGCCATAGCCCATCTTCGTTGGTGAGTTTAAATAGCCATTTGTTTAGTAAACATTTATTCTAAGTATCGAGATCCAAAATATCAAGTCTCCCTAGCTTGATCCTTAGGACTACACAAAATTGGTCATCATGCCAATCTATACTTCGGGGGTGTTTGTTTCAGCTTATGGCTGATTTTGAATGCTCGCTTATGAAGAATCTAAAAGTCAGATGACTCACATAATCCACAATCGAGAATCCAGAGTCAGATGACTCCCATAATCCATAATCGAGAATCTATAAGTCATCTAACTTTTAGATTCTTCATAAGCGAGCCTTAAAAATCGGAAATAAGCTGAAACAAACACTATATTCTTATTCTCGTCGCCTTGCCGCCAGAAGAAGCATGGCCTATAGAAATCTAATTTTTTAAGAAGCTCGTTTGGAACTTTAAAGAAGGTTAGCATATACAAGTCCAGATTGCTAAGTACTGGTGATGTCTGGCGTTAGCTGAGATATAATCACAAACAGACCTGTAACACATCTATCTAAAAAGCACCCGCAGATTCCACAGCCATATACAATCCAAGAACACGGACGCTGTCATGCATGCAGTGTCAACAGGACAGCAACTTGGTAGTATCTGTAATGCCAATGCATAAAAGATAAGATCATATATCAGGGCTCCTCCCACCAACTACATACGTACTGACTGCCGCCACTTCTTCTCTGTAAAGAGTCATGCTTTCACTTCTTTGCCTTCCTCTGACTTTAATGCTGTTCAAGTGCATTGGGTGGGACCGTGGGAGCCTGCTGATGGGAACGCTATACTCCCCTCACTCAAAAAGAAATAACTTTTACTAATATTGATTTAATAATTAATTGCAACATATTCTTGTTACAATAAAATAAAACACTACTTCTTTTGTTGTTTCATAACGTCAACATAATTTCTAAAAAAATAGCGGTGGCTAGTGTTAAAACATATGTATAGAGAATCTACACCTAGGCATATATCTTTTGTGCATTCGTATCTTTATATGTTCATTTGTATGTATAGAGAATCTTGAGTGATGATTGTGGTTTCTTTGTGGCTTAATAATCAGGCGTATTATGTAAATTTTAGGTTTATGGACAATTACTTGCAAACTATAAGTATCTCATTTATAACCAGAGGAAGTAGTCCGTAACTTCGTTCTGTAAGCACACCCAATCTTTGACACAACATACGCCTGTTTCAAGTACAATTCTGCTTGTCTGATTAGAGCTGGTTATTTTCCCCTAAACTTCTGAAGTAAAACTCCAGTTATTAATACCATAAAATCTTGTTTTGTATATGGTTATCCAATGTTTATCTAGACATGCATAATTGTTGTTTTAAATATAATCTTTTGAGGAGGGAATGTTAATTCTCTCATGCAATATAAGAAGAGTCGACATTATAAACATATAGTAATAAGGACTAAGTCAGTGGCACATCATCCTCGTGTCATCATAACATTTACTGCTTGAGTTAAACTTCCACCCACATAACATATATTTTTCCAAATTCAAATCGTCCTTTGTTTATAATTAATGTTCCTCCTATATAGACAGTACTACTTGCCTACACACATTGAACCTTATTTAACAAAAAATAGGGATAAATTAAAACAGCGGTGTACTTTATTTAATAACATTTTCAAAGGTTCCCATAGGAATTGATCGTCTATAGTACGTAGAGCTTCCATGAACCAGCCATAACAACTCAGTTCAGAACCTTGTATATATATATAGTAGCTGCTGTATGCAATCCACACATTGGAAATAAGCTCAGCCGTCATTTCTTTGGCTTGAGCTGCCTGACGACCTCCCTCGCTCGGAGCCTCCTTCACCGTCGCCCAGGTACTTCCAGAGCTCGCGCGCGCGCAGGTAATTAACCTCCGCTGGCGTTGTGCTCGTTCATCTCGGCCACGCGTCATCCAGATCGACGATGACGACACTGGTTAGTGGTTAGATTGCTGCTCGACAAACTCAACTCTGCGTTTACAGTTATAATTCTTTGTGCGTATACGTATACCTTAGTTTTGTCATCGGCGTCGACGATCCTGGAAGGGTGCCAAGATGTATTCCTCACTTGGTCCTGCCAATCAGAGATCAGCATTGCTGCTCTGACCTTGATCGAGCTTATTTATCGCCATTGCCATACTTCCTGTCTTCCTCCGGCAAGCATCTTCGAAAGGTATTTCATCAGTGTTGTCCCATACTCCCATCATCTTTATCCGGAGCTGCGTGCTTTAAGGACATTAACTCAAAAAAAACTGCTCCGTTAATTTTATGATTAATGCTATGGAGAAAAAAAAACTTACTAAGAAGATCGAGACAATATGTGCAAATAAAAGCGCTCAACACTCCGAGTGATGAGGACTGAGGAGCACCCACCTGTATCAACTCTTTTTGAGCATCCTGTAATTCCATGTTGGTTTAATTTCAATGTATTTTGCCAGCGCTGATGAGATCAACTCGTGAGAAAAGGTTTCTTCCAAACATTTCACTCAGCTTATACATCTTGCCGTCTATTTCAGCATCTAATTTTGCTACTTCATGCTTCATTTCCTGTTCAATAATGTTTCCCTGACATTATTGCATGAGTTGTTTTTGCTAGCACTTGTTGCAGCAAATCAAATTCATAGACAAGGAAATATCATGCAATACTTGAGTACTGCAAAGTTTGTTCCAAACACAAAGAATATGTACAAGGCAACACTTAAGAAGTGTTTTTGGTTGCTCCCATGAGAAACTTATAGGTTGATGCATATAATCTAGAATAGTATGTATTTTGGTTGATTGCATTGCATGGGTCAGCTTGTATTAGCTGATGCAAAACTACCCCCTATCATATGGCTCAGGTGCCAATTGTCCATGCAGACATTCAATAAACACCATTCAACCCAATATTTCTCAAAAAAAACCTAATATAAGACACGTCCTAATTAAGTTATTAGTTTATTTATAGATACAGGCAAATGTTCGGACCATCGTACTCCATCGTGCGAGACACAGGCTCAACTAGGCACCGAAGGGACACGACGAGCTCTTCTGCTTCTTTCTCCGATCCTTTGAACCCCTGGTTGAGTACAGAGAGGTCCAAGTCGGGAAGCTGACTCTTGAGGATGGCCAACACATGACTCCCGCAGAAAGTGGCCGCCTCCTTCAACAGTTCCAGTTCCTGGTTCCGAATGACTTCCGGGAGCTCCTTGAGCTTGGTAGCAATTTCATCCAAGCTTAGAGTGCGCGCTTCCAAGGTATTCAACCCCTCCAGGGAGGGTATCTTCACGTCAAACTCCTCCAAGATGGGAGGGAGTAACTGCTGCATCATAGCCATCAGCTGTTCTGCTGAAGCCTTCTCCAACTCCAGCTCTTTATTTTTCTTCCGAGTGTGTTCCAGGTCGGCAGCATAGGCTGCAGCAAACAGAAGGTCAGGAAAATAGTCGGAAAGTCCATCAAAGTCTATACACATCATATATACAAGAAAACCTTACCAGCAACCTCTTCTGTGAGTGTACAGTTGTTAGCCATCAGTTGGTTGATGGTAGCTTTCAGTTTGGTCACTTGAGATTGGAGGCGGTCGATCTCCTCAAAGCTAGATGCAGCTCGGTGAAGGGTTGGCTGCAAATTAATTAAACGCGTGTAAGACAAAGAAAATGATCGATAACTTTACTACAGGTCATACCTCTGCTTGCTTGAGGTGCTGGATAGACTCCAAAATAATGTCCCAGGAGATTTTGGTCCCATTATCTGTGCATCCATTGATCCCATCCTTCAAGCCCTGAGAATTGAAGAGAAGCATTCCATGAACATCAATTAATAAACAACTCATCAGGTGCAAAGTAATTGCTAAGCATATAACACTGAAACAATTTGATGAGTAGTACCACATATTGTCTCGATCTTCGTAGTAATTCCATGAGTAGTCCCACTATGGATTCCCTCCGGGTATCTATTGTCTCTGAGCCCAACTCTTCTGAAAAATTTTCATGTTTCAACAGCTCACTCGACTTCTCTGAATTGCCATGAATTGTTGAATCCAATTTCGCTGCTTCCACCTCAAGTTGCTGCTTCAAAAAAAATTGGGCAGGTTAATGGATTTTCTTGTTTCTGAAAGAAAACTTATCACATACTCCAGATTAATAAATATGGACACTTCAATGGACAGTTAGCTTACTTCTGACTTATCTTCAGCTTTTCTATCGACACCAATTTTCTCAGCCAACGCTGCATAAACCAACCTGGAGCTTGAGTTTAATTGAAAGTGGGAAAAACAAACTTCCTCATAATGTCATTGTTGCACAACCCAAAGCAAATAAGGCTAAACCATGAAAATTAGGCTACTTATGCTTAAAACCAACTTGCTCACATAAATTAGTGCTACACCAATCCAATATAATTTGGCAATACTTCAAAAGGTTAAACCTTACTAATCATATACGAGAAATAAAGAAAATAACCCACAATTTTTATGTTAAAATTTTCAGCATCAATAATGTCAAAGATTGATGGAACTGGAGCGGTTGCAAATATGTAGTACATGGCATAAATATAACTGATGATTTACTCTATTTTAGTGAATTTTGAGCAGTTTCGCATCACCATGCATACGAAAAGGGGCATGCAAAAAGATTGTATACCTTCCACAGATGACTTATGTAGCATCCTCTTGCCCTCCTCAAATTGCAGCAAGTGCTTTCTCTTAGTGTCAATCTCATTTTCCAGAATCTCCATAATCTTATTGATAACAAGAAAAGTTACCACAAATTAGACATTTCTACTTTACTACCACAACTTATTAAACACTCACAAACTTCTAATGAACCATGATTTCATTTTGGTTGGCCCAGGTTTCCGTTGGAAGGTAGGAAGCAGTACAGACCCAACATCTGTTGTATAAGAGTAATAAACATAGGAGGTCTAGTGTTGTGGTTCAATTCTTCTTAAGGGAATAGCAGAGCTCCTGCCTTTCATTTAAAATAATTTAAAGTGGAAGCTTACATTCTTGTGGAGACGATCATTCTTGATTTGCAGCTCCTTATTCAACTTCCTCATGCTGTCATTATTGGACTGCAACTCCTCATTCTGGTTCGTCAGCCCATCGTTCTTTGCCTGCAGCTCCTCATTCCACTTCCTTAGTCCGTCATTCTCAGCCTGCAGCTCCTCGCCACGCTTCATTAGGCTGCCATTCTTCGCTTGCATATCCTCATTCAGTTTCATCAGGCTGTCATTCTTGGCTTGCAGCTCCTCACTCCGGTTCCTTTGGTTGTCATTGTTGGCTTCCAGCTCCTCAATCCACTTCATGAGTCTGTCATTCGTGGCTTGTAGCTTCTCATTCTGTTTCCTCAGGCTATCATTCTTGGCTTGCAGCTCCTTGTTATGCTTCGTTAGGCCATCACTCTTGTCTTGCATCAACCCACCCCGCTTCCTTTGACCATCATAGATGGCTTCCATCTCCTCAATCCACTTCATGCGGCTGTCATTCGTGGCTTGTAGCTTCTCATTTCGCTTCCTCAGGCCATCATTCTTGGCTTGCAGCTCCTTGTTCTGCTTCGTCAAGTCATCAATCTTGTCTTCCAGCACCTTGATCCAATTTGTTAGTCTGTCATTCTTGGTTTGCAGCTCCACACTTTTCTTCCTCATGCCGCCATTATCAGTTTGCAGCTCCTCATTCTGCTTCACTAAGTCAGCATTGTTGGCCTGTAGCGCCTCATTCGGCTTCGCGAGGCCAGCATTATTGGCTTGCAGCTCATCGTTCTGCTTGCTCAGGCCATCATTTTTGGCTTGCAGCTCCTCATTCTGCTTCGTTAGGTCGTCATTCTTGCTTTGAAGTTCCCCATTCCGCTTCCTCATGCCATCACTACTGGTTTGCAGCTCCGCATTCTGCTTCACTAGGCCAACATTCTTGGCTTGCAGTTCCTCATTATGCTTCACTAGGCCATCATTCTTGGATTGCAGCTCCTCATTCTGCTTCATCAGGCCATCATTCTTTGCTTGCGACTCCTCATTTTGCGTAGTTATCCTGACATTCTTGGCTTGCAGCTCCCTATTCTCCTTCACCATGCCATCATTATTGGTTTGCAGCACCTTGTTCTGCATCACCAGGCTATCATTCTTGGCTTGCAACTCCTCATTATGCTTCACAAGGCCACCATTCTTGTCTTGCAGCTCCTCGTTATGCTTCACGAGGTCATCATTCTTGGATCGCAGCTCCTCATTCTGCTTCATCAGGCCATCATTCTTTGCTTGCAACTCCTCATTTTGCATAGTTACCCTGCCATTCTTGGCTTGCAGCTCTCCATTCTGCTTCATCATGCCATCATTATTGGTTTGCAGCACCTCTTTCTGCTTCACGAGCCCATCATTCATGGCTTGCAACTCATCATTCTGTTTCACAAGGCCATCATTCTTGTCTTGCAGCTCTTCATTCATCTTCCTCATGCCGTCATACTTGGCCTGCATCTCCTCATTCTGCTTCATTAGGCATCGTATCTCTTTCGCTTTTAGAGCCAGCTGAACTCGCAGCTTCTCATTTGCCTCACAATATCCAAGCTGTTTCAGATCCTCATCTAGTTGAGCCCTCAGGTCTTCAATTTCCTTTAAAATCCTCTGAGAATCCTCGCACGCCACCTCCAAATGTTCTGCCCATGGGTCACAAATATTAAAGCCATAGCATGAAGAAGAGCGGAAGATCAGAGTGGGTTTTCATTAAAGCATACCTCCATTCCCAACCAGACCGCTCGAATCTTCAGACATAGCTGTGGCTTTCCTCTTTCTGCTTCCAGATTCTGCCCCAAGATCCTGACCTGCTGCAGCTGAAAAAAAAAATCATTTCCCTTCAGTAAATGTAAGCTAGATACCCCACCACAGGTACAGCAATGAGACTAACATATGACAAGGTCTGCTCCTGAGTATATAACATAACACAGGTGAACACAAACAAAAATAGTAAAAGGAATGAAAGAATGAGATTGCCGAACATAAACTATTTTATAGAATAAAACTAAACAATATGATGTGTCAACAAAGGTACAAAACTGATGATCCAAGCAACCAATTAGAGATATCGTGTCAGCCTTCACAAAAATTGCACACTTGATTCTGACTAATCGCCACCGTTGATTTCACTTGACATTTGCCTGAACTCAAGGGCGATTGTTCCCTGTTAGCTGAAACACGTCACTGTACTCCCGTATTGCTACGAATTCCTTCACTCAGATAGTCAGATTATTAATCCCGAAGGCCAAGAATCTCCAATCAATCTTCAACTGAAAGAGTATAGCTTATTAATCCTGAAGGCCAAGAGTCTCCAATCGATCCATGTTACCCAAGGTCGCAGCTTGTGGGGAAATGAAGAGAACCGAAATGCAGTACAGATCGAACTAGGTATCCAAGCACGCCGCTCGACCGCAGAGAAGCAGCAGATAGATAAGCTAGACTGCAGAGCACTAGTACTACTAGCAGATTAAGGGCTCAAGGCGCCCTCGCGAACAAAAATAAAAAGGAAAAAAATTGATTAGGTGGAATAAAGGGAAATCGTGGCTTCTCTTACCACCAGCAGGAACACTTCGATCGACTCCACGGCGGATGAGCGGCCCACCGCCCTCTCCCGCCAACCCGTCTCCGCCGGCGGGGAGCATGGCTACGGCGGACGGGCGGAGGAAGTGGGGGTTTTCTTTTCTTTCTTCTTGCCTCGCTTCCAAACGGCAGGCGCCTGGCCCTGGGTGTGACTGACTCGTGAGCACTGAAACTGAAAGTGACAATGAGCTCTCTCCCAATAAATTGTTTTTGTATGCTTTAGCTGTCTACAGTAAATGCAAAGATATACGTTGTTATTTCCTCCGTTTTTTAGTAGATCAAAAAATTGACCTGTCATTTCTAGTAAAATATTATATGTCACGAGTTTACATTTGGGCCTAAGACCATTATAGGGCCCACTTGAATTTCCATAGCCCCTCGCCGTTGGCCCAGCAGCAAAGGCCCAGCTCAGCCCAATCTCGCCTGTCGGCCTGCTTGAGAGGCCCACTGCCCTCCTCTCTTTTCGGCTCTCAAGCAGCAGTGGGCCCTTAACTGCCGCCTCTTCCCTTCCCTCTCTCTCTCGCTCCCCTCCATTTCTGTCGTCTCCACGGTCGATCGCCAAATCCTGAATAGCAGCTGGCATCGCCGGCGGCGTGCAGCCGGCCGGGCCGGCCGGCGTGCGTCCCTCCAGAGAGTCGGTCCAGGTTCGTCTTTGACATGTCTTAACTTCCCGGTTTCCATGACTGCAGCAATCAAAATCTAGATTGTCATCTCATCTCTGAATCTCTGATTGTTTCAGCAAACGGATAGATAGATATTTAGCCAAGCCGTAGACTTCTTTTTTTCCGATAAAAATCTTTTATGGAGAAACATGTTTATTTATTAGTTTTAGAGTCTCTCTCACGGTCCTTGCGTTTTTTCGAGTGAGACTTAGATTTTCGACTGGTACACATAAGATCACAAATTCTTGTGTTCAGCTCCGTATCATCTAGGTCCGCATCTGAGTCTTCTACCAAGTAGGCGAGAAGCTCTTCAGTTGAAGCCTTCTCAGACTCCAGCGCTTCATTTTTCTTCCGACAGCGTTCCAGGTCGGCAGCATAGGCTGCAGCAAACAGAAGATTAGGAAACTGATCAAAATGCCCATCAAACGTTGCAAGTTATAATATATACGAAGAAGCCTTACCAGCAACCTCCTCCTTGAGAGCTGCCTTGCTCTCCGCGAGTGTACGGTTGTTATCCAACAGTCGGTTGACGGCAGTCTCCAATTTGGTCACTTGAGCTTGGAGACAGCCGATCTCGTCCAAGTTAGATGCAGCTTGGCGCTGGATTGGCTGCAAAATGCGTGTCAAAACAGAAAAAGATCAACAGGAGCTTTAGTACAGGTTATACCTCTGCTTGCTTGAGGCACTGAACAGACTCCAGAATAATGTCCCGGGAGATTTGGGTCCCAATATCTGTGCATCCAGTGAGCCCGTCCTTCAAGTCCGAAGAAGTTGACTGAACTGTTGGAGCATGAAAAGGTTTCAGAAGAGCTGGGCCCAGTGACAATGTTGAACATAGAGCTACAAGATTCGCAGAGAGAATTGATAGTGGCACTACTCATCTTTTCAGGGTTATATGCCATTTTCTGTGTGTTACATGTTTAGCCATTACTTTGCACCTAATGTGTTCTTTATTAGTTGATGTTCATAGAATGCTTCTCATGTAGAGGCATATTATAAATCCCAGGTTGCTATTTGCATACAACATGGGCGGATTAATGAATTTCTAGTTCACAAAAAAAATGGCTCGCATACTCCAGATGAACAAATATGGACAATTCAATGGATATTAGCTAACTTTTGACTATCTTCAGTTTTTCTATTGACGCCACTTTTCTCAACCAATGATGCAGACTGATCTATAATAGCTAGCATCAAAATTTTGAAGGTTTTTTGTAACTATAATTTTAAGGGTTGATGGAACTGAATCAATTGCAAATATGTGATGCATGGCATAAATATAACTGATTATTCTATTTTAGTGAATTTTGAGCAGCTGGGGTCGCAGCTCCTCACTCTGCTTCCTTCGGCCGTCATTCTTGGCTTCCAGCTCCTCAATCGGCTTTGTGAGTCCATCATTCTTGTCTTGTAGTTGTAGCATGTCATTCCTCTTCCTCAGGCCATCATTCTTGGCTTGCAGCTCCTCACTCCGCTTAATTAGGCCATCATTCTTGGCTTGCAAGTCCCTGTTCCGCTTCCTCGTACCATCACGAATGGTTTGCAGCTCCGCGTTCTGCTTCACTAGGCCGACATTCTTAGCTTGCAGCTCCTCATTATGCTTCGCTAGCCCATCATTCTTGGCTTGCAGTTCCACATTTTGCAGCATCAAGCAGTCATTCTTTGCTTTCAACTCCTCATTCTGCATAGTTAGGCCACCATTTTTGGCTTGCGGCTCCCAATTCACCACCCTTTTACTGGTTTGCAGTACCTCGTTCCACTTTACCAGGCTATCGTTCTTGTCTTGCAGATCCTCACCAGGCTTTCTCATACCATCATACTTGGCCTGCATCTCTTCATTATGCTTCCTCAAGCACTGTATCTCTTTTGCTTTCAGAGCCAGCTCAACTCTCAGCTTCTGATTCGCCTCACAGTATCCAAGCTCTTTCACATCATCATCTAGTTGGGCTCTCAGGTCTTCGATCTCCTTTAAAACCCTCTGAGACTCCTCGCACGCCACCTCCAAATGTTCTGCCCATGGGTGATGAACATTAAAGCCATGGCATGAAGAGGAGCGTGAAAGATCGAAGTGGGTTTTCAGTAATGCATACCTCCATTCCCAACCAGGCTGCCCGAATCTCTGGGCATAACTATGGCTTTCCTCTTTCTGCTTCCAGATTCTGCCCCAAGATCTTGGCCTGCTGCAGCTGCAAAAACAAAGAAAAACATTTCCCTTCAGTAAGTGTAAACTAGATACCCCACCACAACTACAGCAAGGCGAGTAAGATATCACAAAGTCTGTTCCTGAAAATATCACATAACACTGCTGAGCACAAACATAGTAAAATGGAATGAGAGAATGAGATGGCTGAGCACAGACTGTTTTTCTTTCCAACAATAATAAACAATAAGATGTGCCAACAAAACTGATGATCCAAGCAACTACTTCGGAAACATTGCACGCTCTATTCTGACTAATTTTCAGTGTTGATTTCACTAGACATTTGCCTTAATCAAGTGTGATTGTTCACTATACTCCTCTATTCGGATCCAAAAAAAAACTATACTCCTCTATTGCTACAAATTCCTCCACTCAGATAGTCAGATTATTAATCCTGAAGGCCAAAAGTCTCCAATCGATCTTCAATTGAAACAGTATGCAACCCTAACCCAACCTCCCAGCTTTAGTATTCCAAATGCATTACAGATCAGTTATCAAACTACGCCACTCCACCGCAAAGAGCCGCAGAGAAGCAGTAGATAAGCTAAACTGCTGGGAACTAGTACATGCAGATCAATGGCTCAAGGCGCCCTCACGGAAAAAAAAAGAAAAAAATCGATTAGGTGGAAGAAAGGGGAATCGTGGCTTCTCTTACCACCAGCAGTAGCTATTGGACTGACTCCACGGTGCATGCGCGGCCCGCCGCCCTCTCCCGGCCGTTCGTCTCCGCCGGCGGGGGACATGGCTACGGCGGAGGAAGAGTGGAGTTTTTTTTTTCTATTGCCTCGCTTCCTAACGGCAGGTGGCGAGCTCTCTCGAGTCTCTCCGGCCGCCTCCCACTCTCCCAATAAAAAATATTTGGAGACGATTTTTTTTTGAAGAAACTGCTAGAGTTTTTTCGCACCTAAAATTGGCAGCTGACCATCAGGCCGAGGGCAACCGGTCCGACCGGTTCTAGGAAGCGGTCAGACCGGTTTCCCTGTAGCCGATCTGGCAACAGCCAAACCGGTCTGACCGGCTTGCTAAAGCGGTCTGACCAGTTTGACTCCGTGTTGGAGTAGAAATATGACTTTAGAGTTTTATTCCGTATTGTAATCCGAACAGAAGGGGCAAGACCTCCTCACCCTATAAATATAAAGGGTCGTGGCCGATTGAGAAGGGGATATCCAATCGAATCAAACATTACCTTTACTTTTTCCTTCAAACCCTAATCTCTTCCAACCTTTCATGCTGTTCATCCTCTGATCTTCACGGTCATAGATGGCGTCCTAAGGCTCGCTGGTCGACCTAGGACACGCCGGCGACGTCCACGCCCTGACGGGGTCCCTCCCGGGCGAGAGCTTCGACGGCCTTTGCTAATTTGCTCGTAAACTAGTCGTTCTTCGCCACGTAAGTGCGTTGATTATCTCTTTACTGGTTTGCTCGTAAACCTAGTCGTTCTCCAGCACGTAAGCTTGGTAGTTATCCTCACGAACAGTCGATTCTAGCGAAACCCTAGGAAACCGGTCTGACCGCTTTGCTGAACCGGTCTGACCGCTTTGTATCTTGAAACTGGTCTGACCGCTTCTCTAAACCGGTCTGACCGCTTTGTGCGGTTTTGCTGCTATTCAGCCTGTTCGCGACCCGCGCGTCAAGCGCTCTCTCGTGTGTTGACCGAGATTTGCGTCAACACATTTTGGCGACTCCGCTGGGGACGATAATTCTGGTTATTACAACCGAATTTTTCTACCCTAGCCTTATACTTAATTGATCTATTATTTTGATTCGCCGCTATAGTTGCGTCTGGTCTTTTTGGACCGATTGCACCTATACATGTGACTTTGCATCAGGTTGCTCAAACCGATTGCATTGTGTTTTGCTTGCTACTTCATATTGAAAATCAAAGTAGAAGCAAAGTCTTGGTCATTGATTGCTTGGATTATCTTGAATATCTGGATTTATCACAAGACTGGAAGCATCAAGACCTATTATGGCGGGGTATTCATATGCACCACAACAATATTACTACGCCATACCTGAGGTACAGCATGCAAGTACATCATGTGTTTCTAATGATTATTTTGCTAGTACCACAAATTCTCATGTTGATGTTGCTAGATATGATACTAGTAGGCATATTGCATCGACTAGTAATTGTTCAGATGGAGTTTCTTATGTAAACTATAAACCTGAATTTTATAAGCTAGAGCCATTACCAAATAATATGCATGCTTTAAATTTTAATGCTACTAGCAACATACAACATTATCCTAACACATCGGCTGCAGAACAAGTTCACATGCCGATGAACAATTATCAAGGCCAAACTAACATGAGTTGGGCCAATCTTTATGAGACACCATGTGCTAATAATTTTAATACTGTTCAGCAAGGTGTTTCATATACTTATTCATCGGCAACAAATTCAGAATATTTGATTCAAAGCACGCCGATGAATGAGAAAATTGGTCATACTGATTTCCGATATCCGGCCAATTATTCTCAACCATTATATGCTAGAGTGGAAGATGAATGTATAAATTCAGTATCATAAACGAATGCTAATACTCATATTTCGGTTCCAGATGTTTCCAATACTATAGCTGAATTAATGAGAATTCAACAAGATCATATTCATCTCCACAAATTAATCATTCATGTGTTTCATCTCATGCATCATCACATATTTTCGGTACTACTCATTCTTCATTACCGAAAGTTCATGCCGGTGATTTTGCACAAAAGGCTGCACCAAACAGTGTTTCTACTAAATTGCAAAAGTCAGATACTTTGTGGGATGCAAAATGTGTTGAGCTTAAGAATGACATGATTAAAAGACTTAACAATGGTAAGCAGTTTGAGGGTAAGCTTAGCAAATTTGTAGAAACACAATTAAGGTTATATAAATCTTGTTTCCAAGAACCAGAGCAAGGATTGGTTCAAGTAATGGAACTACCATCCATTGATGATATATTCAAGGAAATGAGATTTGCAGCTACAAAGCCGGTTACGTCATTGGTTGATAGTGGAAGAAAGAACGATCAAGATTTGATTAAAAGTTCGGTAATTACAATAACCGAACGATCTCGATCTGTTTGTAGTAAGAAAACAGCTGAGCTTGAATTCCCACATGGAGTTGTGCATTTGTCTAGTGATTATTTTGTTATCAATGAATGCCAACTCTCGGCTGGAAAAAGTTTATCCAACCAAAATGTTGAAGCTCATGGCGTTGGAGGCAAAGAGGAGACATTAACATGTCACGACTTGGCAATTTCCAGTGAACCTGGAAAAACCGGTCTGACCGATTTTACAATCCGGTCAGACCGGTTCCAAAGCGGTCAGACCGGTTGCTTAAACCGATCAGACTGGTTTCTTCGGACAGTAGTTGCTGTTGGCTGCCATCGGGAGAAATACGACACCATCTACATCAAGGTTCCACGCCTCTCCAAAAATTTCAGCAAGGTATGCTTTGCAAGTAACTCCCAATCAGATCATGCATTATTAATTAATTCATCTACTAGTAATGCTATTATGAATATTTCTAAAAGATCGATTGAGGATGGTAATTTACTTGCTAGTAGTGTCATACCTTCAGATTGTGTCGGCCATTGTAATGTAAAAGTTAGAAAGGCCGATAACAGCAAAATTTTGACATTTAAAATCTCTCCATCATCATTGCCAAAAATTTTCTCTACATGGTTTACTTATGGTCATTCTGGGATTAAAAATAAGAAACCAAAACCGAAAGGCATTGTGAAATCCGATGATGATGTAGTGATGAACTCTAAAGCATCGGATGTGAGAAGGACACAAAAAAGTATAGCCGAATGGATTAATGAAAAATTTGAACCATTCGTTTGCTTGGCTTTAAAACCTTCCCCACAAAAACATCGGTTAGAGAGAATAAAATATACCTTTGATGTAACTTTGTGTGATGATTTATTTGATATTTTGCTAGAGAACAATCTTATTAAGCTATCTGATCACAAAGTTATTCCAACACCTCTTGAATTAGAACAGCGGAAGTATTGCAAGTGGCATAATTCTTTTGATCATAATACAAGTAATTGCAATATGTTTCGCCAATTTATCCAATCGGCCATTAATATTGGACGATTGAGATTTTATCAAGCACAAGAGGATAACCAATTACCTACAATTGGTTTTGATGCCAAAGGATCATTAAATCGGTTAGCATTGACCGATTTGTCTAAAGATCCAAATTTAATTGCCAAAGAGGAAGATTGTAAGCCCTCAAGTGATATAGAAGAGATCGTCCAAGTTGAAGACGTGTTAGAGGATGATGAGCTTAATCTGGAAAACACTGGGGGGCAAACAACTTCTTCACAATCGGAACAAGAACCGGTTACTCCTGCTGTGCTGGCACAACCGGTCACACCGGTTTGCTTAACCGGTCAGACCGGTTCCAAAGCGGTCAGACCGATTGTGCAAACCGGTCAGACCGGTTCTGACCAAGGACGCCCAAAAATATTAAAATCAGAGCGTCCTAAGATGGATGGAGGTAAAGACCGTGTTAAGCACAATGGTAAAAGACCGAAGCTCACTTTTGATGAACTTCTGGGTAAATATCAAAAAGAAAATGAGGCCAAGTGTGCTAATCGGTCAAATGGAGATAAATCATCAAGATCACCTCCTAAACATAATTATGAGAATTGGAATTGGCAAAGAAAGGGTTTTAGTTCAACAGCACCGTATTATTCTTTTGGTCCATCAATGCCAGTTCCATGTGCTCCACATCCCACTAATTTTCATTCTTACTCATCACGGGGGTGGAATGATTCATGGGCACATACTCCTTCATGTTTTAGGCCATATTATATAGAGTATGCAGCTCCACAAGAATCATCACATGCAAGATAATCTTATGTTGAAAATGACCGTTTTGAGTATAAAGATCGGTCTAGAGTTCAAAATAAGAAAAAGGTTGTCAAGCAGATTTATGTAGTGAAAAAAGATGGTCGTAAAGCTACAAGTTCAGATCTGAATACAATTGTTGAGAAGCCGATTAATGTGTTAAAGACTTCGGCTATTGATGGCAATGAAAAGAAAAATTCAGCTATTGATATTCCAAATACTAAATCTGGGCAAAAGAGGTTAAAGGAGCCAAAAATCAAGAAAGAGTTGTCGTTGTCCAAAGCTCAAGCACAGCCGAAGCATTTACTCGGTTCGTCAGATTGGCAAAAGAAGAAGCTCCAGAGACTTAGTGCCCAAGAGCTAAAAGAAAAAGGCACGGCGTGGGTTCCTAAAGGAAGCATTCAAACTCAAGATAAACACGATGTTTACACAGAAGTTGCAATACAAGTGAAGAAGAATAGAAGGTACAAGAGACGATCTTCAAATATAAGGTTTGCATCAAATCATCAAAATTATTGGTCAATGCATCGTCTATTTGGTTCACAAATACCATATACGCCTGTGTATTGGAATTCATCCATGAATATGTTTGGTTATCCCTCATGCTCTTATTTTGATCCTTGGACGTCATATGGGTCTTTATATGAAGGAGGGTTATCACTAAATTGTTATGCCTATTGATTAATTCAAAAGCCGAAATATTTAGTTTTTAGAGATGGTTTTTATTCTGAATTTATATATCTCTCTACACTATTTCGGGTATACATATTCTTATGGATGAATTTACTATAGATGATAATTTGTGTCATCCTTGGTAACATATATGGCCGATGAATGTCTTTGATCATCGTCCTAAAGTGTTAAAATTCCTGATAAGATATCACCTAATTATTTTAATGCCCGGGGGGCAAGAAAATTCATCAAGAGAGAGTCGGTCAGCTGATCAGGCGAAACCGGTCTGACCGGTTTCTCAAACCGGTCAGACCGGTTTGTACCAGGATTATTAGTACAATGAGCATTTTTCCTTATGGATTTGGTACTTTATTTGGATCGGCTTGAGAGGGTGCTGAAGGTACTGGTGCTGATTTTTGTTACATCGAATAATGCTATTTTGAGACATAGCCGGTTCAAATATTTTACATCAATATTTAGGCCGAATATGAAGTTTTGTATTCGAGCTAGAATTTTGTGATCCATAGGAGTGAAATAGGCAAAAGCATCTGGTTATTCAATATTGATAGGTGCAGCAAATACTTTATCTGAATTTGGTGCATAGATGCTTTGCATTATGGTAGTGCAAGTTAACTCTTGACAACAATCTAATCTTGGCCATTTGCATCGTGATTGTGGCATATTCATTTATGAGGCCGGTTAGAATATTTTGCACTAATAAACAAGCTGGATATGGTTTTTCTACTTCGGCTAGGGGTTTATGATCCAAAGATATGAGGCTGGTGGATGTTTATTACACACTCTCAGTTGTGATTATAAAAGATAAAAGACCAATTGCTATTCATTGTAATTGGGTCAATTGTGCATCCATGGTTAATTAAAGTGTGATATTGGCTTTGAACTAAATTCCAGACAATCATAGCCGAAGTGGTGTATATTCAGGTTCATATCTCATGGAGATGCAGGAATATGAGCAGCACAGTTAATCCATCGTCTTGAAGACCAAGATATATGGACAATTGGGTTTCTTCATCTTTAGAGACAAGATGTGACTGATGTACGGGTGCTTATCATTGTTTCATAGTAGTTTTTGGCTTGGAGAAATGTTGCAAGCTTTACCAAGAAACAGGGGGGCATATGTTCGCACCCAAAATTGGCAGCTGCCCATCAGGCCGAGGCCAACCGGTCAGACCGGTTCTAGGAAGCGGTCAGACCGGTTTCCCTGTAGCCGATCTGGCAACAGCCAAACCGGTCTGACCGGCTTGCTAAAGCGGTCTGACCGGCTTGCTAAAGCGGTCTGACCGGTTTGACTCCGTGTTGGAGTAGAAATAGGACTTTAGAGTTTTATTCCGTATTGTAATCCGAACAGAAGGGGCAAGACCTCTCCACCCTATAAATATAAAGGGTCGTGGCCGATTGAGAAGGGGATATCCAATCGAATCAAACATTACCTTTACTTTTTCCTTCAAACCCTAATCTCTTCCAACCTTTCATGCTATTCATCCTCTGATCTTCACGGTCATAGATGGCGTCCTAAGGCTTGCTGGTCGACCTAGGACACGCCGGCGGCGTCCACGCCCTGACGGGGTCCCTCCCGGGCGAGAGCTTCGACGGCCTTTGCTAGTTTGCTCGTAAACTAGTCGTTCTTCGCCACGTAAGTGCGTTGATTATCTTTTTACTGGTTTGCTCGTAAACCTAGTCGTTCTCCAGCACGTAAGCTTGGTAGTTATCCTCACGAACAGTCGATTCTAGCGAAACCCTAGGAAACCGGTCTGACCGCTTTGGTGAACCGGTCTGACCGCTTTGTATCTTGAAACTGGTCTGGCCGCTTCTCTAAACCGGTCTGACCGCTTTGTGCGGTTTTGCTGCTATTCAGCCTGTTCGCGACCCGCGCGTCAAGCGCTCTCTCGTGTGTTGACCGAGATTTGCGTCAACAAGACTAAACTCAGGTATCCATAACGTTATTGCGGTATTGCCGGCACAGTTCAGTCAACTGAAAGCTCATCAGAGTTTGCTCCTGCTAAAAGCCTAAAAGCATGACCACATCTCATGCATTCATTGAAGTGAGATACCTCAACGGCTCAACCACGCAAGATGATAGTTGAAGACCGAAATGAATGTACCTTTAGCTCTGATATTATCTACAGATGACATCACAATATTAAAGTTGCAGGACTACTGCTAAACAAAGCGACAGGCAGTGGTAGATACCAACAAGGCAACAAGTAGCAATGTGAGCCTTGTCGTCACCATCAACAACACGGCTACTGATTTTTTTCTCTTTTTTTGATAATTACACGGCTAGTGATTGTGAGCTTATTAACCGTAGGAAACAAGCCGTTGAGGAAATAAATCCGGTCTCAGCAATCATAGTTTTGACAGCTTACAACCGAGGGTTGAAACGCCCGTGCAGCACTTAAGCCGCTCAAACGTCTAAACGACACGATACAGAGTTGAAAATATCAGAGAACCTGCGGCATCAGCTAAAGAACACCTATCTCTTGATTCTTTTCAAGATGTTCCATCCTGCTTTACTAAAAAGCTCCATGACAGTGACCTCCAAGCCATTGCATAGATTTTACAAAAAAAAATGAATACTCCAAAATGGTCACATGATCAAGTATCATCAGACCAACACCAGGTAGCTAAATTTCGGTAACTACGCGGTATACCGGCAGCATGTTTACCCGACTACGCGTGAGCGGTCAGATGATCCCACACAAGAGGAAGCCAAGCACATGCACATATCACATACTAAGCCCTCGTTCATCTTCCTCCGTTCTCTTCCATCTTCAGAGCCAGAAGAGTATCGAGATACTGATTTTCCAGCACCGCTCACTGGGGCTGTACTTGTTTATCTCCATCAGCGCAGTCTTCACCGCATCACAAACATCGTCGCCATACTCGAACCGTAGGAGCTTCAGTTTTGCATCATTGTCGTCTACAACTTCCTGCGACAAATGTGTATGGCTATGATTTCCGAACAAATACTAACTTCTGTAAACCACAAAGATATATAACACCTTAGTTAGATAGAACAACACAGTAAATACCTTCTGCTCGCCATTAACCTGAACAACCATAAAAGGATGCCACGATGGCTTCTTAATTTCATCCCGCCAAATTGCGATCAGCTCTGCAGCTTTGGTCTGGTAATCATCATTTCCATATTTTCTCTTGCATGCATTTTGAAATGGCTTCTCGTCTAGTTCACCCATTCTTTTGATCTCAATAGCTGTCTGCCCATTTGACTTTTCCTCCAAAACCTGAGCATCGTGATAATCACTTCATCAATGAAAAGCATTTTATGAACATCAACTGATGGAGAACATGCTAGGTGCATGGTAATTGCTAAACATATAAAACAGATAAAATGAGCAGTACCACAGTCAACTCTTTTTGGGCTTGCTGTAGCTCATTGTTCCTTTGACGCTCTTTCCTCACAAGACTTTCGTTCAAATCTTCCAGGCCGTCATTATTGGCTTCCAGCTCCTCAATCCACTTCGTCAGACTGTCATTCTTGGCTTGCAGCTCCTCATTATGCTTTGTTAGGCCACAATTCTTGGCTTGCAGCTCCCGGTTCCTCTTCCTCATGCTGTCATTGTTGGTTTGCACCTCCTCATTCTGCTTCACCAAGGTGACATGCTTGGCCTGCAGCTCCTCATTCTGCTTCGTCAGGGCATCATTCTTGGCTTGCAGTTCCTCATTCTGCTTGGTAAGACCTCCATTCTTTGCTTGCAGCTCCCAATTCCACTTTGTTAGGCTGTCATTCTTGGCTTACAGCACCCCATTCCGCTTCATCACACTGTCTATATTGGTTCGCAGCTCCTCATTCTCCTTCACCAAGCCATCATTCTTGGCTTGCAGATCCTTATTCTGCTTCGCCAGGCCATCATTCATGGTCTGCAGCTCCTCATTTTGCTTCCTCGTTCCATTACTTTTGCCCTGCATCTCCTCATTTTGCTTCCTCAGGCACTGCATCTCTTCCACCTTCATGGTCAGCTTAACTCTCAGCTTCTGATTTGCCTCACAATATCCAAGCTTTTTCACATCCTCATCTAGTTGAGCCCTCAGGTCTTCAATCTCCTTTAGAATACTCTGAGAATGATCGCATGGCACCTTCAAATGTTCTGCCCATGGGTGACAAATATTAAAAACATGGCATGAAGAAGAGAGCGAAAGAATGAAGTGGGTCTTCAGGAACGCAAACCTCCATTCCCAACCAGACTTATCGAATCTTCAGACTTAACTGCTGATTTTGAGGACCATGTGTGTCCGAGGACCGGTGGATGGTCGCTTCTCAGTGTGATGAGTGATTGACAACGTGGTGTGGACTGACTCTTGGCCTAGTACTGCAGGTGTTGGTGCGACTTGGTTTGCGTTGGTGCAGGTGAAGAACAAGTGCGAAAGGTCTTAGGAGAGACAAGTAGGCTTGGTTCGAGGGACCCGGTGGCCAGACGGGATCAAGTGCAGTCAACATGGTGCAAGAAGAGCAAGACGAGGTCGTGAACTGGAGCCGGTGCAAGGTGGCGGTTGACGGCCGAAGCTTGTACGCGGGGTTTGATGGTTGGGCCACAAAACCATCGGAGGAGGGTTTCTCGGTTTGGGCCTCAAAACCGAGCCCGAAGGCCCAACGTGACGGAGACAGTGATCCGGGCGCGTTCGGGAAGCTTCGAGGCGGTGGACGCGTGGCGGGATCCGGGAGCTTGCGTCGGAGGGAAGCAAGGTCGGATGGACGGCGCGCCCAGCGGGAGGATTTATCTACAACTTTACCGTTTTGCCCTTGAGGCGTGTATCGTAGAGTAAGTTGTAGTGGTAGTTTGGTCATTTCCCCTCACCAGGTCACTTAGTATAAATAGGAGGTGGAGGGGATGGCACTGTGGCTTTGGGGGAACCCTAGTTCATTTCTTCCTGTTTTCTCTAGGCTAGCCAGCGCTTCATGTCGATCTGAGCGGGAGGATACTAGCCTTGTACAGATGATGACCTTTGTCTGTTTAATTTAAGTGCTAGTTTGAATTCTCTTGTGTGTTCTTCCCGAGCTCTTTTGGTTTCTTATCTTGTTCTTCTCGATTCGTCGTTTCTAGACCGTTTGGCTTCGGATTTGTTTGAGGGGATCATGGGTGAGTGCCTTGCGCCTCTTTGTTGATGATCTTGCCCCCTCAAACGCCGGGAATCGGTCTCGATTTGGGATTTTCGGGATGAACTCGTGGGAAGGGGCCTTGTTCGTGTGATCCGCGATTTCTCGATTTCTAGGACGTTAGAGGCTGAGATTTTTGGGGCATATCTTCACCTTAGGGTGCTAATCATCTCCCCAAAGTTTTGTCTCAAGAGCTCTAGCCGTTTGGGAGATCCGGTGTTGGATTTGGGAGAGAAATTCCGCGATTCACTGTAGCAGTTCGTTCTGTTTGTCCGACGACTTTTACGGACGGTCCGCGCTATCTTGTCGGACGGTCCGTCGTCACCGCGGACGGTCCGCACCTGCTTGACGGACGATCCGTGCGACCTGTTGGTTTTGCCGAGCATCGGATTTGGCTAAGTCTTTTCACGGACAGTCCGCGTGATCACCTCGGACGGTCCGCAACACTGGCGGACGGTCCGTGGTAGGAGCTCGGACTGTCTGCTCGAATTGCTTGGAGCTACTGGAAATTTGAGTTGTTTTTCGGATGGTCCACCGTGCCCTGACGGACGGTCCGCCGCGATCTCGGACGGTCCGCCGTGACCTGATAGACAGTCCGCCGCATCCGCGGACAGTCCGTTTGTTCTGTGCGGACGGTCCGCTGCGCTCTGACTGACAAGTGTTCATTCCATCTTCTTGAGTTGCTTCCGCTAGTTGTTGTTGATCGAGGCTTGTTCCTAAGGTTGGTAGGTCCGTTGTGACTACGCAATCTTGACAAGTTTGTGAGGATTTCTCGGCTGTGAATTTTGGGATATAGGCCAGGTTTCGAAAGAAATTTTAATTGGCTCCCATTCACTCCCCCTCTCTGGTCGTCGTATCGGTCCTTCAGATTTCCTCTTTCTGCTTCCAGATTCCACCCCAAGATTCTGACCTGCTACCATGCAAAAAACAAATAACACATTTTCATTCAGTAAGCTTAAGTATGATAGCCCCCCACAGGTACAGCAAGGCAAGTGATATGTATAAAAAAATCTGGTCCTGTGAATATTACACATCACTGTTGAACAAAAACAAGCATAGACGAATGAGGGGAACGAAATAATTATTTTTTTCAAAAAAACTAAACAATAAGATGTATCAACAAAACCGATGATTCAAGCAGCCTCCTGGAGTTGTCATACCGCGGAGCCTTCAGGAACTTCGCACGCTTGATTATGACTAATTCCCACAGCTGATTTTACTCGAGATTTGCCATAATTCAAGTGCAGCTGCTCCCTGTAAATTTGCCATAATTCAAGTGCACTTGATTATATTCCTCTCTTCCTAAAAGTTCCACCACTCAGATAGTCAGATTATAGATCCTGAAGGCCAAACGGCTTGTGTCACCAATCGACCCTCACCCAGAAAGCAGCTTGAGGGGAAATGAAATGAAAGAAATTAGAAACCTGGTAATGCATCTGATATCAGACTAGGTACCCAACTAGCAAAGAACAGCAGAGAAGTGTAGCTAAACGGAAATGCGGGGACCTGGGACCCGTTTCCAGGAAAAAGAATCAGGCGACGTTTCCTGGCCATAAGATTCCAATCTAACGGGCATAACCCTTTCTTCCTCCTCCCGCAGGCAGCACTCGTCCTCGGCGGGGCCGCCGCGTCCGCCATCGCCGCCCCCTCCACCGTATATCGTCTGCGCCGGTGCGCGCCCTCGCTCCCCCACCCTTTTCCCGCCCCACTGCCGGTCCGGCGCTGCTCCGCCCCGCGCTCGTCTCGTCCGTTTGACCGGACTGCTAGCCCCGAAGCCTCCTCTGAGGTCGACGCCGACGGTGAACCCCCATCTCCATAACCTGACAGGATCGCGTGTTCCAAGCCGCCTGAACTGCACGAAATGTGTAAAAAGGGAAGGGAAATCGTGGGCTCTCTTACCATCAGCAGCGGCGCTTCGATCGACGCCACGGAGCATGGGCAGCCCGCCGGACCCACCTGCCTCATCGCCTCCGCCGGCAGGAGCCATGGCCACGGCGGTGTGGAAGCGGGGTCCGCCTCCCACACTCCCACTCTCCCAAGAAAAAAAAATATTTTCTGTGTGGTATAATAAATGCAAAGAAATTACTATTTTCTTGGTTGATCCCAAATTTGGCTTTCAAATTCGACTGTA
Source organism: Echinochloa phyllopogon (assembly GCA_033239725.1). Classification (NCBI taxonomy): domain Eukaryota; kingdom Viridiplantae; phylum Streptophyta; class Magnoliopsida; order Poales; family Poaceae; genus Echinochloa; species Echinochloa phyllopogon. The sequence goes on along the minus strand of BTCW01000014.1, from coordinate 6,397,211 downwards.
TAAAAAAATTCTCATCACATCAAAATATCGACGCATGCATAGAGTACTAAATGTAGATGAAATTAAAAACTAATTGTACTTATTGTACTTTACGAGCCTAATTAATCAATGTTTGGACATTTTTTTATAAATACAAATGAAATGCTACAGTGACGTATTTATTACAAAGTACAAACTTTAGCTCAAAGTTTGGCACCAAAATTTGGATCTAAACAGGCCTTGATTGGTTGGTTACTATACTAGACGAAACTTTACGCCACCAATCCACCGTTACTCAGTTCTAATCAAAATACTGTACATGTTTACAAGAGTACCGGCATCGACCTCTGCATTGTCAATATATATATTTTCTTTGTATAATATAAGTACTAACATCAACCTCGCATTGTCCATATATGTTATGTTCTTTATATATTGATTATCAAAGCTGAAAAAGCTTGACTGGAAAAAATCAGAACAGTTTATCAACATACTGCAACTCATGTAGAGAGTGAAACCAAATCCTGGTACCTCCACCACCACGCAAACAAGAAGCGCCTTCCTATGATGATGTGATATGAGATTGGAACGGCAACAATCGAAATCCATTGTTACATACTACCTCCGTCCTATTTTCGCTTCCAGAGATTCACGGGTTGGTATTATTCAGTTCACGCCGGCCACATCAGTTTTTAGGATGGGAACGGCAACAGCACCACATGTACATACCACATAAGCTTGTCATGTCGCTAAGCAATGGAACGAAGATGATACATCTCCTATATCAGGAGGGGATCGAGCAGCACAGGGCTCTCCCACAATGGCATCAATGACGCGCATAAGGCGCGCATGAACTGACTAATTATTGGCTTAGCGGTCAAATGGCCCATGGCGCCACTTCAGCCCCTCCTGCGCTTGGTGGTCGTCTCCATCTGCCCGAACAGGTACTTGAGCACCTCCTTCATCGTCGCCTTCCGGCCTTTCCTGAAGTTCCAGAGCTCAGGCACAACATAACGGCCACTAGGGTTGTACTCATTTATCTCCATCAGCGCGGTCTTCACTGCATTGCACACGTCATCACCATACTCAATCCACAGGAACTTCAGTTTTGCATCATCATCATCAAGAACTTCCTGCAAACAACAAGGGTTGCTATAATTTCCGAACAGATACCAACCTCTATAGAGGTAACACAATAGTCAGATTGGATAGAACAGTATAGTAAATACCTTGTCTTCTTCATTAACCTTAACAACCTTAAAAGGATGCCAGGATGGCTTTTTCAATTCCTCCTGCCAATGTGAGACCAACTCCATTGCTTTGATCTGGTAATCATCATTTCCGTATTTCCTCTTACATGCATTTTGAAATGGCTTATCGTCGAGTTCTCCCATTCTTTTGATCCCAATAGCTGTCCGCCCATTTAGCTCGTCCTCCAAACCCTGATCATTGTGGTAATCATTTCATCAATGAAAAGCATATTGTTAATATCAGCTGATACAGAATGCATCAGGTGCATGGTAATAGCTAAACATATAGCACAGAGAAAATGAGGGGTACCATAATCAATTCTTTTCGGGCTTGTTGTAGCTCATCGTTACTTTCACGCTCTTTCCTCACAAGATCTCCACTCAAATCTTCCAGCCGCTTCCTCTCGTGCTCTAACCTTTCACTCAGCTTCTCCATCTTCTCGTGAATATCCCCATCATCATCGCCATCCAAATGTTTCATTACTTGGAGTGTACCATTCAACCGTGCAACTTCAAGCTCAAGTTGCTGCTTCTCAAGCAGCTCCTTTTCCAGTTGAAGCATCCTTGCGAATACATCTTCCTTTTCCCTCTGGTGTCATAAAGATGTAGGTGTATTAATTCTCATGAACAGAACCTACAGCAACCATAAAGTAAGAAAAGGGCAAACCTTCTGGTCATCAAATAGCTTCAGCACATCTTCATCAGCCCTCTGCTGCTCTATACTAGCTAACTCAAGTTCACTATTATCATCTTTCGCCTGCACAATTCCGAAGAGAAACTTAAAGTAATTATACAAGATATTGCAGTATGCAATTATGCTATCACCAATATGCCCATACTGTCATGTGTCGTCATTAGTTTTACGAGCCCAGCAAGCTATGGGGCATGCACTCAGGATATAGAAAGAAAACTGCTGTTCTTGAAATAAAAATGACATAGAATGTAGATGATAAAATACTTTATAACAGCACATATCCCTTGCTGAGGTGAAAGTACCGATGATATATAATTTTAAACGACCTGTACAAGTCTCAAATTGAACATATAAACAGCAACTCTACATTTAGGTGCCATTTGGATCCAGGTCGTTTAGAGCTTTAAATAAGTAATAATTAGACGTATTAAACATAAATTAATTGTAAAACTAATTACATAAGTCATATCTATTTTGCGAGACGAATCTAACAAGTGTAATTAAGCTATAATTAACACATAATTATCATACGTTTACTGTAGCATTACATTGTCTAATTATAGTGTAATTAGGCTTAATAGATTCGTCTCATAAATTAGTCCTTGTTTATGTAATGGGTTTTTTAATTAATCTATATTTAATACTCCTAATTAACGTGTTTATATCCGATGTGACGGGGCTAAAATTTAGCCTCAGGGAAACAAACAGGCCCTTAGTTCCCAAATTTGGGAGCCAAACTTTGGTCTTTTGGGGTGCGTGCGCCTCTGTAGCATTTCGTTTGTATGTGTGAAAAATTGTCCAAAAATTGATTAATTAGGCTCAAATTGTTCGTCTCGTAGAGTACAACAAAACTGTGCAATTAGTTTTTGATTTTATCTATATTTAGTACTACATGCATGCTATGACATTTTGATGTGATCGGAATCTTCTTTTTGCATAGTGAACTTTGGGGGTAGAATTTGGGATCTAAACAAGGTCTAGAATCCTTTATTCATGAAGTCAAGCCCTTAAATAAAAGAATGTCTGCCACCCTGTAATTCCAGATTAGTGCACCCTATGCATGATATTTCAGCGGAGATACATTTGTGCATAGCTTAGTGCTTCACTTGTACAGTTGTTTAGCTTACCTTCTGTTTCTCATCATCGAGTGTCTTCCAGTCATTAGCATTCTCAGCTGACAGCTTTTCAAGATGTTTAGCTCGTGAATTCAGTTCTCTCCTTTTATCTTCTAATTTATTCCTCAAGTTATCATTTTCTTGGAAAATTCGCAGGGCATTTTCACGAGACTTGCGATGAAGATTGCGCATTTCTGAAAAAAAAAGGATACAAAAATATTTCGTAAAGCAAAAAATAAATAAAGCTAAGCAATCAAAGTTAATGATTAGGGAAAGTTTGTTCATACGTGTAAGCAATGTTCATGTCATCAGGTAAGTCATAGTTTTATGCCCAAATATGATATTAAGCTTATAAGAAAGGAATGGAGTGATGCCATGCATAATGGTATTACTATCTGAAAAATTCCTGCATTCATCTAACCAACACATACTAAATAATCCATGTCCAATATAAAAACATTAAAAACTAATTTCAGGATTTCTAGCATGCAAAATATCTAATATGTAATAGTACAAGACAGAATTAGCATATGTGGATCTGCTCCATTATACATAAGTTTCACACCCATGACTAGACATGTCATGCATGCAGGGAAATCTAAACCGTCAAGTAGAGCTGAAGGAAAGGAAGCAAAATTGCACAGATTACCTTCATTGTATGCCTCATGTAGCTTCCTGTTGTCCTCCTCAAGCCGTAAGATGGAGAGCTCTGTCGCATTCTTCTTTGTCTCCAAATCCTGCAAGTATCGGTTCTTTTCCTCAATCTGAGATGCCAGTTTTGCCACCATCTCTCCTGACTTCTCTAACTCAATTTTGGAGACCTCATCTATTGTTTTTAGTATGGTATGCTTCCTCAAGAACCTTCCCACCACACTCCCTGCATTGTAATCCCCATCTTTTGCAACCCACCCATAAACCTTGACCTCACCTTCACCGTTCTCCCCCTCCGCAGCACCTAGACCCCCATTCCTAGTCTCAAATTCCTTCTTCCCAAGCCTATTCACGCTAAAATGGTTCTCAAGCGTAAGGGCATCATTAAATCCACTCCAATCATTGGTAAACCTCACGATTGCAAAGGTGTCGATGCCTTCCACCTCATCGACAAACAAAGGCACAACCTCAACTAAACTAAACATGGCTACTCTATCAGCAAACTCCTCAGCATTGAACCCTGCACCAGCTGCAAGAACACATGCCCATGGCCAAGCATACCTCTCAACCTCCCGCTGTGGCTGCAAGTTCTCTGCCGGAGCAGAACTGGATCCGGCAGGAGCAACATTGGCTTTCGCCTCCCTACTGGCACTCCCACTGCCATTGGAGTTAGCAGGGGCCGGGGGTTTAATGGCACCTTGAATCCCAACGATACCCACAAGGTCGTCCGCAAAGGACGGATCGGTGCGGACAAAGCGGGCGAAGGCGCGGTGGGACGCGCGCTCGCGGCCGTGGCGGCGGTGCTTGCTGGAGACGCCGATGCCGTCGGCGTGCTGGAGGAGGTCCTTGATCTTGTAGCCCTGCTTCTTCTTGCCGGGGCAGAAGGGGCAGCGGAAGGTGCCGTCCGGGTTGCGCACCCGGTGTTTGCCGGAAGCGAGGAGGCCGAACGACTGTTCCTCGTAGTCGCTCTCCGCGTCCGAGTCGTCCTCGTCGGAGTCGCCGTCGGAGTCCTCGGGTTCGGGGTCCGCTACACCGGCGGCCTCCGCGGCAGCCTGCGCCTCGGCCTCCTCATAGGGGTCGATGAAGTCATGCATGTCGAGATCCATCCCGGAGCTCAGGGATTCAACAGAGACGATTCCTGGACAGAAATAGACAGCGGTTCTTGATCAAATAATCAAAGGACACAAATTTTCCCCCAAATGTTATTGATCCACACATCGGAAAGAGGAACTCAAAGGACTCACCTTTCCCCCCGACCCGGAGCACAGTCGCTGCAAATGGCAGTGAACTGGATGGGATTGGGCGGAGAAACCCCAATCTTATATCAAGCCCGGGGCAAAATCGCGTTCTCAAGCGCCAGGATTGAAAGCAATGAACGCCGCCCTCGCTGGATTTGTGGTGGCATGGCGGAATCGGCGAGAAAGGCAAGAACTTCAGGCACGGATTAAAACCAGCATTCCATTCTACGGGGTTTTGGGGGCGCACCGGAGATGATGCCACTGTTACGAGCGAGAAAGAGAGAATGACATGTGGGTCCATTTCACCCCGTCGACGGTGGCAGGGACCACGTGGCAGGCACCGTAAGAGCAAGCCGTAATAATACACGGCCGCACGTTGTTGTCACCGTCACTCGCAGCCAAGCGAAAGTCCATCCAATAAGTTGGTTAAGGAACGTATCGATCCATTAATACTTCGTCTACCGTCCTCTCTCACAAAATTTCTCGAAACCTATAATACTTGCACTAACACTTAGACATCTTTCGTATATGTTCGTAGATCCAGTTTCGTACGGCTCTTTTAACACACTCGTGTCAGTGGAGTTTCGTAGGAGCTTCACCAGCATTAAATTGTATACCATATTAACAATTAATTTGAGTCTTCGGTAGCGCTTCTATCCTTACGTCGGATGGAGCAGAAAAAATTAGACCTTCCACGTCCAGTACTTATCCACGTGTCCTTCACCTTGCTCGCCAGCAACGAAATCAAACTAATGCCCCGTCCAGCACATACTGGACCCCAACCCTCCTTATCTCTTTCCATGTTCACACGAGCTCCATTTTGCGAGGCGAGCGGCACTCGAAGCAGTACGACATGTGGTGCGGTATAGTGGTAAGCACCGCATGAATGATGTGGTGAGGATGAAGGCTGAGGTGGGTTGTTGTAAAGGTGAGGTAGTCGCCAAGCTTGCGGGCGATCGTGCTGCCGTAGGGCAGGATCAAGGGCAACATCACCATCGTCTTGTTCCTCTTCCTCATCGATCACATCTGCATCTTCGAATCTTTGCTCGTCGTCAACTTCGTAAGCGTTGAAGCTAGCATCAACTGCGAGTGATGTGGATGGAGGCTGAGGTGAGTGTCCGGTGTGGGTAAGCCCGCCATGGCTGCCGCCTGGAGGCACCCTATAGTTGCCGCCCGGAGCTGTCCCGCCATGGCTGCCACGTTGGAGCTCCCTGCTCGCTATTCTCTTCCTCCTCCTTCGTCTATCTGTGCAGTTCTCCTCTTTTTGGTAGGTTTTGTTGCACGTTGCAGGTATATGTTTCACGTGTTTCAGATATTTCAGACAAATATTACAACTGTTTCATATGAATGTTGCAAAAGTAGATCCGGATGTTGCGATGTGGCATATGTTTCACACGCATGTTGAAATTGTTTTATCCGTATGTTGTATTTTTTTGAGAGGTTTTAATTACGGCCGTGTGTGGCTGAGAGTTGGGAGCGCGCCGTTTTTTTAGTGTTGCAAATGATGACTATTCATGTTGCGGATACTATTGTTTGATGTTGCATATGCGATTCTTGGATGTTACGTATGATATTCTTGGATGTCGCAAAAATTTACATATCGCAAAAATTTTACATGTTGTATGCAACATCATACCCACGTTACGACGGAATTTTTCTATGCTGCAGTACCGTCCGATTTTTTCCATCCGTCGAATGTCCGGACGCTAGTAGGACCGTTGAGTCTTTCTCTTAGAGCAGCTACAGTAATAGTCGAATCGACCGCACCCGTGGAGAAAAGTGAAAAATAAAAAAAGGGCTCAGCTTAGCGTTATATCTGGCTACCAGCTAAGAAAACCAAGAACTACAATATTTAATGTCATAGATAATAGAGTTGTAGAGCCGCTTATAGGTGGGTCCAAATTAATAAACAATACTAATGGGATTTTTAGAGGAAAAATAAAGGGATTATTATTGTATGGTATGTCCTTGCATCACTTACGGATATCACTTATTGATGATATATCTTGGCTTTATTATTAACCTTGCTCTTAGCAGGTTGCTTTGGATATGGTTTTAACTTTCAATGTTACAAAAGTGTTTTTATTTTTAAAGGTTTTGCCATAACAAGTGTTGTGAGATGTTGGACTCTATATGTTTTGATGTTACAATAGTGATATGAGAGTGTTTCATCCGTTGATTGTAGATGTTGGTCCCAGAGTAGTTTATATTGCAATATAGGGTTGTTTGTTTTGAGCTTAGAAAAAGTCGCCTCCGCGCGCCGCCAATGCTACCTACGGTAGATCCATCTACCTCTCAAGAAAAGCCCTAAATGCAAGAACAAGCATCCACAATGTCTGCTCATGGCTAGGACGTGTTGCGCTCCATTACTGCTGGGAAACTCATCGTTGGCTATTTTATAGTCTCGTTAGAGTATATTTCCTATGTTCACATCCTCTAATTTTAGAAAAAAGAACGAAAAAATATAATTATGACTTCAGCCACAGGCTAATTAAGTAGTCCGATATGATTTGTATGCCAAAACTAACTCATGGCCACAGTTTTATGAGGCGTGGTTAATTATATACGGTCAATAAATAAAGGTTTATGTGTCTTTCACTGCTACTAAGGGCAAGGTCAACATCACAAACGCGGGAGCTTTTGACAAGATGCTAGAAAGAAACCCATGGATATCCCAGAGACATACTAAATAAATTAAATTTATTAACAAGATGCATTATGTTCCTTCATTTATTGATTTTTTTTACTCTAGGGGACGAAACACCACCCTAACAATTTACATCGCGTGACAACTTTGTCTGTCACGTTGCACTGAAATGAAATGCTACAGGGAACAGTACGCGTTGAGAAGAACGCGGCAAAAATCAGCACGCTGCTCTGAGGGACTCTTGCTGGGATCAGCTCACGAGACGGGCAGCAGGTAGCAGAACTCGGCGTCGTACGGCTCGACCTCCACCATCTTGTTGACCGCCGGCGCCGGCGTGGCCCTGCCGCCGGCACCGGCGCCCAGGACCTCCCTGATTGCCCGCCGGAGCGGGCCCGCCGACGCCCGGGGCAGCTGGCTGTGCACCCACTCCAGCAGCGACGCGGCGTCGTCGGCGAAGTCCCGCATGTGCCAGTGCAGCAGCTTGGGCACCACGACGGCGGCGCGCTGCCGCCGGCCGGCGACGCGCACCGTCCACTCCAGGTACTCCACCTTGGCGCGCTCCAGCTCGTTCGACACCTCCTCCGCCGTGTACACGCGCAGCTGCAGCGCACGTGAGTGAGCTCAGTCTGGGAATTTTTTTAAAAAAATATTGCCAGTAGAAGCTGACAGTGACAGTGATACTGGCACACTCACCGCCGGCGAGGAACGGCTGCCTCTGCACAGCGCGAAGACGACGTTGGGTTCAGGGTAGCCGAGCCCGTACGAGTGCAGAAGGTCCCTCCGCCCTTCGTCCATGATGATGCCCTTATCATCATCAAGCTAAACTTGTTCAGATTGAGAATTTTAACAATGAAGGGAAATGCTGCAAGAATTTTCATGGTTGAATGGTGTAAGCTGATCTCGCATACTTGCTTGCCTTCGGGAGAGTGCCTGAGGATGAGGTGCTCGATCGTCAGAACATTCAGCACTGTTCCTCCAACGTTCACTGAAGCCTGAATGCCATCTTGTGTTAGGGATGTGTACAAGTACAAGAATAACAGAGATCTGAAGGATCGAAATTTCTCATCGGTGGAAAAGGACACTGTACCTGATTCAGTAGGGCGACAAGCTTCTCTGGGGATGGGGGTAAACCATGCTGAAGAAACGCCTGAAACCATTACAAAATAACAGCGTGTCCTGAATCAGCATTGCTTTCGGGCACTTGTTCGTTCGTCAAGCTGCGCCTGAGATGGAATTGAATGAAGGCCAGCTTACTACAGTACATGCATCACGCAGAAGTTGTAGATGTTGATCCAGAACGCCAGCTTCTGCTTGTTCGTCAGAATGCTCGGATCGGCAGAGCAAAGCTTTTGCATCAGTCCTCTGTCACAATGCAGAATCCAAACGAACGCTATCATCATTCAGAGCTGAAGCTTCTCTCCTTGACCATCCCACAACAAACACAAACCAGGAGCTCAGCTCAGCTCACCTCAGGTTCTTGATGTCCACAAGGCACAGCGAGATGCGGCCGACATCCACGGACGCCCTCGTGAACTCGACGAACCTCTTCTGGCCCCCGGCACCGGCACCGGCCTCTCCGTGGCCGGCGGCGGCCTTCGCCGACGCTGCCCTGATCCGGTTCTTGAGCGGGCTCATCGCGGCGGCGCCGTTCACGGCGACCCTGGGGACGAGGCTCCTGGGCCCGATGCAGGAGATGTTGACCTTCGTCGACGCGCCGGTGCCGGTGCCGGTGCCGGTGCCGCCGCTCGCCTCCAACTCCACCGCGTCCGCCGCCCTGTTCAGCTTCTGGAAGATTGTCACCATCAGCCTGATCAGCTCTTCCGACAGCTTGTTCAGGTTCAGGCAGGCCTTCCTCTCCGGTGGCGGCGCCGGCGCTTCCAGTGGCCTGCAGTGGCTGCTCCTCCTGGCCTGCTCCACTTCATCTCCTAATCACAACACCATGACGATCACGTGATACATCGAAAACCGTGAAACCCATACGAATCTAAGAACCCTGAATTTGCATGTGTTTTTGCTGAACATTTGGTACCTTTGATGGAGACGGATCCAACAGAGGCCTTGCTCTCACATTCGAGGGCTTCGTCACCGCCTGGACACGACGGCAGCTTGGGCAGCGGCGGGGCGCCCTGGAGCTGGAGCTCCCTCCTGGACACGGAATGCCTCGGCAGGCGGCTCTGCGGCCAGCTCTGCTGCTGGATGCACTGGTCAGTCCACTTCTGCTCCCGGCGCAGGCGCAGGCGCAGGTCGTCGACCTTCTTCTCCAGGTAGAATATCTCGTCCTCCACCATTGCCAGCTCCCCGAGCAGGCCCCTAACCTGCACCAGTGGAAAGAAAACAAGTGAAAATTCAGGTTAGCAACATGCATGTTCAGCAGTAAGACCTTTGAGCAGAGAAGCAGAAACTAGTAAGTTACTGGCAGGAGAATTTTACTGAGCTGATACCGGCACATATAAGGCAACATGGGACAAGGGCCAGGGCCTTGTTTAGTTTCCAACTTTACCCCTAAATTCCACCATGCAAAAAGAAAATTCTCATTACATCAAAATGCCGGCACATGCATGGAGTACTAAATGTAGATGAAATTAAAAACTAATTATACAGTTTTGTTGTACTTTACGAGGCGAATATTTTAAGCCTAATTAATCAATGTTTGGACAATTATTCATAAATACAAACGTAATACTACAGTGACGTATTAATGGTAAAATGTCAACTTTAACGTATCAATGCTGGGAACTAAACAAGGCTAAAGTGGTAAAAGGGTTTATCCAGAGGCATCAATCGGGAGATCGTACAGGTGCATGCTGTGTTGTTCAGCCACGCAAGCAAGCAATCGATCATATTGACCAGGTAACGTAATGCAGCACGCAGGAGGAGGTACAATAATGCAGGATCCAAGGGAAGCCAGATCTGGTAGATAGATAAGAGTTAAGCGGCAGTGATTGTCCGCAGGCAATCCGGGGCGGCGACGCTCCAAACCGCTCACAGTACTTGTTCGTCCTTGGGTTCAGAAGTCAGAGCCAGGTGACATCGGATGAGACACAGGAGGGGGCAGGCAGGAATCCAAAGGACACACTGTATCTGCGCCTGGCAATCTGGCACCGTTCATTCACCCGGCCCCGTACGTACGGGGAGGGATCCTGAGATCTCCATTCTCCAGCCAGCCCGTGGAGCCAGCGGAAATGGCCGTGATCTGACGTCCAGCGTCCGTTCGGTTGGCTTATCAGCAGCCAGTCAGCAAGTAATATTTTTCTCCCTACATAAATCAATATCAACCACTTACAGATCAGCATCAGCCACCGTTCGTCCACCAAACTACCCCATTGTTACCGTAGGTCCGTAGGAGAGATCTTGGAGTGGACGCGGGGTTGCAGACACGCTTGTCGCGGGCATCTGTACGAGAGGGAGGGTCACGTGTGGGATGTACGTAGTAATGTGACCTGCAGATGCTGCGGCGGTGAAGTGAAATGATGCGATGGAAATTCCTCTGTGATGGGACACTCGCAATCATGCTTGTTCTTCGTCCTTGGGACTCCAGACTGAACAGTCTCAGCATTTTAAGTAGGCACAGTGCTTAACATACGCACAGGCCGGGTACACTATTGTATCTATAATCTAGACTGGCTATGAACAGATGCATGTAACATGTGCAGAGATCAGTTGAAGCTAAGAATTGGCGATAATCAATACGTTATTGCAATTAGCAGAAACACTGACGGAACTGAACGTTTAGCGATTAGCATGGGATGATCGAGAGTGAGCAGAGAGTGTGCGTGGTGCTTACGTTGGTTGGGACGAGCGTGGAGAGGCAGGAATGGCAGACGACGCGCCCCTGCAGCGAGCACTGGAGGACCCTGCCCAGCCGCTGCTCCTTCTCCAGCGCCGTCTCCAGCTCCGACACCTGCGCGGCACCGACAGAGCGTTGGTACGTCAGTCAGATAATGAACCTCGTTGATCATCATCCATCCATATCCATGGCGCGTCGTCGTCCTGACCTCGAACTCGAGCTGGAGGCGCTTGTCGCGCTGCGCGTCGCGGTCCATGAGGAAGTGCATGAGCTTCATCTTGCACCGGCGCACCCGCGGCCTTCTTAAACCCGCGCCCGCGCCCGGGCGCCGCCGGTGCTGGAGCGACGAGGAGGTGGAGGAGTAACTGCCGGCGCCGGCGGTGGGCCGTAATGGCGGCGTCGGCGAGCTCATTTATGCGAGGCGAGTCGAGCGAGAAAAATGAGGAGGAGCTGAGGGGAAGATAGATAGAGGGCGGCGGCGGCTGCTTGGGGATGGGATTGCTACCGATCGATCGACGCGGCGCGGGTGCCCTGCGCGCAGGGGTTGCCGCCGCTTTCGGGGAGGGGACAGCGCTGAAGGTGAGAGGGAGGCAACGGTGGCGCGGGGGCGGCGAGAGTGAGAGGAGGGGGCCGGGGACGCGTCACGCTTCCCGTGGGCGCAACGGAAGGAAATCGCTGGGCTGCTGGGCCATGCAACGCATGACCGGCTTAAATTCACCAGCGGTTGACGACGCGAGCGGCAACGCAACGCAGCGGTTGCTTACGGAGGGAGATGAGGGGCTGCGAATTTATGCCCGTGACGGGGGTCTGTTACCGAGGAAGGAGATCGACCGACTTTGATGAGGGACGGGAGAGCATCTTTTTCCCACATTTTACTTTGGGTTTACTACTATTAATTACTAATAGATCAAAACGGTGGAATCTTAAACAGGGTTCGAAACTCACATTTTTTTCTTTTGATAAAAAAAGAGTAAGGAGTACTCATTTGGTTTTCGCTTGTCGTCCTAACCTTAGTATTTCTCTACTAGTGTCCACCGCTATTCCAATTTTCTTTGACCTGTCGTCATTACCTCGTCTTATACGTTCGTTCACCTACTAAGCTCCTAATCGTATTATCGTGTCCGTGCTTGTGAGTGTATGTATGGTTTCCTTATCAATTAATACACGGTGTCAAATTCCCCACCAAAAAAAACGTATCATGTAGGAATGCAGGATCAGTCTTCTTTCTGCCCTTCTATCTAAAGCCACCAAACTCCAACCGCATCTCGAATCCTGCTACCTTTAGTTTAGGGGAGGCTTGTTTAGTTACCTTTAGGCTTGTTTAGTTTTGGAGTTTGGTGGCTTTAGATAGAAGGGGAGGCTTGTTTAGTTACCTTTAGGCTTGTTTAGTTTTGGGGAGACTGGAGAGAATCGGAGCAGACAGCTCGTTCAGGCCGATATAGATTGATCAGCAAATAATTGAACAAACTTTTCCTGTGCCAATCCGATGCTGCGTCCCAACCACATGGGTGAACAAGGTTGCTGTCTGTAGTCGTAGAACTATCGCGCGCGTCGCACCACCACTGATAGGCTGCCTCCGTGCAAAGATTAGCTTACCCGTTGCATTCACAGTCCCGGCTACTCCGAGCTAATAAACACAAAAGGACACGGATAATCCAAAATCCCAACAGATCCAGTACTCTACTGTGCCAGAGAATTTGGCTGGACAACCGGCATCCACTCATCAAGAGGGGCAGAATCGCCAAGCTCAGCGAATAATGCAATCAGATCAAGCCTCATGATCAACTCCGTGTACGGAGCATGTAGATAAACGAGACAACTCTGGTGTAATGCTACACACCACGGAAAAGGGGGCTATCCAAAAAACCATTATTGGTTCAGCATTAAACATTATTAGCAAGCTCAAGCGGTAGCCTCAGAAAACAGCTGCAAGAGGGAAAACAGTATCTGCTCCACCGCAAAATTACTAGCGAACATATAGCACAGAAAACAAGTCCGTTCCTCTTCAGCAAATCTCCACGTCAGAGGGTGGAAAGGTCGGGATATCTTAGGCGGACTTCACGGTGGCCGAGTTGATGATGTCGATGAACTCAGGCTGCAGACAAGATAAGGAGGAGAAACAGTCAGCATCTAAGGTTGTTGATAAGGGCAAACACTGTCGTTTTGCTGTGCCTTTAGATTACAAGCAAACAGAGCATCAGCTGTCTCCCTGGATTTATTCGTTACCTTCAAGGAGGCACCACCGACGAGGAAACCGTCAACATCGGCCTTGGCGGCCAGCTCTTTGCAGTTTGCAGCAGTCACAGAGCCTGTTCAAAAAAGAGGATGAATAATCATGTACCAAGATGATTTAGCAGCTGGTGCAAATTTATATACAAAGGGCAACTAACTGCTCAACAAGTATATACCTCCGTAGATGATCCTGGTAGATTCAGCGACCTCAGGGCTGACATTGGTCTTTAGCCAGTCTCTAAGAGAAGCGTGCACCTGTGGAGATAATGCAAATTTGAGTGTTTGCGCAAAGAAAAAGGATAATGCACTGCTGTAGGTAGATAAAGATAATTGGCAATCGTAGAGCATAACCCAACACTCACGGATAAAAAAATGTATGGACCAGTGGAGAGGTGTGAGTATTAAGAGAGAGACTTACTTCCTGAGCCTGGTCTGGGGTGGCAACTTTACCAGTTCCAATGGCCCAGACTGGTTCATAGGCAATAACAACGTTGCTCCAGTCTTTGATCTTCTCTGTAAAACAAACAACACCTCATCCTTTCAGTCTGAAGTTTTGATATGGCACCTATACTTTGAACTTGGCAAATTCAAGGAAAGGCATGAAGTCCACATGAATCGAACAGTCCAGGTAAAAAAATTTAAAAAAAAATCACTCCAATCAACAGGGACGCACGGATACCAATCTCTGAACTGTGCTGATATAGAGAAAAAAACAGTAATTTCTCAACTAGACACATGGAGATTTTTTTAACCAGACTAAACGCTCAAGATTAGCATAACACAAGATGAGAAGCAAAGTGTTTATCATAAGGTGTATGGCTATCTTTTAAATATCTTAAAGTTCTATGCCTGGGAGCTAGAAGTACAAGTAATTTAATATAATCAATCAACAATCCATAATTATCATAAAAACACTAAATGAGCATAAAACGAGACTCTGCGCAAATGCGCAATCACAGGAGTGGAAGTATTTAAAGTACCAGCAATTGCTTTTGTTTGTGCAGCAACAACATCCATAGTCGATCCAGATTCTCTTTGCTCAAGGGTCTCACCAACACATGCAATGACCTTTAGTCCCTGAGAGAGTGCATAGGCAACTTTGTCTCCAACAAACTGGCATCCAAGCAGAAGAGTAAACCATTAGATGAGAACATTCTTGCAACTGCAGTGTATATGGTGCCAAAACAGTGTTTGCAGTACATCAACGATCAAATATACTGCACATATGTGTGCAAGGGAAGGATTAAAGAAGAATAAATGAACAAGTCTCAGCTCAGTAACTTTAACATAGTACCAATTGGCAGTATGCATGTAACACAACCACAATGCAAATCACATGAAAGACATGCTGCATAAGATGTGAACTGAAGCATACCTCATTTGATTCTCCCAACAGAGCTCTCCTTTCAGAGTGTCCAAGAATGACCCAGGGAACGGTAAGGTTCACGAGCATCTCAGCACTGCATTAATAACAGCTTGCTTACAGACCAATAGAAAAACTGAAAAGGAATGCACGGATGCGCCATCTACAAACTCACTGATAAGGTTACATATGCAAACTGATTAACACAGCATCAGCAGTATGAAAATAACTAAAATTGACTGCAAGCCTGAAAGGCTTCTGGAGACTCAATATACTGTCAAAAGAACATAAGCCTTATGCTTGTGTAAAGGCTGCATGCATTTGTGTTTTAGATTATGACATTAATCCTTCCTTATAAGGGCCATTACAACATGAAATGGTCAGCCAAGAGAGAATTAAAGACTAACCTGACTTCACCGGTGAAAGCACCTCCCTTCTTCACCCAGCAGTTCTGAGCAGCAACTTGGAACTCTGGGCGCAGCTGGCTCTTGACCACAGGGAGGAACACATAGGGAGGGCTGAGAACAACCTCTGAAATGCAACAATTCCAAATAGCTAAGTGAATCATACAAGTAAATTTCACAGAAGTGCCACAAATCTGCTATGTACAAGGTCACTCCTAAAAAGCAAGAGTCCATACCAACAACATCTGAAGGTGGGACCTGTCCTTCATTCAGAGTTTTGACGATCTTTTCAACCTGTTCAGTGGTTCCGTTCTGCAAGCATGATCAACCATGTCAATAACTAGCTAACAAGCAATCACTAGATATAAATGCCATTTGAATGAGAAATTTGGCAAAGCAACAGGCTCTTTCGCTTCCAACCAATTTGCAAAAGAAACCTCCAATCCTCAAATCCCTCTCATCAAAATAGCATCTAAAGTTTACGGACCTCCATCACAGAAACATCAAGCTTCAAGCGCTTCAATAAGCATTGCATGATCTTATAACGATCACACCACAAACATACAGTTTGGGGGCTAATTTGTGTGGCAGATGAATGGATCTCCTGAAGTTAGCAGATCGAACATCTAGGCTGCTACTGACAACAACGTGCATCACAAAACTCTACCTGAGAGGGGGGTTTTACGATTTGTTCTGCGCTGGAAGCACAGGAGGCGCGGGTTTGGAAGCATCGAGACGCAGACGCTTCCAGCTAGGTCCAAACATACGAAGACCATCAACATCACCCTATCTGATTCCGTACGAGGATGACCAAATCAATCGTATTCCTAGCCGGATCTTAAAAGACATCACCCGGGGCAACCCATCCAGCCTTCCAACCTAGAGCAAAAGCACTCTTACGGCGATCTAAATCGAGATCGACACAATTCGCTAGCAATTTCCGCCCTTCTAACCCCAACAATCGCTAGCTTAACCGCAAACAAAACACAAGGGAACAGGGGGGGAAATCCCGTCCGATCCACGCCGAGAAAAGCAGGCGAATCAAAGGAGGGAAGAGAAATTACGCATTTCCAGTTGCCACCGACGAAGAACTTGCGGCCCATCTCCGCGAGCTAGATCGGGTTCGGATGGAAGGGAGACGGGAAGGGAAGGGGAGGGGCAGCTTCTACGCTTCTTGTGGAGGAAGACAAGGAGGGACAGGATAATATAGGTGGGCAGAGACTTGGGATCACATGAGGACGGCCGGCCAGGACTCACAATGACATGTGGACCCCACTGCCACCATCGAATTTTCTGGGGGGTTTTGGCTTAAAAAATGTATCCGTATGGCCAAAAGCTAAAATAGCTATGTGTACCAAGGAAGCTTACTCGAATCTTTGCCTCGATGGTCCATATGATTGCTCTCCCAAGCTGACGTTGCAATTCTCCTAAATATAGCTAGAAGTATCCCAATTCGCCACCATCTTTTTTAAAAAAATGGCAAATATATCTGGAAAGTCTTCTGGTTCTATCAATTTTGAATAAACTAAGCTGGTGGCATATTGCACCGCTAAAACATAAGAGGTCAACCAGAAAAGAAATGTCAAGTTCATTTCCTTTCGTGTACTGCGTCCGTGAACGAATTCAAGCGGTGGCTTAGAGCTAGGATGGACACAGGGGACCCGGCTGCAGAGGATCCCACAGCGGCAGGTGATATATTGTGGGCACCTGGCGCAGCGGCGCGGAACAGGGGGCGGCGAAGCAGCGGCGGATCGCACGCCTGCGGCTGCTGCTGGATTTTGATGCGCATCTCCACCTCGGCGATTCCACTGTCCGGCTCTTTTCTGCCCTTTGCAGCCTTTTCGTCTGAGCTCGCTCGTCGCGAATGGGCCAAGGATTCGGCCCATTTAGAACTATAACCCGAGTAAAATTGAGCGAGCTTACAGCGAATGCCAAGGCTGCAAATGAAAATATCAGACAAGATAAAAAAAAGTTTCTTAAAAAAAAGACAAGTCTCTATACTATATACTATAAGGATCCAGTAGAATTGAAAACGCTTTTCACCCAAAAAAAATCCTACTCACCCCTCACGAATGACCCACATGTCAGGTTCAACGGTGGAAACGACGTGGAAAGTTTCTAAAAAACGATGTTTCTAGAGAGTTTTTGCCGTTTTAGACATACTATAAGGATCCAGTAGAATTGAAAACGCTTCTCACCCCAAAAAATCCTACTCACCCCTCACGAATGACCCTCGTTACTCGCCGCCGTCGTCGGGGCACTCGGTGTCCGTGCTGCCGTACAACAGGGCCAACGTGCAGTTCAGCACCGTGTACCACTGCGTGGGCAAGGCCGACGGCGCCGAGTACGCCTGCAAGTCCATCCCCAAGCGCAAGCTCCTGTGCCGGGAGGACTACAAGGACGTCTACCGGTGCTAAAGGTGAGGGCACTAGCCAAAATTATTTGCATATTTGCGTGTTGCGGGATTCGAACTCAAGACCTCTTGGCTCGCGCGCGTGCACCCACCTAACCATCTCACCTACACAGCGCATGTGATAGGATTAAAGATGCGCTCCTTTTAAAGTAGCATGTGACACCTACATTAGCACCGGATCGTATTTACGAACCGGTGCTAAAGGGCCTTTAGCACCGGGTCGTAATACCACCCGGTGCTAATGGAGGGGGACCCTTTAGCACCGGGTTGTAACACCAACCGGTGCTAAAGGGGACTTTTAGCACCGGTTGGTGTTACAACCCGGTGCTAAAGGGTTCCCGAGGGCGCCCCAATTTCGCACCCGGTGCTAACGTTATATTAGCACTGGATGTTAAGTGCACCGAGGCATATAAGGGGTGCGAACGTGAGTTATTCTTGCAGTGTGCACCCCTCTCCGAGCACCCCCAACGTCGTCCGCTTTTGGTCTCTCCATGTTCGATCTACAAACCCGGTATGCAAATTTCTTCGCTTTTATGTGAGCCGGAGGTAGATATGGCGAGCGGTGGACGAGGAAGGGTACGTGCTTCATGAATTCTGAATTGCTCGTGTATCTATGTTTAGTATGCAACTCTAGATCGATAGACAAACATGTATACTGGGTACACACATATTTTATAGGGTCTCAATCATTGATGACGCATGGTGACGTATTTAACTGGATGCATGCAAGTGGCATCCATGATATATTCTCTAGGGGCTTAATCATTGATGGTGCAAGTAATAGATAAACTCATGCATGATGATGCACTTAATTTAAAATTACTAACATATATGATAATGTAAATATGTCTATATTATAGAGGACGGAAGTTATTTTCATCACAACTTTAGGTGAAAGCTAGCGGTTGAAAGGAGAGTGAGCCTTTCACGATTAGAATCTCCTCTGGATTAGTGTTCACGAGTTACACTGGTAAATAATTTTTGATAATCATCACTACTTTTTTTCTTTTTGGAACTAAGTTTCTCGGAACTCTCGAGTGAGAAGATTTTTTTCTTCCCAATAATATTATACATCTGGACTTGGTTCTTTTGAAAATACTTCTCACCAAAATAATTCCTACCCGCCCCTCACAGAGGACCCACATGTCAGATCTAACGGTTGAAAAGACGTGGAAAGTTTTCACAAATAAGAAGAAAAAAATGATGTTTCTAGAGAGTTTCTGTCGTTTTGACATTACTTTTCTCACCTAGAATTTCTTTACTCACGCCACGCACCCACCAACCAAATAGTCTAAAATAACAATCATAATAAAGATAGCACGCACGTGTCACGCGAACGCGCAGGATATTTGCTATACCGTAAAGATCGGACATGTCCTTGGGCTGGACCACTCGTATGGGCCCAACCCGGAGGTTCAGTCTCAACTCGCTCTATCACACCTATCCGTCGTGTACTCGAACCTTCGAGCTGGATGTACCGGCCCAACTCGGGGTTACCCAACTCGGGGTTCGGTCTCAACTTGCTCTACCATCAGGACTCTGTCTACCAAATTATTTAGATACTCTGTTTTGAAAATTTTCTAATGTAAGAAATTGAAATTTAATCCAATTTTTCAAAAAATAAAACTCTTGTTTACTACGTTTTTTAATACACGCGCATGCCGCGCGTGCACTCTACTAGTTTCTTAAAAGGACACAACTATTTCTTGAAAAACATAACTATTTCGTGAAAACACAAGTATTTACTGAAAACATGTATTTCTCAAATAACACAGAAATAAAAGGAATTCTATAACCAAGGAAATTATAAACTCATTCTATGGGAACCCTCTCAAATCCAAATACAAAGGCACATGGTGGGCTCGAAGATGATACAAAATGCTGTTACACTAGTCATAATGGCCACATGCATGTTACTCTCATTTTCTATCTCAAGATGAGATGCACCATATTCCTGGCCATAAGGCGCCACATATAGTGCATAAAGGAAGACAAAAGATGCTATTGGTTGTAGGTTCAGTGACAATTCAATAAATGTAACATGTATAGCATATAGAAGGACAAGAGGTAAATTCTGGAACAAACCCATCGTAGGGAAAACCTTGCAGCGCCGCCTGCTTTTGCCCAGCATGAACCAATTCTGAAGTGAGAGCGAAGGTATTACACATCACCCCCCTCCCCCCCCCCCTCCCCCCCCCCCCCTCCCCCCCCCCCCCCCAAACATGAGGGCATGTCATGTCCAACATTTGCAGGTAAAGAACAAGAAATATAAACTTAACCAAGATGAACTGACCCAAGTACTCTTGCTTTCACATATACGCGTTGTTTAATGTCCAACCAGGTTATACCAATGTTACCTTCTAGTGCTAAAAGCAATCCAAGAACATCCAATAGCAAGACACACAAATACAGACATAATGAAAATAGCAGATATATAATGAAAATATTTCTTAAAAAAGACAAACATTTCTTGAAAAATCATGGTATAATGAAAATGTTTCTTGAAATCGTTGTTAGATGCGCTTCTTTTTAATGGTCTCTCTCTCCTTACGACAGCAAGAGAAAGACACATGGCATGAGGGATCACCTTCTCGGAGTATAGCACACGAGAGAGCAACCAAAGTTAATGGTTGCACAATCAAAGGAGAAGGGTAAATTGAACCCAAAAATTTGATCAGTGATCAAATGGCAAAAATGGATTGCTTTAGGCGGTAAAATGGACTCTTTTCTTACTTCAATGCTCTTATTAATTCCATTTCCATGTAAACCTTACTAATATGAGCTAATATGAGAATGTTTGCAGCCATGTTAAGGTAAAGGTGAGGGCAACTCAAATAATGAGTACAAAGGAATACTTTACTAGCTCTCCCAACGTGGATCATTAAAAATTGAACTGCAATGCACATATTCAGTAACCATCTATAGTAAAAACAATACGGGATTATTGGAAGACAAATCGTATAGAGGCAAGAAAAAATAGAGCATGCTTCCAGGTTATTACGTCATTATTTTGGTATGTTTTTTTGCCTTGGCCCTAACATTAACCCCACATATCAATGTGTTTCATTTTGCGCTTCCAAATACCGAGAAAATCAGCTTAACAGACACTTTTATATGAGGTCAAGAAGTGACGGTGTTAGAGTCTAAACAAAGCCAAAGGAAGCCAGAGAGGCAGGCTCAATAGATGCGTTTGTTGGTGTTCGCACCCAAAATTGGCAGTTGCCTATCCGGTCTGACCGGTTTCTCCTGTGTTGGAGTAGGTTTAGGACTTTAGAGTTTTATCCCGTATTGTAAACCGACCTAAAGGGGTACGACTTCCCCACCCTATAAATATAAAGGGTCATGGCCGATTGAGAACATCACCAATCGAATCTATCAAATCTACCTTTTATCGTTTTGTCTTTACTTTTATCTTTTTATGTTCCGCATTACTTTTATCTCTTTACCCAACTTTTCCAATCTATTATCATGCTGTTCTTCCTTCGCCTCTATGTCGATTGAAGGCGTTCTAGGTGCCCTGCCGATCCTAGAACAACCCAAGGCGCGCCTGTCCTGACGGGGTCCCTCCCGGACGGGCGTTCGTTGGTCTCTCGCCGGGCACCGTCGGCGAAACCGGTCTGACCGGTTATCAAAACCGGTCTGACCGCTTTACGCGGAAGGGCAGCAAGGAGCTACTCCGCGTGCTTGTTGTTGGCGCGGTTTCGTGTCAACATATTTTGGCGACTCCGCTGGGGACGAAATCTCTGGTTATCATGGCTGATTTATCAAGTGATTTGATGGCGTGTAAAGAGATGATTGAAGAATATTATCAAGAATATGACAGAGCAATTGTTGACACCAAAAATTGGCACCAGGAAGAGGCTGACATGTGGGCCGGAGTCGTCGAGGAGGTATCATTCGGCAAAGGAGTTTTTCCCCAGAGGTATTCGGCAAAGACGTTCTGCGGTCGGGAACGCGTCGCCATTCGGCTAAGGGGTTTTCTCTGAAGCATTCGGCAGAGATACTCTGCGGTCGAGAATGCGTCATCATTCGGCAAAAGCATTGTTCCGCAGGCGAAGAGTGGTAGCATTCGGGAAGACATAATGACGTGGATCAATATAAGGAAAAGGCCGGTTCGAACAAGGAATGCAATATGGGCACGAAGATCCGTCATTTATTTTTAGATACAAGTGTTGTAGTCGTGTCCGACTAGGAGTTGTATCAAGACCTGGGTATAAATATAAACCCATGGCAATTGTAAACAAAACAATCAATCACACAACAAACCGGCCCCGTGCCAATATCGAGTCCTTTAGTCGAGTCGTCGAGTTCTTCGAGAGGAGTCATCGATCCGTCGACCTCCGTAAGTACCGACAACCTTGTATCATGCTTAGTATCATGCGGTGGATTTAAGCTTTGATGCAAGTAGTCTTGTTACCATGCTTAGTATCATCCGGTGGATTTAAGTTGTGGTTTCAAGAAGGTTCCTCTGTTAGGTCATGAGCCATGCGGTGGGCTAAGATCTAGTATGGACCAAGTTATCGGCTCTGTTAGATTTCGGCAAGATCTAATAGATTCATTAAGTTACCCCGTGTTGCTTCGTTTTTACTATGTGCTTAATTCATGCAACACACCTTTGCCCAATCTAGATCGGCTAGAATCGGCTTTGCTTACGGTGCAACGATCTATCCCCTCACAGCCGAATCCGAAACCGATCTAGGTTGCCACGTGTCGCGGGTTCGAGTTTGTCGGCATCGTGTAGATCTTGACAGAACCGGGTATCATGCGGTAGATGCAGGTTTTTGGGTTGTCTTAGAGCTAATCATCCGGTGGATTAGAATTCGATTCGATCTGATAGATTTACCTTTACCGATTGGGCTTGTTCCTTCGCCATGGACCCCGATTCGGCTAAGTAGCCGTATTCGGCAGTGTTCTCACGAGTGAACGTGTGTTCCTGGGTTTGCATTGGACAATGAATGCTTTTAGCCTTTCACGATTAGATTGTATCATGCGGTGGATTGATCTAATCTGATTGGTGGTGTGGTCACAAACGAGTTGTATCATGCGGTGGATTAATTCGTTCGTTGCCATGCTTGACGGGTGCTGCTTTCGGCCTATGCATTCTTGTTTTCAATGTAAATTCGTGACTGTGTTGTGGGTTCGTAACTAAACATTAAGTGCTTTTAGCTTTTCACGGTTAGATTGTATCATGCGGTGGATTGGTCTAACCTGATTAGTGGCGTGGTCTTAAACAAGTCGTATCATGCGGTGGATTAACTTGTTTGTTATCATGCTTGACGGGTGCTGCTTTCGGCCTATGCATTCTTTGTTTATTGCGAATTTATGATCATGTTTCACCCTTTTATTTATCTATCATGCTCTGTTTCTCGTTAATCGGCTATGAGTATGTGTTACAATGTTCATTCGTTTGAAAGCCGATCTTTCGTCATGCTTACGTCACGCATTCGGCAGTACGTTCCTTGCGTGCCTTGCCGATTGCCGAATGAGGTTTTAACTGCCGACAGATAGCTTCCCTGTAGCTATATGTCGTTCGAAATTGGCTCCATAGCCGCAAATATGGAACTGTCTGGTCTCACCCGGCACGTTCCAGGTTTTGATCTAAACATTTTTGTCCCTTTGTTAGTTTTCAGGCAAACTGACTGGCACGCTTCCGGATTCAAAAACCCGAGCCACGTGTGAAGCCAGCTAATTCGGCTTGCTGTGTGCTTGGCGTGAGGTGCGGATTTTACGTCAACACACTTTTTGGCACGCCCGGTGGGACACACACAAGTTTTCAAGATGCCTGATTTGAGCGACATCATGGATGTCACTTTGGAAGAGTTGTCTGAAGAACATCAACAGATGGTAAAGGCTGCTGCTGGCCAATTCATTAACAAATGTTTACTGTCTTTCGCCAAGAACAGGAGTGGTGCACCGTTTCTCAAATCCGACTTGCCAAGAGTTCTCCTTCCTGGGCAATCTGATTTTACTGAAGAAGAGGAAAGGGAGAGATTCTCGGGTTTGTTATACAAAGCTTTGGGGGAAGCAATGACCAATCACAATGCTGCGTTCTTGAACAGCTTTCGGCATATAATGGTAAGCATTTTTGGTCAGCATGTGGATAAACCCTTCGAGCAGATACATGGGCAATTGGGTGGTCCGACATACTTCAATGTTCAAGCACCAGTTCAGAAACCACATGGTAAAGGAAATGCTGATGAAACTGGAGGTTCTGGTGCTAAAGATACAAATGGACAACCGATTCGGCAAGATCCTCAGCCTGCACTGCCGAAAAATCGCACATACGGTGATATGGCATTCGGCACCACAGGGAATCCACCTGCTTCTGCTTACAAGATATCTCCCTTGAATAATAGGCTGCAAAGGGACATGTATGGGAACGGATATTCAGAGTTTATGGATTACAATGCTATCGACGCCCTCCCGAATCCTGGGTATGTTGGTACTGCAGGTATGCTTGCTGGGAGATCAGGGAATCAAGATACCAGTATTGACCTCATGGTGCAAAAAATGACCGATGTATTGCAAAATCAATTCGGTCTGAAGCCTAAAAATCAGGGATACATGTACTCGTCTCCTTTCCCTGAATGGTACCAAAGGGTATCATTGCCGAATAGAGTCAAGGTTCCTACAGAGTTTACTAAATTCTCAGGACAAGATGATACTAGCACTGTGGAACATATAGCTCGATATCTGATGCAGCTTGGAGAGGCTTCGGCAGATGAAGCTTTCAGAATCAGATACTTTCCTTTGTCACTGACGGGTCCAGCTTTTACATGGTTTGCTTCCTTGCCTGCTCAGTCGATTTGTACCTAGAAAGACCTGGAACAGAAATTCCATGCTCATTACTACATTGGCAGTACCGAGAAAAAGTTGGTTGATTTGACCAGCTTAAGGCAGAGGAATAATGAAACACCTACAGAGTTCCTCAGGAGATTTAGGGAAACAAAGAGTATGTGCTTTTCTCTAAACATACCTGATGATCAACTGGCTGGTATGGCTGTAGCTGGCATGTTGCCTGCCATTCGGGAGAAGCTATTCGGAATGGAGTTTGATGATCTGGGCCAGTTGTCGCACAGATTGGCCTTGATGAGTAACCAGGCATATGGTTTCAAGAAAGATGTCAGATTTGCTAAAAATAATGATGTAGCTGACATCTATAACCAATTCCTTGAAAGGGCAGATCAAGAAGATGAGTATGAAGATAGCGAGGAGATAGCCGCAGCAGAGATAGTGTGGAGCAAAGAACCAGTTACAATGACTCAAAGATGGATCAAACAGATGAAGGGAACATATGATTTTGATGTGACTAAGGCAGACAAATTGTTTGAGTTCCTGGTGAAAGAAGGCCGAATCAAATTGCCAGAGGGGCATTCTATGCTTCGGCCCGATGGAGTGAAAGATAAGAGGTACTGTGGGTTTCATGATAGAAATTCTCATTCCATTAATGAATGCAGAGTCTTTAGGATGAAGATTCAGAAAGCTATCCAGGAAGGACATCTGAAATTCGACAACAAGATGAAACTGGACAGTAACCCTTTCCCTCAGAATATGATCGAGTTCTCGGTTAATATGGTGAATGCTGTTCCATTTGGAGAAAAGGGAAGATTGAAGATTTTAACCTCAAAAAAGGCAAGACAAGATGGTTCAGTTGATCCCACTCGGCAGATCACAATTGAACAGATTCGGCAGAAAGATCTTCGGTTCCCGAATAGCCGATTTGAAGTGGGAGAATCCTTTAAACCTAGAGTTACTACACGTATTCTCCTCAACAAATGGCAGCGTCAGCAAGAAAAAGAGCGTTTTCGAAGGCGTGAATACGAGGAGGAGAAAAGAAGGCGTGAAGAAGAAAGGTTTGATGAAGAACAAGAAGAATATGTCCGAGAACAGGAACGTGCGCATTGGGGGTGTGCATTCTTCAGACATTGTTGGAACGAGGGTTTAAAGCTGCCTACGAGGAATAACTGTCCTGAGTGCAATAATGGGTATGTCGAACATAGGCAAAATGTTGCCAATCGCCGATCTGTCCATGAAAGAATTGGTAGGATGCATCCTAGTGATGATCGGCGTTTTGATGATCAACCAAGAAAGAGACATGCTGATTACAGATGGGTTGATCATGAGGAAGAAGATCGTGAGTATGTTTGGCAGAAAGGACAGTGGTGTCCACCTGGTTTAAGAAGGAGTCAGAAGAGAAGAGTCCAACGCCTGAGGAATCAAGAATTAAAGCAAGCAAAGGTCAAGGTGAAATCAATATGGCTCCCAAAAGACAGGCCTGACGAACATAGTCATTCGGCTCCTACATGTATGGTATGTTTTCTGCCGAATGAATTCATGGCTCCAGCTAACCAAATTGTACAGGAAGAATTATTGCCCGATATAGATGATGCCGAACAATTTGGGTTAATGGCACAATTGATGTTGAACAAACAAGCTGTTTTTGATAAGCCAACCCAGAATCGGCACATGAAGCCACTGTACTTGAAGGGATATGTTAATGGCGAACCATTGACCAAGATGTTTGTCGATGGAGGAGCTGCTGTCAATGTAATGCCATACACCACATTCAGGAAGCTTGGTATGGGCCCTAGAGATTTGACACCAACGAGCATAATTTTGAATGATTTTGCTGGAAATCCTTCGGACACCAAGGGATGCGTGCACGTTGATCTGATGATTGGGTCCAAGACTCTGCTTACGACTTTCTTTGTCATTGAGGGCAAAGGGGCATATAGCTTGCTGCTTGGAAGAGATTGGATTCATGCAAATTGTTGTATTCCATCTACTATGCATCAACAGCTTATTCAGTGGATAGATGATGAGGTGGAGATTGTCCAAGCAGATGATTCAATAAGCGTGGCAAATATGGAACCAGCTTTCTGGGAATATCAAGGCATAGATTGTTTCTCAGGCAAAGACTGGGGAGAAGGTCCTGTAGTACCAGCCAGCAGTGATCAACAGCCGATCGAAGCAGTCGGCTCTCATAGTAATTTTTGATGGAAAATCCAATTGATGGAACTGGTGGAAAATTAGGACGTGGATTTGTGTCGGCCGATAAATTAGAAGAAGTGGACATTGGAGATGGTGACAAGCCAAGGCCGACATTTATCAGTGCTAATTTGGATTCGGTTTTCAAAGAAAAGTTGGTGACATTGTTAAAAGAATACAAGGACTGCTTTGCTTGGGATTATTCGGAGATGCCCGGTCTAGATCGTTCTATTGTTGAGCATCGGTTGCCAATCAAACCTGGTTACAGGCCTTACAAGCAACCACCCCGAAAAATCTACAAGGAAGAAGTGTTGGCCGACGTGAAAAAGGAGATTGAAAGGTTACTAGATGCAAATTTCATTCGGCCATGTAAATATGCGGATTGGATCTCTAATATTGTTCCTGTCTATAAGAAAAATGGAAAGATGAGGGTTTGCATAGATTTTAGAGATCTAAACAAGGCTACACCCATGGATGGATATCCAATGCCTATTGCTGATTCATTGGTTGATGCTGCTGCTGGATACAAAGTGCTCAGTTTCATGGATGGTAACGCAGGATACAATCAGATTTATATGGCATTGGAAGATATAGTAAAGACAGCTTTCAGGTGTCCTGGACACATAGGGTTGTTTGAGTGGGTTGTCATGACCTTTGGATTAAAAAATGCCGGTGCAACTTATCAAAGGGCTATGAATTATATTTTTCATGAGTTGATCGGCAAGATTGTGGAAATATATATTGATGATGTGGTGATCAAGTCATTGGATCATGAGTCTCATTTGGCCGACATAAGGAAAACTCTAGAATGCACCAGGAAACATGGGCTTAAGATGAACCCGAACAAGTGTGCTTTTGGAGTTTCGGCTGGAGAGTTTCTGGGATTTTTGATACATGAAGGAGGAATAGGAGTTGGTAAGAAAAGCATGAAGGCAATTGATGAAATTGTTCCTCCAACTAATCTTAAAGAGCTACAATCACTGCTGGGCAAGATAAATTTTGTGAGAAGGTTCATATCAAATTTGTCACAAAAGGTGTTACCCTTTTCCTCACTGTTGAAAATAAAAAAGGATCAAAAGTTTGTATGGGGTGACGAACAACAGAAGGCTTTTGATGAAATAAAGGAGTACATGAAGAAGCCACCAGTATTGGTACCTCCACAATTGAACAAGCCTTTCAAGTTGTACGTGGCGGCCGATGCCCAAACTATTGGATCGGCCCTCATTCAAGAATTTGAAGGGAAGGAAAGAGTAGTTGCATACCTTAGCCGAAAGTTACTAGATCCAGAGACAAGGTATTCGGCTATAGAGAAGCTTTGCTTATGTGTCTACTACTCCTGTACAAAATTTCGGCACTATTTACTACATGCCGAATGCATTGTGTATTCAAAGTTTGATGTGATAAAACACATGTTGTCTATGCCAATTTTGAACGGAAGGATTGGCAAATGGATTTTAGCTTTGTCTGAATTTGAGTTAAGATTTGAATCGGCAAAGGCTGTTAAGGGACAGATTATTGCCGACTTCATTACTGAACATCATGATACATCAATAAATTTGCTTAACATTGTTCCTTGGGTGTTATTCTTCGATGGATCTTCATGCAACAAAGGTGGTGGAGCAGGTATCTTATTAATTTCACCCAAAGGAGAAACATTTGAGTTTGCTGTTCCCATTCAATTTGCTGTTACTAACAATCAAGCTGAGTATGAGGCATTGCTCAAAGGGCTCCAATATTTGAAAGAGGCAAAGGCCATTGCGGTTGAAATTTTTGGAGATTCAGAATTGGTCATAAAACAATTGAATGGTGAATATGAGTGCAAAAGTGATACCTTGAGGAATTACTATGAAGAATGCAAAGAAATATTGAAGAGCTTTCGGTCAGTAATTCTACAACACATTCCTAGAGGGGATAATGGAGAGGCAAATAGATTGGCCCAAAGTGCATCAGGTTATAAAGAGCTTCGAGAAATTTTTGCTAATGATGTATATGCATTCGGGAATAATCTGGCAGAGGATGATTGGAGAAAAGAGATTGCCGATTATCTGGAGAATCCATCCCGAAAGGTTTCTAGAAAGCTCAGGTATAAAGCTTTAAAGTTTGTTCTTCTTGATGATAATTTGTATTATAAATCCCTGGATGGAGTGCTGTTACATTGCTTAGATCATGAGGAAGCAAAAAGGCTGATGAGTGAAGTACATGATGGGTTGTGTGGAGCACATCAATCGGCCTACCGAATGAAGTGGGTTATTAGAAGAACTGGATATTACTGGCCGACAATGCTGGAAGATTGTTTTGAATATTATAAGGGATGTCAAGACTGTCAAAGATTTGGAAATATTCAGAGAGTTCCAGCATCGGCTTTGAATCCCATTATCAAGCCATGGCCATTCAGAGGATGGGGAATAGATTTGATTGGCCAAATAAACCCTCCATCTAGCAAGGGGCATAAGTTTGTGCTTTTGGCAACTGATTATTTTACCAAGTGGGTTGAGGCAATTCCATTAAAGAAGGTGACGTCGGAGAATATGGTTGAATTTGTTAAAGAACATATCATTTACAGATTTGGGATTCCTCAAACAATCACCACAGATCAAGGGGCTCAATTTACATCTGCAGAGTTCAAAGATTTTGCTGAAAGTATGGGCATCAAATTGTTGAATTCTTCTCCTTATTATGCCCAAGCTAATGGTCAGGCAGAGGCTTCTAACAAGATTATGATCAAAGTCATACAGAAGAAAATTGATCAGAAGCCAAGAAAGTGGCATTCGGTACTCAATGAGGCTTTATGGGCTTACCGAATGGCTCCACATGGGGCTACACAGACGTCTCCTTATGAGTTGGTGTATGGGCATCATGCTATCTTGCCGTGGGAAATACAATTAGACTCAAGGAGAATAAAGTTGCAAAAAGATTTGAGTTCTAAAGATTATAATAATTTAATGATGGACGAATTAGAAGATTTGCATATGATTCGTCTCAGGGCCTTGGAGAATATTGAGAAGAATAAAATACGAGTTGCTAAGTATTACAACAAGAAGGTGAAGGTTAAGCAATTTACAGAAGGTGATCTAGTTTGGAAAGCAATATTGCCGATTGGAACCAAATATGCAGCATTCGGCAAATGGTCTCCAAATTGGGAAGGTCCTTTCAGAGTGGTTAGATGCGTGCCTGGAAATGCATATATTTTGAAGACATTATTGGGAGAAGAATTTGCTTCTGCTATAAATGGAAGATATTTGAAGAGATATTATCCCAGTATTGAAATCGATCGATGATTGATATATCAAATTGCCGAACAGCCGATATTCGGGAAGAAATCGCCTTCAGAACAAATGTTGACAGAAAAGGAAAATGGCCAGTACTGAATGTATTGCCCTTAGCACAAAATATATTACATCAGATGTTCATGCAAGATCACAAAAGATAAGTTTTATTGCCGAAATTCCATAAATCCCTAGTACAAACTAATGGAATAGCTTGTTCAAAACGGACTGAGGATGAATGGAATCGGCAATGACGGCGCCATGAGCATCAAGGCGATCTATGGAGGCCTCGATGTCGTCGATCTCCTCCGGGTTACCATTAGCGAAGCCGGTCGGTAGCCTGGAGTAGTCGGTATTGGTGTGCGTCGACATGGCAACTAGGCCTGCGGCAGTGCCCAGACGGATGCCGTGCGAGGCCACCTCATCGACGCGGCCCGCCACCGCACCGAGGCGAGCTTCTGGTGTGTCCCCAGGAGCATTCACCTTGTTCGCCAGCTCATCCACCAGCGCCTTCAGTCGATCGAGTTCAGCATCACGCGCTGCAATTTTACAAAAGGGGCAGCAGAATAATATCAGTTGGGGGACAAGATTGAGATTGAGCAGATTGCAGGACTCACCATCAATGACTTCGAGCAGCTGCTTGCACTCGTGCTGCCATTCGAGGTCAGCAATCCCAGCTTGCTTGGAGATAGCCTCCAGTTCGCGACGAGAGTCGTCGCGCTCCGCCTTGAATCGGCGAGCATCGCCGTCCGTGTAGCGGTAGTCGTCTGATTCAAGAGATCGATTGGACGAACTCGAAGATGCCGCAGGAGCAGCGGCTGGAGCTGCAACTGGCGCACCAACGCCGGCAATCCATTGGATTACCCTGAAGGAACAAAGAGATCCGTCAAGAAAGAGGGAGGAAATCTCGAGAAGAACAGAAAGAAGCAAGCAGCTAATCACCTGCGGCGAGCGCCGGCACGACTTCCTTCGGCCTCATCGGCGGCCGGGCGCCTCCTGTTGTTGTCGGCCATTGGAAGTTCCTCGGAATTACTGTGGATGGGGAAAAGAATGGCTTGGGCCGGCAAGAACTTGGAAGACGAAGAACTTGGTGAAGAAACTGTGGGCTGCCTGGATGTTTATTTATAGAACCCGCAGAGGAAATCGTGGCCAAAGATCGTGGCACATATTCCAAAGAGTTCGGAAGGTGGAAAGGATTTTCCAGCCGATCGGTTCTCATGTCGTTTGGGATTCTTATCGAGTCGTATTCGGCTTTGACTGGATGAGATTCGGCTATGTCATAGTTTAAGTGTTTTCGGGTCTAAGTGCTATTATGGCCAACTTTGCCGAATGAGTCATCCACAATGAAGAAAAACAGAGAAAGCAAAGATTGGTAAAACTACAAAGTTGGTAAGGCATTCGGCTAATTAAATATTCAATACAACTACACACCCAAGTACTTGGAGATTACATCTTTTGCATCAGATATCATTCTATTAATGGTCTCCAGAAGATTTTTGCCTGCTTCTTGAGATTTTGTCAGAGCAGAGAGCTTCGTTTTGAGCTGTTTATCTTCAGTTAGAATTGCCGATGCTTCCTTTCGTATCCTTTCTGTCAGATCAGGGAGTTCGGCTAGCTTCTTCTCGTCAGCTTCGATTTCGGCTGACAGGGCCCTCAGTTCGGCTTCTAGTTCAGCTTTTCTGGTCTTCTTCAGGTCAAGTGTTGACTGCAGTCTGGCTGACAATTCTTTGGTATTCTGAGCTTGAATATGCAGATCTTTCAAGGATTGCTTAGCTATGGCTCTTCTTTGCTCTAAAGCTGGTTGTAAAGATTGATCTTTCAGAGCCTGTGTGACTGCAGCAAATTGTTGATCTAATTTAGAGATTGGTTCCAAGGAAGCTTGAATGCCAATGGGAAGGTTGTGTTCAATGGGCTCGAGCATATCTCTCAGAAGATCAGCATCCTTGACTTGATCCTGGATGTCTTTATGCAGAAAGGAGAAGATTTCCTTTAATTTTGCCTGGATTTCTTCTGATAAAGCTTGATTAGAAGAAATTTCCTCTACTTGTTCGGCAATAAGATCATCCAGAGGAAATGAGTAGCTGGGTGATGAAGTTATTTTTTCCTGGAAAGAAATATTGCCGAATTATTGATGATCCATTGAATAAAAAACTGGGAAGACTGGGTAATTATTCCTACCTCATTCCTGATCTCTTGGATGGAAAGAGAGGGCAGTTCAAGCTCAGGCAAAGGTTCTTGTATGTCATGCTGAGGAGAGCTTGGAAGGTTCTTTGGTGAAGAGGAAGCTTCTGGCTGAGGTACATCAGGTAAAGCTGAGGCTGGTTCTTGATGAAATGAAGAGCTCTCCGAAATTGGATCCATTGAAGCTTGCTCTGTGACTGAAAGAAAGTTAGTGCCGATAAAAAGAGTTTTTAAAAGGACAAGATGATGAGAAATTTTACTAATCACTGAAGCATCGGCAGGTTCTGTGCTAATGGCCAATTGCTGTGATTTGGCCTGAAATCATAAAGGAGTAGAAAATGAGCAGAATGAAATTAGCATTTTTTACTCGAGGAAGAGGAAATTTGACCTGTGCAATTATTTTGCTGCTTGTTCTTTTCTTCTTTATAGATGAAGGGGCAGTTAGAAAAGAAATTTTTCTCTTGGCCGCAGGTGGTGCAGCAAGAGTTGGATCCAGGTTGGCAGGCCTAGACATTATTTGAGCCAAAGAGGGAGAATGATGCCCCAGAATAGATATTGGGCCTGCAGTGTTATATACAATTGCTCTGGCCAGAGGGGCAGGGACTATGTCCTGCAAGATGACAGAGTTAAAAGTCGATGAAAGAGGATGTCAGTGGAAAAACAAATGGATTATAAGCATGTTTACCTCTGAATTCGGCTGATAGTCAGGCATCAAATCAAGACAGAGAGGGTGGACTGGTACATTAAAGATGTGATCATGGACTTCTTGCCACCAAAGAATAAAAGAAGAATGAGCAAGTGCTGTTGGCACAAAAGGTTCAATCTGATAGATGGCTGCACAACACTTATAATCAAAAATTCTTCTTGTTTCTGTGGAGTCTTTGATGATCTGCCTAGGCTTGAGGAATTCATGAAAGAATAATCTTGGGGGCACTTGGCCACATCCTAATTGTCTGGCTACTATATTTGGCTGGTAATATTCATATGAACTTTGAACCAGCCTTCCTCCACAAAATTCGGCTGGTAAGATGCAAGGCCGAATAAAAG
Source organism: Echinochloa phyllopogon (assembly GCA_033239725.1). Taxonomy (NCBI): domain Eukaryota; kingdom Viridiplantae; phylum Streptophyta; class Magnoliopsida; order Poales; family Poaceae; genus Echinochloa; species Echinochloa phyllopogon. The sequence continues at coordinate 6,363,956 of BTCW01000014.1, read as the reverse complement.
TGTTAAAAATTGCTGTGGACTCTGCATCTATGCATCCAGTCTCGAAGCTGAATTCACAAGGGAAAGTGAGACTGTCATTGTCCAAGTATAGGAACCAGAGGGGATTGGCAAAGCCTTTGAAGAAAAGTTCAAACAGTTCTCCAATGCTTTTGTTGATAGCAATAGTGGAGGCTGCTTCCCCATAGGTTTGACAGCCTTTGGTGCTCTGGGCTTCTGTTTCCTGGTAATTGACCGAGGGGAAGTGTCGGTTGTTGAGGTCAATGGAGACAATTTGGTGCATGTACAATTGCAGCCACATCTGGACGAACCACCAGGGACCATTGACGCAAGAAATTTTCTTGTTGGTGTGCATCTGATAAATGGTTTGGTGGAGCATGTGATAGACACTTCCCAGGAGATATTTCCCGAGAGGGATAAGTGTGCCTGCAGCCAAATCTTCGGCCATTACTATGTGATTCAGAGTTGGCTCATTGGCTTTACCACAGAAAACAAATCTGCACAGCCACATATTCAGAAAGGCCCTGTATTCAACATCAGTCAGAGGACCATCATGCATATAAGTCTGGATGTATTTCTTATAGCCGACTCCAGTCTTCACCCCTGTCTGCTTGGAAGAACCTTTGTACCTGTATGGGTGTGTTGTCCCTGTAATGTTCAGGCCGGTTATCATGTAAACATCGGCCAGGGTTGGAGTCATTGGTCCATGACCAAAAAGAAAGGCATTCATGCCGTTGGACCAGAAGTGACAGGCTGCAATCAGGAGATTTTCATTCTTGGATGTTTCGGCTAGAGATAGCTCCAAGCAATGAGAAATACGAAGACTGTCCCAATTCCGCGTCTGAGGGCTTTTATCTTCAAGAATCCTTTTGTACCAGTTTCTCCAGCCAGCGATTGGGGGCAGATGCCAGTTTTTGAATGAATCCTGCCATTCGTGAGGTCCCGACAGTGAAGTTTTGAAAGGGATCCTTTGAGACTCGGCCGCAATAATTTCGGAGGGATCTGGATTCCCTGAAGGGCCGAGGAAGAAAGATGCGGATTGCTCCTCCGTAGGGGTCAGGATTTCAGTGGTCAGAGCCTATTGAGGACGGAAGAAGAGCGTTTCGGGGATTCAAAATGCAGCATGAAAAGAGTAATGCCGAATATGATTGAAGAAAACGGAACTTACTTGAAGAATTTGATCCTGGTTCGCCATTTGAAGATCAGAGCTTGAAAGATTCGATGAACTAGGGTTTGAGTTTGAGAACGCACTCTGAGGATTTGGGGAGCAGAAAACGGATGTCGAACGGGCTCAGCCTGGAAATGTTGGGGATTCCTGGTCAATTCCGAGATAAAAGTATCCTTTATCCCGAAATTGAAGGGGCATGTGTTGACACCAAAAATTGGCACCAGGAAGAGGCTGACATGTGGGCCGGAGTCGTCGAGGAGGTATCATTCGGCAAAGGAGTTTTTCCCCAGAGGTATTCGGCAAAGACGTTCTGCGGTCGGGAACGCGTCGCCATTCGGCTAAGGGGTTTTCTCTGAAGCATTCGGCAGAGATACTCTGCGGTCGAGAATGCGTCATCATTCGGCAAAAGCATTGTTCCGCAGGCGAAGAGTGGTAGCATTCGGGAAGACATAATGACGTGGATCAATATAAGGAAAAGGCCGGTTCGAACAAGGAATGCAATATGGGCACGAAGATCCGTCATTTATTTTTAGATACAAGTGTTGTAGTCGTGTCCGACTAGGAGTTGTATCAAGACCTGGGTATAAATATAAACCCATGGCAATTGTAAACAAAACAATCAATCACACAACAAACCGGCCCCGTGCCAATATCGAGTCCTTTAGTCGAGTCGTCGAGTTCTTCGAGAGGAGTCATCGATCCGTCGACCTCCGTAAGTACCGACAACCTTGTATCATGCTTAGTATCATGCGGTGGATTTAAGCTTTGATGCAAGTAGTCTTGTTACCATGCTTAGTATCATCCGGTGGATTTAAGTTGTGGTTTCAAGAAGGTTCCTCTGTTAGGTCATGAGCCATGCGGTGGGCTAAGATCTAGTATGGACCAAGTTATCGGCTCTGTTAGATTTCGGCAAGATCTAATAGATTCATTAAGTTACCCCGTGTTGCTTCGTTTTTACTATGTGCTTAATTCATGCAACACACCTTTGCCCAATCTAGATCGGCTAGAATCGGCTTTGCTTACGGTGCAACGATCTATCCCCTCACAGCCGAATCCGAAACCGATCTAGGTTGCCACGTGTCGCGGGTTCGAGTTTGTCGGCATCGTGTAGATCTTGACAGAACCGGGTATCATGCGGTAGATGCAGGTTTTTGGGTTGTCTTAGAGCTAATCATCCGGTGGATTAGAATTCGATTCGATCTGATAGATTTACCTTTACCGATTGGGCTTGTTCCTTCGCCATGGACCCCGATTCGGCTAAGTAGCCGTATTCGGCAGTGTTCTCACGAGTGAACGTGTGTTCCTGGGTTTGCATTGGACAATGAATGCTTTTAGCCTTTCACGATTAGATTGTATCATGCGGTGGATTGATCTAATCTGATTGGTGGTGTGGTCACAAACGAGTTGTATCATGCGGTGGATTAATTCGTTCGTTGCCATGCTTGACGGGTGCTGCTTTCGGCCTATGCATTCTTGTTTTCAATGTAAATTCGTGACTGTGTTGTGGGTTCGTAACTAAACATTAAGTGCTTTTAGCTTTTCACGGTTAGATTGTATCATGCGGTGGATTGGTCTAACCTGATTAGTGGCGTGGTCTTAAACAAGTCGTATCATGCGGTGGATTAACTTGTTTGTTATCATGCTTGACGGGTGCTGCTTTCGGCCTATGCATTCTTTGTTTATTGCGAATTTATGATCATGTTTCACCCTTTTATTTATCTATCATGCTCTGTTTCTCGTTAATCGGCTATGAGTATGTGTTACAATGTTCATTCGTTTGAAAGCCGATCTTTCGTCATGCTTACGTCACGCATTCGGCAGTACGTTCCTTGCGTGCCTTGCCGATTGCCGAATGAGGTTTTAACTGCCGACAGATAGCTTCCCTGTAGCTATATGTCGTTCGAAATTGGCTCCATAGCCGCAAATATGGAACTGTCTGGTCTCACCCGGCACGTTCCAGGTTTTGATCTAAACATTTTTGTCCCTTTGTTAGTTTTCAGGCAAACTGACTGGCACGCTTCCGGATTCAAAAACCCGAGCCACGTGTGAAGCCAGCTAATTCGGCTTGCTGTGTGCTTGGCGTGAGGTGCGGATTTTACGTCAACAGCAATTGAAAGGATATTCTTGTCTTGCTTCATTAAGACAGAACAAGGTGTCATCAAGATTAAAGAGTTTCAACCACCATCAAACATCGTCGTATTAAAGGAGATACAATCTTCCGGTACTATATCTACCCATCTATCCGCCTATGTTAAATTTTTGATTACTCAAGAGGATAAGGTAGATTCAATTCCTGTTGTTCAGAAGTCGGTTGTTAAAAAGCCGACTAATGATATTATTGATCCTTGCAACTTGCCAAATTGTGATGTTGTTGATCAAGAAACAAATCGGCCGTCTCTAGCCGAAATTGTTGATCCAAAATCCCCTAGCCAGAGCATAAAGGCTACATCTAGCATCTCGACGCTCGGGGGGCAACAGAACAAAGGCAAAGGTGATGGTTGCAACACAACCAGTCTGGCCGGTGCCCAGACCGGTCTGACCAGTTCTCAAACCGGTCTGACCACTTCACCTAGGGCTTCAAAAAATAAATCAAAACCAAAGATGGTTAAGCCAAAGAAGCCCGAGATTGGTGTTTGGAAAACCATTGAATCCAAAGGCCGTCATAAGCATCAAAGAGAAAAGCCGAAGTGTAACAAGAAACTTCCGGCTAAGTCTCAAAGACAAAATAATGTCAATGATGCTAGTCGGTCTAAAAATTCCAAATAATCAAAATCTTCTCCTAGAGAGAAGTTCCATAATCGGAATCGGCAATGGAATAATTCTCACAAATCAATGCCGTTTCCACCATATGGATCACCTACACCGATGCCATGGGAGTTTTGTTTTAATGTGCCTTATTTTTATTCTCCTTGGTATTATAATTCATATATGCCGTCTCCTCCTAGATATTTGTGTTCAGATTATATTACCTATAGGGAGCCGGTAATTAATGAGCCATCACCTATGCATAATGACCGTTTTGATCAAAAGAATCGGTCCACACAGAAAAATAAGCGTAAGGTGATTAAACAAGTCTATCGTGTCAAAAAAGATGGAAGAGTAAATAAAAATCCAGATTTGACACTAGACATAGAAAAGCCGTGTATTGGAAAATCATCGGCTAGTTATGTTGATCAAATTGTCTCCAATGATAAGCATGTCGCAAATAATATAGCTGAGCAACAATCATGCTCGGCTGGGGGGCAAGATGATCTCAAAGTTACTGGTTCTAAAGGAACCGGTCTAACCGGTGTTCCGACCGGTCTGACCGGTCATATCAAAAATTTTGGTAGAACTGCAAGCGTTACTCCAAAGAGTAAGGCGGTGAAGAAGAAACCAAGCTTTGCTGAATTGTTACATAAATATCAGAAGATAGCCGAGCAAAAGCAAAGTAATCGGTTAGAAGATCAAAGTTGGAATTTTTCATCATCAAAAGCGAAGAAGCATCAACGGTCATCTCATTATTCTTCAACATTTATTCCGTCGATGCATGTGCCATGGAATGCGTATCCAAGTATACCTTATTACAATTCATGGTTTTGGTATAATCCTTGGTATTCTTTTTACAATTATCAATATTATGCTTCTGATGTACCAAGGAACTATGATTGGTTGTCATGGCCATATCAAGATTTCAATTATTAGATGACCTGATCATTGAAGATTATTTTCTGGCATGCAAGCTTTGCCAGAAAACAGGGGGGCATATGTTCGCACCCAAAATTGGCAGTTGCCTATCCGGTCTGACCGGTTTCTCCTGTGTTGGAGTAGGTTTAGGACTTTAGAGTTTTATCCCGTATTGTAAACCGACCTAAAGGGGTATGACTTCCCCACCCTATAAATATAAAGGGTCATGGCCGATTGAGAACATCACCAATCGAATCTATCAAATCTACCTTTTATCGTTTTGTCTTTACTTTTATCTTTTTATGTTCTGCATTACTTTTATCTCTTTACCCAACTTTTCCAATCTATTATCATGCTGTTCTTCCTTCGTCTCTATGTCGATTGAAGGCGTTATAGGTGGCCTGCCGATCCTAGAACAACCCAAGGCGCGCCTGTCCTGACGGGGTCCCTCCCGGACGGGCGTTCGTTGGTCTCTCGCCGGGCACCGTCGGCGAAACCGGTCTGACCGGTTATCAAAACCGGTCTGACCGCTTTGCGCGGAAGGGCAGCAAGGAGCTACTCCGCGTGCTTGTTGTTGGCGCGGTTTCGTGTCAACAGTTGGTTTCACGTGTCTTCGCCGAATCAGAAGCTAGGGTTTTGTCCACGACTCCAATACGACCATAGAAGGAAAGCCCTGCTCAAAAGGACTATAAATACAATGGAGAATGAGATAAAAAAGAGGTCTGCTTTTCTTTACGCACCGTAAGAATCTGTACGCAAACGAACTCATAATATTCCCTTTGATTGAACAGAGAAGGCATAAATATCATGCTTACTAAAAATTAAAAACTAAAACCATCATCGTATGATGTTATAGAGGTAAGAGCAAAATATAGTCCCACTCAAATATTACCTTTGTGTCAAATGAGGCCAACAATGATATTAGAGCATATTATAGATATGCATAGACTTAGTGGTGATATTGTAGCAAATTATAGGGGGTGCGTAGACTTGAGTCATGGGGGTGCAGGCAGTCATATGAAATTATTAGTTCACATTTTTAATGTGGGTGCATATGCACCCCCAACATCTTACACAGCTTCGGCCTAGATTGGGTAGTCGAATAGTGATTACTTTGCCCATAGATCCTTGGTGACTCAACACACATGCGGGTATGCCTTTTGGAATGTTGTACCATTTTTTTGGCCCCATCCCGATTGAACAAGCTGTGGAGGAAAATATGATGGGTCGTGGGCGTGATGTTGTGGCAGCCGGAGGGTGACTCCGACTGACATAGAGGTGTGGCAAATATTTGAGTTTATTCGGCTGCACTTGATGGCTAAGGCGAAGGTCGAGGAGGCTTTAGCCCGTTCCTAAGACCTTTTTCAATATAAGATGAGAACGTTTAGATCCAAACTAAAGAAGACATGTCCATATTATTTTCCCAGTGAACGCGATCCAAATTAGTCTTGGGCCAGCCCATGGAGAAACAACTAAAACAGGCCTTGAGAAAAATTAATCCATTTAAGTCATTTATGAAAACCAACTGCGGACTAATTGTGTGGCTTTGATTCTGAGCTGTGAGCTGACTTTGATATATTTGGTTATTTTTTATACAAATCTAAATACCAGTGTCATATCTCAAGCTAAGACCAATATTACGTTGATACTTTAGATCTAAATATAATCATCTATATTTTAGATCTAAAATATCTTAGAGTTTTTACAATCATCTAAGAGCGACATCTTCATCCAATTTCAAGTAAGACGCGTCTTGAACAAGAGTTTTGGAATCACGTGAAACTGCAAAGAAGCACGCATTTTATCTTTTTATAAAAAAATATGTCCCCTCTATTTTTATAATTTCAAAATGCTTGATGACTCCACCTCGAAAAGCTCTTCGAGTGTTATTAGGGCAATACCGTTTCGTTCCAATTTGTGACGTGTGTACCAGAGCTACCCACATTATAATTTGGGAAAAGTCCATTTTACAACCCCCAACTATCACAAAAGTCCTATTTTCAACCTTGAACTACAAAACCGGATAACAAAGGCCATTCAACTGTCAAAACCGTACAAATTTAGCCCTTAGATTGGTTTTGAAGGTGGTTTTGTATTTTATAAAAGAAATAAAAATCCAATTAGATCTAAAAAAATCAAAACTAATTCATCTTAAATCAGAAAAATATGGAACTAGTATCAAAAAATTTCTAAAAATATAACCTATCTATTATTGCTCTATTTGAATCTTAATTATTCAAATATAATAGGCATAACTATAAGCAACCAAATACTATGAATATGAAAAAAATGGATCCGATTAACTGACAAATATAGTGACAATAGATATGTTACATTTTTAGAAAACTTGTGATACCAATTTTATATTTTTTACTTAAAATGAATTACTTATGAATTTTTTAGTTTAAATTTGAATATTTTTAATTTTTTAAAAAAAGGAAAATCACCTTCAAAACCACCAAAAGGGCTAAATTTGCATGGTTTTGACAGTTGGATGACCTTTGTTATCCGGTTTTATAGTTTAAGGTTGAAAATCGGACTTTTGTGATAGTTAAAGGTTGTAAAATGAACTTTTCCCTTATAATTTCACTCCTAGGGATTATTACGTGTTGTCCCAATCATACAACACGTGGTTTGCTTTTCCTCCGCGCGTACGCTGACCGACCAAGGAATTCTTTTCATGTAATTGAATATAATTTATAAGAACTGACTAATGGATGATCAACGCTGCCAGCACCATGATGACCGACTGGCTGACAGGAAATTAAAAGATGTGTTACTAAACCTTCCAGAAGGTTGAGTTGCAGTAGTGAGCACATCTCATCAGTCATCTCATCACTGATCACCAACTCTCTCTGCCATTGGCGCCTTCATCTTTACAGGTAGCGTTTGATATGATGGTCACATCCACCTTGTAATTTGATTGTTGTTTCTTCTAGAAATCGATAGCAATTGGTCTTAATAATTGATGATGCGCTACGCGTTCCTCGACGTCCTAACCTAACCAAGAAACTCAAAAGACGGCCAATCGAGCTGACGAGGCTGCTCTCTTGTCATAGTTTTGTTGGGCGCTTCTGGTACATATGTATTGTATGCAGAAAATGGGTTAGTAGCTAGCAGCTTTCGTCAACCTGAGGCCTGGCAAGACCGGCTAGCTAAGTACATGTGGATATATAGCTAATCTGCTAATGCCCCTAGTTATCACGTGAATAGCATAGCATGCTTTTTATACGTATTATTTAGTTCATTCATCATCAATCAAAATCTACTGGTATAGCATTTCATCTCCAGAATTCAATTGGTTTTTTGTTTGTTGGTTAATTGGACTCCTTCGTGGAAGTATTATCAATCCCGCTGCAAAATACATATACCCATTTCTTTCCCTTCTTTCCCCTGTCACGATTATGTCCGGCCGTGACCGGTTGTGGCTGACGTACTAGCTACCACAGAATTAAGATCGTCCGGTCATCCACAACCCACATGTTACTTCGGCCGACCATGGCCTGAAGAAGAAGAAGAAGAAGCTTCTCCATGCCGGACGAGTAGTCATCGTCCTTCGTGTGGGCTCGTGGCACGCCATGCGATCGATCAAGCTGGTTCTGATGAAACAGGCCTCTTCACGTCAGAGGCCTCCGTGCCCCAGTCACCGGCCGTTTCGTCAGCCGCTAGGCGAGTTTTCTTCGCACGAGCAAGGAAAGGTCCATGTCGGCCAACGAACCAAGGCTCCTCGCATTAGCTTGGTGACGATGGTGACAGATCCAAATCTACCCATCTTTCGTCTCACCAATCAACGTCTGGGTCATTCTTTTCTGCCATATATATATATATATATAACTGTCTGAACTCTCTACGATCGTTCAAGATCCCACAGCTATGACGAGGTTAGGTGCTGGTGGTGGTAGTGGGGTTGCATCCAGGAATTGGACGAGGAGGCAGCCAGATAAATACACTGAACTGAATTCGTTTCAACCTCTGAATTGAATAGAATTAATCCAGCTCATCCAGATTTATCCGTCAATGCTAGCGGACCTTGCTCTGAAAACCTCTTTTTCTACCGATAATGAAAGGCGGAAATCCTGCCAAATTTCTTCAAAAAGAAAAGAAGAAGATTACCTAGCAAAAATATGCTTAAACCGACTGATTGTCGTCTTCCTGCTGTAGCTTGCTGGATGGCCCGGGGACAGGACAACCCCTCCTGTTTCCTAGAAATAATTTGCTCGACGGCAAAGGAAATCATTGGCAGAACTAACAGTAGAACTCAATTACTAACTTCAAAACTCACCTAAGTTGGCTAACCTGCCCGTAAATAAAACAGTTCCAGGAATGCTGGCAAAGTAATTTCTTCCCAAAATTCAGCTGCCGCTACTAGTAAAAATAAAAAAACTCTGTGAAGCTTCTTGTCGTATCCTTTTTTTTTGTTAGTAACCCGCACGGCGCCAGCAGCCAGAGCGACACAGATCGCTGCCACTGGGGCCCACTCGACAGTCGGGGTCCACCTCCAGTGACCGCACACCAAACGAACCCCATCACGCAATAGGGTGTACTAGGAAGCAAACAGGAGGAGCGAAAAAAAGAAAAGGAAAGAAAAGGGAAGGCACCGGCCTGCCCTGCACGAATCCTCTCGCTCGAGAGGCTATTGGGCCAAGTCAGCGGCTAGGGTTGAGGATTTTCTCCCTCTCCGCGTTGTCGCCATCGAGGAGGGATCGCCGGAGGAGGAGTTGGAGCAGCGGACGGGCCTCCGCGCGGGATCTGCGCGCGGCGGATTGGCAACTCGATTCGGGAGTGGGGGTGGTTTTTGGTGGGCAGCGGCAGCGGACCTGGGGGGTTCTCGGTCGGCGGCTGATTCGGCGAGGCTGGGGCGCGGGGGCGGGCGATCGGGCCACTGGAGCTGCGCCCACTGGCTGCTGGCCATGGCCGGGATCGACGCCGGCGAGGGGGCGGCCGCCGCGCCGCCGCCGGAGATGTCGCCGGAGCAGCGTATCGAGCAGGTGCGTCGCGTCGCGTCTCGCTGCCCCCGCCTCCCCCCTCTTCCCTCCCTCTTCGTGATCCTATCCTCCCCATCCCCGACCCCGTGCGGCGGCGGTGGTGGCTTGCAGCGCGGTGTCGCTCTCTGTTTTCCGGACTCGTGATTGGTTGGAACTTGCTTTTCTGATAGTCGATTGGCTGGAACTGGCTCGGCCGGTGATTTGGGATATTAGCGGTCGATGGGCCGTGGGGCGGCCGATGCTGTCTGTTGGTGATGGTGGTGGTGCGATAATTGGTTTGGGGGTAGGTCCTGTTTTTTTAGGCTAGGTACGCTTATTGGGAAAATTTGAGATCGGACCTTTGAAGTCATTGTTTTTTGTACTGTGAAATGGCACACTCTGGTGTTATGTTTCCTTACTAGCACCTTTTTAAGAATGTGTCAATTTTAAATTTGGTTCCTAAGATAGTGACGAGGATTTCTGCAGAACTGGGTGGTGAAGAGAATTAGCTAGCTGTGTCTGGTTGCAGTGATATGAGGCTCACTTCATTGTAGACTTATATGATTCAGTAGGGCATTTAGTAATTTGCTAATTGTGTAGCATTGTCCTCTCCCTGCAGAAGCTCATTCTCTATGGAGTACCTGAGGAGCAACTGGAAGACCACCGAGAAGGATTACTCATGTACGTAGAGAAGCACAAGGAGCAGATCCCTGATATAGTGAGGCTCATCTTGTCAGCTGGCACTGATATTGTGGAGGCCCGGAATACCTCAAAGAAGGAAGCAAACAGCAGCAGCAGTGACGATGCGTACAGCGAGAGTTTGTCTTGGTTGCAGTGGTTGATGTTCAACTATGAGCCAGAAGCGATGCTTGATGACCTCGAGCGATCCTCTGCAGGAGACCGTGCTGTCTGTGGGTCGGTCTGGGGTCAGAGTGACCTTGCTTATCGCTGCCGGACTTGTGAAAATGATCCCACTTGTGCGATTTGTGTCCCGTGCTTCCAGAACGGCAATCACAAGGATCATGATTACTCCATCATGTATACAGGTGGTGGATGTTGTGACTGTGGGGATGCTACCGCCTGGAAGCGTGAAGGGTTTTGCTCAAAGCACAAAGGGGCTGAGCAGATTAAGCCTCTTCCAGAAGAGCTTGCATGTTCTGTAGGACCTGTGCTGGATGTGCTTTTGCAGTTCTGGAAGGAGAGGATATGCCTGGTGGAACCACCCCCTGCAAAGGACGATGGTAGTAGCTCATGCAAGAGGGTTGCTGAAGAGTTGACAATGTCTGTTTCTACCATGATGCTTGACTTCGGCACTTGCAGTGAAAGCCTTCTTAGTTTTCTGTCTCTAAGGATCCGTGAGTGCCAGGATCTGTTAGATGCATTAGTAAGGTCGGAAAGGTTGCTTGACAAGAAGGTTTCTAAAAAATTGCATGAGTTGCTATTGAAGCTTATCAGTGACCCTGCTTTTAAGTATGACTTTGCCAAGGTTTTCATACGCTACTACCCTGTCACATTTGGTGAAGTTATCAAAGGGTGCAATGATTCGCTACTGGAGGAGTATCCACTGATGCCAACTTTCTCTGTGCAAATATTCACAGTGTCTACACTGACCCCAAGGCTTGTGCGTGAGGTTGATTTGTTGGGTGTTCTTCTTGGATGCTTGACAGATCTGTTTCTTTCTTGCATCGGCGAGGATGGCCGTTTACAGGTATGCTCATGTCTTGTTTTTACGACTTTAAGAGTTTGATGCTTATGCTGAACTATTTTCTGCTATAATGGCTGCATATTCATGGATTTGTTTGTAAATGTTAGGCTGACCATAATACCTTGCTATTTCATTAACGATGTTTATAACGAGCCATGAATGAAAAACATTTCTGGATAATACTCCTGTTGGATTCTGTTATTTTCTTTTGGGACGTGGCATTGGAGTGCAAAAATATTTGGAAAATGTCTAGATCACCCCCTCACCTATGGGGGTTGGACTACATAACCCCCAACCTATGAAATGGTCTATATCACCCCCCGAACTTTCCAAAACCGGTCAAATTACTCCCTAAAGAAATCTTAAATCATAGTAAATCACAGAAAAATCATCAAATGGAAAATCCAATTGTGTTGGAATTCAAATGAGTATATATACACAGTGAACATATAATATGATATGCTTTAGTACATTTTTTTTGCTGTAGCTTTAGATATATGTTTTTCTTCATAGCTGTAAAAAATGTACTGAAGCGTAGCTCATTTGCAGTCCAACACAATTGAATTTTCTATTTTATGATTTTTCTGTGATTTACTATGATTTTTCAAAATTTCTTTAGGGGGTAATTTGACCGGTTTTGGAAAGTTTAGAGGGTGATATAGACCGCTTCATAGGTTAGGGGGTTATGTAGTCCAACCCTCATAGGTGAGGGGGTGATATAGACTTTTTTCCAAAAATATTTATAAATAAGATTGCTTGTTTGTAGTCTTATGCCGTTGTATATACCAACTTAATACATGCTGACTCATACAATTCAACTTTGCTTTCATATGGTCATGGGAGATCCTTTTCACCTTGTTATTTGCAGACAAACAAATGGGGAAATTTATTTGATGCTTCCATTCGATTATTGGACGATACACGCTATGTCCTGAGTCATGAGGAAGTTTCTAAGTATGTTGCTTATGAGAGGCCTGATCTAATGAGGTCATGGATTAAGCTCTTATCACTTGTGCAAGGAATGGATCCTCAGAAGAGAGTGACAAGTATTCATGCTGAAGATGAGAATGAGCATCTATCTGCGCCTTTCGTGCTGGGGCACTATTTTGGAACTGTCCAGAATCTTCTGATAAAGGGACCATTTTCTCCTCCTGATCAACATGAATCAACTGATGTTACTGTTTGCTCCACTGCGATAAAAGGCATGGAAAGTGCCGAAAGTCAGCGGCATGCAAAAGTTGGAAGGGTCTCCCAGGAGAGCTCAGTATCCAGTTGCAGAGACAGTTCTTTGAGTTGTGGATTGCCATCACCTGCTGCCTGGTTAATTCTTCAATGCCTGAAAGCTATTGAAAGTTGGTTGGAGCCTGACATAGCTCTGAGGAGCAAGCTGTCATGCCTTGATGCTAGTAGCAGTGATTCTCGTAATTTTATGGCTTCACTTGAAGACCGGACTTCTGATAAGGGAACCAGTTCAAATACAAAGATTGGCATGACGGGTATAAATGAAGGATCACAGCCAGATGGTATTGCAGATTATCATGATGCATCAAGCTCTCCTGTTCAAGGTCATGGTGACAGAATGCAGATTGACCAAGAAGAGATACCTGCATCTAGTAATAGGACAGGCAAAGGGAAGATGCATGACAGCAGCAACACTACAGATATAGAGTTGCACCCAGAGAATGCCATTACTTATACTCTGACTGATGGTAGCCTTTTGTACGCTCATCCTGATTCAAGAGTCGAGGAACTAGGAATACTCAACGCAAGAGGTTGGCCTCATGTCGTCTTTGATGTCAGTTCACAAGAAACTTCTTTCCATATCCCTTTGCACCGTATGCTTTCACTGCTATTGCGGAAGGCGATGGGGAAATGCTTTGGAGAGGATGCCAAGCCAGATGAACATTCGGTTGTGCAATCTTATGAGTTCTTTTCTCAGATACTTAGAGGCTGTGAGCCTTATGGGTTTGCTTCAATTGTGATGGAGCATCCACTGAGAGTAAGAGTATTTTGCGCACAAGTGCGTGCTGGAATGTGGCGTAAGAATGGTGATGCAGCTATACTGAGTGCTGAGTGGTACCGCTCTGTGCAATGGTAATTTTGTATTGATCTCATATCAATTCACTGTTCAAATAATGGTGCTAAAGTTAACTTGTTACCCCTATTTCCAGGATTGAACAAGGTCTGGAGTCAGATCTGTTTCTTCTTCAATGCTGTGGTGCACTATCTTCTCCAGAGTTCTTTGTGCGGACAATTCAAGAGCGATTTGGTTTGTCCAGTTATACATCTTTGGATCTTGCGGAACAGAATGAGTAAGCCTCAAGATGTTTGTCAATTTCTGTTTCTTTCTAGTATTGCTTCTTCAACTACCTTACCTTATATGTAGCTTTGTGGGTTTGGTGCAGTCACTTTTTGTTTCCGCCAGTACCTACTAATAAAAGTTACGATGGTGAACAACTCTAAAATGACTCTTCCCAGTTGCCACCTGCCTTCCATGTTACTTCTTCTGTGACTAGCTTATTTTATCTTTTTGCGCTATACAGTGTTCTTTCTGTCACTAGATTTTATCTGACATCACGAATAAGGAAAAATCATAGTTATTTTCATTTTTTGTGCCTTTGGTTGGTAAGAAGCTAGGATACCATTTACGCCGTTCTGTTATAAATGAGTTCCATTTTTTTCTATGAAAGCCCAAAATTATAGGTCCATTAGTAGCCGCTACTCCCTTTGTGTATGAAGTCCCAGAATCCGTGTCATCAGGCTTTCTAAAGTTTGATAGTTAATTTGTTTAAAACTACCATGGCTGGCTATACCAAAACACTTTGGCGAAAGTATAACTTATTAGTATCAATTGACAACGTCAGACGTTGGAGACTGTAACAAGTCAAAAAATGTTATTCATAAAAAGAAAGTAGAGAGCATTTAGTTGTATCCAAATTTATGAAAGTAGCAACAAAGTTTGTTAAACATGGGGTATCAAAACTAGCTTGGTTCAGTTTGAGCTCCATAATTCATGAGAACCACTCATGGTCTAACGAAATATGGTTTGCATCTTGTCTTTTGCGTTCTCCATTGTCCTCTCACTATTTTCCTCAGTTATTCAGACTAATCTCTTACTGAAATTTTTCTCAAGAAAATAAAAATTTGTGCTATGTGACTTGTAGGTTCTGACAGAATGTTGCTTTCAGGTATGAGTCAGTTCTAATGCAAGAAATGTTAACTTTTCTCATACAATTGGTTAAAGAACGCCGTTTTTGTGGGCTTTCCACAGCAGACAACTTGAAGAGGGAATTGATCTATAAATTAGCTATTGGAGATGCCACACATAGCCAGATTGTGAAGTCTCTTCCTCGTGATCTGTCATCAAGTGACCAACTTCAAAATGTTCTGGATTCGCTGGCAGTTTATTCTAATCCAAGTGGCATGAAGCAGGTACTGATCCTTCAATTTCTGTAACATATTCTGCAAATTATCTTAAAATGCAGGATTAATATGAAATTTATCACAGGGTAAGTATGTACTTAACAAATCATGCTGGAAGGAATTGGACTTGTATCACCCCCGCTGGAATTCTCGGGAATTGCAAATTGCCGAGGAGAGATATTACCGTTTCTGCAAGATTTCTGCTCTTAATGCTCAGCTACCTCGGTGGACTCATGTTTTTAGCCCACTGAGAAGTATTTCTAAAATTGCGACCTCAAAGGCTATCCTTCAGATTGTCCGTGCTGTTCTCTTTTATGCTGTTTACAGTGAGGTATCATCGGCATCACGCGCTCCTGATAATGTTCTTGTCACGGGTTTGCATCTGCTTTGGTTGGCACTTGATATATGTGAATCAGAAAGACAAATACATGCCAACCCCTATGGCATGGACGTGGTGCAGCATGACGATGAATCATGGGTTGTTCTGTCATCATACACAGAAGAGGCTTTTCCCATATTGACTTACTCTACTGAAGTAGTTTCGCTGAAGTCTGATACAGTAAAGAAAGAGAGCATGTTAACCCTGCTTGTTTCGTTAATGCACAAATACAAAGAAGAGAATGATGCCACCTTTTCTGGATCCAAGTACTGTAACATCCCATCTCTAATTGAGAGTTTATTGAAGAAATTTGCCAACTTGAGTAAGGAGTGCATGCTTACATTAAGACAAATGGCGCCGCATATAATCCCATCTACGCCAGACAGCTCCAGTATCAAACAAAGCCTAGGAGCTTCTTCAGATTCCATGGAAAAGAAAGCAAAAGCACGTCAACGCCAAGCTGCAATTATGGTAATGTTTAATTGCAAAACTAGTATAGTTCCATTACACGTAATCCCATCCTTATTTAAATACGATGCCATCTTTGTTGAATGAGCATAGGGAAAATAGACAACTTTATCAATTTTCTTTAATCTAGAAGTGCTAGTTCTGTAGTTTCCTTTGGTTAGATGCTGATTTGGTTTTTAAGCCTTGTAATTTATACATTCTACACTTTGCCCATGCTTAGGCTGTGAAGTTACTTGACTTTGACCTTCTTCTGACTTACATTAACCACAGTTTTCTTCTATTGGACTCTATTTATTTTAGGCGAAGATGAGGGCAGAGCAGTCCAAATTTGCCGAAAGTATGAAGTCATCAGAAAATGTGGGGCATGACGTTGCAATGTTAGAGACAGATGTGTCTAGTTCAACTAGTGTTGTCTCTGAGGAGTCACTACCAGTTTGCTCCCTGTGCCGGGAGTCAGATTCCAAAAGCCCTCTATGCTATTTGGTTCTTCTTCAGGTAATCATTGTTGACTGGACTTTATCTGGTGATGCCTGATAGGTCTTGAAGTAGCAACTGTCCTTTCTGCAGTATCTTGGCATATGCGTTTTTCTGACCACCGTTTTAACACATGTTGATATGACTTACTTTTTTTGTTATTATATGATGACATATATTGGTGCCGAAGTATAAGTTTTCTTATGTTCTATATTCAGAAATCTCGGCTTGCAACTTTTATTGAGATGGGTAATCCATCATGGGATAATCCAACTCAAGCAAACAAGATGTCTGGATCAGTCGAAAAGGAAGATTCCACTGATTCTTCGTCCTCGATCCCTGGTTCTTCAACTTCTGAGGAACTTATCCATGGCACAACAGTAGAGCCATCTTTTGATTTAGATAGCATGGAAGTTGATGCCTTTCTTGATTTTTCAAACGAGCAACATCCACTTATAAGATATATATCATCTTTCCCAAGTGGACATGGCAACAGCAATGCAGATGACAGTATCTCGCTTGTCACAATTGAGGCTGATGTTTACAACTCTATTTTAAATGATCTATTTGGATCCAGCAATGCACACATTCATAATGCTGAGCAAGCGTCGCCTTCATCTGCTTCAAACATCACATTTGATTCCAAGAAAACCAGAAGCCCCAAGCGTTCTGTGCTGGGAACATATGTTAGTTGTCTATCAGCAAAACACCGCCATTCTTCTCTCTATGATGTAGCGTCCAAATCTTCTGCCTCTGTCACAAGAAACAGATTTGGTCCTATGCATTGTGATGGCATCCACATTTCTTCTTGTGGACATGCTGTACATCAGGAATGTCATGATCGATATTTGTTCTCCTTGAAACAAAGGTATGCTGGGCATTCCCCTTCAAAGCCCATTTGTTCAATTGTAATTAGTTCTAGGCAGGAAATAAATATTTTACGCTTGAACCCTTTGGGTTGGTGTTGTGTTTGAACGGTAATCTTGCAGTTATAGGAGTACAAATGTACACAATGGTCAATTTATAACCTTTGGATGATACATCTAATTTATGTGCAATCAATTATTTGGCTATTGAATAAGTCCCTGTTCATTATCTGCCATCGAGTAAGTCAGGTTTCATTCCAGCATATGTATTCTAAATTTCTTCACTGCATTCCATTGCCGGATGTCATGGTGTGATTTTCTTTTAAATTAAAAATCGTGATGGTAGTTCGATGGCAAATCATGAACTAGAAACTTGTCTGATGGTATATCATGAATTTATTTTTCAATGATCTCTCATCACTCTAATAGTATACTCGCACCTTAAAGTGCAGATATACAACCTGCCGTTTAGGAACCTACATGAGTTAATATATAACGCTGGCTACGCATATTCTGTTGATTGATGTTTGCAGAAACTTATCCTTACACTTTTTCTTACAGATATGTCCGGAGACTTGGTTTTGAAGGTGGTCATATTGTTGATCCTGATCTGGTATGTATATTGTGTTTAAAACTTGTCTTTTTTATTTTTGTTGATCCTGTCCTTACACATTGCTTTGCGCAGGGAGAGTTGCTTTGTCCAGTGTGTCGCAGATTTGCAAATTCCATTCTTCCAGCATCACCTGATTTCTCTAGTAAGACAATGAGGAAGGTGAAACCATTTGTTGAAACCTTGACGCCTGAAGTTGTTACAACTACTTCACATGTAAATACAAGTAACTTACAGTTTCCCCGTGCACTATCACTTCTTGAAAGTGCTGGAAAAATTGTTGGACAAAGCAAGTTTCTAAAAGCTTTGTCTGGGAAGCTTAATGACACTACAGAGCCAGCCCTAGAACCTTCTCTTCGAAGATTGGCTATGCTTTACTATTATCGTGGCCCCAGCGGGTTTTCAGCATCCGAAAGGAAAAGGCTTAATCCATCCTTGTTTCTCTGGGATACACTAAGGTACTCTGTGGTATCTACAGAAATCGCTTCTCGTGGTAGGATGTTAAGCCAGTCTTCTGAGGCAAAGTCCTGCTTGAAATCTTTGCGTGGTGAACTTAATTCATCAAGTGGATTCATATTGTCCCTATTGTTCCGTGTTGCTCACTCTGCACGAAATTTGAATCGTCTTGAGGTTCTTTTAAGGTTCAAAGGCATCCAACTATTAGCTGGGTCTATTTGCTCTTGCATTTCTGGTTATAAAGATGTTCTTAATGCTACTAAGAGAAAAGGTATAGTGCACCCTTTCCCTTTACTTTTTTAATGTATTTGATTTGCTTTTCCTTTGTTTTGAAGTGTCTTACTGATTTCACTTCTAATAGAAACATGATTTCTATTTCTTTCAGTACGAAATTTTATACAATAGTCGAGCCCATGGATTCTTATATGTTATGTGATTTGATGATTAATATGTTCTTAATTGTTAGTATTTCTGTCATAGAACATGTTACGATTCTTTTTTTTTCCACTGTTATTGTTGTCTTGCTGTTTTCTTTGATCACTGGATAAAAATGCTTAGAAGGTTGAGCACATAGGTGTCGTAGGTTGTGTGCCTTTCAAGAAGGCTCTATTACATGTCAAAGTAGAAGAACTAAATGAAAGTCCATGTTCTTGGACTAATGTGGTCATCATAAAATGCTAACATTAGATGTCTGATATACAAGGAAAATGCCAAGAGTAGGGCAACTTGTACAATGGCGTACCCAGTGCCGTAGGCTTCCCGCACCATGCGGGGTCTGGGGAAGGGTTGTAATAGCGCCCAAACCTTACCCGCACAAATGTGCAGAGGCTGGGGCTTGAACCCGGGACCTTCCGGTTACAGACGGTAGGCTCTACCGCTGCACCAAGCCCGCCCTTGTACAATGCATTTCTAAAATTTGTTTTGCTGCCTGGATGTAACATGGATATTCTATATCTCGTGCACACAATGTCTTCAAATCAGTCATGGAATATATATTAAAGTATCAATTCTCACATTTTTCATCTTCAACAGGCTCTTTGCCGCCTATGGTTGATCCAGGTGAAGGGGGCCCCCTCTTCCCTGATGTCCAATTTTGGAAACAATGCGCTGATCCAGTCCTTGCTCAAGATCCATTTTCTTCTTTGATGTCAACACTTTTCTGTCTACCTGTTCAGTTTCTATCATCTGCTGATTTCTTCATCCCTTTGGTCCATCTGTTTTATGTTGTTTGTGCCATTCAGGTATGCTGTTTTGCATTGCCCTCTCCTGGTATTCACACTTTATGTCAGTTGTATTTAATTTAAACCATGTATACTACATGAATTTTCCTGTAGGCCCTGATAACATGCTACAGAGAGGAAACTTTTGACAGATCAAGCTTCAGTGATTGCCTTCTTAACGATGTTTGCAAGACAATGTCAGGATATGATATTGCCAGAGAGTATTTTGTATCCAAATATATCGACCCCTCTTGTGACCCCAAAGATATGGTCCGTAGATTGACGTATCCTTATCTTCGGAAATGTGCATTGCTTTGGGAGCTGCTAAGATCGTCTGCCACTTCACCCTTATATGACAATTCCAATATTTGGGAAGGATCACATCTTTACTTGAGTAATAGCACACAAGATGAAAGTTCTTCACTCGCAATGGAGCTGAATGGAATAAGAGAATTGGAAGATCTATTTCAGATTCAGTCACTGGACCTGATTCTCCGAGATGAATCAGTACATATGCTGGCCTTAAAATGGTCTCAACATTTCTGTGAAGACTACAGTTCCCGCAATTATAGAGGAACTCTCCTTTCTACACCTGCAGTTCCATTTAGGCTGATGCAACTACCACCTGTCTACCAAGTTCTCCTAGAAAGGTTTGGTCTGAATCTTAAGCCTTGATGGGCTACCCCCCACATCACCACCACCACCTCCCCTCCCTCGGTAGCTAATGGTTCTCTTTTTATGGACTAGATATGTCAAGATGCAATGCCCTGACTGTGGCTCAGTGCCTGATGAACCAGCATTGTGTTTGCTTTGTGGCAAACTATGTTCGCCTAGTTGGAAACCATGCTGCAGGTGATAGCGCTTTGCCTGTTACATTTCCAAATAACCTTGTTCTGGTTCTAATGTAATTTATCAGATGCTAAATCCTGGTTTTTGTAAATTTGTAGGGCTGGTAAATGCCTGAATCATGCATCGCAATGTGGTGCTGGTGTTGGCATATTTCTTTTAGTGAGGGTACGTATTAACTTGTCATCACACCAAATTATTATGGCCTGTGTACTTTCCTCTTGTTCTTTCTGAGATTCAGCTGCTCTCTTATTTTGACGGATATTCTGCGCAGAAAACAACGATCCTGTTGCAGCGGTCTGCTCGTCTAGCCTTTTGGCCGTCTCCCTACCTTGATGCGTTTGGGGAGGAGGTATTGACTAATTCATACGCTTTGTTGTTTTTTATTGACTTAGGCCTGTTTGTTATGATCCCCACTGAATTTTCCTCCTGCTGATGGTCCCAAATGGGAGCTATTTTCATTTTGATGTTAGCTTCATGTTTCCATGAAGCATCTCAATGGTGAAATATAAACATGTTTGGTTTTGCCAGAGAAATTACAATTGCTAGTGGTAAATATGAAAGCGATCTCTAATGGCTTCACGCCATGGCTAATCATCTGAGACTTATGATGGATCATTGTGTTTCTTGTTGCTTCTAAAATCTCTGATTTGCCTGGGCAATCACACTGATTATACTGTTGTAGCCAGGTTTGAGGGTGTATTGATGCTCTTCATTTTCTTTTTTCTGTTGATAAACTTGGATTATTAGAGGTTAATATGGGTAGTAGTTAATGCCTAGCTCGGAACTCAAAGCCACTATCAAGTGGAGTTAATTGAGGTTTGTCCTTGCACAAGGCATACTGTAAGTTTGTGAGGCAAACTCCTACATGTGCAATTTGGCAATGAGGTCAAGTCATATCTGGAAGTGAGCTTATTCCCTTTCCCTTCTGGCTTGCTGTTTGAATACAGGATCATGAGATGCAGAGAGGAAAGCCTCTGTATCTAAGTCAAGAAAGATATGCAGCACTGACATATCTGGTAATGGTCCCGCACCCTTTGCTCTATGCTTTCTTGGCTTGATGTCATTATGAACTTGCATCGTTTTTATAAGTTGGGTACTGCCCTTTTTTATGTGATAGGTGGCATCTCATAGCCTCGATCGAACTTCTGAAGTCCTTCGGCAAACGACTATCAGCTTTTATGGCGATTGACTGCAATTTCCAAGGAACAATGTTGAAAGGTTTGGAATATGTATATGTTTGACATTATGGATTCTAGGATATGGAAAGATTGGCAGCTTTGTTTTCACAAATGCTTCTTCGTTGATCATAATGGTTCATTTAGGCGACACAAAACTTTAGTTGGTTAGCAGAGGGGCATATTTGTACTAGGGTATGTAACTAGTACTATTTATTTATCTTATTAGTAGGCGCGCACAAGTCTAAAACATTGAATATACAGGAGTATTGGATCCACTAGAGCAATTAAGCTGCTGGCGGATACCACAGTGACAAACTAGCTTGTTTTACCACGTCCAGTTCAGTGGCAGAGCTTGCCAATAGATTGAGGGGCCAATAAGTGGTGAAATGGCGGCATTGCTTCACCTTGGCCTTAGAGAAGCTTTGCAATTGGCTTGACAATTAATGGAAGTGGTTATATTGCATTGATCAGTACTGGTCATTCTCTGGCAACCGAAGTAAACATAGCCTAGTGAATAATTACCGCCCGCAATTTTAGCAGCTCACATTTCCATTGCAGTTTGATATTTGGTCTCGTTAATCTGCCATCTGCCTTGTCAGGGTGTTGTGGTCTGTGGATGCACATATCTTGGGGAATTCTAGTGCAACGTTCATATTTTCTGGTGGCAACAAAAGTGTTGCCTCTCATAAGGTTAGAACTACAAGCTTATTTTGCTAATGGGCGTTTCAATGTAAAATGCTGTGACCTGCTTGTGCTATGCCTTTGTTTTTGCTTCTGATTACTTGTCACTCTTCCAGCCGGTGTGGATACTGAAGGCTTTGCCACGGATCGTGCCGGGGGACCGTGCTGTCATCTCCTGCTGAATGTACAGTTGTTTTCATGCTTGTTTTCTTTGTTCATTCATGGCCGGTGCTTCCCAAGTGGATGACGATAGGTAGGCCCGGTGACCTGAAATATTTGACGATCGACTGCATGGTTTGTCTGTCTGTACAGTGTATAACACCGTATCGGTGTAGTTTCTGAGTATTAAATATGCGGGCATGCAAGTGCCCCATTTGGTCGTCATCTGCATTCTATTGGCCGTGTTTTGTCGAGTCTTTCCGAGTGTTCGAATCGAGGCAAACCGGTTGCAGCGCACTTCCGACGCAATCAACACTTTGGCCCTAATTAAGATGCAAATTAGGGGTGGAAAATTGGGGTAAAGATGTTACTTCATCATAAATGTGATAGTAGCATTTTATTTGTGTTCGTGAAAAATTGTCTAAAAATCGATTAATTAGGCTCAAAATGTTCGTCTCGTCGAGTACCAACATTTAGTATTCCATGTGTCGATATTATAATGTGATGAGAATCTTCTTTTTATATAGTAAACTTTGGGGTTGTTTTTTAAACTAAACAAGGCCTTGGTCTCCTTTGGAATAAAGGAAAGGAAAACATAGGAATAGAAAAGGCATAGAAACATGGTAGGAATGTAGATGCAAAACAAAGGATTGAAAACTACAGAAATTTTAAGGGAAGTTTGTTTGGATAGGTCATAGGAAAAAGTGGGAATCCTAGGGCAAGGGCAATGCTTAATAATGTGAAAAATAGCATTAAGGTGGGACCCAAATAAAAGTAACATTTGTTACTGCCTTGCCCACGATGGTTGGCAGTAAAAAGGTAACATTAAGGCGGGGCCCACTTTCTGGTAAAAAAAAAGCCACTCAATCCAACCACCGCACGCTCTGCTCGTGGCCTCTCCTACTGTCCGTCTCGTTCGCATCAGGAGTCGCCGTCCTTCTCGCTCGCTGCTTCTGGTACTGCCCCCTCTGGTACTTGTCCAGGCAGCAAGCGGCAGGGCTTGGGGTGCTGCCATGGCCGAGCTTTAGTGGTGGAGGGGCAGGGAGCGGCTCGGGGCGAGAGCTAGCCAGCCCTCGCTCGTCGCGCCGGCGCCATGGCCAAGCTTTATCCTCGAGCTCCGGTGAGGTGAGGCTCTGCGCGGTCGGCGAGGTGGCGGGAGTAGCAAGCAAGCGCTTCATGCAGAGGATCGAAGACGAGGGATGGGATGGAGGGGAGAGAACAAAAATATTTTCTATTTGCTTATGGTGTAGGCTAAGGGCAGTTTCATGGAAATAAATTGACTGCTATGTCAGTATTTTTGATGATGTGTCACTGTATTAATTAAGAGAGGTGAAATGAGTTTCATGGCGATGAAACTTCGTATACACAGTTATCTAGACAGCCTGTGTCTTGCATGGGACCTAGGAAACAACACTTGATAAAACTATGCATTGAGAGGGAGGTGTTTCATCCTAATTTCAAACACTTTTATTCATTGAGACTGGCCTAAAGCACGCCGTAAGCTGAGGTCAATTTGCATAATGCATTTGGCCCATTTTACAGATGTAACGATCGCCTTAAGGCTAACTTTTTGATACATCGGGGCTGCCCTCGGATTTTTAACCATAATAATGAGACATGGCTAAGACCTTCTCTAATGGAGAGGCGATTTCGCCGGACGATATACGTCATGTTCGTTTGGCTGGTGGCTGGTGACTGATGCTGATTTGTTCTGAAAGAAAAGTAACGGTGACGAGAGCTGATTTGTTCTAAGAGAAAAATACTTCTGGCTGGTAACTTATAAGCTAAACAAAGAGGGCGATAGAGGACAGAGAGAATAGAGTAGCATGTGCTATGGAAAATGTGCAGAGAGAGAGCGCTCTCTTGGAAAACGTTCGAGACCAACGCTTCCTTCCTCGCTAGTGTGGGTGTGTTTAGATCCGTGAAATGTTGGGTGAAAAAGTCACATCGAACACTATAGCGTACTGTAGCATTTTTTGTTTGTTTGTGGTAATCGTTGTCGTACCATGACCTAACTAGGCTCAAAAGATTCGTCTCGTCGTGTACATCAAAACTATGCAATTAGTTTTTTTTATTTACCCACGTTTAATATTCCATACATGCGTCATTTGCTATATTTAATGTTTCGATGTGATATCGATGCGACGTGGATGTGATGGAAAGTTTGAGAAGTTTGGGCATCTAAACACCCTTAGGCCTTGTTTAGTTTCCGAGATTGGGAGCCAAATTTGGGTATTTTGGAGTGCGTGCGCCACGGTAGCATTTCGTTTGTATGTGTGAAAAATTGTCCAAAAATTAATTAATTAGGCTCAAAATGTTCGTCTCGTAGAGTACAACAAAACTGTATAATTAGTTTTTGATTTTATCTACATTTAGTACTCCATGCATGCTATGACATTTTGATGTGATGAGAATCTTCTTTTTGCATAGTGAACTTTGGGGTGGAATTTGTGATCTAAACAAGGCCTTGCTGTGTTGCTTTTGGCAATGTTTGCTGATTAAAATAATATTTGAGCTAGCGAGGTCGCTGCCCTTTAGATGTGGCCTAAATATTTCATCTATTACACACTGATAATTGGGTCCCACGTACAAGAACAACCATTAACTCATAGCAGCAGCATTGAGTTTTTCGTTCCTCGTACACATGAATTTTACCAAGAACTTCTGAGTGGATGCTGGAAATCCTTTGGAATCAGTGTGCAAATGACTGAATTCCTCTGGAACACTATTCACATTTTCTGCAAACCAAATGATAGGATAGGAACAATTCCTTTGTGAATACTATTCCTACAAAAATCCTTCCTCAAAATTCCTCCGATCCAAAGGAACATATCACGCATTGTTTTGTTCCCGCGACCACGGCCCTTGTATCTTCTCAAATAACTGATGAAACCGAGTTTGGGTGTGTTTAGTTACTCGAAAAGAGGGTGAAAAAATCACATCGGACACTGTAGCGCACTGTAGCACTTTTCGTTTGTTTGTGATAAATATTGTCATACCATGACCTAATTAGGTTCAAAAGATTCGTCTCGTCGTGTACGTCAAAACCATGCAACTAGTTTTTTTATTTAGTCACGTTTAGTGCTCCATGCATGAGGAGAGAGATTTGATGTAATTTGATGTGATAGGTGAATAGTGAAGTTTGGAAAGAGAAAGTTTGGGAACTAAAAAAACAGTCTTTGTCGAAACGACGCGGCCAGTCCTTTGGGAGGAGGTAACAGCTGCTGCTTCGGCACACCCCTCAAATAATCCAGGCAGGCCCACTGCAAGTGCCACATGCAGAAGCAGCGTGCTCTGCTTTGGAGGAGCTTGCACCCCTTAGTTCCTAAATTTGAAAGCCAAACTTTGGTCTTTTAGGATACGTGCGTCACTGTAGCATTTCGTTTGTATGTGTGAAAAATTATCCAAAAATTGATTAATTAGGCTCAAAATGTTCGTCTTGCAGAGTACAACAAAACTGTGCAATTAGTTTTTGATTTCATCTACATTTAGTACTCCATGCATGCTATGACATTTTGATGTGACGTTCACTATGAAAAAGAAGATTCCCATCACATCAAAATGTCGGCACATGCATGAAGTACTAAATGTAGATGAAATCAAAAACTAATTGCATAGTTTCGTTGTACTCTACGAGACGAACATTTTAAACCTAATTAATCAAGTTTTGGATAATTTTTCACACATACAAATGAAATGCTACAGTGACGCACACACCTCAGAAGCCAAAGTTTGGCTTCCAAATTTCAAACTAAACAAGGGCTTAACCTGATACCCCTGCTGCATTAGCCTGCTAGGCTTTGCAGGTTTGGATGGGAGTAGGCGAGCTAGTAGCAGGCAAATCACCAGCAAGCAGCACAGAAACCACTGCGGGTCCTAGGAGAGCACACGCCGGATAAGCAAGTAGAGAGGCAGAGCTGATGCAGGCGCTAAGCCGCTAACTGCATAAAGCCCAAGAAGAAGAGGAGAAATAAGAAGAAAAGGACAAAAAAGACCGCGTAAAAAGGAAGAAGAAAAGGAGGAGAAAGAAATAAAGAGGAAGGAGGAAGATGAGCATCCCCTAATTTCAGGACATAGATTCGCCACCGCTTGGAAAGTATGCTCAAATCAATCATCTTGCATTGCTAATCAAACCCAACTATAATAATAACAGTTGTAGCAAGTTCGCAGGAGTACTAACAAACACTTGCCCCCACTGCACATGCTCCGCCTCCCTCCCCCCCTCCCCACACCAACTTATGTTTTGATGCAAAGTAGAGGGTGGAGATTTGGAGATTTAAGGCCACTTCATAATCATTGCGTCATTGTAGCATTTCGTTTGTACGTGTGAATTGTTCAAAAATTGATTAATTAGGCTCAAAATGTTCGTCTCGCGGAGTACAACAAAACCGTGCAGTTAGTTTT
The DNA here is from genome assembly GCA_033239725.1 of Echinochloa phyllopogon. Lineage (NCBI taxonomy): Eukaryota > Viridiplantae > Streptophyta > Magnoliopsida > Poales > Poaceae > Echinochloa > Echinochloa phyllopogon. Next base: position 6,337,289 of record BTCW01000014.1, on the reverse strand, counting down.
TGATTTTATCTGCATTTAGTATTCCATGTACGAGCCGATATTTTGATGTAATGTGAATCTTCTTTTTACATAGTGAACTTTGATGTTGCTTTTTCGGGCTTCCTCGAGTGCGCGCGAGGAGAGGAGATCGATGACGAAAGTGGATGCGGATGGGGTCGATGGATGTGCGTCCAAAAGATATAAGCCGGCTGATTAAAGACATGCTGGATAATGTTTTGCTAATTAGTGCTAATGTTGTACTGATGCACGAGTCTGACCATCATGCCGTATGCCCCGTTTATTTTCCCTTTGGATGAACGCATGTGCGTGAACGAATTGAACGAACGGGAAGACCAGCCCACCAGCAGGCCATTGATCGTGTACGTGTTCGTGTATCACGTGAATTAGTACCGTGCAGCGCAAGTTGATTAGCTGAGAGCATGCTGTCCTTTATCTCAGCTAATGGTCCACACGTCAGTTTAGTTTATTATTATTAGGGAATTGGCTGCTCACACAGTCACACTTCATTTTTCTGTCCCTCTCTTTTTTTCTGGACAGCCTAATAACCTTATTAACTCCATCTTCATTCTAAACACTTCTGTCTCAGAAAGGTTCTACGTAATTATAGCTGTATACTACTACTATTGCGTTGTACATTAAGTTGTTTTCCATGTCGTAGTAATCTACACTTATAACCGTGTTGTTGTAGTTTGTTTGTTGAGTCTTCGTCTTTCCGAATGCTGAAGCGAGGCAATTGGTTGTAGTGCGTGTGTTGTGCCTACGCAACCAACACTGTTATATCCTGAGGGGACAGGGGAACACATCACAAATTGTTTTTGTTGCAGCAACACAACCCCAATAACTGATGAAACTAAAGTCTCCCGAAGCGACGCGACAAGTCATCTGGGAAAACGATGACAGGTGCTTCTTCACGCCCAAGCAATGCAACAATCAATTTGTTTTAAGGAGTCACGCACAGGTGCCTTTGTTGGCTCAACTCACAAAAGGCTATCATCTGCAGGCTGGGACAAAAGTAGTAGCACTGAACTCTAAGAAGGGAGTATAAACCATTGAACAGTCTGATTGGATTGGGGCACCTCCTTATTTTGGCACAATTATAGGTGGGTATAAAGCTCAAGTTTGGATTTAACGAGAAAAGGCAACGACAGGGAACATCTAGTACTGGCTTGAGGCCGCCTACTAGAAAAATGTGCTTTAGCATCGATTGAGAATCTCTCTTTAGCACCCGGTTTCCAACCGGTGCTAACGTTCCGATGTCCACTTTTAGCACCGGATCAAATAACCGGTACTAAAAGTAGACACTCGCGGTACCTTCTTTTCTATCTCACATATACAGCAAATGTGACTAGATAAAAGATGCTTTCTTTTTTAAGTAGCATACGACCCCTTTAGCACCAGATCCGTATTGCCAACCGTGCTAAAAGAAATTTAACACCGGATCGTAACATCAATCGGTGCTAATGGTTCGGAAGTATTAGCACCGGTCAGTAACACCAACTGGTGCTAAAGGTGACTTTTAACACCGGTGCTAAAGATCTCCACCTGCCCCGCGTGCAGCCTGTCAGGCGCTAGCCGCTAGACCTGATGCTAATGCACATTTAGCACCGGGTTTTAAGGGTGCCGCGGCGTGTCGGGCCGATGATGGTTTCTCTAGCAGTGGCGAGGTAATAATACTTTAAGAGGAGCAGCTCTGCCTTTGGCTTCCGAAAAACAAAAATTCTCCCACTCTGGCCTTGGGATATATACACATACGCTGCATGAAAAAGAGAAGCACGTACACTGAACAGGTGAGCTTTAGAAAGATGGAAATGGGGGCTGTGGCATTATCGGGGACGAAGACGCCATGTGATGTGCACCAATTGGAGGTGAGGCCATGGTTTGCCTACCGAGGGAACGCGATGGTATCCTGATTTCCTGTAATATCTCCCTGCTGTCTCTCTATATATTGTTATTATATCTCTGCTGCCTCTTTAATTATATATGTGTTACAAGCTGTCTATGATGACAAGTATATCACAAACGGTTTATATTATAAATCGTTTGTGATGTCATTAGCATCATAACCGGTATATCACAAACGTCTAGCGAAACCGTCTGTGATGAGGGTTAAAAATCGTTTGTGATGTTGGATTTTATAGCAGTGTGAGCATTGTGTTTTGGCTGTGTATTTAGTTGAATTTGAATAGGTCGATCGCGTCGTCATCAGAGAGGGACTTGCTTAAGCCAGAAGACAGCATCATAAAACAGCCTCAACAAGGCCCTCTCTTTTGTTTCAAAGCGCACGTACTGCCGCTAATAGTGGTGTAAAGATCGAAGAAAGAAAACGGCGCGCTCATATATATTTTCTCTCTTTCTCGGGAACTTGACCTGAGAATCACACATGTGATGTACAGTACGTCCAAAAGATCGATACTGAACCAAAAGACATATTACGCGCGGAATGTAAGGGCACGCCCAACATATATGTGTGCAGGCATTTGTTTATTTGCCCCTATTACCTTGTGCCGCATGTGCATACACCACAGGTGTAACATATGTTGCCATTGTCTTTTTTTTGTCACAACCATGTGCCACACAGGTAATAATATGAATTGATCTTTTACCATTCTCATTGATTCTACTGTCACCTTGCACCTGCATAAGTCAGTGAAATGTCAAGTACTGTATCTTAACATTTATGAGTTGAGCTGAATTAAGTTTCTTCAGTAAAGAAGTCTCTACCCTTGAGATTGCAAAGAAATGAACGACGACGACCGAACTGCTAGCACTATGCTCATGGTCCTTTGCTTAGATTCAGCTTTTGCTATTTTGGCCTGATTTCTCATGTATTGTTACTGGTGCTACTGCTGTGCACCGTGCAAGAATTGATGTGGAACTTTACTGGGCAGAAGCAAACAAGTGGGGACTGGCGAAGGACCCAAGGAGAGGAGAACGAGGAATAGAACAAGCATGCACTGAAATACTGAATGGACAGGTAGAGCACTGAATCTGCGGTCCTCGTCGCTGGATCTGGCTCGGCGTCGGGGGTCTCCACATCGTGACATCCCCTGAATCATGCAGAACACTCTACTTACACTCTGACGGCTGTGGTATTGGCAGGCGAAGTGAAGTTGATCTCAAGGCTTCAGAGTTCAGAGTGTGACTGGCCGGGTGATGCGGCAATGGGCAGTTGGGCATTTGAGCAACTGGTGATGATGGCTCCGCTCCGGTCATGACTTGAGGATCGATTGCCCAGAGCTTGAGATTCAGCAATTCAAGTGTCTCCGCTCCCCGGTAGGAAGCATTTTTCTTTCCCTGAGTGGATCAATGGAATGGAATTTTGCGTTATGAAGGTAAAATGGGCAGGGACGGCCCAAATTGTGAGAATGCAGCAGAGCAAGTGGACTGATCTCATCTTGGCCCAAGTACGATCCACTGCAGACTGTTCGTGCTCGTGCACGACATTAAGCTTCGGCTAATAAAACAAGAGATAGGTCAAAGGCGAGTGATAAATTAATCCGAAGGCAGAAAAATATTACCATAGACCAAGCAAGCGATTAGTCCCCGCCGGCCCTCCCGCGCGCAAGCACACACGGCGAGCGATTAAACAACATACTTGCTTTGTTTCATTCAGCACCGTTGTTAGTTGATTTGCGTGTCAAACTCCATAGTTTGTTAACCCCATGACGTTTTGATCCCCTAACAAAAAGCTCAACAGGTCAACAATTTAAAGCTACAATCATCATCCAGGAGCTCAGTCTGTGGTTTCGTCATTTCTATATTCTTTTCTTTACCACTTCTGACGAGACTTGTAGGCTCCAAACCGTATATCCACCCTCCATCATCTATGAATGACAAAACATATGTATGGCATTGTGTATAAAAAATGCTGTAAATATGCATGCACAAAAAGCTGTTTTGTGAAAAAAAATTACATACGAAGTACATAGAGCCACTACTACATTGCAAGGCAGGTCCAATTAATTTAATAAGTAAATTGATGTGTTGCAGAATTTACGAAACTTAGTAACCTTCATGACTAATTTCATGATAAAGACCTCTAAAATAAATAAAGAGCCACTCCATCACTTCTACTTCCAAATCCAAAACAGTCTATTGAACCAAAGAAGCTAGAACCAACAATTTACCGAATCCAAAACAGTCCATCACTAGCTACTAACCTTAAAGTACCGTATCACAAGGATTCTTCAAAAAATGGTTGCCTTTATGTTCAATTTCATGAAAAAAGTCCTCTAAAATGATGAAAGAGCCACTCCAAATCACATTCATCTTAGAACCCAAAACAATGTAATCTAACCAACCAACAAATAAGCTAGAATGTACTAAATAAGTTGCTAGTTACGACCAAACTTAAAACAAGTGGGTCATGCATGGGCATCCTTAAAAGAAGGAATGGAGACTTCCAAGCCTTGTTTAGATCCCAAATTCTACCCCAAAGTTCCCTATGCAAAAAGAAGATTCCCATCACATCAAAATGTCATAGCATGCAAGGAGTACTGAATGTAGATAAAATCAAAAACTAATTGCACAGTTTTGTTGTACTCTACGTGATGAACATTTTGAGCCTAATTAATCAATTTTTACATAATTTTTTACACATACAAACGAAATGCTACAGTAGCGCACGCACTCCAAAAAACCAAAATTTGGCTCCCAATTTTGGGAACTAAACAAGGTCCAAGTTCCAAAGGGATGAAGGGAATGAATCCGGCCGTTGACTCACCTGCTCCTCCTTTTCGGCAAAGGAAAGCATTCATGTTCACACGAATGTGGCTATTATACAAATGTGCGAGGACTTCATTCACTAGGGCTTGTTTAGTTCCAAAAAGCCCCCAAATTCCACTATATAAAAAAAAGATTTCTATCACATCAAAATACCGGTACATGCATGAAGTACTAAATGTAGATAAAATCAAAAACTAATTACGCAGTTTTGTTGTACTTTACGAGACGAACATTTTGAGCCTAATTAATCAATGTTTGGATAATTATTCACAAATACAAATAAAACGCTACAATGACGCATTTATGACGTTTTGCCAACTTTGAAATCATGAATTCGGGATCTAAACAAGGCCTAGCCCAGGAAATGCACAACAGGCAATATTCCATATAGTACACTGATAACACACTATGGCCTTGTTTAGTTCCCAAATTCCACCCCTAAATTCCACTATGCAAAAAGAAGATTCCCATCACATCAAAATGTCGGCACATGTATGGAGTACTAAATGCAGATGAAATCAAAAAGTAATTGCATAGTTTTGTTGTACTTTGCGAGGCGAATATTTTTAGCCTAATTAATCAATGTTTGGACAATTATTTATAAATACAAACGAAATACTACAGTGCCGCATTTATGGCAAATTCCTAACTTTATACCACCAAAGTTGGGAACTAAACAAGGCCTATATATGGATGCCAACGAGATTAGCCACTTTTGAAACGTACAAAACTTGGTACTCAAGTAATAACCTCCATTTTCGTTTATTAGTTGCTGACACCATCATTTTACTGTAGCAATTTAAGCCTTATGTCTTTTTTTCGTATTTTCCATTGTTGCAAGATTTTAGAAACTTAACTTTTTATATAATACGATTATTTGCCATTGAACAGCATTACAAGTAACATATATTTTGAAGTAAGTAAATAAATTAAAACATTTTGTAGAAAACAATGGATATGGCCAAAGTTGAATTGCTACGGTAATAAATTGGTGATGATATATAAGCTGTAAACGAAAACAGAGAGAAGAAAGAAATAATAATCACTACAAGCACTACTATCTCATTTGCTCTTAATTTCTTTCTCATTTGCGCTTTCCCTTTTGTCGGGTCGCCACCACCACGTACTATAGTTAGAAAAGTAGTTCGCCGGCCTCTCGTCCCCACCGGCAACCTGCCATTGCAGATTGATAGCGTTTGCAAGCGCCCGCGCCGCTAGCAAGCATGGAACTGTGTTAAATTCAGCTCTGCACAGTTTTCCTGCTGCTGTACACAAAACTAGTGTGGTATTCGTATCACGTACAGGAGACAAGATTTTGCATCCAGTACTGGTAACTGATGTAAAAGGGAAACAGCCAATCAAGAATATATAATTGACCTGCATCTACACATGTAAATGGAAAGATTAATTAGTGGTTTGTGATTTTTTACAGTATACGGTAATTAGGAAAAGAAGAGCAGTTCACGTTATCAAGACATCGATCGACGCGTAATATAGTACTCCCTCCGGTTTGGTAAAGAAAATCGTTTAGGATAAGATATAAATTATGAATAACATTTAAGTCGTTGAGTTTGAAAATTTAAAAATTATATAAATAGATTGGTCTTGAAAATTACTTTCATAAAAATATACATATATAATTTTTCAAAAATTATTTTTATAGAAAAGAGAAGTCAAAGTTGTGATTTGGTGACAATGTCGCTGTCCTAAACGACTTTCTAATTATATGCAAAATCACGTACAGTTGTCTCACCAACACGTACGTAAGCTCCAGATGAACCCAAGCTACCAACTTGGCTCCAGCGGTGAGTACGTTAAACAAGAGACGGTAAAAATGGACGGTAGAATATAAAACTACTGCTCCCATCCCTCTCCATTCTAAACTTAAATATAAATTGTAATTTAAGATGATAGATAAAGTAGTAAAGATGCATATACTTTCTTTGCAAAGCTCATAGAGAAAGTAGTAAAGATGCACATACTTTCTTTGCAAATTAAGCTCAAAGGACAAGAGAGAGGCCGGGAGAGCATCGAGAGAGGACGGACCATATGATTGCGACAAGGTTAGCTTTTAGTGCTTGCTTTTCCGTTTTATATGACTTGTCGAGCCAAAGTCATGGCACAGGAAGATTTCATTTACAGAGCCAAATTAATTACAGATTGCAAACAAACGCTTGTAACGGGACGATTCAGTGCCGTCTGATTCATTTAACCTAACCAATTAAACTCTCTGAAATACATAGAGAGATGCCTGGCCCGTACGTATGTCAGGGACCGGATCACATATATGGCTGCAAGCAATACTACCGAGTAGAACATCGATTTGTTACGGCTACACATCAGCTGAGTGTCAGTGTGGACCCCCGCGGACAGCTGCTAGCTAGCCTCGGTTTTGCTTTTGCTGCCTAGGGGCAGGCAGGTCAAGGCGGTCTATTGTATATATATATACTATATAGCCACTAGGGCACGCCACTCCCCATCATCTTGTCCTCGATCTCTCAATCGCCGTGTTCGCCCATATGGGGAACTTGCTCAACAGGCAAGCGCCCGCACAAGCCGCCGGAGGCGCCCTACCGGCCGTGCCGGCGGCGGGCGCCTTGCAGTTGCAGCAGCTGAACAACCCTGCGGCGGCCGCCCCCACGGGGGGTATGCTCACAATTGTGGTTTCTTGTACAACAATGATGGGGATTTTTCAGGCGCTGGTGACCAAAGGGTACACGCCGGGACTGGTACCGGCCATTCCGGTCGCCTTTTTCAGCCTCGTCGGCGGGGCCTGGGCAGCCACCCAAGGCCGAGAGCGCACCATCATCGCCTCGGTGATCTTGTCGCTGTCCTTCGTCGCCATGGCGATGGCTATGGCCGGCGGGGCGGAGCTCAACCTCGAGCTTGCCCTGAACATCTTCAAAGCAGTCAAGACAATACTTGAGGCTATGCGTTGAGGTATGTACACGTAGTATATATGTACGTACATGTCTCCATCTTGATAGCTGTGTGCCTTAATTCTGTTCTTTGATTTACTGCAAACCCTGCACACACACATATATGGTTTTGCTTGCAGGACTAGCGAGGAGCAGAGATCGAGCAGCAATTCGCCAGCTAGCGGTGCGCGCAGTGGACAAGTGACGGCCGGCCCTCCTGTTTTTGTTTAATTTCCTCCTATCTCAGTTGATTTGATGTGGCGTTTGATTATTCCGGGTAGTCGCCGGTACTGTAATGATTAATAGTATACTCCTGTGACTCGAGCGAGCTCAATTTGTTTGTGTTCATGCACTCTATGAACCTATATATCCTGCTTTTGATTATATTACATGCTGGTGATGGTGTTGGTACTAGTAGTAGTATATTCAATTCGTATCTCAGTTCACAGGGCCTCGAGATCCGCCGCACCCGGCCGTGGCCACCAGATTCGGTCGGCCGTCGTCTTTAGCTGCTGCTTGCATTGCTTATTCTCTTCTCTGGTGTTCTACTCCCCTCCTCTTGCTTTGTCAGCCTATTCTCTTCTCTGGTGTTTTCTTCCTTTTGCGCGCTTGCTGCTTTCCTTTACTCGATCTGGGTTTCTTTGATCCCTGGGTTTTGGCTGTGTGAGCTCCAGCAGGTAGGGTTCCTATTCAACTGACGGTGTTTTCATTTCCCAATTTCCATTCTTTGACTTTTAATCAACTGATGATGTAGAGTTATTGTTTGAGTGTCAGTTCGATCCGGTGTGCGGCGTTACCGCCGGGCGGATCGGATCTGCACTGGCCGGGAAGCAGTGGACTGTTGCGAGCGTGCAGGACGACGATGTCCTCCCTGATGGCAAAGGGTCGGGACCTCTGCATCAAGCTAAGCGATTCGGTATTTGCTGCAACCAAAAAGGGCTAGCTCATGGAGTCATGGCTCTGCTAGCTCCCTCGACCCGGCCTCCTCATGTGCTTAATTTGTTATATTCATGATACTAGGATTACTAGCTATTTAGGAATTAGGATGCTGATGTTCATGTGTGTCAGGAACTCGATCAGGATGAGTTTGCTGTCGAATTCACAGCTACAAATTAGCATCGTGGATGCATATTGTAATTCCCTGTTCTGAATACCTGATACACCAGCAAGGGGTACTTGCCCTTTCTCCTTTGCTGTAGTTTCAAATTGGTAGTGGCTGTGTGGCTCATTCCCTTTATTTACTTTGAATCTCATATCATAAATCATTTCCCCTTTCATGTCCAACAATATTATTATAGCTTTGTGACTGATGATGTTGTACATGATCTAGCTGAAAGAGTGTGTTCTCCAGGCTGTCTTTACCTCCAGAAATCACCTCTTCCAGGTTGTCTTTGCCCCCTTAATTGCCATGCATGAGACTGTTTAAGCGCAATTCCATGCCAGCATGGGTCTCTATGAATAAATTAATGAGATGATAACGTTCTTCCTTTTTGTTTCTTCCATTTTGCCATGCCTCTCTTTCCTTACACTACCAGAATGATCGACATCTGCACCGGGTGGAAAAGCCCTTTAGCACCGGGTTTCCCACCCGGTGCAACTAATCCGAGGCTAAAGGGGTACCCCTTTAGCACCGGGTTGAATAACCGGTGCTAAAGGGGCCCTTTAGCACCGGGTGCAGCCACGCCCCGGTGCTAAAGGGCCTGACCCGCAGCGCCGTTAGCAGGGCCTTTAGCACCGGGTCGTGGATGCACCCGGTGCTAAAGGGCCTGCCTTTAGCACCGGTTGCTGTCTGCAACCGGTGCTAAAGGCCCCGGATTTCTTTTTTTTTTTGCTTTTTTCAGTAGCCATGCGTGCACGTCTATATACGTATATATTCTAATACGTGTATTCTAATGCGTATTCGGCCGACTCTATATTCATACTAGCTGACATTTCATCAAAATAGAAGACATATATATTACAAAAGTAGATATTCATGCATGTCAACTCGAGTTATATATATTTAAACTGTATTTTCTACTTAATTAAGATTGACGACTAGCTTGTTGGACTGTCCGGCACGTCCTCCAGTACTGGTGAGTAGTATTCTCCTCGGGGATTGACGACCTCGTCCCAGATCCATCCGACGAGCTGTTCTGCAATTGCGTCAATTCTTTCTAGCTCTATGGACTCTTCCTTCAGGTTGAACATCTGTAATTTACAAATAATTGAAAGATATTTAATCCGCCGAGTTGGAGACAATAATTGTGCACTTAATAATAATGGAAATGTTGTTTATTATTACGTACCATAATATCCTGTTGTGTAAGCTTTTTATGTCCCCAATTCCACATGAAATCGCAAACATAGTATGCACATAAATTATTTCCCGGCCCCTGTTTGGCACACTGTCGACCAAAAGAAATTAAGTAAAATTCATATAATATATTAGCCGAGGCCTACATGTACAGGGGTGTTGTTGTCCTCTTGCATGGGTAGGACGTTGTTGTTGTTGTCCGCCATCTATAAAATTAAAAATAATTGATAAGAAATATATACAAAGCATTTTCCAATATACATTTCAATGTAAATATCTCCAATACATTTAAATGAAGCATTTTCCAATATACATTTCAAACATATAACATTTCCAATATACATTTCAATGTAAATATCTCCAATACATTTAAATGAAGCATTTTCCAATATACATTTCAAACATATAACATTTCCAATATACATTTCAATGTAAATATCTCCAATACATTTAAATGAAGCATTTTCCAATATACATTTCAAACATATAACATTTCCAATATACATTTCAAACATATAACATTGTCAAGGCATCATCTCGCAATGCATATAATTGTTGGCAATTTGAGCACAATTGAGCCATGCATATCAGATGTAGAATCATATGTCGGCAAGGGAACACATAAATTTCATACTAGTATTAGGTATAAAACCCAAAGCAATCCCAATCCTACATATTAAAGTTTCCCTGTTCCATGCAAAACAACCTTTCCCAACCCATGCACTCACTTCAACTAGTGTAGCGCGGGGACGACGACGGCGGCGGGGACGACGGGCGGCGGCGGCGTGGGCGCGAGGACCACGGGTGGTGGCGGCGTGGGCGCGGGGACGACGACGGCGGCGGGGACCACGGGTGACCACGGCCGGGCGGCGGGGACGACGGGCGCGGGGACGACGACGGCGACGGGGACGACGGGCGGCAGCGGCTGAGGAGACGAGGCGGCGGTTTCTGTGGCGTCGATCTGGGAGGAATGAGGGCGAAGTGAGGGAGGGGAGAGAAGTCCCCGGCCTATATAGGTTCGGGGCATTTAGCACCGGGTGCAGCCACGACCCGGTGCTAAAGTCCCTTTCGCACCGGGTCTTCTACACCCGGTGCTAAAGGCCGTAACTGTGCGCCAGACGAAGGCCTTTAGCACCGGGTGCAGCCACGACCCGGTGCTAAAGGCCCCCCTTTCGCACCGGGTCTTCTACACCCGGTGCTAAAGGCCCCGTAACTGGCGCCAAACGAAAATTGGGGGCCTTTAGCACCGGATTTTAGATCAACCCGGTGCTAAAGGCCCCAACTTTTCGTTTGGCGCCCAGTTTCCAAACCGGCCTTTAGCACCGGGGGCTACTATTTGGGAATCTTATAAATATAGTTTTTAATGTATAGTTATTAATACTTGTTTTAATTCAGTTATTAATACCTGTTAAAAATATATATTAAATAAGAAAATCTTATATATTACTAGAAAATCAATATAAAATGCTAGAAAATCTTATAAATTACTAGAAAATCTTATAAATTAATAGAAAATCTTATAAATTACTAGAAAATCTTATAATTAATAGAAAATCTTATAAATTAATAGAAAATCTTATAAATTACTAGAAAATCTTATAACTTACTAGAAAATCTTATAAATTACTAGAAAATCTTATAAATTACTAGAAAATCTTATAAATCACAAAAAATGATAACTAAATGAAAGATTTTGGAACATTAAACGGTCTCAGATGAAAAAGTCATGAATACCAAAATTTCATATCTCATCAAGATCTACAATCTTTATTTAAGTCATTTTTGCATTTGAGAAAGTGGTAGTATACATTGTTCATTAATCCTAGATTCACTCGCATAGTTTCCAAAACTTTGTTAGAGACTTGTCAAATTTCTACTACATGTTATTACCCATTTTGAAAATGACAAAATGACCTAAATAAAGATTGTAGATCATGATGAAATATGAAACTTTGGTATTCATCACTTTTTCATTTGACATCACCTAGTGTGAAAAAAACCTTGGTTGTAGTTGTCATTTTTAATTCAAAATTTGGATTGTTCAAACACGAGAAGATTTTTCAAAATAATAACATTAATAAGTTTCATAACTTGATAGAGTATGATTTTAGGAATTTTTAGGAAGAAAAATGATCTTTTTTGAAGTTTGTACGAGGGAGAATGACTAGTTACAACTTTTATACAGAGATTAAAAAGAAAAATTGTTCTTGTTCATCCAGTGACGTGGCCTTGTGCAGCCGGTGACGTGGCCAGCTGCCGCACGGCCTCCGTGGCCAGGCCGGTCGGCCCGGTCGTGGCCTTTAGCACCGGGTGCAGCCACGACCCGGTGCTAAAGGCCACGACCGGGCCAGTGACGTGGGTCGTGTGCGTCCGGTGACGTGGCCAGCTACCGCACGGCCTCCGTGGCCAGGCCGGTCTTTGGCTCCGCCGCACGGCCCCCGCGGCCCGGTCGTGGCCTTTAGCACCGGGTGCAGCCACGACCCGGTGCTAAAGGCCAAAATCTTATAAATTAATAGAAAATCTTATAAATTAATAGAAAATCAATATAAAATGCTAGAAAATCAATATAAAATGCTAGAAAATCTTATAAATTAATAGAAAATCTTATAAATTACTAGAAAATCAATATAAAATGCTAGAAAATCTTATAAATTAATAGAAAATCTTATAAATTAATAGAAAATCTTATAAATTACTAGAAAATCAATATAAAATGCTAGTAAATCTTATAAATTACTAGAAAATCAATATAAAATGCTAGAATTAATAAAAACAATCTTATAAATCAATAGAAATTACATGGCATCATCGTTTACTCGGACACTAATAAACTTCCTCTTTACAAATGTTCCTTGATTGTGATCACGCCGTAGATACGGTGTCTCCTCCGCCGCTAACAGGATGCTTGGGTCATCAGCCACTGAGAATGGAGGCCGGCCATCGAGCATATCATAATCTTCATCCGTCTTGTCCTCAACTCCTACGATTTTTCTCTTTCCAGGAAGAACTATATGACGCTTTGGCTCGTCTTGTGATGGGTCCAATTGCTTACCCCCACCTTTCTTATCCGCCCCTTTCTTCGGTCTGCTAGCCATGTCCTTCACATAAAAAACTTGTGTGACAGCTTTGCCCAGGACGAACGGTTCGTCTAGAAAGCCAATCTTGTTTTGGTCCACTAATGTCATTCCATAGTCCGCTTCAACTTTAACACCTCCTCCAGTCAGCTTCACCCATTGGCACTTGAACAGTGGGATCTTCAAAGGTCCGTACTCTAGTTCTCATATCTCCTCTATGATTCCATAGTATGAGTTTGTATTGCCATTGGTGTCTGTCGCGTCGATCCGGACACCACTGTTTTGGTTGGTGCTTTTCTTGTCCTGGGCTCTTGTGTAAAATGTATACCCATTGATGTCGTATCCTTGGAATGTCAAGATCGTGCTCGATGGACCTCTAGCTACAAAAGCTAGCTGCGCATCAATGCCCTCGACACCCATAAGACGTCTCAACGTCCTTGATCACCATCGATCTTCTCCCTAGTGTGCCCTTTCCACCAAGTCTCCCCTCGTGATGGGATTCGGGGACACCAATCGGCATAAGATCGTCGACAAAGTCAACACAGAATTCAATGACCTCCTCCGTTTCGTATCCCTTAGCAATGCATCCTTCTGGACGAGAACGATTACGGACATACTTCTTTAGGACAGCGAAGAACCTCTCAAATGGGAACATGTTGTGTAGAAATACTGGGCCCAATATACGAATCTCTTTGACGAGGTGAACCAATAGATGTGTCATGATATTGAAGAAGGATGGTGGAAATATCATCTCAAAGCTGACAAGACATTGCACCACGTCGTTCTGTAGCTGATCTAAGTGGTCTGGATTGATCACCTTCTGAGCACATCAATGTCGTTGCCAGGTTGCTTTGGGCCTTCGATGAGCACTGGCATCATAATGAACTTCCGCTTCATGCAGAGCTAGGGGGGTAGGTTGTAGATACAAACAGTCACGGGCCAAGTGCTATGACTACTACTCATTTCACCAAAAGGGTTCATGCCATCGGTACTTAAACCAAGCCTAACATTCCTCGCATCAGCATCAAACTCTGGGAATGTTCTGTCGATGTTCCTCCACTGGGATCCATCGGCGGGGTGTCTCAACATGCCATCCTGCTTACGTTCTTCTTTGTGCCAGCGCATCAGTTTGGCATGGTCTTTGTTCCTGAACAAACGCTTCAGACGGGGTATCAGAGGAAAATACCACATCACCTTCGCAGGGATTTTTTTCTTAGAACGCTCTCCCCCAACATCACCAGGGTCGTCCCGCCTGATCTTGTATCGTGCGCAGGTGCAAACCGGACAACGATCCAAGTGTTCGTATTGTCCGCGATAGAGGATACAGTCATTAGGACATGCATGTATCTTCTGCACCTCCAAACCGAGAGGGCAAACAACACGTTTTGCTTGATACGTCATCGATGGCAATTTGTTACCCTCTGGAAGAATCTTCTTTACGAGTTTCAGTAGCTCATCGAAACTCTTATCAGTAACACCATTTGCTGCCTTCCACTGCAGAAGTTCAAGTGTGCTACCCAACTTCTTTAGCCCCTCTTTGCAATCTGGGTACAGGTCAGTCTTGTGGTCCTGCAACATGCGCTGTATCTTTTTCAGTTCCTTATCATTGCCGCAGTCTTTCTCGGCATCACACAACTTTTGCCCGAGTCCAACAGTAGGTTCATTTTCCTGAGCATCGCCTTCCCGAGCAACATCTTCCTCATCGGCATCACCCATTGCAGCATATGCAAAGGAACCGTAGTATTGAGCCAATAACGGAATGTCGTCATCGGCCTCGTCTTCTTCATCTTCATCCATTAGAATTCCTCTTTCACCGTGCTTCGTCCAAACAGAATAATTCCTCATGAAACCGTGCCTCATCAAATGCACTTGAAGACAACCTCTTTGTTTGTACGATTGTATATTTTTACAATGGGTGCATGGGCAGAACATGAAACCGGACGGCGTCCTGTTAGCCTCGGCGGCATCGAGAAACGTCCTAAGGCCATCACGGAACGCCTGAGCGTGGGGGTCCCCGTACATCCATTGTCTATTCATCTGCATTATTAACCAATAACAAATATACAATACAATTTAAAGATAAAAAAATTTAATATATAAATAAATACAAATTATAATATATATTCCATTATATAAATAAATTTCTAAAACTACATTACTATATTCATTAAATATAACATTACTATAAGCCTTATAAGATTTATAAGATTTATAAGATTTTCTATTAATTTATAAGATTTTCTAGCATTTTATATTGATTTTCTAGTAATTTATAAGATTTTCTATTAATTTATAAGATTTTCTAGCATTTTATATTGATTTTCTAGTAATTTATAAGATTTTCTAGTAATTTATAAGATTTTCTAGTAATTTATAAGATTTTCTAGCATTTTATATTGATTTTCTAGTAATTTCTAAAACTACATTACTATAAGCCTTATAACTATTCACAAGTCATACAAAACAAAATACTAACTAGCTTGCCTTCTCTCTCCATTTAAAACACAACATGAACACTCTCTCCACCATGAACTCAAGCTCTCTCCTCTCTCTCCTCCAAGAACACAAGCTCTCTCTAGCTAGCTTTACTTTGATTCACAAATCCCTCTATTTCTAAATCATAGAAGGATTACAAGCTAAATAAAACATTAGAGAATGAAAGAGTGTACGTTGTAGTGCTCCTTAGATGAGTAGATTCTTCACAAATTTTGAAAAAAATTTGGGCAGCACCTCCCCTCCCACGGCCGAGCAGCATGAACACATCGCCTAAGTGTTCAGCTGGCTCGGGCGGGGGAGGAGGAAGCCCCTATATTCAAACACATTAGCACCGGGTCGTGGCAAGACCCGGTGCTAATGTTCACCCTTTAGCACCGGGTGCAGCCACGACCCGGTGCTAAAGGCCTCGGGCACATTAGCACCGGGTCGTGGCTGCACCCGGTGCTAAAGGGTGAACATTAGCACCGGGTCTTGCCACGACCCGGTGCTAATGTGTCCGCCCTGACACACCTCCGCGCCGCCCCCGCTCCTAGCCGTTGGACCCGGTGCTGAAGCCCCATCAGCACCGGGTCCAAAAATGGCCGAGGCGGAGGAGGCGGGCAGATGTGAAGGATTCTGGTAGTGTTAGTAGTAGCAGGATTTTCATATTGGCACTCCACATTTAAGCCTAGCTAGCACACGATTAGACTGAAGTGTTGTAGGCATCCTGTAGCTTTGTGACTGATGATGTTGTAGCTTTTAGTGCTTACCTTACAGTGTTGAGGTGGTTGCTGATCGAAGGATGATGTTGGAAGGTATACTGGTATGTATCCTTTTCTACATTTGAACATGAGCCCCCGGCCCTTTTCCTTTTATTAGCTCACTAGTATCTCCATCACTCATCAGATGTGATATTGTAGTATTGTACGTATTCGTTACTTTAGTTAATGAGTCGAAGGTTTTTTGCTCTTCCTGGTGCCAAGGGCCGCGGGCTTGTGGTATCTTTATTGGACTGTACAATCACATGTTTCAGTGAGGTTTAATTTTGAGGAGAAACTGCAGTATGTGCTACCAGCAGGTTAGTGAGATATCTAGCTACCAATCATGGTACGTAGCATCTAACCAAGTGCATGAAAAATTCTAATCAGCTACTATTCACATATTAGTGTCTCTTTCATTTTTCCTTCCACATGTTCTTTTTCAAGTTCAAACCTTGCATTCACGTAGATGATTGTATGCTAGCTCTATACATTCTTTTCTTTTGAATTTTTGAAGTATTCTTAGAGGTTTAGTTTATAAGTGGTAGCACAGTAGCACCTGGTTCTGGCGAGGTTTTCTTACTATATGTATTGCCAAAATTTCAGCTTGTTTATTTGATAAGACAAAAAAAAACCTGCTTCTGTAATTTGTCCACTCCCAATTTGTAGCTTCTCTGTAATTGTGATACATTATAGTTCTTGATTGGGAATGTAAATGAGCTTTATGTTTGTACCTTGGTAGTAGGTAGTTATTTTTAAATTCGTCCCAAGCCTAACATTATTTTCTTAACTTTAACTATGAATGCCCAAAACATAATAAATATTGATAACATAAAAATGATGTTAATGGATTCATCATAAAACTAATTATCATAACATGTAACATTTTCTATTTAAAATAAATTAGTTCTAGAGATATTGTTGGAAGTTGAAAATGACTGTCTTTGAACAAACCTAAAACTAGCTACATTCCGGGACAGGGATGTGTGGTTTGCCAATTTATGTTTTAGAAATTTATCTACAGATAAGCGTATACATTATCTCTAAACTGTGTAATCAATTTGTCAGACTATTGTCACACTTCTAAATGGCACACGTCTCTTTCCTTGCAAATAGAGATATTTTTTCAAAGTTGATCTTCAATCCCCTGCTCAAAAAAATGGATCTCCTAGCACATGTAAACTGACGTTCCAGATTTATACCTAGCACACATGAATAGACCAAAGTTTTGCAGCCAACCTGTAGGTCGATGCATTTAAATTTGTAGAAGTCAATAATAAAATTTTATTTTAATTATCATTTTAAGAGATGAAAAGTGGGTCTCTTGGCATGATCATTAGGTATAATATCACATTGAATTTGAGTGGAACTTGTATTTATTTTGTACAGTAAGGTACAATACATGTTGAGTAGTCGAAGTTTGGCCAGCTAAATTTAACATGAACAGCGAACATTGAAAAAGTTTGGACATGCCTATAGTAATCTGTTGTCACACAATGAGGTGCAAAAATTTTCTTAGCTTCAAATAAAGTATGTGCATTTTGTTCCCTCTGGGTCTTTGCTAGTGTGCATGAAATAGAAGTTGAATGCTTGACCTTCTTCAGGTTATTCTATGCATGTTCTCTATAACCTGATATCTCCACTTCATGGTAATGTTTGATATTTATACTTAGAAATCCAGCTTAGGGGTTAATTTGAGCCGGTATCGATACAATGAGGGATTAAATTGAGACAATATTTTGGTTAGGGGGTAAAATAAACAAAGTAAATAGTTAAGGGGAGTAAAATAGACTTTTTTCTAATGAAAAAATACCCTCGAATTGCATTGTTTGCTGGATATAGGAGCACACAACACTTATATCTCTGCATGTATGAAGTTTATTGCTAATATTCCTTATAGAAGGATCATGTATGGCTATGGACCAAAGAGAACTTACCGTAGGAATTGTGTCTATAGCTCGATCATACAAATTCAAAGAAATGACTTAGAAGAGCCCACTCGTGCTTATTATTTATTTGACAAAATTCATATCCTACTGTTGTATATATAAATGGCAAACACCATTTTACTTTAGTGAATGAATATAATGCTAATTGGCAATGATGATGTAATTAATATGTGTTTTCTCCTATACCAACAAACACGTACTATCGTCTTTGTATGTATATCATTGTCATGACCATGTGGAATATCTGTCTTATGTGATTGTTAGCTGAGTATGACATTTTATAAAATATTAGTGAATAATTCGGATGTTTATTGTAGGATTAACTGGACACTTTGTGCACACAACATTCCTACAGATTAATTGTTGCTGAAAAAGACTTTTCCATCATAATCGAAATCTGACCTGGATATATATGGATCCTACATGTATTTCTCACCAGCTGGCTGGCTTCGGTCATGGACATGTGCTGTCCGTCATCCGCTAATATAAAGAACTGCCTTGGCGATCTCCTCTTCCTGCACTACAATATGGCTAAATCCTGTGTTGCCGGACAGAGATGGCGCAGGAGTAGGGCAAGGCACATGAGTGAGAGTAGCTTATACGTAGCGCGGTGTAATAATGATGGGGTACTCGAGCTCATCTATGCGACATGTGTTTTTATGATGGAGGCCTCCATGAGTTTATCGCACCCTTGCTACTTCCACGTGCCGACGAAGCAGGTGTTGGATTATTAGGCAATCGAACTAAATTATGAATCAAGTAAAGCATGGCACAGATCGAAACTAGCATGTAAAGCTCTAATATACGGGTTAATAGGAACAATATAAACCAGATCTGATTCACATCACACATGTTGGGATCTTGCAGGTATACGTACTGAATGACTGCAGATGAGGAAGCCGTGAAGAAGAGTGGTGGTGAAGCCACGAAGATGGTGCTGCCAACGGCTCGCAGCAGTTGGCGTTGAAGGCGACGATGCGCTGCAGCACCGAACTTGGAACGAGGACGACCTGTGGTGGAAGAGCTTGAGCAGTTGCGGCGGGCGCTTTCCAAAAACCTTATTCGCAATCTCCTAGTGCAGGATCTCAAGGGCGAGGGATAGGGGGGTTTCGGAGAGCTGCTCTCCCATTCGCCGGTGCATGCCGGCGCTCGGGACGAGGAAGACTACATCGACAACACAATAGCTACTTGGAGCAAAAACTCTGACCAAAGGATAAGGATTCTGATGACTTCTCTTGCTATTGAAGTCTTGGATGTCTCCAAGACTCACGAAGGTTTCTGACACAAGTCCAGGCTTCCAGCAAAAGGACGTTGCGCCCCCGCAAAGCGAGAGGCCGGATTTCGGTCACTACGGGAAACCCCCCGTTTGCCGAGTGCCAGGGGCACTCGGCAAAGGCAGTTATGCACTCGGCAAAGCCTTTGCCGAGTGTAACACTCGGCAAAGGGGTTACGGCATAGCTCGTGTCGGCAAACAGGCCCTTTGCCGAGTGTCTTCTGTCGGGCACTCGGCAAAGGCTTTGCCGAGTGCAAAAGCCAGCACTCGGCAAAATAAAGTACTAACAGACGGCCGCGGACGGCGCCGTCCGCGGCCGCCTGTTAGTGCTAACGGAGCCTTTGCCGAGTGTCGCACTCGGCAAAGACTCCATCCTTTGCCGGGTGTCGCACTCGACAAAGGCTGGTTAGGGGCAGGCCCTGGACAACCCTTTGCCGAGTGTAAGGGCTTTAACACTCGGCAAAGGTTGCATCTTTGCCGAGTGTTAAGGCCAACACACTCGGCAAAGCTTGATCACTCGGCAAAGGCTGTTCCAGAAATGACAGAAACAGCCTCTTTGCAGAGTGTTAAAGCCAATACACTCGGCAAAGCACCTCTTTGCCAAGTGTAAAGCATCAATTTTTTTCCTGTTTTTATTAATTTTTTGCGTTAAAAGGACCCCTCAACAAAAACATCACAGGCAGTTTCTAATAGGCATTACAGGCAGTTTATAATAGGCATCACAGGCAATTCATATATATATAGCCACTAAACCATCAAACAACCATAAACAAACACATATAAGTCACTAAACCATCCAACATCACAGAAATGTCACAAATTCAATATCCAAACATCAAATATCCATCATTCATATGTTTACAAAGTCCAACATCCATCACTCACGGAAGAGGGGGTCCGAACAACGATCTAACCGCCCGCACCGCAAGGTCTTCGTCTTGAGGGCCATCATTCGACGCGGCCGAGTCAGGAGCCTGCCCAAAAGAGATTAGTGGTGTGTGTTACAAGATTTTCGACAGAAATGAGTTGTGAAATGAAATCATAGGGTTCTCAAGTGACTCACGGGAGAAATAGGCACACGTGGTGGTGGAGGCGGTGGTGGCATCGGCGGCGGGGGACCTTCACCCACGCGCTGGCCAGTGTTCTGCAGGTAGGCAAATACCTGCTCCTGCCACGCTCGGTTCGTCCGCTCGGCCTCCTCCTTCTGCCTGTCTTTCTTGGCCTCCGCCTCCCGTATCTGCTGCACCTCCAACTCCAGCTGCTTCCATCTCTCCGTCTCTTTATCCAACCGGGCCTGCAATATTCAATCACATTGTTATAATACATTACAAACTTAAGCAAACTTCACGTACAAAGATAGAAACAGAAATAACCTGAAGTGCCTGCATCCCAAAGTGTGAACCGGGAGGAGGCTGGCGGATAGGCGCGGAAGAGCTCGTGCTCCTAGCTCGAATCTGGGAGAGCGTGGGGGTAGCGGTCGTGTCGATGGTGCTGTTGGCGATCAAGTACCGCCCGTGCTTCTTGCCTCCTCCCGCCCTCATGACCACTTCTCCATCAATGTCGTGGGCGGTCGGATCCCAGTCTGGCCCGTGGACCTCCTTCGCGACCTCTTGATATGCTGTGAGGCGACTGTGGACGCTGGCGTTGCTGTATGCCGCGGGCCCGTCCTCCGGGTTGTACCGGACGTCGGAGGTGGCCTTGCCCTTGTGGGTCATAGCAAATGCCTCGAGCTGTGAGCAAGGCGCACCACCATGTGACGCCGACTGAAAAAACAAACAATATGAATTAGTAATTACACTGAATAGAGTGAGCGAATATAGAAATGACTCGGCGTACCCATTTGGCCCTGTACTCCTCGAGGCTAAGGCTGCCCTGATGGTGTGAGACACCGGGCATCAGCAAACGCCGCTCCCGGCAAAGGTCGTGCTGAGCGGGCCACTCGGCGCTACACCACTTGTCGACTATCACCTCCCAGCATGTGGGATGCGGGGCGCACCACCACGGAATCTCCTACAAGACATCAAGTGTACGACATATAACAAGATCGAATTTAAAGTACTTAATCTTAGAATAAAACAGTATCGATTTACATACCGCCAGATACTGCTCCTTGGTCAACTTCATGTTTCTTGCCTCTGTTTTCTTCACGGAGATCTTGAGTGCCGCAAGATAATCAATTACGGCCTGCACGCGCGCCTCGTAGTGCAGGTCCTTGACAAGCTTCCAGCAGGCTGCATGTGCCACAGCATCCGCCGAAGCCTCCTGTCCCGGGGCGCATCTGTAAAAGTCCTACGCATATATACACGATGAATGTAGCATTATTTGTAGATTGTTCAATGAAAGTGTTGTGTTGAGCAGTGTAGTGCAACGAATACTTACCCAAAGCTCTCCCTTTACCCGCTCGGCCTTGTTGTTGAAGATCGTGAGCTCCCGGTCCTCCCGATCGCCAGCGGTGACGTAGTGGTCAAAGGTGTAGGTCGGCTCCTCCCTGCCGCCAATGGTCACCAGACCCGGAAACAGCTCCCTGCAAAGAAGACCCAGGATGCCGTTGACTTTGCGGGCGTGACCAACGCCTGGGGTGACCATCACCCAATTCCTGCCCAAGTGATTAAGATAAATTGTTAGTCCATATTGTGATTTCCAACATATGAATATGAAACGAGAAGGTCTGTGTAACATCTAAAATTACTTACCTTGGAGGGCTGGGTGCGATCACGGGACGACGCTCCATAGGTATCGGGCGCTTCGGGAGTTGCGAGGGGCCTCGCTGCCAAAGGGCCAAGTTCTCAGAGGAGGTGGAGCCCTCTACGTCCTCGACCTCGTCCCCGGGGACCTCGGCCCCGTGCTCCTTGGCCCCGTGCTCGTCGGCCCCGTGCTCCTCGTCCTCGCGGTCCTCGTGCTCCGCGGCCCGAGTGTCCGCCGCTGATGGAACAAAGGATTCGTCGGACGAAGACGACGAAGGTATAGGGGTCCGCTCTCGCCTCTTGCCCTTGCCTCGCCCCCCGCCTTTGGCCTTCTTCTTTCGCCCCTTGCCCTTGGCACCAGACGACCCAGCTGCCTCAGACCCCCATCTTTAAACTTCCGGTACAACGACATGACGTTCCTCATCGCACCGCCACGACCCACCATATTGGTTCAATCACCTGCGATCAACAAAAACATACAATTATTAGATTTCACATATAAACATAAATTATTAGAAAAACATGTAATATATAAGAAATATGACCTGACATAAACTATTAGAAAGAGATGATGCAATATATAAACGTACTTTTATTAGAAATAATCATCCGGATCAGGATTATCTGGATCAACGGTCGCATCATCACTATCATACATTTCGAGATGTTCATGGTCGTCCTCCAAAGGCGGAGGAATGTCGTCGTCTTCGTCATTGCCTAATTGTAATCGCTCTAGTAACTATCGTAATTTTTTGTCAAATAAAAAATTCGGCAGCACCTCCCCTACAAGGGAAGGTTTCTGAAACCACACATCCTGCAAAAAAAACACGGCACGAAGGCCGGCAAACCACCACCGCATGAAGGCCGGCAAACCACCATGGCACGAAGGCCGACAAGCACATACACAAGGATAGAATGATCTACAATGATTCCAATATGTACTACAACAACACTATACCACAGCAGCAGCAATGACAAAAATAACAAAGGTACTTGTTATGGTATAAGGCATCCTAGTTTTGTTAACTACTAACTAGCAACTAAATATAGGTCACACATACAAGTTCTACACATGCATTGTCCAATTTTATCGTTCATTCCTAGAAAATAAGCATATTATTGTTCAAAATTAGCATCCATTCCTTGATGTTCACTATCATCCATTTTTACAAACTAGCATTCTATCGTCCATTCCTTGATAGCTCACGAGGCAGGCATGCATCAACGCAAGAAAGGGGTCACGTACCGATGCGGGCTTTTCGGCGGCGTGGGGAGGGGCAGGACCAGCGTGGGGAAGGAGAAGCCGGCCGAGGCTGCCGGGTGGTCAACGACGGGAGCAGCAGCGGGCGGGTCCTGGCAACACAGCCCAGCTGCGGCGTCCGGGGTGGAGAGGCCGGGAGGAGACCGGCGGCGGGGAGGAGCCCGGCGGTGTCGGCGTCCCGCGGCCAGGAGGCCAGCGGCGTCGGGGAGGAGCGGCGACGGCAGCGGGCAGAGAGGCGACGGCGGCGGGCGGAGAGGCGACGGCGGCGGACGGGCCGGGGACCGGCGGCGGTGGCGGCTTCCGGTCGGCCCGGGCGGCGAGCGGCCGCGGGGCGGACTGCGGACGGGGGAGGAGGGCGGTGCGGCGTGCGGCGGGCACCGGCGGCGGGCGGGCCGGGGATCGGCAGCGGCGGCCGCTTCCGGTCGGCCCGGGCGGCGGGCGGCGGGTGGCCGCGGGGCGGACTGCAGGCGGGGGCAGAGGGCGGTGCGGCGGGCGGCGAGCAACGGCGGCGGAGGCGGCGGAAAACGGCGGCGGAGGGGGCGGGGGAGGTGGCGGCGGGCGGGGCGACTGTGGCGGCGGCGCGGCGTGTGTGCGTGTGTGCGTGTGTGTGGCGGCGTGCGTGTAGGGTTGGGAACGCTTGGGCGGTTAAGTCCCCCGGCGCACCCCCCCTCTTTGCCGAGTGTCGTAGATCTGACACTCGGCAAACAGATCGGCCACGTGGCCGCGCGCTGGCCGCTGACGTGGCCACGCGCGGCCGAGGAGGTGGGCCACGTGGCCTGTTTGCCGAGTGTCTGGCCCAGGGCACTCGGCAAACAGGCCTTTGCCGAGTGCCTACACTCGGCAAAGGTGCCACGTCGGCCAATGACGTGGCCCGCGCGTCCGCGGTCCGGCCAGCCCTCGTGGCCTCTTTGCCGAGTGCCCCCGAGCAGGCACTCGGCAAAGGTGCTCTTTGCCGAGTGTCTTTGACCTGACACTCGGCAAAGGTCCTTTTTGCCGAGTGTAGCACTCGGCAAACATTTCCCAGAACATTTGCACCGTACCAAATTTTTCAAATTTGATCAAATACACATCAAAATATCTTGTCAAATACATTCAACAATGCACATTCTATGCTTCAATAAATTTTTTTCATTATTTCATGCCTATATAGCTCATAATTTCTTCATAACTTTCATTATTTCATGCGGAGAAGGGCGTAGAAATAATTTAAAAAATATCAAATGGGTCCGGAAAAATATGATAACTTCAAATGAATCAATCTACGTCATCTATTGCCTATAGAAAAAGTTATGAACTCAAACTCTAATTCAACTTCACTTCGTTTCGAAATCCAGCTGTCTCCTTCTCAACTCTCCGAAACTTCTATGGGATATGCTCCGATTGGAAAGGGTCGTATATATAAACTTTTCAAAATCATCTCAACTTTTTCCCACAGGCTCCACATAAGATATAAAGAGCCTTTGACAAGTATCACTAGAAAAAAATAAAGTTTGGACCCCAAAAACATATGTTTAAAAACTAAGGTCCTGACTTTGCCGAGTGTTTACCAAGAAACACTCAGCAAAGGCTAGCTTCGCCGAGTGTCGAGTGGTGAACACTCGGCAAAGGCTAGCTTCGCCGAGTGTTGCCTGGTAAACACTCGGCAAACCCACCAAGTTTTACAAAAATATTTTTAAATTTTCAAACTTTTATGTTTGAATTCCAAGTTTTTTAAGAATATTTTCAAATTTTCAAATTTTTTTGCCGAGTGTCTAAGTAGACACTCGGCAAAAGTCCAACCCCGGGCCTGGCTGGACATGTGCAGTGCACGTGCCACCTCTTTGCCGAGTGTCGGCTGGAGGACACTCGGCAAAGCTGTGACAATTCAAACGGCCGCCAACGGTCGTGGGCGCGCGCGGTGCCGAGTGTCTCTGACCTGACATTCGGCAAAGGTGCTCTTTGCCGAGTGTCTTTGACCCGACACTCGGCAAACCAGGGGCCGCCCAAACAGCTACGGACGGCCGCGGACGGCCGTTGGCGGGCGTGTCGCCTGACGAGCACGTGCCCTTCTTTGCCGAGTGTCTCCGGCTTGACACTCGGCAAAGCTATGATTTGCCGAGTGTCGCTGGCCTGACACTCGGCAAAACACCTTTTTGCCGAGTGTCCCCTCTATGCTGAGTGCCTTGCCAAGGGCACTCGGCAAAGTCTTTCTTTGCCGAGTGCCCGACAGAATGCACTCGGCAAAGAGCTGGACACTCGGCATATACCCGGTTTCCCGTAGTGGGTGGACCATTCACATGGGTGCCGCGCGCCCGCGCCCTTCGCCTCGCCTCTCCCGGCCCGGAGAGGCGAGGCGAGCGAGCGCGCGGGTGGGCTTTTTTCCTCCTCCCATACCATCACTTGAGGGAGTGAGGACGGCTTTTATATTTATGTTGGCCATCCTCCACTTCCACAAGCAGTACGAGACTAAAGAAGAGTACCACCTGAGCCAACTTACTTATGCACTCATGGGCCATTGAGATCGTACTAGAAATTTCTCATTGTGTCAGGCCATAAATTCCAGCAGGAAGCTTGTTGGTAATTAATGATCTCGTACTCCGTCTCCTGGATCAACAACTCCTCTCTAGCTGAGATCAAGAACCTGGTGATTAGGAAACAAAAGAATATCATGTTGTCCAAGGAAGTCCACGTTTAAGCTATGAGGGGCTGCCAATGCAAACCAGTGCGACAAGCCGACAAACCAAACCAAGGCATGCAGAAACAATTACAAATTCAGTCGTTGAACATTCCTGACTTAACAAAACCCTCACAATCCTGACATATGTAAGAGTGTTGACATAAAAAGTCAGGCGATGACAATATGTGCGAACACACGATCGGCCTCGGAGATTTGCTTCACTCCAATGTCAAGCCGGTAATCTTGAGGTTCGGGAAGTGCCAGTCAATTTGACCTGTAATTGACAAGAGAATAGAATAGTGTAAAATTCACATATCGGCTATGATTTCGAAATGCCTTTCTCTGTATCAGATCGGATAGGACAGTCGATGATGGTTTAAAGTCCAAACCCAAGGCTCAAATCGGCTATACGCTTAAAAGCTTAAGAACCGATTCAAATCTTAGATGTAGACCGATAAATTGGTGATAAAAACTAAAACTCAATATAAATAATAGGTTAAATCTATTAAGATCTTAGCAATTATCGATAACTTTGAAAGAAACAGTAAAACAGAGCAGAACAACCTAAATCGGCACATCTGATCGGCTAAACAACAGCGTTCGATATAAGGGTGTAATAATTAGATTTCTTAGATGAAAGTGAGGCACTTAAACCTAATAATCTAAAGATTATGATAGCTTGGTGCAACAATCAGATCTTAGATAAAAGTGAGGCACTTGAACCTACGATCTAACAATCATGATAACTTGGTGAACAAACTAGATAAAAGTGAGGCACTTCGATCTAACTTGTTCAATAACTCTTAGGAGATCTAGACGAAACTATAGCGATACGCCCGATAGTTAAAGCCTAGAGAGCACCAGGTAAAAGCGGTTCTTGCAAGCAAGCCAGAGATCACGGAGATGCAGCACAGCGAAGACTTGAAAGAACTCGTAGAACTACTGAAACTAGGGTAAAAGTAGATGCGATGCAAATAGAATAAAAGTTTTGTTTGATTTGGTGTGTACAGGTTCATTCGTGGCCCTAAAGCCGCTATTTATAGCCTAAGATATAGAGTCCATGTCGATCACGACTTACAAACTTGACAAAAAAGAAAACAAAACTTTTCTAATATAATACTCCTAAAATAAATCGACTTTGGTATACCCCTCCACGTGCGTCGACCAAATCTCGCCCATCTGACCGAATCGGCTCCCGCCGTATTAACTATTGGCTTAGCGCAAATGGGCCGCAATCCTTCTTCGACGTTAAACGTCGGCTTCGTCAGCTGGACCCCTTTGACTATGCTTTTGACCATCAATGTGAAAAGACGGTGTCAACAAAGAGTTAGGATTCTTTTTTTCATTTGCACTAGAAAAATGACCAGAGATCAGATTGACATTCTTGACATTCCAAAACTAAAAAAGATGTAGTAGTTCAGCGTGGTCAATGATGGAATTCTATGTTGAGATCCGTTTGAGCACAACTATTTTTTTAGGACGTTCCACATAACAGCATGTAGCATGCATTTGTATGCAAGCAATCAAATCAAACTTCATTTCACATACCTTGCTCTTCCTGGCGGTATAATCTTTTACATACCTCTGCAACGGACATCGCCGGAGTTCTCATTGATGCTGTGTTCATGGACCTCAGACATATGCTAGACGCCAAGATCGCAGGGGGGATCAAAGCAGCCCCCAGCGGCAAGAAATTTTCTCCAGATGTCCAACTGTTAGTTCGATCTCTGCAACATTACGGGCTCGATCCCGTGCCCTAGTCGGGGGCGCCCAACCCTAACGATGGTTGGTGGGCCCCCGTCGCACAGTGTTGTATAGAGGAGGCGGGGGCCACGGCACATAGTACGAGGTTGACTGCGCCGCCACACACCCCACCTACAAACCCTAACCGACCGAGGGAGCACTGGAGCAGTGGGAAGCTCCACTGCCGCCGCCGTCCACCTTCATCGCCTGTACGAGGTGTCATCGCCCCGCGCTCCGACGACCTTGCACCGCCGCCCTCACCGAGCAAGCCGATGACGCCTCTGCGCCACCGACCGACCCGATGGCTGCACCGCCTACACCGGCACCTACCACCGCCAATGGTCTGTGACTCCAACTCTCAGTTAGTGTTAGTGTTTGTGTTGTAGCAGTGTTAATGTTGTAGATCTAGGATCGAGAATATCATCTTTTGTTATTAAAAGTTTGTACCCGACTAGATCTACTGCTAGAGATCCGAGTCTAACACCGACCGCTAGGCGCTCCTCGAGGGCGTTGTGGCACAGAACCAAATCAATTAGCTTGATTTGATGCAACCGTTGCAGAAGATCCATTTATGCTCGTTGAGCCGCCACGTGAAGCTACAACTATCAACTTTCTCCCGAGGGCTGATGTCCAACAGCGACGCTAGGTCTACACCACACGGATAATAGAGAAACGCAAGGAGGTAGGTGAGAGGATTTTTTTTTAGAATTTCCGATTAAAAAATAGATCTTTGAGACTTAAAAATTAGTTATGTGTAAGGATGAAAGTGGTGTGGATAATTTCCGCATCCGATGATCCAAATCTGAAATTTAAGGATACGAGGAAGAGTTTTTTATATCCATGCGGATATGGATAATCCAAATCCGATAGTGCGTGGATGCGGAGTAGGATATGGTTTTAGCAAAATCTAATGGATATGGATTGTCCGATAATGGAACACGGATTATGCGAGGCTTATAATAGGATATTCGACTACTTTAGTGAGCCCAACATAGTATAACCAAGCTCAGCCCAGATAAATATATAATAATTTATAACCCATGAATATTCATCTATATATATTATATACACATACATTGGTAAACCCTAAACACCTGGCGGTTGATCGGTAATCTTGTGTGAATCGCGAATACCGGTCGTCGGACAACTGCTCTGCCCTTTTGCCTCGACGGATAATATTAGACTCATTGGTATTGTTTTTCATATTATATTGTTGCTTTGTGGCTGTGGTTTGAAAAATATTCTCCACCATAAAAGCTTCTTATAATAATATATTATCCATCTATTTTAGTCGGCTTCCGCACCGACTCCGATCCGAGTCTGCACCATTTTTGACATCCGAAAAAATACATCTCAAAATAACCAAATATGTGAATATCCGCTCCGCTCCGCATCCGGCAAAAAAACGTAGATAAGGATATGGAAAAGGTATTATCCGCTTCGTCCGATCTGCTTTCATCCCTAGTTACGTGGGTATGGCAAAGGTGGCTAATTTATATATAACTTTAGAGAGTTATTTTAGGCTATTTTTACAATGACGGGGTGGGTAATTTCTTTTAAAAAATATAATAGATCTAGTGGCTATCATGATTGAAGTCTACCAAATCAATGGCTAGATGTTTCTGTTTTTTATGAAAATTTCTAGGATTTATCTTTTTTAGTGTCTCTCATGAGAATTAACGTGGAGGCTCCAAAAGGAATCTATAAGATAAGATAGGCAGATTTAACATTAAAAGCCCGAAATGCAACTTTAAAAAAGAGCCACTAAACCCAAACATCTACAGCATGATGAGGGCGACGAGATATGTCACAATGACTCATAGTAATTCAGAATGCAAAGCAACATGAGAATATGAGACAAAATTAAGAGGCTGCACGATGGCCATGATGAGCCGACATAATATCTTACTATTATTAATTGGAGGCTTCTTTTGGAGCCTTCCCATTAATCTTCACGAGGCACGCTAGAAAAATAGATAAATCTTATAAATTCTCATAAAAAACATAAACATCTGGCCATTGATTTGGTAGAATCTAATAATATCTCACAGCAACAACTGTTAGATCTTTTTTTCTGAAAAATTACCCACATTTACCATTATAAAAATAGTTTAACATAACCCCTGAATATATCTCTAAATTACCCACATCTACCAGTAGAAAAAAATAATATCTTAATGTAACTGGCTAAATCTATTCTAAATTATTCGTGTTTGGTATTATGAAAAGAAAGTCAAAACCTACGCAGGTTATCAGCAGCACGCCTGGTCTTCCAATCGAGAGGGAAAAAACTAAGGAGCAAGTCTTGGTATTGCAACCCTAGCCCTCAACCTAGGTTGTTCCCTACGTCCAATTCTTTGCAGTCCCTAGTTCATTGTCACTGATGACCAGGTGCCAGAATAATCAATGCTCAAGGAGGCTGCATATGTTAGATCTCATTATCGACAGGATGATGATCCATCTTCATACATACATAAACATATCCATGGCTCGAGAGACCCATGTTTATTGTAAGCACCGGCCAGAATCATAATACACACGTGAAAACATTGATGGGAAGCTGGAACCCATATCTACTCTTAATCTCCAGCTGTAACAACTTCTAGGAAGAGAAAGGAACCATCCATGGCTAATCCCAACATACATTCATAACATTTTCCACCTTAATTAAGTTTGGTGCTTTATACACAAATTTTCCAATAATTATGAACAGTTCCAAAAACAATAAAGAAAATATATTATCCTATCGACTCAACCATCCACATACATTCCATCATGCAAATATATCGATGAATTAATTAATTGCAAAGGTATAATAGACACACTAAATAAAATGCAAAATTTATTCTAATAATAAAAACATAAATTACTAGAGTTGCAGAGTACACGGGTTGATGGGCTAGTAGTGCTGGTACCATACCAGGTTTATTCTAAATGAACCCACTGGGACGATTCACAAAAACTCCTTTAAGGTTGCAGAGTTGCTGAAACTTGCCAATTCCTTTTGGAATGCTGGTGAGGGCCTTGTCGACCTGAAGAAAACGAAGCCTGGAGAGACCCATAAGGCTAGCAGGCAAGCTGCCCAGCCCTAGACAACCAACCACAGAGAAATACTCAAGGCTGACGAGCCCTCCTATGGATTCAGGAAGTTGCTGAACTTTTGTATAGCTGAGGTCTAGCAACCTCAATTGCACCAAGCTTCCAATTGAGTCTGGTACTTCCCTTATGGTTGTTCCACGGAAAACTATGACACGGAGGTGCTCAAGCCTTATGAAATTGCTGCTTCTGAGTTCCCTGAGGTTGTAACTATGAAAAATAAGCAGACTTCGTAAACCAATCTCGTTTTCTAAAGCAGGTATTTCCTCTACATCATTACTGATCCCCAAGCGACGAAGTTTCAGTAGCTCATCTCCCTTTTGCTGTATACTCTTGAAAAGTCCATGATTCCTCACCATATCCTCATCACTGTCTTTGCTTAAGAATAATGCATGATCTCGTATCAAATTTTGGGCAAACGACCTTAACAGATCATGCATTCTTGATACCCCCTTATCAAAAAAGTCTGGCTTTGGTTGCAGCAGATTCCTCCTAATTAGCTCAAGGTAGTATTCTTCAGCGAGCTCATATATGGAGCGGCCATGCTCTTCCCTCACAAAACCTTCTGTTACCCACCAGTAAATGACATCATCTCGACGAATGTCAAAGTTTGGAGGCAGCAAAGCACACCAAAGAAAGCACTGCTTGAGTTGAGGGTGCAAGTCAATGTAGCTTAGAAAAAGGGAACCATGTACTTCCTCTGGAAGTCCATGGGTAGACCATTTGCTGTCCCGGATGTTCTCCCACTCTGCCCTGCTTCTCTTGGTGGATAGAACGCCAGCAATGACCTCAATGGCAAGAGGAAGCCCGTCACACTTTTTGACAATTTCTTCCCCAATTTCGTTAAATTCACTTGTTTCCATATCTGCTCGTAAGGACTTCCGCAAAAGCAGCTCTAGGCCATCACAAATATTCATCTTGTTTACTTGGTGACAATGTATTGCATGCATCCTTTCCAAGACATCAAGGTTTCTCGTGGTAACAAGGATGCGGGAACTGATCGTTGCACATTCCAAAGGCAACCGAAGAAGATTGACCCAAACATCAGATCTGTGCACATCATCCAAGACAAGAAAGACTCTTTTTTCTCTGATAGAGTTCTCCAGATCCACTAGGAGTCCAGCCTTCATTTCAAGCTGATCACACTTCCCTCCAGCCATTCGTACGGCATGCTTTAGCAAACCAGTCTCTGTGTAGCTCTGAGAAACACACAGCCATATACGGACTTCAAAATCCCTCTTTATGTAATGTTCATTGTATATCTTCTGCGCTAATGTCGTCTTACCAATTCCACCCATCCCATAGATCCCAAAAACATATGGCCTGCAATCATGGAGGTCACTAATAATCCTCTGAACCATTGAACTGGCAGTTTGTTTCATCTCTTCTCCCACAAAATCAGGTTCACTGATAGGAGAAGTCTGACTTCTGTCTATACTGGTTATTCGGAATGGTTCAAAACTCCTGCGAGAGCTGATGATTTCTTTGTTCCTTTGCATCTCATCTAGTTGTTCATTTACATCCTTGATTCTTCTAGCAATCCTATGGTCGAATGGAATTTCTGAAAATCGAGAGAACAGGGTACAGTTGCAATATACTGAAACCGAAGAAGATGGCAAGGAAGCTTGGCTCTGAGATTTAACCATCGCCAGATCTATGATGTCCTAAATGTCGTACATTAAATGTTTCAGGTCCTTGTACCATGCTTCTACCCCAGTGTCTATCATGGCCTGTGCTTCAGCATTCTCACGAACAGAGCTGAAGTATATCAGTTTCTTCCTGAGCCTCTTGATATCTTTCTTCACAGCCAGTGTCATGGAAACTTCTTCCTTGATCAGCTCAGCTAGCTTTGACAGGCATGTTGAAACCAATGCGTCCACCATCGTCCCCACCATCCTTCCCAACTTCTGTGTTCTCAGATGATGAAATGATCCATCCTACAGAAAGAAGAGGGAGAGGGAGAGAGATCTTAACTTTGTTTATACCACAACCAATCCAACTTGTTTAAACATTGGCCCTCCGCAGCGCGCAGGGGGCAGATCCTTGTTCGAAACCCGTGGCATCCTAGATGGTGCATCGCACATGCAGTTCAATTCACAGGGACCTCAACGATAATAAGATGCGAAAGTGCCTAGTGAAAACAGAAGGAGATGGCAACTAAACGTACCAGGACCAGGCAGGATTTCGCATCAACCAAGTACTGTACCATATCTTGCTCAGCATTTCGTCGAACAGCTCGTCTGCGTCCCCAAACAGCCTTCTTCATACAGAACTACAGATTCTTCAAAAGGTTAACCCCTCCCTCATTTTTCATGGAAAGGCAGATTAAAGTTTTTCAATCCTACTAGCATGGCATCTCGTTGAGCAGTTTTGCAAGGTCACCGGAAGGGGTTCCCTTACTGGCTTACTCCTCCAGTTTGCTGCTATATGAAAAAACAAATCAGCCACTCAACAGGATAAATGCTTGCCGTCTCTCGCTGAAAGAAGACATATTTTTCTAAAATATAGAGACACCTTGGGTTGGTAGCCATAAGCAATCCAGCATGCACCCGCCACCTGATCGAATCCAGATAGGAGCTGCTTCAAAGACCGACGCGACGGCGCTGAGGAGGAGGGCGAGTCTGGAGCCTACCGCGGGGCGACCACTATCTTTTAGTACTACCTGTGATTGGTGAATTGTATGTCTTGATCTGCTGTGCTTGTCATGAGTCAAGAAAGAGATGGGATCCAGCTCCCTGACAATGTCTGAAAGTCTGAAAGACAGCACAGGAGTAGACAGACAGTTAAGTTGCTCTGTGCCCTTTTTTTTCCTTTTGATGGAACAGAGGGGCAAAGCCCCTACTGATTATATTGATAAATAAAAAAGAGACAAGTTTATGTACAAGAAAGAAACAATGAACATAAATGGGTTACAACAAATGATTCAACCAATAAAGGGTGATATTTCTGCTTTCCAAGATGGATAACCAGTTCAAGTTCTTTGAGAAAGAAACCTTTTCAAGCCTGCAGAGAGATCGCTTCCTGGGTAAAGATGTGCCCATTTGGGAACTGACCGAATGCTTCAGCTCATAATAACTATTATTTCGATTAACAAAGGCTTTGCAATGCTGCGCGGTTATACTATTTCATACACACTCGCAAAAAAAAACTGCATACACGCATATGAATTACAGATTTCATTATAGGCAACAGCAGGTCGGATATCATCTTCCATTTCAACCACAAGATTGTTAAGCCCTCCTCCACATTTCATACAGCTCAAGTTCCTCACATTAGTACGACAAAAAGATTTTCATAGGTCCGACACGCCCCCCAATCAATACTGAAATAAAATCAATTTAAAGAGCTAAATGGCAATGAACATTTGTCATAGATTAAAAAAAGAGGCCCTCGTGAACAAAATACGCAGTAATGGCAGGAATCATTTGGGTAATACTATCATATCCTTGATGAAATCTGCCCGGTAAAGAGAAGGGCGAGTTTAACATGCCTTCAACTATAATCCGGATCACAGAACAGCATTGCCAAGTATGTAAACGCAGCAAAGAGGTTGAAGCAATGGCCAAACACAATGGCCAGGTGGAGCCCAAACATTGTTATTACAATATCACATTATCACTTGGCTAAGCTAGTTTGATCACCTTTCTAATGATAGACAGACTCATCTGTAAAGATATCCTGGTCGTCTGCGCCAAGTGTTGCACAATGGAATGTGACCTCTAGTTCTTCTTTCAGGAGACAATTCCTGAATCTTTGCGCGCTCGGACAGTTGACCATGCACAAGCGTTTCAGTGAGCTTATATTCTCTGCCTGATCCAGTTCTGGGCAGTCAATGGCACACAAGTCTTGCAGGTTACAAAGATTGGAGATCCTCCTCAAAGATCTGCTCTTCTTAACCTTGAGCCAGACAACTGAAGGAAGGTCAGCAACTTCTTGCAGACTGTGAGCACCTTCAATGTGGATTCTCTTTAAATTGACAACTCTACGCAAATCTTCAGGGAGAGCTCTTAATTTTGGGCAATCACGAAGAACCAAACGCTGAAGGAGAGGCATCACAGCAAGTGCTGCTGATATTCGATCTCCTTGTTCTCACACATGTTTCCAGTGTCCAGGGACCAACTTTCCAAATTGTACATGTCAAACATGCGAAGCAATTCAAGCTTTGGGAAAAACACGGTTCCACTGGTCACACCTTTCCCCAAAAGTTCTGGACCGATACTCACTACTGCATCTGCACCTTTAATCTGAAATACTTGTAGTTCTGGCATCTGACCTGCTGGTGGAAGCTGCAGACATGATATACAGTCATTGAGGTGCATATGAGCCAAATTTGGGAGTCTGTCCTCAGGTTCTGAACATAGCCATTCTGGAAACCTTGCACCAGGGAACCCAACAAGGAAAATATATTGTATGCTCGGTGATGGAGCAAGCATCTCGCAGACTTGCTTAATCTTCTCAACTTCATTGGCCCCATAATGAGTTCTGTCATGAGTATTCCAGCCCATTGTGCAGCACAGCCCCAATTCTCTAAGATCATGACTATTATTTAGCACAGGCGTCTCCCCTGGTGTTGCCCTTCCTAGCTTCTCGATCCAGAGATGCTGGATCCTGGGGAGACCTTGTAATTCATCCCATCTGAATCCACTTCCACATTCAAATACTCCTTTAAGGTTGAAGAGCAACCGGAAATTTGCAAGTCCTTCAGGAACATGATCAAGTGTTGTATGTGCTAGGTCAAGATAACTAATGTTGCCTAGTGTCATCAAACTTTTTGGAAGGCTATCCAACTTACGGCAGCACTGCAGTGAGAGGTATTCAAGACTAATAAGGCTTCCTATGGACTCCGGAAGTTTTTCAATCTCCGTTTCACTTAGATCTAGCAACCTCAGCAGCACCATGTTTCCCACTGACTCTGGTATGCCTTTGATGCCTGTTCCACTCAGAACTAAGACACGGATATGCATATTCTTTCTGAAAATGTCCTTGTTAACTGACTTGAAGTTCTTGTTACTAAAAACTAGGATGCTCCTCATGCACTTCTGCTCTTCTAGGGTAGGCATTTCTTTTACATCACTGCTGATCCCTAATCGTCGCAGATTCGGGAGTGCTTCCTTATTTTCTGCATTTATGGATACCGAGTGATGCCTCGTCAAACATTGTCCAAGTGACCTCAGCAGATCATGCATCTTTGATTCACCTTTGTCCACGAATTCTGGTATTGGTTGCAGAAGATTCCTCCTAATTAGGTCATAATAGTAGCCTTCAGCAGTCTCATGTATTGAGTGCCCGTGCTCTTCGATCACAAAACCTTCAGCAATCCACCAGCAAGAAACAACATCACGCTTAATTTCAAAGTTGGTGAGTATATATTGGATGCATTTGTGCCAAAACATCCAGGTGTCTTGTTGTAACAAGGATACGAGCATTCAAGCTCCTATCAAGAGGCGCTTGAAGCAGATCAATCCAAACATCAGATTTCCACACATCATCCAACACAACAAACACACTCTTTTCTTTTAGAGTGTGCATAAGACGTGGAAGAAGTTCGGCCTTCGACGCAAGTTGACCACATTCTCCACCCGCCATTCGTACTGCTTGCTTTAGCAAATCAATCTCATTGTATGTCTCAGAAATACAAAGCCATATATGAACTTGGAATTTCTCCATTATCATGTGATCATTATATATCCTCTGAGCTAATGTTGTCTTACCAATGCCGCCCATCCCTTCGATCCCAAAAACAGTTGATCTGCTCTCATGGTAGCTACTAATGATCAGTTTGACAATCTCATCAGCAGCTTGCTTGATATCTCTTCCAACAACCTCTGGTTCATCTACATAAGACGTCTGTCTTTTGTCCACAACTGTTACCTGGAACTTTTGACTGTTGGTTCTCTCCAGGCTGAACATCTGTCTGTTCATTTTAATTTCATCAAGCTTTTTATTTATGTCCTTGATCCTTTTAGCAACCTTGTGATCAACTGAAACCTTTGCGAAACAAGGGAGAAGGGGCTGATTGCGACTTACCAATCTAGCCGTTGTTGAGAGCTTCTTTGAACAAGCTTTGAAATAATCTATGACATCTTCCACGTCGAACATAACATCTGACATGCTCTTCCACCATAACTCTGCCCCTCTATCTTCCATGGCTAGAGCTTCAGCGTCCTCGCGAACGGCATGGAAAAATTGCAGATTTTCCTCGAGCTTCTTGATGTCGTTTTTCACACTCAGCGTCTTCACAACCTCATCACGTATAATGTCACCAAGTGCTGTCAGGGATTTGGAAATGAAAGCATCTATAATTGTGTCCATGTGGTTCAAATGGCAAAAGCCAAGGTTTCTCGGTGGATCTCTGTAGCAGGAGCAGTGGGATCTCATTGCAAACAACTACATGCAAACTATGTCCAGTTCGTACTCCCAGGAACACGAAGCACTCTCTGTTGTTGTTTGTGCTATGTCCATATATTCCAATAAGTACTTCTTGGAATATTTCCATTCACCTTCCATCCTTGATTTCTTTCATCAATGCTATATTGGAAACAATGACTAGCAACATTATTTTATTTTAACGAGATACCGAGATAGAGACCGGGATGAAAGTAACGCGTAAATTGCGTGCAAATTTTGTCCAACAGTTCATACGCGTCCCATCATACGTGCCGTGTTTCTCACCTTTCCGGAAAAAAAATTCCAAAAGAAATATTACATGCATGGAGTATTAAATAAAATTTATCTGCAAAACCTTTTTAGGGATGAGTGTAACTTTACGCGACGAATCTAACGAGCCTAATTAGTCTATGATTTACTACAGTAATGCTACAGTAACCATCCTCTAATCATGCGGTCAAAGACCTTATTAGATTTGTCTTATGAATTAATCCGGGGTTGTGAAGATAGTTTTGTAAAGTGACTTTATTTAATATCCTTAATTATTGGTCAAACGGGGATAGAAAAAAAGTTTCACCCCAAAGTAACACAGCCGTGCACAGACCTCTACTGCTGATGGGAGAAAGTCATCATGAGATCAGGTCACTTACTGACATAAGCTCGAACAGACTGACCAGCCATTTAAAGCATGATCCTTGTAGATCGTAGTGTTGCTGTCTTGCTAGCCATCAGAAGAAAAACTGAAAAAAGGGAAACAAAAGGCATGGAAAATACCGAGGCCACGGCAGCAAGATTGACCAAGGGATGCAAACAACAAACTACCAATAATTGCAAGCGGGAATCGTGCGGGCGCGCGTGAGTGGGGTGCTGGAGGCCTCCTCTCTACACTGGCTCGTGTATGAGTGGGGTGCTGGAAGGTCTGTCTCTTCTCTAGGTAGTATAGTAGTTCATGGTGGACTCTAATTTGTGTACACACAGATATTCGAAATATGAGCAGATGATCTTAGAATTGACGAAGTCACCTTGCGTATCATATATACTTTCTTTCTTTTGCGAAACATGAGCACATCATCTCGAGTTTGACAAATACACCACAAGCTTCTCACTATCGAGGGACACGTCACCTATCATCGAAACAATAGCAGTATCAAATCTTAAAATAAATTCAAGAAAATACAATCACGTACTTCCCCCTGGTCGAGGATAGGTTTCTAGATTCCGAACCTGTTACCAATGCAAGAAAACAGATTAATAATTAAGGGCAAGAAAACACACACACATGGATGTAATGATATATATGAGGTAAATATTAGTTTATTTTCTATTCTGATCTATATAAATGAGAAGGATATGAGTTTATCTAAATAAACCCTTCATGGGTTTTGCAGGCATTGGGTAGCCTAAGTCGACAATTCCTCCTTTGGTGCCTAAGTTGAGAGACGATCATCTAGGCTTTTGATTTCGGGGTTCAATTTGTGTGGATACTCACTTCGATCATCAGGCAAGATATCTTTTAGTACTTCAGAGAAAAAAGTTCTCTAAAGTAAGATTCGAATCATATGCATTATCGATTATGTTATAGAATCAATGCTATTCTTGGATTAACTATTTTCAATATGAACCTATTAATCTAATTTTTGTGTACTACTTCATCCAAAAAACAGGTCATCATGTAATTCAAACTTTATCCCATAATCTTGCCACTGTTATCTATTTTAATAACAATCAACTAACAACAAATATAACTAATAAGTAGGGGCAAATGAAGTGTTTTTGCATCTTTGTTAATCTATGTCAAATTTTCTATGATGACTTGCTTTTTAGGGCATGTCCAGAAGCGACCCAACTCCTCCATGAAAACTTTTCTTTTTCCTGAAAGATCAAACTTCTTCTTTTTTCATTTTTATCGAGTTAATGCGTATGATTCATCATTGACTTCTTTTTGTTGGAGCCCAAGGAGACTGGCAAGGCGTTGAGTGCCGTGCTGCCCCTATAGATCGATCAAGTATGACATCAGGGCAATGCGTATGAGATCAAGCATCTCTCGAAAGGCGATCGAAGAAGATCGATCCAGACATCAGATTTCCACACATCATCCAATACAAGAAATACACTCTTTCCTCTAATAGTGTCCATGAGATCTGGAAGAAGTTTGGTCTTGGTCTCAAGTTGATCACATGTTGCTCCGGCCATTCGTATTGCCTGCTTTAGCAAACCAATCTCAGTGTAACTCTGACAAATGCACAACCATATATGAACTTGGAATTTCTCCCTTATCTTCTGCTCATTATATATCTTCTGAGCTAGTGTTGTCTTACCAATGCCTCCCATCCCTTGAATACCAAAAACAGTTTACCTGTTCTCATTGCAGTTACTAACAATCATTTTAACCATGTCTTCGTCTGCCTCTTTTATATCTCTTCCAACAACCTCTAGTTCATCTATGGGAGATGTCCGACTTCTGTCCACAACAGTTACTTGAAACTATTGATGATTGATTCTCTCAAAACTGAACATCCCTTTAAAAAATTCAATTCCTTTAAGATTTTTGTTTATATCCTTAATTCTCTTAGCAACCCTGTGATGAGATGAAAGGTTGGCAAAACACAAGAAAATGGACTGATTGCAACATACCAATCTGGGTGGCAGCAAAAGCCTCTGCGAGTGAACCATGAAATGATCTATGACATCATCCACATCAAACGTAACATTGGTCATGTTCTTCCACCATAACTCTATTCCTCTGTCTTGCATGGCCAGAGCTTCAACATCCTCACGAACAGCACTGAAGTGCTCCAGATTATTCTTGAGTCTATTGATGTCCTTTTTCACACACTGTCATCGCAACCTCATCCTGAATAATCTCACCAAGTTTTGTCAAGAACTTCGAAGTGAGAGCATCTAAAAATGTACCCATACCGCTCAAACAGGAAAACCTATGTGGTATCCCTGGATATCAATTGTGGTATCCCTTGATATCAATTGCGGTAGCAGCAGGGTTCTGAAACTACACATTCTGTACGTATATCTCAGACAACTGCAGCTCACTCGAGAATGGAAGAGGACAGGAGAAGTTTAAATGGTAGGGTTGCAGTTTGATGAAATTGGAGAGACCAATGCCCCCATAAGCGAGCTGTTATAAATTTTCGTCACTGTCATGACCACCTAACCATAGTCAGCATGTCTTGGGCATTCCATTTGCTTGACATCTTTTCGATGCAGGTGTCAACAATATCTCGGAAAAAGAAGACTGATCACTGATGTTGAAGACTTGCAAGACAATTCAGGACCAAGGCTCTTCTGAGTTCTGACTGTGTACTCTTCTTTTATCCATGCACTAACCCTGAGTTATTCAATATGGACTAGCCCGTTCTTGCATTACATGACTCTCATCCAATCAGAATTGCAGGTTGCCCTAAGGAGGAGATGCTAGATACCAACACTGCCAGAAGTGTGTTGAGCAGCTTGTTACCTGCAGGCTACAAGAAATTGCATCAAGGCAGCAAAAGAACCCCGGGTCAAAGTCTTTAGTCAAAGAAATATTAACATATAAGAAGAACAGGATCGGGTGAGATTGGGAGGATTCGATGAGGTGAACACGGCGGACGCTCAAGCATTTCCTCGAACATCTATATGTATCCAATCCTAGGCCTCCATAAACCAAGCATCCATTTTTCTTTTTTATATTAAAAAAAGACAAGAAGGAATAATTTGCAACAGGTGCCGCATCGTTTGCATCAATCTACTTGCGCGGAGGGAATCGTTAGGACAGGTCGCAACACATGTTCCGCCGCAGATAAAGGTTGCGAGAGATGGACCTGCGGAGAAGCGCCGCGGATCGGGTCGGTGCATGAGCAGTGCAGCATGGCGATCGCTTGAAAGCCTCAAAGCTCTCTCCACTCCAGAGATTGGTGCTTGGCGTGTGGCGACGCCGACCTGCGGCCGCCGCAGCTCGCCCGCCGTGAGGGGGAACGCCGCCGCCGCCGGAGAAGCCTGGCCCAGTGTCCCGGGTTCCACATGTTATTGGGCCCCAGCCCAGCCCGCATGACGTCCCTAGTACAGATATTTACCAGGCCGCACTAGGCCCAGTTCGTCGCGGTCCGGGCCGGCTGAACTCAACTACCCACAAAGCCCACCCAAGGCCCGGTTGCAGTTTGACGTGGGCCGTATTTGGTTTGCCGTGCCATTTCTTCACTTTTTTCTTCTCAGTAGGGTAGAATGGACCGCAAGCGCAAGCATATGGCCATGATAGATAGAATTTTTTTTTACCAACGTTGCAATTTCTTGACCAACTTTTAATGGCCATCCACGCGATTTTACTTGGAGGGAGCACAATGACGTGGCTCTGTATTATCACTCTATTCCAAAAATAGACATGGCTGGCAGCAGGCATAGGGATCATGTCACACATGACATCAAGGCCTTGTTTAGTTTCAAACTTGGGAGATCAAATTTAAGAGGAATGTGTCGCTTCGTAATCATTACGTCACCGTAGCATTTCGTTTATATGTGTGAAAAATTATCCAAAAATTAATTAATTAGGCTCAAAATGTTCGTCTCACGGAGTAGAACAAAACTGTGCAATTAGTTTTTGATTTCATCTACATTTAGTACTCCATACATGTTATGACATTTTGATGTGACGTGAAATTTTTTTTACATAGTGAATTTGGGAGTTACTTTTGGATCTAGACAAGGCCCAACTCATCAAGAGACACACAAACAGTGCAGGTACACAAGATGGATGGGATGGATAAATGGATGGTTACAAAACACACTAGAGACAAACAACAAGCAGGCAACACGCACACCACACTGCTAGATGGGCCCAACAGGTGACCGGCCGGCCCGGGAGGAAGGGCATCATGTCGACGACGACGAAGACATCTCCATCAGTACCATTATTATTCTCCATCAGTACTAATTACTTCCTTGCAGCATGCGCAACACTGTTGCTAACACGCCACACAAACACGCACACACTTAGAACAACGAACGGCTCATACACAACACTGCTATACTAGTTTAATTTAGCTAGAGAGTCCTTTCTGATCTCCTCCTCCGGCCAGGTGCTGGGCCATGGTCGAGCTCACTTGCAGGTGCAGGGGTTGCAGGTGCAGTTGGCGCCGCACTTGCACCCGTCGTTCTCAGCTCCGGCGGCCTCGAACCCGCCGTCGGCGTGCCTGCACAGACGAACCCAAGAGAACGATGTCACTGACTGTCCGGCTTAACAAGCATCTTTGGCATGTTTCCCACCAGCAGCTATACGTATGCCTGCCGTCTCCTTTTCAGTACAGGACAAGCAGTAAAAAAGACATCATTTTTAGGGGGGTTTCTTTCTTTTTTGGCCTTGGCAAAGGGGAAAAGAAGCGGCAGCTTGTGATGTTGTTTCATGATGGCACAACCGCTTTTGTCGTTGCTGATGGTGACTGAAATTTGTGCAAACCACCATGCAGTACTAAAATAGCACAGCCAATAATTCTTCGCGCTCCATAGATATTGCTTGCTATTATTAGCAAAATAGCCCAAATAGCAAGGATGGTGAGTTGGATTTGGATCAGATCACGACCCCACCAAATGATGATCTATCTATGCGCAGGAACAGGGAGATCGCATGATTTGTGATTAATGATGGGAGGGATGATCGATGAACATACCCCTTGTTGGAAGGTGCGACGCCCATGATGACAGTCTGGGTGGTGGTGGTGCCCTGCTCAGCCATATCAGGGTACATCTTGCACCTGCAGATGATAACACAGGCTGCAGATCAGCATCATCACAAAGTTTCCCCTTGAGGAGCCCAACACAACTAACTCATGCACATCGTTTCAGAGTTCGAACAGGAATCTACATGCAGCAATATATAAGGAAAAAACATTTTTTTAAAAAAGAAAAGGAAAAGGAAACGCCTGATCTGTGAGCTCTATCCGCTTCTTATCCTAAATCAAAGATCCATCAACAAAGATTTCCCTCAACAAGAAGAACATCTCCGTGCAAGCAAGCACGAGACACAGGAAACAACAGGCAGACGAACTGCATGCACACCCTGCAAAACCCCCCGCAAAAGAAAACAGAGAACCACGGCATGGCAGCTAGAACAGAGAATCCAGCATCATCCTATATTCCTAATTTCCTATACCGACATCAGGAGGAGGTGAACCTCCATCCTCATCACTTTCAACAAGAGATATATCATATCATGAAGAAGATGAACATGGCATCTATGGATGGATATATATAGATACTAGATATACGACTATATGACATATATCTATATATCGTCAGATCTGAGTGCAGAGCGTGGCGCCCTGGAGCTTGCTTACCCTCCGCAGCCGTTGCCGCACTTGCAGCCGGAGCCGCATCCGCAGTTGCCTCCGCAGCACGACATCCTCGCTCGCAGAGAGGGAATGGATTCAGAGATCACCCACACGAACAGAGAGCAGTGAGCGGTGGTGTTCTTGGCACACAAGAGCGAGATGCAATTCCCCTGCGGCGACGGGAGGCCGCATTTATAGGCCCCGAGGGAGGCCATCTGGCCGTCCACGTGGCGGCCCCTGACGTGGGCCCACGCGTCCGGTGAGGCGGAAGTTACCGTTCTGCCCCTCTCGTCCCTGAGTGAGTTGAGTGCGCACGTCACGGCTCTGGGAGTCTGGGTGACCGTCCATGGGACGCAGACAAAATGCGGTCGAGAGTTGTGATCCAGAATTTCGGTGTGACCTCGTGTGGTGTTGCATGCAGTCTGCTGACTAACAGCCATTTGTAATTTGTAACCCAGTCTCAGTGGGATTTCATAGCATTACATGTGCTGATGTGACGTAAGAGAAAAGAAAGAGTTTCATAATACGTGTGAGAAGTTTTCATCACCATAGAGTGAATAAATTTACCCCAAAAAAGATAAACCATGTGTGCCTTCCAAAAAAAATATAGGAACCATGTGTAAAATGTCAACAGGAGGGTGGGGGTTGGGTAAATGTGAGACTGAGAGCATGTTCGGCTGATTCAGTCTTGGCTTATTTCGGCTTGTTTCGACTTATTTCCTCTCACACAATATTCATTCTATCAGTCGAGCAGCATTCATTCTATCGGCCTCACATGCTTTGACTTCATGATCCAATGATCCATTTGTCTGGATCATTGTGCACCAGGGTCGGCGCGATTTGTTGCGGTTTCTTGGTGGCCGTGGCAACCAAATTTTTAAGCGTGGC
Source organism: Echinochloa phyllopogon (assembly GCA_033239725.1). NCBI lineage: Eukaryota > Viridiplantae > Streptophyta > Magnoliopsida > Poales > Poaceae > Echinochloa > Echinochloa phyllopogon. Next base: position 6,292,789 of record BTCW01000014.1, on the reverse strand, counting down.
AAGACATTTGTGCCAAGAACGTAACTTACAGTGCGTGCAAATCATTGCTTCCGAATTAAACGACCAAGGTGGTGCTCGGGCATCATCAAGAGCTTTCACGAATATATCGGAATATCATGATGCTTCTTGATGTTTGAGAGCGGTCCTATCCACCTCGAGCATCAGTCGCCATTAGGCCTGCTAATGGGTCGGATCTCGGTGGGTTTTATGGGTTGGGTGTTGATATGGGTTTTATTTGGATGGGTCAAAATGGGTTGTATCAATGAGTGGGGCGGGGTGTGGCGGGTCTACTCTAAATGTGGGATGGTGCGGGTTGGAATGGGTTAAAATGGGTCGTATCCTTAATGGAGTTTACTTATAATTTATGGCAAAATTAAAACATCGCGTTCACGCTATAAAATTTTAGCAAAATTGACTGAAATTTGTTGGAGATACTCGGTATGATAAGCCGCAACTTTGTGCAAAGTAGCGTGACTAGACCTACAGGTGGGCCCAACGTCAAGAGTCGGACCCTAAAATTAAAACATCGCGTTCACACTATAAAATTTTAGCAAAATTGACTGAAATTTGTTGGAGATACTCGGTATGATATGCAGCAACTTTGTGCAAAGTAACGTGACTAGACTTACAGGTGGGCCCCACGTCAAGAGTCGGACCCTAAAATTAAAACATCGCGTTCACACTATAAAATTTTAGCAAAATTGACTGAAATTTGTTGGAGATACTCGGTATGATAAGCCGCAACTTTGTGCAAAGTAGTGTGACTAGACCTACAGGTGGGCCCCACGTCAAGAGTAAGACCCTCAAACTAAGACCCATGGGTATTCCATGGGTGTTGACATTATGGTGCAAATACATCTAATGGGGCGGGGTGGGGCGGGTTTATTAGCTAGTTTTTTCGGTAGGGTTGGATTGACATATGCAACTAGCTAGAAATGGGGCGGGGTGGGTCTGGGAGCGGGTCCTGACCCATTAGCAGGCCTACAAAATGGACCTAAAAAGAATGGCAGCAAAATAAGTAAGGTACGTATGTAGATGGATAAATTAAGCATGCTCCTGTCATATATCTCATCATATATATATATCAAATGCTTAATACTACGGTTTATATAGATAAAACTCATCATATATATATATATATATATATATATATATATATATATATATATATATATATATATATATATATATATATATATATATATATATATATAGAGCATCTACTACTACGGTTCTTTATCTTTTGCTACTTTTGTGAGGTTATATAATATCTCAGGTCTACTTAATTTGGGCCATTTTTCTCCGTTTCCGAGCCCTTGATCGACAATATATTTTTATTTTTAAGAAAAATAAATAAACAATAGTTCGTTAGAGCCCCTCCTCACAGTGCTTTTATGATTTTCCTTTGTTTGGCGAATTGAAATAGTTTGCTTTTCAAATTAACATGATGTTTAGTTATGCCGCTAGCTAGTGCTGTAATTTTTGAAATTCTTACGATTACGAAATTGAAATTTGAAAAGGTGAGGATCGTTGTTGCGGGTAAGGACAATGACACGAAACAGTAAAGCAGGCCAGAGGAACCTTTTGCTGTGTGTTGGACATGACCTGACCCCTAGTTACCGCCAAAGCCGAAAAAGATAAAGAACCTCCAAATTATAAATTCGATCACTTCGCGTTTTGATTGGATAAAACACGTGTAAACTTGAGGTCCATAAAATATCTCAGCCTGGCGCACGACGTGGCCTTTGTCGGCCCTACCCCGGGCCCTTTAATCTGGATAGGGACGCCATGTGTGTGTCACAGTGAAATCAAATGGCGGTTAGCGAGTAACGCAAATAAGTACAGTAATACAGGAGAGCACAGTACTTTCTACGGAAGTAGCTGTAAAAAAGTTGATTAGACTAGAGCCTAGAGCGACGTGGCATGTACACGCCCTAAACTGCACGCCAACATGTCCTTGTCGGGAGAGAACTGATCGAGAACAGGGGGGAAAAAAGAAACTTTACCCTACCATGTACTCCCTCTGTCCCTAAAAGAGTGTCGTTTTCGCTTCCCGAGAAACATCTTTGACCGGATATATAAAAATATATATTAATATTTATGATACATAATAAATATCATTAGGTAGATATTAGAATCTAGTTTTTTAATAAATTTATTTGGAGATTAAAATGTTACACGTATTGTTTATAAATTAAATCAAAGTTGTGGCACGGAAACCAACGACGACACTTATTTAGAGACGGAGGGAGTACGCAGCATTGACTTGTGAATTCCTGCTGGTTGGTCTATCAGAAACATGCATGGCTGCATTGCATTTGCATGCATCGTGTGGTCTCTCAATGCCTCACAGGAAACGGAATGAAATGAAATACCAGTGTGCTGATAATTGACTGGAATTCGTTGGGGTGGTTTTAATCAGACAAAAAAAAACGTTGGTGCGTGCCCTAGGAAATGTCACTCTCTTAATAAAAAGGGGAAAAAGCATATAGACTGGCCATTGCCATTTGCGCCACCTTTTCTATCAACTGTAGCCTTCACCCAGCACCGGCCTAGCCTATCATCTACTTCCTCCATCTCAAAAAAATACAACTCTCACGTCCCGAAAAGTCAAACAAATCCAAGTTTGATCAAACTTATACTACAGAGTACTAATATTTATGATACAAAATAAATATTATTAGATTAATTATAAAATATATTTTTATACTAAATCTATTTAGAAACATAAATGTTACTACTATTTTATATAAATTTGGTTAAACTTTAAATTGTTTGACTCTTCGTGAAGTGAGAGTTTTATTCATTTTGGGACGAGAGTAATCATCTATTCATCCATCATGGGTTTATTTATCCATCAAATCTGCTATCGTTTTCCTGTTGTGCGCTGTGCTTCAGCGAGATCATCTCACCATGTCAAACGCACGCGCCTGCTGCTCGTGGATAAGATTCGCGCTACGTATCGTATCGTACTGCCTCCACTAATTGAAGTCGGTGGCGAAAAAAAAGTCTTCCATATGCTTCAAGTTCTAGGAGACCATATGTGTGCGTCTGCAGTGTGTGTGTGGCATGGCAGGTAGCGTCACCTTCTTGGGCACCATGATTGAAGGCTCTGGAATCATCCTGATGGTCCAGAAAATATCTGGGGTCGATCATGCGTGGAAGAGAATGGACTCTTTGAATTACATTTTGTTCTTTTTATTTTTTACCTGTGAAATTCAGTTGATTGGAGAGGTTAATTTGGAATTGTGAGGGAGTAGATGACTGAAGAAAGTTCTAGCTGCTCAAGTATAGTTTCTAATCAAATGCAGAGTTCAGATTAGTCATCAAGCGTTGGCAGATGTGGATCGACCTAGATGCTTCTCTTCACTTCAGATTACTACTTACCACTACGTACAAATGTACGATGAGTCATGCTCATGCACGTACATACAGCTAGCCTTCCTACACTGGATATGTTTGACACCACACCACAACGCATGTCTTCTCTTCACTTCAGAAAAAGAAGACGAGCGATCATGTCTTCATCCTGGGGGATAACTGGATCATGTCTGCAAGCTCGTGGCTTAATACATGGGCCGAATCCGGGAGCACCCAGCAGCAGGCTCACTCGATCGCAGCAGCCTGATGCTTAGGGCCCATCAGGCATAGCACAAATCATGATGGACGGCCTACCGCAAGCAGTTGATGCCAAGCCCAGCCCATCTCAGCATATCAGCCTAGCAAAGCCCACATGACTCCAGTATTCACACCCACGTTCATTTCCCTTCTTCATGTGGATGACAAACAATTGATGCTAGCCCATCTCGGTATTCACATCATGTTCCTTTTTTTGAAAGATACATCAGGTTCCTTCCCTTCATGACATAAAAGATGGTCTCAGTTACTGAGAATGGATCTGATCAGTAACCCAGTAATATGCAGCAACAAAATCACCAACAGTAGAGCAAAACATTTCCTCCATTCATTTATACTAGTATACTTAACAGGCAAAACTTTTCAACACACGAATTGAATTCCTAACACCTAACAACAATAACCCCCAGACTATGTTTTCCTGGACGGAGACAAAAAGAATTTGTAATATGTACATCAGAATGATTCCATGCCTTTGCACAATATATAACTCCTAAACCCCAGAACAACTATAGGAACAAAAAATCACTAGCTAGACTCAAAACTCTGCAATTTGAAGAACAAGCTCAGCCAGAAGCTTGTCGAACACAAACTCTGCCAATTCGTTCCCCATATGATCAGAATCTCTCTCAAAATTCATCCAGCAGTCGCTCTTTGTTAGGTCCTTCGACAAGATCGTGTCGACTTCGATGCTGGACCATGGTCGTTCATCCAGACGGCTGCTCACTCTAGACCACAATTCCTTGAGGGCACGGTGCCCCACAGGTTCTGGTCTTTCAAAAGATGAGAACCAGGAGAATTTGGACTTGGAAACAGAATATTTCTTGTAGATGTCGAGCAACCCTTCGTTTGTCAAATCGAACAGAAGCAACTGATCAGTAGACATATCAGTGAAGTCGCATGATGCTGCAGCAGCCTCATAGTGTTGGCAATCCTCTTCTTGGAGAGCTGTCATGTTCTGTGAGTACCATTCATCAAGCAGTATTTCATTGCTGAAGCTCGACTTCTTGAATATATCCTTCACATAGTTGAACTCAACTTCGTGGCTTGGATCTACTTGGAAGCCATTCAGGTCATCAAAGTCACTCTCTTGTATAATTTCAGTGTCAGCTGAAACGGCAGCATCATTTAAATGCAGAATTCTTGGCTTCAGTGGTTTATCTGCAAGAGGCAAAAACCAAGAAATGCATCAAAGACTTTGTAACTAGTGCTTGCAACAAGAGTAGCATAAAGGCAAATTGGAGAACAAGAAGTGATAATGTCGCTGATGATTTTGACAAAGTTAATAATTGGGTCATGGTTGCGTTTCTAAATACAAAATGTAAATCTCACCATCTAGCAGTGTATGTTTCACCGGGCTAGCAGGATCATCTGAGAAGGTCAGTTCAAGAACAGATATTGGACTTTCAGATTCTTGCTCGCAGCTTAGACTTATGTCAGCTTCAAATTCTTGACTGGGATCAGGAACACCTTCTAGGGACTTTGGATTCGTACCTTCTATGGATGTTGGAGTCTGGAATGAATGCATTTGGTTGTCATGAGAAGTTGATGTTTGTTCTTCTGCATCGTTGGCATCAACTGAAAGTAGAGTAGTTCGTGAATCTTCTTGTTCTGAGGAGGGGATCCGAGCATCGTCACAAGTTTCTGCAGGTTCTTCCAGGATGTCAACTTCTTCTGACGTTGAATGAGCAGCACATAGCTCGACTTCAGCTGACGAGGGAACCTGATCACTATTATCACAAGTTGATGCATGTTCTTCTGAAGTATCAACAACTTCTATAGGTGAAGGAACAACACAGGAATCTTCTTCAGTTGACACTGCAACATTACATGTTATGTCGTTGATGTACTCTTCTAGTAAAGCAGGTTTTTCAGAGCCACCAGGACTGTCATCCAGAGCAACTTTTGTATCTCCATCGACATCAGTTGTCTCTTGAACATGTGGCGCCAAGGCATCTTCTGCAGTTTCAAGATTTTCATCTTGTCTACCCAAATCTTGTGATATGAACTCAATTTCAGAAGCTCTTTGCGATGAAGTCATGACACCAGGGACATTCAGAGAATGATCCCTAGTAGACTTTGAGCTTGTCAGTATTCTTTTGGATTCACTACTTGAAATGGCATCAAGTAAGCGAGAGTAATTTTCCAGAGATTCACTTAGGGAACGTGAACGCCGAAAACCTTGGTTTACATGCCTCTTTGCAGCAGTACCAATATAAGGTTTCAGACCATCCCTATCATACGTGGCAGAGGCTGATCGGGGGAGACCTTCACTGATTATATCTCCAGACACCTTCTTTCCATAAGGGACCTTATGAAGAACCCCATCCATTGAAATGCTACGGTGGCTCTTTCGCTTCACACGGCTGTCATCTGTCTTTAGGAACAGTGAAGAGTTTAAATCACTATGACAACCATCTGGGATGCTAGATGTAGAATGGCGCAATTTTGTGCTGGTAGCATTTTGCATTGACAATTTAGTACTATGTGAAGAGTCATCACCACTGGAAGTGGATTCACCATCAAGAACATATTCGTTGCTTTCCAGATAGTGTATTGAAATAGTGCGCAGTAGCTTCGGTGCAACAGGAAGCATCTTTTCTTTTTGACCTTCCTTTCCATATAATTTCCTTAGAATCAAGGACCTCAAACTAGCCTTACCAGACTTCTTTTTTGATGTCTTCTGTTTTTTTGTAACCTGAAATTGAATAAATGAAAGGAATAAGGTACTTCAAATGATTAGTTGTCTGTTTAGGACTGTGCGCACATAAATCAGACAAAGTTTGAGAAAAATTAGCACTCGATTGAACTAAAAGGGAAAAAATCGAAGAGCATGGTAATGCATTGAATTTAAGTGCTTATCCATCACGCAACAAATAGGGAGTGAATATGGCTTAATGAAGACAGACCAGGAGCTCAGTAGAAAAAATAAAAATAAGTACTATTAGAAAAAAAAACAATTTGAATGTACTTACTTCTGTAGTTTTCTCATCATCCATGATGCCACTGCCTTCGTTTTTCAATGGAGTATAGGAGCTTCGGCGTCTACTTCCTGCATCACAAGAGAAATAAATTAATATGGATTGATGAACAACATTTCTATTATTATGATTCATGCACACCAATTCAATGTACAGTTTTGAACTAAGTCCACACAAGGACAAATATATATCAGTACACTGAAAAAGACAAATAGTAATCAGTTATATTTACATTGCATCATTAAATGTGCAAGCTGTCTTGATGATCAAACATAAACAGCTTCAACTACATGAATTTTCAATTGCACTCCACTACCTTATGCTAATACCACAGTCCATTTCACAAGTATCAAACAATGCAGGACTCAATAACTTACCACTTCTGCTTTTCCCCTCACCATGCTTCTTGTCAGATAGCATCTTTGTGGACCGCAGGCGACTGCGAAATCCAAAGAACTGAAGAATGCCCCATCGGCACCCATGCAATTCCTTGCCATAGAACGCGGAATCCTGGTGGTGCAACAGCTTGGCCATTTGGTGTTTGCCGGCCAGCACAGAAGAGGGGTGGTTCCTTATGAGCACCACCCTTGCAAAATAAGGGACAGGTCTTCAGCTTTGCTCAACCTCCCACCTGTCATGAACAGACTGTCCACTGATTAAACACCTCGCAGATAACACACCTAATGCCTTTCCAACTCTGAATAAATCATTGCCTCCAGACGACATCAAAAGGCATATGCACCAAACAAACTTAATACAAGAAAAGATGGTCTCCAACCAAACCCACGAAATTAGCAAGCTAAAGTAAGACACCAATGCAGAGGAAATGCATAAAGTAGCATATTATTTGCAGCATAATCCATGAAAGTTCAAATAAAAGCCAGCTTTTTCTGACGAGGAAAATAAAAGCCAACTTACAGGACTTTTTCTAGACTAATGAACGAAAGATGCTGACATAACACTCCTCTTCCCAAAAACACGCAGACAGAAATCCACCAACTGCATTGGAGGTGTTTATTATGACAGACCAATTATAAGATATATTTCCATATCCACGTTAGTTAGTTTATCCGTTGCTAATAAATAATCAGATTAGTGTCTCCATTACTAATTAATAAATGGATAATTATAGAGGAATGAAAGGCATACACCACCAAGATGAAAAGAAAAAGATTGTGACTGTCATGCCCTTTTTTCTATGACATACTAAAACCATAGTTAAAAATCCTCAGTGCAACAAAGGCAAGGATTTCGCTGAAACTTCTAATGGGAAAAAAACAATGAACTGTGGTGGAAAATTTAGCCACGTGCTAAGCAACATGTTCTGCTAGGCTTTTCTTTGTATTTTATTGCCAAAATAAAAAGGAAATGAACACGGACAAGAAAGAACAAACGGAAAAGGATACATTTCTCATGAGCTAACAAAAAAATGTCTATCTAAAAATTACTAACAATTGAAATATGAGAAGCAAAAGGAAGCAAAGCAAAAATGCGAGTAACCCATACTAAACATTCAAAATCAGGAAATATGGAGCTGAGAAACTACTATAGCATCACAAGCCTTGTATCAAAGAATTGAAGTCCAATGAAACTGTGCTAAGCTACAGAATTTCTTTCAACTTGTAAGGAAAATTGTTCTCTGTAAAATAAAGGGCGGCTTTTGTAATTCTACTGAACTGCCACAAAATCACCGGTCACTTCTTCAATCAATCAAATCATGAACTACCAGAAATCCACCCTTAGAAAAAAATGTTCAAGGGGGGAAAAAGGCACCCAGATGATTTCTCAACGCTTTCCAAGAGCGAGAAAATACTTCAGGGGCAATTACAATGACTCCACATGTAACTCGAACCATGAAAAGGTAAAATAAAAAAAAGAATCACCTAGGATCCGCAAAACGTGACAAGATTTATTAATCATTGGTTAGTCACCATCAGGCTATCGAAAACAATCATAAACAGAAGGGAATAATCCTGATGAGCATACAAACAGAAATGAACTAAACATGCTAAGCCGTAAACAAATTTCAGTCGGCAGAGGAGCCCAGACGGGGTGACATCACTGATCATGCTCTCTTACCGATCCAAACAAAAACGACGAAGAGAAAAGGCATCTCTTTTCTTCCAGTAAAATCATCGCGGGACAAAACGCAACCAAAAGCACGGGTGAATAAAAATAAAAACGCGTTATAAAAGAACAACGGATGGAAACAAAATCACCTCCAGACTCGATCGTGAACTATCAGCGTTCGCAGCCTCCCATCTCGTCACCACCGATCAAACGAGTAGAAACGTATGGACGCCTTTCTACGAACAGATTAAACGCGCACGCGAAGCAGCGCCGCCATGGCACCCAGAACTCGCGAAACACGCAGCAAAACACGACCCAAAAGATTTCCTTTTTCCTCCTCCGAGACTGACCTTGGGTTCATATGACGACGGCGACGCCTGCAGCCGCAAATCCGGTAGGTTTTGAACGGAGGATCGGGGACTTTGGGAGTTCTGGAAGGGAGGAGTTGGTGAGGAACGAACGAAACGGGAATGAATGAGAATGGAAAGAAACGGATGGATCCGGGAAGCGAGGAAGAGGAAATGGGAGGGGTGTTTCCGTTAAATTCCGGTCCGTGGCGCGGGCCCTGCCGGGATGGCGGGTGTTGGTAGTTGAAAACTTCCGCCGCTTGGACAGTTAGGTTTTTTTTCTTTCTTTCTTTTTGTTGTTATTTCTGTTATATATGTTAATCATGTGCTATTTTCTTTGGAACAATCGTAGAAAAATTAAAAATAAGGATTCTTAGCAATTTTCTTTATATATATGTTAATGTTAATGGTGACGAGTCTAGCATGGAGAAATATTAATAGAATGCATGGCTACATAAAGCATATATAGTCGAGAGATGCAACTGACAATAGAGAGCAAAGAACCACATAATAGGATGGTGACATGGGACTACTCGTGAAACTAGGTTTGCTTAGCAGGAGCAAAAGAAATGGATGGACGAAGAAAAGAGCATACGAGCTGAACGAAGAAGAAAGTAGGCGTAGCATCTGATCATAAATCTAAGGGTCAATTTTTATCGGTTTACGATGGAGACAGAATTGTTGGAACTAAGTTATTAAGCAAGGGTACTCAACTCCACCGGATTCCTCAAGAGGAAGGTAGGGCCATATGATATTGAAAAAACTATTTTCAAACAGTTGAAAAATGGTAGCACCTTAAAGTTTCTATAAAATTGTGCAAATTATGCATATAATCAAGAGTCATGCACAAGCTTATGAGGTTTTAAAATTTTACTTGTAAATTATAATATATAAATGTAATATGAACTCATGAATCTTGTTTTTTAAATATGAACCGGTGAACATCTCTGATTGAAATCTCTCTCTCTCTCTCTCTCTCTCTCTCTCTCGACACCGGAAAATATCCATTTACTCTAGCATCTTACTTTAGGTGATTTAATTTAGGGATGGCTGTCGTTGTCAACCGCCTAGCGAACAAATTAAGGACACCACCAAACGCATAAATCAAAGGCATTGTATGGTGAAAGTACATAGCTAGAACCGCGTTGTCGCCCAGCCAAGCGGCTTTATTGCCTGACTTTTGCATATCACTGATAAAATCGATTGCTTTTGTGTTCCAAAGCCTCATGTTCCTCCTTGAATTCAGACTCCTTTTCGTAGACTTCACTGTGTGTACTACTTGTTGGCATCGTGGTGGGCCACATGAAAAGGTCTGGTGTGAATTTGACCCCTCCCAAGAGATTTTTGCCCATGTAAAAAATATCAGTGAGTAGTGATTTCGGGTGAAAAAAGAAATTGAAGTGTAAAAAATGATGCGGATTTGGTTGAGTTGACTTGGTCAAAGCCTTGGAGTACCAGTCCTACATGCAGCGGTTCCAATCAGACTAGGCATTTTTTGGCTGATTTTGTAACGCCCGCGTTTCTAATCCCTGGAAAATCACTAAATAACACACCCGGTAAAAATCGTTTCAAAATCTTTTCACCGCCGAGCTCCCGTTCCCGCCAAATCCTCCCCGCCTTGTTATCCCCCCCCCTCCTTTCCCTGTTCGCCTCTTTGTCACCACTCTCCTTTCCGTCCTGTCCCGCGTCGCCCGCTCTCGGGTCGACCGCCGGGCCCGTCTCTCGCCGACCAACCCCGACGCCCGTCGTCCTTCCGCCGGCTCTCCCCTCTCTTTTCCCCTCCCCTTTTCCCCTTTTTCTCCTTTTCTTTTTCCTCTTCCTTTTTCTTTCTTTCCTTCCTTTTCTTCTTTCTTTTCCTTCCCTTTCTCCCTTCCTCTGTTTCCCCTGCCCCGAGCGCTCTGCTCCGCTCGCCGCCGACTGCCGGCCCCACCCCCGCACACCCCCTCTGCGCCCCTCCCCTGCCCTGCTCACCGCCGGCCCACCTTCCGCTCACCCCATTCACCGCAGCCACCCTCGCTCGCGACATCACCGCCGTGTCCGCCACCACTCCTCGGCCCCGCTCACCGCCGACCGCCGGTTCCCCGGCCGGCATCACCCCTCTGCCGCACCACCGCCGCTCCGACCACCGTACGCAGCGCTCGCGCGTGCACGCCACCGCCAGCTCGGTCGCGCGCGCCCAGCTCCGCTCCACACCACGCCACCGCCGCTGCCGTGCCGCCTGCGCCATCCACCGGAGCACGCCGCCGCCGCACGCAAGCCGCCCCTGACCAGAGCTCGTCGTCACTGAGCCGACCGCCGTGCACCGCTATCGTGCCGCCCTCGCCAAGCCAGCGCCGACCATTGTCGAGCCGCAGACCCACCAACCGCCGTCGTGACCACCACCGCCGCACTCGCCTGCACGTTACCGCTCGGCCCGCCGCGGTCGCTTCGACGCGCCACCGCCCACGCACCGTCACCTCACCTCGCGCACGCCATATCACGACGAGCACAGCGCCGCCGTACCAATCACGAGCGCGGTTCCCGGCCGCCATAACTCCGCCTGCCGGCCATCACCGGTCCGCCAAGCGGCCTCTCGTCGACCCACCTCCTCGCCGCCTCTCCCCGCCTATAAATTGGCCAGTCGGCCTCTCCTCCACCACCTCGCACTCACCCAGCCCCACAATCGACCCCTCCGCCACCGTAGCGTCGCCGCCCCACCTCCATTGCCGCCGCCGTCTCTGGCCTTCGTGGGCAGCTCACCACGGGCCACTTCAAGCCCAGCCGACAGCACCCGGAGCTTCCCCTCCACTCCCTGCAGCTCGACCACCCACCAATTGACCCTTCCCGCCACCATAACACCGCCGCCCAGCTCGCCGTCGCCGCCGTTCCACCCCCTTCTACCGTGACGCCACTACGAGGCACCACCGCACGTGGTAAGCACCTCGGTGAGCTCGCCACAATCTTCTCTCTCTATTCAGCTAGCTCTAGTCCACCGCCGCCGCCCCTTGCGCCGGCGCCGCCGCCGCCAACGGCCGCCGCCCCCTTCCTCTGCTCTGTCGCGAGGGAGAAGAAAGGACTTTTGTCCATAACCCCCTGGCTTTTCTAAATATTCAACCCGCCGTCCTATGCACTATTCACCCTCTCTCTGGTTGTTCACCCGGAGCCCCCTGAGCTTTATAGTAATTACAAAAAGGTCCTTATTCTTTACAAACAGCCCCTAAACTCCACTAAACTCGTCATTTCATGCGCCAAATTAATCCCGTTTGACCCCAAACTCCACCACAATATTCACCAATATATTTTCGCCAAATCCAACCAGTCCCTACTCAATAATGATCGTGTCATCATCATTCGCTCTTGTTTTCCGTTCTTTCCTTCTGAGCTCAATAAAACCTTTTTCTTTTATTTATTGGGTGTTTTCTTGTGTGTGCCGTAGACTCCGCTGTGATCGAGGAAGGACTCGAGGAGGAGCAGTGCTACGAACAGGAGCTTGGAGACCAAGACCCCGGACAGGAATCCCCGAGGGTTGGGAGAACGGCAAGTGCAATCCCACCCTTTGATGCATATTGTTGTCCCAGTTTTTATAAACACAACCCATGGCCTGATTTATAAAACTTGCATAATTTTTCTGTTAAACCCGGTTGGATAGCCATATCTTGATTGTTATGACTGATTCCTTGACAACCTAGATTAATATTTAAATATGACAATGTCTATCTGAATATTGGTCACCGCTAGAAATGCTTAGGAACATTTTACCATTACACCCCCATAACAAATACTTGGTGTTTACAAAAGCAACCGTGTGCGTGCTTTAAAATAAAAAAAAGATGATTTGTGTAAATAAAATGAGTACCCGTGTGGGATGACACAGACGGTATTTCCGCGTGAAATACCGAGGTGAGCTCGAACCAGTGTGGTTGAGCATGGTGGGAGTTGTCTATCCTATCACCAGTTTTGGGATGATGTTGATGTGTCATCTAGCCTAACTCATTTTTTTTCTGTACCACCACTCGACCGTTGTATGTGGCAACGGCCTAGCATAAACCCCACTAGTTGAGCTGCTGGTTATGTGGTGTGCTGGTGAGCAACAGAGGGCCATGGAGCCGGGGATACGGTCTATGTGAGGTATGCCCCTGGTTAGAACCTCGTTGGTAGGTTGCTAACCCCTGGTCGCGTCTGTGATAACTTGTCAGTCTAGCTATGGTGGGTAATGGCTTTGATAGGAGCTGCACTGTCACTAAGGTGTTCTTGTTGTGGTAGCCTACTTGTGGTTGTGTACACCTCTGCAGAGTTAAAACATATCCGGATAGCCGTGTCCACGGTACTGGGCGAGTTACGGCTTGGTCACTTCACTAGTCCCCTGTTTTGGTGTAAGAAAGTGTTGGTGTTTGATTGAGCTGAGAAATGTTTGGACATAGGCTACGACAGATGGGAAATCTGGTAGCAACAAAATCTTGTACGAAAAAGTATTACTTTTACTGTTCCTTTTAAAAGAAACATTGGTGAAAACCCTTTGCGAAAACTAACCCTTTGCATGTGTAATAAAATTTGCTTTGCTGCTAAATAAACCGTAAACCTTCCTTGTTGCAATCCCGTGCATACTCCTGTTATTACCCCTCCGTGGTTGTGGTTGTGCTTGCTGAGTACGTATGTACTCACCCTTGCTTATTCTGTTACAGAGGCAGACCCGGACTTTGTGCATGAGGACGTCGTTTAGAGGGGTTCGTTCTGCACCCAACCTTGGCCTGTGTGTTAGGGTCACCCGCTGGAAGCCGCATGCGTTGCCACTCTGATGAAGACCTCTTTGTTATCAACCTTTTTATCTGGAGCTTAGTACTAATACTGTTTGTCGTGGCCCTGCAATGCCACCGTCTCCCGTAATGTTGTTGTTGTACTGAACTATCTGTTGTAATAATGTGAACCAGGATCCTGGGACTGGTATTTGTATCACATTAAGTTCTCTCTTTCGAGGGGACGCTTCAGGTGGTATCAGAGCCGATAGGTTGGCCGTAGGACGTAACCCCTAGGATCTTGACCCTAGTTTGTTCCTGCCTAATCCTTTCCCCCACACAAGTACTCACCGACGGCTTTTTGACCTGTTCCAGATGGCCCAGCCGGCTGACGAGGGTTGGGGCGAGGGAGTCTGCCCCGCAGAACCTGGCCTCCCCAGGTTGCTGCTGCTAAGCCTGGAGCACGTTGGAGTCACAGAGATCCCCGAGTACTTTTGCCGGGAGTTCACCACCAATGGTACCCGTCGGTGCCGGATGTTCATCTTTGTGGGGAGAAGCTCGCTGTACAAGGAAGTGGCACCTTGGTTTGTCCACGCCACCGGCTACGACCGCCCCAATGCCTACCGCAAAGCCGCAAGAAGAGCCCTGATGTGCCTTCGCACACTCTACAAGCAGTACCTCGTGGGAACAGCACTAGGTTTCACCCCACCCCTGGAGAGTGGAGGACGTGAGTGGATTGCTCAGATGAGGAACCTTGGGAGAGATGAAGATATGGAGGACACTGTATCCCACTTGTCCATTTACCTCACTGGCTTGGACAGGCTGTACCGAGAGACATCGGGACAGCTGAGGCACCAGATCCGCAGAGCCGAGAAGGCGGAGAAGGAGTTGGAAGAAGCAAAGAGAGAGTTGGAGATTCAGAAGGTGACAGCTACCCAGGCTGTCAGCTCCCTAGCCGCTCAACACGCCAGATGCCAGGCTTACTCCGAGTACATGGATAGGCTTGAGACCTACAGAAGGGAGAATGGGCTGTTGGAAGGAGAGCCCGAGATGACCCACATGGATGCAGGCACACAGACCGAAGATGAAGTGCCAGAGTATCAGCTCCCCCTGAAGAAGCGCCGAGTCTGCCTAGAGTAGATTAGCACTTAGTCTAGCCTCTTCTAGAGTAGAGTCTGTTGTACCTAGTTAGCGCTGCCAGCTTAGTATCAATGTATCCATGATCCTTGTACACCACCATATCATGCAATAAACGTCATCTTTTATCCTGCATCTGTTCAGTTTTTGTTTTCCCCTGGTTTCAGATGGCGGAACAAGGATGGACCCAGGGAGTTTGCCCAGTCACACCGGGCTTCGCTAGCCTGTTGACCCCCGCGCTGGAACGCCTCGGTGTACCTGAACGCCCGAGGTACTACAGCAGGGAGTATGAGCACCATGGGACTCAACGCTGCAGAGTGGTCATAGTTGTCGCCAAGAGTGACCTCCACCCTGTCGAGGCATGGCGAACGACCACCACATGATTCAGGCACCAGGACACCTACCCCTCGGCACTCAGGAAAGCCCTCCGCTTCATGTGCGGAATCTTTGAAAGGCACCTGGTCCCCACTCCAATGAGGTACTTCCCGCCAGTCGTCAGAAGTGCAGTCTGGCGAGCCCGCATAAGGAACTTGGAGCAGCGCCGTCAAGAGGAACCCATCCTGTACCAAGTAGTCACCTACCTCAATTCCTTGGACCAGCTCTTTGACGAGCAGGCCGAATGCCTGAGAGAACAGACCGCCCGGGCTGAACAAGCAGAATTCTCGGTCCGCATGCACCAAGTCCAGGTGGCCCAAGCTGAAGCAAGAGCTGCTGCTGCCATCAGCAATGAGGCAGTCGCCCAAGAAAGCCTCAGACAGGCTCGGGACCTGCGTATCCAGGATTGGACCAGAAGTGGAACGCCTGTTCCGGCAATTGGAGAACCCCATGTCCTACTTGGGACACCGATCATGGCATGGGGAGAAATTGTGGGAAACCCACAAGCACTGTCAGGAATTTCAGCAGGATCACCGCCCACTGAAGAAGGACCGTCTGAGCCGCCTCGGGAGAATGGGACCTTGACCGAGGCTGAGCAGGCTCGACTTGCACCGCCTGAGGAAAGCTCGCCTCGCGAGTAGGCCCAGAGTCAAGCACTCAGATGGGAATGAAGCCAGCTTGGTCCGAAGAACTCTTGTATCCCTAGCAGTAGCTTTCCCTACCATGTCCTGTACCCCACCCTACAGTGCGAGCCTTGTTGTAACCCCCCCAAGTGTTGTAGCCCTCAGCTGTTGGATTGGAACCTTGTGTGTTTGTTTGTTAGCTTGTGTGATGTTTCTGCCTTTTCAAAATGCGAACTAATCAACTTAAACATCACTTAACCCAATCTCACGAAGGCCTTGCTCAACCTGCAGATGGTGAACACTCGTGTTAGCGCCTCTCAGAGACACGCCCCTCCCGCTGGGGGAGAACAACCAGAAGGAAGGAGAGAGAATCCTGAGAACCAGGAAGTGAATCAGCAGGATCCTATGGGAGAGAACCAGCCCGAAGGACAAGCGCCTGTAAGAGGCAGACCAGAAGCAAGCCATCTCAGAAGTCAGAATGAGGGATCTTCTGTTATGCCCCCACTCCCACCAGATTTCAACCTAGCACAAGCTTTGTACCACCACACCCTGTTCATGCAAAACGTGTGGAATGCCAGCCGCCGTCAGGAGACAGCTCGTAGACCCAATGCGGGTGATAAGTTGACCAACTTTCTGAGAACCAGGCCACCCACCTTTGGAGGGTCTAGCAATCCCTTGGAAGCAGATGACTGGCTGAGAACTATCAAGAGGAAACTGGAACCGTTTGGATGTGGAGACCGTGACAAAGTTCTCCTGACTACCCATCAACTCACTGGAACTGCCTTAGCTTGGTGGGATGCTTACTATGCAGCTTCCCCAAACGAGTCTGCAATCACCTGGAAAGAGTTTGAAGAAGAGTTCCGTCGCTACCACATCCCCGACGCCACCATGAGGCGCAAGGCTGATGAGTTCCGTGCACTGAAGCAAGGGAACAAGACCGTGGAAGAGTACACCCACGAGTTCACTGAGCTAGCCCGTTATGCACCTGATGAAGTGAAGACAGATGCAAAGAGACAGGACGCGTTCATCCGAGGGTTGCACCCAGATCTTCGAGCCCTGATAGTCACCCACAGTTTCCCTGACTTCAATACACTGATGAACAAGGCCATTGTCACAGAAAAGGCCAGAATGGAGGCAAGGCAAGAGAACAAGCGCAAGTTTCTGGAGAGCAAAAACCGGCAGCTGGATCGCTCGCAGAAACCCAGGAGCTCTGGTTATGCTGCACCTAGACCCAGGCTCCCATGCAGTACAGAACCCAGTTTCAGGCTACAAGCTCCCAGGCTCCCAACAACCAGCTCAAGAGCCGGAACACCTCGAAGCCGCCACAGAGCAAAGTCAGTCAGGCCACAGCCAGCAACAGCAATGCGAGAGCCTGCTTCAACTGCCGTGAGACCGGGCACTACATCGCCGATTGCCCATATCCTAGGAGCAAGCCTGCGATATCAGTCTACTCCAACTCGGTGAATGGACCCAAGCCACCAGTGTCTGGAGCCAACCGTGTACCCGTCCGCAGCACCAACACCGGCAGCAACAACAACAACAACACCCAGCAGTCATACGGACGAGCCCGCGTCAATCACATCGACGCGCAGGAAGCTCAAGGAGTAGTACTCGGTGAGTACCTAGTCAGTTCAGTTTTGGCAACAATATTATTTGGTTCTGGGGCATCGCATTCTTTCATATCAGAAAGTTTTGTGGAGAAGCACAAAATACCTACAGTACTACTAAAGACACCCCTACTAACCCGAACACCTGGAGGTGATATTAAGTGCCAATTAGGTTGTTCGCGGGTACGGATTCTTTTAAGTGGGGTAGAGTTTCTAGCAGACCTAGTGGTACTAGAATCAAAAGGAATAGATGTGATCCTTGGAATGGATTGGTCAGGCAAACGCAATGGTCTCATAGGTTGTACTGACAAGGTAGTGCACCTAACCAACCCAGATGGAATACAAGTAGTCTGTCACACCAAAGGAAGTGGACCAGACCCTATGATCTTTAGTATGGAAACAACAACCATAGAAGAAGTCCCAGTAATCAGTGAATATCCTGATGTTTTCCCTGAAGTTCTACCCGGAATGCCACCGGATAGGGACATAGAGTTTGCTATTGAACTTGTCCCTGGAACCTCTCCTATAGCCAAGAGACCCTATAGGATGGCAGCCTCAGAGTTAGCAGAGTTAAAGAAACAACTGGAAGAGTTGCAACAGATGGGATTTATCAGGCCCAGTATGTCCCCTTGGGGAGCCCCAGTACTCTTTGTAAGGAAGAAAGATGGGAGCATGAGATTGTGCATCGACTATCGTGCACTCAATGATGTCACTATCAAGAATAAATACCCACTCCCTAGGATTGATGATCTCTTTGATCAGTTGAAAGGAGTCAAATACTTCTCCAAGATTGACTTAAGGACGGGGTATCACCAACTGAAGATTAAGGGGAGTGACACCTCAAAAACCGCATTTGTCACCCGATATGGGCAGTATGAGTTCACAGTGATGCCATTTGGACTCACCAATGCACCGGCTTACTTCATGAACCTTATGAACAAAGTATTTATGGATGAGTTAGACAAGTTTGTCGTAGTCTTCATTGATGATATACTTATCTACTCCAAGAGCGCCGAAGAACATGAACAGCACCTGCGGGTAGTGTTGGAAAAGTTGAGAGCACACCAGCTCTATGCCAAGTTCAGCAAGTGTGAATTCTGGCTGGAAAAAGTAGCCTTCCTTGGCCATATTCTGACCACAGAAGGGGTAGCAGTAGACCCAGAGAAGGTAGAGGCAGTCTCAAACTGGCAACAACCAACCAATGCGAGTGAGATCAGAAGTTTCCTTGGTTTAGCTGGGTATTACCGGAGATTTATTGAAGGATTTTCCAAGATAGCTAGACCCATGACAGAATTTCTTAAGAAAGAAAAGAAATTTGTTTGGACCGAGTCGTGCGAAAAGAGTTTCCAAGAGCTAAAGAAAAAGCTGACCGCTGCCCCAGTTTTAACCCTACCAGATATTCACAGGGATTTCGTCGTTTACTGTGACGCGTCCCGCCAAGGACTAGGATGTGTCCTCATGCAAGATGGGAAGGTTGTGGCATATGCCTCCCGACAACTTAGACCTCATGAGCAGAATTACCCAACGCATGACTTAGAGTTTGCAGCCGTGGTGCACGCACTCAAAATCTGGAGACATTACCTAATCGGGAACAAGTGTGAAATATACACGGATCATAAGAGCTTAAAGTATATCTTCACCCAACCAGATCTGAACCTCAGACAGAGAAGGTGGTTAGAATTGGTTAAAGATTATAATGTGGAAATTCATTACCACCCTGGCAAGGCTAATGTAGTGGCAGATGCCCTGAGCCGAAAGTCCTACAAACCCAAGAGTGCCCACCTCCAAGAAGAGATGGCACGATTAAATGTGCACATCGTCCCTCAGAATAATAACCACCAACTGACAATCCAGCCCACTCTGGAGGATCGGATCAGAGAAGCCCAGGGAACAGACAAGGATTTAGTACAGATCGGCAAGCATACCGGAGAAAATAAGGCACCAGACTTTAGAGTCGACAGCAAAGGAACGCTGTGGTATAAAGACAGGATTTGTGTGCCTAAGGAAGGAGACTTTAGACAGATAATCATGAACGAAGCTCACAACTCGCCATATTCCATTCACCCAGGATCCACCAAAATGTATTTGGATTTGAAGCAAAATTATTGGTGGAAAGGAATGAAAGCTGACATAGCCCAATTTATTGCTCATTGCGACACCTGCCAAAGAGTAAAGGCCGAACACCAGAAACCAGCGGGTTTACTTCAACCATTGCATATCCCAGTTTGGAAATGGGATGAGATAGGAATGGACTTTGTGGTAGGTCTACCCAGAACACAGAAGGGACACGATTCTATATGGGTGATAGTGGACCGACTCACTAAAGTCGCTCACTTTTTACCTGTACGGACGAATTACGGCGGGGAGAAATTAGCCAAGCTTTATGTGGAGAACATAGTAAAGTTGCATGGAGTGCCCAGTAGAATTGTTTCAGACCGAGGGACCCAGTTCACCTCGAGATTTTGGAAAAGTTTGCATAAAGCTATGGGCACCAAGTTGGATTTTAGCTCCGCGTATCACCCTCAGACCGATGGCCAGACAGAAAGAGTAAATCAGATTATGGAAGATATGCTGAGAGCATGTGTCCTTACCTATGGTAAAGATTGGGAACAAAGTTTACCTTATGCGGAGTTCTCCTACAACAATGGCTACCAGGCAAGTTTGGGTATGTCCCCGTTTGAAGCCCTCTACGGGAGAAAGTGCAGGACTCCTTTGATGTGGTCAGAAGTAGGAGAGCGTACACTAGTGGGACCCGCACTCATAAGAGAAGCCGAAGAAAAAGTGGCTAAAATTAGGGAGAAGTTGAGAGCAGCTCAGTCCAGACAGAAAAGTTACGCAGACAAGAAGAGACGATAACTGGAATTTAATCCAGGAGATTTTGCTTATCTCAAGGTTTCACCCATCCGGGGAACCCGTAGGTTTCAAGTCCATGGAAAGTTGGCCCTTCGGTACATCGGACCCTACCCGGTGCAAAAGAAAGTTGGAAAGGTGGCCTACCGATTGGAGTTACCCGAAGCAATGTCAGATATACACCCAGTATTCCATGTCTCACAGTTAAGAAAGTGTCTGAGGGTACCTGAGGAAGAACACATACCGGAAGAAGAAATAGACCTACAGACGGATCTGCGTTATCAGGAGGTACCGGTCAAAATTTTGGACACAGTCACCAAGAGAACCAGAAACTCCGAAGTGCGAATATGCAGAGTACAGTGGAGCAGACATAGTGTAAAGGAAGCTACGTGGGAAAGAGAAGATGCCCTGAAAAAAGAGTTCCCCCACCTTTTTAAGAGCCAGCCGAATCTCGAGGACGAGATTTCTTTAAGTGGGGTAGGTTTGTAACGCCCGCGTTTCTAATCCCTGGAAAATCACTAAATAACACACCCGGTAAAAATCGTTTCAAAATCTTTTCACCGCCGAGCTCCCGTTCCCGCCAAATCCTCCCCGCCTTGTTATTCCCCCCCTCCTTTCCCTGTTCGCCTCTTTGTCACCACTCTCCTTTCCGTCCCGTCCCGCGTCGCCCGCTCTCGGGTCGACCGCCGGGCCCGTCTCTCGCCGACCAACCCCGACGCCCGTCGTCCTTCCGCCGCGAATCCCGCCGGCTCTCCCCTCTCTTTTCCCCTCCCCTTTTCCCCTTTTCTCCTTTTCTTTTTCCTCTTCCTTTTTCTTTCTTTCCTTCCTTTTCTTCTTTCTTTTCCTTCCCTTTCTCCCTTCCTCTGTTTCCCCTGCCCCGAGCGCTCTGCTCCGCTCGCCGCCGACTGCCGGCCCCACCCCCGCACACACCCTCTGCGCCCCTCCCCTGCCCTTCTCACCGCCGGCCCACCTTCCGCTCACCCCTCTCACCGCAGCCACCCTCGCTCGCGACATCACCGCCGTGTCCGCCACCACTCCTCAGCCCCGCTCACCGCCGACCGCCGGTTCCCCGGCCGGCATCACCCCTCTGCCGCACCACCGCCGCTCCGACCACCGTACGCAGTGCTCGCGCGTGCACGCCACCGCCAGCTCGGTCGCGCGCGCCCAGCTCCGCTCCACACCACGCCACCACCGCTGCCGTGCCGCTTGCGCCATCCACCGGAGCACGCCGCCGCCGCACGCAAGCCGCCCCTGACCAGAGCTTGTCGTCACTGAGCCGACCGCCGTGCACCGCTACCGTGCCGCCCTCGCCAAGCCAGCGCCGACCATTGTCGAGCCGCAGACCCACCAACCGCCGTCGTGACCACCACCGCCGCACTCGCCTGCACGTTACCGCCCGGCCCGCCGCGGTCGCTTCGACGCGCCACCGCCCACGCACCGTCACCTCACCTCGCGCACGCCATATCACGACGAGCACAGCGCCGCCGTACCAATCACGAGCGCGGTTCCCGGCCGCCATAACTCCGCCTGCCGGCCATCACCGGTCTGCCAAGCGGCCTCTCGTCGACCCACCTCCTCGCCGCCTCTCCCCGCCTATAAATTGGCCAGTCGGCCTCTCCTCCACCACCTCGCACTCACCCACCCCCGCAATCGACCCCTCCGCCACCGTAGCGCCGCCGCCCCACCTCCATTGCCGCCGCCGTCTCTGGCCTTCGTGGGCAGCTCACCACGGGCCACTTCAAGCCCAGCCAACAGCACCCGGAGCTTCCCCTCCACTCCCTGCAGCTCGACCACCCACCAATTGACCCTTCCCGCCACCATAACACCGCCGCCCAGCTCGCCGTCGCCGCCGTTCCACCCCCTTCTACCGTGACGCCACTACGAGGCACCACCGCACGTGGTAAGCACCTCGGTGAGCTCGCCACAATCTTCTCTCTCTATTCAGCTAGCTCTAGTCCACCACCGCCGCCCCTTGCGCCGGCGCCGCCGCCGTCAACGGCCGCCGCCCCCTTCCTCTGCTCTGTCGCGAGGGAGAAGAAAGGACTTTTGTCCATAACCCCCTGGCTTTTCTAAATATTCAACCCGCCGTCCTATGCACTATTCACCCTCTCTCTGGTTGTTCACCCGGAGCCCCCTGAGCTTTATAGTAATTACAAAAAGGTCCTTATTCTTTACAAACAGCCCCTAAACTCCACTAAACTCGTCATTTCATGCGCCAAATTAATCCCGTTTGACCCCAAACTCCACCACAATATTCACCAATATATTTTCGCCAAATCCAACCAGTCCCTACTCAATAATGATCGTGTCATCATCATTCGCTCTCGTTTTCCGTTCTTTCCTTCTGAGCTCAATAAAAACTTTTTCTTTTATTTATTGGGTGTTTTCTTGTGTGTGCCGTAGACTCCGCTGTGATCGAGGAAGGACTCGAGGAGGAGCAGTGCTACGAACAGGAGCTTGGAGACCAAGACCCCGGGCAGGAATCCCCCGAGGGTTGGGAGAACGGCAAGTGCAATCCCACCCTTTGATGCATATTGTTGTCCCAGTTTTTACAAACACAACCCATGGCCTGATTTATAAAACTTGCATAATTTTTCTGCTAAACCCGGTTGGATAGCCATATCTTGATTGTTATGACTGATTTCTTGACAACCTAGATTAATATTTAAATATGACAATGTCTATCTGAATATTGGTCACCGCTAGAAATGCTTAGGAACATTTTACCATTATACCCCCATAACAAATACTTGGTGTTTACAAAAGCAACCGTGTGCATGCTTTAAAATAAAAAAAAGATGATTTGTGTAAATAAAATGAGTACCCGTGTGGGATGAGACAGAAGGTATTTCCGCGTGAAATACCGAGGTGAGCTCGAACCGGTGTGGTTGAGCATGGTGGGAGTTGTCTATCCTATCACCAGTTTTGGGATGATGTTGATGTGTCATCTAGCCTAACTCATTTTTTTTTCTGTACCACCACTCGACCGTTGTATGTGGCAACGGCCTAGCATAAACCCCACTAGTTGAGCTACTGGTTATGTGGTGTGCTGGTGAGCAACAGAGGGCCATGGAGCCGGGGATACGGTCTATGTGAGGTATGCCCCTGGTTAGAACCTCGTTGGTAGGTTGCTAACCCCTGGTCGCGTCTGTGATAACTTGTCAGTCTAGCTATGGTGGGTAATGGCTTTGATAGGAGCTGCACTGGCACTAAGGTGTTCTTGTTGTGGTAGCCTACTTGTGGTTGTGTACACCTCTGCAGAGTTAAAACCTATCCGGATAGCCGTGTCCACGGTACTGGGCGAGTTACGGCTTGGTCACTTCACTAGTCCCCTGTTTTGGTGTAAGAAAGTGTTGGTGTTTGATTGAGCTGAGAAATGTTTGGACATAGGCTACGACAGATGGAAAATCTGGTAGCAACAAAATCTTGTACGAAAAAGTATTACTTTTACTGTTCCTTTTAAAAGAAACATTGGTGAAAACCCTTTGCGAAAACTAACCCTTTGCATGTGTAATAAAATTTGCTTTGCTGCTAAATAAACCGTAAACCTTCCTTGTTGCAATCCCGTGCATACTCCTGTTATTACCCCTCCGTGGTTGTGGTTGCGCTTGCTGAGTACGTATGTACTCACCCTTGCTTATTCTGTTACAGAGGCAGACCCGGACTTTGTGCTTGAGGACGTCGTTTAGAGGGGTTCGTTCTGCACCCAACCTTGGCGTGTGTGTTAGGGTCACCCGCTGGAAGCCGCATGCGTTGCCACTCTAATGAAGACCTCTTTGTTATCAACCTTTTTATCTGGAGCTTAGTACTAATACTGTTTGTCGTGGCCCTGGAATGCCACCGTCTCCCGTAATGTTGTTGTTGTACTGAACTATCTGTTGTAATAATGTGAACCAGCATCCTGGGACTGGTATTTGTATCACATTAAGTTCTCTCTTTCGAGGGGACGCTTCAGATTCTTACCGGCTGCGAAGCTATCATTGGAGTATTAAAGATATGTCATCATCATTCATGGGGAAAAAGAAAAAAAAGAAAAGTGGTGATAAAGGATAATCTTGGGCGTTCTTGTGCTGACCTGTTCTAGATCCCTTGCTTCCTCCCTATAAATTGCATTATATTCCGGCCTCTCTAGAATGTGTCAATTTGCTACTTAGCCCTATATGGCTCACACAACTTTTTCATGTGGATGTTAAATCTTGGTACATGAAAATAAAAATAAAGTACCTCCATCAACGAACTTGTGAAATTCGCGGGAAATTGTCGTGGAAAAGAAACTCCTAATTGTGGAACGGACGAGGAAGCTTCAGGCCTTTTTGCACAACAGAACTCCCATCAATCATGAAAGGCGTAAACCAAGAATGTCTAGTTCTCATATGAAATTCTCGGAAGTGAAGTCAGCTTCGAGATCACTGCCACACTGATGTCACAGAGAATTCCCACTTACCCCATGACTAACTTGTGATTTGTATGCTGCAGCATCTTTTGGGCACCGACTGATACTAACAGTGATGGAGCATAACGGAAATACTATAATGTTAACAGTCAACCTTGGTTGAAATCCCCATATACAGAAATTCTAGGGGCACATTTTGCTCAACCTGACTTTTTCAGTGCCAAGTGTACCAATCACACAGCAGTATTCAGATGCAAATGACCGGATCAACCTGTCAACACGGTCAAACTCCGACGATCCTTCATCCTATAGCCTTAAGAAAGATACAAAAAAATAAGAAAAGAAAACTAAGATCATGTGGCTGTGGACGTACTAGTTTCGAAGTGTCAAATGGACAATGGAGCATGGAAAACTTCCGTTACAGATGTTGGAGCTGAAAGGCTGCCGCTAGAGACACTGCAATTGACTGGTCACTGCTCTTCTTCTAGCTTGTCGTTTGCAGTCGTAGCTGACAATACAAGCAGTACGGGTCAGTGGTCGCAAGAGACCGGCGACAGGGGAACACGCTTGTGAAAGTGATGGTCAGCAGGAAAGTTTCCAGTCTAATTGGTGTTCTGCCAACAGCCACCTTAGGTCTTACGCAATTCATTCATATGACTTAGATTGATCACTGAAGCAATATCTTAATAAAACAATTTTGGCACAACCCAGCTCCGAGATTAATTTCGGACAATTCATTTATGTTTTTTTTTTGAGTGGACAATTCATTTATGTTGACAAATTTCAGTCATTCATTCATTTCGACAATACCATAAGCATTCAGAATTTTCCTGAAGGTCAGTTCAGAATAGTAATGGCTCCATAGAGGCCGATACTCCAGGTAAAACAAAATGCAGCATCGCCTTAGTTACGGATGGCAAGCTTAAAAGTAAGAATTTTTTCAACTGGTATTCCACTCTCCACATGATACCTGTGCCATACAAGAATCAAACATCACCGGAACCACAAAAGTCAGGAAGAAATCATTCGCCGTCAAGCTGTATGCCGTGTAACAATGTTGAGCATCAGGATATTAAGTTTCAGATAAGATATGCAGGATCATAGGACAGCAATGGCAAGCGTCAAAATGAGGTTATGTTTGCATTTACTTGGACAAATGAGGGCAAAAAGAAGCTGACATCAGATGAACCTTCGATTGTATTTAGACAGGATCACATGACATCGTGACAGAATACCAAAGAACAATTTAACATCCATCTTTCGGATTAGAAATTTCAGACTTCAGAATCAAAGTTTTAACTGGCACAATAGTGTGATTAGTACAAATGTTTGCATGGCATTCAATACTTTGGAGCTTCTGAACGCTGGAGCGCATAAAACATTTAATCATGATAGGCCAGCTGCAATAGAATCACCCAGTGCCAAGGATACCCTCTTCACAGGAATGGAGGGAGAATCACCCAGCGGCGAGGATACTTGGGCCTACCGTCCTTGCCATCAAACAGCTGTGGAAGAAGCAGTGTCAGTAATGCTATAAAACCTGTGTGGTATTCGTCAGTAAGGCTATGTCAGGGAAGAGCAAAACTTGCCTTCCTTAAGCGGCTGTGCTTGCCTAGCGCCCAGTTGGTCATGATGCTTGCTGCCACAACGAGGAAGATGTAGCCTGCCACAGTCTGTGTGGCAATGTTGAACCCGACCCACTGGTAGATCTCGGTGGTGTAGTTGGCGCAGGTCACAATGTTGAACAAGAAACCACGGGGGATCTGGTAGCCTCCACTTCCGCTTGGGCTTCTGAGGTTCCTCAGCAGGATGTGGCAGTAGAAGTTTGCGATCTGGCAGATGATCCCGAAGCCAAACCCAATCTTCATTTGCAGATCACTCACTGGGGTGTAGAGTGGGTGGTTGCAGTAGTAAGCGATGTAAGCGCCGAAGGTCCAGTAGTAGGCGCAGTTCCTGAAGACGTTTGACAGAGGCGATGTCGCGTGGCTGAAACGGTGGACGAAGAACGTCTCCATGATCCTCTTGAAGTAGTGGAAGCACCAGTAGTACATGGCGTAGGTCTGGACAGGGTGGATGACCCGTTCTCCATTGTACCCAAAGAATTTGTAGACAGGGAGATAATAGAACGTGGGGTAGATGAAAAGTGGACCCAAGTACTCAAAGAAGAACAGCGTGCTGTAGTAGACTTGAGGGCCTAAATCTTTGAAGACTACTGTCAGTGACCCAGAACCTTTCTCACAGTATTCTGATAGGCTGGCCTTCGGACTGAGGACAACTGGCTTTCCACTTTTTCCAGGTTGAGGAGGAAGGGTGAGCCGCTGTCTAGAAGGGTAATACTTCTTAGCTGCATTGTGCAGAGACAGCCAGTTAGCAAATCATGCATCATAAAGAGAAAAACTGTACATCACAAGGAGGAATGTGTGCCAGGAGAAAGCAAAACTAAACTAATACATGATCAAATATTTCCATTCAATCCAGACATGGTTTCGTCCAACCAGATCAGCGCAGAACACTATACTAGATGCAACCTCTGATATTGTGCTCAATATTACCAATTAGTGGCACAAGCTTGAAGTTAAAATAGCATTAGTTTGCATCCAATAAAACACGCCACACTTAGCTTGGCATTAACCTGCTTTTAGCAATTTTGTAATGATTACCAGATCCACTTAGAAAGATGTCAGTTCTCACTTCTCATTTCACCTGTTCTGGTTTATATACCTTTGGTAGAGCATCATGAAGCTATTTTACACAAAAGCTGCAAAATTAGCATGCCAGTATAGGAAGTGCTTGCCATTCCAACACATTCGAACAATGTTTGGAAGTAAATTAGTCCTATGCTCAGGTCTAAAAGTTTAGGGTAGGGCATCACACAGCTGCAAGTTGCCATATTGCATCTCAGCAATCCATGTTAGTAGCATTTGATGCATTAAAACTGCACTGCATAACCATATATGACAATATGGCAGCATGCCAGAAAACTTTCTCTAGTGGTCCAACATGAACAATAAGTGCTTCTGCACACCACCTCAGGATAATATTATGGGAAATAAATAGACTAACATGCAGATCCACAACTCTGCAGAGTATCCAACTGAGAAGGCGGTGCCTATGGATGTGACAATAAATACCATAAGGGCAAAAGACGCCTCTTAAATTTGCATCACAAATGCGGCTAAAATGTTCTATTTCAAGAAGTAAACATCGCTATGCTCCTTGACAATGCTCCAGAAGGTTAACATATAGAAATTAGAGTCCTAACAGAACTCGAGCTAAAAGAACAAAGAACAACATAGAAGGAATGCAGACCCTGAAACTACTTTCTGGTTCTGTCAACCAATAGCAAGAAAGTTTTATTAACCCCTGGGGCACAAACATATTAAAGAGAGCATTTGTGCAAACTGCAAAGTACATACTTTTCCTATTAAATGTGTTTTTGAAAAAAAAGGCATACTTACATACTTTGAATTAAACAGTGCTCAATATAATGAACATTGACTGAATGCAGTACGGATGCTACTTTTAAATACAGTTGAAAAGCCAGTAACATGTCCCAGAACCAACTTCAAAAATACTGCTCAACAGCACTTCCTGTTCCCATCTAATCTGTTCCTTAAGTTATCTTTTTCCAGAGCTAACCACTCACAAAGTCTGTGCACCTTTTTTAGAGAAAAAAAAGAGAAGAAAAATAAAACTCAAAGGGTGTGAGTTGATGCTGATGGCCAACTCCCTCCTACCTAAACAGATCCTAACGACCCGCAGAACCAAACCCCAAAAAGAATCCATACCAAAATGGGCAACCAATAAAAATGATCCAAGGTTGACTAGAATCACTGACAAGCAGTCATGGGGATCGGATTGCAAGTACTAGATATGGTTGCAACATACGAATGTTCTCTAAGTTAGCCTCTTCAACCCTATCCTACGAATGCTAGTGCAAAACATCAGTATCCGCTACAGCTTCCCTCAGTTTTGCTGTTTCATATCATGGCACCCATAGGCACTATTGCGCTAACACAAAGAGAATTCCAGAGAGCGTGATAAACCTGCCACCTCACAGAAGCATCTGCCCTTTCCTCTGGACATCCAATCAGGCAATCACTGAAGCTTAGAATTTGCTAAAAAAAGTTTTTAAATTGAACTCGTAGGATGTCTAAATAAAGAGGCAGCAACATGAGCCTCAATAAGGCCACAGGGCACAGAGTGAAATTTTTAGAAGCTGCCCTGAATCGTTTTTTCTGCATCTTTCCGACAAGCAACACAGCAGCACTAAACTATTGGAGCAGCATCAAAGGTACTTCCACGTGACCACGCAAAGATTACTAGTAGCGCAACTAAAGCAGGACGCGCCCACGCCACCACGGATTCCTACTTGGCAAAGACACTGGCACACCGCGAACAGCTCATATTCGTTCATAACTACAGAACACACGGAGGGTTGTTCCTCGCAATAAAACACCGCAACGCATAAATGGAACAAAGAAACCGCACAGAGAAGTACAAGCAAGTGGTGAAGTCTGAGCAAGCGAATCCACTTACTCCTGGCGTGGATGGCCTCCTGCAGATCCGCGACCTTGGCCTGCAAACACGGACCGAGAAGGGCCAATCAAAATTCCAAGCCTTTCCGCGAGATCTTAAACCCCAACAACGAGCCAAAACCTCCCGCGGTAAGGAACCCAGCCCTCCGGCCCAAATCAAGAGCCGGCGGCGGCCGGCGGGAGGGAGCGGGAGCGGGGGAGCATGTACCGAGTCCTTGAGGTCGATGCCGCCCTTGACGACCTCCCGGCCGCTCCGGGACACGACGTTGACCTTCATCCTCGCGCCCAGCGCTGGTAGCAGCGGCAGTACCAGCGAGGCAAGGCGAGGAGTCGAGGACTGGCCGAGTAGGAAGAGAGGAGAAGAAGAGAAGAGGGAGGTGGAGACGAGGCGGCGAGGGAGTGGACGGAGGGAGGTGGCGTATTTGATCCCACGGCGAGGCGAGGCGAGGGGAGGGGCGTGGTGGGCCCACGTGCAGGTAGGGGGGGCGTTGGACCCACCCGGAGTTATGTGGCTCAACCATCTTGCCGTGGACCGGGTCCATGGAATCGAAGGCTGGAAACGGCGCTTGCTGTGGCAGCCGGCGCATGGACCGGGTGCATGCACGGGCGCGGAAGCGGCGGCGGCGACGGCGAGCGGAGTGAAGAGGCCCGCAGCCCGGAGGCTGACTGACTGGTGCCAGTTGGTTGGGGAGTAGCGCGGGCGGCCCAACCAACCCCAACCCCAACGCCGCGCGCGCACGCTCTTGCCGTGCCGCCGCTTCGTCAGATCCCGTCCTTGCCGGCCGGCCGCCGCCCATCCGCCACCGCCGCAACCGCAACAACAACACAGGATGAGCCGCGCCGACCGGTCGGATGCCCGTATCACCATGATACGGAGTACGAGTAGGACTGTGAAATGCTATGGTCGGTCTCCGCCGTGTACGGGTGCCTCCCTCCGGCCTGTTTTCCGCGTTTCTAATTATTTTGCCACTTTAGTTTTTTTCTAAATTATTAAGCCTTTTGAATTTTGAATAAATTATT